>JAIOJX010000025.1:119827942-121188657 GCA_022376925.1 Tragulus kanchil | reverse complement strand
GGGTTCAGTTAGGAGTTAGTGGGAAAAACGACAAGTAAAAGTTTTCATGTAGAGGCGGGCAACTCCATCTCAGGAAGACAGAGCCTTATGGCTGCAATTGTTCCCTTGCGGGCAACTCCACCCATCTTTAATAATTCTCAGCTATATCCTCTGCACAGCACCAGGGCAGGAGCCTGGGAATGACGTAAAGGAGATTATGTATTGCCACACTGTCCTGGCTCTCTCCACTCTCTGAACCATGGGTGGGGAGTAGGGGGCAGAGACTAGAGATGAAGTAAATGCTTCAATGTAAACAGGAAGAAAGCAAGAGCCTTAAGAGGAAGCCGCTACACTCCTAACCCAATCCCAATATTACTGTGTGGAAAAAAGTAGTCCATAATATTGGGGTGAAGGCCAAGTGTGGAAAGGGCAAATCAGAAATTAAAGGTTGCGCTCTAGACCAGTGGTCTCCAATAGGATTTTCTGAAGTGATGACATATTCTATGTCCCTGCAGCCATCCCCAACTTGTTGGCATCAGGGGTTGGCTTTGTGGAAGACAGTTTTTCCAGACTGGGGTGGGTGGGAGGTGGTTTCAGTGTGATTCAAACCCCAATGCATTTATTATGCAGTTTATTTCCGCTATTATTGTTTAGCTCCACCTCAGATCATCATGCATTAGATCCTAGAGGTCATGGACCCCTCTACTATAGTAACCACTAGCCACATGTGGCTATTGAACATTTTAAATGTGATTGGTGTCACTAAGGATCTGAATTTTTAGTTTAGTTTATTTTTAATTTAATTTAAAGTTAAGTTTAGATAGCCTAAACCTTAGCTTATATGTATCCCAGATCTCTTTGGTACTCTGTTAGAGCCTATGAACTCTTTCTCAAATTAATGCATGAAATAGATAGGATTATAATAGAAACCAATTAATTTTACATTTATGTTATTAATCTTAAATTAAAAATTATTTTTAAAAAAATGTTGGTGATATAATACTCTATTTTCTTCTTTATTCATGTATTAAATGTCAGTCTACCAGTGAGTCTAATTGTAGTTTTGAAGTAGTGATGAACATAAACAGTATGTTGAGGTAATATAATGTGATATAAAAATGTCTATCACTTACACAGGTGATAAAGTCACAGATACTGCTAATACCACTATGGTTTGGGTTCAGTTAGGAGTTAGTGGGAAAAAAGAAAAGTAAAAAGTTTTCCCATACAAGTTTACAAACCTCTTGAATTCTCTTTGAAGATACAGGATCATATGCTAAAACCCCCTGCTCTAGACTTATATAAACAAAACAGTTTGATGAGTAAGGTTGACGCATTCAAGAAATGTTTATGAAATGCCTTCTATATGCCAGGTGCCATACTGTCAAAGACAGATATGTTGGAATTTTTGTACAAGTTTTCAACAAGTTTATATTTCAGTGGAAAGGAAGTACAATGAATCAATAATCCAATCATTTCAGATGGCAGAACATGTTGCGAAGAAAACATAACAAGATGATCTGGTAGAAAGTGACTCAGAGTGGCTATTCTAGATTGAATGATCAGCAAGATCTCTAGAGAAAATGACACTTGAATTGAGGCTCGAATGAAATAATCCAAGCACATTAAATCTGGAGATAGCACCTTCTGAGCTTAGAAACAGTGAATAGAAAGGTCCTAGAGCTAAAAGGGGCTGGTGGGATGAGAGTAGCATGATCGACAAGAGAGAGCAGCCTGGAACTGAGGTCAGAGAGATGGGGAGGGCCCGAGCCAGTGCTTGGCTTTTTGCATCTCCCTCACGCATGGCAGAAATTCAGATTTTATACTAAGTCAACTCAGAGTAAAATTGGTGACATGACCCTCTTGGTAGGGAATGAATGGAATGAGTAAGGGCAAGCAAAGAGTTTATGCAGGAAACTGTTTAAGTGCAAGGAGAAGGTGACTGGTGACTGTGAAGTCACAATGCTGAGAGAGAAGTGAATGAATTTAGTACATGTTTCCAAGTAAAGCTGATCAACTACAGTTAGAGAGCACTAAGGAAAGAAAACGTTTCTCAGGTTATTTGGTTTACTAAAATGGACGAGTGGTGGGGAAAGTAGATTTGGCACAGAATCAAGACATATTTTGGTGGTATTAATGCCTTTTAGGTGTTGAAGTAAAGATGTTTACATATATTAATCTGAAGTTTGGTGATAAAGTCAAGACCATAATGGTGAACTCACCATCATAGAGATGGTATTTTAGCCATGGATTTAGTGAGACCAAACAAGAGCAGTGCTTATACAGAAAAGAAAGGGTTTGATCTAAACCCTAGGGAAACCGAGTTATTTAGGACTTTTTTTTTTGGATTATTTATTGTGTGCCCTTTTTGTGCATGAAATATCAGGTTCATGTATGCGTTCTGAGGCAGTAACATGGGCATAACCTCAAATAGCTACTCAGCTGCTCTGGTCAATTGTGTGTTAAAATTGTGACCTCATAAGGCTTTTGAGGAAAGACAATTGTCCTATTTGCTAGGACCCATTCCTTACACGCCCATAACTAACATCACAATGATGTTCCCATGGGGCACTGGCCATTCTTTTTTTGGTGAATGCAGCATCTTTGATTCTTCTTCCTACATTGGAAAAAATCCCCACTTTGTGAGAGTTCTTCCTTCCTCTGTGGATTTCCCAGGGTGCAGGCAGGTGATCTGGTTTCCACCAATCAGATATGCCCACCCCAGACTCTGAGCAGGAACCTAGAGGGACTAATAAGCGTATTCTGACTACCGTCTGTTCTGGAGACGGTAGCTGCAGTCACATTCCCTCCAGAGCCAGGAGTGACCAGAGGTCTTAGCAGCGACAGTGCTGCTGAATGTTCGGGGCAGGCCAGACCATCTCCACTGGAGCTGTCTATGCAGTCATTTGGAATTTTCTTTTTTAGAACACATTCTCCACGCTTGGCTTGTTGAGCTTCCTGGAGATTCTATGAGCCACCTTTAATAAATTCTTTTTCTGCTAAACCAGTGTTGATGTTTCGGTTTCCCAGGAAACAGACAGAGATTTGTGTGCAGGAGGTTTGGGGGTGGAGTAGTGTCCAGGATCAACATCTGTAAAGAGTGAGGGACACAGGATGGGGCCGTGGAAAAACTTGAATAGTCGTCTGATCCCATGGGACCTCTAGACCAAGGAGGCTCTTCAGAGCTGCCCTGAATTGAACTGAGGAGGCTGGGATTTTTTACCCCTACAGCCCCCACTGCCCAGACACTGGACTGAGACTACCCCAGGAGGGGTCGCATCCTTGGGTAAGGGGACTGTCAGGTTGAGAGCCATTTCTAGCCAGGGATGCAGTGACACCAGTGCAGGGTCACCAGCACTTCCAGCTTCCATAATGAGCTTTACAGTTTACTGCCCGGAAATCTAATAATCTGCTTATTTTCTTCATAGTTTGAATTTGAAATTGAGGCTCAGAACTATTAAATGAACTGGTATAAAGCAGTGGACCTGAAACTCAAATTTAGTCTTTATGATGCCAAAACCTGTTACTTTGCCTGCACCATATGGAATGTTGCAGAGAAACAGATACATGCCTCAGGAACAGGCAAACTCTCCAAGAAACAGAGTAGGGCCTGGACGATTTAAGATTTTGAGGCATGTTGCTTTAGGGGCGTTTCTCAAGAACTTTCAGTTTAACCAGTACTGGGGAACAATGCAGGGCCACTAAATAGCAATCAAAGTCCCATATTGGGTGATGATTTTTTTAAATTGTATTTATTTATTTATTTATTTCTTGCTATTCTGGGTTTTCACTGCTGCTGCAGGCTCTTCTCTAGTTGCAGGAAGTAGGGTCTACTCTCTAGTTGAGGTGAGCAGCCTCCTTGTTGTGGTGACTTTTCTCGTTGTGGAACTCGGGCTCTAGGGCACATGGACTTCAGGAGTTGTGGCATATGGGCTCAATAGTTATGGCTCCGAGGCTCTAGAGCAGGGGCTTAACAGTTATAGCTCATGGGCTCAGCTGCTCTGCAGCATGCAGGATCCTTCCAGATCAGGGATCAAACCTGTGTTTCCTGCACTGGCAGCTGAACTCTTCACCACAGAACTACTAGGGAAGCCCTGAGTGTTATTTTTTGACATGAGGCATATTTTCCTACCTTCACTTATGTTCCCTCCTAGGGTGTGAAAGGCAGCTGGGGCTCTGGGTGAGATTTAAGGTCTGCCAGGGAAATGCACTTGCATAGTATTTGGAAGGTAGAAGAGAGGAGGTGACTATTTTCTTACAAATGGGGCAATGGACAGAAGTAAGGAGTAGCAGCCAGACGCCACATCTCCTGCCTAATCCCCAGTGGCAAGAACTGAGCTAGAAGCAGCAACACCCTTTTCCTGACCTCCAGCTTGTAGCTACAGTAGTTAGTTTTGAAGTCAAAGGCCAGGAGCTGTCCCCTGATTTCTACCTCTGTAGCCCTTCCAAGAGTTTTATTAGCACCTAATTTCCTATGATAAACCAATGTCTCTTTCTGCTCGAAATATTTACTATGATTTTCTTTTTCCCATGAAGAACCTCATCCAGCACTGTAAGAGTGAACCCAGAGTCCCAGACTTTGCTCCCAACACCCACACACATGACACAGAGAAAGAAATTTCTTACTGGGAGAGGAACACAGAACAAACCAAGTCCCTAATAGGAGATGACTCCTCTAGGGAAACCAATGACAACGGGCCATTTGGAGATTACTTCTTGGGGCAGATGGACTTCAACCCTTATCTTGCTGTCTGGATTGTAATACTCAACCTTTCTTGCCAGGATACTTGGTGCCAGCATAGACCTATTCTTCACCATTTTGACCCAGCATCCACAAAGAGGTGAGGCATGAAATCCCACCAAGTGGTCAGGACACTTCCCAGTGCACTGTGTTGATAAGATGCCTCTCTGATAAAGCAGATGTGTAGGAGCCAAAGACCATGGGCAATTAACCAAGTGTTGGTGGCTCAAGTGGTATGGAATCCTCCTGCCATGCATGAGACCCAGATTTGATTCCTGGGTCAGTAAGATCTCCTGGAGAAGAGAGTAGCTACCCACTCCAGTATTCTTTCCTGGAGAATCCCATGGACAGAGGAGTCTGGAAGACTATAATCCATAGGATTTCAAAGAGTTGGACACAACTGAGCCACTTACACTTACTCACTCAGTGAAAGTCGGAGGTATCAAAATTAATGAATGAAGAAGAACACTTTATGGACTTCAGGAATCCTATTCCCAGGAAATGGAGAAATGCAATAAACTTTTAGAACTCAAGAGTTACTTGGATTTGTAGCTATTAAAAGCCAAAAGATTCTTTTCAAACAGAGATGTCATTTTTAGAGGAAGACAAAGTCAAAGCTGTAAAGTCTTTATAAATTCAAGCACAAAACAAATATTCAAGGACAGACTGCCTACAAATGCAGAGACTGGAAGACACTAGGAAACTTGGTTGAATGATACACAATGAAAGAAGGGATTAAAGTAATGTGCAGGCATCCTTTTATTTTTTAACAAGAATCACTGAAATACCCAGTTTCCACTTCATAAGGCCATTGCTATGTTTGAGGCAACAGCTGGTCCCACTCTACTGCTGTGGGTACAAAGAGTTCTAGTAAATCCTGTGTAATAGATGAATTCATATGCTCCATTCTTTTAACAGTATTCTTAATTAGGGTGTTGTCTTTTAAGCAAAGCATTTATATAGTTACTTTATTGCACTTGAATACAGTGTTAGCTCCAATACACTTAATGTAATTGTATAGGTTTTTTTAAATTGCTTTACAATGAAAGGAATTTTGTTTTATCATCAGTACAGAGTTATTACCATGGATATTTAAGAGCCATTGGTACAGAGGTTTATGAATCTCTGTTGAGAAGGAAAAGACTTAAAGATGTAGTAGATGATGGTAGTTGGCCAGTTATTCACTTCCGCAAACCTTGACTTTCTTGAGCTTGTGGTCAACATCTTCCTTGCCTACCTCATAAAGTAATTGTAAACAAATCAACTACTACTTCCCAGCATGAGACCTCTGATAAAGATTTGACCAAAGACCATGGGCAATTAACCAAGTGTTGGTGGCTCAAGTGGTATGGAATCCTCCTGCCATGCATGAGACCCAGATTTGATTCCTGGGTCAGTAAGATCTCCTGGAAGAGAGTAGCTACCCACTCCAGTATTCTTTCCTGGAGAATCCCATGGACAGAGGAGTCTGGAAGACTATAATCCATAGGATTTCAAAGAGTTGGACACAACTGAGCCACTTACACTTACTCACTCAGTGAAAGTCGGAGGTATCAAAATTAATGAATGAAGAAGAACACTTTATGGACTTCAGGAATCCTATTCCCAGGAAATGGAGAAATGCAATAAACTTTTAGAACTCAAGAGTTACTTGGATTTGTAGCTATTAAAAGCCAAAAGATTCTTTTCAAACAGAGATGTCATTTTTAGAGGAAGACAAAGTCAAAGCTGTAAAGTCTTTATAAATTCAAGCACAAAACAAATATTCAAGGACAGACTGCCTACAAATGCAGAGACTGGAAGACACTAGGAAACTTGGTTGAATGATACACAATGAAAGAAGGGATTAAAGTAATGTGCAGGCATCCTTTTATTTTTTAACAAGAATCACTGAAATACCCAGTTTCCACTTCATAAGGCCATTGCTATGTTTGAGGCAACAGCTGGTCCCACTCTACTGCTGTGGGTACAAAGAGTTCTAGTAAATCCTGTGTAATAGATGAATTCATATGCTCCATTCTTTTAACAGTATTCTTAATTAGGGTGTTGTCTTTTAAGCAAAGCATTTATATAGTTACTTTATTGCACTTGAATACAGTGTTAGCTCCAATACACTTAATGTAATTGTATAGGTTTTTTTAAATTGCTTTACAATGAAAGGAATTTTGTTTTATCATCAGTACAGAGTTATTCCCATGGATATTTAAGAGCCATTGGTACAGAGGTTTATGAATCTCTGTTGAGAAGGAAAAGACTTAAAGATGTAGTAGATGATGGTAGTTGGCCAGTTATTCACTTCCGCAAACCTTGACTTTCTTGAGCTTGTGGTCAACATCTTCCTTGCCTACCTCATAAAGTAATTGTAAACAAATAAACTACTATACATAAACAGCCTTTACAAAGAGTTATGTACATTTCAAGAGCTAGTACCCTCTCCATAGAAGCTTCTGACCTTACCCTCCATGCAGAGATGGTGCTGGTGCTTGAGAGTTACAAGCATTAAAGTAAACTCAGACTTTCAAGAGGCAGGGACCTGGAGGGCAGAGAGAACTTGGATTGTTTAGAAAAGATGATAGAGGATAAGCAGAGTCGAAATCCAAAGCATTTGGAGAACAAGGGACAAAGGACAAATGTGTGGTCAATTAGGCATTAGCTGTGGGTACCCACTGACATTCTGATACCACATCTGTGCTTCCTTTCCATGACACCAAATTGTCTTCCAGGCCCCCGCCCAACCAGCCTCACCCAAAACCTCATTCTTTCTTGCATCAGAGATCAAACAAACTATTCTTCACTTAAGCAAATGAATGCTCTGGAAAACCCTCTCCATGCCCTCCTACAGCGCTAGGTTTCCATTTATTGAGGTCAGATGTCCTACTGCCCCTAACAGGTAGACAAAAATGGAACTTGGCAGATATCAGGTTTCAACTGCCCCTGTGCATGCAGATAGATCCTCAGCAGTGCCCATTTTCAAACTTGAATGACCAGGACTTATGAAGGAGGCTCTAAGGTCTTTTCAATAATACTACATCACCAGTGTTCCTGTATAAATCTGTATCATTTTCTTTATCATTATGCTTCATAGAACAGAAAGAATATTAGTCATTTTTCAGACAATTGAATGAAACTCTCTGTGTTGTCCACAATGTATCTATTAATAAAATTCAACTACTTTAAGTCCATCTGTTTTATCTGCTCTGAAATATATCAAAGTTTCATGAATTCTGAAGTGTATAGGTGTGGATGCAGTTGCAGTACAGTAAAAAGATCACTGTGAGGTCAGGAAACATAGTTTTGAATCTAACACTTAATAGCTGAGGAATTTTCAGCAAGTTACTCTATCCCCTTGGGCCTTAGCTTGCCAAACTCTTTTCATAAAATGGGGATGATAGCATTCACTTCACTGGACAGGGATCAAACGAGATACCGTGAATGCAAGAGCAAAAAAACTTTTTTTGGAAACAGGGATATCGCTTATGTAGAGATGGTGCCTATGACTTTCTTGAGCTTGTGGTCAACATTTTCCTTGCCTACCTCATAAAGTAATTGTAAACAAATAAACTACTATACATAAACAGCCTTTACAAAGAGTTATGTACATTTCAAGAGCTAGTACCCTCTCCATAGAAGCTTCTGACCTTACCCTCCATGCAGAGATGGTGCTGGTGCTTGAGAGTTACAAGCATTAAAGTAAACTCAGACTTTCAAGAGGCAGGGACCTGGAGGGCAGAGAGAACTTGGATTGTTTAGAAAAGATGATAGAGGATAAGCAGAGTCGAAATCCAAAGCATTTGGAGAACAAGGGACAAAGGACAAATGTGTGGTCAATTAGGCATTAGCTGTGGGTACCCACTGACATTCTGATACCACATCTGTGCTTCCTTTCCATGACACCAAATTGTCTTCCAGGCCCCCGCCCAACCAGCCTCACCCAAAACCTCATTCTTTCTTGCATCAGAGATCAAACAAACTATTCTTCACTTAAGCAAATGAATGCTCTGGAAAACCCTCTCCATGCCCTCCTACAGCGCTAGGTTTCCATTTATTGAGGTCAGATGTCCTACTGCCCCTAACAGGTAGACAAAAATGGAACTTGGCAGATATCAGGTTTCAACTGCCCCTGTGCATGCAGATAGATCCTCAGCAGTGCCCATTTTCAAACTTGAATGACCAGGACTTATGAAGGAGGCTCTAAGGTCTTTTCAATAATACTACATCACCAGTGTTCCTGTATAAATCTGTATCATTTTCTTTATCATTATGCTTCATAGAACAGAAGGAATATTAGTCATTTTTCAGACAATTGAATGAAACTCTCTGTGTTGTCCACAATGTATCTATTAATAAAATTCAACTACTTTAAGTCCATCTGTTTTATCTGCTCTGAAATATATCAAAGTTTCATGAATTCTGAAGTGTATAGGTGTGGATGCAGTTGCAGTACAGTAAAAAGATCACTGTGAGGTCAGGAAACATAGTTTTGAATCTAACACTTAATAGCTGAGGAATTTTCAGCAAGTTACTCTATCCCCTTGGGCCTTAGCTTGCCAAACTCTTTTCATAAAATGGGGATGATAGCATTCACTTCACTGGACAGGGATCAAACGAGATACCGTGAATGCAAGAGCTTTGAAAAAATAATGTTAGGACCTTTCTTTATTGATTATGTGTTATAGTCACAGATAAGTGTCCTATTTATGGGTATATCTTTGATATTGACAATTCTCAAATATGCACTTAGCACAAACACTAATTTCAAAAATTTTAGCTGAAGATCAAAATCAGAATCTACCCCTTTTTCTTGGTTTCCTTCTTCCTCTCCCCAGTTTTAATATTTAATTGTGGCCATGCCTTTCTTGGATAATGTCTCATTGAAGATCACAACACTGAAGAGTCTCTCTGTCAATTTCAGGCCCAGCTAACTGTTATCCAGATAGAAAGACTTTTATATATCTCAGTATGAGCCTAAGAATCTAAATTGAAGGAAGAGTAGAGGGAAATGTGGGACAGTCATGGAGCTCTGAGTGAATGGAAAAGGAATTCACAAGGGGTAAAGCAAAATGTAAAGGCCAAATGGCTCTCCTTTTGAGGAAGAATCACAATCTTGCTGATTCTGAGGATCCGTTTATCCATGTAAGTTCAAAATGGAATACCAAGCAATTTTTTAATCCAGTTGAGAATAAAGGAAATTTTAATCTTGATCAACCTGAAAGGTAAGTTGAAAACAATGTGAAAATCCATTTTCTATCAGAAAACCTATAAAAATCTGTTGAAGTTGGGAATCAATAACTAGTGTGACTTTTTCTTGCCCATATTCTGAGCCAAGAAGTCAAACAAGAGGTTAGGCAGGCAAGAGCCAAACCCTTATTATTGATCATGTTACATTTAAGAGTGTGGCCAATCAGTCTAAGTAGATCTCCTCATTCTTTCTGATAATCAAAAGCATGTCTCATATCTACGAGCAACTAGGCTTCCTCCCCTGCAGGCGTATTCCATGTCTGAGAGCAAAAATGACTTATGTTCTCTAAAAATGGGCTCCTTCCCAAGAGAAAGGGAAGAGGGAGGAGTATAAGAACACACACTCAGCCCTCCAACTCACCCTAAGGATGAATAAAGGATGGAAAGCAGAGAAAATTCAAGAATGTTACACTGGTGGAAGTCCTTTGACACGGATGGAAAAATCAACTCTGGGAAAAAAGCATTCCTCTTATAATTTATGAAAATAAATTAGCGAACTCTTTTCATAAAATGGGGATGATAGCATTCACTTCACTGGACAGGGATCAAACGAGATACCGTGAATGCAAGAGCTTTGAAAAAATAATGTTAGGACCTTTCTTTATTGATTATGTGTTATAGTCACAGATAAGTGTCCTATTTATGGGTATATCTTTGATATTGACAATTCTCAAATATGCACTTAGCACAAACACTAATTTCAAAAATTTTAGCTGAAGATCAAAATCAGAATCTACCCCTTTTTCTTGGTTTCCTTCTTCCTCTCCCCAGTTTTAATATTTAATTGTGGCCATGCCTTTCTTGGATAATGTCTCATTGAAGATCACAACACTGAAGAGTCTCTCTGTCAATTTCAGGCCCAGCTAACTGTTATCCAGATAGAAAGACTTTTATATATCTCAGTATGAGCCTAAGAATCTAAATTGAAGGAAGAGTAGAGGGAAATGTGGGACAGTCATGGAGCTCTGAGTGAATGGAAAAGGAATTCACAAGGGGTAAAGCAAAATGTAAAGGCCAAATGGCTCTCCTTTTGAGGAAGAATCACAATCTTGCTGATTCTGAGGATCCGTTTATCCATGTAAGTTCAAAATGGAATACCAAGCAATTTTTTAATCCAGTTGAGAATAAAGGAAATTTTAATCTTGATCAACCTGAAAGGTAAGTTGAAAACAATGTGAAAATCCATTTTCTATCAGAAAACCTATAAAAATCTGTTGAAGTTGGGAATCAATAACTAGTGTGACTTTTTCTTGCCCATATTCTGAGCCAAGAAGTCAAACAAGAGGTTAGGCAGGCAAGAGCCAAACCCTTATTATTGATCATGTTACATTTAAGAGTGTGGCCAATCAGTCTAAGTAGATCTCCTCATTCTTTCTGATAATCAAAAGCATGTCTCATATCTACGAGCAACTAGGCTTCCTCCCCTGCAGGCGTATTCCATGTCTGAGAGCAAAAATGACTTATGTTCTCTAAAAATGGGCTCCTTCCCAAGAGAAAGGGAAGAGGGAGGAGTATAAGAACACACACTCAGCCCTCCAACTCACCCTAAGGATGAATAAAGGATGGAAAGCAGAGAAAATTCAAGAATGTTACACTGGTGGAAGTCCTTTGACACGGATGGAAAAATCAACTCTGGGAAAAAAGCATTCCTCTATAATAGATCAACCATCTTTTTCAGCCTGAAAATAAATTTCTGTAAGAGGCATTAACTCTGAAATCCAAAGAATCGCGCAACTGTGCTTCTCAAAGATGATGACTTGGGTAAAATATCCATATTTTAAGAACACTTGTATGTTGCAAAATGTTTGGTTGCCACATGTTTCAAGTCCCTTCTCACAGCACTTTCTCCTCTAGGCTATCTACCCTGCTAATTATAAAATCATCCATCAACTTGAGTCTCGTAAGACAAGGGTTGAAGAACAGTTGGAAATAGAGGGATGGAAGTGATGGCTGGCCTCCAGATCACAGAGCCCAGGCTATGAAACACTTTGCAAGATGGCACATTTTTTTCCCTTCCTCAGTCTGGATTACATTGTACTGTTCCTGATTCTCCTGGCAAGAGTCCTGTTGAATTCAGGAAAACCATATGAAACCCATCCCGGGTGTTGCCAAAATAAATTGTTAATCATATCAGATGCAGCACCAAAGCGTGTTCCATCGTAGGCAGTTTTCTGTTCTATAACTGTTCTCCTTGGCTTCATTCAGGATCTGCCAAGAGAAAAGGAAGCCCATACTGAACATGCCACATCTGATTATCTGCCAGGGGAGAAAAGATGGTGGGGGATGCTCCTGGGGTCAGAGCAAGGGTACTCCTAATACAAATCGGAGATTTTCATTTCAGCATAATTTCAAATATCCCTCTGGGAGTATAAAGAGTTTGGAATCCTCTACTCTATCCATTATAGCTTGAGAATGTGAGAATCTCAGGAAGGCTCAGTTTTCATAGAGTGGGGATGACCAGCAGCATCTGTGCCTGCATGTTTCAAAAATGGCTTCTTTAAATATAAAATTATAGAAATCAATGGCAATTGCTTCTACTATCTGGTTCAATTAAATGGAAACGGGCTCATCTGAGCACTTAGTTATCTGGACTGTAGTCTCTTTCTCCACTATGGGATAAAGAAAGAAGTCAATGATAATCAGATTAAAAAAAAAAAAAAAAAAAAGCAAAGGCAGAAAAGATAAGCAGCATCCAGAATCTGTCCTAGGGAAGATCATATCGACACATCCAGGCGCATGATAATAGACCCTTGGAAAACAGATTGAACTCCTTTGAATTGAATCTGTACCCCCTCTACATTTATAGTTATGCTACTGTTGTTGCAATGAGCAAGTAGAAGGGTTATGCAACTTTTGAACATTAATCATGACGTAGGACTTTTGTATTTATCTAGGTGAGAAAAAATGAACTAAGAGAGTTCAACGAAGAAGGGAGTTTTGTCCAGGCCTTAGATCCTCAAAGAAACAAACGCAGTATGCCTCTTGAGGCCTACATTTCACTGAAGTTTAACTGCTGTACCAAATAAAGCACAAAGATTGTTATGATGCCCTTCTAAAAGCTTGCTCGTTCTGTGGACTTTCATCATGCCTACTTGTAAATATAAATTTTGATTTCAATGTTAATAAAGTAGGTTCTTTTCACCAAGCTTCATTTTTCCATGACTCATTTAAACAGTGATTTATGCATGCTGATTTGTTCCAATTTAGGCATCCTCACTGCTTTTCTGAACTTGGAGATGATTCTTACCTGAACAGGGATCCTAAGTCCAAGTTCTACTGTAAAGTAGAACTGTCACAGTAGAAAATTGCTGACATTCCATGAAATCAAGCTAAACATATTGGCAGACCAGGGGGTCGGATTTATGACACCTGGAGATGGTTAACCATCAAGGGAGGAAGAATATATTTAACAGAGTCCAAGGGAAAATGCTTCCCAGAAAAGCAGTGTGGATACCATTTTCCCATGTTTTCAATGTGAAACTTCCAAATTTGAAGTTTCAAATTATCAACCCAGAGTCTAACAATAATGTTCCTCTGTGTGTGTGTGTGTGTGTGTGTGTGTGTGTGTGTGTATTGGGAGGAGAAGGTGGACATTTTTGTGTAGAAATTAAAAAACAATAATAAAGGCAACTAAGAGATGGCGTGTTTTTTATTGTTACTATGTGCCGAATCATTCTCAACATCAGAGATAAAACTCCTTTCCTCAAAAAGAAAAAATCTGTTATTGTTCTAAGCTCTATACACGTGCTGTTGTTACTATTGAATTTAATAATACATAGATTAGCCTCAAATTGGCACATTTTGTTATCATTTAACAAACATTGTATGGGGCTTTCCAGGTAATGCAGTGGTAAAGAATCCATCAGCCAATGCAGGAGATGCAAGAGACACTGGTTCAATCCCTGGGTCAGGAAGATCCCCTGGAGGAGGAAATAGCTGCCCACTACAATATTCTTGCTTGGAAAGCTTCATGGAGAGAAGAGCCTGGTGGACTACAGTCCATGCACTCTCAAACAGTCAGAAATGACTAAGCCACTGAGCACTGAAGACTAAAACATTGTATTCTATGCGGAAGTTACATTGTAGAGTTCCCAGTGATACAACTACCCCTGACACACTGGCACAGCTTACAGATAGCATTCATTTCGAAGTAAGTTTATGGCTCAGAGCTATTGATCCTCCCTTTAGATGTAGTTCTTTCTCTAGTACCTGTGGTACAAAATTCATTAGAGGAAAAAACTCACTGTGTTTTCCTCTGGCTATTATTGCTATTCATTTCATGATTATTCCTGAAAAGAATTTTGTCATTTGGGGAGGAAAAGTCTTAAAAGTTGACCTGCTCTAGGTATCAAATATACCAAGTACACCACTTGGTTCTAAACCAAATACACAGTGTTTCTACTCTGAGAAAGTACAAAAAGTGATCAAGGGAAAAAATGATTTATTTGTGGATAGATGCATATTGATAAATGAACAGATCT
Organism: Tragulus kanchil; assembly: GCA_022376925.1. Lineage (NCBI taxonomy): Eukaryota > Metazoa > Chordata > Mammalia > Artiodactyla > Tragulidae > Tragulus > Tragulus kanchil. The sequence goes on along the minus strand of JAIOJX010000025.1, from coordinate 121,174,218 downwards.
TGTTTGTCACACAAAGATTTGGTGTAGGTCTTTTTTTTTAATGTCTACAATAAAATAGCAAAATACAAATGAACCACTTAAAAGTTAGGAGAACTATCAAGGATCCCTTAGTAAAATTACTTCATAAATATCAGTCTCAGTTCTCTAGCGGTAAAAATGATTTGATGTATCATGGAGCCCACACCACACTTAGGAAAGGCAGTTTCATGGCAGAACACATACAAGGGCTTCAAGGAAGAGTTACCTGTGTACCAGATCTGTCTCAGGTAATGAACTATTTAGCCATTGACTTCCCAGCGACACAGATTTTAAAGCGTCAAATGTTCCAAGATTCTAATCTGGAGCAAATCATCCCCCACTAAGGATGGGTCAGGAATGAGGATAGTAACTGAGACATATTTATTTACTTAAGAGAATCATTTCACATGGCATCCCCATGTTCATGAGGCACAAAGCATAGTGGCCCAGAGCACAACTCTGAAGTCAGCTTCCCCATCAAAGCCTGGCCACAGCCACAGGGTTTCTTCATCAGCCAAATGGGGATGATAATAACTGGACCAACCTTACAATAATGTTGTGAAGATGACTGAATGATGTGGTTGATATCACTCAGTAGTCATGTGTGGATGTGAGAGTTGAACTGTGAAGAAGACTGAGAGCCAAAGAATTGAAGTTTTCAAACTGTAGTGCTGGAGAAGACTCTTGAGAGTCCCTTGGGCAGCAAGGAAATCAAACCAGTCAATCCTAAAGGAAATCAACCCTGAGTATTCATTGTAAGGACTGATGCTGAAGCTGAAACTGAATCTCCAGTACTTTGGCCACCTGATGCAAATAGCCGACTCATTGGAAAAGACCCTGAGGATGGGAAAGATTGAGGGCAAGAGGAGAAGGGGGCAACAGAGGATGAGATGGTTGGACAGCATCACCGACTCAATGGACATGAATTTGAGAAAACTCTGAGAGACAGTGGAGAACAGAGGGGCCTGGTGTACTGCAACTTATGAGGTCACGAGAAGTCAGACACAACTTAATGACTGAAGAATAAGCACTCATCAATACCCCTCATTCCCATTACTAGAATCATCAAGATGGGAATTGAATCCAGACTCTGGACGTGGTGTTGCATCACATTACTTTACATCTTAACTCACTGCATTGCATGCACATTTGAAAGTAAAATGAGAGAGTCTCTTCTGTTCCAGCTGCTTGGTAACTTTAGAAACAAGGAAGTGGCCACAGCTCTCTCCTTCTGCCCTCCTGGAGGATAGAGGAGAAAACTGATATTTGAAAATAAATGATTAATATGCTTTGACCCAAGACTCACCTCCAAGTATTTGGTAGTTATTACATTAGATTCTTTGGGATCCCATAAAAATTACCACAAACTGGGTGACTGAAAACAATAAAAGCGCTTTATCTTACAGGTCAGGAGGCTAGAACCCAAAGTTTCTGTCAGTTCTATACCCTCCAGGGAAGAAGGTTCTAGAGGAGAGAGTCTTCCTTGTTTATTCCAGTTTTGAGTGACTCCCAACAATCCATGAAGTCCATTCCTTGGCATGTAGCTGCCTTACTCCAGTTTCTGACTGTGTTGTCACATGATCTTTGCTGTGTATGTGTCTTTGTCTTGACACAGCCAGTCACCGAATTTAGGGCCTATCCGGATGCATATGATCTCATCATAACAAATTGCATATGCAAAGACCCTGCTTCCAGACAAGTTCATGCTGCAAGGTTCACGTCCTAGTCTGTGGACACGAATTTTGGGAGACCTTATCTAATGTGGCATAGTTATTTATGGCCGCATTTTCCCAACTGTAGCTTCAGGTCATCACTATCTTTATTGGACTAGTCCTCTGACTTTGAGACCCCCTCTCCCTCTCACTCTTAACTGAACCTTGAAACATAGCTACCCCTGCAAGGGAGCACTGCAAGGAAAGCCCACTCCTTCCCTGTTATACCTCTTCTTTGGCAAAGCAAAGCAGGAGGGAATAAATCTTTGCCTTGGAGCTGTGCTTTGCCATTTGGAACAGTTTCCATTGGAAAAGGCAATATTTTCTCTTAGAAAATACATTTCAAGTTGCAAACAGTCAATTTAGAAGCTATTTTTAGAAACGCTGTCAGCTTTGTGTTGGGGGATGCCTGTATTTTTAATGAGACATCACGCAGGGATTTGGACTGTCAGCAGAGCCACAGCAGGAATCTAGCTTCGGTGTAATCCCTCCAGATAATGCTGTCTTTGACTTCTAAGAAATGAGTATCCTTATCAAATATAAAAATTTTATTTTGAGCAGGCTCATCTAAAAATCAGTTCACTTTATTAGACAAGATTCTAACTCGCATGCCAAGAATTCAAATATGAGATTTTTTTAGTCTGGCTTTTCTAAAATCAGAGCCTGGGAGAAGGTCTTATGTCAAGGTGGTTAATCTGAGAGGTGACCTGGAAGCAGGAGTGAGGGAACAAGGAGTACAAGAGGCAGACAAAAGGGAAGCCAAAATGAGGGGCATGGTCAGAGTCACTGCTATATGCAGTAGAGACTTGCTCCCCCCAGACTTTGGAGAGAGCACCTCCCCAAAATCGTCCTTTCAAAAGACCAGAGGCTGGGGTCCTTCCATAGCTTCTTCTCACCATCAAACAAGTTCTACCCATGAGACATCTTTTACACTTCTAATCTGTACCTGCCTGGGAGAAGGGGCTGGGGCAGAGATGCTGGCAGTACATAGTGAGGCTTAACTTCAACTGAAGTGTGCAACACAGCTGTGGCTTCCATCAGAAGGGAGCCAAGGAAAGGCTGAGATGATGGGACAGTTGGATGGCATCACTGACTCAATGGACATGAGTTTGCACAAGCTCTGGGAGATAGTGAAGGACAGAGAGGCCTTGTGTGCTACAGTCCATGGGGGCTCAGAGACAGACACGAATGAACGATTGAACAACAAGCTTCACGGGAGTCTGAATTTAAGTCCTGACTTTTTCAGTAACAAGACAGATTCGCATCTTTCTTATAAGAATCAGACTTGCCAGAAGACATTATGATGCCATGATGTGTCTTTGATGGTCTTGCTCATTATGAAAATGGGAGAGAAATAAGGGAACAAAGGTTAAAAGAAACCCACTTAACATTCTGCAATGGGTGGCCCTTTCAAATACAGTTAGATTCACACAGTATTTATCTCTTTAGGTAAAAGATAAAGTGGCCTGTAAGTTCATTGTGTCTGTCATCTTCTGCCTTTCAAACCACATTGAGTATTCCATCAGGAAAAGAACTGATCCTCACTCCCTCCTATAAATTGCCCAATTGAAAAGCAATAAATTTAAAGATCTAAAAGAACCACCACAATGAAAGTGTGGGACAATAACTTATTCTAATTAATAACCATTTATCTCTCCCATTTGGTAAAGTGCTTTGGAAATGTAATCACCTTTTAGCTTAAAGCATATTCATTTTGTGAGCAGAAAATGATTTCATTTGTGAGAATAAGAATTAAGTACTGCTTTTAATCAACCTGGAGCCATTTAGTGTTAGAGGAACTTTAAAAATATTAGCAGTACTATGAATTTACTATAGTTTAAAAATCTTATCTTACCATAGATGATAATTTTAACTTATTTCTAATCAGTAGAAAATTAAACTTTAAGGATAAAAGTATACACACACACAATTATATAGTATTAAAGCAATTAGTGCTTAAAATTCTCAAATGTTAGCACTATTTTTGAAAGTCATGTCTTTATTCATGACTTGATGTTCTATGATTTATCATTTTAGGTAACAAGCTGCTCTATTTAGAACCAGCCATCCAATTACTGAGTTCCAACTACAGAAAATTTCTGAAGATACTGCTACCACTAATAATCTCACATTAATGACACTGTTTAGTATCTATCCTACCAGAAACAAATGTCATTTTATGAAAAGTTTAGTGATTGATTTTTCCCAAACTTCAGACTGCCTTGTAGAAATCTTTTTTAAAAGTTTTTTTGTAATAGACATGTATTATATCAGAGTTGGGAAGACATGGCAATCTCAACACTGGGGCAATAATATGTGGACAGTTATTTGTAAGCTTTAAAAAAATAAATTTATTTATTTTTAATTGAAGGATAATTGCTTTACAGAATTGTGTTGCATCAACACTTTGTAAGCTTTTATTGGATTCTCACTATTAGTGTGGTCCAACTAGATAGACAAAATGGTAGCCTTTTCCCTCCAATGTTTTATTAGGAAAGATTTCAACATACAGAGAAAGTTAAAGAGTTCTACCATAAATCCCTGTATACCTGTCTCCAGACTCTACAATTAGTATTTTGCTATATTTGCTTTATCACGTAACCATTCACCTAGTTATCTCTCTATCCATCCACCAGTCTGGTCTATTTTTTAACATGAAAATCAAAGTAAGTTACAAATGGTAGTGCACCCTCTTTTAAATACTTTCTGTGCATATAATAGCTGGAATTCTATATTTTGTTATGAAATTCTTGGTAAAATGCATGTACATTGAAATATGTAAATCTTAATATCTCATTTGATAAGTTTTGACAAGTGAGTAAAGAGTCCCCCTTGCAGTGCAAGGGGCACCAATTCGATCCCTGGCCCAGGAAGATCCCACATGTTGAGCAGTGGTTGGGCTGCTGTGTCCATTTATGAGTCAGAGTTCTGGAGTGCATGCGCCCAGAATGGGTGCTTTGTGACAAGAGAAGCCACTGTGACGGGAGGCCCATGCATGCCAAAGATAAAGATGGATGAAAAACAAACTATGACTGAGAGGCCAAAAAAAAACCCCCCAAAACCCATAGAACATTATTAACACTGCAGAAAATTCGCTTTTGTCCTGTTCTAGTCAATCCCTGCTGCTACTTCTCCACTCCCATTTAATCACTATTTGGATTTTTTTTTTTTCACCATGGGATAGCTTTCCCTGGTTTAGAACTTTGTATAAATAAAATCATCTAGTACATACTAGATGTGTAAGGCTTCTGTCACTGAGCATTATGCTTTTGAAATTCATCCATGTTGTAATCTATTTTTAATAGTTTGTTTCCTTTGTATTATGCTGTAGTATTTCTTTGTGTGAATGGATCCACTTTATCTCTTCTGTGGGTGGTCACTTAGATTGTTTCTAGTTTGGGACTCCTTTGAATAAAGCTGCTTGTATAAGTTTTGGTTATGCTTGTGAAGGAATACTTTCATTTTTTCTAGTCCCTTGATAGTTTAGTCACTTAGTTATGTCTGACTCTTTGAGACCCCATGGACTGTAGCCTGCCAGGCTCCTCTGTCCATGGGATTCTTCAGGCAAGAATACTGGGATGGGTTGCCATTCCCTTCTCCAGAGTCTTCCCGACCCAGGGATCAAACCTATGCCTCCTGCCCCTCCTGCATTGGCAGGTGGATTCTTTACCAGTGCACCACCTGGGAAGCACCTTAGCAAACAAATACAGACTTTGGTATTGGGAAGTGAGGGTGCTGCTGTCACATACTGTAGAAGTGGCTTTTGAATTTGACAGTGGGCAGAAGCTGGAAGAATTTTTATGTGCATGATAGAAAGCCTAGATTGCTTTGAACAGACGGTTAGTGGAAATACGGATGCTAAAGACTCTGCCATTGAGGGCTCAGACAAAGAGAAGACTATGGTAGAGAAGTCGGGAATATGGTGAATTGCCTTGGGAATGCCTAAATTGTAAAAAAAAATTAGTAGTAGAAATAATGTGCTTTAAAGGTACTGCTGATGAATGCTCTGGAAGAATATATTATTGGGAACTAGAGGAAGGGGAATCCTTGTTATTCAAGACAGAAATTATGTCAATATTTACATGGAAAATGGAAATTCTACTATTTTACCAGAGATTTCCAAATGAGTGTTAGATGTGAAACTTGGTTCTTCCTTGAGGCTACTAGTGAATTATGAGAGTAAAGAGATAAAATGGGATAAAAACAATTAAAAAGAAAATTGAAAGGAATCAGAACTTGGTGATTCGGTAAACTATCAGTTGATTCAGATTTCTAGAAGTGTTCTAGAGACAAAATAGAGGGAGCGGCAAAACAACGTTCACAAATGCTCTGTAACCACGTGAGCTGTTTCCTGTAATAAATCTCTTTATAGTCAATATATCCATACATCTCTCATTGGTTCTATTTCTTCGGAGAACCCTGAATTATATATGGTCATAATGTATTACTCTTTTTTATATATTGCTGAATTAACAATAAACATTCTGTTAAGAATGTTCATGAAGAATATTGGTTAGTAATTTATTTTATTTCTAATGTCTTTACCTGGTTTTGGTTTCAAGGTATGTTAGCTTCATAAAACAAGTTTTTGGACAGGGTTTATCTAAGATCAAATATTTATTTATTATTTATTCCTTAAACATTTGACCAAACTCAGCAGCAAAAGTATCTAGCCCTAGAGCTTTCTTTGTGTAAAATTTTAGAGGAAAAATCAGTTTCTCTAATGGGAATAGAGCTACTCAGATTTTCTATTTTCTCTTGTGTCAGTTTGGTAAAGTGGTATCTCAAGAAATTTGTTTATTCTAAATGGTCAATTTTATTGTAAATTTTGTCTAACGCATCCTTTTGTTGGTTTCATGTCTACAGGCTGTCTTCTGCTATTCCAGGATGCTGGAGAAGCTAATTTTTATGTGCATGATAGAAAGCCTAGTTGTTAAACGGTTGTGGAAATACGGATGCTAAAGACTCTGCCATTGAGGGCTCAGACAAGAGAAGACTATGGTAGAGAAGTCGGGAATATGGTGAATTGCCTTGGGAATGCCTAAATTGTAAAAAAAAATTAGTAGTAGAAATAATGTGCTTTAAAGGTACTGCTGATGAATGCTCTGGAAGAATATATTATTGGGAACTAGAGGAAGGGGAATCCTTGTTATTCAAGACAGAAATTATGTCAATATTTACATGGAAAATGGAAATTCTACTATTTTACCAGAGATTTCCAAATGAGTGTTAGATGTGAAACTTGGTTCTTCCTTGAGGCTACTAGTGAATTATGAGAGTAAAGAGATAAAATGGGATAAAAACAATTAAAAAGAAAATTGAAAGGAATCAGAACTTGGTGATTCGGTAAACTATCAGTTGATTCAGATTTCTAGAAGTGTTCTAGAGACAAAATAGAGGGAGCGGCAAAACAACGTTCACAAATGCTCTGTAACCACGTGAGCTGTTTCCTGTAATAAATCTCTTTATAGTCAATATATCCATACATCTCTCATTGGTTCTATTTCTTCGGAGAACCCTGAATTATATATGGTCATAATGTATTACTCTTTTTTATATATTGCTGAATTAACAATAAACATTCTGTTAAGAATGTTCATGAAGAATATTGGTTAGTAATTTATTTTATTTCTAATGTCTTTACCTGGTTTTGGTTTCAAGGTATGTTAGCTTCATAAAACAAGTTTTTGGACAGGGTTTATCTAAGATCAAATATTTATTTATTATTTATTCCTTAAACATTTGACCAAACTCAGCAGCAAAAGTATCTAGCCCTAGAGCTTTCTTTGTGTAAAATTTTAGAGGAAAAATCAGTTTCTCTAATGGGAATAGAGCTACTCAGATTTTCTATTTTCTCTTGTGTCAGTTTGGTAAAGTGGTATCTCAAGAAATTTGTTTATTCTAAATGGTCAATTTTATTGTAAATTTTGTCTAACGCATCCTTTTTGTTGGTTTCATGTCTACAGGCTGTCTTCTGCTATTCACGCTTTAGTTCCTGCTTTTCAGAATTTATATTCTTTCTCTTTTCTTTGATCAATGTTTTTACCAATTATAGAAGGCTAAGGAAATAAAAATGGTGCATCATTCAGAGAGAGTGGACTTACTTCTGGGTAAAGAACTAATATGGATTGTTTCCTAATTTTTACTATCATATAATAAAACATTTATCGCATGTAAAAATCATACAACTATTTCCCTATTTCACAGCTCTTCTCCATTTACTAATCTACAGATAATAATGCAAGAGCAGATGAGTTACATGGGAAAAAAATCTGAGTTTGACCAAAGCCTATCATTATAGCATCAAGGTTAGGCCACATATCCTAATAGTTAAGAGCTAAGCTTTTGGAAATCAGACAGTCTTGTGTTTATATCTTGGCTCTAGTGCCTTCTACTGAGGACTTTAAACAATTTACCTTATTTTTCCAGGCTTATAATGTTTATAGGATTAAATAAAATAATACATGTAAAGCACTAAGTCTACTTATTGACCCAATGTGTTCAAAATATTTTAGGCTCTTATATTATCACTTTGTTGTTGTTGCTCAGTTGCTAAGTGATGTCCGACTGTTCGTGAGCCCATGGACTACAGCAGTACAGGCTCCTCTGTCCTTCGCTATTTCCCACAGTTTGCTCAAATTCATGTCCACTGAGTCAGTGATGCTTTCTAACCATCTCATACTCTGCCATCCCTTTCTCCTGTTGCCTTCAATCTTTCCCGGCATCAGGGTTTTTTTTTCCAATGAGTCAGACCTTGATTCATGGACCTAACCTTCCACGTTCCTATGCAATATTGTTCTTTACAGTGCTGGACTTTCACCACCAGGCACATTCGTGACAGAGCATCACTTCTGCTTTGGTCCAGTCGCTTCATTCTTTCTGGAGCTATTAGTAATTACCCTCTGCTCTTCCACAGTAGCATATTGGACATCTTCCGAGTTGGGGTGACTCTTCTTCTGGTGTCATATCTTTTTGTCTTCTCATACAGTTCGTGGGGTTCTCGTGGCAAGAATACTGGAGAGGTTTGCCATTGCCAGAACTCCTTCACTATGACCTGTCTGTCTTGGGTGGCCCTGCATGGCTAGCGAATTACACAACATGTTTCCTCATGACAAGGCTGTGATGCATGAAGGGGCTTCTGTTACTACCATCTCTATTACTAATCTGGTCAGATTTAATCTTAGATAACAGAGCTTAGTTTATTTTTGTGTGTTTTTTCCCCACTCCTGTTACATCGTCTCAAAATTTTTTCTTCCTGTCCTGAAGTGTATGAAATGCTGCTCAGCATTATTTCACCATTGCATGACTGTAAATTATCTCCAGAGACAATGTTGACATCAAATGGAATGCTGTCCTTGATGAATTGAAGTGATTTCTGTACCATTTCATTTGCATAGTTTTTTGGGGAAGAAGAGGGTATGACCAAGACTTTTTTCCATGTGTTCTTGAGAATAATCTAAATAAGAACAAAAAAGGACATTAAAATATAACCCCAAGCAAACAGGAAACTGACTTTTTCTTTCGGGAACTTAGTCAAAAGCCAGTTTTTTTTGGTTTCTGTGAAGGTTCCTCCCACAAAGTTCAGAACTTCATTTTACATTTTCAGTCTCTCATTCCCTCATCTTGAAGGCTACCTGCAAAGATCCCACCTCTTCATTCACCCTCCAGAAACCAATTCCAAAGATACCCGCATAGATTTTTTTCAATTCTTTTTTCTTTTTCTTACAAAACAGTCTCTTTTTTTTCTTTCTAAGATGAAGACAATCTCATAGAAATACCAGACAGCCATGCTGTCTTCAGGCAACCATAAATAATTTCCACAACCAAATACAAGTACCTGGCGTGCTGTTTATATAGCCCATTAATCATTATCCAGTCAATGGAAATGTCAAGCAATGGACAACTTTACAGTGCTGGACTTTCACCACCAGGCACATTCGTGACAGAGCATCACTTCTGCTTTGGTCCAGTCGCTTCATTCTTTCTGGAGCTATTAGTAATTACCCTCTGCTCTTCCACAGTAGCATATTGGACATCTTCCGAGTTGGGGTGACTCTTCTTCTGGTGTCATATCTTTTTGTCTTCTCATACAGTTCGTGGGGTTCTCGTGGCAAGAATACTGGAGAGGTTTGCCATTGCCAGAACTCCTTCACTATGACCTGTCTGTCTTGGGTGGCCCTGCATGGCTAGCGAATTACACAACATGTTTCCTCATGACAAGGCTGTGATGCATGAAGGGGCTTCTGTTACTACCATCTCTATTACTAATCTGGTCAGATTTAATCTTAGATAACAGAGCTTAGTTTATTTTTGTGTGTTTTTTCCCCACTCCTGTTACATCGTCTCAAAAATTTTTACTTCCTGTCCTGAAGTGTATGAAATGCTGCTCAGCATTATTTCACCATTGCATGACTGTAAATTATCTCCAGAGACAATGTTGACATCAAATGGAATGCTGTCCTTGATGAATTGAAGTGATTTCTGTACCATTTCATTTGCATAGTTTTTTGGGGAAGAAGAGGGTATGACCAAGACTTTTTTCCATGTGTTCTTGAGAATAATCTAAATAAGAACAAAAAAGGACATTAAAATATAACCCCAAGCAAACAGGAAACTGACTTTTTCTTTCGGGAACTTAGTCAAAAGCCAGTTTTTTTTGGTTTCTGTGAAGGTTCCTCCCACAAAGTTCAGAACTTCATTTTACATTTTCAGTCTCTCATTCCCTCATCTTGAAGGCTACCTGCAAAGATCCCACCTCTTCATTCACCCTCCAGAAACCAATTCCAAAGATACCCGCATAGATTTTTTTCAATTCTTTTTTCTTTTTCTTACAAAACAGTCTCTTTTTTTTCTTTCTAAGATGAAGACAATCTCATAGAAATACCAGACAGCCATGCTGTCTTCAGGCAACCATAAATAATTTCCACAACCAAATACAAGTACCTGGCGTGCTGTTTATATAGCCCATTAATCATTATCCAGTCAATGGAAATGTCAAGCAATGGACAAGCCTGGACAGAAGATGTGTCTTTTGTGGAGAAACTCTTTTGGCTTGTTATACAGATATTTTATAGTCATCATGATTTAAGATAAGACTGTTGAGCTATCCTGCAAACTCATGACAAGCTTTTGACTTTAAAAAAGTGACACAGCTGGGTCAATTTATTTGGGAAAAAAAAAAAGAGAACCTGATGGGCAAATACTGTTTGCTTTCCTCTTTGCAAGTTCTTTTTTCTTTAAAAATATATATTCAACGTATTTTCATGTAATGTGAACCTGAATATGTATATTGTTTTGTGATCTATTTTTTCATTTCCTACTATTTTCTATACGTATTTTCATATAATGATACAGATTACGTATGTGTCATCATTGACTAAGAAGTGGTCTATCATGGTAAGATAATTTAGGGACTTCCCTGGTGGTCCAGTGGTTAAGAATCTGCCTTCCAATCCAGGGGATGCAGGTTCAATCCCTGGTCAGGGGACTAAGATCCCACATACCACAAGCTAAGCTCACATGACTCAACTAAGACCCTGTGCAGCCAAATAAATAAAGATTTTTTTAAAAAAGATATTTTAGTGTGCTTAGCTATTTTCCTATTATGGAGAATTTGAATTGTTTCTAATTTGCTAGCTACTCAAATATTGGGCAAGCAAGACTTCCTTGGTGGCTCAGATGGTAAAGAATCTGCCTGCAATGTAGGAGACCTGAGTTTTATCCCTGGGTTGGGAAGATTCCCTGAAGAAGAGAATGGTTACCCACTCCAGTATTCTTGCTTGGAAAATCTCATGGATAGAGGAGACTGGCAGGCTACAGTACATAGAGTCACAGAGTTGGACACCACTGAGCAACTAACATTCACTTAAGGACTTCATTATCTTAGTTATCCTCTCTCCTTTGAGGTTATCGGGGCTTCCCAGGTGGCTCCGATGGTAAAGAATCCATCTGCAATGTGGGAGACCTGGATTTGATCCTTGGATTGGGAAGATCCCCTAGGGAGGGAAGGGCAACCCACTGCAGTATTCTTGCCTGGAGAATTCCATGGCTTGTCCATGGAGTTGCAAAGAGTTGAACACGACTGAGCAACTTTCACTCACTCACTTGGGGTTATTCTCTTTGTACATACTATCAACAACTGTGTATATCATACCAAAGCTTTCTTTTAGGGGGATGATCAGAAGGAAAACTTTATTCTAAGTTAATTCTTTGTGATCAGATTTTACTTCAAATATTTGAGTAATGCTTTATTTTTTTATAACCGCATTTCTGACTTTTATTTCAACCTATGGGACATTTCAGAATCATAGAGTCAAAATAAGAACTTTGGAAATAGTTTATTCAACTAATATTTATTGTACCTTACATATTATGCTAAACCCAGCCCTCCCTCCTTTTTATAAATGAGAAAGTGAGACCTGGAACAGAATGGAACAGAAACTCGGAGAGTGAAATACTAGTACTTTGGTCTTGTATTTGAATATGACATTTTGCATTTCAAAAGTTTTACCTTGAACAGTTACCTATAATTATCCCATTCTATTGTCTCAATGGTCCCATAAAAGAAAAAAAAGACACATTTGTTGACTTATTAAAACTTTGATTTTCAAAGACTTTAAAATCATAAAGTCACAGGGTTAACTCTTTTTCTTTTGTTTAACTTTTTATTTTGTATTGGGGTATAGCCGATTAGCAAACAATGTTATGACAGTTTCAGGTTAATAGCAAAGGAACTCAACCATACATATACATGTATCCATTCTCCCCCAAACTCCCCTTCCATCCAAGCTGCCATGTAATATTGAGTAGAGTCCCATGTGCTCTATAGTAGGTTCTTATTGGTTATGCATGACACAGTTAAGTAAGGTTACAAACTCATTTTAGTGGCTTCTTTTCCATGATTCTATCCTCAAGACTATACAAATATTCTAAAATTAGAAACATAAACTAATTCACACATGTGGGAACATAATTTGGTACCTCTTTTTTATAACTGTTATAAAATTGTAGACTTCCCAACATAATATTTTCTTATTTTAAATATCTGATCACTGAAAACATTATTTCTGAACAGGTAAATGGGCCAAGGTGATAATTTAGAAATCAAGTTTTAAAGTTTTTAGCAGTATTCTTGCCTGGAGAATTCCATGGCTTGTCCATGGAGTTGCAAAGAGTTGAACACGACTGAGCAACTTTCACTCACTCACTTGGGGTTATTCTCTTTGTACATACTATCAACAACTGTGTATATCATACCAAAGCTTTCTTTTAGGGGGATGATCAGAAGGAAAACTTTATTCTAAGTTAATTCTTTGTGATCAGATTTTACTTCAAATATTTGAGTAATGCTTTATTTTTTTATAACCGCATTTCTGACTTTTATTTCAACCTATGGGACATTTCAGAATCATAGAGTCAAAATAAGAACTTTGGAAATAGTTTATTCAACTAATATTTATTGTACCTTACATATTATGCTAAACCCAGCCCTCCCTCCTTTTTATAAATGAGAAAGTGAGACCTGGAACAGAATGGAACAGAAACTCGGAGAGTGAAATACTAGTACTTTGGTCTTGTATTTGAATATGACATTTTGCATTTCAAAAGTTTTACCTTGAACAGTTACCTATAATTATCCCATTCTATTGTCTCAATGGTCCCATAAAAGAAAAAAAAGACACATTTGTTGACTTATTAAAACTTTGATTTTCAAAGACTTTAAAATCATAAAGTCACAGGGTTAACTCTTTTTCTTTTGTTTAACTTTTTATTTTGTATTGGGGTATAGCCGATTAGCAAACAATGTTATGACAGTTTCAGGTTAATAGCAAAGGAACTCAACCATACATATACATGTATCCATTCTCCCCCAAACTCCCCTTCCATCCAAGCTGCCATGTAATATTGAGTAGAGTCCCATGTGCTCTATAGTAGGTTCTTATTGGTTATGCATGACACAGTTAAGTAAGGTTACAAACTCATTTTAGTGGCTTCTTTTCCATGATTCTATCCTCAAGACTATACAAATATTCTAAAATTAGAAACATAAACTAATTCACACATGTGGGAACATAATTTGGTACCTCTTTTTTATAACTGTTATAAAATTGTAGACTTCCCAACATAATATTTTCTTATTTTAAATATCTGATCACTGAAAACATTATTTCTGAACAGGTAAATGGGCCAAGGTGATAATTTAGAAATCAAGTTTTTAAAGTTTTTATTGGGTGCCTTCCATATATCAGTCACTGTCTTCAGACCTAGGGATTCAGATATAAGCAAAGTAGACATTATCCCTGCCCTTATGGTTAATACATATTGAAGGAAAATGTTCAACTTTATTAATAATGAAATATATAAATAAAGAAATGCAGCAACCATGTACTTTGAGTTATTATTGTATCATATCAGTTCTTTAAAACAAAAAGAGAAAATGCTCAAGGCCTCCAAGTGTGTATTAAATGATACTTTCATACCCTATCTAAGAGGAACTCCAAGATAGAATGCTCTGCTGGGAAAGAAATTTTGCAATAGAGCACCAACAAAATGCTATAGGTTTTGATTCAGAAGTCTCACTCCTTGAAATCTTTCCTAACAGAAAAAACTAGATGCACAAAGATGCTCATTTCAAAATTCTTTAAAATAGCTTAAAAAAAAATTTTAAGGAAGGATGACAATGAGAACAATGAGGACAAGCATGATGCATCCACACAATAGACTTAAATATCAGCTTTCAGATAAGGCATTTTAAATACTTAATATACTAAGAAAAAAGACTACGTAAAATGGCATACTCAGTATGATGTAGGAGGAGAAATACCAAATTGATAACATTATGGATAGTTTATTTTTTTTCTTCCTGTTACCTTTTTTTGGTAGTTGTTAGATTTTGACAGTAAGATTTCATTGCTTTTATCATCAGGAGAAAACTTCAGATTTCAATCCCTTGTCCTCCCTTCCCATACCTCCCACTCTCTGTACTCCCACCACCACCATTGTTTTAGCTACAGCTGTCTTTGTTTTGTGGGGTCACAGCACTGAAAAAGATAATGGAAAGAAAAGGGTACCAGAGAATGTGTAAGAAACATGTCTTCTATTCCTCAATTGTCATCCTGTCTTATATTTAACTCTGAATAATTCTTTTTCCCTCTGTTCCCTTATTTGTGCTGGACTTACGTGTAACAGGTTTCCCCAAAAGAGAATTTAAACGTTAATGTTAGGTTAAAACTTCATCCTCTTGCCTTACAGACTGGATCAGAGCTCACACTTGTTATAAATGCACTTGAGGGCTCAAATTCAAACAGCTTTGGGCAACTAGAATTAATTTCTTACTGGTTAAGCTCTCTGTGCCCCTGATCCTACATTATCCCTAGCCTTACCCATCCAGCAAAGGTGGAAACAAATCCTGGCAGAAGGCTCAAGAAAACCTGCCAGATGCACAGGAGGAAGTGCCTTCCTTCAGCCTTGCTTGTCCACAGCTTTTCCATGAAATGCTGAGGGTTTATCTGGATAGAGTGCGCAACATGTTGACTCCAAGGCTAAGTGTATTAAATGATACTTTCATACCCTATCTAAGAGGAACTCCAAGATAGAATGCTCTGCTGGGAAAGAAATTTTGCAATAGAGCACCAACAAAATGCTATAGGTTTTGATTCAGAAGTCTCACTCCTTGAAATCTTTCCTAACAGAAAAACTAGATGCACAAAGATGCTCATTTCAAAATTCTTTAAAATAGCTTAAAAAAAAATTTTAAGGAAGGATGACAATGAGAACAATGAGGACAAGCATGATGCATCCACACAATAGACTTAAATATCAGCTTTCAGATAAGGCATTTTAAATACTTAATATACTAAGAAAAAAGACTACGTAAAATGGCATACTCAGTATGATGTAGGAGGAGAAATACCAAATTGATAACATTATGGATAGTTTATTTTTTTTCTTCCTGTTACCTTTTTTTGGTAGTTGTTAGATTTTGACAGTAAGATTTCATTGCTTTTATCATCAGGAGAAAACTTCAGATTTCAATCCCTTGTCCTCCCTTCCCATACCTCCCACTCTCTGTACTCCCACCACCACCATTGTTTTAGCTACAGCTGTCTTTGTTTTTGTGGGGTCACAGCACTGAAAAAGATAATGGAAAGAAAAGGGTACCAGAGAATGTGTAAGAAACATGTCTTCTATTCCTCAATTGTCATCCTGTCTTATATTTAACTCTGAATAATTCTTTTTCCCTCTGTTCCCTTATTTGTGCTGGACTTACGTGTAACAGGTTTCCCCAAAAGAGAATTTAAACGTTAATGTTAGGTTAAAACTTCATCCTCTTGCCTTACAGACTGGATCAGAGCTCACACTTGTTATAAATGCACTTGAGGGCTCAAATTCAAACAGCTTTGGGCAACTAGAATTAATTTCTTACTGGTTAAGCTCTCTGTGCCCCTGATCCTACATTATCCCCTAGCCTTACCCATCCAGCAAAGGTGGAAACAAATCCTGGCAGAAGGCTCAAGAAAACCTGCCAGATGCACAGGAGGAAGTGCCTTCCTTCAGCCTTGCTTGTCCACAGCTTTTCCATGAAATGCTGAGGGTTTATCTGGATAGAGTGTTCTGTGTCAGCAAAGGCAATGTTGACTCTAGAGTTAAACGTGGCCAGGTCAGAAGAGGGCTGGGTAGTAAGTGGTCTGAAGGACTGGATAGGACTGAGGAGAGCAGGCACTGAGGGGTGCTTGTGATCCTGCCCAGCTGTTCTCAGGGCCTTGAGAGACTTCCGATGACCTGACCCACCTCTCCTCCGGTAGCTTCTGCTTGTCCCAAGGCCAGATGCCATGGGCTGTTAGGGTCACCAGTTTGAATGGAATGAAACAGTGGAACAAGTTTTGGCTACTGATAGAATTTCTACTGAGTGTCAGTTCATTGTTGATGCCTGCTGAATCCTTGCAGAAAAATCTTTAGTAAGCTTATGTTTAATATTGCCACTCAGTTGGAAATATTTACTAGGAAAGCCTAGCTCTGAAGGATTTAGAGTGTATGTGTTCATTTCTTTAACTAGTACATGTCTATATGTGTGCATTATTTAACAATTATATTTAGAACAAATTATTATACTATACTATATCTTGTTGTATTATTATGTTATACTAAATAAACCCTTTAGGATGAAACTAGCCCTCAATGCCCAAACAGTTTCCAAAAGAAAATATTTCATATATATCAACTCTGACAATGCACCTTGTATTGAGTAAATACTACTGCAGTATTTGTATTCAACTGAAAAATATGCTAGAAAGAGAAGCAGGAGTCAGGGCACTGTGTGAAAACTATGGACTGGCTAACCAGCTGTAGAGTTTGGGAAGATGGTTAATGTTAGGTTAAAACTTCATCCTCTTGCCTTACAGACTGGATCAGAGCTCACACTTGTTATAAATGCACTTGAGGGCTCAAATTCAAACAGCTTTGGGCAACTAGAATTAATTTCTTACTGGTTAAGCTCTCTGTGCCCCTGATCCTACATTATCCCCTAGCCTTACCCATCCAGCAAAGGTGGAAACAAATCCTGGCAGAAGGCTCAAGAAAACCTGCCAGATGCACAGGAGGAAGTGCCTTCCTTCAGCCTTGCTTGTCCACAGCTTTTCCATGAAATGCTGAGGGTTTATCTGGATAGAGTGTTCTGTGTCAGCAAAGGCAATGTTGACTCTAGAGTTAAACGTGGCCAGGTCAGAAGAGGGCTGGGTAGTAAGTGGTCTGAAGGACTGGATAGGACTGAGGAGAGCAGGCACTGAGGGGTGCTTGTGATCCTGCCCAGCTGTTCTCAGGGCCTTGAGAGACTTCCGATGACCTGACCCACCTCTCCTCCGGTAGCTTCTGCTTGTCCCAAGGCCAGATGCCATGGGCTGTTAGGGTCACCAGTTTGAATGGAATGAAACAGTGGAACAAGTTTTGGCTACTGATAGAATTTCTACTGAGTGTCAGTTCATTGTTGATGCCTGCTGAATCCTTGCAGAAAAATCTTTAGTAAGCTTATGTTTAATATTGCCACTCAGTTGGAAATATTTACTAGGAAAGCCTAGCTCTGAAGGATTTAGAGTGTATGTGTTCATTTCTTTAACTAGTACATGTCTATATGTGTGCATTATTTAACAATTATATTTAGAACAAATTATTATACTATACTATATCTTGTTGTATTATTATGTTATACTAAATAAACCCTTTAGGATGAAACTAGCCCTCAATGCCCAAACAGTTTCCAAAAGAAAATATTTCATATATATCAACTCTGACAATGCACCTTGTATTGAGTAAATACTACTGCAGTATTTGTATTCAACTGAAAAATATGCTAGAAAGAGAAGCAGGGAGTCAGGGCACTGTGTGAAAACTATGGACTGGCTAACCAGCTGTAGAGTTTGGGGAAGATGGTTACTCTTCACTGCTGAGTCTCAGTTTCTATATGTGTAAAATGAGATCATTGTCAAACGAGAGTCTGAAAGTCCTCATCTAGAGCTCTGACACAGAGCTGATGGGCTGGGCTCCCCAGACTCCACACATCATCCATGGTGGCTCCTAAAGAAAGGAACTCCAGGATGCACACTCTTGACTCTGCCTCCAATCCAGGTCTCCAAGCAAGTGCTGTGATGATGCAAGGGTACATGCTCTTGACTTCAGGCAAACACACATGTTCCAAAGGCTGATAATAGTGAGATACAAGGGAGGGACAGGAACCAGAGAGAAAAAGATGGTTCTGGGGTTGTAGGAAGGGCCAAACTTCATTGAATAGAAACACAGCATGGAGAGAAGCTAGCCTGAGCGCTGTTCCACATAGACAGACCCAAACTTAGCTGTCTCTCAGCTAGGACCACTATACTCTCTCTCAGTAAGAATAAACAATTCCCTTTATCCTCCATGATTTTGAGGTTGGGCCAAGATATGAATAGCCACCCAGGGTTCAGATCTGACCCTTGAAACTCCAAAAGCACAATACATATAAGCTTATAACAGTTTATTACAATAGAATTACTCTTTTATTTCACCAGTCCTTGCTGGGCATCTTTTTATTTATTATTATTATTTTATTTTTTTTTTTTTGCATCTTCTTATTGTTGAGACTCGAGGCATAAAAAGGATATAGTCCCTGCCCTCAAGGATAGCAAAAGCCTTGCACATAACCATAAACTCTCTTCTCAGTTCTATAGGATTTACAATCTCCAGTAGAGTCACCAGAGACATGCTCATATAGTTCCTACAGTGATGTCTTCTTACATCCGCATCCTATCTTCTGAGCGGGTTATGAAGTGACTGTCTTTCAGTGTGAAGCACCCACTTCTCTCTTCTACAGCTGGGTTCCTGCAGACTGCAGCTGGGCTCTGCCAGCGGGCTCCACACTAGTTTCTGCCAACATAGCTGTGAGGCCAAGGAGGCTGTGAGGTGAAAGAGGAAGAGCCTCGCTTCTTCCTGTCTGCCTCCTGGTCCTGGGAGTATCACTCCAGCAATGTTTCTTCACCCCAGCAGTGGCAGTTCCTTCCCAGAATCCAGTTTGCAATTTCTCCAGCCGTTAGAACCTGCATTGTGCAGTTGGCCTCCAGGGCCGTGACTGGCTCCAGGGTTCACGGAACCTGGGTCCCGTCTTCCTGTGAACTCAGAGACACCAGCACCAGCAAGTAACATCCACTCTTCAGAGGCCCAAGTTTCAGTTCCATGGGGTATGCCCTCTCAATTTTTAGTTTTAATAATGTAGGCTCTTTCCTTTGTTTCCTCAGTCCTTTAGCTACTTCCTGCAGCGACCACCTCTATGGTATCTGAAGACGTCCCTTTTCATTTTTCAGTTACTTGTGGTGGTGGTGGTTTAGTCACTAAGTCGTGTCCAACTCTTTGCAACCTTATAGACTGTAGTCCAACAGGCTCCTCTGTCCATGGCATTTTCCAGGCAAGAATACTGAAGTGGGTTGCCATTTCCTTCTCCAGGGGATTTTCTCCACCCAGGGATTGAACTTGGGTATCCTGCATTGCAGGTGGATTCTTTACCAACTGAGTCCCCAGAGAAGCTGTTCAGTGACCTGTGAAGAGCTTCAAGCAAGGGATCTGGTTTCTTGTCTTCTGATGAGACTCTGATGGATAAGCCTCCCCGGATAAACTGAGAGGCAGCAAAAGAAGAGGAATCAGCGTGTGTCGCCCAGACCTGGATTTGAATTCTGGTTCTTACACGCTTTGAACAGCTTCCTAATTCTATCCAGCCTTGATTTGCTGGTAACAAAGATGGGGATTCCAGCTGTCGTGAGGATAGCTGAAGGTCTTGGCACACATGGTCTGTTCACGGATAGCAGCCGAGGATTACCAGATTCTTACTTCTAAGGCCAAAGCCAAGGTCTAGTCTATCTTAACCATTCCCAGCAGGATGTATCATAAATATATTTTTTATGATATATGCTTAATAAGGAGATGTTGAATGAAAAAATACTTAAACTATAATAAGGAGAATGCACCCCAGCGGGCTCCACACTAGTTTCTGCAAAAGGTGACCAAGGAGGCTGTGAGGTGAAGAAGAGCCTCGCTTCTTCCTGTCTGCCTCCTGGTCCTGGGAGTATCACTCCAGCAATGTTTCTTCACCCCAGCAGTGGCAGTTCCTTCCCAGAATCCAGTTTGCAATTTCTCCAGCCGTTAGAACCTGCATTGTGCAGTTGGCCTCCAGGGCCGTGACTGGCTCCAGGGTTCACGGAACCTGGGTCCCGTCTTCCTGTGAACTCAGAGACACCAGCACCAGCAAGTAACATCCACTCTTCAGAGGCCCAAGTTTCAGTTCCATGGGGTATGCCCTCTCAATTTTTAGTTTTAATAATGTAGGCTCTTTCCTTTGTTTCCTCAGTCCTTTAGCTACTTCCTGCAGCGACCACCTCTATGGTATCTGAAGACGTCCCTTTTCATTTTTCAGTTACTTGTGGTGGTGGTGGTTTAGTCACTAAGTCGTGTCCAACTCTTTGCAACCTTATAGACTGTAGTCCAACAGGCTCCTCTGTCCATGGCATTTTCCAGGCAAGAATACTGAAGTGGGTTGCCATTTCCTTCTCCAGGGGATTTTCTCCACCCAGGGATTGAACTTGGGTATCCTGCATTGCAGGTGGATTCTTTACCAACTGAGTCCCCAGAGAAGCTGTTCAGTGACCTGTGAAGAGCTTCAAGCAAGGGATCTGGTTTCTTGTCTTCTGATGAGACTCTGATGGATAAGCCTCCCCGGATAAACTGAGAGGCAGCAGAGAGAAGAGGAATCAGCGTGTGTCGCCCAGACCTGGATTTGAATTCTGGTTCTTACACGCTTTGAACAGCTTCCTAATTCTATCCAGCCTTGATTTGCTGGTAACAAAGATGGGGATTCCAGCTGTCGTGAGGATAGCTGAAGGTCTTGGCACAAATGGTCTGTTCACGGATAGCAGCCGCGAGGATTACCAGATTCTTACTTCTAAGGCCAAAGCCAAGGTCTAGTCTATCTTAACCATTCCCAGCAGGATGTATCATAAATATATTTTTTATGATATATGCTTAATAAGGAGATGTTGAATGAAAAAAATACTTAAACTATTCATGACTGAAGTGAAGGAATTAACTTTCAGAGATCTTACCTGAAACCTTTGTGGTGGAGAGGTTTTGTCTTGAGGTTACGGTTTAAAGCATCTTTTTAAATTGTTATTTTAGGATGAGGGATAATGAGTGGACTGGATGATAAAAAAAGAAAATCCATGTCATGCACTCTTCTATCACCCTGGGAAGTCCTCTTAGAGCCAGGCTAATAGGATGTCAGAATGTACCATAACCCTCAGAAAGAAGCCAAATTTGGTCGGAGAGTGGCACATTCAGGGCTCTTTCCAGCTACAGAGCGGACACTAGTTTTGTTTTTAGTTTCATGGCACACTTCGTAAAGAGAAGAGATTTGGACGACCCAGATAATTGGTGATATCTCTTCTGAGTGTTGAATTTGAGACTCTAATGCTAAACTCTGAAAATGAACAAGGTCCCAAAGGAATGTCTGGGGCCTTCGCAAGTCAGTGTGGATAAAAGTCCTTCCAACACAGAGGGGAGAACAAAGCATCTATTCTTTTCAGTACAAACAGATAGATAGACACCCAATCTGGGTAACGGCTGTGTACACAGGAGAAGGAGGAAGTCCGCAGTGCCTTCTTGTTTCTCATTGAGGGTTACAAGGCAGGGCCTGAGAAAGGGTGGAAGGTGTAGGTCCTCATCAAGGCATGCCCAGTTCCAAAGGTCTGGATGGGCATGTGGAAGATCTCAGTTTATTCTAGCACATCGCCCCCCCACAAAAGTCTAAAACACCTGTAAAGAGAAAAACAGCTGCACAAGATCCTAAATCATTTATTTCTGAATCTTTGCTAACCAGGGAGGCAGCTTTGAAAGATCCATAGTTTACTGTCATCTTGGATGACTTTCCTAGCCTCAGAGAAGCTATTGATTTCTTTGTCAAAGAGTGTGACTCTAAACACAAGAAAAGAGACTGCAGTGTGCAGGAAAAATTGGAGAGCTAATTGTTCTCTTTCCAGAAGACCTTTTTTGTCTCCGTATCTACTTCTTTGGAGGAGGCCCAAGGTCATGTCCTCCAGGAAGCCTTTTACAAGTATGCATTCTTCTCTTAGAGCAGGTGAGCTTCCCAATGAGCACAGAATCCCATCTGGACTGTGTGTGGATAGTGTGTGCTCTCATACAGTGAGACACACACACACACTCACAGCATGAAAGAGAAAAAGAGGAAGAAAAGGAAGGAAGGGAGGGAGGAAAAGAAAGAGAGAAAAAAGGAGGGAAGTGGGGGGGTGAAGAGAGGGAGGGAGGACAAAGGAAGGGAGACAGGAAAAAGAAAAAGGAGGCAGATGCGAGAGAGGAAGGAGGGAAGAAAGAAAGAACATACGAGAGAATCAATTAGAAACAAAGCTTTCTCAGACTGTGTGAGAACCAGCCTTTTGTAGAGATCCTTGCTACTACACAGACTGAGATTATCTTTTCTCAGGTTAATCATTGCCCAGGCTGGAGGTGGAGTGCCTGAACCATCTGCACAGAGCACCTGGAGACGGTAACCTGTGAAGAGGGGAAGCTTTGACTGTGTCTTGTACAGTCATTACGCTAGGGTGTGGAGTCAACTTTTGTTGGGCTAATTCGCTGCAAGCTAGAGGCATACCTTGGTCTGCACACATGGCTGATGGTAGTCCACTAGGATCCAAGGTTCATGAACAGGTAGAGACAGCAGCTTTCAGTGAGCCCGGGCCAGGGCAGAGATGTCAGTGAGGGGAAGGTCTGGACACCAGGCTAAATCAAAGTCAAATACCTCTCCAAGCTAGAAGGAACATCTAGCTGATGCAGATGCCCTCGGGCATGTTCAATGACAGCTGGTTGCAGTCCAGGCAAGACACAGAGGCCTGTGCCCTCTCTCAGCTGAGCCTGCACAGCCGCTGTGCCGGTCCAGCCCGTCCTCAGCTGGCCGTTAGTTATCTCAGGACAGCAAATCTGTGCTTCTCCACCCTGCCAGACCCAGCCATTTAGTTACCTCGTGGTTTCTTTTACTCTTTGGTTTCCTAGCTACACTTCTTTAGAAAAATGTTAACTCTTTCTTAGTTGAGTTAAAGTATGAAAGGTATGTTCACATCTTAGCTAGGTAATATAAAGAGGGGGGGAAAGGCACTCATATGTAGACTAGGCATAAGTAATGTACAATTCAATTTCTCCAGTCTGTCAAGGGTTCATACAGGCTTTGGGGCAGCAGAACACTGTTCAGTTCCAATTCTTTAATTAATAGCCTTAGACAAGAACTTCCCTGGTGGTCCAGTGGTCCAATGCAGGAGGTGCAGGTTTGATCCTTGATAGGGGAGCTAGATTCCAGACGCCTTGTGGCAAAAAACCATCAAACAAAAGCAATGTTGCAGGGACTGCCCCAGTGGTCCAGTGGTTAAGAATCTGCCTTGCAATCCAGGGGATGCAGGTTCGATCCCTGGTCTGGGAGCTAAGACCCCACATGCCACAAAGCAACTAAGCCCTTGTGCCCCAACTAGAGAGATCACACGCCACAACTACTGAAGCCTGTGCTCTGGAGCCCACACACTGCACCTACTCAGCCCACGCACCATGACTAGAGAGTCCATGAACCACAATGAAAGATCTGGCATGATGAAATGAAGATCCTGTGTGCCGCAACTGAGACCCAGTGCAGTCAAATAAATGAATAAATTTTTGAAAAAGCAATATTGCAACAAACTTAATAAAGAATTCAGAAATGGTACACATCAAAAAAAGAAACTTATAAAAAATAGCCTTAGACAAGTTAACGTCTCTGGGTCTCGGTTTCCCTGTGTATAAAATGAGGATGATAATCACAGCCACCTCACAAGACTGTGTGATAAAAAAGCTCAAATAAGTTAACAGGATTGTGTTACAAGAGGCTCCATGCTCACCTATAGCATCTATTCCCTCCTTCTTTCTCACCATGAATTTTTACCCGGATTCATGACCATCCAAAGTAAAGACTGCATCTCTTAGTCTCCCTGCAGGTAATAATTCCGCTGTAAGTACTTTAGTAATCCCATTTGACTCAATTCTGGCCAGTGAGTTACCCATGGAGACATAGTGATCCACTTCTAGGAAAGGTCCTTATATTGAAAAAGACATGATCTCTTATCTTCTTCTCTTTCTTGCTGATTAGAATGTGGATGATGAGCAGCCAGTGATCGTTAAAAACAGGACCTGGAGATAGAAAGGTAAACATCTTAGCTAGGTAATATAAAGAGGGGGGGAAAGGCACTCATATGTAGACTAGGCATAAGTAATGTACAATTCAATTTCTCCAGTCTGTCAAGGGTTCATACAGGCTTTGGGGCAGCAGAACACTGTTCAGTTCCAATTCTTTAATTAATAGCCTTAGACAAGAACTTCCCTGGTGGTCCAGTGGTCCAATGCAGGAGGTGCAGGTTTGATCCTTGATAGGGGAGCTAGATTCCAGACGCCTTGTGGCAAAAAACCATCAAACAAAAGCAATGTTGCAGGGACTGCCCCAGTGGTCCAGTGGTTAAGAATCTGCCTTGCAATCCAGGGGATGCAGGTTCGATCCCTGGTCTGGGAGCTAAGACCCCACATGCCACAAAGCAACTAAGCCCTTGTGCCCCAACTAGAGAGATCACACGCCACAACTACTGAAGCCTGTGCTCTGGAGCCCACACACTGCACCTACTCAGCCCACGCACCATGACTAGAGAGTCCATGAACCACAATGAAAGATCTGGCATGATGAAATGAAGATCCTGTGTGCCGCAACTGAGACCCAGTGCAGTCAAATAAATGAATAAATTTTTGAAAAAGCAATATTGCAACAAACTTAATAAAGAATTCAGAAATGGTACACATCAAAAAAAGAAACTTATAAAAAATAGCCTTAGACAAGTTAACGTCTCTGGGTCTCGGTTTCCCTGTGTATAAAATGAGGATGATAATCACAGCCACCTCACAAGACTGTGTGATAAAAAAGCTCAAATAAGTTAACAGGATTGTGTTACAAGAGGCTCCATGCTCACCTATAGCATCTATTCCCTCCTTCTTTCTCACCATGAATTTTTACCCGGATTCATGACCATCCAAAGTAAAGACTGCATCTCTTAGTCTCCCTGCAGGTAATAATTCCGCTGTAAGTACTTTAGTAATCCCATTTGACTCAATTCTGGCCAGTGAGTTACCCATGGAGACATAGTGATCCACTTCTAGGAAAGGTCCTTATATTGAAAAAGACATGATCTCTTATCTTCTTCTCTTTCTTGCTGATTAGAATGTGGAAGTGATGGCTAGAGCTTGAGCAGCCTTCTTAGAACAGGAGGCAGTGCACTCACTGTGGTGAAAGAACAAGAAGAAGGAAGCCTGGATTCCTGTAAAGTTCGAGGGAGTCATTAAACAGCCTTTAAGTGCCTACTTTGGGATTCATTATGAAAGAGGGAGGAACTAACTTTTGAAAGAAATGCACTTTGAGGGAATCTTCAGGTATCATTACACTAAAAATCTAACTAGGGCCATAGAGCATGCAAATGATTAGAACAGTGTAGGAAAGATCTTATTGTCAGTTTTCTACTTTTTAGGAAATACATATCAAGGTTCTCGAAAATACAGATCTGAAGCAGATGGATCATGAGGCCAAAGCAAGAGCACTGGTGCACCCTTGCCTGGCCTTGGCACCACTCCCAAGGCTATGTGAGTAGGACAAGAAATACAGCCTTTTCTAGGCAGAGGCTATGGGCCACCAGCCAGAAGGGAGCACCCAGCCTCTTGGCCTCGCTTCATCCCCACTACTAATCCTCTCTTGCAGGCAGCACTGTCATCTGAAGAAGATGGAAAAGGACAGAAAGCACCCTCATGAACTGCACATACTTTGGACATAAGTAGACCTGGGTTTCAGCCCTGGCTCCTGCATTCACTTGCTATGTGACTTTGCACTAATTTCAAGTGTCTCTGAGCCCCAGTCTCTTCATATCAAAATGGATCATGGGATAATACCATCTCCTTGGTGTTGCTGTAAGACTTAAACAAAAAGGTCAACTTTTGAACTTAGTGCTTGACACATCATAAGTATTTGGTAAATGTTAGAAGTGAAACCTGAACCTCGTTTCACTGTCCCCAGGCTTCCTTCCGAGCCATTTTACTGTCTGGAGCAGGGGCTCTCTTTTCCCAATGCTGTGCCTTTTCCTCACCACTCTCTACAGACAGCTTTGATGCTTCTTTCTGTCTCTCCTTATCTTCCACAGATTTTCCTGGGCAGCTTTAAGTCCTCCTTGACTTTCCGCCCTGGGCGATCACTCTCACTCTTCCCTGGATGGTGCCAGCATTGGATGTCCAACCACTCGTTAACATTTACTGCCTTGGACTGGTGTTGAATCTTGGAGTGCATGTCTTATCTTGCCAGTCTTACCTTATGCTCTGCAAGGGTGTGGCTCCTGCCTTTTCCACCTTCTATCTGCTCAGCCCTTAACTCAATGAATACTTGCTGAGCAAGAAAACCAAACCCAATCATCCAGAGTTCTCTAACTAATTTCTTTTTTTGAGTCCTTTCTGAGCCTACATGCCTATTGGATGGGCTTCCCAGGTGGCCCTAGTGGTAAAGAAGCTTTCTGACAATGCAGGAGACATATGAGACAACCCAGCGTTGTCTTTAAAAGAGATACATTGGCATATGTATGCCAGAGCATATGCATGCTGTCCCTAGTGTTTTAAGGGAATGAACAGAACAGCAAGAGGGCTGAGCTGGTTTCTCTAGAACTGGTCTTCTCCCCAGGACCAGAGGCTCTGCCTTTCTCCAAGCAAGCTGGAAAGATCCACAGGACTGTGAGGTCATCCCAGCTGCTCAGTGGGTCAGAAATACTGCAAAAAGGATTCTCATGCCGTCACTATCACTTTTCAGGTAATTGAGGACTCATTAGGGATGCTTATTAAGAACATAAATTCCCTAGTTTCTAACTCCAGCCCGCATCCCCACGATAGGGCTATGGGAGAACTTCAGAATCTGCATTTCTACCCAAACTTCAAGTGCTCTCGATGCAGGGTATGATTCACAGATGACACTTTGAAAACCAGGGCTTTAAAGGAAAGATCTTTCACTCTGAACGGGAGCTTCTGCTGTCTTCCCTCTTAACACCCTTTCTACCTTAGACGTGGCAATAATAAAGCCATAACGAGTTAATAATCTTGGTTAAAAATGCAGACAGAGCAGCAATTGGAGTATAATTTTGGACTAGAAATCCTCCAACTCTGGAGATGTGTGGGCAGCGTGCTCTGCCAAGGGAACTTGAGCTGAAGTTCAAAATGTTTTGGGGGGATTACGGGCAGGTCCTGGAAGTGCTCCTCAGCTGTGGAAGAGAAGAGGACGTTGGCCACCAGTTGCTCCGGGAAAGTGACTCATCAGCCTATGTGGCAGTAACCACTGGCTGAGGGAATGACTGCCCTGGCCGTGGGGGACCACGGGGGAGGTAAAGGCTGCGGCTGGAGAGAGCCTGGCATTCCAGAGAACCAGACCTCCCGCAAGGATGCCGATCCGTGCTGTCAGTCACTTTGGCAGCGATGGAGGAGAGCGGGGGAGGGGCACATGAGCAGCCTCAGCAAAATGGCAGAGGCAGCATTTAGTCATTGTGGGAACAGCCCTGTGTTCACTACCCCTGGACTCACCCCGCCTCCTCCTCTTTATGATTAAATCTGTCCAGTAGTTTCCTAGGTGCCCCTCCACCACTGCCATGGGTCACCCCATCACAGACTGTACACCTTGCTCTTCCTGCACATTCCATCATCACTGCCCAGGTGTCAGTCCCCACCACCTCTCACGTGGACTCCTCATCCACTGTCCCTGCCTCCCGTCTCCCTATCTCTATCCCATCCTTCCTACAGCCACCAATGTGCTCTCTCCAAAAATGAAAATCCCCTAGGCATAGCATTCCCTTCCTTAAAATTCACAGCTAGGAGGGGAAAAAAAAAAATTCACTGCTTACCATGGCTCAGTGGTTCTTGAACTTCATCGTGCCTCAGAATCACCTGGGGACTTGTTAAAACACAGCACGGGGCCCCAGTTGGAATGTTCTTCGCTCTTTCACATTTTCCTCCTCTACCCACTGAAATCCTGACCCTATAGTCTCTGTGAAGCCTCCTCCATCTCCTTGCCCTCATCCTCACTTCACCTTCCCCCATCATCATCACCACGCCCACCCCATGGGTGCATCCCACTGAATCATCACAGACAAAAAAAACACCAAAAAACCATAATGTGAGTTCCGTTATTCTTCCCATAAAATATAGACGTTGAAACTGGGGCTCAGATAGTTTCCAAAACTTAGCCCAGTCTGACGACTAGAAAACAGTGAAGTCAGGATTCAATCCTAATAGCCTGTGTCTAGTGCCTAGGCTCTGGATCCCAGCAAGGACTAGCCTTTCCAGATGGAATTAAACCTCTCTTCCTCAGTGCTCTCAGGATGTTCTTCCTGCCACATACCTAAATTCACACACAACCAGGCTGCGTTATTCGAGGGTGGGTCTTCATCTTTGTTTCCTATTCCTACAGAGAGAACTCCATGCAGGGTGAATAAACGATTTACTTTCACTAGAGTGTTGGAAAATGTAAAATTTTTGATGGGCCATAAGAAATGAGAAATATTCCAGATTACTCAAGTTCCTTATGATATGCCAACTCAACATACAGGGACCATTTCATATGGGGATATACAGGTACCACTCTATATTAGGGGAGACCTGGGGGTGAATGAAAATCCAAAGAACATGATTGCTATCAAGTCATCTCTCTTTTTTTTTAAATTTTGGCCTCTTTTATTGGTCCTTCATTTATTTATTTTCTATCCATCTCTGTTCTTTGGCCTGTGTGGGTCTCCCATCGCAGTGGCCTTCCCTGCTGCAGAGCACCTGCACTGGGCGCATGCACTCCAGAGCGCTGGCTCGGTAATTGGACACATCAGTCCAGCCGCTCTGCCGCACACGGGATCCTCCCAGACCAGGGATTGAACCGGAGCCCCCTGCACTGCAAGGCGGACTCCTCACCCACTGGACCACCGGGGAAGTAAGTCATCATTTTGACCATTTCCATCTTGGCTCTCCTGAGTACATCTTTTAGACAGATTCATGGGGCATGGAGGTTTCTGGAATAGCACGATGGCAAAGGTGATTGTGTGGTAGTTTTACAGGAAACTTTGGTTATGTGTTTTCTACTGGTTCAGAAGAATAACCTGGGAAGTCAACATTTTAAATTGAAAAAAAAAAAAAATTCTTTTTTGTTTTACAGGAGTGTCTTAGGGTGAAATTTCACATGTATTTGAAACCAAGGCCAAAACAATGTTTTCCGTACATTAGCACCATTAACCAGAGAATACAACTTACCTTCTATATACAAATCCAAAGTGTAGGCAAATGTCAACTTTTTTGCTTCTCTCTTTTACCAGAACGGAAATCATTGCCATGCACATAGCCTGTGTCTAGTGCCTAGGCTCTGGATCCCAGCAAGGACTAGCCTTTCCAGATGGAATTAAACCTCTCTTCCTCAGTGCTCTCAGGATGTTCTTCCTGCCACATACCTAAATTCACACACAACCAGGCTGCGTTATTCGAGGGTGGGTCTTCATCTTTGTTTCCTATTCCTACAGAGAGAACTCCATGCAGGGTGAATAAACGATTTACTTTCACTAGAGTGTTGGAAAATGTAAAATTTTTGATGGGCCATAAAAATATGAGAAATATTCCAGATTACTCAAGTTCCTTATGATATGCCAACTCAACATACAGGGACCATTTCATATGGGGATATACAGGTACCACTCTATATTAGGGGAGACCTGGGGGTGAATGAAAATCCAAAGAACATGATTGCTATCAAGTCATCTCTCTTTTTTTTTAAATTTTGGCCTCTTTTATTGGTCCTTCATTTATTTATTTTCTATCCATCTCTGTTCTTTGGCCTGTGTGGGTCTCCCATCGCAGTGGCCTTCCCTGCTGCAGAGCACCTGCACTGGGCGCATGCACTCCAGAGCGCTGGCTCGGTAATTGGACACATCAGTCCAGCCGCTCTGCCGCACACGGGATCCTCCCAGACCAGGGATTGAACCGGAGCCCCCTGCACTGCAAGGCGGACTCCTCACCCACTGGACCACCGGGAAGTAAGTCATCTTTTTGACCATTTCCATCTTGGCTCTCCTGAGTACATCTTTTAGACAGATTCATGGGGCATGGAGGTTTCTGGAATAGCACGATGGCAAAGGTGATTGTGTGGTAGTTTTACAGGAAACTTTGGTTATGTGTTTTCTACTGGTTCAGAAGAATAACCTGGGAAGTCAACATTTTAAATTGAAAAAAAAAAAAAATTCTTTTTTGTTTTACAGGAGTGTCTTAGGGTGAAATTTCACATGTATTTGAAACCAAGGCCAAAACAATGTTTTCCGTACATTAGCACCATTAACCAGAGAATACAACTTACCTTCTATATACAAATCCAAAGTGTAGGCAAATGTCAACTTTTTTGCTTCTCTCTTTTACCAGAACGGAAATCATTGCCAGCCAGCCCTGGGGGCATCTCTCCCCTGCTGCAACTTTGCTTTCCTGGGTTAAGAAATTATATTTTTGGTCAAGAAAGGGGGGGAAAAATGAAAGAATGTCATACTACGGAGTAAAAGTGACCTGTCGGCACTGTTTTTCCAGAACGAATGCTTGCCGCACAGCTCCTCCCCATCTCACTCTGGGCTCGAGGCCATACACTGCCAAAGGTATTGTTTCTTTTCCATCTGACTTCAAAGTCTTTGTCGAAAAGAACCGTAAGTTAATAGACTCTGTCAATGCGAATGCCTCTTTAAAGGCACCCGAAGGTCAAGCATCACCTGCACTGTTCTGGAAGGCAGCGAAACAGCAAAACTCTGCACCTCTCCCCTCCTGCGGTGCACATTCTAATGTTCTTGCTACCAACTATACAAAACCCTGGAAGGTTGGACCCTGAGTATCTCATCATCTGGGCCTCTGTGTCTTCTCCCTCCACTAAAAGCAGAGCTTTCAGGCCTTCTCCAACCTGCTGAGGCCCGGGGATGGGGTTGGGGGTGGGGGCGGGGCGGCGGGGCCTTCTGGGTGGCAATGGGGAAGCTTTAAGTTCCTTTCACTCAGTGAGCATAGAGGTGACTTCATTCTGCAACTCCCTGAGGCTGGTTTTTCCTTCCCTACCAGTCAGTAAGCACACATCTTTGCAGAGAAGCCTGGAGTTCTAAGCACTCTGTCAGCAGAAGGGGGAAAAAAACCTTTTGCAACCCAGGCCTGTTAAGGACAGGGTCTCAGACATTTCCTGCCTGAGCTTCAGAGGCTTCCCTCCTCTTGCACACGTGCTCCCCCTACGGCCTGATGCTGGCAACGCACTCCTGGCTCCTGGAGACCCAGGAACGCCCCAGCCTGGCCCTGGAAGAGCCATGTTGTAAGGCTGCAGAGGGATTGCCAAAAAATGAAACAGTAGATCCTTAAGAATTCTTCCATGGCTTCAGTGAAAGGCCCAAGCTAAGTCTTTTCTTTACATTTCAAGAATAAACTCTGTAATAAAGACTGAATAAATAAATCCTCCCTGAATAGAATTTTGCCAAATAAGTTACATATAGGCTTCCCCCTAAGAGTTAAATAAGTGAAAAGAGCTTTAGAATTGGATTCAGGATGGGGGACCCAGATTCAGGTTTTGCTTCTTTCTTCGTTGTGCAACCTCGGACACTTTAACCATTTTAAGGCTCTGTGTTTCTTCATCTGTGATTTGAGCATATGGCTCATTTCCTAGTGCTGTTGTGAAAAAATAAATGAAAGAAGGAAAATGTGTGAGGTAAGTGTTTTATAACATAAAATTTTGATGAGTTTTAATTTTTTTCCCTTCCAATGAAGCACACACACACACACACACACACACACACACACACACACACACGCACACGCACACGCACACACACACACACACACACACACCCTCCCTTTTCCATGCATTTCAGTGGAATGGTAGGGGAGGCAATTCAAACCCCTCAAAATGAAGTAGGATAAGGAAACTCAGTCACAAACAGGAAGTAACAAAAATGCCACCAGAAAAAATCGGCTCAAGCAAAAGCAAAAAAAAAGTTCTAGCTTACGTTTTAAAGATCAAGTTGCATTTGATTCATGATTTGGATCTTGCACAGCCCCCTAAATTAGGGGGGTTTTCAGAGATGATTGGGTAATTCTTTTGACCTGGATTTGACCTCACAAGGGGGGCGTTTTTTTGGATCTCTGTAGTTGGTAGTTCCTGCCTTTTAAAATGTAGGTCTCTCCTCCTTTTCCCCCGCGGCCCTGGGAGGGGCCGAGCGCCTGGAGCTGGGGCCCCGCCCTCGCCCGCGCCCGGGAGCCGCCCTGCCTCCTCTCGGATTACTTCTCCCTTCCTGGCCTCACAAACGTGCCACATTGTAGGTTGGCTTCGGCAGGAAAAGTATGAAAAGCACCGCAGAGCCTGCGCACAAAAAATTTTACAGTCCTAGGGTTCAAGTCCAACTTTCCTTCCAAATTGTCGTTAAGAAGAGACAAAACCTTGTATGTTTTCTAGAAGAAAAAAAAAAGAACAACCTAAAGGGAAAAACCCTGAATAGAATTTTGCCAAATAAGTTACATATAGGCTTCCCCCTAAGAGTTAAATAAGTGAAAAGAGCTTTAGAATTGGATTCAGGATGGGGGACCCAGATTCAGGTTTTGCTTCTTTCTTCGTTGTGCAACCTCGGACACTTTAACCATTTTAAGGCTCTGTGTTTCTTCATCTGTGATTTGAGCATATGGCTCATTTCCTAGTGCTGTTGTGAAAAAATAAATGAAAGAAGGAAAATGTGTGAGGTAAGTGTTTTATAACATAAAATTTTGATGAGTTTTAATTTTTTTCCCTTCCAATGAAGCACACACACACACACACACACACACACACACACACACACACGCACGCACGCACGCACGCACGCACACACACACACACACACACACACCCTCCCTTTTCCATGCATTTCAGTGGAATGGTAGGGGAGGCAATTCAAACCCCTCAAAATGAAGTAGGATAAGGAAACTCAGTCACAAACAGGAAGTAACAAAAATGCCACCAGAAAAAATCGGCTCAAGCAAAAGCAAAAAAAAAGTTCTAGCTTACGTTTTAAAGATCAAGTTGCATTTGATTCATGATTTGGATCTTGCACAGCCCCCTAAATTAGGGGGGTTTTCAGAGATGATTGGGTAATTCTTTTGACCTGGATTTGACCTCACAAGGGGGGCGTTTTTTTGGATCTCTGTAGTTGGTAGTTCCTGCCTTTTAAAATGTAGGTCTCTCCTCCTTTTCCCCCGCGGCCCTGGGAGGGGCCGAGCGCCTGGAGCTGGGGCCCCGCCCTCGCCCGCGCCCGGGAGCCGCCCTGCCTCCTCTCGGATTACTTCTCCCTTCCTGGCCTCACAAACGTGCCACATTGTAGGTTGGCTTCGGCAGGAAAAGTATGAAAAGCACCGCAGAGCCTGCGCACAAAAAATTTTACAGTCCTAGGGTTCAAGTCCAACTTTCCTTCCAAATTGTCGTTAAGAAGAGACAAAACCTTGTATGTTTTTCTAGAAGAAAAAAAAAAAAAAAAGAACAACCTAAAGGGAAACAAAAAACCATGTCAGGACATACTGCTATTTATTTTCTTGTTTCTCCTCTCAGTCTTGAAACCTCCCCTCAAAAAAATCTTTCAGCTTTTTTTGAGTCTTCCTTAATTTTTGTATTTTTAGGTAAGGAAGGGAGAAGATTTAATGCCTAAAGATTTGAAGTCAGCACCAAACATTCCTAAAAGTTGTCATTTGCAGAATCAGGAAGCCTTTCTGCCTCCTTTCTTCACAGTTTTTAAATTAATCAACCCTTCAGTCAATTGCTTGGGTGTTACAGATGAGGAAGTGAGGAGCGGGGGGTGGGGTGGGGCAGGGGGCGTTGTGGGGATCTGGCCAAGGCCACTTAACTGGTTCCCTAGGAGCCCAGGCTGAGTTCAAGGTCTTCTAAATTCTATTTTGGCATTTAATGCCCATTCTGGAATTATTACCAGCAGGTTCTACAGGCTCTTGTTTGCGCCAAAACAAATAAACTGTCTTCATTTTTTAAAACAGGGAAACATGAACATTTAAGTAACTTTTTACAAATACATGGAATGTGTATCATCAGCATAAGGACTCAGAGGCCCTTTTCAATAGATAGTATTTTTTTTAATTAAAACTTCATTTTTAATAAATTTGGGGAAGGGATAATTTATTTACATGATTGAAAATTTGCAATCCTAAAGCCTAGCGCAACTGTGAAATCTTACTGCCACCTCCTCTTTCTTCATCTCTTTTTCCAGTTCTCTCCCTCAAAGGTAGGCTTTTTCTTTTTTCCTTACTGGTAGGCATTTTTAATTTTTAAATCCTACTTCCGTTTCTTTAGGAAAATACAAGCAAGTGAGAAATACATATTCTTATTCTTATTTATTTGCAGTCTTACAAAAAACAGAACGTTTTGAATTGTTTTTCTGGACATGGTGGTGGGCTTTGCTAAACCATCTCCCTCTTGCCTGGGAAGCTCAGGGATCTGCAAACAATTCTAGTGTGACTGAGAATTCAGAGGTTTCAATTGGATGTAGAGGTTTCCATTGGGTCGGTTTGCCCAGTAAACTCAGTCCCTCCATAAACCAGAACTGGATGCAGCTGCTGCAAGCCTGTGCTTCTTGGCCAGACTCCAACAGGACAGCTATCTGTTTCACAAGGACAAAGTTGTTTAGATGTCCAGGTAAAACCCAAATGATCCGATAGGGGCCATGCTTTAAGCAGTAATTGTCTGTCACTGTTGCTGGAAGGATGGTTAGTGACGAGTCCCAGGAGGCCATAGTGTCTGACAGCCAGAGGGGCCCTCCCCAATATACTGTCCCAGTAGGATTCTTCTGGGAAGGAGCTTTCACATCCTTCCCATTGTCAGTGGCACTGAAAGAACAATTAAAGATCAAACCCAGGCTGTGGCAAGAGGGGGAAGAGCAGGAACACCAGACCAAGAGCTGAGAAATGCAAGGACCAGTGTCTGTCTGAGCACCTGGGCCACCAAGGCTCCAGACTCAGGAAAGAAAAGGCACAGACCAGTCCAGGAAACACAGAGTCTGGCTAGGGTTTACAGTGGTTCCTCACGAATAGGGATGGCCATGCCACAGGGACCCTTCAGATTCTCTATACCAGTGATGAGAGAGGTCCTGGCTGACGGATGTGTCACAGAATCGCTGACCATCCATTGTGTTAGTTTACAAGGTCTGCTACAACCAAGTGCCACCACCTGGGTGACTTCAGTTTCAGAGATGTATTGTCCCATCATAATGGAGGCTGGAAATTCAGGACCAAGATGCCTGTGGGGCTGTTCCTCCTGAGGGCTGTGAGGGAGAAATCTGTTCCAGGCCCCTCTCCCTGACTTGTGGATGGTCATCTCTTCCTGGGTCTCCTCGCATCGTCTTTCCTCTGTGTGTGTCTGTCTGTGTCTAACTGTTCCCCTTTTTATAAGGACACCAGTCACACTAGATTAGAGCCCATCCTAAGAACCATATTTTGACTTGACTACTTTTGGAAACACCCTGTCTGCAAATAAGGTCTGAGGTACTAGGGGTTAGGACCCTAACATGTTTCTTATTTTTTAGATGTGTAAAAAATTTGTTTAAATTAAGATTTATAGCTTACTGTCAGTATTAATAATATCATACAGTTAATAGTTTTTACCCTTTCAACTGAAAACACAAGACCCAAAATTTTCAGGGTTGCTGCTGTAATAATAATTATTATTTTGCATGACACAATTTACTATAAAGCTTTCTTATGTTGAAAGTAAGAAATCTGAAAAGTCATATTCTGTATTTTATATTCCCATTGTATTTATCTGGAACCATAAATTTTAGAGAAGACTTTTTTTTTCTCCAATTCACTTTATTGTGGTAGAATAGACTTGTATAATGTACCATCTTAACCATTTATAAGTACACAGTTCAGTGGTATTAAATACACTTTATATTGTTTTATACAATCATCACTTTCCATTTCCAGAAATCTTCATTGTAAAACTCAAACTCTAGACCCATTGAGCAATAACTACCCATTCACTCCGGCCCCCAACCCCTGGCAATCACCACAGTACTTCCTGTTGCTGTGATTTTGGCTACTCTAAGTACCTCACATAAGTGGAATCACACAGTATTTGCCTTTATGTGACCAGCCTATTTCACCTAGTATAATGTCCTCAAGATTCATCTGTGTTGTAGTTAATGCAGAATTTCCTTTCTCTCTGTGTGTGTGTATATCACATTTTATTCATCCATATGTCCATGTTTTAACTGTTGTGAGAATAATGCTGTGATGAGTATGGGTGGAAAATTTTCTGAAACTCTGCTTTCAATTTGTTTCAAGATAAATCCAGAAGTAAAATTGCTACATCCCATGGTAATTCTATTTTTTAACATTTTGACTATTGTGAGTAAGGCTGTGAACATGAGTGGACAAATCTTTTCAAGAGTTTGCTTTAATTGGTTTGGACCTATAGCCAGAAGTATTGACAGAATTTCCAAATCACACGGTGATCCTGTTTTTAACTTTTTGAAGAATACCATACAGTCTTCCCAGCAGCTGTACCATTTTACATTCCTACCATCAGGGCACAAGAGTTCCAATTTCTCCACATTCTTGCCTGGGCTTATTCTTCTCTGTTTTTGATAGGAGCCATCTTGACAGGTGTGAGGTGCTATCTCATTGAGTTTTGATTTTCATTTCCCTGATGATGGTGATGAGCATCTTTTCATTCTTTTTCAGATCCATAAGAAATCCTCCTCATTTCCAGAGGTGCTGGCCTCACACCCCTGTTTCACTGTTAAGAACAAAGCCATACAGAGTCTGTGGAAGTGGTGAATTAATCGGGCATATTATGGGATATAGGAGGCAGTTTGAAGTCTCCTGGTTTATCATTGGTTGGATATAAAGTAAATCTAACATGGTCTCATTGTGAAGAGTGGGTCCTGTCTTTTTCAATAAATCATTTCTTTGTCGATAGAAGTCCAAAACAGAAAAAAAAAGAAAAGAAAAGTAGAAGGAAAAAAAGAAAACCCCTCTAACTACTATGTTATAAACCACACTCTTTCACCACTCTCTCCCCGAGTACAGACACTCACCACTGGGACTGAGATCCTGATGCCCAGATTATACAAAATTGCATGCTTCTTTTACTCAGAAGAGGTTTCTTTGCCTACCGGTTGGAAGACATACTAAGCTAAAAGGTGTATCACTCTGTCTAGAGCTGGGCCTTTGGTGGTGTGGTTATTAAACACTTTACTCTTGTTTCTGTTAAATCTGGCTTGACATCTTGCTGAGACACTGTGACAAACACTTTGGGCCCATGACTCGGCAGGACCAGGTGTGGCCTGGCCCACCCCTTGTCAGGCCTGCGAAAGCAGCCAAGCTCACTCAGTTCAAACATGCTCAAGGGATTCAGCAGCTGGAAATCCCCACAAAGCTAGTTCCATTCCAGATCTTTCTCAACACCCAGAGAGAACACAGGACGAATTGTCCTCACAAGTTTCACTGCCTGCAGTTACATGGTCTAGGGGTTTGTGTGGGCTGAGGGTGGTAGACACATCTACTTATCAGTGTAGGAACTCAAGTCAGTAAATAGAACTGACTCCTTAGAGCTCAGTAACCAGTAACCAAACATTGCGCCCTAGGATTTTAAGGGGTGTTATGTAGAACAGTGTGACCCCCAGCTCATGGTGCCAATTCAAGCCCCTCCCCCAGGTGCAACCCAATGGCCTATTTTACATAGGACTTTGTGACTCTGGTTTCTTGTTACTTCCTGTCATTCTTGTTTTCCACATTTCTTGGACTTCATCCAATGCTGAGTAATGATTCATAACTAGAAGCCCCGAGGCGTGAAGCTGCCACTCCAAAGAGGGAGTAACTAACAGCTCCAGGTACCCACTGAGGGCCCCCTCACCTGGCCCACAGGCTCTGGGCCTCTACGCACCAATAGGAGGAGTTGGGTGCAGCTAGGTTGGGGTGATTTGATTTCTTTGGCAGGGCTGGGGAGAAGAGGGTGTATTGAAATGGGTCCTGTCTTTAATGGTCTTTCTTTTCAATAAATCATTTCTTTGTCGATAGAAGTCCAAAACAGAAAAAAAAAGAAAAGAAAAGTAGAAGGAAAAAAAGAAAACCCCTCTAACTACTATGTTATAAACCACACTCTTTCACCACTCTCTCCCCGAGTACAGACACTCACCACTGGGACTGAGATCCTGATGCCCAGATTATACAAAATTGCATGCTTCTTTTACTCAGAAGAGGTTTCTTTGCCTACCGGTTGGAAGACATACTAAGCAAAAAGGTGTATCACTCTGTCTAGAGCTGGGCCTTTGGTGGTGTGGTTATTAAACACTTTACTCTTGTTTCTGTTAAATCTGGCTTGACATCTTGCTGAGACACTGTGACAAACACTTTGGGCCCATGACTCGGCAGGACCAGGTGTGGCCTGGCCCACCCCTTGTCAGGCCTGCGAAAGCAGCCAAGCTCACTCAGTTCAAACATGCTCAAGGGATTCAGCAGCTGGAAATCCCCACAAAGCTAGTTCCATTCCAGATCTTTCTCAACACCCAGAGAGAACACAGGACGAATTGTCCTCACAAGTTTCACTGCCTGCAGTTACATGGTCTAGGGGTTTGTGTGGGCTGAGGGTGGTAGACACATCTACTTATCAGTGTAGGAACTCAAGTCAGTAAATAGAACTGACTCCTTAGAGCTCAGTAACCAGTAACCAAACATTGCGCCCTAGGATTTTAAGGGGTGTTATGTAGAACAGTGTGACCCCCAGCTCATGGTGCCAATTCAAGCCCCTCCCCCAGGTGCAACCCAATGGCCTATTTTACATAGGACTTTGTGACTCTGGTTTCTTGTTACTTCCTGTCATTCTTGTTTTCCACATTTCTTGGACTTCATCCAATGCTGAGTAATGATTCATAACTAGAAGCCCCGAGGCGTGAAGCTGCCACTCCAAAGAGGGAGTAACTAACAGCTCCAGGTACCCACTGAGGGCCCCCTCACCTGGCCCACAGGCTCTGGGCCTCTACGCACCAATAGGAGGAGTTGGGTGCAGCTAGGTTGGGGTGATTTGATTTCTTTGGCAGGGCTGGGGAGAAGAGGGGGTGTGCCTGGCTGAACCTCCATCTCTGGTCCCGGGAGAGATCCCTTACTCCACACACAAAATGAAACGTGCACAGTCTCTCACTTCCCTTTCCTTCTCCTCCCCTATCCCACCCACACCAGGCTCTTCTTTGGAAGTATTTTACTCCAACATTGCTTTAGGGGAAAAGAAAGAAAAATCTGAAATCAGGGAGGGGCAACACACTGACTTTCCTTGCCCCTGGTCTGTGACATCCACTGGACTCTGTGTTGGCCCCACCTCCTGGTGGGTGGGCTCCAACTCCTGGTGGGTGAATCCCAAGGCTGGCATGGGAATTCAGTGGGGCTGACAGAAGGCCTAAGGGAGGTGCCAGCCTCTAGAGTGAGCTCTCAACGTGCACTGTACAAGATGATGGTAGGGGTGAAGGCAGTACCAACAGCCTACATTCACTGAGTACTTTTACTGTTCCCATTTTATCAGTGAAAACACTGAGTCACAGAGAGATTCAGGATCACACAGTGAACATAAGGCAGAGCTGGGGTTTAGCCCTGGCAATCCAGCTTTGGAGCTGACTCTCAATCATGACTCTATATTAACTAAAACATGGTATCATTGTTCTCACGTTACAAATGAGAAGACTAAAGGGCAGTGTGCTCTATCCCACAGTGCCGGGGGACACAGAGCCACCAGGCATCACCCATCTGGGCCTGTCCACTCCCTCGTTGGAGGGGTTGAGGAGGGATGGAGTCGGATGTAATTACTTCCTACTCATCCTTCTCCACCCCAAGTTTCCACCTTCCTCCTGAAGCTTTGTACTCTTGTTTCAGGTGACAGGAAGCTACTAGAAAAAGAGCGAGACAGTGAGTGAGCAGGTGAGGAAATCAGAAACCTGCACCTGCCAATCCAGGAGTCAATCCAACACGCCTCATGGAACTGACACCTGGCTGCCCAGGTTAAGTGTCCAGATGCCTCGGGCAAAGGGAGGTAGAGGAAGTTAGAGTTTCCACAGCGGTGAACAAGGAGCAGTAGAGAAAATAGCTCTAAGATATGATGGAAATGGGCTGGAATCATATACCCTGGATCTCTATGGTGGGAAGAACCATAGAGACTAATGAGTCAACTGCTTCTGTAATATAATGAGAGCTACCATTGTTTGAGCATCCATGTGCCAGGCATGGCGCTAAGTGCTTTCCTTGTGCCTGCAACAATCCTATGAAGCAGGTGCATCATGTCTTCACTAGGAAACTGAATCAGTTAAGGCCCAATAAAAGGTAGATCAAGGCAGTCTCCTCTCTCCAAAGCCCACATTCTATTGTACTGTTTTAACATTTTATAATATGGATCATTTTAAAATACACACATTTAGAGAAAATATTATAATAAACTCCCACAATTTCATTGACCAATTGCAATAATCATCAACACAAGACAGATCTTGTTTCATCATCCATCCCTCATCCACTCTTCCACTACTAGACTATTTTGGATTCCACGTATATTATTTCTGTATCATATTATCCTATTAGTTTCTGTGCATATTTTAAATTTTAAAGAAAAGGGGGACTTTCTTAATGTCACCATAATGCCAGTGTTGTATCTAAAGAAAATAACAATAGTTTTTTAATACTGTCAAATATCTAACCATTGTTCCGATATCTCAGACTGTCCCCTAGATGTTTTTTTAATAGTTGTCTTGTTTGAGCTAAAATTAAAAATAGCCTCCATATTAAAATAGAACTACCATATGATCCAGCAATTCCAGTTCTGGGTATATATTAAGAAAAAAGAACACAGAGCGGCAGTGTGCTCTATCCCACAGTGCCGGGGACACAGAGCCACCAGGCATCACCCATCTGGGCCTGTCCACTCCCTCGTTGGAGGGTTGAGGAGGGATGGAGTCGGATGTAATTACTTCCTACTCATCCTTCTCCACCCCAAGTTTCCACCTTCCTCCTGAAGCTTTGTACTCTTGTTTCAGGTGACAGGAAGCTACTAGAAAAAGAGCGAGACAGTGAGTGAGCAGGTGAGGAAATCAGAAACCTGCACCTGCCAATCCAGGAGTCAATCCAACACGCCTCATGGAACTGACACCTGGCTGCCCAGGTTAAGTGTCCAGATGCCTCGGGCAAAGGGAGGTAGAGGAAGTTAGAGTTTCCACAGCGGTGAACAAGGAGCAGTAGAGAAAATAGCTCTAAGATATGATGGAAATGGGCTGGAATCATATACCCTGGATCTCTATGGTGGGAAGAACCATAGAGACTAATGAGTCAACTGCTTCTGTAATATAATGAGAGCTACCATTGTTTGAGCATCCATGTGCCAGGCATGGCGCTAAGTGCTTTCCTTGTGCCTGCAACAATCCTATGAAGCAGGTGCATCATGTCTTCACTAGGAAACTGAATCAGTTAAGGCCCAATAAAAGGTAGATCAAGGCAGTCTCCCTCTCTCCAAAGCCCACATTCTATTGTACTGTTTTAACATTTTATAATATGGATCATTTTAAAATACACACATTTAGAGAAAATATTATAATAAACTCCCACAATTTCATTGACCAATTGCAATAATCATCAACACAAGACAGATCTTGTTTCATCATCCATCCCTCATCCACTCTTCCACTACTAGACTATTTTGGATTCCACGTATATTATTTCTGTATCATATTATCCTATTAGTTTCTGTGCATATTTTAAATTTTAAAGAAAAGGGGGACTTTCTTAATGTCACCATAATGCCAGTGTTGTATCTAAAGAAAATAACAATAGTTTTTTAATACTGTCAAATATCTAACCATTGTTCCGATATCTCAGACTGTCCCCTAGATGTTTTTTTAATAGTTGTCTTGTTTGAGCTAAAATTAAAAATAGCCTCCATATTAAAAATAGAACTACCATATGATCCAGCAATTCCAGTTCTGGGTATATATCTGAAGAGAACAAAAACAGTAACTCAACAGTAAACCCCAATGTTTATAGCAGCATTAGTTATAATTGCTAAAATATGGAATCAACCTAAGGGTCCATCAACAGATGAACAGATAAAGAAGATGTGATATATATATATATATATGTATATATAATATTATGCATGCATACACACACACACACACACACACACAATGGAATACTACTAAACTGTAAAAAAGAATGAAATTTTGTCATTTGCAACAACATGGATAGACTTGGAGGGTATTATATTTAGTGAAATAAGTCAGAGAAAGACAAATACTGTATGCATCACTTACATGTGGACTCTAAAAAATAAAACTAGTGAATATAACAAAAAAGAAACAGACTCAAGGATATAGAAGACAACCAAATGGTAACTAGTGGGGAGAGGGAAGTGGGAAGGGCAAGGTAGGGGTGGGGGATTAAGATATACAAACTATTACTAATATGTATAAAATAAATAAGCTACAAGGATACATGGTATAGCATAGAGAGCAGAACCAATATTTTATATTAACTATCAACAACCTTTAAAAATTGTAAATCACTATGCTGTACACTTGACACATAATATTGTAAATCAACTGAACTTCAGTTTTTTTTTTAAAGTTCCCACATAGCATTTGTTAATACATAAGGTCCTCTCCCCACTGCCACTCATTTGTTGAAGAGATGGAGCTGTTGGCCCTGTAAAACTTCTCACATTTTGGATTTTCCTAATTCTATCTTTGTGGTATCATTTAACATGATCATCCTCTGTATTTCCTGTAAACTGATATCGTGATTTGATTAGATTCACATTTAATTGTTTGGCAAAGCCACTTCACAGGCAGTACATAGTCATAGCCCCTATAACTTACGCCTACTTTTTTCCAGAAGACGTAAGGATAATCTAGCCCAGCTAGAGTCAGAAAAAAGCCAGAACCAGGACTGGAATTCAGTCTTCTAACGCCAGTCCCCTGCCCTTCCACTCATCACGAGACTTGACTCTAGAATTTTCTCTTGAAATAGGAGGACGGTTGAACCTCCTACCTCCTTCTCTAAGAGAAGCCAACAGAGGAGCAGTGGGAAAGTTCAAACCTTTCTTTGGTGCATGGTAGTAGTTTGATTTTAAACAGATGATGGGAGGGAGGGGTCTTGCCAAGTCTGGGTGGGGCTGTGTACCTTCTGCTTTTGCAGGGAGAACTGGAAGCACTTAAGCCAGAGCTCATTGCAAATACTGAGAACCAATTTACCTGAGTGAGTGCTGACAGGAACACTTCATCTTTTTGACTTATCCATTTTCCTTGATGGGAAGGCAGTGGGTGTACACTAGCAGTGCTGGAGGCCTAAGGAGGCACTCAGAATTCCACTTGGGGAAGAGGAAAGGAAGAGCTAGTGAAGATGGCCACCATTTTGTGCATATCAGCAGGGAGTACTTTTTTTTTTCTATTCCTGCTACACTGAGTGTGCAAATGCCAGAAGCAAGACTGATACAGATAAATAGAACCCTTCCCATTGCAAGGGGAAAAAATCACCCTCTACCAAAAATTGAACCAGTGAGAGGGGCAGAGTAGGAAAGTTGACCCGAATACACATTTACAGTGAGAGTTCACATGTTTTGGACATTTAAAACACACCAGGCAAGTTATATGCAGTATCTCATTAATCTCACAACATTCCTGCAAGGTGAAACAGAGGTGCTTTAATCTGAATCTGCAAGCAAGGAGGGATGTGAAATTGCCAAGACACTATCTGTGAGGTAGAATTCAAAGCTCTTTCCTATTTAGTATCTGTGGCTTAACCATAAGACTACAAGGTCAGCTAAGTGAAGATGGCAGTTTGAGAGGGAGTAGCAATCTAGAAGGCTTCCCTGGGGGCTCAGATGGTAAAAGAACTTACCTGTAATGCAGGAGACCTAGATTTGAATCCTGGGTTTGGAAGATCCCCTGGAAACAGGAATGGCTACTCACTCGATGGAGTCCATGAGGTTGCAAAGAGTCAAATATAAATGAGCAACAAAGACATTCACATTTTTTTCCAGCAGTCTAGAAGAGAGCTTCAGTAGGGTTTAGGAATGGCTTGGATAAGGAACACAGGAGTCCCTAGCCTTGGAGGACCAGTCATCTGACATTTTGACACAGGTCTCTGAAATTCATGAATCAAATTTTACAGATGGAAGGATGGGAAGCCTCCACAAGTTGACGTGGAGAAGCAATAGTTACGTACTCTCCTGCTCCTTCTCTGTCAAGTTTAAGGCTCCTAACTGGAAAGGATTATCAGGGTCACATCTGGGACAAATAAAGCCCTGTGTGAATTTGAAAGTGACACCTCTTGAGAGGGGATAAACTGCAAAAGCTGCCCCTCTGGGAGGCCCCTCCTGCAAGGGTGGTCAGAGCTTTTCTATTCCTGCTACACTGAGTGGGGGGCAAATGCCTAAGGAGGCACTCAGAATTCCACTTGGGGAAGAGGAAAGGAAGAGCTAGTGAAGATGGCCACCATTTTGTGCATATCAGCAGGGAGTACTTTTTTTTTTCTATTCCTGCTACACTGAGTGTGCAAATGCCAGAAGCAAGACTG
The DNA here is from genome assembly GCA_022376925.1 of Tragulus kanchil. Taxonomy (NCBI): domain Eukaryota; kingdom Metazoa; phylum Chordata; class Mammalia; order Artiodactyla; family Tragulidae; genus Tragulus; species Tragulus kanchil. The sequence goes on along the minus strand of JAIOJX010000025.1, from coordinate 121,129,270 downwards.
ATACAGATAAATAGAACCCTTCCCATTGCAAGGGGAAAAAATCACCCTCTACCAAAAATTGAACCAGTGAGAGGGGCAGAGTAGGAAAGTTGACCCGAATACACATTTACAGTGAGAGTTCACATGTTTTGGACATTTAAAACACACCAGGCAAGTTATATGCAGTATCTCATTAATCTCACAACATTCCTGCAAGGTGAAACAGAGGTGCTTTAATCTGAATCTGCAAGCAAGGAGGGATGTGAAATTGCCAAGACACTATCTGTGAGGTAGAATTCAAAGCTCTTTCCTATTTAGTATCTGTGGCTTAACCATAAGACTACAAGGTCAGCTAAGTGAAGATGGCAGTTTGAGAGGGAGTAGCAATCTAGAAGGCTTCCCTGGGGGCTCAGATGGTAAAAGAACTTACCTGTAATGCAGGAGACCTAGATTTGAATCCTGGGTTTGGAAGATCCCCTGGAAACAGGAATGGCTACTCACTCGATGGAGTCCATGAGGTTGCAAAGAGTCAAATATAAATGAGCAACAAAGACATTCACATTTTTTTCCAGCAGTCTAGAAGAGAGCTTCAGTAGGGTTTAGGAATGGCTTGGATAAGGAACACAGGAGTCCCTAGCCTTGGAGGACCAGTCATCTGACATTTTGACACAGGTCTCTGAAATTCATGAATCAAATTTTACAGATGGAAGGATGGGAAGCCTCCACAAGTTGACGTGGAGAAGCAATAGTTACGTACTCTCCTGCTCCTTCTCTGTCAAGTTTAAGGCTCCTAACTGGAAAGGATTATCAGGGTCACATCTGGGACAAATAAAGCCCTGTGTGAATTTGAAAGTGACACCTCTTGAGAGGGGATAAACTGCAAAAGCTGCCCCTCTGGGAGGCCCCTCCTGCAAGGGTGGTATCTGTGTAGGGCCCATTGCTTCAGTCAGTGGTGGGTCAGATTTCAGCCCACTTCATGCCCTCAGCCAAGCCATAGTGTAGGCAGCAGGTCCTAAAAAAGCCAGGCTGGTTTCCCACCCAACATGCTGTGTGTACACTTGTCAAGACCATGTTGCCTTTGCTGAGCTGTTACCGTGTTTTGGTGGTTGTTTCATGTGACTGCGGTCTCCAGTCAGCTCAGAAGAAGGCAGAACCTAATTACTAGATTACTCATGGTGCTGGTTTTCTTTCTTTCTTTCCTTTCTAACCACATTCACAGCTGTGGCACATTCAGTGCTGTGGCAGTCAAATTTCCCCCATCTCACTAGATGACTCAAGAGGCCAGAGGCCCCCCCCAGAGCCTCCAAAGGGCCACATGAGTCTCAGGCCTGAGCCATGCCTCCAACAAGGCCTCTTCTGGTGACTCGGGTCCCAGCGAGTCAAGTACTGCCTCCTCCAAAGCCTCCTCTGTCTGTGGCAGCCACTGCAGACATGTCTGTGGAAGCCTGTGCCCCAGCTAGCCTGCAGGGACACCTGTGCTCTGGGCCAACTTCAGGAGCAATCACTCGTGAACAGAGTACACTCAGTGGTGGGACTGACACAGCAGATCTAGAGACCTGTCTAGAGATCTTGGAGGGCCTCCTGGGGAGGTGGAGGTTGGACACTGATAGTGGAGACACCAGGGAACTTTTTTTTCTGTTTTGTTGCTGTTGTTATTATATTTATTTTACTTTTTCTCATTTTTAAAAATTTTCCTAACTTTTTTTTAAATTCTTTTTTATTATTCTTTTCTATTACCTGTTTTTTTGCTTTTTTTGTGGTTTATCTGACCTTTTGATATTTCTCTGTTGTTTTATTTTGTTTTGATCTTTTGACTTTTTGTTTTAACTTTTGTTTTTGTTATTTTCGTGTGTTGTCTTTTGTTCTCTTAGCTTTCTTTTAGTTTTTTTGTTTTTTTTTAATAGTGTTAAATTTTTTTGCTTTCTATTTAGGTTAATTTTATTTTTATTATTGGTTTTGGATTCTCGTTTGAATGTCTTCTTATTTTTTGTTTTCCTTTTTTTGATGGTTTGGTTTTTGTTTGCTTATTTTTTGCAAACTGCCCCTCTGGGAGGCCCCTCCTGCAAGGGTGGTATCTGTGTAGGGCCCATTGCTTCAGTCAGTGGTGGGTCAGATTTCAGCCCACTTCATGCCCTCAGCCAAGCCATAGTGTAGGCAGCAGGTCCTAAAAAAGCCAGGCTGGTTTCCCACCCAACATGCTGTGTGTACACTTGTCAAGACCATGTTGCCTTTGCTGAGCTGTTACCGTGTTTTGGTGGTTGTTTCATGTGACTGCGGTCTCCAGTCAGCTCAGAAGAAGGCAGAACCTAATTACTAGATTACTCATGGTGCTGGTTTTCTTTCTTTCTTTCCTTTCTAACCACATTCACAGCTGTGGCACATTCAGTGCTGTGGCAGTCAAATTTCCCCCATCTCACTAGATGACTCAAGAGGCCAGAGGCCCCCACCAGAGCCTCCAAAGGGCCACATGAGTCTCAGGCCTGAGCCATGCCTCCAACAAGGCCTCTTCTGGTGACTCGGGTCCCAGCGAGTCAAGTACTGCCTCCCTCCAAAGCCTCCTCTGTCTGTGGCAGCCACTGCAGACATGTCTGTGGAAGCCTGTGCCCCAGCTAGCCTGCAGGGACACCTGTGCTCTGGGCCAACTTCAGGAGCAATCACTCGTGAACAGAGTACACTCAGTGGTGGGACTGACACAGCAGATCTAGAGACCTGTCTAGAGATCTTGGAGGGCCTCCTGGGGAGGTGGAGGTTGGACACTGATAGTGGAGACACCAGGGAACTTTTTTTTCTGTTTTGTTGCTGTTGTTATTATATTTATTTTACTTTTTCTCATTTTTAAAAATTTTCCTAACTTTTTTTTAAATTCTTTTTTATTATTCTTTTCTATTACCTGTTTTTTTGCTTTTTTTGTGGTTTATCTGACCTTTTGATATTTCTCTGTTGTTTTATTTTGTTTTGATCTTTTGACTTTTTGTTTTAACTTTTGTTTTTGTTATTTTCGTGTGTTGTCTTTTGTTCTCTTAGCTTTCTTTTAGTTTTTTTGTTTTTTTTTAATAGTGTTAAATTTTTTTGCTTTCTATTTAGGTTAATTTTATTTTTATTATTGGTTTTGGATTCTCGTTTGAATGTCTTCTTATTTTTTGTTTTCCTTTTTTTGATGGTTTGGTTTTTGTTTGCTTGGGTTTGTTTTTATTATTTGTCTAGGGCTTTATTTGTCTTTGTATGTTTCTGTATGGTTGTTTTTTGTTGTTGTTGTTATTTGCCTTGGGGTTTGTTTGTCTGCCTTTTTTTTCCCATGCCGGATATCTTGCAGGGTCTTGATTAAGCCTGAGCCCCTGTAGTAGAAGCACTGAGTCCACGTTCCTGGACTATCAGAGAAATTCAGGCCCCAGGGAGTACTAATTGGTGTGAGCTTTCCCTGAGGTCCTCATCTCAGCACCAAGATAGGACTCCACCCGACTAGCTGCAAAGTCCAATTCTGAACACCTCCGGGCAAACAACTAGCCAGACAGGAACATAGCCCCACCTGTCAACAAAAGTGAGATGATTGAGAAGTATGTTGCAGATGAAGGAGCAAGGTAAAACCCTATAAGACCAAACAAATGAAGAGGAAACAGGCAATCTACCTGAAAAAGAATTCAGAAAGATGATAGTAAAGATGATCCAAGATCTCAGAAATAGAATGGAGGCATGGATTAAGAAAACACAAGAAATGTTTAACAAGGACCTCAAGGAATTAAAGAACAGACAGTGATGAACAACACAATAACTGAAATGGAAAAATACACTAGAAGGAATCAATAGCAGAATAACTGAGGCAAAAGAACAAATGAGTGAGCTGGAAAATAGAATGGTGGAAATAACTGCCAAGGAGCAGGGTAAAAATAAAAGAATTTTTAAAATGAGGACAGTCTCAGAGACTTCTTTTCAACATTAAACACACCAACATTCAAATTATACAGGGTCCCAGAAGAAGAAGAAGAGAAAGAGAAAGGGTCTGAGAAAATATTTGAAGAGATTATAGTCCAAAATCTCCCTAACATGGGAAAGGAGATAGCCACCCAAGTTCCATACAGGATAAACCCAAGGAGAAATATACTGAAACACATATTAATAAAACTAACAAAAATTAAATTCAAGGAAAATATTAAAAGCAACAAGGAAAAAGCAACAAATAACATACAAGGGAATTCTCATAATATTATCAGCTGTTTTTTTTTTTTTAGCAGAAACTACAGGCCCAGAGTAGCAGGATATATTTAAAGTGATGAAAGAGAAAAACCTAAAACTAAGATTGTTCTAGTCAGCAAGGATATCATTCAGATTCAATGGAGAAATCACAAGCTTTACAGACAAACAAAAGCTAAGAGAATTCAGCAAGTGAATTTACCTTAAATGTAAATAGATTAAATGCTCCAGCTAGAAGACAAAGTCTGGCAGAATAGATACAGAAATAAGAACTGTGTATTTACTGTCTACAAGGGGCCCAGTTCAGGCCTAGGAACATGTACAGACTGAAAGTGAGGGGGTAGAAAAAGATATTCCATGCAAATGGAAATCAAGTGAAAGCTGGAATACAAATACTAATGTCAGACAAAATAGACTTTAAAATAAAGACTCTTATAAAAGACAAGGAAGGACATTATGTAATGATCAGGGGGTTAATTCAAGAAGAAAGTATGTTGCAGATGAAGGAGCAAGGTAAAACCCTATAAGACCAAACAAATGAAGAGGAAACAGGCAATCTACCTGAAAAAGAATTCAGAAAGATGATAGTAAAGATGATCCAAGATCTCAGAAATAGAATGGAGGCATGGATTAAGAAAACACAAGAAATGTTTAACAAGGACCTCAAGGAATTAAAGAACAGACAGTGATGAACAACACAATAACTGAAATGGAAAAATACACTAGAAGGAATCAATAGCAGAATAACTGAGGCAAAAGAACAAATGAGTGAGCTGGAAAATAGAATGGTGAAAATAACTGCCAAGGAGCAGGGTAAAAATAAAAGAATTTTTAAAATGAGGACAGTCTCAGAGACTTCTTTTCAACATTAAACACACCAACATTCAAATTATACAGGGTCCCAGAAGAAGAAGAAGAGAAAGAGAAAGGGTCTGAGAAAATATTTGAAGAGATTATAGTCCAAAATCTCCCTAACATGGGAAAGGAGATAGCCACCCAAGTTCCATACAGGATAAACCCAAGGAGAAATATACTGAAACACATATTAATAAAACTAACAAAAATTAAATTCAAGGAAAATATTAAAAGCAACAAGGAAAAAGCAACAAATAACATACAAGGGAATTCTCATAATATTATCAGCTGTTTTTTTTTTTTTAGCAGAAACTACAGGCCCAGAGTAGCAGGATATATTTAAAGTGATGAAAGAGAAAAACCTAAAACTAAGATTGTTCTAGTCAGCAAGGATATCATTCAGATTCAATGGAGAAATCACAAGCTTTACAGACAAACAAAAGCTAAGAGAATTCAGCAAGTGAATTTACCTTAAATGTAAATAGATTAAATGCTCCAGCTAGAAGACAAAGTCTGGCAGAATAGATACAGAAATAAGAACTGTGTATTTACTGTCTACAAGGGGCCCAGTTCAGGCCTAGGAACATGTACAGACTGAAAGTGAGGGGGTAGAAAAAGATATTCCATGCAAATGGAAATCAAGTGAAAGCTGGAATACAAATACTAATGTCAGACAAAATAGACTTTAAAATAAAGACTCTTATAAAAGACAAGGAAGGACATTATGTAATGATCAGGGGGTTAATTCAAGAAGAAGATATAACAATTACAAATATTTATGTACTCAACACAAGAACACCTCAATACACAAAGTGAATGCTAACAACTGTAAAAGTGGAAATTGACAGTAACATAATAATAGTAGCAGACTTTAACACCCCACTTACACAGACGGACAGATCACCCAGGCAGAAAATTAATAAGGAAACAAACTTTGACTGACACGTTAGACTGGATAGACTTAATTGGTATTTATAGGACATTTCATCTGAAAGTTGCAGAATACACTTTCTTCTCAATGGTGCATGAGGCATTCTCCTGGATAGATCACATCTTAGGTCACAAATCAAGCCTCATTAAAGTTAAGAAAATTGAACTCATACCAAGCTTCTTTTCTGACTACAGCATTATGAAATTAAAATTTAAAAATAAATTAAAGGGGAAAAACAGTAAAAAACACAAACACACAGAATCTGAACTATATACTACTAAATAATGAAGCAATCAGAGAGGAAATTAAAAAATAAATAAATAGAAGCAAGTGAGAATGAAAACACAATGACCGAAAATCTTCGTAATGCAACAAAAGCAGTTCTAAGAGGGACGTTTATGACAGTACAATCCTACCTCAAGAAACAAGAAAAATCTCAAATAAACCTTACACTAAGGCACCTATAAAGAGAACAAATGAAACCCAAAGTTAGTGGAAGGAAAGAAATCTTAAAAATCAGAGCAGAAATAAATGAAAGAGAAATGAAGAAAACAATAGCAAAGATCGATGAAACTAAAAGCTTTGAGAAGATAAACAAAATTGATTAACTTTTAGCCAGACTAATCATGAAAAAAAAGAGACAGAACTCATATCAATAAAATCGGGAAAGAAAAACGGAGAAATTACAGCTGACACTAGAGAAATAATAAGGATCATAAGAGACTACTATAAGCAACTATATGCCAATAAAATGGGCAACCTAGAAGAAATGGACAAATTCTTAGAAAGGTACAGCCTTCTGAGACTGAATGAGAAAGAAATAGACAATATGAACAAATCAAGCACAAGTGATAAAATTGAAACCGTGGCTTAAAATCATCTAGCAAACAAGAGTCCAGGACCAGCTGGCCTCACAGGCAAATTCTATCAAATACTTAAAGAACAGCTAACATCCATCCTTCTCAAAGTCTTTCAAAAATTTCAGAAAAGGGACTCCCAAGCTCATTCTTTGAGGCCACCATCTTCTTGATACCAAAACCAGACAGATATCACAGAAAAGAAAACTACAGACCAATATCAGTGATGAACATAGATGCAAAAATCCTTAGCAAAATACTAGCAAACAGAATCCAGCAACACATTAAAAGTATAATACACTGTGATCAAGTGGGTTTTATTCCAGAGATGCAAAGACTCTTTAATATACACAAATCAATTGATGTAATATACCATTGTAAAAATTGAAGAATAAAACCTATATGATGATCTGAATACACGCAGAAAAAGCTTTTGACAAAAAAATCAACACCCGTTTATGATAAAAAAAAAATTCTCCAGAAAGTCAGCATAGAGGGAATATATGACAATACAGTAAAAGCCAAATACAACAAACCCACATCAAACATTATTTTCAATGGTGAAAAACTGAAAGCATCTTCTCTAAGACCAGGAGCAAGACAAGATTCCCCTCTCATCACTATTATTCAACACAATTTTGAAAGTTCTAGCCATAGCAATCAGAGAAGTAAAACAAATAAAAAGAACCCAAACTAGAAAAGAAGACAAAACTGTTACTGTCTGCAGATGACAAGCTAAAAATTGAAAATACAAAATCAATGCCCAGAAATCTCTTTCATTCCTATACACTAACAGTAAAAGTTTAGGAAGAGAAATTAAGGAAACAATCCCAATTACCATTGCAACAAAAAAAGACTAGAATACCTAGAAATAAAGCTACTTAAGGAGTCAAAAGATTTGTACTCAGATACTGATGAAAGAAATAAAGACAACACAAACGGAGAGATGTACCATGTTCTTAGACTGAAAGAATCAATATTGTGAAAATGACTGTAATACCCAAAGTAAACTACAGATTCAATGCAATCCCTATCAAATTACCAATGGTACTTTTCACAGAACTAGAACAAAAAACTGTACACTTTGTATGGAAACATAAAAGACCCCGAATAACCAAAGTTATCTTAAGAAAGAAAAAATGAAGCTGGAGAATCAGGCTCCTTGACTTCAGACTATACTACAAAGCTATAGTAATCAAGACACTATAGTACTGGCACAGAAACAGAAATCTAGATAAATGGAACAGGATAGAAAGTCAGAGATAAACCCATGCACCTATGCCTAATCTGTGACCAAGGAGGCAAGAATATACAGAAAATCCTTAGCAAAATACTACAGACCAATATCAGTGATGAACATAGATGCAAAAATCCTTAGCAAAATACTAGCAAACAGAATCCAGCAACACATTAAAAGTATAATACACTGTGATCAAGTGGGTTTTATTCCAGAGATGCAAAGACTCTTTAATATACACAAATCAATTGATGTAATATACCATTGTAAAAATTGAAGAATAAAACCTATATGATGATCTGAATACACGCAGAAAAAGCTTTTGACAAAAAAATCAACACCCGTTTATGATAAAAAAAAAATTCTCCAGAAAGTCAGCATAGAGGGAATATATGACAATACAGTAAAAGCCAAATACAACAAACCCACATCAAACATTATTTTCAATGGTGAAAAACTGAAAGCATCTTCTCTAAGACCAGGAGCAAGACAAGATTCCCACTCTCATCACTATTATTCAACACAATTTTGAAAGTTCTAGCCATAGCAATCAGAGAAGTAAAACAAATAAAAAGAACCCAAACTAGAAAAGAAGACAAAACTGTTACTGTCTGCAGATGACAAGCTAAAAATTGAAAATACAAAATCAATGCCCAGAAATCTCTTTCATTCCTATACACTAACAGTAAAAGTTTAGGAAGAGAAATTAAGGAAACAATCCCAATTACCATTGCAACAAAAAAAGACTAGAATACCTAGAAATAAAGCTACTTAAGGAGTCAAAAGATTTGTACTCAGATACTGATGAAAGAAATAAAGACAACACAAACGGAGAGATGTACCATGTTCTTAGACTGAAAGAATCAATATTGTGAAAATGACTGTAATACCCAAAGTAAACTACAGATTCAATGCAATCCCTATCAAATTACCAATGGTACTTTTCACAGAACTAGAACAAAAAACTGTACACTTTGTATGGAAACATAAAAGACCCCGAATAACCAAAGTTATCTTAAGAAAGAAAAAATGAAGCTGGAGAATCAGGCTCCTTGACTTCAGACTATACTACAAAGCTATAGTAATCAAGACACTATAGTACTGGCACAGAAACAGAAATCTAGATAAATGGAACAGGATAGAAAGTCAGAGATAAACCCATGCACCTATGCCTAATCTGTGACCAAGGAGGCAAGAATATACAGTGGAGAAAAGACAGTTCCTTCAATAAGTGGTGCTGGGAAAACTGAACAGCTACATGTAAAAGAATAAAATGAGAATGCTCTCTAACACCATAAACAGAAATAAACTCAAAATGGATTAAAGACCTAAATATAAGACTGGACACTATAAAAATCTTAGATCAAAACACAGGTAGAACTCTCTTGGACATAAATCACAGCAAGATATTTTTTGACTCACCTCTTAAAATAATGAAAATAAAAATAAACAAATAGGACCTAATTAAAATTTAAAACTTTTTCACAGCAAAACAAAACAAAATAACCCTCAGAATGGGAGAATATATTTGCAAATGAAGCAACTGACAAGGGATTAATCTCCAAAATATACAAACAGCTCATGCAGCTCAATATTAAAAAACTAACAACCCAATCAAGAAATTGGATCGAAGACCTCATAGGCATTTCCTCAAAGAAGGTATACAAATGGCCAAGAGATGCATGAAAAGATGCTCAGCATCACTAATTATTAGAGAAATGCAAATCAAATTATAATGAGGTACTACCTCACACTGGTCAAAATGACCATCATCAAAAAATTCTACAAACAATAAATGCTGGAGAGGGTGTGGAGAAAAGGGAACCCTCTCACACAATTGGTGGGAATGTAAATTGATATAGCCACTATGGGAAACAAGTAGAGAGGTTTCTTAAAAACTAAAAATAAAACTGCCATATGACCCAGCAATCCCACTCCTGGGCATGTACCAGGAGAAAACCATAATCCCAAAGATACATGCACCCCAATGTTTATTGCAGTACTGTTTACAGTAGGACATAGAAGCTACCTAAATATCCATCAACATAAGAATGAATAAAGAAGATGTGGTACATATACACAGTGGAATATTTGTTGCTATTTAGTTGTTAACTTATGTCTGACTCTTTCTGGGGCACCATGGACTGTAGCCCAACAAGTTCCTCTGTCCATGGGATCTCCCAGGCAAGAACACTGGTGTGGGTTACCATTTGTTCAAACACACATCCGCTGCACTGGCAGGTGGATTCTCACCACTGAGCCACCTGGGAAGCCCCAGTGGAATATTACTCAGTCATAAAAGAGTAGGTGTTATTTGCAGAGTCATGGATGGACCTAGAAGACTTTCATACAGGATGAAGTAAGTCAGATAGAAACAAACAAATATCATATATTAACACATATATGCAGATTCTAGAAAAATGGTACATGCTAAGTCACTTAAGTTATGTCCAACCCTCTGCAACTCTATGGACTGTAGCCCACTAGGCTCTTCTATCTATGGGATTCTCTAAGCATGACTACTGGAGTGGGCTGCCATGGCCTTCTCCAGGAGATCTTCCTGACTCAGGAATCGAACCCGCATCTCTTGCATCTCCTGCATTGGCAGGCAGGTTCTTTACCACCAGTGCCACCTGGGAAGCCCCAGAAGTATTTATGTATCCCCTCTCTTTTAGATTTCCTTCCCATTTAGGTCACCACCAACCACTGAGTAGAGTCCCCTGTGCTATACAGTAAGTTTTTATTAGCTGTCTAGTTTATACACAGAAGTGAATATATGTCAATCCAAATCTCCCAATTCATCCCATTCTCCCTTTCCCTCTTGGTGTCCATATATGTGTTCTTTATGCCCCTGTCTCTATTTCTGCTTTGCATATGAGTTTGCCTGTACCATTTTTCAGGCTTTCCAGGTGGCGCTAGTGGTAAAGAACCCGCCTGCTAATGCAGGAGATGTAAGAGACGCAGGCTTCTTCCCTGGGTCAGGAAGATCCCCTGGAGATGGGAATAGCAACCCACTCCAGTATTCTTGTCTGGGAAATCCCATGGTCAGAGGATGCCTGGTGGGCTACAGTCCAGGGGGATCACTAAATGTCAACACATAAATGAGGGGCTAACACTTTCACATTCAATTTCCATGTATGCTTATAGCTGATTCACTTTGCTATACAGTAGAAATTAACACCACACAATAAAGAAACTATACTCCCCAGATATTTTTTTCTTGCCTCTAAGTCATCATTTATCTTCACCCATCTTTATTCTTTGACCTGTGTGGGCCTCCCATCACAGTGGCCTCTCTCCTTGCAGAGCACTGGCTCTGGACGCATGCGCTCCAGAGTGCTGGCTCGCAACTGGACACACTGGCCCAGCTGCTCCACGGCACGTGGGATCTTCCCGGCCTGGGATTGAACCGGCGCCCCTTGCACTGCAAGGCAGACTCTTTAGCCACTGGACCACCAAGGAAACCCTACCCCAGATTTTTTAAATGTGTGAAATATTGCAGTTACATTGCTTGAAAATAAAAGTAGAGACGAAGGCTTAAATACAAAGAAAATGAAGAAGAGGCCAGCTGACAGTACTGTATATGGGCAGCCCAGAGATTATGACCATGTTAATCTTTCTTTTTAATAGAGCTGATTAACTTATATGTCTTGGTTTTGTCATTGGATTTTGTAAAAGAACACAAAAAATAATTGGGGTATTAAATTAGCAAAATCCAGTCTGTAAGAAACTTTATAGGACCTAGGACCAGGTTTATTTAACACATAGATTGCAAGAAAAAAAATGGGGAGTTGGGCCTTAGAGATTAAAACAGACTAATTGTAGCCATTACATCTGCCTCGTATTTGGAGGAAAAATTTCTCAAAACATTTTCGAGCCAATCAGAGAAATTCAAACACTGCTTGGAATTTTTATTGAATTAAGGGATTATTGTTTATTTTTAAAGTGTGATGATGATATTGTGTTATACTTTTTAAAAAGAAGTCTTGTCTTTTATAGATCCATTCTGAGATGTTTGTGGATGAAAATATAGTATTTATAGAATTCACTTTAATATATTTCAAGAGCAAGGGGGAAATGAATAGAGGGCAGATAAAGATTGCCCAGGAATTGATCCTTGTTGGAGCTGAGGACCTGATCATACTCTTCTTTATACTTTTATACAGGCTTTAATATTTCCATAGTAAAACATTTTTAATGATTACAAGCATATCTTAAATTTGATCTTATTTAAAATATTTAAATATTTTACTGTAGAATTGAGGGCTAGTATAAGGCAATGGATGAAGGCATAGACTAAGGACCAGACTGCCTGCATTTGACCTTCAGCACTATCACTTACCAGCTGGGCAATCTAGAATAAGAAACTTCATCTCACTCTATCTCAGGTTCCTCATTTGTAAAATGGACTTAACAATGCCACCTACTTAATATTTCATTGAGTTATTATGACAATAAAAGAATAAAATTTCTCCAAGGTCTGGTATAGTCCATAGCATATATTAAGATGATATGAATTTATGATTCTTATTGAATTTCTTTTCTTTTCTTGTCTTTAGATGTAAGAGACCTGAAAAATGTCTCCACTTATTTGCATTTTACAAATATGATTCCGATCCCGCTTCTGATCACTAACTCCAGTTCTGACATCAATGAATGATTCTGGAACGTATTCCAATGTGAGGGAGTTTTCCCCACACATCTAAGCAATTCATTCTCAGGCTCCAGCTGGGTCCTACTAGTCAACTCAGTTCGGACACTATCTATTTGGAGAGAGCATCTAATCCCACAGGATAAGGGCTCAGTCCCACATGACTGCCCACACACCCCCAACTTTCGGTGCCAGTCACGAGTTCAGGCATGTTTCTGACCCACCAGCTATATGCTGAAGTCTCCAATAACCCTCTCCTTGGGTTCAATTAATTTGCTAGAATGACTCACAGAACTCAAGAGAAACATTTACTTACTAGATCACCAGTTTGTTATGAAGAGATAGAACCCAGATGGAAGAGAGGCACAGGGTGAAGGTTGGGGAGAGGGCCCAGAGCTTCCATACCCTCCCCAGCTGTGCACTCAGCCCAAGTATCTATGGGCTCACTAACAGGAAACTCTCCAAACACTCTCTTTTTGGGTTTTATGGAACCTTCATTGCATAGACATTGTTGATTAAATCATTGGTCACTGGTGGTTGAGCTCCTACAATCCCTCTTTCCTCCAGGAGGTCTTGGTGTGGGACTGGAAGTTTCCACCCTCTAATCACTTTTTGGTTCTCCAAACCAGACCCCATGCTTAGGTCACATATTCTTAAACTTTGATCTTAATTTAAAATATTTAAATATTTTACTGTAGAATTGAGGGCTAGTATAAGGCAATGGATGAAGGCATAGACTAAGGACCAGACTGCCTGCATTTGACCTTCAGCACTATCACTTACCAGCTGGGCAATCTAGAATAAGAAACTTCATCTCACTCTATCTCAGGTTCCTCATTTGTAAAATGGACTTAACAATGCCACCTACTTAATATTTCATTGAGTTATTATGACAATAAAAGAATAAAATTTCTCCAAGGTCTGGTATAGTCCATAGCATATATTAAGATGATATGAATTTATGATTCTTATTGAATTTCTTTTCTTTTCTTGTCTTTAGATGTAAGAGACCTGAAAAATGTCTCCACTTATTTGCATTTTACAAATATGATTCCGATCCCGCTTCTGATCACTAACTCCAGTTCTGACATCAATGAATGATTCTGAACGTATTCCAATGTGAGGAGTTTTCCCACACATCTAAGCAATTCATTCTCAGGCTCCAGCTGGGTCCTACTAGTCAACTCAGTTCGGACACTATCTATTTGGAGGGGCATCTAATCCCACAGGATAAGGGCTCAGTCCCACATGACTGCCCACACACCCCCAACTTTCGGTGCCAGTCACGAGTTCAGGCATGTTTCTGACCCACCAGCTATATGCTGAAGTCTCCAATAACCCTCTCCTTGGGTTCAATTAATTTGCTAGAATGACTCACAGAACTCAAGAGAAACATTTACTTACTAGATCACCAGTTTGTTATGAAGAGATAGAACCCAGATGGAAGAGAGGCACAGGGTGAAGGTTGGGGAGAGGGCCCAGAGCTTCCATACCCTCCCCAGCTGTGCACTCAGCCCAAGTATCTATGGGCTCACTAACAGGAAACTCTCCAAACACTCTCTTTTTGGGTTTTATGGAACCTTCATTGCATAGACATTGTTGATTAAATCATTGGTCACTGGTGGTTGAGCTCCTACAATCCCTCTTTCCTCCAGGAGGTCTTGGTGTGGGACTGGAAGTTTCCACCCTCTAATCACTTTTTGGTTCTCCAAACCAGACTCCATGCTTAGGTCACACAGGTGCTTTCCAAAAGCTGCTTCATTAACATAATAAAAGGCACTGTTATCACCCTCATCATTTAGGAAACTCCAAGGGCATTAGGAGCTCTGTGCCAGGAATATATTAATATATATTAATATTTCTCATTATTAATAACAGTGCAAATAACAATATTCACCTATTCACTCACCCCATATGCCTCAGCTACAATTCTCCATTTTATTTTTAAACTGGAGCAAGAATTCAAAGATACTGAGAACAAATCCTGCTAAATTGTAATGATTTACTCTGTTTTTTATAGTTGCTTGTCCACACCTAATCTGACAGTATATTTTTTTTGGCATGCCTCACCTTTATCAAGTCTTTTCAGAGCACTTGACTTTTTGGAAACTGTTCTTTCTGCATTATATTTTCATCATTTACATGATTCTTAATTACATTACAAATTTCAATTGTAACCATTTCAAACATGTCTAGGAGCAAACTGGCTCTTGGTAAGCAGACAACACAACTGGTGGAAGAAGTGCCCCGATGCTTCCTGAGAATGCCACTGGAAGGTGTTAAGTCAGCTGAGGCCATCGAACACATGCTTCACAGACAGAGTGAAGCTGCATCAGTTAATCTGGTTGGTTTGTTAAGTGGAACTCAGTCAGGTGATCCTAGCATATGCAAGCCCACAATGGTGTTGTTTGTATAGCACAGTCTTCCTTCTATTCCAATCTATTTTAATGATGACGTGTGATAACTCCACCACAGGAAAAAGAAATCAGCAGTACTAATCCACATATATATATATCCACAGAGGACTAGAATGTAAACATAAAGAAAATGTGCAGTGACTATTGGTAACCCAAACACCCTTGTATGCAAACAACAGGTGGCTGAATTCTACAGGTTTCCCCTAACTGATTTCCACTGTCTTTGTGACAAGTGACATCGAGGACGACAGGTGTTCAGACCCTAGGACAGTGTATATACAGAGCACTGGTGTTACACGGTGCGATTTCCTAAATGCCACAGCAGTCCAGCTTCATACTCAGATGGTTCACACACTCTAATGTTCACATACTAGTTTCATTTTGACTCTAAAGTTACACAGAAACCAAATGATCAAATCTGCATTTCCTCCTAAATCTATATGCAAAGTATGAGGAAGGATTCCCCCTTTTCATTAGCATTTCTTAGCAGAAAGAATTCTAGACAACCTCAGGCTCTGAAGATGTGAGCTGCCTGAACACCAGTGAAGTCTCACTAAATTAGACACATCCCATGTTTGGCCAGATTTCACAGATCTCACTCACGTCCTCTCCTCTGTGATACACCATGTTACTTTGCATTTTGATCAACTGCTAACTCTGACAGTATATTTTTTTGGCATGCCTCACCTTTATCAAGTCTTTTCAGAGCACTTGACTTTTTGGAAACTGTTCTTTCTGCATTATATTTTCATCATTTACATGATTCTTAATTACATTACAAATTTCAATTGTAACCATTTCAAACATGTCTAGGAGCAAACTGGCTCTTGGTAAGCAGACAACACAACTGGTGGAAGAAGTGCCCCGATGCTTCCTGAGAATGCCACTGGAAGGTGTTAAGTCAGCTGAGGCCATCGAACACATGCTTCACAGACAGAGTGAAGCTGCATCAGTTAATCTGGTTGGTTTGTTAAGTGGAACTCAGTCAGGTGATCCTAGCATATGCAAGCCCACAATGGTGTTGTTTGTATAGCACAGTCTTCCTTCTATTCCAATCTATTTTAATGATGACGTGTGATAACTCCACCACAGGAAAAAGAAATCAGCAGTACTAATCCACATATATATATATCCACAGAGGACTAGAATGTAAACATAAAGAAAATGTGCAGTGACTATTGGTAACCCAAACACCCTTGTATGCAAACAACAGGTGGCTGAATTCTACAGGTTTCCCCTAACTGATTTCCACTGTCTTTGTGACAAGTGACATCGAGGACGACAGGTGTTCAGACCCTAGGACAGTGTATATACAGAGCACTGGTGTTACACGGTGCGATTTCCTAAATGCCACAGCAGTCCAGCTTCATACTCAGATGGTTCACACACTCTAATGTTCACATACTAGTTTCATTTTGACTCTAAAGTTACACAGAAACCAAATGATCAAATCTGCATTTCCTCCTAAATCTATATGCAAAGTATGAGGAAGGGATTCCCCTTGTCATTAGCATTTCTTAGCAGAAAGAATTCTAGACAACCTCAGGCTCTGAAGATGTGAGCTGCCTGAACACCAGTGAAGTCTCACTAAATTAGACACATCCCATGTTTGGCCAGATTTCACAGATCTCACTCACGTCCTCTCCTCTGTGATACACCATGTTACTTTGCATTTTGATCAACTGCTAACTCTCACAGTCCTTGAACAGAAGAGAGGAAGTGAGAGAGGTGTGTAGCTACTGCTGTCTTCATTCTCATCATTTGACAGAGGGGGAAGCCAAAGTTACAAGTCAGATCTGTTTTTATCACCCTGGGACATTCCACATCTCTCCTCTGGCTCGGAGATTTAATTGTAGGGGCACTTGATGAGGAGTGTTCACAAGAGAAGTATTTGAACCAAGCTCACCTAATTAACAGTGGCAGTGACAGTAACCAGCCTTGGAGAGTTTAAAAGTACAGGTGCAAGATACTGAATTTAGTTCCCTGTGCTCTAGAGCAGGTTCTTGTTGTTCATCTATTTTATGTATGGTAGTGGGTATCTGTTAATCCCGAACTTCAAATTTTTATAACCTATAATGAAAAAGTGTACATGCATATATATGTGTATGTATAATTGTACACTTAAAATATTATAAGTCAAATACATTGCAATAAAAAGCAGGTACAAACACAATAAAACACAATAAAACTTATATATATATATATATATATATATATATATATTCACACACACACACGCATACACACATACGTATGGCTTCCCTGGTGGCTCAGGTGGTAAAGAGACCACCTGCAATGCAGGAGACTAGGGTTCAATCTCTGGGTTGGGAAGATTCCCTGGAGAAGGGAATAGCTACCCACTCCAGTATTCTTGCCTGGAGAATTTCATGGACAGAGAGGCCAGGTGGGCTATAGGCCATGGGGTGTCATAAAGTTGTGTCTGGGACACTCCAGTTCTGCACCTCATAACTTCACTCCATGTTTCTAGAAGTCTGAGCCTGGAGTGCTTTCAGAAGAGTCCTATCACTTAACAAACTGTGCAGAGCTAATCTTGTCCCCAATCTTTTAAAATATAATGACATCATTCACAGATAGTACATTTCCATTTCATAAGGGGAATGTATTTCCTCATTATCTCAATGTTCCTCATGATAGCAAGTTCAAACAGAAAAGTACACTCTGAACAAACCCCCTCAATCTAACATTACCCACATCTCACTCCACCTTATTCTATTTTTCTTCTAATTACCAGCAGATCATTCTTTCATATACTGAAAGCTAGGTGGCATTATTAAAAATAACTCCGAACTTCAAATATTTATTGCATTTGCATTCATTCACTTAATTGTTGGAGGATCATCAATAATTTTATACAAGGTGCATGAGAGCTAGGCTTGTTAAAGAAAGATTACCATAGCAGTGTCATTTCTGAAGTCAAGGAAAAATGAAATCTGATTATGCAATCAGATACTTTTGAAATTATTGTTATTCTCATAGGACTCTGTGCATACAATCATAGTGAGAGTGTGAGAGTTTCTGCAAGACAGAAATCCAACTAAAGTCTAAAGAACATGGAGTGTCACTGTGGTTTCTTTGCTGTCCAGAGGCAAGAAAGAATCCAAGAGAATTCCCAAAATGGCTTTAGGCCGAAGTCTAGAAAAAGAGGAACATTTATCAAACATGTGCTCCTCCGATGCTATCTAAACTAAGCCTAGCTGTTTGGTTTTAAATTTACCATTTGTTTCAGTCTAAAAAATAAAACTCTAATAAAATATAGATTAAAAGATGAAAAGGAGATCAGTGCTGCTTGTGGAAGATTGTTCTCAACAATTTCTCTTTGTGCAGCATCTGTGCAGGGTGACTTTGCTGCTCTTTTAATTAAGAGGTGACATATATTTTCCCTTCTGTTAATCTGGGCTAGCCTTGCAAATTGCTTTAGACTAATATAATAGAATGTGGTAAAAGCGATGCTATGTGAGGTCCAGGCCAGACCAGCACCAAGCCTCGTAGCCTTCTTAGAGTGCTGCCCTGAGACTTCCATGTAAGAAAACCAGTTTAGACTTATGGAAGTTGGAGAGGTCACATGGAGAAGCACTGCTAGACCTGTGACTGAAGCTGGCTGGACCTTCTAATCCACCTACTGAGCTTCCAACTGTTCGCAGGCACACGGGTTAGCCCCGGTGAAATCAACAGAAGAGGAACCCAGGATGATTCATAAATTACTGTTGTTTTGAGCCGCGTAAGTTATATATATATATTATTCTAACCATTTTAAAATACACGATTCGGCCATATTTAGTCTACTTACAACACTGTGCAAGCATCACTATTACCTAGACTGAGCATGTTTTCGTCACCCCATCCCTTGTACCCAGTAAGCAGTCACTCCGTATCACCCCCTACCTCCAGCCCCTGAAAATAATTCATCTGTTTTCTGCCTCATGGATTTCTCTATTCTAGATATTTCATATAAAGGGAATCATACAACATACTGCTTTTTGTGCCTAGCTTCTCTCATTTAGCATGATGTTTTCAAGTTTTATCCATGCAATAGCATAAATCAGTACTTCCCTAGTTTTTGTGGTCAAATAATGTTCATTGTATGGACATACCACATTGGTTTATCCATTCATCAGTTAATGGACATTTAGATTATTTCTAACTTTTGGCTATTATAAGTAATGCTGTTATGAATATTTGTGTGTAAGTTTTTGTTAGAATAATTGAAACATTTTCACGTCTTTTGGGTTTATACCCAGGACTGAAATTGCTGAATACTATGGATTTCTATATTTAATTTAATGAGGAATTACCAAATGGGTTTCCATAGCAGCAAGTTTCCATTTTGCATTGCCACCAGTTGTGCCTGAAGGTTCCAGTTTCTCCACATGCTCAGCAACACCTGTTATTCTTTCTCTTTCTCTTTTTTCTCTTTCTCTGTTTTTCCCTTGTAGCCATCAAACTGAGTAGTATCTTGCTGTGGCTTTCATTTTCATGTCCCTGATGACTAGTGATGCTGTGAATCTTTACATTTGCTTGTTGGCCATTAGTGTGTCTTTGGAGAAACACCTGTGTCTATTAAGTGTTTTGCCTATTTTAGAAACTGGACTGCCTTTCTCTCTATCATTGTGCTGTGAACATCCTTTACAAAGTTTGCATACTAGACCATTATCAGTTATGTGGTCTTTACATGATTTTCTCCCATTTTGTGGGGTGTATTTTCACTTTATTGATAGTGTATTTGGGGGCGGGGGGTGGGTGGGCCACTTCTATTGGTCTTTCATTTATCTATTTTCATCCATCTTTTTCTTTGAACTGTGTGGGCCTCCCATCGCAGTGGCCTCTCTCATCACAGAACACCAGCTCTGGGCGCATGCGCTCCATAGCTCCAGCTTGGTAATTGGACCCATTGGTCCAGCTGCCCCGCGGCACATGGCATCTTCCCAGGCCAGGGATCAAACCGGTGCCCCTTGCACTGCAAGGCAGTGTTCTTACTCACTGGACCACCAGGGAAGCCCGATAGCATCTTTTTTGATGCAAGGAGTTCTTAACTGTGATGGAGCCCAATTTATCTGCTTTTATTCTTGTGTTCCTTGCAATTTGGTGTTGTATTGAAGAAGCTGATGGCAAACTGAAGTTTCTGAAGATTTATTCCTATATTTTCTTTCAAGACTAATGATTTTAACTCTTATATTTATGTCTTTGATCTAATTTGCATTAATTTTGAATATGGTGTGAAGTAATGGTCCTACTTCTTTCTTCACACAAACATTTCCAGTTGTCCTCACACTATGTGTTGAAAAGACTATTCTTTCCACATTGAAAAGACCAGTGTTAAAAAAACGCTTGTCAAAAATTAATTTACCAAATCACTAATTTTGAGGCCATTACCATGTAGCAATAATTTCTGGACTTTACCAAGAATTCTACAGGCGCACCTATGGCTTCATCCTTATGTCATGCTTTCCGGAGAGGGTTTGGATTTGACCTTTGCCCCAAAGACAATTTAAATTTTAGTATCATAATGTCCCAGGTGGCACAGTGGTAAAGAATCCACCTACCAATACAGGAGATGCAAAATATGTGAGTTCAATCCTTGGGCCAGGAAGATCCCCAGAGAAAGAAATCGGAACCCACTCCAGTATACTCGCCTGGAAAATTCCACGGACAGAAGAACCTGGCGGGCTTGTCAGCCAGGACTGAGTGACTGAGAACACAAGCAGAACATCTAGAGAGACTGGAAATTTCCAAATTCAAAAAGTCCTGGTTCTCTTTTGATTAACAGTTCTCCTTTTAGCTTATTTGTCTTCACTCACATTTTACAGCTAGGCTAAATCATGCAGCAGCTTTAATATCATGGGTCTCTTAGTTGGGGGGGGAAGGGAGGGGTTGGGTGGGCCACTTCTATTGGTCTTTCATTTATCTATTTTCATCCATCTTTTTCTTTGAACTGTGTGGGCCTCCCATCGCAGTGGCCTCTCTCATCACAGAACACCAGCTCTGGGCGCATGCGCTCCATAGCTCCAGCTTGGTAATTGGACCCATTGGTCCAGCTGCCCCGCGGCACATGGCATCTTCCCAGGCCAGGGATCAAACCGGTGCCCCTTGCACTGCAAGGCAGTGTTCTTACTCACTGGACCACCAGGGAAGCCCGATAGCATCTTTTTTGATGCAAGGAGTTCTTAACTGTGATGGAGCCCAATTTATCTGCTTTTATTCTTGTGTTCCTTGCAATTTGGTGTTGTATTGAAGAAGCTGATGGCAAACTGAAGTTTCTGAAGATTTATTCCTATATTTTCTTTCAAGACTAATGATTTTAACTCTTATATTTATGTCTTTGATCTAATTTGCATTAATTTTGAATATGGTGTGAAGTAATGGTCCTACTTCTTTCTTCACACAAACATTTCCAGTTGTCCTCACACTATGTGTTGAAAAGACTATTCTTTCCACATTGAAAAGACCAGTGTTAAAAAAACGCTTGTCAAAAATTAATTTACCAAATCACTAATTTTGAGGCCATTACCATGTAGCAATAATTTCTGGACTTTACCAAGAATTCTACAGGCGCACCTATGGCTTCATCCTTATGTCATGCTTTCCGGAGAGGGTTTGGATTTGACCTTTGCCCCAAAGACAATTTAAATTTTAGTATCATAATGTCCCAGGTGGCACAGTGGTAAAGAATCCACCTACCAATACAGGAGATGCAAAATATGTGAGTTCAATCCTTGGGCCAGGAAGATCCCCAGAGAAAGAAATCGGAACCCACTCCAGTATACTCGCCTGGAAAATTCCACGGACAGAAGAACCTGGCGGGCTTGTCAGCCAGGACTGAGTGACTGAGAACACAAGCAGAACATCTAGAGAGACTGGAAATTTCCAAATTCAAAAAGTCCTGGTTCTCTTTTGATTAACAGTTCTCCTTTTTAGCTTATTTGTCTTCACTCACATTTTACAGCTAGGCTAAATCATGCAGCAGCTTTAATAATCTGATTGGGAATCTCCTTAGTTAGATGCCCTGGTTCACTAGATACATATTCTTCTTTCCATGTTACCACAGGAAATAACACTGCTAAGCTTTCTGCTAGTATCCAGCAAGAACTCCTTTTCCTCTCGTGTCCATTAACACTTTCTTCACTTTCTCTTAAGCTCTCAACAGGATCCTCCTGAAAATCACCTGGCTTCCAAAATCTGTTCAAAACTCTATAGACCTTCACTTAACAAACTCCTCAAAAGCCTTTTGGTTTCTACCCAGTGTTTAAGCATGAAGCTTCTCCCACATTTTTATATATTTGTTTCAGCAGCATCCTACTTCCAGGTACAAAAATCTGTGTTAGTTACTGTTTCTGTATAACAAAACACCATAAAACTAATAGCTTAAAGCAACAGTAAATGTCCATTAAGAAAAAAAACTCACATAATCTCTGTAGGAACTTGGGAATTACTGAGCTGAGTAGTTCTGGTTTCTGATCTCCCATGAGGCAGTGGCCAAAATATTGGCCAGGGCTGCAGCCATTTCAAGGCTTGACTGGGGCTGGAGAATCCACTGCCAAGATGACTCAGTCACATGGCTGGCAAAACAGTGTTGATTGTTGGACAGAAGTCTCAATTACTTGCCATGTGACCCTCTTCATAGGCAGCTGAGTTGGGGTTCCCCCTTTTTTTATTTCACACCGCACCTATGGCTTCATCCTTATGTCATGCTTTCCGAGAGGGTTTGGATTTGACCTTTGCCCCAAAGACAATTTAAATTTTAGTATCATAATGTCCCAGGTGGCACAGTGGTAAAGAATCCACCTACCAATACAGGAGATGCAAAATATGTGAGTTCAATCCTTGGGCCAGGAAGATCCCCAGAGAAAGAAATCGGAACCCACTCCAGTATACTCGCCTGGAAAATTCCACGGACAGAAGAACCTGGCGGGCTTGTCAGCCAGGACTGAGTGACTGAGAACACAAGCAGAACATCTAGAGAGACTGGAAATTTCCAAATTCAAAAAGTCCTGGTTCTCTTTTGATTAACAGTTCTCCTTTTTAGCTTATTTGTCTTCACTCACATTTTACAGCTAGGCTAAATCATGCAGCAGCTTTAATAATCTGATTGGGAATCTCCTTAGTTAGATGCCCTGGTTCACTAGATACATATTCTTCTTTCCATGTTACCACAGGAAATAACACTGCTAAGCTTTCTGCTAGTATCCAGCAAGAACTCCTTTTCCTCTCGTGTCCATTAACACTTTCTTCACTTTCTCTTAAGCTCTCAACAGGATCCTCCTGAAAATCACCTGGCTTCCAAAATCTGTTCAAAACTCTATAGACCTTCACTTAACAAACTCCTCAAAAGCCTTTTGGTTTCTACCCAGTGTTTAAGCATGAAGCTTCTCCCACATTTTTATATATTTGTTTCAGCAGCATCCTACTTCCAGGTACAAAAATCTGTGTTAGTTACTGTTTCTGTATAACAAAACACCATAAAACTAATAGCTTAAAGCAACAGTAAATGTCCATTAAGAAAAAAAACTCACATAATCTCTGTAGGAACTTGGGAATTACTGAGCTGAGTAGTTCTGGTTTCTGATCTCCCATGAGGCAGTGGCCAAAATATTGGCCAGGGCTGCAGCCATTTCAAGGCTTGACTGGGGCTGGAGAATCCACTGCCAAGATGACTCAGTCACATGGCTGGCAAAACAGTGTTGATTGTTGGACAGAAGTCTCA
Organism: Tragulus kanchil; assembly: GCA_022376925.1. Classification (NCBI taxonomy): domain Eukaryota; kingdom Metazoa; phylum Chordata; class Mammalia; order Artiodactyla; family Tragulidae; genus Tragulus; species Tragulus kanchil. Next base: position 121,105,436 of record JAIOJX010000025.1, on the reverse strand, counting down.
ATTACTTGCCATGTGACCCTCTTCATAGGGCAGCTGAGTGTTCTCATGATATTGGCACGAGTTTACCCCAGGGTCAATGATCCAAGACAGCAAGGTGGAAACTGTACTATTTTTTACACTAGTCTAGACTCAGAAGTTACATGCCAGCACATATTCTATTGGTCACACAGACAAACCCTGATACAGTGTGGGAGGAAGACTACCCAAAGGCAGGAGGTGAGAATCACTGGCGTACCTCTTCAAGACTGGCTGCCACAGTGTGTATATTTCATTCATGTGCTTATGTGTTTTCATTGAGATATACCGTTGCTTTTTCAACAAAGGGCTATTGAGTATCTATCATACATAGGGTGCTTGGTACTAAAAAAATTCCTCATTTCCAAAGCCTACAAAAACACCCTCTCTCATGATCTTAACCCCAAGTGTGGCGAGACAGACAACAACCAAATAAATAAACTGTGTGTCAGATGGTGATACGTGCCAGGAAGTGCAATCAAAGAAGGGCACGATATTACAAGCAATGGGGTAGAAGATTGCACTTCAGATAGAGTGGTCAGGAAGAGTTTCGTAGAGAAGGTGACATTTGGTCAATGACTTGAAGGCAGAGAGGGAGTGGCTCTGGAAGAAGAACTCTGCAGAACAAAGAGCAAGAACATGCAAAGACACTGAGGCGGCAGCATTTTTGGAATATTGAGGCAATGACAGAGGAGCCTATGAGGCTGGAACAGTGTGAACAGACTCATGAGAGTGTTGATGATGAGGCTGGAGACAGTGGGGAAGGATAGGGCCTTATAGGCAACTGCAGGGTTTGTGGTTTTTTGCCAAGTGATTTGGGAAACTGCTGAAGGAGTTCAAGCAAAAAAAGTGACACTATTGAAATCAAGTACTAACAGGATCACTATGGTTTTTGTGCTCAAAAGACAAAGGGGGAACAAGAGACAAGGCGTCTATAACCCAGGTGATGGCAACGATAAAGTGGATGACAGAGGCCTGGACCAGGAAGGTGATGGATGTTTTGAGGTTGGCAGATTATGCTTTGAAAGAAGAGTCAATGGGATCTGCTGATGAACTCAAAGGGGACTAGGAAAGAAAAGCAGTCAGTAGGGAGTTTGAGGTTTTAGCCTGAGCAAGAAGAATAATGGAGTTGCCTCTTACTAAGACAAGACAAACAACAGTAAATTAGCAGTGGGCTTGTAAATTATGAGTTCTATCTTGGACAAATTTAGCTTGAGATATCTGTTAGACAAGCAGACTCAGCAATTGGATATACATGTCTGCCATTTGGAAAGCAAGTATAGCTAGAGATGAGGTCCAAGGATTAAATTCTAATCACCCCAATGGTAAGAGGATGGGCAGAAGAGGAAGAATAAGCAAAGATGACTAATAGATGGTGCAGCCAGGGAGCGGGAGGAAAACAAGTCTAAGGTGATATTTCAGAAGCAAAATGGAGTCAATTTCATCAGATCCTCCATTGGTATGTCAGATAAGATGAGGACTGAAACTTGACCACTCTTCTTGTTGTCTAAATCGGAGTTTAACAAACCAATTTTTAAAATTATGTGGTGCCTTTTATGTGTGTAATTATGTTTATATTTAATTTAAATTTTTGTATGGTTAAACACAAATGGAACTATGCATATACACATATACCCAGACATATAAAGTTGTCCTTTATTACCCATGGGGGACTGGTGTCAGGTCTTTCACAGGTACTGAAATCACAGATTCTCAGGTCCTTTTATAAAATGGCAAAGTATTTGCATATGCCCTACTCACTCCCTCCAGTGTATTCTAAATCATATCTATATTACTTATATCTAGACCACTTAGAATGTTATTACCTAATCAAATGCAAATACCATGTAAATAGTTACAGGTGCACAGCAAATTCAAGTTTTCTTTTTGGAACTTTGTGAATTTTTTTTCCTGAATGTTTTAAATATGTGGTTGGTTGACTCTGAGGATGCAGAACCCACGGATACAGGGGACTGACTGTGTTTATAAACACTTCTTCAGCCTAGTCAGTGAATCTAAATTATATGTGTCTTACTATAAACTACAGTGATCTTACTCAACTGTAAATTCCAATCCCCTCCTCATCACTCAGTCATAAGCAAGCTGTGCAATTGATATCATTCTTCGAAAGAATAAAACCATCAACTTGAGTGCCCCTTCAGGAAATGAATCATCAGAGCAGCATCTGTAGGCAACCAAGCTAAGGATGTGGCCAAGAAAGTTCAAGGCATCTTTCTGCTGAAGTATTGGGGTCCAAATCATTGGCCTTACACATGGTTCAGAAGGCAGTGCCTGTAACAGTAGGCACCACACATGGAGATTTTCATGCTTGGAGTCCATCATAAGTTAACACCTGGAGTAAATGTTATGAGACAAATAATAACAAATAATAACCTGGCTTAGTGGAGCCCTTACTTAGAATGTTGGTCTTCCCTGGTAGCTCAGACAGTAAAGAATCTGCCTGCAATGTAGGAGACCTGGGCTCAATCCCTGGGTCAGAAAGATCCCCTGGAGAAGGAAATGACAACCCAGCCCAGTATTCTTGCCTGGAAAATCCCATGGACAGAGAAGCCTGGTGGGTTACAGTCCATGGGGCCACAAAGAGTTGGGCACAACTGAGCGACTAACACTTTCACGTTTTCACTTAGATTATGAGCCATATGACTTATACGGCTTACAAAGTATGACTACAAATTCCAAGACTGGATTGTTTGTTTGTTTGTTTTTAGAAGTTTTACTTATTTATTTATTTGGTGTAATTAAGACATGAATGACATTCACTAAGTTTCTACACCCATTTGAGTTAAAAGTTGCTCAGTGTTTCTAAATAAAATTAAGGTGTGGTGGTTCTTTGCTACATTGTATTGCTCATTATTCTTGATTAATAATCTGGTTGCTTGAAAAAAAAAAAAAAAGGTTCTTTAAATACCATGTAAATAGTTACAGGTGCACAGCAAATTCAAGTTTTCTTTTTGGAACTTTGTGAATTTTTTTTCCTGAATGTTTTAAATATGTGGTTGGTTGACTCTGAGGATGCAGAACCCACGGATACAGGGGACTGACTGTGTTTATAAACACTTCTTCAGCCTAGTCAGTGAATCTAAATTATATGTGTCTTACTATAAACTACAGTGATCTTACTCAACTGTAAATTCCAACCCCCTCCTCATCACTCAGTCATAAGCAAGCTGTGCAATTGATATCATTCTTCGAAAGAATAAAACCATCAACTTGAGTGCCCCTTCAGGAAATGAATCATCAGAGCAGCATCTGTAGGCAACCAAGCTAAGGATGTGGCCAAGAAAGTTCAAGGCATCTTTCTGCTGAAGTATTGGGGTCCAAATCATTGGCCTTACACATGGTTCAGAAGGCAGTGCCTGTAACAGTAGGCACCACACATGGAGATTTTCATGCTTGGAGTCCATCATAAGTTAACACCTGGAGTAAATGTTATGAGACAAATAATAACAAATAATAACCTGGCTTAGTGGAGCCCTTACTTAGAATGTTGGTCTTCCCTGGTAGCTCAGACAGTAAAGAATCTGCCTGCAATGTAGGAGACCTGGGCTCAATCCCTGGGTCAGAAAGATCCCCTGGAGAAGGAAATGACAACCCAGCCCAGTATTCTTGCCTGGAAAATCCCATGGACAGAGAAGCCTGGTGGGTTACAGTCCATGGGGCCACAAAGAGTTGGGCACAACTGAGCGACTAACACTTTCACGTTTTCACTTAGATTATGAGCCATATGACTTATACGGCTTACAAAGTATGACTACAAATTCCAAGACTGGATTGTTTGTTTGTTTGTTTTTAGAAGTTTTACTTATTTATTTATTTGGTGTAATTAAGACATGAATGACATTCACTAAGTTTCTACACCCATTTGAGTTAAAAGTTGCTCAGTGTTTCTAAATAAAATTAAGGTGTGGTGGTTCTTTGCTACATTGTATTGCTCATTATTCTTGATTAATAATCTGGTTGCTTGAAATTAAATAAATCAACAAATATTTAAATAATAAGGCTTTGTTCCTTTTAAAGGAACTAAAGGCAGAATTTTCCACAGTCATAATTAAGACTGGATATTTTTTTTACAAAACACAATTGAGATAGTTGCAAGAGTTTTGTCTTTCGAGAGATGAAGTGTATATACTGATTCTGGTGGTGCAAATGTTTATCAACTGGCGTAGACAAGTACCAACAAATCAACAGAGAGACTCAACCAATTAAAATGACTATCCAATTAAAGCAAAGGGAAGTCGTAAACAACCTGTGTGTCAATTTTGGGGCAGTCTGGCTGTGATATGTGTCACCATAACTGCAGAAGATGTTTTTGAAATTCTCCATCTGGTACCTTAGATGCATTTTTTCAAATTTTATTTATTTATTTTTGGCTATTCTGGGTTTTCACTGTTGCCACAGGCTCTTCTGTAGTTGCAGGGAGTGGGAGCTACTCTCTAGTTAAGGTGAGCAGGCTTCTTGTTGCAGAACTCAGGCACTAGGGCACATGGGCTTCAGTAGTTGCAGCAAGGGGCTCAATAGCTGTGGCTCTGAGGCTCTAGAGCACAGGCTCAATAGTCGTGGCTCACGGACTTAGTTGCTCCACGGCATGGGGGAATCTTCCTGAATCAGGGATCGAACCCACGTCTCCTGCATTGGCAGGTGAACTCTTTACCACTGAACTACCAGGGAAGCCCAGCTTAGATGCATTTATAACTCAAGCCAGAATGTCAGTCATGATATGTATTACCGTTAGGCATAGCTTTTTTATTCTCAGTAGCAATACTGTACTTGATCATAAACTCAGTTCACCAGAACTGGATTCAAACAGTCTAGACTTTTCCTAAATTTATTCAAAATAAAGTTCACAGGAGATTCAAAGGGAGTCAGAGAGAGGTTCCACCAGGGGAAAATTCTGATGGGGCTCTTCTCTTCCCTAGGCTCCCTCCATCCTCCTAACCAGAGCAAGGTGAGGGAAGGTGCAGCCTGGGAGTCAGGTTGGGTTAGGAAGGCCATCAGTCAAGATACCACACAAGTGAATTACCCAAATGGAGAAAGAAAGTTCATAATTTAGAGAAACAAGGACATGCAGCCTTCCAAAGGACCTAGTAAGAGAACAAGGGCAGATCAGAATTTTTCAGGTATAGTCCTAGGAGGCCTACAACAAAAATTCCAACAATGCTTCTTAAAAATGCAGATTCCTGGAGCCCACCCCAGGGCTAGTGAATCAGAATCTCTGGGAGGGTTTTGCATTTTCCACCAGTCCTCCAGGTGATCTCTATGGAGGCTTAAATGTGAAAACCAGGAATCTGTGCGAGACTCAACCAATTAAAATGACTATCCAATTAAAGCAAAGGGAAGTCGTAAACAACCTGTGTGTCAATTTTGGGGCAGTCTGGCTGTGATATGTGTCACCATAACTGCAGAAGATGTTTTTGAAATTCTCCATCTGGTACCTTAGATGCATTTTTTCAAATTTTATTTATTTATTTTTGGCTATTCTGGGTTTTCACTGTTGCCACAGGCTCTTCTGTAGTTGCAGGGAGTGGGAGCTACTCTCTAGTTAAGGTGAGCAGGCTTCTTGTTGCAGAACTCAGGCACTAGGGCACATGGGCTTCAGTAGTTGCAGCAAGGGGCTCAATAGCTGTGGCTCTGAGGCTCTAGAGCACAGGCTCAATAGTCGTGGCTCACGGACTTAGTTGCTCCACGGCATGGGGGAATCTTCCTGAATCAGGGATCGAACCCACGTCTCCTGCATTGGCAGGTGAACTCTTTACCACTGAACTACCAGGGAAGCCCAGCTTAGATGCATTTATAACTCAAGCCAGAATGTCAGTCATGATATGTATTACCGTTAGGCATAGCTTTTTTATTCTCAGTAGCAATACTGTACTTGATCATAAACTCAGTTCACCAGAACTGGATTCAAACAGTCTAGACTTTTCCTAAATTTATTCAAAATAAAGTTCACAGGAGATTCAAAGGGAGTCAGAGAGAGGTTCCACCAGGGGAAAATTCTGATGGGGCTCTTCTCTTCCCTAGGCTCCCTCCATCCTCCTAACCAGAGCAAGGTGAGGGAAGGTGCAGCCTGGGAGTCAGGTTGGGTTAGGAAGGCCATCAGTCAAGATACCACACAAGTGAATTACCCAAATGGAGAAAGAAAGTTCATAATTTAGAGAAACAAGGACATGCAGCCTTCCAAAGGACCTAGTAAGAGAACAAGGGCAGATCAGAATTTTTCAGGTATAGTCCTAGGAGGCCTACAACAAAAATTCCAACAATGCTTCTTAAAAATGCAGATTCCTGGAGCCCACCCCAGGGCTAGTGAATCAGAATCTCTGGGAGGGTTTTGCATTTTCCACCAGTCCTCCAGGTGATCTCTATGGAGGCTTAAATGTGAAAACCAGGAATCTGTGCAGTAAACCTGGAAGAGGAATGAGATAAGGAGGTCATCAAAAGTAGCAAGGTCTTAAGATACAGTAACAGAACACATTGAAAGTGGTAAGAAGGACAATTTTAAATCTGCCACTGTGTTGCTTTGATTATATCTGTTATAATCTCTTTTGAAGGTAAAGAAAACCACTAAAACAGATCCACATTGTGAATAGGAAATCCAAGTCAAAGACACCAGCACTCACCTTTCCACAGGGCCTGGTAATGATGAGTTCTCTGGGCTGAACTGATTCTTGGCTCCACCAACTAAAAGTGTGACTTTAGGCAATTTATTTTATGTCCTGTTAAATGTGTTTCCCAATCTATAATATGAAGGAAGATGATTGCTGAGGTCTTTTCCAGTTCTGTGCATCTATTATCTTTTCATCTACTGCAGCCTATTTACTGTGCATTTCTACTGTACCTCTTGTCTCTTACCAGAGTTTCTAGAATTTCCTTGGTGCCAATCCACTATGTAAAAGCTTACTCGTTCCTTTTATTACACTTCAATTCAGGCTCTTGCTCTGAGTTCTTTGTTCGTGGTGCAGCTCTTTAATAAACATTTCACATGCTGCCTCAATAATTAGCAACTAATTAACAAGAAAGCTTTGCTGCTAGGGGTTGGTACTTCAAAAAGAAATGAGCAGGAAAGTTGCTTTGTTTTCTGTCTTTTCAGGGTCCTGCTGTTGTCATTGTGATACGCTGGAGATGGCAATCCCTTAATAGTGTGAACAGTCTCACTGGAGATCTCTGGTGAAACAATTGGTTTACTGTCAGGGGACCATATCAATCCTGAAGAACTGTCATTAAGATCCAGAGTTCCTCTATCTCAACATAGTGAAAGCCATCTATGAGAAGCCCACAGCGAACATTGTCCTCAACGGAGAAAACTGAAAGCATTCCTCTGAAAAAGGGTGTCCACTTTCACCACTACTATTCAACATAGTCCTGGAAGTTCCAAAAAAAGAACAAGACAAAAGGTGTCCCTCTGGGAGGGTTTTGCATTTTCCACCAGTCCTCCAGGTGATCTCTATGGAGGCTTAAATGTGAAAACCAGGAATCTGTGCAGTAAACCTGGAAGAGGAATGAGATAAGGAGGTCATCAAAAGTAGCAAGGTCTTAAGATACAGTAACAGAACACATTGAAAGTGGTAAGAAGGACAATTTTAAATCTGCCACTGTGTTGCTTTGATTATATCTGTTATAATCTCTTTTGAAGGTAAAGAAAACCACTAAAACAGATCCACATTGTGAATAGGAAATCCAAGTCAAAGACACCAGCACTCACCTTTCCACAGGGCCTGGTAATGATGAGTTCTCTGGGCTGAACTGATTCTTGGCTCCACCAACTAAAAGTGTGACTTTAGGCAATTTATTTTATGTCCTGTTAAATGTGTTTCCCAATCTATAATATGAAGGAAGATGATTGCTGAGGTCTTTTCCAGTTCTGTGCATCTATTATCTTTTCATCTACTGCAGCCTATTTACTGTGCATTTCTACTGTACCTCTTGTCTCTTACCAGAGTTTCTAGAATTTCCTTGGTGCCAATCCACTATGTAAAAGCTTACTCGTTCCTTTTATTACACTTCAATTCAGGCTCTTGCTCTGAGTTCTTTGTTCGTGGTGCAGCTCTTTAATAAACATTTCACATGCTGCCTCAATAATTAGCAACTAATTAACAAGAAAGCTTTGCTGCTAGGGGTTGGTACTTCAAAAAGAAATGAGCAGGAAAGTTGCTTTGTTTTCTGTCTTTTCAGGGTCCTGCTGTTGTCATTGTGATACGCTGGAGATGGCAATCCCTTAATAGTGTGAACAGTCTCACTGGAGATCTCTGGTGAAACAATTGGTTTACTGTCAGGGGACCATATCAATCCTGAAGAACTGTCATTAAGATCCAGAGTTCCTCTATCTCAACATAGTGAAAGCCATCTATGAGAAGCCCACAGCGAACATTGTCCTCAACGGAGAAAAACTGAAAGCATTCCCTCTAAGATCAGGAACAAGACAGGGGTGTCCACTTTCACCACTACTATTCAACATAGTCCTGGAAGTTCTAGCAACAGCAATAAGAGAAGAGAAAGAAATCAAAGGAATCCAGATTGGAAAGGAAGAAGTCAAGCTCTCTCTTTTTGCAGATGACATGATATTATACATAGAAAATCCCAAAGACTCTATTACAAAGCTACTAGAGCTAATCAATGAATTCAGCAAAGTTGCAGGATACAAAGTCAACACACAGAAATCAATGGCATTCCTATACACAAACAATGAAAAATCAGAAAATGAAATCAAAGAGGCAGTCCCCTTCACCATTGCAACCAAAAGAATCAAATATCTAGGAATAAACCTACCCAAAGAAACAAAAGAACTGTACACAGAAAATTACAAGACACTCACGAAAGAAATTAAAGAAGACTTAAACAGATGGAGAGATATTCCATGTTCCTGGGTCGGAAGAATCAACATTGTGAAAATGACCATACTACCAAATATCATCTACAGATTCAATGCAATACCTATTCAACTTCCATTGACATTTTTCACAGAACTAGACCAAAGAATCACACAGTTCATATGGAAACACAAAAGACCTCGAATAGACAAAGCAATCCTGAGAAAGAAAACGGAGCTGGAGGATCAGCCTCCTAACTTCAGACTCTACTACAAAGCAACAGTCCTCAAGACAGTATGGTACTGGCATAAAAACAGAACTATAGACCAATGGAACAAGATCGAGAACCCAGAAATAAACCCACGCACCTATGGGTACCTTATTTTTGATAAAGGAGGAGAAACTATAAAATGGGACAAAGACAGCCTCTTCAACAAGTGGTGCTGGAAGAATTGGACAGCTACATGCAAAAAAATGAAAATGGAACATTCCCTGACACCATACACTAAGATCAACTCAAAATGGCCTGCTGTTGTCATTGTGATCCTGGAGATGGCAATCCCTTAATAGTGTGAACAGTCTCACTGGAGATCTCTGGTGAAACAATTGGTTTACTGTCAGGGGACCATATCAATCCTGAAGAACTGTCATTAAGATCCAGAGTTCCTCTATCTCAACATAGTGAAAGCCATCTATGAGAAGCCCACAGCGAACATTGTCCTCAACGGAGAAAAACTGAAAGCATTCCCTCTAAGATCAGGAACAAGACAGGGGTGTCCACTTTCACCACTACTATTCAACATAGTCCTGGAAGTTCTAGCAACAGCAATAAGAGAAGAGAAAGAAATCAAAGGAATCCAGATTGGAAAGGAAGAAGTCAAGCTCTCTCTTTTTGCAGATGACATGATATTATACATAGAAAATCCCAAAGACTCTATTACAAAGCTACTAGAGCTAATCAATGAATTCAGCAAAGTTGCAGGATACAAAGTCAACACACAGAAATCAATGGCATTCCTATACACAAACAATGAAAAATCAGAAAATGAAATCAAAGAGGCAGTCCCCTTCACCATTGCAACCAAAAGAATCAAATATCTAGGAATAAACCTACCCAAAGAAACAAAAGAACTGTACACAGAAAATTACAAGACACTCACGAAAGAAATTAAAGAAGACTTAAACAGATGGAGAGATATTCCATGTTCCTGGGTCGGAAGAATCAACATTGTGAAAATGACCATACTACCAAATATCATCTACAGATTCAATGCAATACCTATTCAACTTCCATTGACATTTTTCACAGAACTAGACCAAAGAATCACACAGTTCATATGGAAACACAAAAGACCTCGAATAGACAAAGCAATCCTGAGAAAGAAAAACGGAGCTGGAGGGATCAGCCTCCCTAACTTCAGACTCTACTACAAAGCAACAGTCCTCAAGACAGTATGGTACTGGCATAAAAACAGAACTATAGACCAATGGAACAAGATCGAGAACCCAGAAATAAACCCACGCACCTATGGGTACCTTATTTTTGATAAAGGAGGAGAAACTATAAAATGGGACAAAGACAGCCTCTTCAACAAGTGGTGCTGGAAGAATTGGACAGCTACATGCAAAAAAATGAAAATGGAACATTCCCTGACACCATACACTAAGATCAACTCAAAATGGATTAAAGACCTAAATGTAAGACCAGAAACCATCAAACTCTTAGAGGAGAATATAGGCAAAACCCTCAAGGACATCAATCAAAGCAAGATCTTCTCTGACCCACCAACTAAAATAGCAGAACTGAAAAGAAAAATGAACATATGGGACCTCATGAAACTTAAAAGCTTTTGTACAGCAAAAGAAATTACAAAAAAGCTCAACAGACACCCCACAGAGTGGGAGAAAATCATAGCAAATGAAACAACAGACAAAGAATTAATCTCCAAAATCTACAAACAACTCAGACAACTCAGCACAGGGAAAAAGAACAACCCAATCAAAAAATGGGAAAAAGACCTAAAGAGACGCCTCTCCAAAGAGGACATACAGATGGCCCAAAAGCACATGAAACGATGCTCAACCTCGCTCATTATTAGAGAAATGCAAATTAAAACTACAATGAGATATCACCTCACACCCGTCAGAATGGCCATCTTCAAAAAATCTGCAGACAATAAATGCTGGAGAGGGTGCAGAGAAAAGGGAACCCTTTTGCATTGCTGGTGGGAATGTCAATTGATACAGCCTCTATGGAAGACAGTCTGGAGATTTCTTAAAAAACTAAAAATAGAAACACCCTATGACCCAGCAATCCCACTATTAGGCTTATATCCTGATGAAATCAAAACTGAAAGAAGCACCTGTACCCCAATGTTCATTGCAGCTCTCTATACAATAGCCAAAACATGGAAGCAACCTAGATGTCCATCGACGAATGAATGGATCCAGAAGCTCTGGTACATATATACAATGGAATACTACTCAGCTGTTAAAAGAAATGCAGAAGACTCAGTCCTAATGAAGTGGCTGGCTCTAGAACCTATCATAAAAAGTGAAGTAAGTCAAAAAGAGAAAGACAAATACAGTATACTAACACACATATATGGAATCTAGTAGGACGGTCTTGATATCACACACAGGGAACTCATGAAAAAAGACAGAGCATAGACATAGGGACATCATGGCGAATAAATAGGGAGGGGGGAGCATGGAGGAAGTAACAAGGAAACCTATAGTGTTATGTGTGGAAAAGATAGCTAGTGTCACAGTGCTAAGGGAATAGGAGTGCTTACAATGGCTTGGGGCAAAGGTCTGGAGGGGGGGGAGGGGGGGGCTGGGTGGGTGGGGACCAGGGATATGCATATGACTGATCTGGGAACATACATGTATATGAACAACAAAACTCTGTAAAACCTTTAAAATAAAGAATAATTAAAAAAAAAAAGATTCAGAGTTCCTGTAAGAAGTATGTTTCAATCTGAGTTATTTATTCCTCTGAGAAACAGATGGCAATCAGATAGAATCTAAGTGGCTTCCTCCACTGCTCCTGCAGGCTGGAAACACTGACAAGGAATTTCCAGTAAGCAGTTCTAGCAGAATGCCCTTTCTACATACACCAGTTAATCTGTCCCCTTCAGAAATGCTCCTAGGTGTCCATCATGGACTCTTTGAAGTTCTGATTTGCAACATCAATATGTAGCCTGGCTTGATATCATGCTTCCCTGGCTTCAGCTGTTAGACCCAAAGGGGCTCATCTCTTCATTGACCATTAAGACAGCCAGATACCAGAGTTTTGCCCAGTGGATATACTGTGTACACACTCTGTTGGAGAGTGGTTTGGATGAGAGGGAGAGACTATAATGGGGATGCTAATTATAGAAGCAACAGAAGTAGAGAAGGTAGCATGGCGTCTCCCCAGTGGCGAACCACGAGACAGGGTAGCAACAGACATGCCATAAAGAACTGATGACTCTGTTGAACAACAGCCAGTGCTCCATCATGATTACTGCACAGTGAAGGGGCAGGAGCACTTCTAGTCTTCATCACCATGATGGTAACCTGAGCCTGCAACTGCAGTTGCCGCCACCATGGAGTGTCCAGTGCCAAGATTCTGTCAGGTCAAACACCACCCTCCTGCAGTTAGTAACGTGAAGCACCATGAGTCTCAACTTCATCCTCTGAAATAATAACACAAAAAATACGCCCACATCGACACACATTGATCAATGCATTGTTGTTCAGTCACTGAGTTATGTCCAACTCTTTGTGACCCCATGAACTGCAGCACACCAGGCGTTCCTGTCCTTCACTATCTCCCAGAGTTTGCTCAAAGTTATGTCTATTGAGTCAATGATGCCATCCAACTATCTTATACTCTTGTCATTTCCTTTCAACTGATGCTGTGGTATTTTTTTGATAAAGAGGAAAACAAACAGAAGACTGTGCTATTTGAGTGGAATTGGTTGAGTGGTAAAAATGAAGGCATGACCAGCTTAAAGCAGAGTTTTGATGTTTGGAAATGTAGTAATGATAGTGCTTTCCATATTTGCATGTAGCCAGAGCAGGTATGGAATGTCATCATTTTCTGTATAAAACTTCTTGTAAGGTATTCATGCTTTCAGTGATATACCAGAGATGGAAAGAGGGATGTTGCTTGAGGAAGCAAAGAGTACCAAAAGAACCAAAGTGTATGCCATGAAAATGGTGGAATGAATAGTGGCTCACTCATACTGTCGATTTCCACCCATCGGGTTTTTTTTACTCTAATTTTTTTTTCTTTGTGGCCACTTCTATTGGTCTTTCATTCATTTATCTTTGTTCTTTGGCCCGTGTGGGCTTCCCGTTGCAGTGGCCTCGCTCGTCGCAGAGCACCAGCTCTGGGCGCTCCAGAGCATGCGCTCCAGAGCTCCGGCTCAGTAGTTGGACACATCGGTCTAGTCGTTCTGTGGCATATGGGATCTTCCCAGGCCGGGGATTGAACCGGTGCCCCTTGCACTGCAAGGCAGTGTCCTTACCCACTGGGCCACGAGGGAAGCCCTACTTTAAATTTTTAAATTAATTTTTATTGGAATATAGTTGCTTTGCAATTTTGTTTTAGTTCCTACTGCACAGCAAAGTGAATCAGCTACACATGTACATTTGTCCCTCAGCACTTCTAGTCTTCATCACCATGATGGTAACCTGAGCCTGCAACTGCAGTTGCCGCCACCATGGAGTGTCCAGTGCCAAGATTCTGTCAGGTCAAACACCACCCTCCTGCAGTTAGTAACGTGAAGCACCATGAGTCTCAACTTCATCCTCTGAAATAATAACACAAAAAATACGCCCACATCGACACACATTGATCAATGCATTGTTGTTCAGTCACTGAGTTATGTCCAACTCTTTGTGACCCCATGAACTGCAGCACACCAGGCGTTCCTGTCCTTCACTATCTCCCAGAGTTTGCTCAAAGTTATGTCTATTGAGTCAATGATGCCATCCAACTATCTTATACTCTTGTCATTTCCTTTCAACTGATGCTGTGGTATTTTTTTGATAAAGAGGAAAACAAACAGAAGACTGTGCTATTTGAGTGGAATTGGTTGAGTGGTAAAAATGAAGGCATGACCAGCTTAAAGCAGAGTTTTGATGTTTGGAAATGTAGTAATGATAGTGCTTTCCATATTTGCATGTAGCCAGAGCAGGTATGGAATGTCATCATTTTCTGTATAAAACTTCTTGTAAGGTATTCATGCTTTCAGTGATATACCAGAGATGGAAAGAGGGATGTTGCTTGAGGAAGCAAAGAGTACCAAAAGAACCAAAGTGTATGCCATGAAAATGGTGGAATGAATAGTGGCTCACTCATACTGTCGATTTCCACCCATCGGGTTTTTTTTACTCTAATTTTTTTTTCTTTGTGGCCACTTCTATTGGTCTTTCATTCATTTATCTTTGTTCTTTGGCCCGTGTGGGCTTCCCATTGCAGTGGCCTCGCTCGTCGCAGAGCACCAGCTCTGGGCGCTCCAGAGCATGCGCTCCAGAGCTCCGGCTCAGTAGTTGGACACATCGGTCTAGTCGTTCTGTGGCATATGGGATCTTCCCAGGCCGGGGATTGAACCGGTGCCCCTTGCACTGCAAGGCAGTGTCCTTACCCACTGGGCCACGAGGGAAGCCCTACTTTAAATTTTTAAATTAATTTTTATTGGAATATAGTTGCTTTGCAATTTTGTTTTAGTTCCTACTGCACAGCAAAGTGAATCAGCTACACATGTACATTTGTCCCCTCCTTTTGATTTAGTTATGTCTATACTGGGTCTTTGTTGCTGCACAAGAGCTTTCTCTAGTTGTGGCTAACTGGGGTTACTCACGGTTGCAGTGGATATAGACTGGAAAAGACACTGATGCTGGGAAAGATTGAAGGCAAAAGGAGAAGAGGGCAGCAGAGGATGAGATGGCTGGATGGCATCACTGACTCAATGGACATAAATTTGAGCACACTCTGGGAGATACTGGTGGTCAGGGAAGCCTGGCCTGCTGCAGTCCATGGGGCTGCAGAGTTGGACATGGCTTAATGATTGAGCAATAACAACAACATGAAGCGATAAAGACTCCCTGAATCAAGAGTGATGAGATGTACTCAAGTCTTTTTCCATCCACCAATTAGAAGTGTGCATTTGAACAAGTCATTTGACCTCCTTGAGTTTCAACTTCCTCACCAGAAAGTGAAGATAACAGCTTGTAGTCCACCATCTCACAGAGCTGTTATGACAGAGTGAAGCGAGATGATGCCTACGTAGGACTACTGAGACAGTGATGAGGCGATGCTGGTTGTGATGATCAGTGGCATCTGAGACACTGATTTAGGTGCAAGGCGTGTCTCGGCAGCAGAGAGGGGGAGCTGACTCTTGCTGCTTCTGTAGCAGTTTCCCGATTTTTGCCTTCAGATTTCTGTAAGTACTGGTAACACTCAAGCTGTTTCTAAACGATCTTGGAACACCGGTAAACAATTTTGGAACACTGGTGACAATACAGTCAGTGAATAAGTTACTCTGCTAATTTCATTCATTTATCTTTGGCCCGGGCTCCGTTGCAGTGGCCTCGCTCGTGCAGAGCACCAGCTCTGGGCGCCAGAGCATGCGCCAGAGCTCCGGCTCAGTAGTTGGACACATCGGTCTAGTCGTTCTGTGGCATATGGGATCTTCCCAGGCCGGGGATTGAACCGGTGCCCCTTGCACTGCAAGGCAGTGTCCTTACCCACTGGGCCACGAGGGAAGCCCTACTTTAAATTTTTAAATTAATTTTTATTGGAATATAGTTGCTTTGCAATTTTGTTTTAGTTCCTACTGCACAGCAAAGTGAATCAGCTACACATGTACATTTGTCCCCTCCTTTTGATTTAGTTATGTCTATACTGGGTCTTTGTTGCTGCACAAGAGCTTTCTCTAGTTGTGGCTAACTGGGGTTACTCACGGTTGCAGTGGATATAGACTGGAAAAGACACTGATGCTGGGAAAGATTGAAGGCAAAAGGAGAAGAGGGCAGCAGAGGATGAGATGGCTGGATGGCATCACTGACTCAATGGACATAAATTTGAGCACACTCTGGGAGATACTGGTGGTCAGGGAAGCCTGGCCTGCTGCAGTCCATGGGGCTGCAGAGTTGGACATGGCTTAATGATTGAGCAATAACAACAACATGAAGCGATAAAGACTCCCTGAATCAAGAGTGATGAGATGTACTCAAGTCTTTTTCCATCCACCAATTAGAAGTGTGCATTTGAACAAGTCATTTGACCTCCTTGAGTTTCAACTTCCTCACCAGAAAGTGAAGATAACAGCTTGTAGTCCACCATCTCACAGAGCTGTTATGACAGAGTGAAGCGAGATGATGCCTACGTAGGACTACTGAGACAGTGATGAGGCGATGCTGGTTGTGATGATCAGTGGCATCTGAGACACTGATTTAGGTGCAAGGCGTGTCTCGGCAGCAGAGAGGGGGAGCTGACTCTTGCTGCTTCTGTAGCAGTTTCCCCGATTTTTTTGCCTTCAGATTTCTGTAAGTACTCGGTAACACTCAAGCTGTTTCTAAACGATCTTGGAACACCGGTAAACAATTTTTGGAACACTGGTGACAATACAGTCAGTGAATAAGTTACTCTGCTAAGTGGAGCCAGATCACCAACTTTTACTGACTTTTCACCAAATGGAATCATTATCTAGCGTTCACAGACAGACTAGGAAGAGTCAGGAGAAAGGAACTAACTTTTGCATGCTTACTGGTGCCAGGTGTCTTACATACATCGTTTTGGTTAATAGTCTCAGTAAGCGGGCATTATTTCCATTCTACAGATGAGGAAACTGAGGCATAACATTGCTTGAGAAAGATCAGAGAGGTAGTGAGTAGCGGTGCCACCATTCAAGAGTGGAGCTGACTATAACATCTGTGCTTTTTTTCTACTACAGCATTGTCTGCCCAAAAGCCTAACACCTGACATGTGGGCAAATCTTTTTTTTGTTTAAATTTCAAAAGTCTTTAATCCAATAACAACCATCTTTGGACACATAGGGAATTCTTAATTTTCCACCACTTAAGACTGAGAAAACAGTCTGGATGATTAAAATCTCAAATGCATATTTCCAGGAGTTCCACCCTCTTCTTTCCATCTTATTAAATAACAAGGAATAAATTTGGCTGATTGATTTTCTTTTTCTATCCTCTGCTGTTCAAGATCCCTCTTCAGTTTTGGTTAAGGAGCCGACAAGATGTGAGTGAAGTGATAAAGAAAGCAGGAAGTCCACGGACTTTCCTCCAATTGGACTATAGTCCCCAAGAAATCAAGGGTTGATTATGTAACTGGAATAAAAAGCTAAGTAGGACAGAATTTGCAAATGCCCCAACCCTCCATGGCTAAAACTTAAATTAGTTGTTTCCTACCTGGGATCCCAAGATACCTCCTTGATTCACCCCAGAAAGTGAAGATAACAGCTTGTAGTCCACCATCTCACAGAGCTGTTATGACAGAGTGAAGCGAGATGATGCCTACGTAGGACTACTGAGACAGTGATGAGGCGATGCTGGTTGTGATGATCAGTGGCATCTGAGACACTGATTTAGGTGCAAGGCGTGTCTCGGCAGCAGAGAGGGGGAGCTGACTCTTGCTGCTTCTGTAGCAGTTTCCCCGATTTTTTTGCCTTCAGATTTCTGTAAGTACTCGGTAACACTCAAGCTGTTTCTAAACGATCTTGGAACACCGGTAAACAATTTTTGGAACACTGGTGACAATACAGTCAGTGAATAAGTTACTCTGCTAAGTGGAGCCAGATCACCAACTTTTACTGACTTTTCACCAAATGGAATCATTATCTAGCGTTCACAGACAGACTAGGAAGAGTCAGGAGAAAGGAACTAACTTTTGCATGCTTACTGGTGCCAGGTGTCTTACATACATCGTTTTGGTTAATAGTCTCAGTAAGCGGGCATTATTTCCATTCTACAGATGAGGAAACTGAGGCATAACATTGCTTGAGAAAGATCAGAGAGGTAGTGAGTAGCGGTGCCACCATTCAAGAGTGGAGCTGACTATAACATCTGTGCTTTTTTTCTACTACAGCATTGTCTGCCCAAAAGCCTAACACCTGACATGTGGGCAAATCTTTTTTTTTTTTTTTAATTACAAAAGTCTTTAATCCAATAACAACCATCTTTGGACACATAGGGAATTCTTAATTTTCCACCACTTAAGACTGAGAAAACAGTCTGGATGATTAAAATCTCAAATGCATATTTCCAGGAGTTCCACCCTCTTCTTTCCATCTTATTAAATAACAAGGAATAAATTTGGCTGATTGATTTTCTTTTTCTATCCTCTGCTGTTCAAGATCCCTCTTCAGTTTTGGTTAAGGAGCCGACAAGATGTGAGTGAAGTGATAAAGAAAGCAGGAAGTCCACGGACTTTCCTCCAATTGGACTATAGTCCCCAAGAAATCAAGGGTTGATTATGTAACTGGAATAAAAAGCTAAGTAGGACAGAATTTGCAAATGCCCCAACCCTCCATGGCTAAAACTTAAATTAGTTGTTTCCTACCTGGGATCCCAAGATACCTGGGTTTCTTACAAAGGAACAAGGCAAGAGACAGAAATTATTTTCAATATTTTAACAAATCTAGCATCATTTACACATCTTAAGGTGAATAGACCAAAACAAATGTCCAAGAATCTTGTCAGAGACTGGAGTTCAAGACAAACTCATATGAACTATAGCTATCATTACCTTCAACTTAATAATAAGGACAGAAAAAGCAACAACAAATATTAAATGAGTATTTTCTCTGTGCTAGCCACTTTACACTCATTTCAGCTGATGTTCAAAACAATCCAATAAGGTAATAACATTACTCCCCTTCTCGTAGGTGAAGCCCTGAGGCACAGAGAGGTTAAGTTCCTTGGCTAGGTTCGTGATGGAGTCCAGGCTCTCATTGCTCACCACACAACAGGCTACTAAACTGAGAGACAAATTGTTGGGGACAAGGAATAGCAACTTTATTTGCAAAGCTAGCAGATGGAGAAGATGGTGGACTAGTGCCCTACGAGTCATTTAACCCATGTTAGCATTCAGACTACTTTTACACTAAAAGTGGAGGGGTGTGGCTGTTTCTCACTTCTTGCTGTTAAAATCCTTTGTTCCTACAGCTGTGCACATCGATAGGTCAGGTCATGATGTTCCTGTAAACCTCCAAAAAGACAAATGTTATTCTCTCTTCTGCAACTTTTTATCTCTGTATGAATGAAAGGTGGTGTACCTTTAAAGATCAGAGCTTTGAGAATGGCATATCCTAAATATTCCAGGTCATGGGCCATATTCTTAAGTTGTCACCAAAGAAATAGAATACCAAGGTTAAAGGAAAAGAAACATCCAATAGGGAGCCAGATTTGTTCTTCCCTATTATAGATAGGCACAACTAATAAGTGTAAGAACTGAGCTTCACTGATCATTAGTTATCTGCTGGTGATCAGAAGCCATGTTTGACAGATATATCTTTGAATAATACAACATGAGAAGAAAGGGGGACATTTGTTTTTGCTTAGTTAAGGCAGAAGAATAAGGAAAAGGAGTTCTTCATGACAAAAAGTTTGAGAAGAGCTGAGTTGTGCCATTCTGGTAATGAGGGTCATTTGCTGAGGCAAGTAGAACCTAAAGCGGCTAGGTGCTGGGAAATTTGGCTCCATCTGTATTGGAAAAGACCACCAAAGGTGATGCTGGTCAACTGAATCTTGAGATGAGTATAATTGTTCAGAAAGAATACACACAGAGAGAGCTAAATTAGTTTCACAGAAAAGATAGAAGCAAGATTGGGTTGCCTCAGTCCTAAGGCTATCATATTTAAATTTCTTACACATTTGTGAAAGGGACTTTATAGATATCAGAAAGAACTCTTCAGTGCAGCTTCCAGAACCCTTTAGTGAGAAACAATACAGTGGACAGCTGTGCCGTCTTGGGAGCCAAACTATCTGGATTCAATCCCAGGCTCCTTACTAACTGTCTCTGTGCCTCAGTCTCCCATCTGTAGAACTGAGGTAACAACCATAGCACCTCCTGAGAAGGTGATGAAAAGAGCTGGGTTTTGTCCAGCACTCTAAACTGCCTCCCCCTGGTGCAGCTGATTACTGGTGAATGAAAAGTCTATGGAATCCATAAAGTTACAAATGTTACTCTTAAAGTGCCCTCGAGTCATTTAACCCATGTTAGCATTCAGACTACTTTTACACTAAAAGTGGAGGGGTGTGGCTGTTTCTCACTTCTTGCTGTTAAAATCCTTTGTTCCTACAGCTGTGCACATCGATAGGTCAGGTCATGATGTTCCTGTAAACCTCCAAAAAGACAAATGTTATTCTCTCTTCTGCAACTTTTTATCTCTGTATGAATGAAAGGTGGTGTACCTTTAAAGATCAGAGCTTTGAGAATGGCATATCCTAAATATTCCAGGTCATGGGCCATATTCTTAAGTTGTCACCAAAGAAATAGAATACCAAGGTTAAAGGAAAAGAAACATCCAATAGGGAGCCAGATTTGTTCTTCCCTATTATAGATAGGCACAACTAATAAGTGTAAGAACTGAGCTTCACTGATCATTAGTTATCTGCTGGTGATCAGAAGCCATGTTTGACAGATATATCTTTGAATAATACAACATGAGAAGAAAGGGGGACATTTGTTTTTGCTTAGTTAAGGCAGAAGAATAAGGAAAAGGAGTTCTTCATGACAAAAAGTTTGAGAAGAGCTGAGTTGTGCCATTCTGGTAATGAGGGTCATTTGCTGAGGCAAGTAGAACCTAAAGCGGCTAGGTGCTGGGAAATTTGGCTCCATCTGTATTGGAAAAGACCACCAAAGGTGATGCTGGTCAACTGAATCTTGAGATGAGTATAATTGTTCAGAAAGAATACACACAGAGAGAGCTAAATTAGTTTCACAGAAAAGATAGAAGCAAGATTGGGTTGCCTCAGTCCTAAGGCTATCATATTTAAATTTCTTACACATTTGTGAAAGGGACTTTATAGATATCAGAAAGAACTCTTCAGTGCAGCTTCCAGAACCCTTTAGTGAGAAACAATACAGTGGACAGCTGTGCCGTCTTGGGAGCCAAACTATCTGGATTCAATCCCAGGCTCCTTACTAACTGTGTCTGTGCCTCAGTCTCCCCATCTGTAGAACTGAGGTAACAACCATAGCACCTCCCTGAGAAGGTGATGAAAAGAGCTGGGTTTTGTCCAGCACTCTAAACTGCTCTGGGCACCCAGGGAGCGCTGCATAGGTGCTAGCTGTTATTACTGGTGAATGAAAAAGTCTATGGAATCCATAAAGAAATCTGTGTCTGGCCTTTGAACAAAGCAAAAATGATGAAATTTGGGGTTACTTGTTCCAGCTAGGGTAATGGAAGAGCTTACTGTTGGAAAGAGCACTTGGGAAGTTTCTAGAGCTAATGCTATTTTCTCATCCTGGGTGGTAATTACACAGGCATTCATTTTACAAAAACTGATCACTTTTCTGCCAGTATGTGCATTATTTTTCCAATGCCCCATTAGACGAATATAAAGTAGATGAAGGAAGAATGTAAAGTAGAGAAGCAGAGGAGGGAGAAGAAGGAGAAAAAGAAGCTCTGTCCAGTGTGACTCCTCCCCGTCCCACACCATGACCAAGCACTTCTGCAGCGAATGTCATTTCACAGAAAACTTATCCCAAGGTTTGTTTTTAACTCCTGTTTGTCAGGTGAGAATACCCTGACACGAAAAGTGCTTATGTAGCCTCTTATTCAAAGTAAATGAATGGGCTTCCCTGGTGGTCCAGTGGGTAAGGACACTGCCTTGCAGTGCAAGGGGCGCCGGTTCGATCCCTGGCCTTGGAAGATCCCATGTGCTGCGGAGCGGTTGTACTGATGTGTCCAATGACCGAGCCGGAGCACTGGAGCGCATGCGCCCAGAGCCAGCGCTCTGCGACAACAGAGGCCACCACGATGGGGGACCCACAAGAACCAAAGAACAAAGACAGAAGAAAATAGACAAATGAAAAACTAATAGAAGTGGCCCGTCCACCCCCTCCATCCCCAACCCAGCTCCCCCCCAAAAAATAAATAAATAAATGAAGAAAAAAAAAAAACAAAGTAAATGAATAGTTTAGTAGAAACACCATTCCTAAAGAACAAAATCTAGACCGTTAATGTGCTGACAGGTCTACAGGGAGTTGGAAAAGCCCTGGGCAAGGACTAGGAGCAGGATGTCACGAGCCCAGCTTGAAAACTAGATGACTAGTGTGCGTGGTCCACGAATCACTGTACCCCCTTCAGGAGATGTCCAGAAGAGTCAAAGTCTAGAAGAAAGCTACACGCACAACAGCTGAGAGGAGGTTCTAGGGAATCTGTTTGTAGAGCATCGGAGAGGGACCATGGGTCTGAGGGTATCTGAGGGGCCAGTCTGTAGGAGAGGAAGACTAAGATCTCAGCAAGCCTGGAGAACTATCCTGACAACCTGCCATCAGCGGAACTGGTGGGCACATGGTTACTGCAGTTGGCAGCACTTCCCCTGACATCATTGTGGAGGGCAGGGCGGGCAATTCAAGTAGGTAATGGTGACATTTTATGGCTACTTATCATCCTCAGCTCCAGAAAAGAAACTTCTGGTAGATTCCCACTTCTCATAATAGCTTACACAGAGACCCTGCAGAAGTGACTGGATTAACTGAATAGGGTTGGCATTTTAGAGCTGGAGGGACCTACAGAATCAAACAGACCAAAACAACTGCTTCTTCCTGGAAGATGGTCAGAAGCTAGTGAGGCAAGGGTGCCCACTCAAGATTGCTTAGTTAATTAGAGGCAGAGCCAGGGGCAGGATGCAAATGTCCTGCTCTGAGGGAAACGCTTAAAAAAGACAGTGGTTCCTCATAATGAGAAAGATTCTCTCCAAAACTTGAAATAAGAGCATTCAAAATATTGGTAAGGCTTCATTAGGCCATAAATCTCAAAAATAAAGTGTATCTGCCCTAAAATAAAGCCATCTAATGCACAAGCTTTGGAGGTCTAAGAAAGTTCTCAGGATTTATTTCCCCACCTCACCCTGATCCCAGTTTTAAGAGTGCCACTTTGTATCAGGCACAAAATGGACTTCTAGAGATAAGCAGTGAGCAAGACAGGAAACCCTGCGCTAATGAGCTCACAGATCCGGGAGAGAGATTGAACTAACAATCCTGTAAAAACGAAATTATTTGAAGAGGAAGCACAGGCTTCTAGGAGAGCAAGTAACAGGTTGATTTATGCTAGAGGATGAAGAAGTTGACTCTTTGCTTCATTTCTCACCCCTAGATAAACTTCTCTGCTGTAGAACATTCTCTTACAACCAAGTTTAGCCCAATAATGAATACTGCACCCTAGACGCTAGAGGCACACTGAATCCTAGGAGGCAGTATTACAGCCCCTAGGAAAGAGGATGGACTCCTCCGGCTCTTAGGGAAAACTCAATCTGCCAGAGACACAGTCCACACTTCCTAATCAACCCTACACCCATAGCTCACCTTTGTAAAAAACATGATTTCTCATATCTGGTAAAATGTTGCCTACTGGGAATATATCACTCTGCCGTTAACACCGATCAAAGGCATTCATTGGACTGCGGCCTCCACAAGGCTGGGGTTTTCTCCTTCTGGCTTCCCACTCTGTTCAGCATCTGGAGATATCCGGATGCAAGAGGTATTGTCGGGCAAGGCTTTGCAGAATGAATCAGCACACTCTCATGAAGAATTTCCCTATTCATTCAGATCCTGAAAACATAAAGTCGGGAACAAAAGCACTAGCTCTGTGTCAGGAAACAACAACAACAAGCAGGGAGAGTCAAATGGACATAAGGCAGCCGAGATGAATTTATCAAAGAGCCACTTGGAAAGTCCCCCAGCTCTTCCCTTATTCCACACACAGGCCAGGGTGGGCAAGTTCTGAGGGAAACGCTTAAAAAAGACAGTGGTTCCTCATAATGAGAAAGATTCTCTCCAAAACTTGAAATAAGAGCATTCAAAATATTGGTAAGGCTTCATTAGGCCATAAATCTCAAAAATAAAGTGTATCTGCCCTAAAATAAAGCCATCTAATGCACAAGCTTTGGAGGTCTAAGAAAGTTCTCAGGATTTATTTCCCCACCTCACCCTGATCCCAGTTTTAAGAGTGCCACTTTGTATCAGGCACAAAATGGACTTCTAGAGATAAGCAGTGAGCAAGACAGGAAACCCTGCGCTAATGAGCTCACAGATCCGGGAGAGAGATTGAACTAACAATCCTGTAAAAACGAAATTATTTGAAGAGGAAGCACAGGCTTCTAGGAGAGCAAGTAACAGGTTGATTTATGCTAGAGGATGAAGAAGTTGACTCTTTGCTTCATTTCTCACCCCTAGATAAACTTCTCTGCTGTAGAACATTCTCTTACAACCAAGTTTAGCCCAATAATGAATACTGCACCCTAGACGCTAGAGGCACACTGAATCCTAGGAGGCAGTATTACAGCCCCTAGGAAAGAGGATGGACTCCTCCGGCTCTTAGGGAAAACTCAATCTGCCAGAGACACAGTCCACACTTCCTAATCAACCCTACACCCATAGCTCACCTTTGTAAAAAACATGATTTCTCATATCTGGTAAAATGTTGCCTACTGGGAACATATCACTCTGCCGTTAACACCGATCAAAGGCATTCATTGGACTGCGGCCTCCACAAGGCTGGGGTTTTCTCCTTCTGGCTTCCCACTCTGTTCAGCATCTGGAGATATCCGGATGCAAGAGGTATTGTCGGGCAAGGCTTTGCAGAATGAATCAGCACACTCTCATGAAGAATTTCCCCTATTCAATCAGATCCTGAAAACATAAAGTCGGGAACAAAAGCACTAGCTCTGTGTCAGGAAACAACAACAACAAGCAGGGAGAGTCAAATGGACATAAGGCAGCCGAGATGAATTTATCAAAGAGCCACTTGGAAAGTCCCCCAGCTCTTCCCTTATTCCACACACAGGCCAGGGTGGGCAAGTTCTGAGAAGGCAAGGCACCCTGCCTGGGAACTGTGAGTTGTTGTTCAGTCACTCAGTCGTGTCCAACCCCTGGCAACCCTATGGACTGTGGCCTGCCAGACTCCTCTCTCCATGGAATTTCCCAGGCAAGAAGACTGAAGTGGGTCACCATTCCTTTCTCCAGGGGATCCTCCCAACCCAGGGATCAAACTCATGTCTTCTGCATTGGTAGGAGTGTTCTATACCGCTGAGCCTACCAGGAAAGCCCTGGGAACCATGAGTAGGCCCTGGAAATGTGCACACTCCAGGGTGCAGACACATCAGCATGAGATGATGAGCTGGAGGCAGTGTCCCTCTTGGGCTGCAGGCTCTCTGGTGGCACCAGAATGCACGTGTGATCTCGACCCTGGTGCAATTCAGTCTGCTTGAGACAAACATGACACAAACAATCAGATAGTGACAATTGCAACCAGCACTGCAGGGGGAAAGCACAGGGTGCTACAGGAGTGGGTGTCTCACAGGCGCCCTGACTGTGTGGGTTTGTGGGGAGATTTGGGGAGGCTTGAATGTGGAAGTGATAGTGATGCTAAGAACTGAAGATTAGTAGAAAGTGGGCAAGCAAAGTGGCAGGCAGGGGTGGCTGCTTGACTTTGGCCCCAAATGGGAGAGGCATTGGGTATATTTGAGGAACAGAAAAAATAGGGGTAGCCCAAAGCCTAGTGAGACAGGGAGTAGGAGGGTCAGAAATGTGATGCACACGGACATTTGGGCCATGGTCAGGAGCAGCAGGAAGCCACTGAAGGGTCAAGGAGAGACCTCACCTACCAGATTGGCCCTTTAACACGGTCATCCTGCCCACGCTGCATTTGGGACTAACAATTAGAGAAGAAAAGATGAATATGAGACCGTATCAGCCCTTCAGAGCCCCCAGGTGACCATGGAATATAGATGAAAATGCTGAAAATATAACAGGGTGCAGGAACTCATCCAGTCTTGCTCGGACTTGAGCATGCCTCAGGACAGCCGGAGGGCTTGTTAAAACACCAACCGCAGGGCCCCACCCTTAAAGTCCTGATCTCGTATGTTCTGGGTGAGAGGCCTGAGAATTAGCATTTATAGCAAGTTTCCAAATGACACCAATGCTTCCAGTCTGGGATCACACTTTGAAAGCCCTGCAATGAACTGTATGCATGGAGCTAATCCTGACTGGTGGAGAGGAAGGGGTCTTGAAGGATGGCTAGGAGTTCATTAGACAGACAAGAGGGAAGAAAGGCTGCTCTGGGAAAAGTCATGAACCAAGGAGGCTGGAGGAGCTTGGCTGGGATGCGAGAAACCATGCTTTAGAAGATGCAGCTGGCACATTCCTGAGTAAGTGCAGCAAACGGGGACAGGGAGGGAGCCCTGCCATCTCCAAGGGAAAGATTACCGCCTCTCTACCCACTGGGCATCCAGAATGCACGTGTGATCTCGACCCTGGTGCAATTCAGTCTGCTTGAGACAAACATGACACAAACAATCAGATAGTGACAATTGCAACCAGCACTGCAGGGGGAAAGCACAGGGTGCTACAGGAGTGGGTGTCTCACAGGCGCCCTGACTGTGTGGGTTTGTGGGGAGATTTGGGGAGGCTTGAATGTGGAAGTGATAGTGATGCTAAGAACTGAAGATTAGTAGAAAGTGGGCAAGCAAAGTGGCAGGCAGGGGTGGCTGCTTGACTTTGGCCCCAAATGGGAGAGGCATTGGGTATATTTGAGGAACAGAAAAAATAGGGGTAGCCCAAAGCCTAGTGAGACAGGGAGTAGGAGGGTCAGAAATGTGATGCACACGGACATTTGGGCCATGGTCAGGAGCAGCAGGAAGCCACTGAAGGGTCAAGGAGAGACCTCACCTACCAGATTGGCCCTTTAACACGGTCATCCTGCCCACGCTGCATTTGGGACTAACAATTAGAGAAGAAAAGATGAATATGAGACCGTATCAGCCCTTCAGAGCCCCCAGGTGACCATGGAATATAGATGAAAATGCTGAAAATATAACAGGGTGCAGGAACTCATCCAGTCTTGCTCGGACTTGAGCATGCCTCAGGACAGCCGGAGGGCTTGTTAAAACACCAACCGCAGGGCCCCACCCTTAAAGTCCTGATCTCGTATGTTCTGGGTGAGAGGCCTGAGAATTAGCATTTATAGCAAGTTTCCAAATGACACCAATGCTTCCAGTCTGGGAT
Organism: Tragulus kanchil; assembly: GCA_022376925.1. Classification (NCBI taxonomy): domain Eukaryota; kingdom Metazoa; phylum Chordata; class Mammalia; order Artiodactyla; family Tragulidae; genus Tragulus; species Tragulus kanchil. The sequence goes on along the minus strand of JAIOJX010000025.1, from coordinate 121,078,355 downwards.
CACACTTTGAAAGCCCTGCAATGAACTGTATGCATGGAGCTAATCCTGACTGGTGGAGAGGAAGGGGTCTTGAAGGATGGCTAGGAGTTCATTAGACAGACAAGAGGGAAGAAAGGCTGCTCTGGGAAAAGTCATGAACCAAGGAGGCTGGAGGAGCTTGGCTGGGATGCGAGAAACCATGCTTTAGAAGATGCAGCTGGCACATTCCTGAGTAAGTGCAGCAAACGGGGACAGGGAGGGAGCCCCTGCCATCTCCAAGGGAAAGATTACCGCCTCTCTACCCACTGGGCATAAAAGGCGCCCATCCGCAGGAAGGCAGGGCATTTCTGGAGCCGTAGTCCCGAGCTGAGAGAGAGAGGCTGGCTGCGGGAAGGGCTGGGTATCTCCAGCTCCACCTGCCTGGAAGTCTGGGCAGCGTCACCCCCCCGGGCCATCAGTTGCACAGCATCACCCCCACCCCCCACCCCTCCACACCGTGGCTCAGAACAAGTTACCGGTTTCTGTTTTTCTCTTTCTCTGGTGGCTTAGCTGAGGCCCACAGAATAGGTTTCTGTATGGACAGGGGCTCTTGATTCTGCCAGCCAAGGAGAAACTAGGTCAAGTTAATCACCGCTGATGTCATGAAAACAGGTTTCCTCGGGGGAGCCCTGATAGAGGCTGGGGTGGAAAGGCACCAAGGAGAACTCCACACAGACTGCTAAGAAGCTCTGGAGAAAGGTGGGTGCCTGGGCGGTGCCTGCCCAAGGCCTTTGAAGTTTCCTTCACCAAGTTTTACAACCACATGCAGTGAGTCAATTGTATCCTCAGGCCATTGCCCTTTGTCTTCCCTAGCAAGGGGTGGGGTGAGTTAGCCTGTCCCTGACTGTGTAGTGGGCACCGCCTGACCTCTGCTCAATGTCTCACAGCCCTCTGCTGTCTTGGCACATGTCCCACTTCCCGAAGCCACCCTCCTGGGGCAGTTGGGACAGGTCTTTGGAGCAACAGAGGTCTTCGGGCGAGGGGGAAAGCACTGATGTTTCTGACCATGGCACTGAGTCTATGCCAAATCAGAGCTGAGGTGGAGGTGACTTCTTGAGAAGTTGTTTACTTTGGTGGTTTCAAGCAATTGTTTCCAAACACCTGTGCATGGACCAACGGCTCCAGGTTTGTTTGGGGTTTTTTTTTTGGAGTATAGTCGAAATTCAAAACACTGACAAACCCCAGTGCTGGTGAGGATATGGAGAAACAAGAACTCTCATTTATTGCTAGTGGGAATAAAAAGCCATACAACCAAGTCCATCAGCTGTGCACCTGAAACCATCACGTTGTTAGCCAGCTACACTGCACTATACAAAGGACTTTCCTGGTGGCTCTGATGGTAGCGTCTGCCTGCTATGCTGGAGATACAGGGTCAGTCCCTAGATTGGGAAGATCCCGGGAAGGAAATGGCTCTCTACCCACTGGGCATAAAAGGCGCCCATCCGCAGGAAGGCAGGGCATTTCTGGAGCCGTAGTCCCGAGCTGAGAGAGAGAGGCTGGCTGCGGGAAGGGCTGGGTATCTCCAGCTCCACCTGCCTGGAAGTCTGGGCAGCGTCACCCCCCCGGGCCATCAGTTGCACAGCATCACCCCCACCCCCCACCCCTCCACACCGTGGCTCAGAACAAGTTACCGGTTTCTGTTTTTCTCTTTCTCTGGTGGCTTAGCTGAGGCCCACAGAATAGGTTTCTGTATGGACAGGGGCTCTTGATTCTGCCAGCCAAGGAGAAACTAGGTCAAGTTAATCACCGCTGATGTCATGAAAACAGGTTTCCTCGGGGGAGCCCTGATAGAGGCTGGGGTGGAAAGGCACCAAGGAGAACTCCACACAGACTGCTAAGAAGCTCTGGAGAAAGGTGGGTGCCTGGGCGGTGCCTGCCCAAGGCCTTTGAAGTTTCCTTCACCAAGTTTTACAACCACATGCAGTGAGTCAATTGTATCCTCAGGCCATTGCCCTTTGTCTTCCCTAGCAAGGGGTGGGGTGAGTTAGCCTGTCCCTGACTGTGTAGTGGGCACCGCCTGACCTCTGCTCAATGTCTCACAGCCCTCTGCTGTCTTGGCACATGTCCCACTTCCCGAAGCCACCCTCCTGGGGCAGTTGGGACAGGTCTTTGGAGCAACAGAGGTCTTCGGGCGAGGGGGAAAGCACTGATGTTTCTGACCATGGCACTGAGTCTATGCCAAATCAGAGCTGAGGTGGAGGTGACTTCTTGAGAAGTTGTTTACTTTGGTGGTTTCAAGCAATTGTTTCCAAACACCTGTGCATGGACCAACGGCTCCAGGTTTGTTTGGGGTTTTTTTTTTGGAGTATAGTCGAAATTCAAAACACTGACAAACCCCAGTGCTGGTGAGGATATGGAGAAACAAGAACTCTCATTTATTGCTAGTGGGAATAAAAAGCCATACAACCAAGTCCATCAGCTGTGCACCTGAAACCATCACAACGTTGTTAGCCAGCTACACTGCACTATACAAAGGACTTTCCTGGTGGCTCTGATGGTAGCGTCTGCCTGCTATGCTGGAGATACAGGGTCAGTCCCTAGATTGGGAAGATCCCCGGGGAGGAAATGGTACCCCACTTCAATATTCTTGCCTGGAAAGCCCCATGGACAGAGGAGCCTGGCAGGCTACAGTCTGTGGAGCCACAAAGAGTTAGACATGACCGAGTGACTAACACTTTACTTCCAATATAAAAAAGGTTTAAAAAAGTACAAAACAATATAATCAGTTTGGACGACAGTTTAGTAGTTTTCTTACAACATTAAATATATTCTTACTATGCATTACAGCACTTATACCCTTTGATATTTACCAAAATGAACTGACAACTTTGGAGACACAAAAAGCTCTATGGAAATGTTCATAGCAACTTTATTCATAGTTGAGAAACCTTAGAAGCAACCATGATGTCCTTCAGTAAGCGAATGGATCAACTATGGTAAACCCAGACAATGAAATATGATTTAGTACTAAAGAGAAATCAGCTATCAGGCCATGAAAAGGCATTACTGTTACTATTGTTTAGTCAGTAAGTCAAGTCTGACTCTTTGTGATCCCATGGCCCCTGCCAGACTCCTCTGTCCTTGGGATTTCCCAGGCAAGAATTACTGGAGTGGGTAGCCATTTTCTTCTTCAGGGGATCTTGCTGACCCAGGGATCTAACCTTTATCCCCTGCATTGGTTAGCAGATTCTTTACTGCTGAGCCACCAGGGAAGTCCCATAAAAAAGGCATGAAGGAAACTTAGATCCATATTACTAAGTGCAAATTTTCAATCTGAAGAAGTTACATACCATATGATTCCAATGATACGACATTGTGGAAAAGGCTAAGTTATGGAGACAGCAAAAAGTTTAGTGGTTGCCAAGAGCGGGTGAAGAGCTGGGGGAAAGATGACCAGGCAGAGCTCAGAGGCTTTCGTCGGGCAGTGAAACTCTTCCGTATGATAGTACAGTGATAGACACTGGCGTTACACATTTGTCAAAAGCCATAGAATGAACATCACCAAGAGGGAGCCCTAATCTAAACTAGAGACTCTGGGTGATAATTATGTGTCCACATAGGTTCATGGATTTAGAATCAACCACTCTGGTTCAGAATGTAGTTAATGAGGCCACACACGTGTAGGGACAGGCATATATACAATATCCCTCTGCCTTGTGATCAATTTTTCTGTGAACCTAAAACTACTACAAACACGAAGCTTATTAATCTAAAAAACAAAACAAAACCAGGCCACAGGCTGAATTTGGCCCGTGGGCCAGGATTTACCAATCCCACTGTTAGGGGCTATGTTTTTGCTTTCAAACTTCACTTGGCATTATGCATAGCCATCAAGCACAGCACACAAATGGCTACCGATGTTGTTGTTGTTTAGTCACTCAGTCGTGCCTGACTGTGTGAAACCTCCGTGGACAGGAGCCTGCCAGGCTCCTCTGTCTGTATGATTCTCCGGGCAAGAATACTGGAGGGTATTACCTCCAAGACTGAAGTAGCCATACCTTCTTCCAGGGGATCCTCCCAATCCAGGGATCGAACCCAGGTCTTCTGCTTGGTGAGTAGATTCTCTACCATCAGAGAATCAATATTGGGTCAAACTTTGTATATCTACAAGCAAGGATTCCTGGTCTTCAGGGCAAATGAAAGGAGTGGGCCTTAGGTCTGAGAGAAGCGTCAGGGTCCTCAGCTCCCTCCAGGCAGCTCTTGGAGCATCTCAGTCCATCTCAGTCCATACACCATTCCCCCAGGAGCCATCGCTGAGTGAGTCAGCAATGGGTTAACAGCCAAACCCAAACCGGAGTTTTACCTGCCTGCACCTGTAGAATACTAACCAGGTCTGGATTAACATTCAAGAAAATAACCCTTCAGGAGAGTGTTCTCTAATAAAAGGATTCTATTTCCACTCCACCCTGAACCTTTTTTTTTTTTTAAAGCAAGTCTGAAACTAGCTCAGAAGGCTGTCAAGCTATGAGCCAGTGATGAGTCAGATGTTTAACCAAACGAGTTTGCTCTCCTCCTGCTACTTGACACCTGCATCAGCAATGAGGGACAGAAAGCATGATGACATCACCAAGAGGGAGCCCTAATCTAAACTAGAGACTCTGGGTGATAATTATGTGTCCACATAGGTTCATGGATTTAGAATCAACCACTCTGGTTCAGAATGTAGTTAATGAGGCCACACACGTGTAGGGACAGGCATATATACAATATCCCTCTGCCTTGTGATCAATTTTTCTGTGAACCTAAAACTACTACAAACACGAAGCTTATTAATCTAAAAAACAAAACAAAACCAGGCCACAGGCTGAATTTGGCCCGTGGGCCAGGATTTACCAATCCCACTGTTAGGGGCTATGTTTTTGCTTTCAAACTTCACTTGGCATTATGCATAGCCATCAAGCACAGCACACAAATGGCTACCGATGTTGTTGTTGTTTAGTCACTCAGTCGTGCCTGACTGTGTGAAACCTCCGTGGACAGGAGCCTGCCAGGCTCCTCTGTCTGTATGATTCTCCGGGCAAGAATACTGGAGGGTATTACCTCCAAGACTGAAGTAGCCATACCTTCTTCCAGGGGATCCTCCCAATCCAGGGATCGAACCCAGGTCTTCTGCTTGGTGAGTAGATTCTCTACCATCAGAGAATCAATATTGGGTCAAACTTTGTATATCTACAAGCAAGGATTCCTGGTCTTCAGGGCAAATGAAAGGAGTGGGCCTTAGGTCTGAGAGAAGCGTCAGGGTCCTCAGCTCCCTCCAGGCAGCTCTTGGAGCATCTCAGTCCATCTCAGTCCATACACCATTCCCCCAGGAGCCATCGCTGAGTGAGTCAGCAATGGGTTAACAGCCAAACCCAAACCGGAGTTTTACCTGCCTGCACCTGTAGAATACTAACCAGGTCTGGATTAACATTCAAGAAAATAACCCTTCAGGAGAGTGTTCTCTAATAAAAGGATTCTATTTCCACTCCACCCTGAACCTTTTTTTTTTTTTAAAGCAAGTCTGAAACTAGCTCAGAAGGCTGTCAAGCTATGAGCCAGTGATGAGTCAGATGTTTAACCAAACGAGTTTGCTCTCCTCCTGCTACTTGACACCTGCATCAGCAATGAGGGCGGCTGGAGAAGAGGCGCAGACACAGTCAGATCTCAGAGGCAGCATCACCACCCACAGCTTCGGCCCTGGCCCGGGTGCTGTGTTCTTTAAAGTTTTGCCCTGAATTGTTCATCACTGACCCTTCTTCAAACAACTACTTAGACCTGTAAAATATTCAATACCCAAGCCAGATGCTTAAACAAAAGAATGTTCTGGCAACTATGCTGTGAGACGGCAGCGGTATTTGTGGAGAGATTCACTCTGCCTTCTCCCCTATCTCCTGTCAGCTGGGAGCAGTCCTCAAATAGTAAATCTGAGAGTCGAGGAAAGACATTACATTTACTAGGTTAAATTAAAACATGCTACATTGGGGCTTCCCTGGTGGTCCAGTGGGTAACGACACCGCCTTGCAGTGCAAGGGGCGCCGGTCTGATCCCTGGCCTGGGAAGATCCCCTGTGCCGCAGAGCTGCTGGACCGATGTGTCCAATCACCGAGCCGGAGCTCTGGAGCGCATGCGCCCAGAGCCGGTGCTCTGCAGCGAGAGAGGCCACCGCGATGGGAGGCCCACACGGGCCAAAGAACAAAGATGGATAAAAATAGATAAATGAAAGACCAATAGAAGTGGCCCGCCCGACCCCTTCCTCCTAACCCGCCCCCACCACCACATTAAAAAAAAAATGTTACATTGAATCCTCACTTTGACTCAATGAGGTAGGTCTTATTCTGCCCGTTTTACAGATGGTGAAACTGAGGTTCAGAGAGATGATGTTTGTCCAGTGACCCAAAGCTAGGACGTAACAGACACAGGACTAGAATCCATCTCTCCTGTTCTTCCAGGGAACTGCTCCCTCCACTACACTAGCTGAGGAGTTTCTCCATTTTTATCTAGAGCAGCTCATGAGAATCCAGAAGTTTCTGGGGGAATGAGAGGGGACATAAATTTGCTATCGCTCCAGAGTAAATGGGGGGCTCAAAATTAAATCCACAATCCTGTAAATCTAACCTGCGAAGGCTGTCAAGCTATGAGCAAGTGATGAGTCAGATGTTTAACCAAACGAGTTTGCTCTCCTCCTGCTACTTGACACCTGCATCAGCAATGAGGGCGGCTGGAGAAGAGGCGCAGACACAGTCAGATCTCAGAGGCAGCATCACCACCCACAGCTTCGGCCCTGGCCCGGGTGCTGTGTTCTTTAAAGTTTTGCCCTGAATTGTTCATCACTGACCCTTCTTCAAACAACTACTTAGACCTGTAAAATATTCAATACCCAAGCCAGATGCTTAAACAAAAGAATGTTCTGGCAACTATGCTGTGAGACGGCAGCGGTATTTGTGGAGAGATTCACTCTGCCTTCTCCCCTATCTCCTGTCAGCTGGGAGCAGTCCTCAAATAGTAAATCTGAGAGTCGAGGAAAGACATTACATTTACTAGGTTAAATTAAAACATGCTACATTGGGGCTTCCCTGGTGGTCCAGTGGGTAACGACACCGCCTTGCAGTGCAAGGGGCGCCGGTCTGATCCCTGGCCTGGGAAGATCCCCTGTGCCGCAGAGCTGCTGGACCGATGTGTCCAATCACCGAGCCGGAGCTCTGGAGCGCATGCGCCCAGAGCCGGTGCTCTGCAGCGAGAGAGGCCACCGCGATGGGAGGCCCACACGGGCCAAAGAACAAAGATGGATAAAAATAGATAAATGAAAAACCAATAGAAGTGGCCCGCCCGCCCGACCCCTTCCTCCCTAACCCGCCCCCACCCCCACATTAAAAAAAAAAAATGTTACATTGAATCCTCACTTTGACTCAATGAGGTAGGTCTTATTCTGCCCGTTTTACAGATGGTGAAACTGAGGTTCAGAGAGATGATGTTTGTCCAGTGACCCAAAGCTAGGACGTAACAGACACAGGACTAGAATCCATCTCTCCTGTTCTTCCAGGGAACTGCTCCCTCCACTACACTAGCTGAGGAGTTTCTCCATTTTTATCTAGAGCAGCTCATGAGAATCCAGAAGTTTCTGGGGGAATGAGAGGGGACATAAATTTGCTATCGCTCCAGAGTAAATGGGGGGCTCAAAATTAAATCCACAATCCTGTAAATCTAACCTGCTGGGTTGGCCCCAAAGCAAAATGGAATTCTCAGACCCACATCGGGTAATCAGGTTGAATTTGCTGAAATATAAACTGCATGATTCATCTTGCAGGCACTGCAGTTAATGAGACTTCAAATATGTATTACCTAAAGTTTTACTCATGATTGCTCCTAGAGATTTATGCCTAGATGGAAATGGAGGACAGCTTGTTTACACCGAATGAACTGCAATTATGTGGGAAAAAATAGAACAAAGGTTGAGGCCCTCCTGGACTCCCTAGGAGCTTTTAAAGGTCCATATCCTATGACCCAAAGTTGTAGATGACGTGTAAAAATGGTCCCAGTTCTCTGCCTCTTCCTGTATTCATGTTCTTTGAAGTGTGACATTATAGCTATTCCCATCCAAACATAGAGCTTATTTTCCCCACTCCTTGCATCTGGGCTGAGCTTGTGATTTGCTTTAACCAATAGGGAAAAAGGCATGCTTCTTGTGTCTGGGCTAACCAATCAGGTTGGATGCTGGTAGGAGATGGGTGGAATCCATCTGAACTTCCTCTTGCTAATCGCTCAGCCTGATGGGTAATATGCAGTCACCCGTTCTACTCCCAGTCTTGGTTTTATACTCCTGTGGCCTCGGTGCTCCTAATGCCTGGCTGCCTTCATTCTTAACTTCCCTGTACCCTGGACCTTTGATTTGGGTCTCCTCGGGGCTGGCTTGAGGGCTGCTTGCATGAACATCCATATGGGTTCCTCTCGGTTGTCCATACCACTTTACACATGGCTTTCAAACAAAGCCTGATTCCTGAGCCCTGCTTTAGCCAATAGAATGTACCGACATGATAGTGTGCTGATATCAAGTCTTGCACACTCTGCTTGCTCTCTAAACCCTCTGCATCCATTGTGTAGCAAGCTGGGGCCAGCTTCCTAGAGAATAATACCACGTGAAGCATAGACAAGCTGTCATAACTGAAGCCGTCTTAGACAAGCTGGCCCCCACTCACCTAGCAGAGGATGACACATGCATGATTCAGACCAGCCAAGAGGTTAAGAACCACAAAGACAAAGCCAAGCCAAATGGCTTCCCCTGGAACTGTGAGGTAAACAAATTGTGATTGCTTTAAATCAATCTAAGAGTTTGTTTCACAGTAACTGTATGATATACTCAATAACTGTTTATAGGAATCCATTCTAGTAATACAATCAGAAATTCCAACAAAATATGGAAAAGCTTCTCAATGCTAATTATAATAGCAGAGCAATTTTTATAACCAGTAATAAGGGATTGGTAAAATAAATCTTGATACATTCATACACTGGAATTTCATAGTGCAGCTGTTAACATACAGAGATCAAACCATGTATGGTACAGTCACACTGCAGAGCACTCTGTAGACACAAAAAACAGACAACAATAAAAAGAAGGACTATCTCAATATCCTATGATGATCTCTAAGGCACTGGATTTTAAAAAATGGATTGAAAATGTATGCATATCTGGGCTGAGAAGAGGGAGGATGAATAGGCACAGAAGGTTTTCAGGGCAGTGGCACGGCTCTGTAGGATGCTGTCAGTATAATGATGAACGCATGTCATCCTGCACTTGTCCGAACCCATAGACTGTACATCATCGAGGATGAAAGTTAATGGAAACTATGGACTTTGGTGATAATGGTGCGTTCATGTAAGTTCGTCCATTGAAACTAAAGTGCCATTCTGGTGGAGGATGTTGAAACAGAGAAGACTGTACCTTTGAGGGGTAGAGGGCATATGGCACCTCTGCTTTCCACTTGCTTTTCCTGTGAACCTAATTCTGTTCTTTAAAAATTGTCTATTTTAAGAAGCACTATACGACCCAGCAATCCCACTCTTAGGCTTACACCCTGATGAAATCAAATCTGAAAGAAGCACCTGTACCCCAATGTTCATTGCAGCTCTCTATACAATAGCTAGAACACAGAAGCAACCTAGATGCCCATCCGAACAATCAACAGGTATACAATGGAATACTACACAGCTGTTAAAAGAAATGCAAAAGCTGATATCAAGTCTTGCACACTCTGCTTGCTCTCTAAACCCTCTGCATCCATTGTGTAGCAAGCTGGGGCCAGCTTCCTAGAGAATAATACCACGTGAAGCATAGACAAGCTGTCATAACTGAAGCCGTCTTAGACAAGCTGGCCCCCACTCACCTAGCAGAGGATGACACATGCATGATTCAGACCAGCCAAGAGGTTAAGAACCACAAAGACAAAGCCAAGCCAAATGGCTTCCCCTGGAACTGTGAGGTAAACAAATTGTGATTGCTTTAAATCAATCTAAGAGTTTGTTTCACAGTAACTGTATGATATACTCAATAACTGTTTATAGGAATCCATTCTAGTAATACAATCAGAAATTCCAACAAAATATGGAAAAGCTTCTCAATGCTAATTATAATAGCAGAGCAATTTTTATAACCAGTAATAAGGGATTGGTAAAATAAATCTTGATACATTCATACACTGGAATTTCATAGTGCAGCTGTTAACATACAGAGATCAAACCATGTATGGTACAGTCACACTGCAGAGCACTCTGTAGACACAAAAAACAGACAACAATAAAAAGAAGGACTATCTCAATATCCTATGATGATCTCTAAGGCACTGGATTTTAAAAAATGGATTGAAAATGTATGCATATCTGGGCTGAGAAGAGGGAGGATGAATAGGCACAGAAGGTTTTCAGGGCAGTGGCACGGCTCTGTAGGATGCTGTCAGTATAATGATGAACGCATGTCATCCTGCACTTGTCCGAACCCATAGACTGTACATCATCGAGGATGAAAGTTAATGGAAACTATGGACTTTGGTGATAATGGTGCGTTCATGTAAGTTCGTCCATTGAAACTAAAGTGCCATTCTGGTGGAGGATGTTGAAACAGAGAAGACTGTACCTTTGAGGGGTAGAGGGCATATGGCACCTCTGCTTTCCACTTGCTTTTCCTGTGAACCTAATTCTGTTCTTTAAAAATTGTCTATTTTAAGAAGCACTATACGACCCAGCAATCCCACTCTTAGGCTTACACCCTGATGAAATCAAATCTGAAAGAAGCACCTGTACCCCAATGTTCATTGCAGCTCTCTATACAATAGCTAGAACACAGAAGCAACCTAGATGCCCATCAACGAACAAATGGATACAAAAGCTCTAGTACAGGTATACAATGGAATACTACACAGCTGTTAAAAGAAATGCAAAAGAATCAGCCCTAATGAGGTGGCTGGATCTAGAACGTATCATAAAAAGTGAAGTCAGTCAAAAACAAAAAGACAAGTACAATATACTAACACATACGTATGGAATCTAGTAGGATAGTGATCATGGCATATGCAGTGAAGCGATGGAGAAACAGACATGGACAGTAGACATATAGACATTGTGGGGAATGAACAGTGGGTGGGAGGTGTAAAGGAAGTAGCATGAAGGCCTGTACTATCATATGTGAAGAAAATAGCTATAGTCATTGCTCTGTGAGAAAAGGAGATCCTTCAGGGATGCTATGTGATGGTCTGGAGGGGTGGGATGGGCAGGATATACATATGACTAATCTGGGAACATACATATCTGTAAACAACAAAATTCTGTAAAAGTTAAAAGTAAAATAAAAGTTAAAAAAAAAAAGTGTCTATTTTAGGGCTTCCCTGGTGGTCCAGTGGGTAAAGAGTCTACCTTGCAGTACAAGGGGCACTAGTTCCAACCCTGGCCCAGGAAGATCCCACATGCTGCGGAACGGCTGGACCAGTGTGTCCAATTACGAGCCAGAGCTCTGGAGCACATGGGCCCACAGCTGGTTCTCTCTGCAAGGAGAGAAGCTGCTATAATGGGAGGCCCACACAGGCGAAAAAATAAAGATGGATAAAAATAAATAAATAAATAAACAATAAAAGAGGCCAAATTTTAAAAAACAATTTTAATTGTCTATTTTTGAGTATGCATACCTTTCTAGAAAAAGGGAGGATAGCAAATATGTGTGTTTCTGTGTCTTTTAAAGATGCGAGAGGAAAACAAAGCAAGTTTTTAATGTCATACGTAGGAGGGAGGAGGAAATAGGGTAGAAAATACAGAAACAGATGTTGAATGTTCCTAATGTGTCATGGTTTATCAATTTAACTTATGGTCATGTAAATATTTCATGTAAGTATGAAATGAGTGTATTACATCCCTAAAGATGAAATTTAAAATAAAATCCAAGAATCTAACAATGGAATTGACATAACAACAAGGAAGACATTTTAAACAATTCTGAAATATAGAAGTTGACACCCAAGAAGAATATAAACTAAGGTCAAAAAAGAAGATAGAGAGCTATTAAAAAAAAAAAAAATTCTTTGTTTTCAGTAATTACTGTTGATGGTAGGTATAATTATTTTGAGGTTATTATGTGTATATTATGGGATTAAAGCCTTGGGATAGCTATGTTGGTGTTGTTAACAACCAAGGAAGGGGCTTCCCTGGTGGTCCAGTGGGTAAAGAGTCTACCTTGCAGTACAAGGGGCACTAGTTCCACCCTGGCCCAGGAAGATCCCACATGCTGCGGAACGGCTGGACCAGTGTGTCCAATTACGAGCCAGAGCTCTGGAGCACATGGGCCCACAGCTGGTTCTCTCTGCAAGGAGAGAAGCTGCTATAATGGGAGGCCCACACAGGCGAAAAAATAAAGATGGATAAAAATAAATAAATAAATAAACAATAAAAGAGGCCAAATTTTAAAAAACAATTTTAATTGTCTATTTTTGAGTATGCATACCTTTCTAGAAAAAGGGAGGATAGCAAATATGTGTGTTTCTGTGTCTTTTAAAGATGCGAGAGGAAAACAAAGCAAGTTTTTAATGTCATACGTAGGAGGGAGGAGGAAATAGGGTAGAAAATACAGAAACAGATGTTGAATGTTCCTAATGTGTCATGGTTTATCAATTTAACTTATGGTCATGTAAATATTTCATGTAAGTATGAAATGAGTGTATTACATCCCTAAAGATGAAATTTAAAATAAAATCCAAGAATCTAACAATGGAATTGACATAACAACAAGGAAGACATTTTAAACAATTCTGAAATATAGAAGTTGACACCCAAGAAGAATATAAACTAAGGTCAAAAAAGAAGATAGAGAGCTATTAAAAAAAAAAAAAATTCTTTGTTTTCAGTAATTACTGTTGATGGTAGGTATAATTATTTTGAGGTTATTATGTGTATATTATGGGATTAAAGCCTTGGGATAGCTATGTTGGTGTTGTTAACAACCAAGGAAGGGGCTTCCCTGGTGGTCCAGTGGGTAAGGACACCGCCTTGCAGTGCAGGGGGCGCCGGTTCCATCCCTGGCCTGGGAAGATCCCACGTGCCTCGGAGCGGCTGGACTGATGTGTCCAATTACCTAGCCGGAGCTCTGGAGCGCATGCGCCAGAGCCGACGCTCTGCAACAACAGACGCCACCGCGATGGGAGGACTCCAGGAGCCAAAGAACGAAGACGGATGAAAATAGAGAAATGAAAGACCAATAGAAGTGGCCCGCCCGCTCCCCTCCTTCCCCAACCCGACCCCCGCCCAAAAATAAATAAATAAATAAATAAATAGAACCAAGGAGGAATGAAATATAGATATTAGTTCAAGGAGGTTAAGTTAAAAACTCAAGAGTCGGGCTTCCCTGGTGGTTCAGTGGGTAAGGACACCGCCTTGTAGTGCAAGGGGCGCTGGTTCAATCCCTGGCCTGGGAAGATCCCATGTGCTGCAGAGCACCTGGACTGATGTGTTCAATTACCGAGCCGGAGCTCTGGAGCGCATGCGCCCAGAGCCAGTGCTCTGCAACGACAGACGCCACGGTGATGGGAGGCCCACAGGAGCCAAGGAACAAAGAGGGATGAAAATAGAGAAATGAAAGACCAATAGGAGTGGCCCGCCCACTCCTCTCCCTCCCCAACCCGACCCCCGCCCAAAATAAATAAATAAATAAATCTTTAAAACAACAACAACAGGGCTTCCCCTGGTGGTCCAGTGGATAAGGACACCGCCTTGCAGTGCAAGGGGCGCCGGTTCGATCCCTGGCCTGGGAAGATCCCACGTGCCGCGGAGCAGCTGGACTGATGTGTCCAATCAGCGAGCCAGAGCTCTAGAGCGCATGCGCCCAGAGCCGGCACTCTGCGACAACAGACGCCACCGCGATGGGAGGCCCACAGGAGCCAAGGAACAAAGAGGGATGAAAATAGAGAAATGAAAGACCAATAGGAGTGGCCCGCCCACTCCTCTCCCTCCCCAACCCGACCCCCGCCCAAAATAAATAAATAAATAAATCTTTAAAACAACAACAACAGGGCTTCCCCTGGTGGTCCAGTGGATAAGGACACCGCCTTGCAGTGCAAGGGGCGCCGGTTCGATCCCTGGCCTGGGAAGATCCCACGTGCCGCGGAGCAGCTGGACTGATGTGTCCAATCAGCGAGCCAGAGCTCTAGAGCGCATGCGCCCAGAGCCGGCACTCTGCGACAACAGACGCCACCGCGATGGGAGGCCCGCAGGAGCCAAAGAACAAGGACGAATGAAAACAGAGAAATGAAAGACCAATAGAAGTGGCCCACCCGCTCCCCTCCCCCCCCAACCCGACCCCCACCCAAAAATAAATAAATAAATAAATCTTTAAAAAAAAAAAAATAATAAAAAATAAAACAACAACAACAAAAAAGATTCTGCCTGCCACAACTAAGACCCGATGTAGCCAAATAACTAACTATATGTATTTTTTAAAAAACAACTCAGAGTCCTTGAATTGAATTACAAGTATTAGTATGCACTTTTGATATATTTTGTCCTTAATTTAAAAATCTTATCTCTGATTAAACAAGGCCAAAACAAAGGCTAGAAATAGTGACTAACCCAATAGCACTGAATACCCTTGGTCCCCCAATTATGATCTCTAAATGCTTTTTGTGTCAAAAGGACTTCTGAAAAAATGACAAGTTCTGGCTCTAGACAAGAAATGTCTGAGATGTAAGTATGAATAGAAGGTAAGGGTAACTTGGAAAATTCTTAGAAAATAAGAATAGCATAGAAAAATAAGGTCCTAGGTCTGTTCAGACCCAAGACCCAATCTGAAGAGGATCTCACTTATCAAAGGTGCAAAAATTTGAGCCTCAGTGAACTACAGTTCATGAATTCATAATGATAATGATGTTTAAAAATGCATTGTTCCCATTAGAAGATACTAGAAACCAACTCATTTTTAAATAATTGGCAAGAAAAAAAAAAGAAAGAATGAAGCATTCATCTTACCCTTTCCTTACAAAGTGTCCTTCTGGGTACCAAATAGTTGATAAGAGGAAATTTATAGAATTATTCTAGCTAATACATAAAAAATAATTAAAATATCATTATTTTGCAGTTTCTAAAATATTTATGAATCTATGCAAAAAATTATTGACATCATAAAAAGAGTGGCAACCAGACCTCATGGGCCTCCTTATCAAAGTCCACAGCACCATCTATGAAGTATTCTCACCAAAAGAATTGAATCTGAATCTGATAGAGCCTCTAGTTCTGATTCCAATTCACAGAGAACACAGGGGAAGCTGGAAAATGTCAAATGACATCGCAGAAATCTAATCAGTAAAACCAGACTGAGGGACACTCTTTAGGACAGAGGGTCCTCTTTCTTCAACTAATAAGTTACAAATAAAGTAAATACATAAATAAAAGCTATGGAAGGAGAATCTATAGATTAAAAAGAGACTTATCTACCTGTTTCAGTAACAATAATCATTATGAAACAACTGGAGAAATTTGTATCATGAGCAACAAAAAATTATTATCAAATTGCTATTGCCATTTGAAGAAAGGAATGACAGGAGTTATTGTTTGTTGGGAATCCACTATGTGCTCAGCAGCATTTGAAACACCAGGCATTCAGTATCTCATTTAATTTCTTACAGCAATCCTCTGGATAACAGCTATGGGTCTCCTTTTGTCAGTGAGATCTCAGAGGCATGACGTACTTTTCCCAAGCCAGTTCAGCTACTCAGTCACCAAAATGTGTGCTCACCCATAATGAACACTCATTTAACTCATTTGCTATTAGAGTAAAGCACTGGCTTCAGTCAAAATGCTTAACAGCCATGGAAACATTTGGTAAGCAATGGCAGATTTTCCCAGGGGAGTACTGTGGAGTAATTTAAGATGATAATTAGGAAGACTTGGTAGCAATTTAAAAGTATGTTTATGGTTAAGCAATCACAACATTTGCATGTATTCTAATTTTAATCACATTTTAAAACACGCAGTGCCAAACATTGAAAAGGAACAGGGTCAATGACAGCCTTATATTGTAACAAGCTTATGTTTAATTTGGTTTAAGCCCATCACAAACATTGGCAAGAAAAAAGAAAGAATGAAGCATTCATCACCTTTCCTTACAAAGTGTCCTTATGGGAACCAAATAGTTGATAAGAGGAAATTTATAGAATTATTCTAGCTAATACATAAAAAATAATTAAAATATCATTATTTTGCAGTTTCTAAAATATTTATGAATCTATGCAAAAAATTATTGACATCATAAAAAGAGTGGCAACCAGACCTCATGGGCCTCCTTATCAAAGTCCACAGCACCATCTATGAAGTATTCTCACCAAAAGAATTGAATCTGAATCTGATAGAGCCTCTAGTTCTGATTCCAATTCACAGAGAACACAGGGGAAGCTGGAAAATGTCAAATGACATCGCAGAAATCTAATCAGTAA
This sequence comes from Tragulus kanchil, assembly GCA_022376925.1. NCBI lineage: Eukaryota > Metazoa > Chordata > Mammalia > Artiodactyla > Tragulidae > Tragulus > Tragulus kanchil. The sequence continues at coordinate 121,061,901 of JAIOJX010000025.1, read as the reverse complement.
AACCAGACTGAGGGACACTCTTTAGGACAGAGGGTCCTCTTTCTTCAACTAATAAGTTACAAATAAAGTAAATACATAAATAAAAGCTATGGAAGGAGAATCTATAGATTAAAAAGAGACTTATCTACCTGTTTCAGTAACAATAATCATTATGAAACAACTGGAGAAATTTGTATCATGAGCAACAAAAAATTATTATCAAATTGCTATTGCCATTTGAAGAAAGGAATGACAGGAGTTATTGTTTGTTGGGAATCCACTATGTGCTTAGCAGCATTTGAAACACCAGGCATTCAGTATCTCATTTAATTTCTTACAGCAATCCTCTGGATAACAGCTATGGGTCTCCTTTTGTCAGTGAGATCTCAGAGGCATGACGTACTTTTCCCAAGCCAGTTCAGCTACTCAGTCACCAAAATGTGTGCTCACCCATAATGAACACTCATTTAACTCATTTGCTATTAGAGTAAAGCACTGGCTTCAGTCAAAATGCTTAACAGCCATGGAAACATTTGGTAAGCAATGGCAGATTTTCCCAGGGGAGTACTGTGGAGTAATTTAAGATGATAATTAGGAAGACTTGGTAGCAATTTAAAAGTATGTTTATGGTTAAGCAATCACAACATTTGCATGTATTCTAATTTTAATCACATTTTAAAAACACGCAGTGCCAAACATTGAAAAGGAACAGGGTCAATGACAGCCTTATTGGCTGAGGGTGGTGACATGTGGATACATTTTATTTTGACTTTGCAGTTGGTTCTTTAATGTTAGGTTACCATTACACTGCAAGCTCTTTTCTGACCCACATTTTATTTCTTTAGGATTCTGTTTTCTGTTAGGTAATATATTAGTTTCCTATTGCCAGTGTTACAAATTGCCACAAATTAAGTGGCTTAAGACACATTTATTATCTTATCATTCTGGAGGTCAAAGTCAAACAGTTTCACTGGGCTAAAATCAAGGTACCAGCAGGCCTGAGTTTCTGCTGAAAGCTCTGAGGGTGAATTTGTTTCCTTGCCTTTTCCAGCTTCTAGTGACTGCCCACACCCCTTGGCTCAGGGCCCCTCCCTCCATCTTCAAAGTCAGCAGTGTAGTGTTGCCACATGTCCTTCTCTGCCTTTGCTTCCACCACATCTTCTCTGACTGATTCTCTTGCCTGCTTCTTCGAAGGACTCTTGTGATGACATTGAGGCCACATGGATAATCCAAGATAATCTCCCCATCTCGAGAGACTTAATCACACCTGGAAAATCTCTTTGACTACATAAGGTAACATAGTCACATAGTTCCAGGCATTAGGACATGGACATCTTTGGCGGGCCATTTTTCACCTCCCACAGACCAATCATCTCACCAGCCACGCTGTGTTCACATGTTGGTGAGTAGTGTGTGTTCCTCTCTGATGCCAGCAAGGTCTTAACCAAATGCGACAAGTAAACAGTGGGAAGTAGGCACTGTAACAGGGCAGAGGACAGGTGAAGTAGCCAATGAGAACCCCTTGAACAGTGTGGAACCCTGGGGACCCATCCAGTGTGCAGCGACAGTGTTTTCTGGGAACCAGAGAAATGGAACTACTACTTACTTACAGGTGTGGTCTTCCTGCAAGAGTTGGCCAACTCCCATCAGTGTTTGGGAGCCCTTGCTCAGGTCAGCAGAGGCTGAGAAGTCATAAATAAACAGCTTCCTGTAACTACAGATGTCACAGCATAAAGGGGTTTTGGAGTCGGAATATGAAACAGGAACTAGGATTTCTTAAAGTTCCAGTGACTGACAGGAATTTGGAGACCATGAAGGTGTAAGGCTTGAAAAGTAGGCACCTGGAGCCAGGAATTCCTCTGGGACAGTCAAACCACTGTGTTGGGACAGCTGGGAGGCATCTAGAAAGAACCCTGATGTCAAATGTTTGGGAAACCAATAACATTGTTCAACTCCATCGCACAAGCAGTAATACTCCTGGCTCCAAACACCCTGGGGACTCCTGAGGTAACGAAAATTTCTCTGGGTCTTCTCTTTTTCCCCACCATTTCCAGCTGTGAGCTCCTTTTTCCTGATGTAGTCCAGTGAGCGAGTTACCTTGCCACTGCCCATGGGGTGCCCAGGTGGGGACACAGCTTTTCTCCCTTGATTTCTCCAAAAACACCATCCACATAAGACTCACATTTGAGACTCAGAAAAGGATTACAGTGCTGAAACTCTAAACTTGAACAATGGGCCTTCCTTCTGGTAAGTGCTTCTGTCTCATTACTAATAAGCCCTCCACATGGTGTCTTGCTTTAGACTTCCTTATTTTCTGTTTCCCCATTGCCTGTCCTTGATTTCTTCTTACCTTCAGACTCAATTCTCCTCACTTTTTAAGGCAGATGACTTGTGCTCTGCTAGATTCATTACTGTGCCTGCCAAGCCCTGGACATTCCACATGAGGTGCTACCCTTTTAGCAGCAACAGAGAGGAGGAACAAGTTTTGAAACATGACTTTTCTATCTCCCTCTAGTCTCTCTGAGAGAAGGGGTCACTACAGAGGTAGATTCTCTGTCTGAACATAGGCAGTATCCTTTAGGAGCTTTGTGTTTTAAATAGCAGTTCTCTTCCTCACATTATAAAGGCAACACGATAGGGAAAGGGCCAACTGAGGGACCGGAAGACCCAGTTTCCAGCTCCAGTGTTCCCAAAGTGACCTTGCTTGAGTCACTTTACTTCCTGCAAGAGCTTTTGGCAAAAACTCCCATCAGTGTTTGGAGCCCTTGCTCAGGTCAGCAGAGGCTGAGAAGTCATAAATAAACAGCTTCCTGTAACTACAGATGTCACAGCATAAAGGGGTTTTGGAGTCGGAATATGAAACAGGAACTAGGATTTCTTAAAGTTCCAGTGACTGACAGGAATTTGGAGACCATGAAGGTGTAAGGCTTGAAAAGTAGGCACCTGGAGCCAGGAATTCCTCTGGGACAGTCAAACCACTGTGTTGGGACAGCTGGGAGGCATCTAGAAAGAACCCTGATGTCAAATGTTTGGGAAACCAATAACATTGTTCAACTCCATCGCACAAGCAGTAATACTCCTGGCTCCAAACACCCTGGGGACTCCTGAGGTAACGAAAATTTCTCTGGGTCTTCTCTTTTTCCCCACCATTTCCAGCTGTGAGCTCCTTTTTCCTGATGTAGTCCAGTGAGCGAGTTACCTTGCCACTGCCCATGGGGTGCCCAGGTGGGGACACAGCTTTTCTCCCTTGATTTCTCCAAAAACACCATCCACATAAGACTCACATTTGAGACTCAGAAAAGGATTACAGTGCTGAAACTCTAAACTTGAACAATGGGCCTTCCTTCTGGTAAGTGCTTCTGTCTCATTACTAATAAGCCCTCCACATGGTGTCTTGCTTTAGACTTCCTTATTTTCTGTTTCCCCATTGCCTGTCCTTGATTTCTTCTTACCTTCAGACTCAATTCTCCTCACTTTTTAAGGCAGATGACTTGTGCTCTGCTAGATTCATTACTGTGCCTGCCAAGCCCTGGACATTCCACATGAGGTGCTACCCTTTTAGCAGCAACAGAGAGGAGGAACAAGTTTTGAAACATGACTTTTCTATCTCCCTCTAGTCTCTCTGAGAGAAGGGGTCACTACAGAGGTAGATTCTCTGTCTGAACATAGGCAGTATCCTTTAGGAGCTTTGTGTTTTAAATAGCAGTTCTCTTCCTCACATTATAAAGGCAACACGATAGGGAAAGGGCCAACTGAGGGACCGGAAGACCCAGTTTCCAGCTCCAGTGTTCCCAAAGTGACCTTGCTTGAGTCACTTTACTTCCCCGAGGGTGGGTTGATGTCCTTGCTGGAAAAGAAGCCACAAGGAAATATCTTTACCAAGGCTGTTGTGATGCTTATAAAATAAAATATTTGGGAATCTTTAAAAGTGGCAAAAAGATCTTCTATCAATGAACAGACGATGGTTAGTAACGTTAGCAAGGAAACTACTGTTTATGCATTTGGTAATCAATCAACCAGATAAGTGGTTGGTTGGTTGGTTGGTTTTCCCATACTGTGTTTCAGAGAGCTGAGTGATAAGGAAAACCAAAATGAGTTGACTAGATGACCAGTTCAGGCCACGCTGGTTTGAGAGTTGTGCCTTCCTGTTGTCAAATGCAGACAAGGCCACCCACACATGCAAAGGGTGATGGGGCAACTGTGGGCCATCTTGAGAAGCAACTGGTCTTTTCCATAGTCTTTAAAAAAAAAATGGAAGAGTGACAGAGTCACCAACTGGACCCATGTGGAGGCTGACGTCATGGGACTTGGCCCAACCTTCTTTACATGAGGGCTCTCACTCCTGCATGTCAAAGCCAAATACAGACTAACAAAAACCAAGGTGATGTTTCCTTTTGGCTTAGGGTCACTTTTCATTGACTGCTAAAAGTTATATTGTTGCCTATAACTTAGCAACATCAGCCTCCAAGATTTCCTGATTTATTATCCTTTCTGTCTGTTTTTTTTTTGTTTTGGTTTGCTTGCTTTTGCTTTTAGTCAATATGTTTTAAAGGAAGGCACGTTCTTGATGATATAAGGGTGCTGAGATAATTTTTAAAGTCTCCACAGTCATGGCCTTCTAGGTTTGGGAAATCAAAGTTATGGACCAACCAAGTGTGATCCATTAAAGACCCACAGTGCACATGTCAGGGTGCCTTAGAAATTCTAAGTAAAAAGACCTGTTTAACTTATTTAGAGCTTCCTTGGTGGCTCAGCAGTAAAGAACCCACCTGCCAATGAAGGAGACACAGGCTCCATCCCTGGGTGGAGAAGATCCCCTGAAGGAGGAAATGGCCACCCACTCCAGTATTCTGGCCTGAGAAATCCCATAGAGAGAGGAGCCTACAGCCCGTTGGGTCACAGAGTTGGACACAACTGAGCAACGAAACAACAGCGAAACTTCATCTAACTCTGTTCTCCACATGAATCCTCTGGCCCAAACCTCTGTATTATTTCTAAAGGACACTTCTTAATATCTGGAACAGATCGTTTCCAAAGAAGAAGCTCTGAGGAGCACCACTTGACTGGAGGTTTCCATGTGTCCCTAGGCCTGTTCTCGTCCTTCTGCTAGCTGCCCAGGGCTTGGAAAGGCTGACGTGTCTGAACTGCCTCAGGAGTCCCTTGCCTTCTAGGTTGGGTCCAACCAACGGAAGAGATGAAAGGGTAGGAAAAGAGTGTAATCAAAGCATTGATTTCCCCACTCAGTCCTTTCAAGGTTGCTGCCTGTTGCCACCTGAAGGGATGCAGACAAGGCCACCCACACATGCAAAGGGTGATGGGGCAACTGTGGGCCATCTTGAGAAGCAACTGGTCTTTTCCATAGTCTTTAAAAAATGGAAGAGTGACAGAGTCACCAACTGGACCCATGTGGAGGCTGACGTCATGGGACTTGGCCCAACCTTCTTTACATGAGGGCTCTCACTCCTGCATGTCAAAGCCAAATACAGACTAACAAAAACCAAGGTGATGTTTCCTTTTGGCTTAGGGTCACTTTTCATTGACTGCTAAAAGTTATATTGTTGCCTATAACTTAGCAACATCAGCCTCCAAGATTTCCTGATTTATTATCCTTTCTGTCTGTTTTTTTTTTGTTTTGGTTTGCTTGCTTTTGCTTTTAGTCAATATGTTTTAAAGGAAGGCACGTTCTTGATGATATAAGGGTGCTGAGATAATTTTTAAAGTCTCCACAGTCATGGCCTTCTAGGTTTGGGAAATCAAAGTTATGGACCAACCAAGTGTGATCCATTAAAGACCCACAGTGCACATGTCAGGGTGCCTTAGAAATTCTAAGTAAAAAGACCTGTTTAACTTATTTAGAGCTTCCTTGGTGGCTCAGCAGTAAAGAACCCACCTGCCAATGAAGGAGACACAGGCTCCATCCCTGGGTGGAGAAGATCCCCTGAAGGAGGAAATGGCCACCCACTCCAGTATTCTGGCCTGAGAAATCCCATAGAGAGAGGAGCCTACAGCCCGTTGGGTCACAGAGTTGGACACAACTGAGCAACGAAACAACAGCGAAACTTCATCTAACTCTGTTCTCCACATGAATCCTCTGGCCCAAACCTCTGTATTATTTCTAAAGGACACTTCTTAATATCTGGAACAGATCGTTTCCAAAGAAGAAGCTCTGAGGAGCACCACTTGACTGGAGGTTTCCATGTGTCCCTAGGCCTGTTCTCGTCCTTCTGCTAGCTGCCCAGGGCTTGGAAAGGCTGACGTGTCTGAACTGCCTCAGGAGTCCCTTGCCTTCTAGGTTGGGTCCAACCAACGGAAGAGATGAAAGGGTAGGAAAAGAGTGTAATCAAAGCATTGATTTCCCCACTCAGTCCTTTCAAGGTTGCTGCCTGTTGCCACCTGAAGATGACAGTGGTCCTCTGTACACAGTGATTTCCTTTAGTGACCCATCTTTCTTCTTGCCCCTTCAGGCCAAGCGTAGCATCTTCTCCCAAGGTTGCTAATCCATCCTGGTTCCTGCTTCATCCGTGGTAAGTTGCCCTTAAACTGTCCCTGTAAAATACTCTTCTTACCCTATTTGAATAGTAGTGTCTTCCTGTTACAACACTAACATACTTCTTTATATCCATGACAGGCTAACAAAAAAAGTCTAACATGATGAGATAAGAAAAATATTTTAAAATCTAGTTAATAGGCGATTGCAGTTAGAATCCTGAAAGACATGCAAAATAGAACATAGATTGCCCGTGTAATATTCAGATCCCATAAACAACTCAGCCTGATGTCCCTGGCATTAGTTCTGTCCTGCCTCATCCTGCGTGACAATCTCATAGCTTTGAAAGGACTTTGACAAGGTCAGGTCATGGTGCCCAGCCACATCCCAGCTGTTGACAAAGACCTCCGGTTCCCTTTAGGATATTCCTCTTTCTAAACTGGAGTACCAATTAAGGAACTTAATTTCTAAAAGAGTTGTTTTGATGCCAGAGTAATGAAAGTATCCATAGTGGCTTCTCCTTTATAAATGGGACACTGTCTCATGTGCTTCCTTGTCAGGATTTTTGAAGACTAATGAAAAAGCAAATTTGATAGATAAGTCTCTCGTCCTCAGGTGGTTATGAAACATGCACTAATGTCTCACAGAAAGAGAGAGGAGCCTCAGTTGGACGGACAACTGAGCAACGAAACACGCGAAACTTCATCTAACTCTGTTCTCCACATGAATCCTCTGGCCCAAACCTCTGTATTATTTCTAAAGGACACTTCTTAATATCTGGAACAGATCGTTTCCAAAGAAGAAGCTCTGAGGAGCACCACTTGACTGGAGGTTTCCATGTGTCCCTAGGCCTGTTCTCGTCCTTCTGCTAGCTGCCCAGGGCTTGGAAAGGCTGACGTGTCTGAACTGCCTCAGGAGTCCCTTGCCTTCTAGGTTGGGTCCAACCAACGGAAGAGATGAAAGGGTAGGAAAAGAGTGTAATCAAAGCATTGATTTCCCCACTCAGTCCTTTCAAGGTTGCTGCCTGTTGCCACCTGAAGATGACAGTGGTCCTCTGTACACAGTGATTTCCTTTAGTGACCCATCTTTCTTCTTGCCCCTTCAGGCCAAGCGTAGCATCTTCTCCCCAAGGTTGCTAATCCATCCTGGTTCCTGCTTCATCCGTGGTAAGTTGCCCTTAAACTGTCCCTGTAAAATACTCTTCTTACCCTATTTGAATAGTAGTGTCTTCCTGTTACAACACTAACATACTTCTTTATATCCATGACAGGCTAACAAAAAAAGTCTAACATGATGAGATAAGAAAAATATTTTAAAATCTAGTTAATAGGCGATTGCAGTTAGAATCCTGAAAGACATGCAAAATAGAACATAGATTGCCCGTGTAATATTCAGATCCCATAAACAACTCAGCCTGATGTCCCTGGCATTAGTTCTGTCCTGCCTCATCCTGCGTGACAATCTCATAGCTTTGAAAGGACTTTGACAAGGTCAGGTCATGGTGCCCAGCCACATCCCAGCTGTTGACAAAGACCTCCGGTTCCCTTTAGGATATTCCTCTTTCTAAACTGGAGTACCAATTAAGGAACTTAATTTCTAAAAGAGTTGTTTTGATGCCAGAGTAATGAAAGTATCCATAGTGGCTTCTCCTTTATAAATGGGACACTGTCTCATGTGCTTCCTTGTCAGGATTTTTGAAGACTAATGAAAAAGCAAATTTGATAGATAAGTCTCTCGTCCTCAGGTGGTTATGAAACATGCACTAATGTCTACGGAGTGCAAGCACTGTATGTACTAGAGACAGGAGGCCTTCTGGGAGGGGAAATAGATACTAATGAAAATGTCGGTCCTTTCCCTTGAGGAATTTACAGAGCCATTACACACACACACACACACACACACACACACACACAATCACTCAGTTGGGTCCATCTCTTTGCAACCTCATGGACTGCAATTCACCAGGCTACTTCGCCCATGGAATTTTCCAGGCAAAATTTGAATGGCTTGCCATTTCCTACTTCAGGAATCTTCCCGATCCAGGGATCAAACCCATGCCTCCTGAATCTCCTGCATTGGCAGGCGAACTCTTTACTTTGCTATATACATATATATATATATATATATATATATATATATATACACATATTCTCAACACTTGAGCCAATGAGAAAGCTTGAAAATGGTTTGCTACAAATACTACAGATACCTAATGTAGGTACAAATAAAAATCTTTATATTTTGTTGAATATTGAGTCTATGTCTTGTGTGTCTGTCTGTCTGCATATTTGTCTATGTATATGCAAAAAAAAAAAAAAGAGGGGCAAGATTAGAAGCAGTGTGAAATAAAAAGATTATGGGGCTTCCCTGGTGGTCCAGTGGGTAACGAGTCTGCCTTGCAAGTACAGGGGGTACCAGATCGATCCCTGGCCCAGGAAGATCTCATATGCCGCAGAGTAGCTGGACCAGTGTGTCCAATTAAGAGTCAGCACTCTGGAGCACATGTACCCAGAGCCAGTGCTCTGCAACAAGAGAGACCACTGCAATGGGAGGCTCACATAGGCCAAAGAATAAAGATGGATGAAAATTAATAAACAGAAAAGTAATAAAAGAGGCCAAAATTTAAAAAAAGAAAAAGATCATGAGTTTTAGAGTTAATTATATGAGTTTTATAGTTAATTATTTGGGTTAATTTGTTTAGCCATAGGTAGTTATTTAATTCTTCTAAAATTTCCACATCTGAAAAATACATAAAATAAAAAATATTGAGTACACAGATAGACAAAGCTGTTGTGAAGACTTGATGACATCAGATAAACTAAGGAGCCTAGACTGAGCTACCACTTTGGAGGCCCCCATGAAATGTCAGTTGTTCTCTCTTCCTTCAGAAAAAAATAGACTTTGAAATCTATTTTTATTAATAACTTTTTATAAAGGCTTGCCCTGAAGGAGAGCATGGCAACCCATGCCAGTATTCTTGCCTAAAGAATCCCATGGACAGAGAAGCCTGGTGGGCTATGGTCCATAGGGTCACAAAGAGAGCCAACTGAAGTGACAGTGCACACTCATAAAGTCTTTGTGGAGAAGGTGAATCTTTTAAATAATTTTGACTAATAAAAGCAGGAGGCCAAAAGAAATCATTATCTTTTCAGATACTGCCAGAAAGGGAAATCAGAGAATTGAAAAAAAAAATAAAGTGTCCCCATAGATATTATGGTACCCATTCTGTTGCCTCTAGAGAGAATTGAACTAATCCAGAGAATACTCTTTTCAAAAAGAATTTCTAGAAATGAAGTTTCATAACCCATCTAGGTAGTATCTTTTAGAGCCACTCAATCTTTAAGAACTTCTTACTATGTTTCAATACAGATTTTCCCCTGGAATTCCAGCCCTACCGCCCCTGTCCCACCAATCCCATGTCCCCTGAGATGATGTAGATTTACTCACACTTTACACCATGACTGTCTCCATTGTCTTTTACACCCTATCATTTATACCTTTTGCTTTCCAATCTAGAGATGTTTTATGTAGAAGCCAGACTAACATGGGAAGGAGATTTTGTAAATAAGTTCAACTTAGGTCCTGAGCTGCCTTAACCCCAGGGAAACATTAAAATAATCACAACTGGAGAAGAACTGACCACTTTGTTTAGAAGAGTCGGAAAGCCTCCAAAGCCAATTCACACACCTGCCATGATCGTGTGTGTGTGCGCGCGCACACGCTCACACAGGATATTTGCAAACTGCTTGCTTCCTCAAGAACTGTACCCCCTGCATCAACCCATGAATTAGACCTCTGATGACTGCAAATACTGTTGTATCCAGAACTTCAAACATCATTTAAAGAGAGGCAACAATTCATTTCCAGTCCACAACATAGTTTATATAGCAGGAAGGGAAACACCACTCGGTAAACCGGCACGAGTCTGAGGAGGAACTGGCAGAGAAGGACTTCCTTGTTTGTTTCCTGGGACAGTGCCCTGTGGATTGTGATAGGTAGGGGACAGGGTGAGGCCCTCTGAACATAAAATAATAGGAAAGGTGCTATCCTGATTACTGCATTTTATTGCAATGATACTTGATGTGTGGTAATTGCCATCTGTTGAATTTTCATTACCTAGACCTCATAAATGGGGCTCTGAAGGGAAGTGACAACATTACACTTTGCCCCGAAACCCTTAACGGGAGACCATTCAAAGACCATCCAAATGGTCATCTTAATTACAGAGATGTGCTTGCTGCATTTGCAGTGAAAACATTTTTGGAAAGAAGGATCTCTGAATGCATGGCCCTCTTTGTGGGTATCCAGTGCACATGTGAGCCCCTGAGGCAGGCATATATAATCCTGGCACTCACTGATTTTATTGTAATTGCCCATTGAATACCTGTCTGTCCTGCTTGGCAATAAAATGTTACAATTTCTACCACAGGGAAAGTGTAGAGTGTTCTGAAATCACATGGCAAGGACAGCTAACGAAATTAAGAAAGCCATGAGAAGTTTCCCTAAGGAGGTGACATCTCAGCCAAGACTTGAAGTGAGGCCGTCTAATCAAGCTGAAAGATCAGGATGGCAATGCCACTCCAGCACGGTTTACCAAACTGGTGCTTCTTAGACTTGAGTGAACATTCAAGTCACTGGGGAATGTTATTTAAATGTGGATTCTGATTCTCTAGGTCTTGGGGGCCACGAGATTTTGTATTTCTAAAAAGCTCCTAGATAATGGTACTGGTCCAAGGATTACCCTCTGAGTAGCAAGGTGCTAGATAACCTTCTGAAGTACTCAGCTTTCTATGCTCAGTTTTCTAGTCTGTAAAATGGGCTTCTAAAGGCTAGAGAAACATGGATGTGAATTCATCTGTGACATATTCTTATCTGATCACATTCATGACAAACACCCCTGCTGACTGAACAAGAATCCCTAGACATTTGCCAAACTGCTTTTCCTTCTGCCTTGTCATTGTTTTCTTCATCTAGTCAAATAATTTTTTTTTAAGATTTATTTATTTATTTATTTTGGGTGGGGGTCGGGTTGGGGAGGGAGGGGAGCGGGCGGGCCACTTCTATTGGTCTTTCATTTATCTATTTTCATCCGTCTTCGTTCTTTGGCTCCTATGGGCCTCCCATCACGGTGGCGTCTGTTGTTGCAGAGCACCGGCTCTGGGCGCATGAGCTGCAGAGCTCCGGCTAGGTGATTGGACACATGAGTCCAGCCGCTCCGCGGCACGTGGGATCTTCCCAGGCCAGGGCTCGAACCGGCGCCCCTTGCACTGCAAGGCGGTGTCCTTACCCACTGGACCACCAGGGGGAGCCCCAAATAATTTTTTAAAAAACCCTTTTCCTACCTCAGGTTTTGTCCTATTATAAGCCAGATGGTAGCTCCTAAAGTAAGCTATATTGTGCAAAAAACCAGATTTATTTAAAATAGTAAGATTTTTCAGCTGAAAATTCAAAAGCTGTTGTTGCTGAGATGCTAGATTGAGTCCAACTCTTTGCAAGCCCATGGATCGTATCCCACCAGGCTGCATTGATAGCCTGAATACCTGTCTGTCCTGCTTCAATAAAATGTTACAATTTCTACCACAGGGAAAGTGTAGAGTGTTCTGAAATCACATGGCAAGGACAGCTAACGAAATTAAGAAAGCCATGAGAAGTTTCCCTAAGGAGGTGACATCTCAGCCAAGACTTGAAGTGAGGCCGTCTAATCAAGCTGAAAGATCAGGATGGCAATGCCACTCCAGCACGGTTTACCAAACTGGTGCTTCTTAGACTTGAGTGAACATTCAAGTCACTGGGGAATGTTATTTAAATGTGGATTCTGATTCTCTAGGTCTTGGGGGCCACGAGATTTTGTATTTCTAAAAAGCTCCTAGATAATGGTACTGGTCCAAGGATTACCCTCTGAGTAGCAAGGTGCTAGATGACCTTCTGAAGTACTCAGCTTCTCTATGCTCAGTTTTCTAGTCTGTAAAATGGGCTTCTAAAGGCTAGAGAAACATGGATGTGAATTCATCTGTGACATATTCTTATCTGATCACATTCATGACAAACACCCCTGCTGACTGAACAAGAATCCCTAGACATTTGCCAAACTGCTTTTCCTTCTGCCTTGTCATTGTTTTCTTCATCTAGTCAAATAATTTTTTTTTAAGATTTATTTATTTATTTATTTTGGGTGGGGGTCGGGTTGGGGAGGGAGGGGAGCGGGCGGGCCACTTCTATTGGTCTTTCATTTATCTATTTTCATCCGTCTTCGTTCTTTGGCTCCTATGGGCCTCCCATCACGGTGGCGTCTGTTGTTGCAGAGCACCGGCTCTGGGCGCATGAGCTGCAGAGCTCCGGCTCGGTGATTGGACACATGAGTCCAGCCGCTCCGCGGCACATGGGATCTTCCCAGGCCAGGAATCCAACCGGTGTCCCTTGCACTGCAAGGCGGTGTCCTTACCCACTGGACCACCAGGGGGAGCCCCAAATAATTTTTTAAAAAACCCTTTTCCTACCTCAGGTTTTGTCCTATTATAAGCCAGATGGTAGCTCCTAAAGTAAGCTATATTGTGCAAAAAACCAGATTTATTTAAAATAGTAAGATTTTTCAGCTGAAAATTCAAAAGCTGTTGTTGCTGAGATGCTAGATTGAGTCCAACTCTTTGCAAGCCCATGGATCGTATCCCACCAGGCTGCTCTCTCCATGGATTTCCCAGGCAAGAATACTGGAGTGGATTGTCATTTCCTCCTCCAGGGTATCTTCCCAACCCAGGGATGAAACCTGAGTCTCCTGCCTTGGCAGGCAGATTCTTTACCACTGGGCCACCAGGGAAGCCCTGTTGATATCTTCTAATGTTGGAGGTTAACTGATTCACTGATATGTGTCATAATCCCTGAGCAGAGTCAGGGCCAGTGAATGCTGATTTCCTCACTCAGTGACAAGCATTTGGCAACATACAGCCTTCTTGCTATAATTAACTTTCAGGTTAAACAGCATATCACTCATCTCAAAATTGCAAAATTTATACTTGCAATCAAACACATGTTAAATTCAGAGGTTTCGTGACTGACTGTGAAATTCACCCGTTTACTTTGACATCTTGGTTTTCCACAGCATCTCACCCAGAGCCTGAGTCAGGGTTCAAGGGAATTTTTTAAAAAGCACTCACAGCTAGGGAAAAACTGAGATGTGGGTGGGGTTCTTAGATAAGAAAGTGAAGCAGGGATTTCCTGGTGGTCCAGTGGGTAAAGAGTCCTCCTTGCAGTGCAAGGGGCACTGGTTCGATCCCTGGTCTGGGAAGATCCCAAGCGCAGAGCAGCTGGACAGAGATGTGTCCAATTACGAGCCGGCACTTTGGAGCGCATGCACCCAAAGCTGGTGCACTGCGGCAGGAGGGGCCGCTACGATAGGAGGCCCACACAGGCCAAAGAATAAAGACGAATGAAAATAAATAAATCCCCACCACCACCAAAAAAAAAAAAAAAACAATGGAAGAGGCCAAAAATGAAAAAAAGAAAGTTATAGCAAATCAGGAACAAATTCAGACCAGGCAGACTAAGGGAAATTATGTTCCACTGATTGGCTTACCCAAACTATTCTCTTTGAGAACACTTTGTTAATACTATTTTTTCCTTACCTTTAGGACATTTCTGATCTTTTTGTTTTTATTTTTTAAAATTATGTATAATTTTTTAAATTTATTTTTTATTGAAGTAGGCTATATACAAGGTTATATATAAAAATAGAATGATTCACAATATTTAAAGTTTACTCTCCATTTATAGTTATTATAAAATAGTGGTTATATTCCATGCTGCACAATAGATCCTTGTAGCTTATTTTTATACATAATAGTTTGTATCTCTTAATGTTTCATTTGGGATGTTTTTGAAAACTCCCATTTCTCAATTTCTGCCTCCTTGCTCCTTCCATCTAATTCATACTCAGAATTCACTCTGAACAATTGTATGAGAAGGGAGAACCAGTTTCATGTACTTCAGTGAGAAGATACCATCTTTCCTCACTTGATGAACTTCTACTATGTGCTGGGTGCCCTGAGCAAACCAGCAGTGGATACAGCAGATGTGTGTTCTGCCTTCTTAGACGTTTTAATCTAGTTGGAGGAGGCAGAAACCTTGCACGTAAACAAACCAGTAAGTACGTAACTTGAACAGTGTGCTCAGAAGGAGACAGGAGTTCAGTGCCAGAGAACAGGGCAGTGGAGGAGGGTCAGGTTGGTTAGCCAGGCAGGAAGGAGCTACTCAGGGAGTAACACTGAAACCTGAACTGAAGAATGAGCAGAGACCTCTGTGCCAAGTGCAGGGAACATGTTCTTGGCAAGGGAACAGCATGTGCAAAGGCTGGTAATGTTCGAGAAACTGAAACAGGTGAGTTTGTGCTTCTTAATAGCCCCATCTAGGTTCCTGAGAACCTTAATGTTCCTCTGTAGGAAAACGGTCAAAATATAGTACACAGAGATATTCTATCAAGGGAGTTATGTGATGTGATAGTTAAGAGTATAAAGCCTGAAGACATACTGATGTGTGATTCTGCCGTTCACTAGCTATGTATGCTTAGGCACATCATTACATCTCCCCCAACTCAGTTTCCTCATCTGTAAAATGGAGAGATGTCATAGTTACCACTTTATAGGTTTGTTGCAAGGACAAAATGAGGAACAGGTGCATACTTCCTGGTACAGAGTAAGTGCTTTGTAAGTGCCTTACAGACAATTTGCTAGAATAAACGAGAGAAGTTGGAGGGCTGCTGAAACCAACAAGACCAAGTGCTAGGAAAGCACAAAGGCAGGAAGAATTTCGACTAGGGTGTATCATAGTGGAGGTAGTTTTTCAACTGTATTTTGAAAGATAGAGAGAAGTTGACTCTCTAGATGTGGCGAAAGCAAAGTCACCCTCCTGGGGATTGTTCTAAGCTCCTCTTTTCCTTCCTCTTTCACATGTAATTGATCATCAAGTCCTTTCTCTGATCACCCACCACTTTGACAGTGGTCGTGTCTGGACCACTGCAGTGACCGTTGCCTTGTCATGGGTCTCCCCTCAGACCGACGCCCACGCCTAGACTGCCCTTAGGACAACAGTAGAGGGCAATTGTCCATGTAAGTGCCTCTCTTTCAAGGAGCCTAGACCTGCTCCCTAAGCTTCTGGTTGATGCCTGTTGAGCTGAACTGCTGTCCACTACTGTTCCTCCTCTATTCATCAGAGTTCATTCAGAAAAAAAGAAGCCATTCTGGGTGTTTCCAAAAGTGGAAATTGAACACAGGGGGCTGGTTTGCAAAAGAAGAGCCAGAGGCCAGCAGCAGGCTTTAAGTAATTCAAACATTAGCATTTGCAGGAAGCTGCTAGCACTCTTGATGGGGAAGGAGGGAGGGTGGCCAGAGCCCGAAGGCTGGAGCTCTGTGACCAGAGCTGAAATATGGCAGGAGCTGGAATGTTTGGAGGGATTCTCCCACAGAGGAAATGGAGAAACGTAACCTCTAAAGGAGGTACTGCCTGAAGCTGGAGGAATGCAGATACCCTGACTTCTCCCCGACTCCTCCATCCAAACTTCTCCCAGTGTCTTCCAAGCACCCCATTCACCTGGAGGCCAGAAGGCAAAGGAGCCTGGGAAACGTAGCTGCTTGGACACAGTGCAGAGCCAGGAGACTGGGGAGTGAGAATGGGAGCAAATGGGCAACCTCCAGGTACCCCTCTGATTCTTCCCTCGCTGCTGCTGCTGCAGATCTGAACTTGCTGCCCCCCAGCTCCCCTTAATGTCATCAGAACAGCTCCTTGACATCTACAGGATAAAGACCACATTCTGCAGGGATGAAAAATATAAGAGGGTATCTGAGAGACTGGTCAGAGAGAACATCTGTGAGAACACTACCCGACTGCACCCTAGGGGAGGCACGGGGCCCAGCGAGGGAAGGGAG
Organism: Tragulus kanchil; assembly: GCA_022376925.1. Lineage (NCBI taxonomy): Eukaryota > Metazoa > Chordata > Mammalia > Artiodactyla > Tragulidae > Tragulus > Tragulus kanchil. The sequence goes on along the minus strand of JAIOJX010000025.1, from coordinate 121,045,521 downwards.
CAGCCCGCCCATCTTTCCTGGGGATGAGAGGGCTGAATAAGCTTTAGCATCTGCAGCTGGTCCTGTCGAAACTCTTCACCAGTGTCACCATAACGAAAAATGAAAAATGTCCCTGTGCATATTCAAAGCACTTATGATACATTTTGAAGTGCTTTCAGAAACATCATCCAATTTTACCCTGATAACAACAGGCAGGAGGAACATTACTTTCTCCCATTAAACTCATGAGTGAGCACAGGAGGCTACAGAAAGGCAAAGTGCTCAGCACAGGCTAGTGGCAGGGTGGTACTTGAACTCAGGGCTCCTCATTCCCGGTTAAAGCTGCTTACACCAGACCTAGAGGCCCAGACCCGGGATCACAAAACTCTCAAAGTCCTTGCAATCAGGATAGGACCTCTATACAAGGTTTTTGATATACAAAATGTTGATCACAAATCACACATTAAAGCAAATGTGAGGCTAATTTTTTTCCTATTGGACTTCAGATCCCTTAGTTTGGTAACTAAAGTTATCTATGAGAAAGATGAATTATTAACTAATAAATTAAGTTTATTTGGTGGAAACAAATAAATTACAACATATGGGAAATGAAAAGAGCAGGAGGAGGTCAGGGAAGACCAGAAACTATGACGTGGTTTCTTATAGAATTCCCTTCCCTTCTTATAGAATTCCCTTTGAGCAGCCCTTTATAAAGTTATCTTATGCTTTGTTTCATGGTTAGAATTTTTCTGTCAAGAAGAGGCAAGATGAAATGGGGATAAGGGTAAAGAGAGCTTAAAAATAAATTTACAGAAATTGGTACGAACTCTCTGGAGAGCAATTTGATGACACATACATCAATATTCCTAAAAACATGCCCTTCCTTTGAGTCAGCACCATCATGTCTAGGAATTTATTCTAAAGAAATTAATCACAGTTACTCACAAGTATACATTATGAATGGCCTCCCAGCTCCCTTAATGTCATCCATTGCACCAGGATAAAGACCACATTCTGCAGGGATGAAATATAAGAGGGTATCTGAGAGACTGGTCAGAGAGAACATCTGTGAGAACACTACCCGACTGCACCCTAGGGGAGGCACGGGGCCCAGCGAGGGAAGGGAGCAGCCCGCCCATCTTTCCTGGGGATGAGAGGGCTGAATAAGCTTTAGCATCTGCAGCTGGTCCTGTCGAAACTCTTCACCAGTGTCACCATAACGAAAAATGAAAAATGTCCCTGTGCATATTCAAAGCACTTATGATACATTTTGAAGTGCTTTCAGAAACATCATCCAATTTTACCCTGATAACAACAGGCAGGAGGAACATTACTTTCTCCCATTAAACTCATGAGTGAGCACAGGAGGCTACAGAAAGGCAAAGTGCTCAGCACAGGCTAGTGGCAGGGTGGTACTTGAACTCAGGGCTCCTCATTCCCGGTTAAAGCTGCTTACACCAGACCTAGAGGCCCAGACCCGGGATCACAAAACTCTCAAAGTCCTTGCAATCAGGATAGGACCTCTATACAAGGTTTTTGATATACAAAATGTTGATCACAAATCACACATTAAAGCAAATGTGAGGCTAATTTTTTTCCTATTGGACTTCAGATCCCTTAGTTTGGTAACTAAAGTTATCTATGAGAAAGATGAATTATTAACTAATAAATTAAGTTTATTTGGTGGAAACAAATAAATTACAACATATGGGAAATGAAAAGAGCAGGAGGAGGTCAGGGAAGACCAGAAACTATGACGTGGTTTCTTATAGAATTCCCTTCCCTTCTTATAGAATTCCCTTTGAGCAGCCCTTTATAAAGTTATCTTATGCTTTGTTTCATGGTTAGAATTTTTCTGTCAAGAAGAGGCAAGATGAAATGGGGATAAGGGTAAAGAGAGCTTAAAAATAAATTTACAGAAATTGGTACGAACTCTCTGGAGAGCAATTTGATGACACATACATCAATATTCCTAAAAACATGCCCTTCCTTTGAGTCAGCACCATCATGTCTAGGAATTTATTCTAAAGAAATTAATCACAGTTACTCACAAGTATACATATATGAATGCTTATTGAAGCTCTGCTTATGAAAGTAAAAAATTCAATATTACCTAGATGTCTAGAAAACAGAGAATTTGTTAAATAGTACGTATTATGTTCATACAAAACAGAATGTCATGAGGCCATGGGAAGTGATAGTGCAGAAAAACATGTAACTATGCTAAGAAATCAAAGTGACCTATGAAAATTTACAGCAAAAACACTGTATGTAGATCAAGCTGATAATGCTGACCATCTATAGGTATTGTAATTATAGGTGAGTAATTTTTTCTTGCTTACTGATGTATTTTGTAAACTTTCTACTCTGAATTTGATCTGGCTATCTTTTTCTAATGTTAAATACATTTATTAATGTTGTGGTAAAGGTGGATAATTATTTTAATCAGGTTTATTAACATATATTCTGTATATACAGAAAAAGTTACATTGTAGAAAATAGTCCTATGAGTTTTGACAAATATATACAACACAATCATGAGATACAAATTTTTCCGTCATCCAAAATAAGTTCCCTTGGGTTCCTCTGTAATCAATTTCTTCTCCACTCTCAATCACTGATCTGTTTTCTCTCATATAAATGGAATCATATAATGTGTAACCTTTTGAGTTTAACTTCTTCTACTTAGCATCAAATTTTAAAATTAAACTCTTGCATGAATTAGCAGTTCATTGCATGGATATAGTATAATACATATATCCATTAATGAGTTGACAGATCTTTGGGTTGCTTTTAATTTTGAACTATTATGAATAAAGCTGCTACAGATGTTCTCATACAGGGTTTGGTGTGGACATATGTTTTCATTTCATATATATTTCATAAATACTTAGAAGTGGGATTGCTGGGTCACATGGTAAGTTTATGCTTAGCTTTATAAGAAACAGCCAAACTGTTTTCCAAAGTGATTGCAGCATCCCAAGCTTCTCTAGCAGCTAATACTGCCAAGGTTTTTTGCCTTTAAAAAAAAAAAAAAAAAAAAAAAAAATATATATATATATATATATATATATATATATTTGTTTATTTATTTTTGGCTATTTTCGGTTTTCACTGCTGCTGCAGGCTCTTCTGTAGTTGTTGAGGTGAGCAGGCTTCTTGTAGTGGTGACTTCTCTTGTTGTGGAACTCAGGCTCTAGGGCACATGGGCTTCAAAAGTTGTGGTTCCGAGGCTCTAGAGCACAGAGTCAATAGTTGTGGTTCACGTGCTTAGTTGCTCCACAGCATGTGGGATCTTTCTGGATCAGGGATCAAAGCCATGTCTCCTGCATTGGCAGGCGAACTCTTCACCACTGACCAGGGAAGCCCTGCTTGCTTTTCCATTTGTTGTTTTTTTTAATTTTTATTTCTTAAGTAATTCTGATAGGTATGTAGTGATACTTTTTTATTTTAATTTGCATTTTTTTTTTGATTTTTGGCCACTTATTCATTTTCATCCATCTTTATTCCTTGGCCTGTGTGGGCCTTCCATTGCAGTGGCCTCTCTCGTCACATGCGCTCCAGAGCTTGGCTCGGTAGTTGGACACATCCATGCAGCCGCTCCGCACCATGTGGGATACTCCCCGGTCAGGGATCAAACCTGTGCCCCTTGCACTGCAAGGAAGTGTCCTTACCCACTGGACTACCAGGGAAGTCCCTTAATTTGCATTATTTAATGACAAATTATATTAGACATCTTTTCATATATTAGTTGCATCTGTATCTCTTTTTCAGTGAAAAGTTTATTCAAACCTTTCACTCATTTTTGGAAGGATTGTTTCTTATTACTGAGTTAAAAGAATCTTCATTTGTTCTAGATACAAATCCTTTATTTATTGATATTTGCAATTAGTAAATATTTTCCAAGTTTGTGGCTGATCTTTTAATAATATTTTTAAACATAAATCTTTACTTTTATAGAAAAAAACTTAGAAGTGGGATTGCTGGGTCACATGGTAAGTTTATGCTTAGCTTTATAAGAAACAGCCAAACTGTTTTCCAAAGTGATTGCAGCATCCCAAGCTTCTCTAGCAGCTAATACTGCCAAGGTTTTTTGCCTTTAAAAAAAAAAAAAAAAAAAAAAAATATATATATATATATATATATATATATATATATTTGTTTATTTATTTTTGGCTATTTTCGGTTTTCACTGCTGCTGCAGGCTCTTCTGTAGTTGTTGAGGTGAGCAGGCTTCTTGTAGTGGTGACTTCTCTTGTTGTGGAACTCAGGCTCTAGGGCACATGGGCTTCAAAAGTTGTGGTTCCGAGGCTCTAGAGCACAGAGTCAATAGTTGTGGTTCACGTGCTTAGTTGCTCCACAGCATGTGGGATCTTTCTGGATCAGGGATCAAAGCCATGTCTCCTGCATTGGCAGGCGAACTCTTCACCACTGACCAGGGAAGCCCTGCTTGCTTTTCCATTTGTTGTTTTTTTTAATTTTTATTTCTTAAGTAATTCTGATAGGTATGTAGTGATACTTTTTTATTTTAATTTGCATTTTTTTTTTGATTTTTGGCCACTTATTCATTTTCATCCATCTTTATTCCTTGGCCTGTGTGGGCCTTCCATTGCAGTGGCCTCTCTCGTCACATGCGCTCCAGAGCTTGGCTCGGTAGTTGGACACATCCATGCAGCCGCTCCGCACCATGTGGGATACTCCCCGGTCAGGGATCAAACCTGTGCCCCTTGCACTGCAAGGAAGTGTCCTTACCCACTGGACTACCAGGGAAGTCCCTTAATTTGCATTATTTAATGACAAATTATATTAGACATCTTTTCATATATTAGTTGCATCTGTATCTCTTTTTCAGTGAAAAGTTTATTCAAACCTTTCACTCATTTTTGGAAGGATTGTTTCTTATTACTGAGTTAAAAGAATCTTCATTTGTTCTAGATACAAATCCTTTATTTATTGATATTTGCAATTAGTAAATATTTTCCAAGTTTGTGGCTGATCTTTTAATAATATTTTTAAACATAAATCTTTACTTTTATAGAGCTCAACATTAATTTTTATGAATTGTGGTTTTGTGTAGTATCTAAGAAATCTTTTAAGCCAAGATTACACAGATTTTCAGAGTTTTACAACTTTAGGTTTTACATTTAGGTCTTTAGTCAGGTATGCATTTGCAAATAGTTTCTCCCAATTTGTGCCCTGTTTTTCCATGTTTATCATAACTTTTGGTGAGAAACATTTTTCAATTTTGTTGAAGTAAAAGTCAATTTTTATGGTTTGCATTAATCGTCTTACTCATATTGAAAACACACACACAAACGTTTTCTCTTTCCCACCTCTCTGCCTCTCTTCTTTCCTTTTTTGCTCCCTCTTCCTTCCTCTCTCTCTGGCTTTCCTGTCTTCCCGTCTCCCTCCTTTCCTCCTTTCTTCTCTCACAGAGAAAGGCCTGAGATTCGCAGGGGGCAGTGTAAGACAATGGTCTATGAAAACCCAGCCCCTCTTGAGGGTTTCTGCACACTGTGGTTTTCCAGATACAAGTCAGAAGCATAAAGGAGGAAGATGAGAAAAACTGGTCGATAAGACTACTGAGCTATAAATAGCAGCCTCATGGTTAAGCAGATTATTAAACCCACACACTTTATGACCACTCTTCAAAGGTGAGATGGGCACATATTTTTCCTCTTGTGACCAGAAATTTAAAGTGGGCATTGCTCTGTGGAAATAATTGAACAGAAATAAACTCATTATTCCTTAGTTTTAAAGGGCATGTTTCAACATTTTCAGTTCAAAAATTTGACTATGGAAGTTGCAACCTCGGTCAGTGTGGTCAATTTTCCAGGGTAAGTGTGTGTTTGGACAGGTATCTTATTTCATGGATCAAAAAAGGTCAGAGCCACTTCACAAGTGTTTTATGGCTTGCATGAATTTGAGGTCTCAAACTGACCTCCATTTTACACAGCATTTCATATGAGTTAAAAGAATCTTCATTTGTTCTAGATACAAATCCTTTATTTATTGATATTTGCAATTAGTAAATATTTTCCAAGTTTGTGGCTGATCTTTTAATAATATTTTTAAACATAAATCTTTACTTTTATAGAGCTCAACATTAATTTTTATGAATTGTGGTTTTGTGTAGTATCTAAGAAATCTTTTAAGCCAAGATTACACAGATTTTCAGAGTTTTACAACTTTAGGTTTTACATTTAGGTCTTTAGTCAGGTATGCATTTGCAAATAGTTTCTCCCAATTTGTGCCCTGTTTTTCCATGTTTATCATAACTTTTGGTGAGAAACATTTTTCAATTTTGTTGAAGTAAAAGTCAATTTTTATGGTTTGCATTAATCGTCTTACTCATATTGAAAACACACACACAAACGTTTTCTCTTTCCCTCCCTCTCTGCCTCTCTTCTTTCCTTTTTTGCTCCCTCTTCCTTCCTCTCTCTCTGGCTTTCCTGTCTTCCCGTCTCCCTCCTTTCCTCCTTTCTTCTCTCACAGAGAAAGGCCTGAGATTCGCAGGGGGCAGTGTAAGACAATGGTCTATGAAAACCCAGCCCCTCTTGAGGGTTTCTGCACACTGTGGTTTTCCAGATACAAGTCAGAAGCATAAAGGAGGAAGATGAGAAAAACTGGTCGATAAGACTACTGAGCTATAAATAGCAGCCTCATGGTTAAGCAGATTATTAAACCCACACACTTTATGACCACTCTTCAAAGGTGAGATGGGCACATATTTTTCCTCTTGTGACCAGAAATTTAAAGTGGGCATTGCTCTGTGGAAATAATTGAACAGAAATAAACTCATTATTCCTTAGTTTTAAAGGGCATGTTTCAACATTTTCAGTTCAAAAATTTGACTATGGAAGTTGCAACCTCGGTCAGTGTGGTCAATTTTCCAGGGTAAGTGTGTGTTTGGACAGGTATCTTATTTCATGGATCAAAAAAGGTCAGAGCCACTTCACAAGTGTTTTATGGCTTGCATGAATTTGAGGTCTCAAACTGACCTCCATTTTACACAGCATTTCATATGAGTTAAAGGCCACCAAAAAAACTACGAAAAGTATAATGTGTCTGAACAATAATATTTAAAATCAATAATGAACTGGATGAGAGAAAAATCAAAATAATAATAAAAAACCCATTCAAGGAGGGAAAACGAGGTCAAATATAAATTTTCAAATATTCATATTAAAGGAATTGCAGTATCCTTCTCTCTTTCTACCTTTGTCCTTTGTCTCGGATTGGGATTAGCCAAAAAAAAAAAAAGTAGGGCTTTGAAAGGAAAATAATATCCATATTCTCTTTCCATTCCCCCTGTGTGGACAGGAACCACCTCAGGACCCTTGAGCAAACAAAGAAATCAAGACACTGATGTAGGGCTTCCCTGGTGGTCCAGTAGGTAAGGACACCGCCTTGAAGTGCAAGGGGCACTGGTTCGATCCCTGGCCTGGGAAGATCCCATGTGCTGCAGAGCGGCTGGACTGATGTGTCCAATTACTGAGCCGGAGCTCTGGGGTGCATGCGCCCAGAGCCAGTGCTCTGCGATGACAGAGGCCACTGTGATGGGAGGCCCACAGGAGCCAGAAAACAAAGATGGATGAAAATGGAGAAATGAAAGACCAATAGAAGTGGCCCGCTTGTCCCCCTCCCTCCCCACCCCAACCCCCAAAAAGATAAATAAAACAAATATTAAAAAAAAAAAGAAAAGACACTGATGTACAAGGCAAGAAGTGGTTCTGTAAGCATTGGTTCTGAGACTAAGCATCTTCTCCATTTATTGAATGGCACTCTTTCTTGATACCTAGAAATAAAGGGTGGAAGATAGAGGAAGGGAAGAAGCAGTGACACTCAACATGTTCTCTAACCAATGAGGCATAACATAGTTAGCTCCCTGTCTCTCTAAGCCATCTTTGGAGTCTTAGGACGTGATTAAACACATGAGAATTCACATTTCTTTCTGAATATCTGGAACAAAGGAGCCTGTGGACAGGGCATGAGCCAAATAAATAGGAGTGGAGAGGCATCCAGGGCTTTATGATGACTGCTCTTTATGGACCTTTTAATGAGAAGACTAAGAATTTTTGCAGGAGGATGAAGGCATAGGTGGTGCTAATGGTAAAGAACCTGCCTGCCAATGCAGGAAATCTAAGAGTGCAGGTTTGATCCCTGGGTTGGGAAGGTCCCCTGGAGGAGAGCATGACCACCCACTCCAGCATTCTTGCATGGAGAATCCCATGAACAGAGGAGCCTGGCGATCCTTAGGGTCACAGAGAGTCAGATACGCCTGAAGCAACTTAGCATGCATGCATGAAGACCTAGACCAGGACTTCCTTGGGACTCTGTTGTCCCCAGCTGCGATTCGGCACTTGCCATTACCTCTCTTGAGTTATTTTACTGTCTTGAGTTGTGGGTAACTTTCCTTGTGGACATGACTTTCCTCCTCTGGCTACATCTTAAGTTCCTCAAGGGCAAGAATCCCCAGAGTACAGCACAGTAAATAAATATTTACTGATTAGCATTTATTGATATAAATACAATGGCATGTATAGTTTCTGAACTTCCCAGATGTCACTAGTGATAAAGAACCTGCCTGCCAGTGCAGGAGATGCAAGAGACACGGGTTCAGTCCCTAGGTTGGGAAGATCATTTGGAGGAGGACATGACATTCCATTCCAGTATTCTTGCCTGGTGAATCCCTTGGACAGAGGAGCTTGATTGGCTACAGTCTAGAGCATCACAAAAAGTTGGATGTGACTAAGGTGACTTAGCAGGCATATAGTCTCTGGAAGACTTTAAAACAATATTCTCAAAAAAAAAAAAATTCTCAGAAAAGTCCTAGAATAAAAATACAAAATAGGGACTTCCCTGGTGGTCTAGTGTGTAAGGAGTCTGTCTTGCAGTGCAAGGGGCACCAGTTCAATCCCTGGCCCAGGAAGATCCTGCGTGCCATAGGGCGGCTGGACCCATGTGTCCAGTTGCACGCCAGTGCTCTGGAGTGCGTGCGCACACAGCCAGGGCTCTGTGGCGAGAGGGGCCACTGCAATGGGAGGCCCACACAGGCCAAAAATAAAGAATGGGTGAAAATAAATAAATAAATAAAAAGAAAACAATAAAAAGGCCACAAATTTTTAAAAATAATACAAAATATTTGGGCTCCTTCCACGATGGATGGTTTTTCTTCTTTTTTGTGTACATGTCCATCCCAAACTCTCTAATTTGTCCCTCCTTGCCAACAACCATAAGCTCATTCTCAAAGTCTGGGTTTGTTTCTATTTTGTAAATAAGTTCATCTGTACAATTTCTTTTTAGATTCCACATATAAGGGATGTCATATGATATTTCTCCTTCTTTCAGTATGAGATTCCCTAGGTCCATTCATATAGCTGCAAATGGCATTGTTTCATTATTTTTTTATGGTTGAGTAATATTCTATTGCATATATGTACCACATCTTTAGACAGATGATTTTTTTCGCATAGAATTTTAACATTTTAATGCCTGTTGCAACACTGTATAATGCATACATGCTCAGTCATGGCCAATCTTGAGTTGTGGGTAACTTTCCTTGTGGACATGACTTTCCTCCTCTGGCTACATCTTAAGTTCCTCAAGGGCAAGAATCCCCAGAGTACAGCACAGTAAATAAATATTTACTGATTAGCATTTATTGATATAAATACAATGGCATGTATAGTTTCTGAACTTCCCAGATGTCACTAGTGATAAAGAACCTGCCTGCCAGTGCAGGAGATGCAAGAGACACGGGTTCAGTCCCTAGGTTGGGAAGATCATTTGGAGGAGGACATGACATTCCATTCCAGTATTCTTGCCTGGTGAATCCCTTGGACAGAGGAGCTTGATTGGCTACAGTCTAGAGCATCACAAAAAGTTGGATGTGACTAAGGTGACTTAGCAGGCATATAGTCTCTGGAAGACTTTAAAACAATATTCTCAAAAAAAAAAAAAATTCTCAGAAAAGTCCTAGAATAAAAATACAAAATAGGGACTTCCCTGGTGGTCTAGTGTGTAAGGAGTCTGTCTTGCAGTGCAAGGGGCACCAGTTCAATCCCTGGCCCAGGAAGATCCTGCGTGCCATAGGGCGGCTGGACCCATGTGTCCAGTTGCACGCCAGTGCTCTGGAGTGCGTGCGCACACAGCCAGGGCTCTGTGGCGAGAGGGGCCACTGCAATGGGAGGCCCACACAGGCCAAAAATAAAGAATGGGTGAAAATAAATAAATAAATAAAAAGAAAACAATAAAAAGGCCACAAATTTTTAAAAATAATACAAAATATTTGGGCTCCTTCCACGATGGATGGTTTTTCTTCTTTTTTGTGTACATGTCCATCCCAAACTCTCTAATTTGTCCCTCCTTGCCAACAACCATAAGCTCATTCTCAAAGTCTGGGTTTGTTTCTATTTTGTAAATAAGTTCATCTGTACAATTTCTTTTTAGATTCCACATATAAGGGATGTCATATGATATTTCTCCTTCTTTCAGTATGAGATTCCCTAGGTCCATTCATATAGCTGCAAATGGCATTGTTTCATTATTTTTTTATGGTTGAGTAATATTCTATTGCATATATGTACCACATCTTTAGACAGATGATTTTTTTCGCATAGAATTTTAACATTTTAATGCCTGTTGCAACACTGTATAATGCATACATGCTCAGTCATGGCCAATCTTTTGTGACCCCATGGACTATAGCCCACGAGGCTCCCCTGTCTGTGGAATTTTCCAGGCAAGAACACTGGATTGGGTTGCCATTTCCTATTCCATGGAATTTTTCCAACCCAGGAATTGAACTCAAATTTCTTGTATTTCCTGCATTGACAGGCAGATTTGTTACCACTGTGCTACCTGGGAAGCCCTGCGAGCCTCAAAAAAAAATCAATTTAAATTTTTACATTTATATCCATCCTTAAAGTCATCAGACAAAAGGCATTTTTTTGTGTCTATAACCTGATGTGTCCATAGAGGCAAAGTGATTAGAATAATACTTGGCATACATGTGTGAGCTAGGGTACTTGTGGCAGATTGGATTATTGTTCACAGCTCTTCACTCTCTTCTGTAATGGAATTACGTGTCCACATTCTGCCATGTGGCTTTGCTGTGCCTTCCAGAGGAGCCGTGAGGACAACATAGAAGAGTGTGTATGTATCCATATCTGAAACATAATGTGTTCTCATTAAGAATTTGTTGGATGAATAAATGCCTACCCTAAGAGAAAAAGAACCTTCCCTCTATGTCTTACAAACATCGGTACTGTGATCACATCCTTTTCTTTGAAGGATATATCTTAGTGAGCTATTTCTGTGATAATAATGTATAACAAACACTGTATATAACTGCATATATATATATATGTATGTATGTATGTATGTATATATCCTTATCTAACTTTAAGCTTTATGACTTGCTTTAGCCAATGAAATATTAGTGGATATGATGCAATCAGAGGTTTCTAATACACTTTTACACCTTGGCTTGGCCTTTTAATTTTCTGAATCCCCATGACCGGTATGCGCCTCTGGTAGCTGCTGATCTCACAGGAGACTCAGGGAACAGACTTAAACCCAGCTGAAGTAAAGTCACCCAGTCAGCCCACAGACTCGTGGCTCAAAGACCTTGGTGCTATAAACCACTAAGGCTTTTAGAGTTGTTTGTATCACAGCAATAGCTGACTCATGTGTAACCATCGAAGAAAAGGACCTGGCGACAGTGTTGATATATAGAGAGATAGGTATATATGACATGTATAGAAATGTAGATGATATCCTTTTATTCTTATGTTTAAGCGTTTATTCACTCAACAAATTCTTTTTTGTTGTTGGGGTTTTTTTCCACTCAACAAATTCTTTTATATATATACAATTTTTTTTAAATTTTGGCCTCACCTATTTTTTTTAATTTATTTATGAAACATGACTTTAAAGAGAATTATAACAAATATTGATTGTATGGACTTTTTTTCTTTCTTTTTTTTTTTTTTTGCCTCTATGTCATCATTTATTTTCATCCATCTTTATTCTTTGGCAAGTGTGGGCCTCCCATCACAGTAGCCTCTCTCTTTGCAGAGCACTTGGCTCTGGGCACATGCACTCCAGAGCACTGGCTCATAATTGGACACACAGGTCCAGCTGTTCCTCGGCATGTGGGACCTTCCGGGGCCAGGGATCGAATCAGTGCCCCTTGCACTGCAAGGAGGACTCTTTACCCACTGGACCACCACAGAAGCCCTCCACTCAACAAATTCTTAATGAACTCTTATGTTCCAGACATGGTGATAGGGATTTTAGATTAACGATATTAAGACAAAAGGGGCCCCCAAAATGCAGAAGATTGTTTTAGCTTGTTCTTCCTCCCGTGGTAACTGGTGCTAAAATCATTCTCCCCCATTTCACTCTTCAAACATCTGAACCCCCATATCCATCGTATACACAGCACTCTCAAATCCCTAAGGGCCGCCCTCCACTTTCCCTAGACTAGGGGATTTCCAGCTGTGAGTGGAAACTCCGTAGTCTCCTGCACCTTCTCAAGTGTCTGCAGCTGACTGCGATATGAGCCGAGTTTGGGGAACCGCAAGACACTTGGCTGCTGCATGCCCACGTACTGCTTACTGTCCTGCCTGCCTGGCAGCATTCAGCATGCCCACTGCCACCTCTAAGTCTCCCAGGACTGGAGCCAGATCGTTACTGAAATATCAGCATTGAGCGCTTAAGAGTCAAAAAAAAATCAATATTCAACCTGCTTTTTTTTAAGCTCACCTTCCTATCCAGGGGACTTGAGTGCCCAGACAATGCTTGGGAAAGCCTCATCATGGAAACAGGAACAGAGAGAAAGATTCTGAAGGGTTGCTGTTGGTAACCCTGTCACCTGTGCCTTGATGCCTTCTGGTTGCAAAACAAGAAAAACTGTGAAACACAGACTTCAGAGAAAGGAATGTTACCAGGAATAAAGAGAAGCACTACAGAATCATAAAGACAGTCAATTTACCAGGGAGACAGAGCAATCCTAAATGTGTATGCATCTAACAACAGAGCTTCAAAATAGGTAGAACAAGTATTAATAGAACAGAAAGGAGAAATAGATCTTCAATTACAGTTGAAGATTCCAGCACTCTTTTCTCAGTAATCGATAGAATAAGCAGACAGAAAATCAGTAAGTTTAGAGAAGACCTGAATAACACTATCAACCAAGTTGACCTAACTGATATTTGTAGAAGATTCCAAAATATCAGAATATATATTCTTTTCAAATATACATGAAGTATTCACCAAGGCAAAAAAAAATGGGCTTGGCCTTAGAACACATTTCAACAACATTTTCGAATTGAAATCATGGAAAGGATTTCTAAGACCACAATGGAATTAAACTAGAAATCAGTATCAGAAATACATGTGAAAAATCCTCAAATATTTTGGAAATTAAACAGCATACTTCTCAAAAGAAGTAGAGCAGAGAGTATTTCACAAGAGGCATTTTAAAGTATTTTGAGTTGAACAAAAATAAAAAATAAAGCTTATAAAAATCTGTAGAATGCAACCAGAGCAGAGATTAGAGGGAAATGTATAAAGTTAACTAATTAAAAATAAAAGGATGGAAGTAAATTAAATGTTCATCTTAATAAATTATAAAAAGAAGAAAAAATTAAACCCAAAGCAAGCAGGCAAGTATACTGAAGTGGGTTGCCATTTACTCCTTCAGGAATCTTCATACAGATTGATGAAATTTATAAGCATCTAGCTATACTAATCAAGAAAAAAAGAGATGAGGCACAAATTACCTGTATTAGGAATGAGAAAAGTGATACCACTTCTGTTATAGATCAGTCTGTAGGCAGACATTAAAAGAAAAATGAGAGAATATTACGAAAAATTTTATGTCAATAAATTTGATACCTAGTATAAAATGAACCAATTCCTTTAAAAGCACAAATTTACCAAAACTCACAAGTATAATTTTAATAGCCCTATCTCTATTAATGAAACTGAATTTTTAGTTTAAGAACCTTCCTTCAAAGGAAACTCCATGTCCATACGACTTCACTGGAGTTCTGCCAAACATTTAAGGAAGAAAAATGCCAGTTCCACATAGACTCTCACAGAAAATTGAACAGGAAAAAAAACTGCCAAAGTTATGCTATAAAGCCAGCCTTTCTCTGATATGAAAATCAGACAAAGATACTCTAAGAAAACTACAGACAGATACAAACTACAGATAGATACAAAAATTCTAGGCAAATTTTTAGCAAGTCAATTCCAACAATATAAAAACATTATAACTTAGTAGAATTTAGCCCAGGAAGGCAAGATTGGCCTAACATTTGAAATTCACCATATTAACAAAAGGGAAACCATATGACCGTCTCACTAGACTCAGGAAAAGCATTTTGTCAACTCCAGCACCCATTCCTGACAGAAATTCTCAGAACCTAGAAACCTCCTCAATTTGGTAAAGAACAGCTCTAAAAAACCTGTAGCTCACATCACACATAACATAATATAATAAGATATTGAATGTTTTCTCCCTGAGATTAGTAAAAAGACACGGTGTTCAATCTTAGGACTCTAGTCAACATTCTAGTGAATGTTCTGGCTAGTGAAATGAGGCAAGAGAAATAAAAGATTTATACCAAATTATAGGAATAATTCTCAAAAATCCATAATAAGAAAACAAAAACCCAGTTTTAAAAAGTAGACAGATGATTTGAACCAACCCTGCCAAAAGGACACACAAATGGCAAATAAGCACATGAAAAGATGCTCAGTATCACTAGTACTAAAGGAAATGAAAATAAAACTCTAATGATACACTACTTTACACATCTTAGAGTGGAGGAGGCCACCCTCAGGGTCAAGAGCTAGTGAGGATGCAGAGCAAGGTGAAATCTCCTGTAGTTCTGGCAGGAGTGCCCAAGGTACAGCACTTTAAAAGAGCTTTGCATTTCCTAAGAAATTTACCTACCATATACTTATCTGACAGCCCAGGAATTTCACTCTTAAATATTTATCCCAGAGAAAAGAAAGCATAAGCATGTGAATACTTGTAGTGGCTTTATTTTCAATGTTAAAAACTTAATACAGCCCAAATACCCATGACTTGGTGTATACTTAAACAAACTGTGATACACTCAAGTACTGGAGAACTATTCACCAATAAAAAGATACCAACTCCTGATACATGCAACAACATGGATAAATGGCCTACCTATTATACTAAAGGACTAAAGTCAGATTTAAAAGACTACACAATGTATTTTCCATTTATATAATGCCATAAACTGAATGTTTGTGTCCCCAAAATTCATATTAAATCTGAGCACCCAGGATGATGGTATTTGGAGATGGAGCCTTTGGGAGACGATTAGGTCATGAGGGTGGAGCCCTCGTGAATGAGATTAGTGTCCTTAGAAAAGAGAGTTCCTTGACTCCTCTGCCAAATGAGGAGACAGCAAAATGCTGACCATCTAGGAACCTGGAGGTGGGCTCTTACTAGACAGTGAATCTGCTGGTGCCTTAATCTTGGGTTTCTCAGTGTCTTGAATTATGAGAAACAACTTTCTGTTCTTTTTAAGCTCCGTGGTTTATTTATTTGTTATAACAGTACTGAATGAACTAGGACATATGACAATCTGAAAAAGGCAATATGTCATAGAAACAGAAAACAGGTCACTGGTTGCTGGGGTTGGGTGAGGAGAGGGATTTACTACAAAAGGACATGAAGGAATTTTTGTGAAGGCGTGGAAATGTTCTGTCTCAATTGTCGACAAAATGCACTTTGTCAATACTAACAGAATGATTAAAAACAAAACAAACAAATAAGCACATGAAAAGATGCTCAGTATCACTAGTACTAAGGTGAAAATAAAACTCTAATGATACACTACTTTACACATCTTAGAGTGGAGGAGGCCACCCTCAGGGTCAAGAGCTAGTGAGGATGCAGAGCAAGGTGAAATCTCCTGTAGTTCTGGCAGGAGTGCCCAAGGTACAGCACTTTAAAAGAGCTTTGCATTTCCTAAGAAATTTACCTACCATATACTTATCTGACAGCCCAGGAATTTCACTCTTAAATATTTATCCCAGAGAAAAGAAAGCATAAGCATGTGAATACTTGTAGTGGCTTTATTTTCAATGTTAAAAACTTAATACAGCCCAAATACCCATGACTTGGTGTATACTTAAACAAACTGTGATACACTCAAGTACTGGAGAACTATTCACCAATAAAAAGATACCAACTCCTGATACATGCAACAACATGGATAAATGGCCTACCTATTATACTAAAGGACTAAAGTCAGATTTAAAAGACTACACAATGTATTTTCCATTTATATAATGCCATAAACTGAATGTTTGTGTCCCCAAAATTCATATTAAATCTGAGCACCCAGGATGATGGTATTTGGAGATGGAGCCTTTGGGAGACGATTAGGTCATGAGGGTGGAGCCCTCGTGAATGAGATTAGTGTCCTTAGAAAAGAGAGTTCCCTTGACTCCTCTGCCAAATGAGGAGACAGCAAAATGCTGACCATCTAGGAACCTGGAGGTGGGCTCTTACTAGACAGTGAATCTGCTGGTGCCTTAATCTTGGGTTTCTCAGTGTCTTGAATTATGAGAAACAACTTTCTGTTCTTTTTAAGCTCCGTGGTTTATTTATTTGTTATAACAGTACTGAATGAACTAGGACATATGACAATCTGAAAAAGGCAATATGTCATAGAAACAGAAAACAGGTCACTGGTTGCTGGGGTTGGGTGAGGAGAGGGATTTACTACAAAAGGACATGAAGGAATTTTTGTGAAGGCGTGGAAATGTTCTGTCTCAATTGTCGACAAAATGCACTTTGTCAATACTAACAGAATGATTAAAAACAAAACAAACAAACAAGCACAAAACAGGTGGGCAAGGCTAGAGTTCAAACATGCCTCCCCAAAGAATCTGAATAGATTTCCTGTGAGCTGCCCATGGGAAATCCATCAGTGGGACAGCACTGGGACCCGTACACCCTCATGCCCTCCAGCGTGGCCTAGGGAAAGAGGACCACCTACAACTCCATTGTCAGCTCTGTCACTGATCAGCTGTGGGGCCGTGGGTGTATCTCCTCCTCTCTCAGTCCTGTTTTCTCAGCTGTGAATTGCCCCATGAGGACTATACACACCAAGCTTAGTCCAGCTCCCAATTTTATGACTTTCCCCAAGGTTCTTTCCTTGTACTGAAGAGGATGCATGGCCTTAGCAATTCAGTTCCCCTAGTTTTGGAGTTTTAAGTGCTTTTTCAAACCTCAGTTGGTTGGCCTTCACAAAATCCCATGAGGAAGCTAATTACTCCTATTTCATTGTTTAGGAAATGGAAGCCCAGGAAGCTTCATTCATCTACCTCATCACAAAGTTGTCACAAAAGGCAGAACCGTGCTCTCATCTTTCAAATGGCCCTGTCTCAACTCTAGGTAAGGTCAACCATTGGACTCCAAACCTGTCTACATGTCTTTGTGTCTTCCATTAGGTTTAGAGATCTTATGAAAATCTTTTAAGTAGTCCAGCAGTTTTCTAGTCAGATAAGTGAAAAAAAAGGGAGGGTCAAACAATGGTATTTATATACTGTCATCAAGTCTGGTCTTCATAGGTCAGCATCAACCTGGAATTCAAACAGAACACACTTCTGCTGGTCCCCGTGACTCATTAAAGAGAAATCCTTTTACAATATCAATGGGTTTATTTAATTTGCTGGTGCCTTATTTTTAAAAACATTTTTTTACTGGAATTTTTGAACTAGGACAATATGACAATCTGAAAAAGGCAATATGTCATAGAAACAGAAAACAGGTCACTGGTTGCTGGGGTTGGGTGAGGAGAGGGATTTACTACAAAAGGACATGAAGGAATTTTTGTGAAGGCGTGGAAATGTTCTGTCTCAATTGTCGACAAAATGCACTTTGTCAATACTAACAGAATGATTAAAAACAAAACAAACAAACAAGCACAAAACAGGTGGGCAAGGCTAGAGTTCAAACATGCCTCCCCAAAGAATCTGAATAGATTTCCTGTGAGCTGCCCATGGGAAATCCATCAGTGGGACAGCACTGGGACCCGTACACCCTCATGCCCTCCAGCGTGGCCTAGGGAAAGAGGACCACCTACAACTCCATTGTCAGCTCTGTCACTGATCAGCTGTGGGGCCGTGGGTGTATCTCCTCCTCCCCAGTCCTGTTTTCTCAGCTGTGAATTGCCCCATGAGGACTATACACACCAAGCTTAGTCCAGCTCCCAATTTTATGACTTTCCCCAAGGTTCTTTCCTTGTACTGAAGAGGATGCATGGCCTTAGCAATTCAGTTCCCCTAGTTTTGGAGTTTTAAGTGCTTTTTCAAACCTCAGTTGGTTGGCCTTCACAAAATCCCATGAGGAAGCTAATTACTCCTATTTCATTGTTTAGGAAATGGAAGCCCAGGAAGCTTCATTCATCTACCTCATCACAAAGTTGTCACAAAAGGCAGAACCGTGCTCTCATCTTTCAAATGGCCCTGTCTCAACTCTAGGTAAGGTCAACCATTGGACTCCAAACCTGTCTACATGTCTTTGTGTCTTCCATTAGGTTTAGAGATCTTATGAAAATCTTTTAAGTAGTCCAGCAGTTTTCTAGTCAGATAAGTGAAAAAAAAGGGAGGGTCAAACAATGGTATTTATATACTGTCATCAAGTCTGGTCTTCATAGGTCAGCATCAACCTGGAATTCAAACAGAACACACTTCTGCTGGTCCCCGTGACTCATTAAAGAGAAATCCTTTTACAATATCAAGTCCTTACTGTGTCCCAGGCTCTGCTCCAAATATTCCAAGTGTGTTCTCCTGTTTAATCTTCCCTACCACCCATGGGGCTACCATCTTTAAGCACATACTGTACTGGGGCACGGGAACTCTGACAGATTTAAACCCATGTTCCATAGCCCATGCTCCTCCTCCTAGCCATCATCCAAATGCGTATCTTTCAAGATCACAGAAAGATCTACTTGACTAACAAAAGAAACAAAGGGAGGGAAAGAGTGGAAAACAGAATAAAGTAGGAAGAGAGCAAGAAGGCTAGCAGGCAGATACAGATGAAAACAAAGAAAGATAAAGGTGAGCATCAACTTCTCCATCAAGGCAGGTGGTGGTTGCTTAAAAGTCTCATGAAAGACACCCAGGAAATAGACCAAAGAAGAAAGAGACAAAGCACTGTGGTGGGACCAACACCCCAGCCCATATCAGTGCACATGTGCTCACACACATGCACACACACACAGGTCCAAGACCACTGATCATCCCAACCTTACCAGCTTCACCATTCACATCTGACAACCCTGACTTGTTTCACGTGTATGTTTATTTAGTTTAACATCTTGAAAGGACTCTCCTAGAGAGGCGGAAGGGGAGGAGGAGCAGAGGGGGAAACAATTCTTTAAAAGACAACTTGTGATGAAAAGGAGCCAAGATTAACAGCTCTGAGGGTTCCAGCAGCCCAAGAAACCCCAGTGAAGCCCTCATGGGGTCTCCTTTATACCTCCACCACCACATGGGTCTCCTGTTGTCACAAAAGGCAGAACCGTGCTCTCATCTTCAAATGGCCCTGTCTCAACTCTAGGTAAGGTCAACCATTGGACTCCAAACCTGTCTACATGTCTTTGTGTCTTCCATTAGGTTTAGAGATCTTATGAAAATCTTTTAAGTAGTCCAGCAGTTTTCTAGTCAGATAAGTGAAAAAAAAGGGAGGGTCAAACAATGGTATTTATATACTGTCATCAAGTCTGGTCTTCATAGGTCAGCATCAACCTGGAATTCAAACAGAACACACTTCTGCTGGTCCCCGTGACTCATTAAAGAGAAATCCTTTTACAATATCAAGTCCTTACTGTGTCCCAGGCTCTGCTCCAAATATTCCAAGTGTGTTCTCCTGTTTAATCTTCCCTACCACCCATGGGGCTACCATCTTTAAGCACATACTGTACTGGGGCACGGGAACTCTGACAGATTTAAACCCATGTTCCATAGCCCATGCTCCTCCTCCTAGCCATCATCCAAATGCGTATCTTTCAAGATCACAGAAAGATCTACTTGACTAACAAAAGAAACAAAGGGAGGGAAAGAGTGGAAAACAGAATAAAGTAGGAAGAGAGCAAGAAGGCTAGCAGGCAGATACAGATGAAAACAAAGAAAGATAAAGGTGAGCATCAACTTCTCCATCAAGGCAGGTGGTGGTTGCTTAAAAGTCTCATGAAAGACACCCAGGAAATAGACCAAAGAAGAAAGAGACAAAGCACTGTGGTGGGACCAACACCCCAGCCCATATCAGTGCACATGTGCTCACACACATGCACACACACACAGGTCCAAGACCACTGATCATCCCAACCTTACCAGCTTCACCATTCACATCTGACAACCCTGACTTGTTTCACGTGTATGTTTATTTAGTTTAACATCTTGAAAGGACTCTCCTAGAGAGGCGGAAGGGGAGGAGGAGCAGAGGGGGAAACAATTCTTTAAAAGACAACTTGTGATGAAAAAGGAGCCAAGATTAACAGCTCTGAGGGTTCCAGCAGCCCAAGAAACCCCAGTGAAGCCCTCATGGGGGTCTCCCTTTATACCTCCACCACCAACATTGCTGTCCAGCCCTCCTCCCGCTCCTTCCTGTTCTCTCTCTGCAGAAGGTGGAGGTCACCCCTAACACCACAGGCTTTTCCTGTCACAGCTGACTTTGCTGTGAGTGAGAAAGTCTTTTCGAGATAGCATCTGCAGAGACCTCAAATCACAAGTCATGACAACAAAGCATTCGCTGGCCAAGCACATGGCATCTGTATCTCCTCCATCTCCAGAGCTTAATTCAGGCTAGAAACAACCTAGGTGTTGAGAAAAGACTAGATGATGATCAGGAAGCCCAGAGTCCATCCCCAGCTCCATCACTGTCTAACTATGTGATCTCACACCACCCAGCCTCTGGGGACTCGGATTTCTTATCATATGAAGAGTGACATCTGTCCAGCCCACCTCACTGGGGCTGAGAGGGAGAAATGAGACAGGGCGTCTGAAAGTGTTTTCCACAAACTCAAGAGAATGATGGTGCCCAAGGAAGGGCTTTTGCTTGACTGATGGCCTGAGTGATTGATGATGCTTTGGGTGACAAGGCTTCTCTGCCTTTTTTGAAGCACTTTTTACCAGAAGCTACGGGATGATGGATGTGTCTTCAGGGGGCCCAAAACATCATTACAAATGTCAATCTGGTTGAACACTGTTCTGGCCAAGGAGTTTCCCACTTGTTGCCTCCTCTAATGGAGTTCCTGTCCCATTTGACACGATGTGTCTGTGATGGAGTCTCTAATTAAAGACTTGCAAGAAAGATCAAAAGTCATTCTGTCTCACTTTAGGAAACACTCCTATTACTTAGGGTTTCCTGTGAGAGGCCCCAGGGAATGTCTGTTTTCTGAGACCTGGCAAATCCCCCAGCTTTCCTGGTTACCATCAAAGACCCCCTAAAAATCATCCCAACCTTACCAGCTTCACCATTCACATCTGACAACCCTGACTTGTTTCACGTGTATGTTTATTTAGTTTAACATCTTGAAAGGACTCTCCTAGAGAGGCGGAAGGGGAGGAGGAGCAGAGGGGGAAACAATTCTTTAAAAGACAACTTGTGATGAAAAAGGAGCCAAGATTAACAGCTCTGAGGGTTCCAGCAGCCCAAGAAACCCCAGTGAAGCCCTCATGGGGGTCTCCCTTTATACCTCCACCACCAACATTGCTGTCCAGCCCTCCTCCCGCTCCTTCCTGTTCTCTCTCTGCAGAAGGTGGAGGTCACCCCTAACACCACAGGCTTTTCCTGTCACAGCTGACTTTGCTGTGAGTGAGAAAGTCTTTTCGAGATAGCATCTGCAGAGACCTCAAATCACAAGTCATGACAACAAAGCATTCGCTGGCCAAGCACATGGCATCTGTATCTCCCCTCCATCTCCAGAGCTTAATTCAGGCTAGAAACAACCTAGGTGTTGAGAAAAGACTAGATGATGATCAGGAAGCCCAGAGTCCATCCCCAGCTCCATCACTGTCTAACTATGTGATCTCACACCACCCAGCCTCTGGGGACTCGGATTTCTTATCATATGAAGAGTGACATCTGTCCAGCCCACCTCACTGGGGCTGAGAGGGAGAAATGAGACAGGGCGTCTGAAAGTGTTTTCCACAAACTCAAGAGAATGATGGTGCCCAAGGAAGGGCTTTTGCTTGACTGATGGCCTGAGTGATTGATGATGCTTTGGGTGACAAGGCTTCTCTGCCTTTTTTGAAGCACTTTTTACCAGAAGCTACGGGATGATGGATGTGTCTTCAGGGGCCAAGACATCATTACAAATGTCAATCTGGTTGAACACTGTTCTGGCCAAGGAGTTTCCCACTTGTTGCCTCCTCTAATGGAGTTCCTGTCCCATTTGACACGATGTGTCTGTGATGGAGTCTCTAATTAAAGACTTGCAAGAAAGATCAAAAGTCATTCTGTCTCACTTTAGGAAACACTCCTATTACTTAGGGTTTCCTGTGAGAGGCCCCAGGGAATGTCTGTTTTCTGAGACCTGGCAAATCCCCCAGCTTTCCTGGGCTTTTCTACACTCAATCACCAAAACACAAACATTCTAAGGATCCAAGTACCCCTGTGGTACTTAGCAGATCTGTGGGGCCCAGTAAGCTTAACCCAGACTCCAGAAGGCACTGAACAAGAAGACTCAAGACCCAGCAATCTTCCAGTACTTGTGGAAAGAGCAAGCAAGTCACTTTTGGAAGAGGAGAATCCAGACACTGCCTTAGGACTTCCTGGTGGCAGAGTGAATAAGAAATCCACCTGCCCAATGCAGGGGACACAAGTTCAATCCCTGGTCTGGGAAGACCCAACATGCCAGAGGGCAACTAAGCCTATGTGCAACAACTACTGAGTCCATGCGCCTAGAGCCTGTGCTCTGTAACAAGAGAAGTCACTGCAATGAGATGCCTGTGCACTGCAAGGAAGAGAAGCCCCCACTTTTTGCAACTAGAGAAAGCCTGTGCACAACAAAGACCCAGCATAATCAAAAATTAATTAATTACATGTAAATATATATTTTTAAAAGACACTGCACTAAGTATGGGCGTGGGGATAGGAGGAGGGAGTGGGAGAAAGAGGAGGAGCCCCCGTTGCTGTGTTGACTTGTGTCTTAAAAGGGTAACGTGACTACTCTATGGAGAATAGAATTGGGCGTAGGGCTGGGGCAAGGAGGTGGTGTGGGGGCAGGAAGAAAGTGAGGAAGCTATTGGGAGGGTTCAGGGGAGAGACAACATGGGTGAGGATCAGAGTCAGGAGGGAAGCAGTGAGAAGTTGCTGGGTTTGATGTACAGCTCAGAGATCTCCTGGAGGCCTGGGGCATCCTCCACCAGTGCCCCTGTGTCAGGCCATTCTCTGAATGTTTTCCTTTTAAGATCAGGAATAAAGCAGGTATATCCACTTTTACCACTTATTCAACATTGTACTGGAGATCTTAGCCAGTGCAATATGGCAAAGAGAAAGAGAGGAAGGCAGGAGGGAAAGAAGAAAGAAAAAGCATTAAGAATGGAGAAGAAGTAATATGGTCTCTTTTGTCTAAACACCAAGACCCTCTATGGAAAACATCCTAAGAAATCTATTTTTTAATTACTAAAACAGACAAATGAGTTTTACAAGGTCAAAGGACAGAAGGGGAGTATAAAAATGATATTTCTACATACTAGCAAAAAATGGCGGTTGAAGTAAAACAGCAACTTAGAATAGCATTCAAATCAAATATAGAGAGATAGTTTTAACAAACTATGCACAACATTGGAATTAACTCAATAAGACTTACAAACATTTAATGAGAAAAAGCAAAGAGAAACAAAACAAATGTAGACATATACCACATTCTGGGGCTTCCGAGGTGGCACTAGTGATAAAGAACCAGCCTGCCAATGCAGAGGAGACACGGATTTGATCCCTGGGTCTGGAAGATCCCCTGGAGGTGAGCAAGGCAAACGACTCCAGTATTCTTGCCTGGAGTATCCCATGGACAGAGGAGCCTGGTGGGTTACAGTCCATAAGGTCATAAAGAGTCAGACAAGAGTGAAGCGACTTAGCACGCACGCACTCCATTCATGAATTGAATGATTCGAAAGTGTCACTTTTCTCCAAATCAGTCTATAGATTCAACACGAGCCAACCTGTATTGCAGCTCCCATTTTTGGTAGAAGTTGACAAGCTAATTCTAAAATGTAAAAATACCTACAATATCTAGAGCAATTGTTAAAAATAAGAATAAAGTTGCTTACAGCTACAAGTTTTACGAAGGAGTGGGTGGGGCAACGGAAGAAAGTGAGGAAGCTATTGGGAGGGTTCAGGGGAGAGACAACATGGGTGAGGATCAGAGTCAGGAGGGAAGCAGTGAGAAGTTGCTGGGTTTGATGTACAGCTCAGAGATCTCCTGGAGGCCTGGGGCATCCTCCACCAGTGCCCCTGTGTCAGGCCATTCTCTGAATGTTTTCCTTTTAAGATCAGGAATAAAGCAGGTATATCCACTTTTACCACTTATTCAACATTGTACTGGAGATCTTAGCCAGTGCAATATGGCAAAGAGAAAGAGAGGAAGGCAGGAGGGAAAGAAGAAAGAAAAAGCATTAAGAATGGAGAAGAAGTAATATGGTCTCTTTTGTCTAAACACCAAGACCCTCTATGGAAAACATCCTAAGAAATCTATTTTTTAATTACTAAAACAGACAAATGAGTTTTACAAGGTCAAAGGACAGAAGGGGAGTATAAAAATGATATTTCTACATACTAGCAAAAAATGGCGGTTGAAGTAAAACAGCAACTTAGAATAGCATTCAAATCAAATATAGAGAGATAGTTTTAACAAACTATGCACAACATTGGAATTAACTCAATAAGACTTACAAACATTTAATGAGAAAAAGCAAAGAGAAACAAAACAAATGTAGACATATACCACATTCTGGGGCTTCCGAGGTGGCACTAGTGATAAAGAACCAGCCTGCCAATGCAGAAGAGACACGGATTTGATCCCTGGGTCTGGAAGATCCCCTGGAGGTGAGCAAGGCAAACGACTCCAGTATTCTTGCCTGGAGTATCCCATGGACAGAGGAGCCTGGTGGGTTACAGTCCATAAGGTCATAAAGAGTCAGACAAGAGTGAAGCGACTTAGCACGCACGCACTCCATTCATGAATTGAATGATTCGAAAGTGTCACTTTTCTCCAAATCAGTCTATAGATTCAACACGAGCCAACCTGTATTGCAGCTCCCATTTTTGGTAGAAGTTGACAAGCTAATTCTAAAATGTAAAAATACCTACAATATCTAGAGCAATTGTTAAAAATAAGAATAAAGTTGGAGGCTTACAGTACAAGATTTTAAGACTTTCTGAAAAGCTATGGTCATCAAGAGAGCCTGGTATTGGCATAAGAATAGTGTATAGATCCGTGCAACAGAATAGGGGGTACATAGCAACCCACACAGGTACGATTGATTGATTTTCAACAACTGATTTCCTATGGTGGAAAGAAAAGATTTAAAACACATAATGCTGAACAGCTGAGTCATCATTATGGGGAAAAAAATGAAACTTGACCTGTAATTATCCCCAAAGTAACTAGAAAAGTTATTAGACACTAAAAGTATAAAACTTCTAGAAACCTGGCAGTCTAAATGTAGGCAAAGAATTCTTAGTTAGTAGCCAAACCCAGGAATACACGAGTCATAGAAGAAAAAATTGAACTTCACCAAAACTGGAAACTTCTGCTTCTCAAAACTGTCCATTAAGAAAAGGCAAGCCAGGACAGGGAGTCCTTTGTATTTCTGAAAAAGGACTTGACTACAAAATATATACAGAATTCTCAAACTAAGTACAGTATTAACTAAATAACCCAGCAAAAAGTGGTTTAAAAGATTTTATACTTTACCAAAGAAGATATGGAAAAAAAAAAAAGCCATGCCTTTTTGAAATCTGCCATTGTCCTCCTGGACTATGCACACGTACACACACACATACACAACACACACCTGTTTTGACTGTTAAATTTTCACTTGTCTCTCAGGGTATGGCTTAAATATCTCTTTTCTTAAGTCATACTTAAGGTTTTTATCTTCCTTGGTAAATATGCAAATATTACTGTCTATGAGTTTTTATCACTGGATAAAGAACTTGCTCCACATTTTTTATCATTGTCTGTTTCAGGATCTCTTTCCTCCACTTGAATGTGAACCCCTTCAAGGAGAAAAATGTGTTCTTCATCTTGTTATCTCTACCACCAACAAAAGCCCCAGCATAAGGTAGGTGCTCAATACGTTTTTATAAATGGAGGGGAAAAAGCATTCTTTTCTTACTTCCTGGAATGTAAATTACATCTTTCTTAAATTGGGCACTGGGGCGGGCAGAATAAGGAATCCTAGATCCACAATAATTCTAAAATGTAAAAATACCTACAATATCTAGAGCAATTGTTAAAAATAAGAATAAAGTTGGAGGCTTACAGTACAAGATTTTAAGACTTTCTGAAAAGCTATGGTCATCAAGAGAGCCTGGTATTGGCATAAGAATAGTGTATAGATCCGTGCAACAGAATAGGGGGTACATAGCAACCCACACAGGTACGATTGATTGATTTTCAACAACTGATTTCCTATGGTGGAAAGAAAAGATTTAAAACACATAATGCTGAACAGCTGAGTCATCATTATGGGGAAAAAAATGAAACTTGACCTGTAATTATCCCCAAAGTAACTAGAAAAGTTATTAGACACTAAAAGTATAAAACTTCTAGAAACCTGGCAGTCTAAATGTAGGCAAAGAATTCTTAGTTAGTAGCCAAACCCAGGAATACACGAGTCATAGAAGAAAAAATTGAACTTCACCAAAACTGGAAACTTCTGCTTCTCAAAACTGTCCATTAAGAAAAGGCAAGCCAGGACAGGGAGTCCTTTGTATTTCTGACAAAGGACTTGACTCCAAAGTATATACAGAATTCTCAAACTAAGTACAGTATTAACTAAATAACCCAGCAAAAAGTGGTTTAAAAGATTTTATACTTTACCAAAGAAGATATGGAAAAAAAAAAAAGCCATGCCTTTTTGAAATCTGCCATTGTCCTCCTGGACTATGCACACGTACACACACACATACACAACACACACCTGTTTTGACTGTTAAATTTTCACTTGTCTCTCAGGGTATGGCTTAAATATCTCTTTTCTTAAGTCATACTTAAGGTTTTTATCTTCCTTGGTAAATATGCAAATATTACTGTCTATGAGTTTTTATCACTGGATAAAGAACTTGCTCCACATTTTTTATCATTGTCTGTTTCAGGATCTCTTTCCTCCACTTGAATGTGAACCCCTTCAAGGAGAAAAATGTGTTCTTCATCTTGTTATCTCTACCACCAACAAAAGCCCCAGCATAAGGTAGGTGCTCAATACGTTTTTATAAATGGAGGGGAAAAAGCATTCTTTTCTTACTTCCTGGAATGTAAATTACATCTTTCTTAAATTGGGCACTGGGGGGCGGGCAGAATAAGGAATCCTAGATCCATGAAATCATCACATTTCAGAGCTCAGAGGATCTTGAAGTTTATAAATTGTGTCCTGCAAACCTGAGGAGGTTCCTCAGAAACCACCGGCAAGGGCTGAAGAGCACGCCTCTGTAACCTCTTTCTAAGGGATGCATATGATTCCATTGTTGAGATTTATTAAAAATTACTCTGAAAAATCCCTCCTATTAGAAATTTAGATGTTTGTCAAATTTTTACATTCATATTTGTTACTAGAATGACCCTCTTGCATGTCTAAAAATGTCTATAATTATTCCAGTCTAACAGTCTATTTTCAGATCCATCCAAACTCCATTGCCTTCCTTGGACTGGCTTTGGTATCATTGTTATTCAAAGCCAAATAATAAGTAGTGCCTATGCCAAATGTTACTTTCTCCTTGGGGTTCCGTAATCCATAATCTTCCATTGGATTTTACTCTTCAATGTCATGTGAAATACACGACTTCACACAGGCCAGGGAATGAAGATGGATGAAAATAAATAAATGAAAGACCAATAAAGAAGGTCAAAAATTAAAAAAAAAAAAAATACACGACTTCCTTCCTTTGGGCTCCCTCAGTCCTTTACTCAACCTTCCATAAGCTCCATACATCTGTCTTTATCGCAAAACTTATGGATTTTGGTATAACACCAGGGATAGCTGGTTCAGGACAGGCAAGAAAGTCCTCTTGGGGGGTTAAAAAATAAAATATAAAATAAAAAATACAACATGTTCGATCCTCCCAAATTCTGGAAACATGTAGAGATGTTTAGATAGAAAATGTAGGGTTTATTATTCTAATAAAATTTATTTGATTATGAAGAATGTTCTGAAACAGGACTCTGAAAATTTGTTGGGACGAGTTACCAAATGGATTTTCATCACCGCAAATGAGATTTAGGAAGAATAGAAGGTGGAAAAATTTTTTTGGAAATTTTTTTATTGTACATAAGTTTATGTGATCATAGGAGAAAAGCTGTATTTCACTAGATGAGCAAAAAAAAAAAAAATTACTTTCACACCATAAAGTATTGTAATGCACATCTACCATAGAAACTGAGGTAGTTTGGACAAGAAAAATGGAATTCTTCTTATATGTCTTGTACACATTCATGTATCTATGTTAGAGTTAATCATTTTCAGTCATTTCACAGACATCTTTCCAGTCTACTTTCTGCATGTGTGTATGCGTATAACCAAAATGGGATCAAAGTGATATAGAGTTTGTTTTCCCTTCTATAAACTACACTTTGAACACATCCCAGTGAAATCCAAATTCTCCTGTAACTTCTATTCATATCTACCAAATTTCTCTCAACAATCTCCTACCATTGAGTAGATTAGATTATTTCTCATTTGTAGCCACTATAATAAACTCTACAGTGAACATCCTTATACCTACAGCTCCAAGAACTGCCCTAATTATTTAAGATAAATTCCTTAAAATAGCATTCTGGATCAAATTGTATGTAAAAAAAAAAAAACTTGAGAAAGAATTCTTTTATTCTTATTCCACAAAAAACAATCTTTTAATCTTTATGACATGCCTATATCAGCACATATAACTCTTCTGGACTTGGCTCCATGTGAGTTTCTGGTTAATTAAATGATTTTGGTTATTAAACTCACAATTGCCAAACTACAAGTATGTTTATGCTACAAATGAATCACCTAAAACAGGTTTTTCCTTCTACCAAAAGTCCCTGAGAGGCTGGCATTTCCTCCAGCCTATTTCACCCTTAGTTATAGTTGTTAAGTCTTGCCTTCTTGTCTTCTGCCTCCTAGTGGATGTGTGAGCTTAGAATCATGCTCCCCCGCAATCTCACTTGGCCTAATCCTATCTTTTAAGTTCAGTTGCCTTTTCCACTGGTTAAGTCTTCCATTAGTTTGTTTGTAACACCTTGTAATTTGGCCACTTGGCCAATTTCATCAAGGTGTTTGTATCTGATGGATCATCAATAAAGATTAAATGGGCAACACCTAAACTGACCTCCCTGGTCCTTCCCAGGGCTCCACCCTGTGTTGGTTTCATCCTTGTTATTACATGACACTTCCATGCTTTAATTTTCACGTGACCACATGGCTAAAAAAAAAAAATTACTTTCACACCATAAAGTATTGTAATGCACATCTACCATAGAAACTGAGGTAGTTTGGACAAGAAAAATGGAATTCTTCTTATATGTCTTGTACACATTCATGTATCTATGTTAGAGTTAATCATTTTCAGTCATTTCACAGACATCTTTCCAGTCTACTTTCTGCATGTGTGTATGCGTATAACCAAAATGGGATCAAAGTGATATAGAGTTTGTTTTCCCTTCTATAAACTACACTTTGAACACATCCCAGTGAAATCCAAATTCTCCTGTAACTTCTATTCATATCTACCAAATTTCTCTCAACAATCTCCTACCATTGAGTAGATTAGATTATTTCTCATTTGTAGCCACTATAATAAACTCTACAGTGAACATCCTTATACCTACAGCTCCAAGAACTGCCCTAATTATTTAAGATAAATTCCTTAAAATAGCATTCTGGATCAAATTGTATGTAAAAAAAAAAAAACTTGAGAAAGAATTCTTTTATTCTTATTCCACAAAAAACAATCTTTTAATCTTTATGACATGCCTATATCAGCACATATAACTCTTCTGGACTTGGCTCCATGTGAGTTTCTGGTTAATTAAATGATTTTGGTTATTAAACTCACAATTGCCAAACTACAAGTATGTTTATGCTACAAATGAATCACCTAAAACAGGTTTTTCCTTCTACCAAAAGTCCCTGAGAGGCTGGCATTTCCTCCAGCCTATTTCACCCTTAGTTATAGTTGTTAAGTCTTGCCTTCTTGTCTTCTGCCTCCTAGTGGATGTGTGAGCTTAGAATCATGCTCCCCCGCAATCTCACTTGGCCTAATCCTATCTTTTAAGTTCAGTTGCCTTTTCCACTGGTTAAGTCTTCCATTAGTTTGTTTGTAACACCTTGTAATTTGGCCACTTGGCCAATTTCATCAAGGTGTTTGTATCTGATGGATCATCAATAAAGATTAAATGGGCAACACCTAAACTGACCTCCCTGGTCCTTCCCAGGGCTCCACCCTGTGTTGGTTTCATCCTTGTTATTACATGACACTTCCATGCTTTAATTTTCACGTGACCACACTTTGGCTGAAGAATCTGGACTCCATGGCCATACGTTCTCCAAGACTCTTGACTGACCCCCTGGGCTAAAAGTCCTCCATGTAACCATTCCATCTCCAAGCCCTGCCTTCTCCAGCTTGCTCTGTACCCATGAGGCTGACTGGTACAGGCTCCCTCAAGAGACTCCACAGCCCTCTGGCCTCCAGTTTTGCCCCGCCAGCTGGGAGCCCTGCAGGAGAGAGACGCAGGGTAGCCTCTCACTCAGCTCCCTCCCTTAGAGCTGATGCCCAGTCCTTCCACCAACAGTCACTGTCTTCTCAGGGAGCCCTCATCACACAGCTCTCTCCAGCTCCCCCACCAACACCCTCTCCTTGCCCTTTCCTTCTTAGGAGTGATGACAGCCCTGTTGTGCCACTGTTGGGCTCCCAATGCAACTCCAGTGGTCCACCTACACCCTGCTCATCCCTTGCAAATAATGTCTTTACTAAACACCCCTTGATTTGCCCCATAGGAAAATATCATCTGTCCTCTACTGGGACCATGACTGACACACCATGTAGCACAGCAAGACCATGGATGAGGCTACTACAGGGCTGGGCTGGACATGGCCGAGGCCCATCACTTCTGCTTACAGACAAATGGCAATGCTTCCTCCAAGTCCCTTCTGGAACTAAGCCTCCTACCCTCTCAGATCCATAAATGTTTAGCTCTTTTGGAGTTCTCACGTTTTTTAATACTAAAGAAGACTTTGAAATTCGCTTGACAAGAGCTGGTTCAGATGTTCCAGCACTTTCCATTTATACATTTAACAGATATTCACCAAGCGCCTCCTACGTGCCAGACACTGAGCTAGACTTGTCTGAGTGGGACAGACGCTCATGTCAGGATAAGCTCATCTCAGGAACGTGAGACCAGTAACCCTGGATGTCCTGCAGAGAAAGTGCTTCTCACAAAAAGAGTTTCCTTTTGTTCTACGTTCCAACTGATTGAGGCCAGTGCCCCTTCTTTCTGGGGGTCTCTAGTCAACATTTCCTGACCTCCAAAAAAGAACTCAGTCTCAGAAATACAAGAAGACAGGGAGGTAAACTGAGGGAGACCCTTGGTTTCCTTGAATTCAAAAATTCACCCTGCGCCCCCGCGAGGCTGATCTGTCCTGTCGCTGGAGCTGTCCCCATAGTGCAGCCTGCCCTGCCCTGAGCTTGTGCCCCTCTCTCACCTGACCCACCCCAGCCTGTTAGGCAGGCTGGGCTTGCCCCAAGATGCTGCAGCTACCCCTCAGTGCCCCCTTTTTTCCTCCCCATTTGTTCTGCAGACTGAACCTCAGCCTGGGCTGTCTCTACTGTCATCCCTTGGGCTGTGAAATCCTTGACATGCTCTTCAACCTTCTAGGTTTTTGACTCTTCTCTCCTTCTTGCGAGTCTGGCTTAGTTTGTCCCTGGCTTTCCTTATCCCACACTGCCTTAAGGAGCACCCCTTTGGTAGTTCTGTCTCTTGAAGCCCAGCTCCCACCCCACCCGCTCCCAAACCCCAACGGTTCTTTATCCAGCCGGTTCCTTCCTCATGTCTCTTCTCCAGATGCCCTGAAAAACCAATTCTCTTCCTTTACCTTCTTCTCTACTCTCTTCTTTGTGCCTTTTCTCCTTCCCTTCTCTACAGTTTTGCCTCTTGCTCTTCCTTAAAAGACCTGCAGGAATTCTTTGCTTTGAAAAATATTTTCCTGGGGATTTGTATGTGATTAAAGTTTACAACATTTAAAATTTGGAAAACACGTTCAAAACCATCATGGTGATGTTGATAGTAATAGTAAAAATAGCTTCCAATTACTATGTTTTCTACATAGGAGGCCTTGTACTATGAACTTTATACACATCAGTTAATTTAATCCTTAAAGGAGCCCTTGAAATGAGTAAATATTCTCATTGTGCCCAGTTACACTTAAGGAAACTGAAGCTGAGAGAGGTGCAGTGACTTGCCCAGGGTCACACAGCAAGTGGCAGCGCTTGGGCTCCAACACAGGCTTGCTGGATTCCAAATTCCAGCTTTCTTTCCTTCACCGCTGCAGTCGTTAAAGTAATCCTGTTATAATTTTTCTTGAAAAGAGCAAGTTTCTACAATAGAAAGAGCCCCCTCACCCCCAAGAACTACCCACACTGTAAGTTTAAACCTTTATATAATAATGAGCGTCCCTCAACGAGGCACACCCATCCTTCTTATTGGGTGGGGGAAGTCACCCAGGTGACACATCCTATTTACTCTCCTTTCACAGCTGGTCCAATACCACTGGGCATGGCAGTGGGCGGGGAGCCATCCAAACCACCTCTTTACATCCTCTCACTCACAGGCCTCCCCAGCATGACTCCATCCACAGGTCTGCCTGCCTGACAGAGCCATCACAAGGGACAGTAGCAAACACTCAATGCGGACCAGGACTAGAGCTTCTAGTGACGCACAACATCTGTCTGGTCAGTGTTTCTCAAAAGAACAGCTTTCTCTATGAAAAACAGATGCAAATGGAGAAAGACCATCACCTAGTTAAACTGAGCCATAATAGGTCAATTATTCATTCAACAAATACATGGCAAGTGTCAATGTTTCTGAGAAAGAACAAGGTATTGGACTATCTCTTCCCAGGGACTTATATATCCATTAACATAAGGAATAAACATATTCTAAGTGTCCCTGTGGTCAATTGGATTATAATTTGGTAAACATTTATTTTGCTCTCTCCTCTCACTCCCTCAATTTCCGTCCATTGACTAAGGACTGAGCCATGTAAACTTCTTTGGTTTGTGGATTGTTGGCCATAGTGATTAGCAAGTTCAAGTGAAGCCTAGAAGAGGCATTGCAAATATGTGCTGGCTACCTTGAACACCTGTCCTCCTAAATGGGAACACTGCTGGCCAATGGAGGCCAGGTTCCCAAATAAGAAGATGCGTGGGGACAACCCTAAACCACAGTCCAGCTCACAGCCATGGGCACACTACATAGCAAGTAATTTATACTAGCTGTTGAAGGCCATCAAGAGCTTGAGGTTGTTTGTTACACAGCATTGTCATAATAAAAACTCACAACTACAGTCGTATTCAGAGGCATATTCCAAACCTTTTCGCTCTTTGAATTGAAATCTATAGCCCCCTATAGACAATGAGTTTCACTGATCTAGCCAAGGTATTTGTGGAACAACTAAGTCAGTTGGGAGAAGCAGTCTGATCAAAAGTTACTGATTTACACATCATATAACGTATCTGAGGAAACCCCAGATACGAAACTCCAGTCCTTCTGCAGAGAGTATTGTTAATCACTGTTACCCACAGACATGTTTTCTATTGTTCATTATCAATTTCTGAAGTCAACATTAGCTACATCAAGAGCAAGTAGCTGTTTAAATACTCTGAAGGCTCCAAGTGAATTTAATGTTTATAACCCAAGACCAGCAGGAGTCAGGAAGACATGAAAACTGGGACTGTGGCTTAGAGGCCTCTCTCATCACCATCTGATGCACTACAGGAAATTGGAAGTTGCTCAGTTGGGTCCAGCTGTCTGCGACCCCATGGACTATAACCTGCCAAGTTCCTCTGTCCATGGCATTCTCCAGGCAAGAATATTGGAGTGAGTTGCCATTTTCTTCTCAAGGGGGTCTTCCCAACCCAAGGCAGGCAGACACTTTACCATGTGAGCTACCAGGGAAGCCCTCTGATGCGCTGTAGATGTCTAATCATCTTCACTTAATTTCCTTTAGTTAAACAAATATTTATTGAGCATGTCCTATGTACAAAGGGGAGAAGGCATGGTTCTTTCACTAGTTTACCATCTCATGGAAAGGATGAGTATTTACATGACTACAATTAAAAACAACACACCTCAAATATTTTTAAGGAGTGCTAAAATTTTGCTAGGGATGGTTTCAAGGAAGTATTGTATCCAATCTGAGAAGATTGGGGAAAAAAGAACATTTCAAATGGAAGGAACTAAGGTGCAGAGGTTGACTGGAATAGAATATGAGAGAATATGAGAGCTTCAATGGGAAGATCAAGAAAGACTACCCTGTGCACAGCGTCCAAGGTTGCTGAGTTTATGGCCAACCCCAAGAATGACTGAACACATAATGAGATCCATCATGACCATTCTGACCACACCCTTTGCTGGCCCTGGAGTTTGAATTTTTTCTGAGACCTTTCAAGTTATTAGCAGCTGGAGCCTCCACAGAAAGCCTCCACCTTTTAAAGATGACAACAAAACAGTTTCCATGAGTACCGCCACAATAAACAAGTGTTTTCACAGTCCAGACACCGTCAGTCCTGGCTGAGGGAAGAGGGGTCAAGCAGTGGAGCGGGCTGTCTTGACCCTCACTGCCAGCCTTGACAATGGGCTCTTGCCTCTCCAGGAAGCAGCATCCTTGTAGGCTGCTTGTCATAGGGCAGGGCCTCACGCACCACACCCTCCCCCACCCTCACGCCTCTTCCCCAGGCTGCACCTGGCCTCTGGCCTCTCCTGCCCCACCTAGTTACACCCAGGACTCCACCTGGCCAGAAAGCACATCACTATCAGGCAATTATGAAACAAGATGAAGAAACTCCAGCAGTACCAGGTTCCCAGCTGCACTCAGCTGAATCGCCCTAGCCATCTGTGTGTCCCTGGCTTTCTGCTTCCACCCTATCAAAGCCCTCTGTTCATGGGTTCTTCCCCACTGGGTCATAAACTGTGTGGGGACTTTCACCCTTGGGCTCAGTCCCTAGTCCATAGATAACCCCCATTAAACACTAGTAGCAAGAGCTTTTCTATATATTAAATGTTTTTTCTCCACCCAACAGCCCAACCCTACTGAGTGGGCCTTATTATCCTCATTTTGCAAACAGGGAACTTGAAACTCAGAAAGATTATCCCTCCAAGATCATGCAGCTAGGAAGTAGAGTCACTGAGATCTATCTGATATCAGCCTTTCTTATAGAACTGGGTTTGTGTGTGTATTCATCGCTCAGTCATATCTGACTCTCAAAAGCTCCTCTGTCCATGGTGTTTCCCAGGCAGGAATACTGGAGTGGGTTTCCATTCCCTTCTCTAGGGGATCTTCCCAATCCAGCAATTGAACCTCAGTCTCCCACTTTGTGGGCAGGCTCTTTACCATCTGAGCCACCAGGAATATATAAGCCACCAAATTTCTGGAATAAGACAGAGCATTCTCACCAGATCCTCATCCTTCCTTCACTTGGAAGGAAGATTTTTTTTCGAGGATTGATGCTTAGGAAACTCACCCTCGACTGGTGTTTGGCAGAGACATACAGGGTCTATCTTCATTGTCTTGATAACTCTGAAACAAAATTTGAATCTCTTGGGCTGGCGTATAGGAAATGGATGGGAATAACTCTGTAACTCAGGGTTACACGTGCCAGGCCATAGTGGAATGTCCCCAAGAAAGCCAGGAGCAGGGCCCTGGACAAGTGACAGTGAGTTGCAGGCAGGTCTCACACACCTGTAGAGTGTTCTGCAGTGGCCCCAGCCATGTACACAAGTTCAGAGGACAGCACTGATGACACACGGGCTTGGGACAGAAACTTCAATTGCAGACTGAAGGTTAATGGGAATCCAAGCTAAGAGATTGTTTGCTAACACTAACGTGAGTATTCAAAAGGGCATTTGTCTCAGGGAAGCCTTTTTTAATCCATGGAAGAATTAGTTCAAACCCCAGATTGTTTCAGAAAAAGAAACTCTGACACTCTAACGATGCCAGACAATGACCAGCATTCCACAGTCCAGGGTCCAGTCACATCACGAGGGATGTCTGAAAGAGCTGGGTTTCCTGGCATACTGACCCTGGGTCAGGAGTCGTAGATGAAGACGGTGACTCTGGGCTCTCACCTTGGACTTGGGCAAGGGCATACAGGATCCGCCCTGCTGACAGCAGTTTCTGCCATCTGGCTTTTGTTCAGGAAAAGTAATGGCTCCTACTGTGGGCCTTATTATCCTCATTTTGCAAACAGGGAACTGTAAATTCCCTCCAAGATCATGCAGCTAGGAAGTAGAGTCTGAAAATTTATCAGCCTTTCTTATAGAACTGGGTTTGTGTGTGTATTCATCGCTCAGTCATATCTGACTCTCAAAAGCTCCTCTGTCCATGGTGTTTCCCAGGCAGGAATACTGGAGTGGGTTTCCATTCCCTTCTCTAGGGGATCTTCCCAATCCAGCAATTGAACCTCAGTCTCCCACTTTGTGGGCAGGCTCTTTACCATCTGAGCCACCAGGAATATATAAGCCACCAAATTTCTGGAATAAGACAGAGCATTCTCACCAGATCCTCATCCTTCCTTCACTTGGAAGGAAGATTTTTTTTCGAGGATTGATGCTTAGGAAACTCACCCTCGACTGGTGTTTGGCAGAGACATACAGGGTCTATCTTCATTGTCTTGATAACTCTGAAACAAAATTTGAATCTCTTGGGCTGGCGTATAGGAAATGGATGGGAATAACTCTGTAACTCAGGGTTACACGTGCCAGGCCATAGTGGAATGTCCCCAAGAAAGCCAGGAGCAGGGCCCTGGACAAGTGACAGTGAGTTGCAGGCAGGTCTCACACACCTGTAGAGTGTTCTGCAGTGGCCCCAGCCATGTACACAAGTTCAGAGGACAGCACTGATGACACACGGGCTTGGGACAGAAACTTCAATTGCAGACTGAAGGTTAATGGGAATCCAAGCTAAGAGATTGTTTGCTAACACTAACGTGAGTATTCAAAAGGGCATTTGTCTCAGGGAAGCCTTTTTTAATCCATGGAAGAATTAGTTCAAACCCCAGATTGTTTCAGAAAAAGAAACTCTGACACTCTAACGATGCCAGACAATGACCAGCATTCCACAGTCCAGGGTCCAGTCACATCACGAGGGATGTCTGAAAGAGCTGGGTTTCCTGGCATACTGACCCTGGGTCAGGAGTCGTAGATGAAGACGGTGACTCTGGGCTCTCACCTTGGACTTGGGCAAGGGCATACAGGGATCCGCCCTGCTGACAGCAGTTTCTGCCATCTGGCTCGTCAGGATGAAATTAATTCTGTTTGCAGCCACACCCATGGCTCCACCTCAAGAAATAGCAGGTAGCAGCATTCAAGCTGGCCTGACCCCTGTCAAAAGGCACACACTCAGCGTGCAGGTCTGCGGCCAGACCCAAGACAGCAAGACTTCTGCAGGAATCCAGGCGTCCACCAGGAAAGTCTGAACAGAGGGAGGGTCTTTGGGCCACCAAGCATTTCCTTCTCTCCCTACCTAAAGACCAGTCAGGAAACTAGTGAATAATTTACAACTAGACTATTTATTTTAAAAGGAGCACATTAACTTTCTGGATCACTCATCCACAATAAATTATGAAAATCTGGTTGAAATGCAAGATTCCAGAAGGCTTAAAAGGTAGATCAGGCAGTAAGTTAATACCTGATTTTAAGAAAATGAAAAAAAAAAAAAACTTTGCCTAAGAAGCTGCCTTGTTAAATAAGAGGCTGGCATTTTCTTAGACAAGCATGAGGCTTATTGACATCAATGACAGTACTCAACATAAGTACTCAGGTAAGGATGAGGCCCATCTGCCTCAGAATCCCAGGCCTCTCTCACCCCCACCCCATCCCCATCCTAAAAGCAATGAAAAGCAGAGTTACATCCCTTGTTTTCAAATGATCCTGCTTTAAGAATGAAGTCAGAAAGAGAAAGATAAATATTGTATACTAGTACATATATATGGAATCTAGAAAGATGGTACTGATAAATGTAGACGAGGGCAGCAATGGAGAAACACACATGGAGAACAGACTTATGGACATTGAGGGAGGGAGGAGTGGGTGAGATGTATGGAAAGAGTAACATGGAAAAGCAAACCCAGATTGTTTCAGAAAAGAAACTCTGACACTCTAACGATGCCAGACAATGACCAGCATTCCACAGTCCAGGGTCCAGTCACATCACGAGGGATGTCTGAAAGAGCTGGGTTTCCTGGCATACTGACCCTGGGTCAGGAGTCGTAGATGAAGACGGTGACTCTGGGCTCTCACCTTGGACTTGGGCAAGGGCATACAGGGATCCGCCCTGCTGACAGCAGTTTCTGCCATCTGGCTCGTCAGGATGAAATTAATTCTGTTTGCAGCCACACCCATGGCTCCACCTCAAGAAATAGCAGGTAGCAGCATTCAAGCTGGCCTGACCCCTGTCAAAAGGCACACACTCAGCGTGCAGGTCTGCGGCCAGACCCAAGACAGCAAGACTTCTGCAGGAATCCAGGCGTCCACCAGGAAAGTCTGAACAGAGGGAGGGTCTTTGGGCCACCAAGCATTTCCTTCTCCCCCTACCTAAAGACCAGTCAGGAAACTAGTGAATAATTTACAACTAGACTATTTATTTTAAAAGGAGCACATTAACTTTCTGGATCACTCATCCACAATAAATTATGAAAATCTGGTTGAAATGCAAGATTCCAGAAGGCTTAAAAGGTAGATCAGGCAGTAAGTTAATACCTGATTTTAAGAAAATGAAAAAAAAAAAAAACTTTGCCTAAGAAGCTGCCTTGTTAAATAAGAGGCTGGCATTTTCTTAGACAAGCATGAGGCTTATTGACATCAATGACAGTACTCAACATAAGTACTCAGGTAAGGATGAGGCCCATCTGCCTCAGAATCCCAGGCCTCTCTCACCCCCACCCCATCCCCATCCTAAAAGCAATGAAAAGCAGAGTTACATCCCTTGTTTTCAAATGATCCTGCTTTAAGAATGAAGTCAGAAAGAGAAAGATAAATATTGTATACTAGTACATATATATGGAATCTAGAAAGATGGTACTGATAAATGTAGACGCAGGGCAGCAATGGAGAAACACACATGGAGAACAGACTTATGGACATTGAGGGGAGGGAGGAGTGGGTGAGATGTATGGAAAGAGTAACATGGAAACTTACATTACCACACATTAAATAGATAACCAATGGGAATCTGCTATAAAACCAAGGGAACTCAAACAAGGGCTCTGTAACAACCTGGAGGGGTGGGATGCGGAGGGAGATGGGAGAGAAGTTCAAGAGGGAGGAAACATATGTATACCTACGGCTGACTCATGTTGATGTTTGGCAGTAAACAACAAAACTATAAAACTTTCTTTTTTAATTTGGCTGCTGGATTTGCTCTGCCATGTTCCACACTCTGTCTGTGGAGTGTGCTTTCTCTGAATCTGAATAAATCTATTCCTTACCTATCACTTTGTCTCTCGCTGAATTCTTCTCTGCAAAGAGACATGAAGAACCTGAACCTCAGCGGGTTCAGACATTGGATAAAAGCCCTTTTTTCCACCTCTAGGTGCGGAAACCTCGCCCGGGAGCAGGATCCCAAATAAAACTTAACTCTTTGCTTATAAAAAAAATAATAATAATTTAAAAAGAGAATGAAGGATAAATGTTAAAATAATTAATTTAACAAACATATTGGCAAGAACTTTGTGAGTTTTGATGAATTAAACTGTTTTCAATTAACATCGTTTTTTGACTACACTGATTTGGAGACAGGCTTGGAATATTTATCCTTCTTTTCCCAGCAGGAACTGCTTCCTGTGCTTGTTTCATTAACAGTTTTGAGTCTAAAATCAATTGACTCATATGAAATGCCAGGGGAGAAAACTGGGATCAGCGGGAAGATTCTGCTCTGTAGATTGGGTTCCCAGTCTTGGAAAAATCAGTCACAGAAGTCATGATTCTGGGAGTCTCCTTGGCTCTATCCATAAGACACACAGGCCATATCAGAAACGAGGACAGGTCCCCCAAGAGGAGAACTGATACTCAGCTTGCGTGCTGTGCTGTGGCCAGGCTACTGTCCGTAGCTGTACAACCGGACAACTCAGGCCTGGGGACAGCCTCCCTGGCTGTGTGTGTCTGGAACCTTCCTGATTGGCTCGTGCTTTTGCTCGTTGTTAAAGATTGTGGTTATCATTCTGTCAAGGGCCAGGACCCTGCTGCTTACAGAGGCTCCTTTACTCAGGTTATTTTTTGCTTATTTTCCCTCTACCTCTGAGGTTTACTTGGAGTACTCCCCTGCCCATGTGGAGTGGGGAACACTGACAAGTGTTTAGTCTGCATGTAGTCACTTCCTCCTCCTCTGCTGGCCATGGTCCCCATCTACCTGGGGTCTCCCGACCAGAGATCTTCTGTTTTTCCTGAGAACAAACTTCCAAATGGGTTTCAGGGAGGCATGACCCTCAGAGGGATGGGCTGGGGAAGGTGATGTGGATCTAGAACTTCTCAAATAGGTTTCACCCTACTTTCTATGGGCTTCCTGGTGGTTCAGTTGGAAAAGAATCTGCCTGCCATGCAGGAGACCTGGGTTAAATCCCTAGGTTGGGAAGATCCCCTGGCAAACAAGGCCTGGCAAACTACTTTAGCGTTCTTGCCAGAGAATTCCATAGACAGAGGAGACTGCTGGGCTATAGCCCATATGGTTACAAAGAGTCAGACACGACTGAGCGACTAACACTACTTCCTATATTAGCTACCCTTTCACGAAAGTTCCAGAATCATCTATGCTTTCTGTGCAGGTTAATTAGCAGCTTTGTTCATTGCCAGTTTGGGCTTTTTCCAGTCTGTGAAGTCATCTAGATCACATCCATCTTTTGTCCAGCTTCCAAAGTTGTGTTGCTGTCACCTCTCTTCTGTTTATCCTGACCTGTCCTGTGAGCTCATTCTTAAAAAAAAAGTCTTGTCATTGTAGTTGGGTTTGGGGAGAAAGCTAACTTAAATAAGTATGTTGAATCCACCATTTGAAGTTCATGCCAGAATACAGTTTTTAGGTCTAGCTACATATCCAAGGCTTCCCAACATTTAATTTTAAGAAATAGTACTATATTAGATGTTTAGTAATACAATCTCTGAGATACTCTTTAAGGGTTTTTAAAATTATTATTATTGTTATTTCTGTTGTTGTAGCTTTAAAAAATAAAAGAATCTGAAAGACTTGAAGTATAAATCAGAGTTCCTAAACTATTCTGAGAACATTGGATCTTCTTAGTGGTGTCCAGCATAGCGTGTCAGCCTCCTGACTGGAGAGTGTAGGTCAGTTATGATTATAGCCAGCAGTGAGGTTGTGTGTGTTTGTGCCTGAACAAGCTCAAATATGGAACAGCTATTTATCCTGACATAGTTGGAAGCTGAGAAAGATCATTAAGATGTTACACACAGAGACGTGTCAATAGCTTAAGTTATTGACCTACACCAAGAGAAGACTAACTTGATTGGCCACGGATGTGCTCTGGTTCTTTTGAGAAAATAAAATGAAAGAGCTGACCCATTCATTGTAGAAATGAGAGAAGGACTCAACACTCAGCTAGGTTTGCCCTGCCCTACATGCTGTGACCTATTCCCTCATTTCTTAGACCACAACAACTGCTGTGGGAGACAGCATCCTACAATGCCAATCCAGGAAGTTCCTCTCTGTATCTCATGGAGTTCATTCAGCCAGGATTTACTGAGCTCCTACCATGTGCTGTTACGGGCAAAGGCTTTGTCCCATTGACAGAGGAGACTGCTGGGCTATAGCCCATATGGTTACAAAGAGTCAGACACGACTGAGCGACTAACACTACTTCCTATATTAGCTACCCTTTCACGAAAGTTCCAGAATCATCTATGCTTTCTGTGCAGGTTAATTAGCAGCTTTGTTCATTGCCAGTTTGGGCTTTTTCCAGTCTGTGAAGTCATCTAGATCACATCCATCTTTTGTCCAGCTTCCAAAGTTGTGTTGCTGTCACCTCTCTTCTGTTTATCCTGACCTGTCCTGTGAGCTCATTCTTAAAAAAGTCTTGTCATTGTAGTTGGGTTTGGGGAGAAAGCTAACTTAAATAAGTATGTTGAATCCACCATTTGAAGTTCATGCCAGAATACAGTTTTTAGGTCTAGCTACATATCCAAGGCTTCCCAACATTTAATTTTAAGAAATAGTACTATATTAGATGTTTAGTAATACAATCTCTGAGATACTCTTTAAGGGTTTTTAAAATTATTATTATTGTTATTTCTGTTGTTGTAGCTTTAAAAAATAAAAGAATCTGAAAGACTTGAAGTATAAATCAGAGTTCCTAAACTATTCTGAGAACATTGGATCTTCTTAGTGGTGTCCAGCATAGCGTGTCAGCCTCCTGACTGGAGAGTGTAGGTCAGTTATGATTATAGCCAGCAGTGAGGTTGTGTGTGTTTGTGCCTGAACAAGCTCAAATATGGAACAGCTATTTATCCTGACATAGTTGGAAGCTGAGAAAGATCATTAAGATGTTACACACAGAGACGTGTCAATAGCTTAAGTTATTGACCTACACCAAGAGAAGACTAACTTGATTGGCCACGGATGTGCTCTGGTTCTTTTGAGAAAATAAAATGAAAGAGCTGACCCATTCATTGTAGAAATGAGAGAAGGACTCAACACTCAGCTAGGTTTGCCCTGCCCTACATGCTGTGACCTATTCCCTCATTTCTTAGACCACAACAACTGCTGTGGGAGACAGCATCCTACAATGCCAATCCAGGAAGTTCCTCTCTGTATCTCATGGAGTTCATTCAGCCAGGATTTACTGAGCTCCTACCATGTGCTGGGATTGGTTCCAAGTTGAGCAAACAAAAGAAAGTCTTAAGCTATTATTTAAGTGGATGGTAAAAAAAATAATACAGCAGACAAATGTTTATTATTATAATAGCCATGAAGAACCAAGAAAAAATTTTAAAAGAATAGTTTTAGATAGAGTGTAAAGGATATCCTCTTTGATGAATATGAAAGAAAGTGAAAGTGTTAGTCGCTCAGTCATGTCAAGCTCTTTGAGACCCCATGGACTGCAGCCCGCCAGGCTCCTCTGTCCATGGGATTCTTCAGGCA
Source organism: Tragulus kanchil (assembly GCA_022376925.1). NCBI lineage: Eukaryota > Metazoa > Chordata > Mammalia > Artiodactyla > Tragulidae > Tragulus > Tragulus kanchil. The sequence continues at coordinate 121,001,910 of JAIOJX010000025.1, read as the reverse complement.
AGACTGGAATGGGTTGTCATTTCCTTCTCCAGGGGATCTTCCTGACCCAGGGATTGAACCCTGGTCTCCTGCATTGTGGGCAGATTCTTTACCAACTGAGCCACCAGATATTTGAATAACTGAAGAAAGAGCCTTCTAAGGGGGAAGTAGAAAGAGGGACCAGAGGCAGGATCTTAAACAGCCAGCATATTTAAGAAACAGCAAAGAGGTCCATGTGGGGGCTGAATAATAGATGAAATCAAGAGGATGCTTATTTTTTAAAAAAGAAGAGAGAGAGAGAAAGTTGGTTTGTGGATCACATAAGTTTTTTTTTTTTTTTTTTTTTTTTAAAGATGTATTTATTTATTTATTTTGGGCAGGGGTCGGGTTGGGGAGGAGGGGAGCGGGCGGGCCACTTCTATTGGTCTTTCATTTCTCTATTTTCATTCGTCTTTGTTCTTTGGCTCCTGTGGGCCTCCCATCGCGGTGGCGTCTGTCGTTGCAGAGCACCGGCTCTGGGCGCATGCGCTCCAGAGCTCTGGCTCGGTGATTGGACACATCAGTCCAGCCGCTCTGCGGCACGTGGGATCTTCCCAGGCCAGGGCTCGAACCTGCGCCCCTTGCACTGCAAGGCGGTGTCCTTACCCACTGGACCACCAGGGGAAGCCCTCAGATAAGGTTTTAAGGGCACTTCTGATTTGATTCTGAGAAAACTACTGAAAGGGTTTGAGCAGGAAACAGTATAATTTGACCCTCATCCTGGCAGCTAGGATGAGATGGGGGAGGCATGGCAAGGACAGGGCAGGGGAACCCGGCAGATGCTGCTGCAATCATCCAGGCAAAGGATGATGGTGGCTGCAAGCCTGACAGGAGCAGGAGCATTGCTGAGAGGTGACCAGCTGGATGAAGTATCCTGAAGATACAGCTGAGGTCCTGGGTGTGGAATCTGAAAGGAGAGGGGCATCAAGATGGCTGTACGAGAACTGGCCTCCACAGACGGGGGCTGGATCTGACATGTCCCAAACGAGCACAAGGAAGCGAGAACCAGGTTGACTTCTCTGTGATCTTACCTTGAAGTTTGGTTTTGGACACACGACGTTTAAGATGCCTACCAGACATCCATGGGAAGATGTTAAATAGGCAAGTAGATGTAAGGATCTGTGGACAGATACAAAATGCACATACGCACTGTCCCTTCTACCCCGTCCCTGCATTCAGTGGTCGGAGTCAGAAAAGGAAAGAAGCATTTAGATGCCAAAACTAATACCACTGAAGCCAAATAAATACATAAATAATTGTTAAGGAAAAAAAAGAGAGGGAAGTAGAAAGAGGGACCACAGTTGCCGTATTAGGGGTGGGGGCTGAATAATAGATGAAATCAAGAGGATGCTTTTTTAAAGGGGTTTTTTTTTTTTTTTTTTTAAAGTTTTTTTTTTTTTTTTTTTTTGGGCGGGGGTCGGGTTGGGGAGGGAGGGGAGCGGGCGGGCCACTTCTATTGGTCTTTCATTTCTCTATTTTCATCCGTCTTTGTTCTTTGGCTCCTGTGGGCCTCCCATCGCGGTGGCGTCTGTCGTTGCAGAGCACCGGCTCTGGGCGCATGCGCTCCAGAGCTCTGGCTCGGTGATTGGACACATCAGTCCAGCCGCTCTGCGGCACGTGGGATCTTCCCAGGCCAGGGCTCGAACCTGCGCCCCTTGCACTGCAAGGCGGTGTCCTTACCCACTGGACCACCAGGGGAAGCCCTCAGATAAGGTTTTAAGGGCACTTCTGATTTGATTCTGAGAAAACTACTGAAAGGGTTTGAGCAGGAAACAGTATAATTTGACCCTCATCCTGGCAGCTAGGATGAGATGGGGGAGGCATGGCAAGGACAGGGCAGGGGAACCCGGCAGATGCTGCTGCAATCATCCAGGCAAAGGATGATGGTGGCTGCAAGCCTGACAGGAGCAGGAGCATTGCTGAGAGGTGACCAGCTGGATGAAGTATCCTGAAGATACAGCTGAGGTCCTGGGTGTGGAATCTGAAAGGAGAGGGGCATCAAGATGGCTGTACGAGAACTGGCCTCCACAGACGGGGGCTGGATCTGACATGTCCCAAACGAGCACAAGGAAGCGAGAACCAGGTTGACTTCTCTGTGATCTTACCTTGAAGTTTGGTTTTGGACACACGACGTTTAAGATGCCTACCAGACATCCATGGGAAGATGTTAAATAGGCAAGTAGATGTAAGGATCTGTGGACAGATACAAAATGCACATACGCACTGTCCCTTCTACCCCGTCCCTGCATTCAGTGGTCGGAGTCAGAAAAGGAAAGAAGCATTTAGATGCCAAAACTAATACCACTGAAGCCAAATAAATACATAAATAATTGTTAAAAAAAAAAAAGAAGAAACAAAAAATAGGGCTTCCCCGGTGGTCCAGTGGGTAAACAGGCCGCCTTGCAATGCAAGGGGCACTGGTTCAGTCCCTGGCCCAGGAGGATCCCACCTGCTACAGAGCGGCAGGGCCAGTGTGTCCAATTACAAGCCAGAACTCTGGAGCGCATGTGCCTGGAGCCAGTGCTCCGCAACGAGAGAGGCCACACAGGCCACACAATGAAGATGGAGACAATAAATAAAATTTTGGGAAAAAAAAGAAAGAAACAAAAAATAAGATCCCAGGTGCCACGGAGCAGCTGGACCGATGTGTCCAACTACTGAGTCTGAGCTCTGGAGCACATGTGCACAGAACTGGTGCTCTGCAGAGACAGAGGCCACTGCAATGGCAGGCCCACATGGGCCAAAGAACAAAGATGGATGAAAATACGTAAATGAAAGACCAATAGAACTGCCCCCCACCCCCCACAAAAAAAATACCATTGACTACCTAAAGAGACATCTCTCCAAAGAAGACATACAGGTGGTCAAAAAACACGTGAAAAAATGCTCGACATCACTCATTATCAGAGAAATGCAGATCAAAACAACAATGAGATATCACCTCACACCAGTCAAAATTGCCATCATCAAAAAATCTGCAGATAATAAATGCTGGAGAGAGTGTGGAGAAAAAGGAATACTCCTGCATTGCTGGTGAGAATGTAAATGGATACAGCCACTATGGAAGGCAGTATGGAGATTCCTTAAAAAACTAGATATAGAACCACCATATGACCTAGCAATCCCACTATTAGGCTTATACCCTGATGAAATCAAAATAGAAAAAGACACCTGTACCCCAATGTTCATCACAGTACTCTATACAATAGTTAGAATATGGAAACAACCTAGATGTCCATCGATGAATGAATGGATAAAGAAGTTCTGGCACATATATACAATGGAGTATTTCTCAACCGTAAAAAGAAATGCAGAAGAATCAGCCTTAATGAGGTGGATGAATCTAGAACCTATTATGCAAAGTGAAGTAAGTCAAAAAGAAAAGGACAAATACAGTATACGAACACATATATATGGAATCTAGGAAGATGGTACTGATAAATACACACGCAGAGCAGCGATGAAGAAACAGACATAGAGAATAGACCTGTGGACATTGAGGGGAGGGAAGATCAGGTGAGAGGTATGAAAAGAGTAACACTATCATATGTAAAAGAGATAACCATTGTGATTAAGCTGTAAGACTAAGGGAATTTACATGGGGGCTATGCATCAACCTGGAGGGTGGGACAGGGGAAAAGGGAGGGAGGCTCATGTGGGAGGGACCAGGGATATATCTATGACTCTTTTTGGATTATGTATAGCTGTAAACAACAAAACTCTGTAACAGACATATAACAATAACTTTGCTGTACACCTGAAACTAATGCAACATTGTAAAACAACTAAACCCCAATAAAAAAAAAAAACAATGAAAAATAAATAAATAAATTTTAAAAATAAAGAAAAATAAAGATGACCTAGAAAGCTAAACAAAAGAAAGAAAAAAGAAAAGAAACACTTAGGAAGCTGCACACAGTTGTGGACCCTTAGCCCAAAATAGCATCCAAAAGTTTCTTGGTAGATTTTCAGATGAAACTGTGGACAAATTGAAACTTTGAATTCAGAATCAAAAAACTTAGAAAACCTGGCTCGGAGGGGCAGTCCAGAGTAAATAGGGCAGGAAGAGCAAAGGGACTTTGGCCACTGAAAACAGAGCAAGTGGAACTGAGAGCTTGAGGGACAGAAGAGCCCCACCTCCAACCCTGCCTGGCTCCCGGGCTGCCATCTCTGCTTCCACCGTCCTCCCTCCACGGGAAGCACATTCCTCTAGTTCTGCAGCTGTAGGGTGCGGCTGTGGTGCTGGCAGATACCGGAGATGTCCTCTAAGATCTGTATCTTTTTCCTGTGTAGTCACCTAATCACACAATCTTTTTTTCTCCTTAGAATTTTGGGTCATCCTTGGTTTTCACCATGTATTTTTAAAAGCCATCTCTTTGGATACATACTTACCTTGTGCAAAATCTGTTCCGGACCCTGTAGAAGTATAACATATGCATACTTAGGAGATGTTTATAAATAACAACAACAGACAAACACTGTTTAAAAGAAGCTTCAAACGAAGTGCAGCGAAACTTTGAGAAGCAGAAAGATTCCTGGCTGGGATAGCTGAGGCTGACTTCTCAGAGGGGGAGCCATGTCAACTGCGCGTTAAAGAAATGAGTGGATTTCCCTTGAGAGAAGACCCAGGGGAGGGAAAATTTTATGTTAGGAGACTTTATACTAACATTCCCCAGCCTTCTATTCCTGCTTTCTTGATTGGAGAGTAGGGCAATAGGAGAAATATTGCTTAGGGTATCCAGTGGTAGCTAGTGGATAAATTAGTTCTAGAGATTCAATACAAAGTATAGGAACACAGACAACAATATTGTGTCATAACCGTCAAGCTGGCTGAGACTAGCTCTTAATTATTTTCCACCACACACATAATAGAGATGACTAACCATGGCTACAACAGTCACCACATTACAATATAGAAATGTATCAAAGCAATGTGTTGCACAATTTAAATATACACAATATTGTATGTTAAATAGTTTTCCATTTAAATAAAAAACGCATGCTTTCTTTCAATAAGCATAAAAAAGCTACATCCTCATTTAATGTTATTTGAATCTCAAGATAATATCAGGCCTTAAAACAAATCGAAGCCATTAAATAAAGTCCTTAAACTACATCCTAACCTCCTTAATTCATTCTCTCTCTGCTCCCTCTGCCACCTAATTCTTCTTAAGGAAACAATAATGCAAAGGTGATCCATCCCAAATCCAGAGGACTAGGAACCAAAAACCCCCATCCATCCTCCCCACCTCCCCCTAGCACTACAAGCAGTTACACACACACACACAATGCTAGGCAATGCAGTGACAGCAATCAGGAGAGGGCAGGGCTCCAGTTCCAGAAAAACTGATAATCAGAGTTTGCATTTTCCTACTCAAATTCAAGCTGACTTTACCTAAAACCAGCCACTTGGCAAGAGTACCTCTGGAGACAGTGTCTTGCCCCAAGGCAGCAAGGAAAGGGTGTGAAGAGTAGAAAACACATAACATTTGCCACAAGGAAAGCAGACATGTTAACAGAGAGTGCCTAAGTTTTATCTCTGGTGCAAAAACGGCCTGTCCTGGGTCTAGATGGCTTCGTGAGGCACGAACAGGCCACACAGTCAAAGGGACTTTTATCTGAAACAATAAAAGGAGGCCCTGCTGTGACAAGCCTATGTTCAGAGCAAACAGAGGCTAACAGAACTTCTTCAAACCAGAGAAATGAAAGCAGCCCCCAGTCCCGCCCTCATGGGGAAAACCCGCTGATCATGGCCCTCTCTCACTACAACGTGAAACAAGGGGCATTAGAACACCACCACCCAAATAAAAGGGCTTCTCAGGTGACGCAGGGGTTAAGAATTTGCCTTCCAATGCAGGAGACTCAGGAGACAGACATGGGTCAGGGAGATCCCCTGGAGAAGAAAATGGCAATTCACTCCAATATTCTTGCTTGGGAAACCCCATGGACAGAGGCGCCTGGTGGGCTACAGTTCATAGGGTCACAAAAGAAATGTATCAAAGCAATGTGTTGCACAATTTAAATATACACAATATTGTATGTTAAATAGTTTTCCATTTAAATAAAAAACGCATGCTTTCTTTCAATAAGCATAAAAAAGCTACATCCTCATTTAATGTTATTTGAATCTCAAGATAATATCAGGCCTTAAAACAAATCGAAGCCATTAAATAAAGTCCTTAAACTACATCCTAACCTCCTTAATTCATTCTCTCTCTGCTCCCTCTGCCACCTAATTCTTCTTAAGGAAACAATAATGCAAAGGTGATCCATCCCAAATCCAGAGGACTAGGAACCAAAAACCCCCATCCATCCTCCCCACCTCCCCCTAGCACTACAAGCAGTTACACACACACACACAATGCTAGGCAATGCAGTGACAGCAATCAGGAGAGGGCAGGGCTCCAGTTCCAGAAAAACTGATAATCAGAGTTTGCATTTTCCTACTCAAATTCAAGCTGACTTTACCTAAAACCAGCCACTTGGCAAGAGTACCTCTGGAGACAGTGTCTTGCCCCAAGGCAGCAAGGAAAGGGTGTGAAGAGTAGAAAACACATAACATTTGCCACAAGGAAAGCAGACATGTTAACAGAGAGTGCCTAAGTTTTATCTCTGGTGCAAAAACGGCCTGTCCTGGGTCTAGATGGCTTCGTGAGGCACGAACAGGCCACACAGTCAAAGGGACTTTTATCTGAAACAATAAAAGGAGGCCCTGCTGTGACAAGCCTATGTTCAGAGCAAACAGAGGCTAACAGAACTTCTTCAAACCAGAGAAATGAAAGCAGCCCCCAGTCCCGCCCTCATGGGGAAAACCCGCTGATCATGGCCCTCTCTCACTACAACGTGAAACAAGGGGCATTAGAACACCACCACCCAAATAAAAGGGCTTCTCAGGTGACGCAGGGGTTAAGAATTTGCCTTCCAATGCAGGAGACTCAGGAGACAGACATGGGTCAGGGAGATCCCCTGGAGAAGAAAATGGCAATTCACTCCAATATTCTTGCTTGGGAAACCCCATGGACAGAGGCGCCTGGTGGGCTACAGTTCATAGGGTCACAAAAGAATTGGACTCCACTTAGCAAATGAGCATGCATGCACACACCCAAATAAATACAGGTCTAATGGTTAACATGGGGTACAAATGCCATGGGTCACATGGGTTAATTCAGAAAGAAAACACATGCAATCATGCCATTTATCAGTGACTCAAAATCTTAACTCCCACAACAGGCAAAATTCTGAGACTTTCTTCTGGAAAACAGTAATAAAAGAGATTGGTGCCAGATTGCATTCCTAGAAGCTTTTTAATCAGAAAAGATGGGTGATGCCATTGATCTAATGTTGGCAATTAAACTTCAAGGGTTAAATAAATGCACTGGCCTGGTATATATCTCTAAAACTCTGTATTCCATAGTGGCATAAGTTGGAATTGTGTTGCACAAAGGCAGCTGATTCAAATTGTTGCAAGGCAAGTTCACCAAAGTTCAGCCTTGAGCTTGGCAGGCCAAGGCAGGACACTTTGGCACCTCCACAGAATTGGATCCCAATTCCCTAAATCTGCCCTCAGGGGTCTATTCTCCAGAGGATGGGTTGGCAGCAAGAAGGCTCCTCTGGGATTGATTTAGAAGCTCCTATACCTTCTTTACGATTTTACAGGCTATTGTACGAGGAAAGAAAGATGGTTCTATGCAAGTAAATTAAGTCTTACGTGGTTTGACATTTTCCGCTAACCTTAAAAAGCTCTCCGCATTACCCCATTAATTTTTGGAGCACGTATGAGGAACTTTAGGATGATCTGGAGGATATAACTGGGTGAAACATACTCTTCTGGGCTTTTATTTTTTTCCAAAAGCTCAAACCACCGGTATCCTCCGGGCTTCATAAAACAGGGGAAAACCAGCTTTTAAAAAGAGAGAGAAAGGGTGGAATGGGGGGAGAATTTTAGGAAGTGGTACAGTCTGCTGCATGGAATAGATGCCATATAAGTATTGCTGACTTCATGTACCCAACAGAGTAAAATCTAAGATTTTCCATATTTTCATTCGTTTTTTAAATAATACTTGAATTTTAAAATGTTTATTTATTTATTTATTGGGCTGCACCAGTCTCAGTTGTGGCGTGTGGATTTTTATTTGCAGCATGTATGATCTAGTTCCCTGATCAAGGATGGAACCCAGGAACCCCGCATGGAGAACAAGGAGGCTTGGCCATTTGACCACCAGGAAGGTCTCCACTCCTTGATTGTTACATAACCTTATAGCGTTTTCTCCCACTACGTATTCCTTCCTCCCCCAGTTGCTTCCACACTACCCATCCACGCCCATGGTCACTACAGCCTCCCACTTCCCTGTTCCCGCTTTCTCGTCCACCAGCAAGCACTCTGCCAACACATACACACTCACGTTCATACATGTACACACTTCAAGCATTTACTAAGGACTTCCAATGTGCCAGATACTGAACTAAAATCCTCCTAACAAACCTATGAGGTAAGTTTACCACCACCACCCCAGTTTTATTGATATATAATTGACATATAATATTGTATTAGTTTAAGATAGATTTCATAATGACTTGATATGTGTATATATTATGAAATGATCACCACAATAAGCTTAATTAACATCCATCATCTCATAGTTAGATTTGTTTCTTGCGATGAGAACTCTTAAGATCTATTCTCTTAGCAACTTTCAAGTATACAATACAGTGTTATTAACTATAGTCACTGTGCTACATGACATACCTGGGAATGACTTATCTGACAACTGAAACTTTGTACCTTTTCAGTAGCTACGTTTTAATCTCTCCATATTACATGTGAAAAACAAGAGTCTCAGAGAGATAAAGTGATTTTCCCAAGGTCACCCAGCTGGTTAGGATTATAGAAATGGGGCTAGAACCCAGGTTTCCTGACTCCTAAGAAAATCACTACATCTCTTCTCTGCCCTTTCCCTGCCCCACAATTCTCACAGATTTGCCTGTTCAAATATAATTTTTTTTTTTAATCCATCACACTGGGATGACTTTCCTGTAACTCCCATGGAAACTTTTATGTCAAAGTTAGCATATATCTGCTTCCCAAAGGATATTAAACGCAGATGAAGACTAATGCATTCATGGGTTCCTAACAAAGCCTATCATCATGCTCTTTGCAAAGTAAATGCTTAAAAATGTGTTGGCTCTACTAAAAGAAAAGTCCTAAATCTCTTCAGCAACATGAGCATGCCAACAGAAAATGGGAAAACCTCACTCTACATTGGTTTTTTGTTTCGGGTTTTTCTTTTTGTTCTTGAGCAAGAGCAGCACAACTAACAACCAGTACCCTAAACAACTCTGCTTTATTCTGGTATTAACTGGAAGGGTCTGGGAGAACTTTCAGGAATCCAAAAGCCCAGTGTGGAGCTGGATGGCAAACTCCAGGAAGTTTCTGTGTCTTTGCTTTGTGTCTCTTCTGCAACCCCTTCTTTTCATTTGGCTTGTTTTCGTAATTCAGAACATCAGCAGATACATATTATAACTGAAGCCTAGCCATGGGACAATTTCCCACCCAATGAACTTTATTCAGCCAAATTCACTGTCATGGCAGAGAAACAACCTTAAAAAGAACACAATGCAGGAAAAGCAAGCAAGTTAATAAACATATATACCAAAAGGTATATATCCCAAACCCTGATGCTGGAGAAGACTCTTGAAAGGCCCTTGAATGGCAAGGAAATCAAGCCAGTCAATTCTAAAAGAAATCAACCCAGGCTATTCATTGGAATGACTAATGCTGAAGTGGAAGCTCCAATACTTTGGCTACCTGAGGTGAAGAGTAGACTCATTCAAAAAACCCTGATGCTGAGAAAGATTAAGAGGAAGAGAAGAAGGCAGTGACAAAGGATGAACTAGTTTGATGGCATCCTCAACTCAATGGACATGAGTTTGACCAAACTCCAGGAGATAGTGAAGGACAGGAAAGCCTGGTGTGCTGCAGTCCATGGGCACAACTGAGCAACTGAATAACAATGACAAAGTACATCTTACAAAGGATAGGAGAGAGGCAGAGAACTTGGGTCAGAAGTCTGTGTAGCATAAAGTTAGGAATATAGATTTTTGAATCAAAGCTCTAACATTTTTTAACCTTGTAACCATGGATGAGATATTTAATTTCTCTATGCCTCACTCAGCTCCCTCCTTTAAAAACTAGGGAAAACACTGGCTACAATCTGGTAGACTTCTGAGAGGATGAAATACGCTATCTACATGCAAAGGACTTGGTAACCTTTGCACAATGCCATCATGACTATAACCAAAACCCTACAAGGGTTGTGTCTATGAAATCAGAGAAAAGCACAAGTCCTTGAGTTAGAAGACATGATTTGCATTCCTTGAACAAGCTATGTGACCTTGGGGCAGTCCTCTCATCCCTCTGAGCTTTCATTTCCTCATTTGTACTTGGAACTCTCAAGTCCTACCCTGTTTCTAAGGAGGGAAAGAGCACTTCCTTATCAGCTTCTCTCCTTTTCCTTCAATGCTCTCCCTGGGCTCCAGGTCATCTTGCAGTGACATTAATTGTCCTCCCAGATATGGTGCAGGTCCTAGGTGTGATGTCATCACTCTTTGGTCATTGCTCACTGGGGGGTCCATTTGCCCAAAACAGATTCACTTTCTATTGTCAGAACTGATTCTACCCAATTACAAAACATACATAGTTCCTTCATCTCATTGTCCAGTAATTCAGATTGGGGACCCAAATGTAAGTACCTCTCTTCCAGTGGCTCTGGGGGCCTCTTTGCTATGACCCACAATCCTAAGGTTGACAAATATTTTTCAAACTGAGACTGCAAAGCAAAAGAAGTTCAAAAATAAAAGTAAATATATTTAACCATGTAAATGAGTTTATACCTTTTCGAGTCAAAAAATTATTAGGAAAATAAGAGATTCAGGATAAAATATAACACACATGATAGACCAAAGATTTACATAGAAATATAAAAAGAGTATTTACAAATTGGCATCATAAAAGGGACAACTTAGAAAAATATACAGAATTCAGAAAAAGAGCTAATCCAAATAACAAAATTGCTTAGATTGATTATGGTTAGGGAAATAATGAGATCACATTACTCCCATTAAATGCCAAGGGGTTTCTAAACTGAAAACATCAAGTGACTATGGGATGGAATTAAAACTCTGTGCTACAGTGAAGAGGGTTTCCTCATACGGTGTTGATTGAAATATAAATTGTGGCAACCTTTTTGGAAACAATTTGATCATGTCTATTAAAATGTAATAAATATCACATACCCTTCTATTCTTCAATTCCACACTTGAGAATCTATCTCACAAACATAAAACCAGCATTACAAAGGACAGATTTGCAAGGATCTTTATCAAGGTCCTGTTTGTTGCGACAAACCTGGAAATGATGCCTGTCAGTAGGGTAATGATTCAATAAATTATGTATATCCACACAAAAGGAGATTCTTACATCCATTAAAAGAAGGAATGAGACCATAATCAGTTAGTGTAAAGGATTTCCATGCGGTAATAGTGAATACAAAAACACAAGTGTTATGTTATTCTTGTAGAGTAAATAATGATACATTTTCACTTGTATTATTCATAACAATCTTCATTTGTAGGATTGCATGTGCATGAAAAAAAATCTAGAAGACTTTACCCTGGGCTATAACACGTCACTGGATGGAGGCTGAGGTCCATGATTGGTGAGCAAGAAGAGATGCTATAGAGCTCAGGGGAGAAGAATCAAGCGCCAGATGACAAGAAAAAATACTCTTGGATATGTCCACATTTATGAAAAAAGTGTGTGTGTATATATAAATATGTAAATACATGTGTGTATAAAGAAACTATTACTGAAAAGTTTAATTGGAAAAAAAGTGACAGCTTCTGACCATTTTTTGTCTCATCAGCAGGGAGAAGCCTGACCTGTTAGCCTGGTCAAAGGCAAGGCCCTTCTCATGTTGGGGGGAGTGGGGGAGCAGAGAGGAAGGGACACCCAGTGCTTCTCAGAGCAGTGAGGCAGGAGTTTGTTTTATACTCACCTCTCTCTTTACTCCTTTCCTCTCCCCAGATTCCACTTCCCTGCCTTTCCAGGAGAAGCAACAGAGAGTGTGCCCAAAATAGCATCTCTTTGTGAGACAATGAAGTATCATCAATATCAGCAATGAAGAAGGGTTCTTTATTGTTTGGAGGTACCATCCGAAGTATATGAAGTCACTGTAGAAGATACACAAGACCCAAGAATCAGATGCAGACCCTGGAATTCAAGCCAGAAACCTGGAGCAAAAGATACAGAAGACCCAGGAAAGAAAAGAGGGAAACAGTAAACCTTAGTAACTTCCATTATCAGCAGAGCAAACTAGACACCCAGAGCAACCCTCCTACTGAAAACAGGTAACATGCTAATATAACAAACATACCTTTATAAATGTATCACTGAGCTGGTAAGAAAAGGACTCTTGAGAAGACAAAAAAAAATAAAGGGTTTAAAACCAAACTCTGGCGTCATTAAACTTGTTTGGACTACTCAAAAGCTATGTGTAGTGATTCAATAAATTATGTATATCCACACAAAAGGAGATTCTTACATCCATTAAAAGAAGGAATGAGACCATAATCAGTTAGTGTAAAGGATTTCCATGCGGTAATAGTGAATACAAAAACACAAGTGTTATGTTATTCTTGTAGAGTAAATAATGATACATTTTCACTTGTATTATTCATAACAATCTTCATTTGTAGGATTGCATGTGCATGAAAAAAAATCTAGAAGACTTTACCCTGGGCTATAACACGTCACTGGATGGAGGCTGAGGTCCATGATTGGTGAGCAAGAAGAGATGCTATAGAGCTCAGGGGAGAAGAATCAAGCGCCAGATGACAAGAAAAAATACTCTTGGATATGTCCACATTTATGAAAAAAAAGTGTGTGTGTATATATAAATATGTAAATACATGTGTGTATAAAGAAACTATTACTGAAAAGTTTAATTGGAAAAAAAGTGACAGCTTCTGACCATTTTTTGTCTCATCAGCAGGGAGAAGCCTGACCTGTTAGCCTGGTCAAAGGCAAGGCCCTTCTCATGTTGGGGGGAGTGGGGGAGCAGAGAGGAAGGGACACCCAGTGCTTCTCAGAGCAGTGAGGCAGGAGTTTGTTTTATACTCACCTCTCTCTTTACTCCTTTCCTCTCCCCAGATTCCACTTCCCTGCCTTTCCAGGGAGAAGCAACAGAGAGTGTGCCCAAAATAGCATCTCTTTGTGAGACAATGAAGTATCATCAATATCAGCAATGAAGAAGGGTTCTTTATTGTTTGGAGGTACCATCCGAAGTATATGAAGTCACTGTAGAAGATACACAAGACCCAAGAATCAGATGCAGACCCTGGAATTCGAAGCCAGAAACCTGGAGCAAAAGATACAGAAGACCCAGGAAAGAAAAGAGGGAAACAGTAAACCTTAGTAACTTCCATTATCAGCAGAGCAAACTAGACACCCAGAGCAACCCTCCTACTGAAAACAGGTAACATGCTAATATAACAAACATACCTTTATAAATGTATCACTGAGCTGGTAAGAAAAGGACTCTTGAGAAGACAGAAATAAAGGTAAGAATTTAGATACGTAATCCACTTTGCTCTTGGGGATTTAAAGCCAAACTCTGGCGTCATTAAACTTTTGTTTGGACACTGGGAACTCAAAAGCTAGGTTTCATGCAAGGAAAGAGGCATAGGGAGCCCTGCCTTATAGAACTGAGATCATACAGGCCAACATTGTTAGTGTACAAATGACCCCTCCGCCAAAAGCTGAAGTAATATTAAAGTAGGAATTAATAAAGTTACATATAAACATACAACAGTAAGGATCAATCAGGTACAGTAAAGTTGACAGGCCTCTGGCAATCCTGATCAGAAAAGAAAAACAGCAATCATTTTTTTAAAAATCATATTTAATGAATGAAAAAGTAAACTATAGTTGCTGCCGATATTTAAAAGATAGGATATTATAAATAGATTTGTGCCCCAAATTGTAATCAGGTGGAAAATATAATTTAGAAAATATGAAGTACTAAAATATCATCCAAAAGAGTAAAAAACAATGATTTTATTTAAAAATGTAAAAATTAAATCCCTTAGTTATAAAAATTTTCCTACAAAGTAAACATATCATTATAATCTTAGATAAATTCTTCCACAGAATAGAAAAACAGATAGCTCTTTCCATTTTATGAGGCAGGCGTACCCATACCAACAACCAAGGAGAGTTTGGAAAAAGAAAACTACAAGACAAATTTACTCATGAACATTGATACAAAAGCCCTGTTAAACAGAACATTAGCAAACTGAATCCACCAATAAACAATAAAAAGGGCAATACAATAGAATAAATTGACTACATTCGCAGATCAAAAAAAACATCATGAGGGCTCCCCTGGTGGTCCAGTGGGTAAGGACACCGCCTTTCAGTGCAAGGGGTGCTGGTTTGATCCCTGGCCTGGGAAGATCCCACGTGCCGCGGAGTGGCTGGACCCATGTGTCCAATTACTGAGCCAGAGCTCTGGAGCGCATGCGCCCAGAGCCAGTGCTATGTGACAACAGAGGCCACTGCGATGGGAGGCCCACACTGGCCAGAGAACAAAGACGGATCAAAATAGATGGATGAAAAGACCAATAGAAGTGGCCCTCCCACCCCCTTCTCTCCTCAACCTGCCCCACCACCAGGGGAAAAAAAAAAAGTTAAACCCTAAGGGACCTTCTAAGGTAAAAAAAAAATCATGATATCTTAATAGATGCAGAAAAGCATTCGATATGGGGGAGACTGGGAAGGGGGTGGAGGAGGCAGGGGTCAGGGATATACAGATAGGACTAATCTGGGATTATACATATTTGTAAACAACGAAACTCTGTAAAAGCAAAAAGGAAAATATATATCAAAAAAAAAAGAAAGGGCTTCCCTGGTGGTCCAGTGGGTAAGGACACCGCCTTGCAGTGCAAGGGGCGCCAGTTCGATCCCTGGCCTGGGAAGATCCCACGTGCCGCGGAGCAGCTAGACTGATGTGTCCATTTGCCGAGCGGGAGCTTTGGAGCGCATGCGCCCAGAGCCGGTGCTCTGTGACGACAGACACCACCGAGATGGGAGGCCCAAGGGAACACAGATGGATGGGAGTGGATGGATGAAAGACCAATGGAAGTGGCCCACCCGTCCTCCGCCCTTCCCAACCCGCCCCCCCCACCACCAAAAAAAAAAAGCATTCAATAAAATTCAACATCTATCATAATAAGAAAAATTCAGTAAGCTAGGAAAAGAAAAGAGTACTATTTTTAAACCCTATCATAAACATAATGGTAAGTGGTGAATGCACAAAACTCAATGGCCAGGAGCCATTTCCTTCAAGATTAGGGCCAGGATGACAATTTTCACTTACTACCATCTTGATTCAATATCACCCAGGAGATTCTGGCCAGCAAAACAAGCCAGGAAAAAAAATTAGAAGAGAAATAATCTCCTACAGACCCACCCAAAGCTGACTTTCTGTAAAAACAGGTGACAAGAGGGAGGAAGTTCTGCATGCTATGTAAATTCAGGTCCTGCTAACTGTGAGACATTGCACACAGCATGGCATTTTTGGAGGGACATGTAGAGAAGGTCCATGGGCCCAGCCATTATGATAGGTAAACTAAAGAGTAATGTGTGGGGACATGAAAGCCTATTGGAAATCACTGAGCTGTCCGCCATATCCAGCCTTAGTGAATCACAGCGCACCACTGGACCAAGTCAACTTTCTGAGTGCAGGCAGGAACCACAGAGCTCTTGTTTCTCACTATTCTGCCAGAATCGCAACCTGCCCGCTTGCAACTTAATCAAGGTAGAGACTCCTCCCCTGACATAAACAGTTGCTAGAAACAAACAAGAAAGAAACATCCTTGTGCAAAATATAAAACCACTTTTCAATACCAGTTCTTGAGCACCTAATCTGAGATATTCCCAGCATTCTCCAGAGCTTAAACATTTCTATCCAAGATCACAGGGTTGCATCAGAGGAGCAAGAAGTTGGGAGAAGAAACTCCTTTGGCCATAAAACAATTACAAGCCTTTCGTGGCACATGAGATGATGTAACTAAAATTTCATTTTAAGTTTCAAAACAGAAAGCCTATACCGAGCTTCTGAAATGGCTCCATGGATAAAGAATCTTCCCACAATGCAGGAGACGAAGGCAGACATGAGTTTGATCCCCAGGATGGGAAGATCCCCTGGAGGAGGGCATGGCAACCCAATGCAGTATTCTTGCCTGGGAAATCCCTTGGACAGTGGAGCGTGGTGGACTACAGTCCAGAAGTGTTTGAGCATGCCCGAGGTCATGTCTGTGTCAGTCTTATTTTTGTAACAGTATTTATTTCATGTCAGTGGTGCCTACTTCAAAATACAACTCCCCCTGACCCCTTCCAAGTTATATTTTTATCTTTCATCTAAAAAATATTTGCAATTTCTAAAGTTTCTCAATTTCGACAGTCTTCGGGCTCTGAACTAAGCAAGGTTTCTGTGATAATTAGGTTCCCGACCCTGGGGGATTTTGGTACTTCTTTCAGCTTAAATTCTGGCGCAGCTTGAATTTCCTTCCTCTTTCTCTTCCACATTTTGCTTCCTTGATCTTTGCATTTGGGGAAATTCTTTCCTCTCCCTGAGTCCTAGGTCATCGTCTCTCATCGTTTAAAAAAAAAAATCTTAACCCTTCTAACCACCACTATCACCCTCACATTCTCTTTCTGGTTCTATTTCCAGCATCCTTGTAGCATCCCAAGGATAATAACAGAAAACACACTGGACCAGACAGAGTCAAGGGACCATGGATTCATGGCAATCTCTTCCAAGTGTGGAGATAAAATGTTTGGGTTAGGTATGAAATGTCCTGGGTTAAAGTCTTAGCTTTATTGGACCAGTTTACTCAATTGGACAAGATTTCTCTAGAGGCTCAGTGATAAAGAATCTGCCTGCCAATACAGGAGATGCAGGAGATGTGGTTTTGATTCCTGGGTTGGGAAGATCCCCTGGAGAGAAGGGCATGGCAACCCACTCCAGTATTCTTACCTGGGAAATCCCACGGACAGAGGAATCTGAAAGGCTATGGTCCATGGGGTCAAGAGTCAGATATGACTGAGCAACTACACAACAACTCAATTGGGCAGGACATGTTCCTTCTGAGGGTCTCAGGTTCCTCATAGATAAAAAAAAAAATGTTGGTTGATCTACAGCAAGGATTCTAGAGCTGAGCAGCAAACATAAATGAAGGAAACTGACTTGGGGGCAGGAAAGTGTCTAGAAGACAGTAGGGAGTGGTGGGGAACATGCAGATCCACGGACACAGGCACTCCCTGCTGTGAGGACATCAGCAACTCAGCTCAAGTAGATAGCCAGGCAAGCCCTGTGCTATCAGTCCTCTGATTTTTTTTTTTAAAAGAGCCCTGACATACATATTTTTATTTGACTCCTATCGATTTTTCCCATCTGGTTTTATTGAGATATGACTGATACACAGCACTGCATACCTAAACTTACATACATTATTTCATGGTATATGTAAGTATGATTTGACTTACATATATCATGAAATGATTATCACAATAAGTTTAGCAAACATCCCTCATCTCATATAGATACAAAATTAAACAGAGAAAAACATTTTGCTTGTGACTGAGAAGTCAAGATTTACTCT
The DNA here is from genome assembly GCA_022376925.1 of Tragulus kanchil. NCBI lineage: Eukaryota > Metazoa > Chordata > Mammalia > Artiodactyla > Tragulidae > Tragulus > Tragulus kanchil. The sequence continues at coordinate 120,984,171 of JAIOJX010000025.1, read as the reverse complement.
CTTAACAACTTTCATACTTAACATATAGTTGTGTTAATTTTATCATGTTTTACAGTCTAACATTTTTTCTTTTTCATTTTATTCCCTGACAGGTCATCGTCTCTCATCGTTTAAAAAAAAAAATCTTAACCCTTCTAACCACCACTATCACCCTCACATTCTCTTTCTGGTTCTATTTCCAGCATCCTTGTAGCATCCCAAGGATAATAACAGAAAACACACTGGACCAGACAGAGTCAAGGGACCATGGATTCATGGCAATCTCTTCCAAGTGTGGAGATAAAATGTTTGGGTTAGGTATGAAATGTCCTGGGTTAAAGTCTTAGCTTTATTGGACCAGTTTACTCAATTGGACAAGATTTCTCTAGAGGCTCAGTGATAAAGAATCTGCCTGCCAATACAGGAGATGCAGGAGATGTGGTTTTGATTCCTGGGTTGGGAAGATCCCCTGGAGAGAAGGGCATGGCAACCCACTCCAGTATTCTTACCTGGGAAATCCCACGGACAGAGGAATCTGAAAGGCTATGGTCCATGGGGTCAAGAGTCAGATATGACTGAGCAACTACACAACAACTCAATTGGGCAGGACATGTTCCTTCTGAGGGTCTCAGGTTCCTCATAGATAAAAAAAAAAATGTTGGTTGATCTACAGCAAGGATTCTAGAGCTGAGCAGCAAACATAAATGAAGGAAACTGACTTGGGGGCAGGAAAGTGTCTAGAAGACAGTAGGGAGTGGTGGGGAACATGCAGATCCACGGACACAGGCACTCCCTGCTGTGAGGACATCAGCAACTCAGCTCAAGTAGATAGCCAGGCAAGCCCTGTGCTATCAGTCCTCTGATTTTTTTTTTTAAAAGAGCCCTGACATACATATTTTTATTTGACTCCTATCGATTTTTCCCATCTGGTTTTATTGAGATATGACTGATACACAGCACTGCATACCTAAACTTACATACATTATTTCATGGTATATGTAAGTATGATTTGACTTACATATATCATGAAATGATTATCACAATAAGTTTAGCAAACATCCCTCATCTCATATAGATACAAAATTAAACAGAGAAAAACATTTTGCTTGTGACTGAGAAGTCAAGATTTACTCTCTTAACAACTTTCATACTTAACATATAGTTGTGTTAATTTTATCATGTTTTACAGTACACCCCTAACACTTATTTATCTTCTAAGTATAAGTTTGCATCTCTTTTTTTTTTTAATTTTTTTTTCTATTTATTATTATTTTTGGGCGGGGGGTGGGGAGCAGGTTGGGGAGGAAGGGGGGCTGGTGGGCCACTTCTATTGGTCTTTCATTTATTCAGTGTCATCCATCTTTGTTCTTTGGCCCGTGTGGGCCTCCCATCGCAGTGGCCTCTGTTGTCACAGAGCACTGGCTCTGGGCGCATGCGCTCCAGAGCTCCGGCTTGGTAATTGGACACATCAGTCCAGCCACTCCGCGGCACGTGGGATTGGGATCTTCCCAGGCCAGGGATCGAACCAGCGCCCCTTGTACTGCAAGGCGGTGTCCTTACCCACTGGACCACCAGGGAAGCCCAAGTTTGCATCTCTTGACTGCTTTCATACAACTCCCTCTCCCTCTAACTTCTGCCTTTGGTAACTATAAATGTGATCTATTTTTCTACCATGTTTTTGAAGTATAATTGACCTATAACACTGTGTTAGTTCCTTTTATACACCATGTGTATTTCAACACATTGCAAATGGTTCACAATAAGTCTGTTACAATAAAACACTATACAAAGATAGCACATAATTCTTGGCTATATTCTCCATACTGTGCATTTCATATCTGTGACATTTATTTTGTAACTGGAAGTTTGTACCTCTTAATTCTCTTCATCGATTTCTTTTTCCCTCCCACTCCTCTACCAACCATCTGTTTTTGCTCTGTATGTGTAACTCTGATCCTATTTTGCTATGTTTGTACATTTGCTTTGTTTTTTTAAATTCCACATACAAGTGGAATCATACAGTATGTGCCTTCTGTTTGACTTACTTTACTTTACTGTGCTGTCAAAAATAGCAAGATTTCACTTTTTCTTTAGGGCTGAAAAATTCTCTCTCTCTCTCTCTACATATATATATATGCATGCCACATTTTCTTTATCCATTCATCTACTGATGGCCACTTGGGCTGCTGCTGTATCTTGGCTATTGTAAATAATGCTGCAATGACCATAGGGATGAATATATCCTCTCAAATTACTGTTTTTATTTTCTTCAGGTAAATACTTAGGAGTGAAATTGCTGGATCATATGGTAACTCTATTTTTAATTTTTTGAGGAATCTCCATACTGTTTTTCATAGTGGCTGCACAAGTTTATGTTCCCACCAACAATGTATGAGGGTTTCCTTTTCTCTACATTCTCACCAACACTTGTTATTTGTGGTCTTTTTGACGATACCCATTCTGACAGGTGTGAAATGATGTCTTCTTGTGTGGTTTCAATATGTAGTTTCCTGATGATTAGTGATGCTGAGCATCTTTTCATGTGCCTGTTGACCATCTGTATGTCTTCTTTATAGGAACATGTTTCTTTTTTTATTATTGTTTGCTCAAAATTTTGTAAACCATTATGGGTCTTTTTTGAGTAGATACGTAGAGCCTCCTTTATATATATATATATAATTTGTAAGATCCTAAGAATATGCTTCCCTGTAGCTCAGACTATAATGCATCAAACCTGAATTTGATCCCTGGGTTGAGAAGATCCGCTGGAGAAGGGCATGTGCAACCCATTCTACTATTCTTGCCTGGAGAATCCCATGGACAGAGGTGCCTGGTGGGCTGCATTCCATGGGGTCACAGAGAGTCAGACATAACTGAGAGACAAGCACTATTACTGAGAATGTTCTTGGCTGTTCTGCTTCCCTGGAATTTTCAGAGATCCACAATCTTCCCTCCAGTTTTCCTGAGTGTTCTTGGAATTTTGTATTGGGGTACCTCAACCTCTGAGGCTTTTTTGCAGAACTGGGGAGTGACTACCTCTTTCTGAAACAGTCACTCAGTCGTGCCTGACTGTTTGTGATCCCACGAACTGTAGCCCTCCTCTTCCCATAGAATTCTCCAGGCAAGAATGCTGGAGTGGGTTGCCATTCCTTTCTCCAAGGAATCTTCCCAACCCAGGTTCAAACCTGGGTATCCCTTATTGCAGGCAGTTTCTTCACCATCTGAGCCGCCAGGGAAGCCCTCCCTTTCCTGAGGGGAGAAACATAGAGGAGCTAGAATTTCCTCACACCGAGGAATTTCCTCAAACCTCACCGAGACTCTTCTAATTCTGATTTCTTGACTTGGAGTAAGCAAAACACAGAGCTGGCTATCGAAAGTTCTGAGTCTACAAGAGTCTCCACCGCTCGGCATGGGCCAGAACTGTTGCCTGAGTCTCCAGGCAAGTCTCCGCCTATGCATGACTTCCTTTTAGAAGTGGAGCATGCCTCTTGTTCCTTCATCTGAAATAAAAGGGGTGTCTGGAGTGTAGTTCTCAGTCTTTCCTTTTGACGATACCCATTCTGACAGGTGTGAAATGATGTCTTCTTGTGTGGTTTCAATATGTAGTTTCCTGATGATTAGTGATGCTGAGCATCTTTTCATGTGCCTGTTGACCATCTGTATGTCTTCTTTATAGGAACATGTTTCTTTTTTTATTATTGTTTGCTCAAAATTTTGTAAACCATTATGGGTCTTTTTTGAGTAGATACGTAGAGCCTCCTTTATATATATATATATAATTTGTAAGATCCTAAGAATATGCTTCCCTGTAGCTCAGACTATAATGCATCAAACCTGAATTTGATCCCTGGGTTGAGAAGATCCGCTGGAGAGAAGGGAATGGGCAACCCATTCCAGTATTCTTGCCTGGAGAATCCCATGGACAGAGGTGCCTGGTGGGCTACAGTCCATGGGGTCACAGAGAGTCAGACATAACTGAGAGACAAGCACTATTACTGAGAATGTTCTTGGCTGTTCTGCTTCCCTGGAATTTTCAGAGATCCACAATCTTCCCTCCAGTTTTCCTGAGTGTTCTTGGAATTTTGTATTGGGGTACCTCAACCTCTGAGGCTTTTTTGCAGAACTGGGGAGTGACTACCTCTTTCTGAAACAGTCACTCAGTCGTGCCTGACTGTTTGTGATCCCACGAACTGTAGCCCTCCTCTTCCCATAGAATTCTCCAGGCAAGAATGCTGGAGTGGGTTGCCATTCCTTTCTCCAAGGAATCTTCCCAACCCAGGTTCAAACCTGGGTATCCCTTATTGCAGGCAGTTTCTTCACCATCTGAGCCGCCAGGGAAGCCCTCCCTTTCCTGAGGGGAGAAACATAGAGGAGCTAGAATTTCCTCACACCGAGGAATTTCCTCAAACCTCACCGAGACTCTTCTAATTCTGATTTCTTGACTTGGAGTAAGCAAAACACAGAGCTGGCTATCGAAAGTTCTGAGTCTACAAGAGTCTCCACCGCTCGGCATGGGCCAGAACTGTTGCCTGAGTCTCCAGGCAAGTCTCCGCCTATGCATGACTTCCTTTTAGAAGTGGAGCATGCCTCTTGTTCCTTCATCTGAAATAAAAAGATGTCTGGAGTGTAGGCTTCCTCGCCATTCCATCTACCCTTGTAGGTGCTGGAGTTCTCAGTCTTTCCCTGCTCCATTCTCTCACCCACTGCTAATCCGGCCCACACTGCTTTACTCCATCTTGCTCTCCACCAGGAAACCAACGAGCTGATGTCCGGTTGGTCTGACTATCCCCAGTTGCCTCAGGCCCCCCTCACTCTTGGTTCCTGAGAGCCCCAGAGGCTCTCCCCTGGCCAACATGTCTTAGACACTGATTCTCTGCCATTTATCCTTATGGAAGCTCTTTCGACAACACTGACTTTCCTACACATCAGATTCCTCCAGAGCCACCTCCTGAAAGGAGATCATAGAACCAAATGGCTAAGAGCCCAATCTCTCAATACAGAAACACCTGCACTGGAAACAATAAGGGGGAAAAAAATCCTCTGCTCTATCATCTCAGTCAAGTTGCTTCAAGCATCTAAGCCTCAACTGCCTCACCTTGTGAAATGGATATAAAATTAAATCTAAAAGTTATAATTATGTGTTAATTTTATGAGTCTCAGTTGGACCACAGTGCCCAGATTCATGATCAAACAGAATTCTGGATGTTTCTGTGAGGGTGTTTTGGAATGAGATTAAGGTTTAAATGGTAGAGTTGGAGTAAAGATTGCCCTCTGTAGGTGGGTGGGCCCTTCAAGTCAGGTAAAGACCTGAAGAGAACAAGAACTCTGATCTCTTCTGCACAATGGTTACTTCCACCAGTGGTGGTCTTCAGACTTCAACTGTGACCTCAAATCTTCCAGAGTCTCCAGCCTGCAGGCCCACCCTGCAGATTTCAGACTTCTCAGCCTCCCATTAGCCAGTTCTTCAATTCTCACCCCTTCCTTCCCCCACTGATAGAGAGATGATAGATAAATAGATCTAGATTTCTGTGTAGCATACTTCCCTGGAGGCCCAGTGATTGGGATTCTGTGCTGCCAACACAGGGGAAAATCCCTGGTCAGGAAACTGGGTCCCACATGAAAAGTGGCACAGTCAAAAGATATTTAAAAAAAAAAAAAAAAAAAAAACAGATACAGATACACTATGTGTGTTGTATATCTATACCGCTTATCTACTTATGTGTGTGCATGCTTTGAGTCTTGCCCTACTCTTTGTGACCCTATGGAGTATATTCCACCAGGCTCCTCTGTTCATGACCCAGGCAAGAATGCCCTCCTTCAGGGGATCTTCCTGACCTTGGGATCGAACCCACATCCCTTATGTTGCCTGCATTGACAGGCAGGTTCTTTATCACTAGCGCCACCTTGGAAGCCACTATTCACATATACATTCTATTGCCTTTTCTTCTTTGCAGAACTCTGAGTGATGCAGTCCCTCACTGAGGTCCTGTAAGGATTACAGGAGATAAGGTTTATAGGAGGCCAACCATGTGGCTGATTGTACAAATCTCCAAGAGAATGAGACAAAATGATTCCCACTGGCTCCATGTCTTCCCTCCCCTCTACTCCCAGAGCCCAGTGCCCCTGGATACTGACATGGCCTTACCAAGTGCAGCTGTCCCCTACACAGGCTGCAGGTGGATGCAGTCCCAGGTTCAGGCTGAAGGAGGATGAGCGACAGCATCCTGGGAGCAGTCAACCATTTCAAAGCCATGGGCTCCCGTGTTCCCGTGGGGTGCCTGCAGGATTGGGGACCACACTGACCATCTTTAGTTCCTTCTATAACTGGGAAAGGCCCAAGTCAGCTTACTCCAAGGCCCCCCGGAGTTAGACCAGCCCAGAGAGATGGACCACTCACCTGGAGATCCCAACCCTAAACCCTTTCCAGACTCTCAGACTCTCTGACCAGGCTACCATCAGGCCAAAAGTAAAGACTCTCACAGTAGGTGCTAAATCAACAGACCCGAAGAGGAAGCAAGGAAGATAGAAATACATTTTCTGAAAGGTGAGCCCTTATACATTCTAACTGCCTCTTATTTACTTAAGAGACGGGAAACCTGGCCCTGCGGGAGCCTCCGGCCAGACCAAACACAGCCTCCCTGCACCTCCACCACAGGCCCTGCTGGCGGGGAGGAGTCTTGAACGTGTCCTCCCCTCTCCTGGCAGGCTGCTTCCTGGGAGTGGCAGCTCTAGGTTTCTGCCCCCATTGTTTTTTCGCTTGAACAACCTATGCTTTTACAAACAGACCCCAGCCGCTCTGAAGTCGTTTCTGGAGATCCACCCCGGGCCACTGTATTGTTTTCATTTCCTGTGCTTCTGAACTGCCTTGTCATAATATTATCTTACAGCTCTGGCGCCGCTGGTCAGCAGGCAGAGTGATATGCCAGCCTTTGGCCTTGATGAATACGTTTCATTCAGCTTCTAATCACAGCCCCTCTAAGAGTCCCCTTGGTAGCTGTGTCGCTAGTTAGGAGGGAATGGCACAGCAACGCGAGGCCTGACTTTAGACGTGGTAGATATTTTCCAGAAAGTCGCCACATGTTGAAACGGGTTTGGGAGGAAAGTGGGCGTGTGCCCATGGGAGAGGAGGAGATGGCGGCTGGAACCTCCTTTCTGCCTGGGTCTCCCCAGTCAGGAAGGTCGTCAAAACTCAGAAGACCTGGCCTGAGACCTGATACTTGCAGGTCTCCCCCGCTGTCCAGTGGGCACATTGCCCCGGCTGCTCCTTCCACAACGCGACCTGGAAATCCTCCTGCCATCCTTGTGATAGACTTTCAGCTTCACCCCACAGTGCCAAAACTGTTGGTCGCTCAGTAACGCGGACTCTTTGCGACGGCACGGACTGTAGCCAGCCAGGCTCCTCTGCCCATGGGATTCTCCAGACAAGAATACTGTAGTGGGTTGCCCTTTGCTTCTCCATACAGTTCTCAAACTCCAATCAGACCAAAGGCCAGAATGACCACTCATGGAGATCCCAACCCTAAACCCTTTCCAGACTCTCAGACTCTCTGACCAGGCTACCATCAGGCCAAAAGTAAAGACTCTCACAGTAGGTGCTAAATCAACAGACCCGAAGAGGAAGCAAGGAAGATAGAAATACATTTTCTGAAAGGTGAGCCCTTATACATTCTAACTGCCTCTTATTTACTTAAGAGACGGGAAACCTGGCCCTGCGGGAGCCTCCGGCCAGACCAAACACAGCCTCCCTGCACCTCCACCACAGGCCCTGCTGGCGGGGAGGAGTCTTGAACGTGTCCTCCCCTCTCCTGGCAGGCTGCTTCCTGGGAGTGGCAGCTCTAGGTTTCTGCCCCCATTGTTTTTTCGCTTGAACAACCTATGCTTTTACAAACAGACCCCAGCCGCTCTGAAGTCGTTTCTGGAGATCCACCCCGGGCCACTGTATTGTTTTCATTTCCTGTGCTTCTGAACTGCCTTGTCATAATATTATCTTACAGCTCTGGCGCCGCTGGTCAGCAGGCAGAGTGATATGCCAGCCTTTGGCCTTGATGAATACGTTTCATTCAGCTTCTAATCACAGCCCCTCTAAGAGTCCCCTTGGTAGCTGTGTCGCTAGTTAGGAGGGAATGGCACAGCAACGCGAGGCCTGACTTTAGACGTGGTAGATATTTTCCAGAAAGTCGCCACATGTTGAAACGGGTTTGGGAGGAAAGTGGGCGTGTGCCCATGGGAGAGGAGGAGATGGCGGCTGGAACCTCCTTTCTGCCTGGGTCTCCCCAGTCAGGAAGGTCGTCAAAACTCAGAAGACCTGGCCTGAGACCTGATACTTGCAGGTCTCCCCCGCTGTCCAGTGGGCACATTGCCCCGGCTGCTCCTTCCACAACGCGACCTGGAAATCCTCCTGCCATCCTTGTGATAGACTTTCAGCTTCACCCCACAGTGCCAAAACTGTTGGTCGCTCAGTAACGCGGACTCTTTGCGACGGCACGGACTGTAGCCAGCCAGGCTCCTCTGCCCATGGGATTCTCCAGACAAGAATACTGTAGTGGGTTGCCCTTTGCTTCTCCATACAGTGCCAAACAGAGGGGAAATCAATAGTTCATATTTTCTCTCAGACCTCCCGACAGATTTCAGAGACATAACATGTGAGGAAATGGCTAATGGCGATTTTAAAACATTATTCATCAAAAGGCTCATTCTTTTTCAGAAATGTTAAAAGAGAGGGTGAGGAGATATGTGTCTAAAATGAATAAAATACAATATCATATACCTGGTAGTATTTTAGTAACTGAAGTATTTGGGGTACAAGGCATAGCTATTTTTATAGTCTTAATCATGTGGACGACTACGAAGATCCCAGTAATATATTACATTTTAATTGTGTTTTACACTTTATAACACATGTGAAAAGACTTCATACTCGAATTTCCTCCTTCACCCATCCAAGAAAGACCTTTAAGTTGTGAATCTGACTTCCCTCCTCTATCCGAGAATTTCTTCTTCCTGAGAGAGAGAAGCTAAGTTGACTTAAATAAGGAAAGAAGGGAGAGTTGAAGAAGAGGAGAAGTATAGGAAGTGGAAAACAAGGTTTGGGCAGGGGTGGGGAGCTGGGAGGTGGGCTTGAAGAGTATCAGGTACGAATACCTGTGAGGAAATGGGATTATCTGTGTTGGGTGCTTTGGTCTGCCTTCCTGTCTTTCAGGAGACAAGGAAAGAATGGAGCTCTTTTTATAAATTACTTTTGGCTACTGAACTGTGTGTCTTGAGTAATGATGCCATTCTGGGACTGAACCCAGCCTCCAGGTTTTCAAGGATTAAATGAAGAGTGATTCTGTGATGTGGTAGAGCAAGCATCTTTATCCCTTATTATGGAGAAGAAAACTTAATCTTGATTCTTATCCCCCCTTTCTGCCTGGGTCTCCCCAGTCAGGAAGGTCGTCAAAACTCAGAAGACCTGGCCTGAGACCTGATACTTGCAGGTCTCCCCCGCTGTCCAGTGGGCACATTGCCCCGGCTGCTCCTTCCACAACGCGACCTGGAAATCCTCCTGCCATCCTTGTGATAGACTTTCAGCTTCACCCCACAGTGCCAAAACTGTTGGTCGCTCAGTAACGCGGACTCTTTGCGACGGCACGGACTGTAGCCAGCCAGGCTCCTCTGCCCATGGGATTCTCCAGACAAGAATACTGTAGTGGGTTGCCCTTTGCTTCTCCATACAGTGCCAAACAGAGGGGAAATCAATAGTTCATATTTTCTCTCAGACCTCCCGACAGATTTCAGAGACATAACATGTGAGGAAATGGCTAATGGCGATTTTAAAACATTATTCATCAAAAGGCTCATTCTTTTTTCAGAAATGTTAAAAGAGAGGGTGAGGAGATATGTGTCTAAAATGAATAAAATACAATATCATATACCTGGTAGTATTTTAGTAACTGAAGTATTTGGGGTACAAGGCATAGCTATTTTTATAGTCTTAATCATGTGGACGACTACGAAGATCCCAGTAATATATTACATTTTAATTGTGTTTTACACTTTATAACACATGTGAAAAGACTTCATACTCGAATTTCCTCCTTCACCCATCCAAGAAAGACCTTTAAGTTGTGAATCTGACTTCCCTCCTCTATCCGAGAATTTCTTCTTCCTGAGAGAGAGAAGCTAAGTTGACTTAAATAAGGAAAGAAGGGAGAGTTGAAGAAGAGGAGAAGTATAGGAAGTGGAAAACAAGGTTTGGGCAGGGGTGGGGAGCTGGGAGGTGGGCTTGAAGAGTATCAGGTACGAATACCTGTGAGGAAATGGGATTATCTGTGTTGGGTGCTTTGGTCTGCCTTCCTGTCTTTCAGGAGACAAGGAAAGAATGGAGCTCTTTTTATAAATTACTTTTGGCTACTGAACTGTGTGTCTTGAGTAATGATGCCATTCTGGGACTGAACCCAGCCTCCAGGTTTTCAAGGATTAAATGAAGAGTGATTCTGTGATGTGGTAGAGCAAGCATCTTTATCCCTTATTATGGAGAAGAAAACTTAATCTTGATTCTTTCCCTACTAGACCACCAGGAAAGCCCTTGAATGTTGAGTTTTAAGACAGCTTTTTCACTCTCCTCTTTCACCTTCATCAAGAAGCTCTTTGGGGGGCTTCCCTGGTGGTCCAGTGGGTAACAACACTGCCTTGCAGTGCAAGGGGTGCCAGTTCAATCCCTGGCCTGGGAAGATCCCATGTGCCGTGGAACAGCTGGACCGATGTGTCCAAGTACTGAGCTGGAGCTCTGGAGCACATGTGTCCAGGGCCAGTGCTCTGCAATGAGAGAGGCCACTGCTGTGGGAGGCCCACACAGGCCAAAGAACAAAAATAAATAAATGAAAGATCCACAGAAGTGGCCAAAAAAAGAGGAGCTCTTTGAAGCTTCCCTAGTGGTCCAGTGGATAGAGTATACCTTGCAGTGCAAGGGGCACCAGTTCGATCCCTGGCCTGGGAAGATCCCACATGCCACAGAGTGGCTGGACCAGTGTGTCCAATTACAAGCCAGTGCTCTGGAGTACATGTGCCCAGAGCTGGCTGCTCTGCAACAAGAGAAGCTACTGTGATGGGAGGCCCACACTTGCCAAAGAATAAAGATGGATGAAAATAAATAAACAAAAAAACAATAAAAGAGACCAAAAAAAAAAAAAAGAAGGAAAGAAGGATGTAGTGCACTACTATGATGAAACTCAGAGATTAATTATAAAGTGGAGAGAAATGGGTGGGGCTTGCTTGCATGGGTGGGACTGTTGATCATAGAAATAGTGTTGGAGAACATAGTGGATGCTGGCCTATATGAAATGTGGGCCATGGTTATGCAATGGATGAAAATCCAGAGAGGAGGACAACTGTTAAACAGAGAAGCAAAGTTTGAAATACTAAATTAAAGGACCAACATCAAGATTTGATGCCCGTTAAGATAAATTCAAGAGCTTTTGAGATGTTATGGAGTCCACTATCAGAAACTAACCTATAGGGCTTCCCCTGGTGGTCCAGTGGGTAAGGACACCGCCTTGCAGTGCAAGGGGCGCCAGTTCGATCCCTGGCCTGGGAAGATCCCACGTGCCGCGGAGCGGCTGGACCGATGTGTCCAATTATCGAGCCAGAGCTCTGGAGCGCATGCGCCCAGAGCCGGTGCTCTGCAACGACAGACGCCACCGCGATGGGAGGCCCACAGGAGCCAAAGAACAAAGACGGATGAAAATGGACAAATGAAAGACCAATAGAAGTGGCCCACCCACTCCCATCCCTCCGCAACCTGACCCCCACCCAAAATAAATCAATAAATAAATCTTTAAAAAAAAAAAAAAAAAGAAAAAAACTAACCTATAGGGAAGAAGAGGATATATAGGTCTGGACCATCATAGTTTTTCTGGCCATACTACAGGAATCTGGATAAAATCCTTACTGTAGGAAGCATTTATAGCATTTACTGCTATAAAAAATAAATTAGTCAGCTTTACTGAACACTGACTTAATCTATTAATCTGGAAGTGTTCCATTGTTGTCCTGGGTAAGTGCGTGATATTTGAACGTAAGTTTACATTATATTGCTTTGAAAATGCTTTATTTGCATTTACTTTTATGATAGATAAAGTTGGGCATCTTGTTTAGAGTTTTATACCAAATGAGTAAACTTCTGTTGACAAAAACTTCAAAACCCAAAAGAAACACCTGGTAAAGATGAAAAGAGTCAGAGGAAGAGTGTTAAAATTCTAGGCAATCAGCAGCTTCCTTATATCACCAGAAGATAAAGAGTCTCAGAGAAGACAAAACGCAACACTGAGGAAGAGATCATACAAAAGCACCAGCTCCCAACTGCTCTCTGTGCCTTCCTCCACCCTGCGTCTCTTCTGGTCTGCCCACCACACTTCCCAAGAAGTAAAGGAAAAGAAATGAGTTACTTAGTGCCTCTGCCTGCCTGACTCCATGGATGACTCTAAAAAAGCTAAATTCACTTATACCCTGATGAAATCAAAAGTGAAAGAAGCACCTGTACCCCAATGTTCATTGCAGCTCTCTATACAATAGCTAGAACATGGAAGCAACCCAGGTATCCATCGACAAATGAATGGATGAAAAAACTCCGGTACATATATACAATAGAGTATTACTCAGCTGTAAAAAGAAATGCAGATGAATCAGTCCTAATAAGGTGATTGGATCTAAAACCTATCATAAATAGTGAAGTAAATCAAAAAGAGAAAGACAAGCACAATATACTAACACGTATATATGGAATCTAGTACAATGGTAATGATAACACATGAAGTGAAGCGATGGAAAAACAGACAAAGAGAACAGACATATGGACATTGAGGGGAATGAACAGTGGGTGGGAGGCATAGAGGGAGTAACATGGAAACCTATACTATCATAGGTGAAAAAAATAGCTACTGTCATTGCGCTGTGGGAATAGTGGATGCTGCAGGGTCACTGCGTGCTGGCCTGGAGGGTGGAAGAGGGAAACAGGAGAGGGATGGGGAGGAGGGAGCCATGGAAATACATATGACTAATCTGGGAACATACATATCTGTAAACAATAAAACTCTGTAAAAATATAAAAAAATAAAAATATTATTAAAAAAAAAAAAGCTAAATTCACATCTTCTGCAAGATTAGGAAGTTCCCATGAGGTACAGCAGAATAAATATGGCTGACCACATGCAGAGATTCTCCAGAAGAATGGAAATCCATCCAAGCCTATTGAAGCTAGCACTTGAATCCAGAAAGGGTAAGAACACAGTGATGTCACTCAGACAACCACAGTCATGATCCAGCAGCAGTTCAAGCCCTCTCAACTCTGAAGACGAGCTACAGTCTATGAAGATTTTCTACAAGCCACATGCGCACATGTTTTACAGGCATCATAGAGAAGACAAAACGCAACACTGAGGAAGAGATCATACAAAAGCACCAGCTCCCAACTGCTCTCTGTGCCTTCCTCCACCCTGCGTCTCTTCTGGTCTGCCCACCACACTTCCCAAGAAGTAAAGGAAAAGAAATGAGTTACTTAGTGCCTCTGCCTGCCTGACTCCATGGATGACTCTAAAAAAGCTAAATTCACTTATACCCTGATGAAATCAAAAGTGAAAGAAGCACCTGTACCCCAATGTTCATTGCAGCTCTCTATACAATAGCTAGAACATGGAAGCAACCCAGGTATCCATCGACAAATGAATGGATGAAAAAACTCCGGTACATATATACAATAGAGTATTACTCAGCTGTAAAAAGAAATGCAGATGAATCAGTCCTAATAAGGTGATTGGATCTAAAACCTATCATAAATAGTGAAGTAAATCAAAAAGAGAAAGACAAGCACAATATACTAACACGTATATATGGAATCTAGTACAATGGTAATGATAACACATGAAGTGAAGCGATGGAAAAACAGACAAAGAGAACAGACATATGGACATTGAGGGGAATGAACAGTGGGTGGGAGGCATAGAGGGAGTAACATGGAAACCTATACTATCATAGGTGAAAAAGATAGCTACTGTCATTGCGCTGTGGGAATAGTGGATGCTGCAGGGTCACTGCGTGCTGGCCTGGAGGGGTGGAAGAGGGGAAACAGGAGAGGGATGGGGGAGGGAGGGAGCCATGGAAATACATATGACTAATCTGGGAACATACATATCTGTAAACAATAAAACTCTGTAAAAATATAAAAAAATAAAAATATTATTAAAAAAAAAAAAGCTAAATTCACATCTTCTGCAAGATTAGGAAGTTCCCATGAGGTACAGCAGAATAAATATGGCTGACCACATGCAGAGATTCTCCAGAAGAATGGAAATCCATCCAAGCCTATTGAAGCTAGCACTTGAATCCAGAAAGGGTAAGAACACAGTGATGTCACTCAGACAACCACAGTCATGATCCAGCAGCAGTTCAAGCCCTCTCAACTCTGAAGACGAGCTACAGTCTATGAAGATTTTCTACAAGCCAGGCACTGCGTCACATGTTTTACAGGCATCATATCACACATAATCCCCACTGCTAGCCTCTAAGATTCGCACCCTCAGTCTCCCCTTTTGCAGAAAAAGAAACTGAGGCTGGGAGAGCTTTAGTTTACTTTCCCAAGGTACACAACTAATTAGTGGGATTTCTAAGCTCATGTCTCCTCTATCATGCCATGGGTATCCAAGAATCAGACCAGGAACTGGTGACTTTATGAGAGTCAGGGCCCAAGTTCACATTCCTGTTCTTCTGCTCCAGGAGGATGAGTTACCATTGCCCAGAGAAGGTCAGGCTGAGGTGTGTAGGGGGAAGGGGGCAAGGTCAGTTGGGTCAAGGAGCCAGGCTACTGCCACAGATATGGGACCTGGGAGTAATGCTGAGAGAGGTCACACAGCATTTGGTAATCAGGTCTTTTCTCCAAATCTGTGTTTCTGTGTTTTTCTTTCTTTTTTCTTTTTTTTTTTTTACATTTAGGATTTATTTATTTTTTGCCATTTTTTTATTTTGCTTTTTTGCTTTAACAGAGTTTTGTTGTTTAAGATATGTATGATTATAGTCACATGTATAAAAATATGTTCCTACTCATTTTCTCTTATTTGTTTCTCCTCATTTTAAAGAGTATAGAATTTGGAATTGGAAAAGCCAGGATTTAAACCTGAGTGCTCTGCAGTGCACCGTTGAGTGATCTTGGGGAATTTACTTAAGCCTCAAGCCTGGTCTAAAATGAGGATAATTGGTCATACCTACCACACAGAGTTGTTTAGAGATGTAAACAAGATTATTTTCTGGAGAAGGGCTTTGTAGGGTGCTACACATGTTCATTATTATTCTAAAATTTTGGACCCTGTCATTTTTGGTATGAGGTCTTCCCCTCTCAGTTTCCCCTCTCAGTTCTCAGCACATCTGATTAATGACAGCATAATTTTTTAACCAGCCAAGAACTCATCTATTTGTCCTAAATCAGCCTGTGTTTCCCAATCTTCTGAAAGGGATCATGAAAGGATTTATCAAGCCCCTTGAAATCTGGATGCTACCCTCAGGACCCTCTGTTGAACTGCTAGTCCAGATTTTAGCAAAGGAAATCAGATTTGCTAGACCATGTTCATCCTTATCAAGCTCATGACACTACCCATGGATCATGTTTAGAAATGCCCACACACCACTTGTTCTAAATTTGTTCTAGATTTTCCAGGGAAGGCATCCTTCCTTGGGGTGATGGGTCTTGGGAGAATCCTGGTGGCACACCAGGTTTGGAGCCATATGCAAGGACATGTGGGTAACCAGCAAGAGCCCATGCAAGCAGTCCTCAAACCATCCCTGGAGGGACTCAAATCAAAGGCCCAGGATGCAGGCAAGTTGAGAATTAAGGCAGTCAGGCATTAAAAGATTCAAGGCCATAAGAGTATAAAATTGTGAGCAAAAGGGGTGACTGAATATTACCCACCAGGCTGAGCAATTAGTAAGAGGAAGTTCAGACTAACTCCACCCTCTATGATCTCCTACCAGTGTCCAACTCAGTTTATTAACCCAGACACAAGAAGGGTGGCTTTATCTCTAGACTTTTTTTTTTAACGAGACAACCATCCTTGACACAAAATAAAACTCAAGCTTAAATCAAGTTTCAGGAGCCCACTTTCTCTCACTTCTTGAAAATGCATCTATGCGCTAGTTTTTTTATCCAAGCTTGAAAAATATGTTCCTACTCATTTTCTTATTTGTTTCTCCTCATTTTAAAGAGTATAGAATTTGGAATTGGAAAAGCCAGGATTTAAACCTGAGTGCTCTGCAGTGCACCGTTGAGTGATCTTGGGGAATTTACTTAAGCCTCAAGCCTGGTCTAAAATGAGGATAATTGGTCATACCTACCACACAGAGTTGTTTAGAGATGTAAACAAGATTATTTTCTGGAGAAGGGCTTTGTAGGGTGCTACACATGTTCATTATTATTCTAAAATTTTGGACCCTGTCATTTTTGGTATGAGGTCTTCCCCTCTCAGTTTCCCCTCTCAGTTCTCAGCACATCTGATTAATGACAGCATAATTTTTTAACCAGCCAAGAACTCATCTATTTGTCCTAAATCAGCCTGTGTTTCCCAATCTTCTGAAAGGGATCATGAAAGGATTTATCAAGCCCCTTGAAATCTGGATGCTACCCTCAGGACCCTCTGTTGAACTGCTAGTCCAGATTTTAGCAAAGGAAATCAGATTTGCTAGACCATGTTCATCCTTATCAAGCTCATGACACTACCCATGGATCATGTTTAGAAATGCCCACACACCACTTGTTCTAAATTTGTTCTAGATTTTCCAGGGAAGGCATCCTTCCTTGGGGTGATGGGTCTTGGGAGAATCCTGGTGGCACACCAGGTTTGGAGCCATATGCAAGGACATGTGGGTAACCAGCAAGAGCCCATGCAAGCAGTCCTCAAACCATCCCTGGAGGGACTCAAATCAAAGGCCCAGGATGCAGGCAAGTTGAGAATTAAGGCAGTCAGGCATTAAAAGATTCAAGGCCATAAGAGTATAAAATTGTGAGCAAAAGGGGTGACTGAATATTACCCACCAGGCTGAGCAATTAGTAAGAGGAAGTTCAGACTAACTCCACCCTCTATGATCTCCTACCAGTGTCCAACTCAGTTTATTAACCCAGACACAAGAAGGGTGGCTTTATCTCTAGACTTTTTTTTTTAACGAGACAACCATCCTTGACACAAAATAAAACTCAAGCTTAAATCAAGTTTCAGGAGCCCACTTTCTCTCACTTCTTGAAAATGCATCTATGCGTGTGTGTCTAGTCTTCTGGCTCTTTCCTTATCACCCACAGCCTTTGAAAAATTGCTAGCACTTCTTCCATCACAGCTGGTAGTTATGTCACTAGAGTTGAACCAAGGCTGAGAATAGGGGCTTTGGTTTCCAAACACGCCTGTGTGCAAATATCCCTGCCAGGCTATTTACTTTTGTGAGACTTTGAGCAACTACCCTACTTGAGCCTCACTCATGCAACTATCTGACTTAAGCCTCACTCAAGCCTCAAATTTTCTCACTAAAAAATAGAGATGACAATAGTCCTACCACATAGGATTGTTGTGAGGCTTCAGTGTTATAGCGTATGTAAAGCATCATGCTGCCCACCAAGCACTTTCCACACATCCCTATGGCCGACTGCATCATAAATCTCTATCATTCTCTCCTCTAGGGTTTGATATCCTTTGCCAGCTGCCTTTGCAGTTCTAGAGACAGCATGTACCTCCCATCCCATGGCTGTTGGGTTTGGCTGGCATGTGATTAGTTTCAGCCAATGGAATTATTCAGAAGGGACAATGGATACCTCCCCCAGACATTCGACTTTGTCTCAGCTTGTGGTTCATTCATTCATGTTTGTGTGGCACCTGACATGGGTCAGGTACTGCTCTAGGCCCTGGGAATCTAGTGACTGATAAGACAAATGAAGCCACTACTCTCATGGAGCTTACATTCTAGAGACGTAGATAATGAGTAAGAGAACAATGAACAACCTAGATAATTCCAAAAAACAATCAATATGGTGAAGTAAACCCATGAAGGATGATGAGGTAAAGAGGGACAGAGAGGGGTCAAGGCAGTCCTCGCTGAAGCAGTGACACCCTCTGTTTTCCAAGCAGCAAAAATATACCTCTCTAGTCCTTGTTCCACACTCTGCAAGAGGAGATCTTTTTGTCTTCAACACTTTAACAAGTTAATTAACCTTTTCCTATTGGAAAAAACAGATAATCCAAAACTCAAGTTTATTAACCCAGACACAAGAAGGGTGGCTTTATCTCTAGACTTTTTTTTTTAACGAGACAACCATCCTTGACACAAAATAAAACTCAAGCTTAAATCAAGTTTCAGGAGCCCACTTTCTCTCACTTCTTGAAAATGCATCTATGCGTGTGTGTCTAGTCTTCTGGCTCTTTCCTTATCACCCACAGCCTTTGAAAAATTGCTAGCACTTCTTCCATCACAGCTGGTAGTTATGTCACTAGAGTTGAACCAAGGCTGAGAATAGGGGCTTTGGTTTCCAAACACGCCTGTGTGCAAATATCCCTGCCAGGCTATTTACTTTTGTGAGACTTTGAGCAACTACCCTACTTGAGCCTCACTCATGCAACTATCTGACTTAAGCCTCACTCAAGCCTCAAATTTTCTCACTAAAAAATAGAGATGACAATAGTCCTACCACATAGGATTGTTGTGAGGCTTCAGTGTTATAGCGTATGTAAAGCATCATGCTGCCCACCAAGCACTTTCCACACATCCCTATGGCCGACTGCATCATAAATCTCTATCATTCTCTCCTCTAGGGTTTGATATCCTTTGCCAGCTGCCTTTGCAGTTCTAGAGACAGCATGTACCTCCCATCCCATGGCTGTTGGGTTTGGCTGGCATGTGATTAGTTTCAGCCAATGGAATTATTCAGAAGGGACAATGGATACCTCCCCCAGACATTCGACTTTGTCTCAGCTTGTGGTTCATTCATTCATGTTTGTGTGGCACCTGACATGGGTCAGGTACTGCTCTAGGCCCTGGGAATCTAGTGACTGATAAGACAAATGAAGCCACTACTCTCATGGAGCTTACATTCTAGAGACGTAGATAATGAGTAAGAGAACAATGAACAACCTAGATAATTCCAAAAAACAATCAATATGGTGAAGTAAACCCATGAAGGATGATGAGGTAAAGAGGGACAGAGAGGGGTCAAGGCAGTCCTCGCTGAAGCAGTGACACCCTCTGTTTTCCAAGCAGCAAAAATATACCTCTCTAGTCCTTGTTCCACACTCTGCAAGAGGAGATCTTTTTGTCTTCAACACTTTAACAAGTTAATTTATCTGCTTTCCTTAACCACATGCAGCTCTTGGTACAGACTCAAGCAACTCTTTTAAATTCAATCCCCATCTTGTCTTCCTCCCTCTGTGCACATCTGGATGCTATGAGGTACCTTGGACAGTCCATCTTTTTAGACACCACTTCCTCACTGATGCCTTTTTTTTTAAAGTCTTTTTAAATTTTATTTTAATTTTTTTTTGATGGGGGGCGGCTTGGGGAGGGATGGGGTGGGCGGCCACTTTTCTTGGTCTTTCATTTATCTATTTTTCATCCATCTTTGTTCTTTGGCCCATGTGGACCTCCCATTGCAGTGGCCTCTGTTGTCGCAGAGCACCGACTCTGGGCACATGCGCCCAGAGCTCTGGCTCGGTAATTGGACACACCAGTCCAGCCACTCTGCAGCACATGGTATCTTCCCAGGCCAGGGGTTGAACCAGTGCACCACTGCAAGGTGGTGTCCTTACCCATTGGACCACCAGGGAAGCCCTGATGCCATTTTTAATTCCATACATAGTAGAGGTTCCATTTTTGAAGACTCACACCTTGTTATGCCATCTCCCCTTAAAGAACCACGAACTGATCTCATCTTTGGACATTTTGAAAACTGCTTCTTTGTAGCCCACAATATTTAACTAGCCCTCCCGTCCCCTTCCTAGCTGTTAGGAACTTCAATGGAAGGACACCTCAATGGTTCCAGCCCATGTCAACTTCAGCTTTTTCGTGAGCCAGGGGAGAGCTCACCTGAGCATTTGTCTCAGCTTGTGGTTCATTCATTCATGTTTGTGTGGCACCTGACATGGGTCAGGTACTGCTCTAGGCCCTGGGAATCTAGTGACTGATAAGACAAATGAAGCCACTACTCTCATGGAGCTTACATTCTAGAGACGTAGATAATGAGTAAGAGAACAATGAACAACCTAGATAATTCCAAAAAACAATCAATATGGTGAAGTAAACCCATGAAGGATGATGAGGTAAAGAGGGACAGAGAGGGGTCAAGGCAGTCCTCGCTGAAGCAGTGACACCCTCTGTTTTCCAAGCAGCAAAAATATACCTCTCTAGTCCTTGTTCCACACTCTGCAAGAGGAGATCTTTTTGTCTTCAACACTTTAACAAGTTAATTTATCTGCTTTCCTTAACCACATGCAGCTCTTGGTACAGACTCAAGCAACTCTTTTAAATTCAATCCCCATCTTGTCTTCCTCCCTCTGTGCACATCTGGATGCTATGAGGTACCTTGGACAGTCCATCTTTTTAGACACCACTTCCTCACTGATGCCTTTTTTTTTAAAGTCTTTTTAAATTTTATTTTAATTTTTTTTTGATGGGGGGCGGCTTGGGGAGGGATGGGGGTGGGCGGGCCACTTTTCTTGGTCTTTCATTTATCTATTTTTCATCCATCTTTGTTCTTTGGCCCATGTGGACCTCCCATTGCAGTGGCCTCTGTTGTCGCAGAGCACCGACTCTGGGCACATGCGCTCCAGAGCTCTGGCTCGGTAATTGGACACACCAGTCCAGCCACTCTGCAGCACATGGTATCTTCCCAGGCCAGGGGTTGAACCAGTGCACCACTGCAAGGTGGTGTCCTTACCCATTGGACCACCAGGGAAGCCCTGATGCCATTTTTAATTCCATACATAGTAGAGGTTCCATTTTTGAAGACTCACACCTTGTTATGCCATCTCCCCTTAAAGAACCACGAACTGATCTCATCTTTGGACATTTTGAAAACTGCTTCTTTGTAGCCCACAATATTTAACTAGCCCTCCCGTCCCCTTCCTAGCTGTTAGGAACTTCAATGGAAGGACACCTCAATGGTTCCAGCCCATGTCAACTTCAGCTTTTTCGTGAGCCAGGGGAGAGCTCACCTGAGCATTTGCCCTCACTCCAGACATATGAAGTCATCAGGTAGCTTTCTGAGGAGGTGGCATTCAAGCTGAGCATCCAGAGATGAATTCAGGAAGGCCTGCGAAGAATCAGAATGGAGGCAGAGGGGAGAAAGGTCATTATCAGGGAGAAGGAACTGTATCTGCAAAGACTTGGAAGTGGGAAAGACAGTGGATTTGAGGAACTGAAA
This sequence comes from Tragulus kanchil, assembly GCA_022376925.1. Classification (NCBI taxonomy): domain Eukaryota; kingdom Metazoa; phylum Chordata; class Mammalia; order Artiodactyla; family Tragulidae; genus Tragulus; species Tragulus kanchil. The sequence continues at coordinate 120,962,777 of JAIOJX010000025.1, read as the reverse complement.
TAAGTCTGCTGTCTGGAGCCTCACACAGTGGGCAGGGAGAGTGGCAGGAGGGAAGTTCAAGGGCAGGTCATTGTCTTGGACATTTGTACACCAGTAGAGTAACCGTGACTGTTAAACAAAATGAACTTGAAATTCTAATGCAAGAGGGTAGATCTGTGGTTTGGTGGAGTGGGATTTGTTGACACAAATACTTCCAGAGAGCCTCCTTGTTCCGGGAATGGCATATAGAAACTCATGGTCCATATGAAAGTATCTGGTCAAATGAAATAAGAACCTCTCATGTTGTACATTACATCCATAGTGCTGATGTGTCCTATAAATAGAAGTTTTTGACTGCTTTCATCCAATTATCCCTCCCCCCACCCCCTGCTGTGGGAACCACAAATCTCTTTTTCTATGAATTTGTTTGTTCTTGAGGTATAATTGACCTGCAACACTTTGTTAGTTTCTGGTATATGATATAGAGATTTGCTATTTCTATACATTTCAAGATGATCAGCAGAGTAAGTCTAGTTACTGTCTCTGACAAGTTTTATTTAGAATTATCTCTCAACAAGATTAAAGAAAATTTTAAAAAATTCATCCTTCCATCAGTGGTAAAAGATTCTGGCTGCCAATACAGGAGACGTAGGAGATGCTGATTCAATCCCTGGGCCTGAAAGATCCCTAGAGGAGGAAGTGGCAACCTATTCCAGATGGACAGAGAAGTCTGACAGGCCACAGTCCAAAGGTCACAAAGAGTCGAGCATGAATGAGCATACGCACACATGATGATGCCAAGAAGCTCACATGAGGGCTTCCCCTGGTGGTCCAGTGGGTAAGGACACCGCCTTGCAGTGCAAGGGGCGCCAGTTCGATCCCTGGCCTGGGAAGATCCCACATGCCGCGGAGCGGCTGGACTAATGTGTCCAATTACTGAGCCGGAGCTCTGGAGCTCATGAGCCCAGAGCCAGCGCTCTGCAGCGACAGACGCCACCGTGATGGGAGGCCCACAGGAGCCAAAGAACAAAGACGGATGAAAATAGAGAAATGAAAGACCAATAGAAGTGGCCCGCCCACTCCCCTCCCTTCCCAACCCGACCCCCGCCCTAAATAAATAAATAAATAAATAAATCTTTAAAAAAAAAAAAAGCTTACATGATCTTTTTCTTTTTTCCGCATCTGATTAAGACGCGTTCACAGCCATTGCCTGGAACTCACTTTATCGCATCTTGCTTGTCCTTGTAGCACATGTTGCTACACAAATGCAATGCCTCCTACACCTCCGTGTCTCTATCATCTCTACAACTACTACTTTTGAAGGGTACCCCACCAACATTTGTTAAGAAAAAGATAATCCTCTTCTCCATTAGTGGTTAGGCAATGCAGAAGACCTGGGTTTGATCCCTGAGTTTGGAAGATCCCCTGGAGAAGGGAAAGGCTACCCACTCCAGTATTCTTCCCCAAAGAATTCCATGACTTGTCCATGGGTCACAAAGAGTCGGACACAACTGAGCAACTTTCACTTCACTTTCACTTTGAAATCAGACAGGCCTGGAGTCAAACCTTAATTTTGTCGATTGCCATCTGGGCAACTTTGACTGAACAATCCTCTGGAAGTATCAGTCTCCTCGTCTACGAAAAATGGCACAAGGGCCCTTACCTCCCAGACCGGCTATGAGAACTAAATTCAGACACTGAATAAAGCCAGCCCTCAGTGTCCACAGGGGATTATTTCCAGCAGCCCCCTCAGGTATCAAAATCCGTGGATGCTCAAGCGCCTTCTACCAGACGATGTAGTAAAGTCAGCCGGCTGTGGCCAGAGAGAGGAAGCCTGGCAACTGTGTATGCTAAACCTGGAGATTGAGTCACAGTAAGTAAACAGAAGCTATCGTATTAATTGTATTATTTTTATTATTCTCCTTTAGACATTTCAAACAGAATATATCACACCACAGAGGAACTCTGGGTGTAAATCCCTTTTAAGTTTCTCAGGAACATTCGAGACCTGTTGTCCTCTTCCTTGAGAAGAGCCGGAAGGGCTTGTGGGGGTGGGGCCCTTCTCCCCAGATCAGGCTGGAGTGCCCAGGCACTCACTCCGCAGCCGTGTGACCCACCCCACTGCCTGCGCCTGGTTTCAATCCCAAACACAGATTTTCCTTCCCTAATCCTATTGCTTTCCCTGGGATCCATGTATCACCACATTTTTAAAGCCATGTTAAGGCTCTAGGGATGCCAAAGCATTCATCAGTTCCCTGAAGCAAAAACATCTGCCAAAGCCTCCTGTCCAGACTAGCTCAGAAGAGCAGATCCTTTACACACAGGAAGCCATCGCTCCCCACCCCCGCAGGGGTTCCTGCCTATTCAGAGTCTCTTCCTCCAGGCCACTGATGCAGGTTGACCCTTTTCGCCAAAATGAAGGGTGACTGCTCTTCATAAAGCACCCAGAGGTATTTGATGCGTAGTGTAATGACAGTAAGCTGCATATGTGAATAGAATAGCCAATAGGACAGTTATTATTTCTTTAGGGAGTGGGAAAATGAGTCAGTATAATTCTCTTCAGAGAACTATTAAACCTCATTCAAGTACTTTTTATTGAATATTTATTGTGTGTTAGTTGCTGAGAAAGATGCTAATACTAATCAGGCATAGAAACCACTTCTGGATGTTGACAGCCTAGTAAGGAAGCCAGTGTAGTTAGAACCCATGTATACGTATGTATGTATGTATGCACATATGAGTACCAGGAATAAACAATGATCTCAGAGGAAAGAGTCAGATAAAGTGATACAGGAGTTCAGATAAGGGACCCATTCAATCCAGCTGAGACCTCACCTCACCACCTGCTTACCGTCCCAACCTGCCCAGCCCCCACGCTTCCAACCTGCTTCCTGCTTTCCGGGGGCACTTCTCACCCTGAAGCATACCATACAGGTTACTTATCTGCCATTTTTTATCTGTTGCCCCCACTAGTATATAATTTCTCTCCATAAAGGCAGAGACTGTTATCAGTTTGGATGGAGCCCAAGTACCTAGAATAGAGCCTGACAGATAAGTAAACAACAAATGATTTTCAGTGCAAGGCTTCCCTGGTGGCCCAGATGATAAAGAATCTGCCTATATTGCAGGAGACCCGGGTTTGATCCCTGGGTCAGGAGGATCCTCTGGGGAAGGATGTGGCAACCCACCCCACTATACTTGCCTGGAGAATTCCATGGTCATGGCACGCTACAGTCTACAGGATTGCAAAGAATTGGACACAACTGAGCGACTAACACACAAACACACACAATGCAAGGGAGGCAGAACAAGTGTGAGAGACAGCCACACCTCCATCCATTCATTGAATAAGCATCTACTGAGTATCTCTATGCCCAGCATTTTAGTAGGCCCTGGAGGTGTAAGAAAGGCTGCATTTGGGGGATTGGACAAAGGGGTTCCTGCCTATTCAGAGTCTCTTCCTCCAGGCCACTGATGCAGGTTGACCCTTTTCGCCAAAATGAAGGGTGACTGCTCTTCATAAAGCACCCAGAGGTATTTGATGCGTAGTGTAATGACAGTAAGCTGCATATGTGAATAGAATAGCCAATAGGACAGTTATTATTTCTTTAGGGAGTGGGAAAATGAGTCAGTATAATTCTCTTCAGAGAACTATTAAACCTCATTCAAGTACTTTTTATTGAATATTTATTGTGTGTTAGTTGCTGAGAAAGATGCTAATACTAATCAGGCATAGAAACCACTTCTGGATGTTGACAGCCTAGTAAGGAAGCCAGTGTAGTTAGAACCCATGTATACGTATGTATGTATGTATGCACATATGAGTACCAGGAATAAACAATGATCTCAGAGGAAAGAGTCAGATAAAGTGATACAGGAGTTCAGATAAGGGACCCATTCAATCCAGCTGAGACCTCACCTCACCACCTGCTTACCGTCCCAACCTGCCCAGCCCCCACGCTTCCAACCTGCTTCCTGCTTTCCGGGGGCACTTCTCACCCTGAAGCATACCATACAGGTTACTTATCTGCCATTTTTTATCTGTTGCCCCCACTAGTATATAATTTCTCTCCATAAAGGCAGAGACTGTTATCAGTTTGGATGGAGCCCAAGTACCTAGAATAGAGCCTGACAGATAAGTAAACAACAAATGATTTTCAGTGCAAGGCTTCCCTGGTGGCCCAGATGATAAAGAATCTGCCTATATTGCAGGAGACCCGGGTTTGATCCCTGGGTCAGGAGGATCCTCTGGGGAAGGATGTGGCAACCCACCCCACTATACTTGCCTGGAGAATTCCATGGTCATGGCACGCTACAGTCTACAGGATTGCAAAGAATTGGACACAACTGAGCGACTAACACACAAACACACACAATGCAAGGGAGGCAGAACAAGTGTGAGAGACAGCCACACCTCCATCCATTCATTGAATAAGCATCTACTGAGTATCTCTCTATGCCCAGCATTTTAGTAGGCCCTGGAGGTGTAAAGAAAGGCTGCAGCCTCTCTAGGGGCTGTGAATTGAGACAAAGGGCAAGAGCTTCCTGTTTGGAAACAGTGTGAGCAAAGACTCCAGAGACGGAAGGTTTAAAGCAGGGTGTGATGTGGACTTCCTGAGAATAAAGCTGAAGTTACAGCGAACAGCAAGATTGGGAAGCGAGAACCCCTGACAAAGAAATCTGAGCTGACAGCTGAACCCTCACAATCCTCAGTGATACAGCTCCAACTCTAAATAACTCCCTTCGATATGGATGTGAGATTCCATCAAAGCCAAATAAATCAGACTTAATCCAAGAGGCGGAAAATGAGATGGTAGGAATGCACAGAGCTCTTTCCCTTTCAGCCCGTGTATTTTTCATGCTTCCTACTTTGCCTGTCTTCAAGACACAGAGGAACGGATTCACCCATGTGGACATACACAGAACACACTCAGGCCACTTTCAACTTTGCACAGACCATTCCAGTTAAGAGAGGAGGCCAGGTGGAGTGAGTACACCACCTTGGCTCTTTGACTGCCGTCTTACTCTTGTGAGGAGTAAGAATTGCGTATTCAAGCAGCACATTTCTGGGAAGACAAGGGTGGGCTGCAGCTCCAAGACAGCATCAGCTCCCCGCCCCCAGGTCTGAGTACAACCACTTGCTGGGCCTTCTGAGCACCGAGCATAGATCCAGGCATGGAGGAAAGTCAGAAAAGAAGTAAAAGAGAGAGTCTGAAAAGCTCACATCTGACCCCAAAGAAGGAGAAAGAAGATGCTATAAAAATAGACGCTTATAGGCACAGTTAGATTGGATGGCTATACTGAGCTCTGGGGAAAAAACAGCGTATAAAAATAATTCTGTTATACATTGACTCTCTCCTATATATAGAAAACACAAATACATCATCCGCTTTCCCAGTTCGTCTCTTTTCTGAATTTTTATTTTTTTCAATGTTGTGTCTTCTTAAAAGTCCACCTCACAGACAAAAGTTTTAGTATCCATCAGAGAGCAATGTCCGGCCATCAGTGTGAGACAGAGGTCCCTGCAGGGGGAGGGGAGATCACCGAGGGGCTTTGTGGGAACTGGGTGATTCATCCATAGGAGAGGTCAGGCCACTTGGGCAAAATCAGAAGCACCAACTGTTGGAGCTACTGGGATCTTAGTCTGGTCCTGGGAACCCCAGAGCACTCTCCGAATAGTCCCACTTCCCAATATCCTGCACCTGCTCTGGAGTTCCTTAACGGCGTCACCTGCCCTAGGCGGTATAATGACATGTGAAGAATACAAATCTCCAGATGATCCTGTGGTCCCAGCTCTGACATGCAGTCCAGGGTGCCTTTCCTGGTAAGACCAGTCTCTCTTCCTGTGAGCAGCTCGGCTGAAGAAATAAATCCCCGCCACACCTCAGCAGGATTGACTGAAGGGGCTGCTGCCAGGAACGAGTGGAGGGAGGAGCCGGACAGACGTGAGGGATCACTCTTCGGATGGCTACAGAGGGCTCTGTGCTAGGAGACTTGCAAGCCCAGTCTTGTCAGGAAACGCAACCAGGTGTGAAACCTTGTAATTCTACCCAAGAAGCCTCATTTCCCATTTCTTTTTCATTGTTTCCTCCCTCTGTCCTCTGATGGGAGCAATTTAAGTCACCCTGATGCCGCACCAATAGCTTATGGGATGACAACAGCCCAGAAAAGAGAAGACATGCCAGAAATAGGAAACCACCGTGAAGAAAATGTCTTAAGAGTTTTATTAAGTCTCAGATAGCAAGACCACTCCCTGGTCACTGAATTGTTCAGAATGTAAGGGGATCTGAAATAGCAGTGGCATATATTTCTGGTGGCTTTCCAGCTGTTCCAGACAGGGGGTGTGGATCAGGTCATCCATCCAGCAAACATGCCTTGAGTGCTTGCCCTATTCCAGGCATTGACCCGAGCTGATAGCTGATATCTGGTGGACCTCCACAGGCCAGATACCGGGCTAGTGCTTATGTAGGCTGTATTCTCTAAGGTAATCCTCCTCAATTTCTATAAGCATCCTTCCATTATGACACCCGATCTATGATCAACATAATGAAGGCACTTAGAGATTAAGTCATTTCTCCCAAGACCACAGAGCTGAATCCTGGAAAAGCAAGGATGGAGCCCACTGCGGTCTCCAATTGTAACCACTACAGTCCACAGCCCCAAGAAAAATGCCCAGGGAAGATTGCGCAACCTGCCCTGAAAGTCTGTTCCAGTCTTTGCCCTCAGAAAGTCCCTTAGAGCAAACTCGAATGTCTCCCACTTCCCTCTTGTTTAGCTCCAAGGGGAGGTGGAGAAGAACAAGTCTGGGCATTTTCTGAGAACTACTTCCCTCCTCTGTGGAAGGAGGCGGGCAGTCCCAGCCTCACACTGGAGGGAGAGAGTACCTTTCTTCTACTCAAAACTGCAGCCCCTCCAGCGCCTCAGCAGAGCCCTAGTCACATCCCGGTTACTTCTCCTTTCCACCCTCAGAGAGCAAAGGTTCATTCTGCCGATAAGTCAGAATTCTGCCTCTGTCGCAACACTTCCGGCATTTGGTCAAGCTGACCCCCCTCCCGGAAAAGGACACACTGTGCTTTTGTATCCATTTAGAGAAGAGGCCCTTAGGTCAGAAATGTTTTCCTGTGCCTTGGAACCCGCACTGACCTTGGGGCTCAGTTCTGCTCAACACTGGTGGACACCACAACCTTGAGCAACTCTCTAGCTCCACAGAACACAGCCAAGCACAAGATGCTGCATTCTGTACCATTGCCCACCAGTTCCCTATGTCTGGGATGGAGCCCAAGAACTCGCATTTCTAACAAGTTCCCAGGTGATGCTGATGCTGCTAGTCTGGGACCCTTCCGCTTCCCGAGGTTGCTTGGTCGTATTCTTGGTGCTGCACTATTCCTGTAAATCCTGGCCCCAAGCACGATCCTGATACAACATAATACACCGGGAGCACATGTGTGTGAGCTGAGAGATAGAGGGAGTGCAGAAATGAGGCTGTTGAGCCCAGGCAGAACGGCCATTGAAGAATAAAGGCCTGGGGGAAAGAATAAAGAATGGAGCTGACAGGCCTTTCCACCTCCTTGCTAAGAGTATCAGAGTTACTCTGGGCAAAGCCATCTCTGCCAGCCCAGTCCAGACCTGCCCAAGGCGTTCACTTCTTCCTCAGGAGGGAGTTCATTTACCTTCCAGCCACAGCTCAGTGGCTGCATTAGCATTCCCTTCCACAGGGAGAGAATGAATGTCTCTCTGCCTTGCCTACCAGCTCGCTAGCATCTTTCATTGGCTCTTGGTTGGGTCCTGGATTTCAGGATAAATCACTGAACGGAAGGGACTCTGCCCCTCCTCTTCAATCACTGGCCCTTCTGGAAAGCCTTGAGATCAGGAGCTAGGAAACAGAGCAGGATCCTGACACGGTCCACCCAGGAACTCCACCTCCTTCTGTCTTACACAGGGCCCTTCACTATTGTCGCCTCCTCTGAGTAGACATCCCTTTCTCCCTGGCCTCTTGGTGAACTCCTAGTCTTCCTTCCAAACTCATCTCAGGTCACCAAGTACAGTCTGTCATTCCTTCCCCTACGCCTTGGCTGCCCTGCACCGCAGGCGTTCATGCTGTTTACGAGTCTGAGTGACAGGAGAGGAATTACTAGCGGCTAAGTACTCCCAGCCTGGCTGCTCTTCCACTTGGTTTCCACCTCTCTCTCTTTCTCTGGGCATAGTAATCTCCCCTTCCAGGATTCTTCTTTTCTAAGACTTAGAATCAAAGTTGGGGAGAGAAAACTAAGAGACAGAGGAAAGAGGTGTTTAGAAAACATGAGCAGCATATGGATTAGGGCTAGAAAGATATTTACTCTGAAATAGAAAAAGGAAAAATTCTATAGGTCGGGACAGCTTTCTGGGGCGGGGTTTGTAGGAAGAAGGCCAGGGCAGGCTAAGGGTGTGAGGAAGTGGCTAGAAAAGGGAAGAGGCTGTACCAAGGGTAGCTCTGGACATCTATGAAGATTCTAGTTGCTGAGCTTAGAAGTACAATGGGAAGGGATACGGGAGGGAAGTTCAAGAGGAGGAATCATTTGTGTACCTATGGCAGATGTATGTTGATATTTGGCAGTAAACGAAGTGTGTGAGCTGAGAGATAGAGGGAGTGCAGAAATGAGGCTGTTGAGCCCAGGCAGAACGGCCATTGAAGAATAAAGGCCTGGGGGAAAGAATAAAGAATGGAGCTGACAGGCCTTTCCACCTCCTTGCTAAGAGTATCAGAGTTACTCTGGGCAAAGCCATCTCTGCCAGCCCAGTCCAGACCTGCCCAAGGCGTTCACTTCTTCCTCAGGAGGGAGTTCATTTACCTTCCAGCCACAGCTCAGTGGCTGCATTAGCATTCCCTTCCACAGGGGAGAATGAATGTCTCTCTGCCTTGCCTACCAGCTCGCTAGCATCTTTCATTGGCTCTTGGTTGGGTCCTGGATTTCAGGATAAATCACTGAACGGAAGGGACTCTGCCCCTCCTCTTCAATCACTGGCCCTTCTGGAAAGCCTTGAGATCAGGAGCTAGGAAACAGAGCAGGATCCTGACACGGTCCACCCAGGAACTCCACCTCCTTCTGTCTTACACAGGGCCCTTCACTATTGTCGCCTCCTCTGAGTAGACATCCCTTTCTCCCTGGCCTCTTGGTGAACTCCTAGTCTTCCTTCCAAACTCATCTCAGGTCACCAAGTACAGTCTGTCATTCCTTCCCCTACGCCTTGGCTGCCCTGCACCGCAGGCGTTCATGCTGTTTACGAGTCTGAGTGACAGGAGAGGAATTACTAGCGGCTAAGTACTCCCAGCCTGGCTGCTCTTCCACTTGGTTTCCACCTCTCTCTCTTTCTCTGGGCATAGTAATCTCCCCTTCCAGGATTCTTCTTTTCTAAGACTTAGAATCAAATTTGGTGAGAGAAAACTAAGAGACAGAGGAAAGAGGTGTTTAGAAAACATGAGCAGCATATGGATTAGGGCTAGAAAGATATTTACTCTGAAATAGAAAAAGGAAAAATTCTATAGGTCGGGACAGCTTTCTGGGGCGGGGTTTGTAGGAAGAAGGCCAGGGCAGGCTAAGGGTGTGAGGAAGTGGCTAGAAAAGGGAAGAGGCTGTACCAAGGGTAGCTCTGGACATCTATGAAGATTCTAGTTGCTGAGCTTAGAAGTACAATGGGAAGGGATACGGGAGGGAAGTTCAAGAGGGAGGAATCATTTGTGTACCTATGGCAGATGTATGTTGATATTTGGCAGTAAACAAGAAAATTCTGTAAAAAAAAAAATACTACAGGGCTCCCCTGGCGGTCCATGGGTAAAGTAGGTCTGCCTTGCAGTGCAAGGGACGTCAGTTTGATCCCTGGCCCGGGAAGATCCCACATGACGCGGAACGGCTGAACCAGTGTGTCCAATCGCAAGCCAGCACTGTGGAGCGCATGTACCTGGAGCCAGTGCTCTGCTACAAGAAGGGCGCCACTGCAATGGGAGGCCCATACAAGCCAGAGAACAAAGATGAATGAAAATAAATAAATGAAATACCGATAAAAAGAGGCCAAAATTTTTTAAAAAATTATAAGTAGGGGGTAAGTGGGTAAATACTGTGAAGAGTCTTTTGGTTGCTGGGACCCTCTCTCTTTTGGATGCTGTTTTGGGACTGGGCCACATGAGCTTCACTTTCATTGGGCTCCATTCTTCTTCCACTTTGCTGTTGCCAGGATCTGGCACAGAGCCTGGTGCATGAGAGATGCTCAGAAAAGTTCAGCTTCTTTCCTCCCTTCCTCCCTTCTATCAGCTCTGAGTAGCCCATGAGGCTGAAATGATGGCCAAGTGGAGCAGGGGCTGACAGGACAGCTCTGGAGAGTGAGCAAATAAAACGTCCCACTAAATCTCCCTGGGCCGAGCGAGAACCAGCCGCACACTGCTGATCTTGGCTGGGGGCCCACCATTTACCAGCCCTCCGGGCCTCTGGGGTATGGCTAATTAAAGACATGGTTACTCATTTCATTCCCAAGTCGCTATTTAAGGAAGTAGAATCATGCCATTCCTATAAGGCCTCTGACCCTACCCTAGAGGCAAACAATGCCAGGGCTTGTCTGAGTGGCTGTAAGTGCAGAGCTGTTAGAGGCAAAAAGGGATTTGTTAGGAAGAAGGCCAGGGCAGGCTAAGGGTGTGAGGAAGTGGCTAGAACAGGGAAGAGGCTGTACCAAGGGTAGCTCTGGACATCTATGACGATTCTAGTTGCTGAGCTTAGAAGTACAATGGGAAGGGATACGGGAGGGAAGTTCAAGAGGAGGAATCATTTGTGTACCTATGGCAGATGTATGTTGATATTTGGCAGTAAACAAGAAAATTCTGTAAAAAAAATACTACAGGGCTCCCCTGGCGGTCCATGGGTAAAGNAGGTCTGCCTTGCAGTGCAAGGGACGCCAGTTTGATCCCTGGCCCGGGAAGATCCCACATGACGCGGAACGGCTGAACCAGTGTGTCCAATCGCAAGCCAGCACTGTGGAGCGCATGTACCTGGAGCCAGTGCTCTGCTACAAGAAGGGCGCCACTGCAATGGGAGGCCCATACAAGCCAGAGAACAAAGATGAATGAAAATAAATAAATGAAATACCGATAAAAAGAGGCCAAAATTTTTTAAAAAATTATAAGTAGGGGGTAAGTGGGTAAATACTGTGAAGAGTCTTTTGGTTGCTGGGACCCTCTCTCTTTTGGATGCTGTTTTGGGACTGGGCCACATGAGCTTCACTTTCATTGGGCTCCATTCTTCTTCCACTTTGCTGTTGCCAGGATCTGGCACAGAGCCTGGTGCATGAGAGATGCTCAGAAAAGTTCAGCTTCTTTCCTCCCTTCCTCCCTTCTATCAGCTCTGAGTAGCCCATGAGGCTGAAATGATGGCCAAGTGGAGCAGGGGCTGACAGGACAGCTCTGGAGAGTGAGCAAATAAAACGTCCCACTAAATCTCCCTGGGCCGAGCGAGAACCAGCCGCACACTGCTGATCTTGGCTGGGGGCCCACCATTTACCAGCCCTCCGGGCCTCTGGGGTATGGCTAATTAAAGACATGGTTACTCATTTCATTCCCAAGTCGCTATTTAAGGAAGTAGAATCATGCCATTCCTATAAGGCCTCTGACCCTACCCTAGAGGCAAACAATGCCAGGGCTTGTCTGAGTGGCTGTAAGTGCAGAGCTGTTGGGAGAGGCCGGGAGGGGGTGGAGGAGGGAGGAGACAGCAGCCCTGCCGCTGGGCCAGCAGCTGGATGCTCCCTCCCCCGGCGTCCTCCTCTCTCCCTCCCCCAAGAGGCTGGGATCTGGTGACCACCCCTCCCTGAGCCCCCTGCCAGGGCAGCCCTTGTGTTTTCTGGACACACTCAGAGTCACACAGCTGACTCAGAGAAAAAGCACTAACAGTCTCCTTTCGGATTTCAAGTAGCAACAACTTGGAGCATTTGAGATTTTTCAGTTGTTTTTCGAGGAGTGAAGAAACCACTTTTTAATCAACAGACTCACTGAGATCTGCTTTATGTCAGGCCCAGTGCTAAGCACTGGGAAGAGGAATGAATAAAAGTAAGTTTTGCTCTGAAAGAGATAGATGACAGAGATGCATAAACAAATACATTACACCAACATAGAATAAATGTGAAGGTAGAGTTTTGCACTACGCACACTACAGAGAAAACAGTGATAACCTGTAACTGATAGGGAGCAGAGGTGAGGTATGGGGGAGATCTCAGGTGGATCATGAAGTACAAATAGGAGTTCATTAAATAAGTTCCCCTCGGGGCTTCCCTTGTGGCTCAGTGGATAGGAACCCGTCTGCCAATGCAGGAGACACAGGTTCGATCCCTGATCCAGGAAGATCCCACATACCACAGAGCAGCTAAACCCACACATCAACAAAGACCTAGAACAGCCAAAAATAAATAAAGCTTTAAAAAAAAAAAAGTTCCCCTAGCAGGGGAAGAGCACATTCAAAGTCATTGAAATCATGGAGAAATGGGTTGAACCCACAAGTGTCAATGGGTCTCAAACTTTCCTAAAAAATAACTCATACAGAATAACTCACATTAGAGTGGGTAGGTTAGTCTGAAGCACCCAGTACACGCATGACATTTTTTTTTTTTTAATTTACTACTGAGAATTAACTGACATATAATACCATATCAGTTTCAAGCTGCATGAAATGTCTTAGACTTTAAAAAAAATTAAACTGTGAAAATTAGGCATTACGGTTTATGAGTCTCATGCTTTGACATTAAAAAAAGGTTTTCCATTTCTAGCAAGATTATTTGACTTTCCAAATAGAGATGGTCCCCTGTGTAGGGAGAAGCTCCATATTGACCTCTTCGGGGAGAGAAAGGCAGTCTGTAACCAGCATGAGGACGGGGAGGTCATAAGCGTTGGAGGCCAGAGATTTGTCTCTGACGGTATACGTGACTCTTCACTCTCATGTGTAGGTGCTGGCTGGGTTTGACCACAGCTACAGTGTTTTCCAAACACTCTTGCAGAAGCCAGTGTGCCCTGGTGCCTGATGAGGCTGTTCTGACCTTGGCAGGCCTGGAGCTGGTCTTCCCACCCTTGCCCAGACCACTACCTTCTGGGCTGTGGCTGGCAGGGGTGTGGTACCCAAGGAGAGATCACAGGCTAGGAAGGTCATGATTACTGCCTGGAGCGTTCAGAACACAGGGGAAGATCTTTCTATATTTGGGCCAGAACATTTCAAACAGCAAATTTCATATTCACACTTTCTTACACGTTTTGTGCTCAGTGTCAATGGGGAGGCCCAGGACAGCCTTTGAGACAGTCATGGGGAGCCGGTCTGCACCTGGAGCAAGATGGTGGGACAGCTCATCCGTAACCAGGTAGCAACCCTTAATTTAATGGTGTTGGAGGCAGGCCGACAGAAGATCTATTTTGTTACAATGTAAGCCAGGCTCTGAGGAGCTCTAGCATTGTAACATCAATGTTTCTCCTTCCCTACAGTGGGAGATGTGAAATTAACCACTAGCTGCAGGTTGGACTGTAATGGACAGGAAGACAGGGTGTCTGGACCAGAGGAAGAATCTTCACTTGCACTGACTGGACAACAGATACACAGGTAGTTCTCCTCTGCTGAGAATTTTACGTTTTCCTCAATAAATCTCTCTCACCTCTATGGGCCCATGGAATTTTCTAATGCATATTGTAATCAACTTGTTTCCTAGATAGGAATTCCACCAGGCAGTATTTGCCCAGGCTCTGCACACGCTAGGGGTAATCCTGCAGACATTCTATTTTGTCATTTTTGCCCCAAGAAGCTTCCCATTTGATTCCAGTTCCAAGAGTCAAATGTCCCTGTATCGGGCTTCCCCTGGTGGTTCAGTGGATAAGGACATCGCCTTGCAGTGCAAGGGGCTCCGGTTCCATCCCTGGCCTGGGAAGATCCCACGTGCCGCGGAGCGGCTGGACCGATGTGTCCAATTACCGAGCCGGAGCTCTGGAGCGCATGCGCCCAGAGCCAGTGCTCTGCGACAACAGACGCCACCGCGATGGGAGGCCCGCAGGAGCCAAAGAACAAAGACGGATGAAAATGGAGAAATGAAAGACCAATAGAAGTGGACTGCCCACTCCCCTCCCTCCCCAACCCGACCCCTGCCCAAAAAAAAAAAAAAAAAATGTCCCTGTATCAAAGGCAAGAGGTGGATGTCCACATTTCTGGTTCCAGCCAGAAACACTGAAGTGCCCCAGTGGGGTTTAGAAGTTGAATTGTGTCCCCTATCCCTGGAATCTGTTTGTTGAGGTCCCCTTCAGAAAGTGGCCTTATTTGGCCATTCGGTCATTGCTGATAGAATTAGTTAAGATGACGTCAGACTAGAGCAGGGCGAGCCTCCTAATATACTAGGTAGGACTGGTCCCCTTATCAACAGAGGGAAATGCAGAGAACATGAAGGCAGAGATCAGAGTGATGCACTGACAAACGAAAGAATGACACAGACTGCCAGCAAACCAGTAGAAGCCAGGAGAGAGGCCTGAGACAGATCTTCTCTCCCTGCCTAGAAGGACATTTTGATCTTGAACTTCTAGCCTCCGAAACCGTGAGACAATCAATTTCTGTTGTGTGTGCCTCACAGTTGCTAGTACTTTGTTATGGCAGCTCCAGCAAACTGATGCAGGACTGGGGACTGTCCTCAAGGAAACCTAACAGATGTTCAATAACAAAGGTTCAAAAGGCAAAAACAAGAGCAGAATCTCTCCAGGTAATGAAAGAGTTGGAAATCATTGGACACTATTCAGAAACTCAGAGAACCAGTGTTTTGGTTTTTTTCCTTTTTAACGCAGTATTTGCCCAGGCTCTGCACACGCTAGGGGTAATCCTGCAGACATTCTATTTTGTCATTTTTGCCCCAAGAAGCTTCCCATTTGATTCCAGTTCCAAGAGTCAAATGTCCCTGTATCGGGCTTCCCCTGGTGGTTCAGTGGATAAGGACATCGCCTTGCAGTGCAAGGGGCTCCGGTTCCATCCCTGGCCTGGGAAGATCCCACGTGCCGCGGAGCGGCTGGACCGATGTGTCCAATTACCGAGCCGGAGCTCTGGAGCGCATGCGCCCAGAGCCAGTGCTCTGCGACAACAGACGCCACCGCGATGGGAGGCCCGCAGGAGCCAAAGAACAAAGACGGATGAAAATGGAGAAATGAAAGACCAATAGAAGTGGACTGCCCACTCCCCTCCCTCCCCAACCCGACCCCTGCCCAAAAAAAAAAAAAAAAAATGTCCCTGTATCAAAGGCAAGAGGTGGATGTCCACATTTCTGGTTCCAGCCAGAAACACTGAAGTGCCCCAGTGGGGTTTAGAAGTTGAATTGTGTCCCCTATCCCTGGAATCTGTTTGTTGAGGTCCCCTTCAGAAAGTGGCCTTATTTGGCCATTCGGTCATTGCTGATAGAATTAGTTAAGATGACGTCAGACTAGAGCAGGGCGAGCCTCCTAATATACTAGGTAGGACTGGTCCCCTTATCAACAGAGGGAAATGCAGAGAACATGAAGGCAGAGATCAGAGTGATGCACTGACAAACGAAAGAATGACACAGACTGCCAGCAAACCAGTAGAAGCCAGGAGAGAGGCCTGAGACAGATCTTCTCTCCCTGCCTAGAAGGACATTTTGATCTTGAACTTCTAGCCTCCGAAACCGTGAGACAATCAATTTCTGTTGTGTGTGCCTCACAGTTGCTAGTACTTTGTTATGGCAGCTCCAGCAAACTGATGCAGGACTGGGGACTGTCCTCAAGGAAACCTAACAGATGTTCAATAACAAAGGTTCAAAAGGCAAAAACAAGAGCAGAATCTCTCCAGGTAATGAAAGAGTTGGAAATCATTGGACACTATTCAGAAACTCAGAGAACCAGTGTTTTGGTTTTTCCTTTTCTTTTTAACGCACCTAACACGGTTACAGGAAGCATCATAAATCTCCTCAATGAACGGTCTCAATCTGCTGATAGCTGATGAGAAAGTAACTGGCTGGGTTTGTATAAAAGCTCCTACGCTCCTTTCACAGCCGTGTTCATCTCAGCCTGCCAGGCCACGGGAAGGTAATTACATTAAATCACCTGGCAACTTAATGCTCTCCCTTTTGGCATCAAAGAAGA
The DNA here is from genome assembly GCA_022376925.1 of Tragulus kanchil. Classification (NCBI taxonomy): domain Eukaryota; kingdom Metazoa; phylum Chordata; class Mammalia; order Artiodactyla; family Tragulidae; genus Tragulus; species Tragulus kanchil. The sequence goes on along the minus strand of JAIOJX010000025.1, from coordinate 120,946,678 downwards.
CTTTTTCTTTAGTCAATTAAAAACCCGAGGTCTCTGGTAAGTGGAAAAGCCTTAAACTTAGGGCTGGCCAGGAGCTGAATTCAACAGGGAGAACTTTTGCATGCAAAAGGAAGCTTCTGGTGGACCCTAATCAGGCCCCTGGCAGAGGAACCCAGGGGGTGTCATGTTGTTGTTCAGTTGCTAAGTCATGTCCCACTCTTTGTGACCCTGTGGGATGCGGTACGCCAGGCTTCCCTGCCCTTCACTATCTCCTGGAGTTTTCTCAGACTCATATCCCATTGAGTCCGTGATGCCATCCAACCATCTCGTCCTTTGTTGCCCCCTTCTCCTCCCACCTTCAATCCTTCCCACCATCACGTGTCATAGGGACCCCGTAACAATGGCCTGTACGTACCCCCCCAGATACTGAGTTCTCTGAGGGAGAGGACTGTGTCCCTTCACCTTACTACACATCCTGTTTTCATGACGGTGCCATTGAAGCCTCCTACTCAACCCCTTCTTGGGCACCAAGATTGTTCGTCCTCATCTGATTCCCAAATCATGGGACAAGGATATACAGAGAGCTCACAGGATCAGCGGGAGAGCAGGAAATAAGCATTACTTAACAAAGCATTCGTGACCATTTGCAGGGTCACGCAAGCAGATAAAAAGATGATAAATGAAAATGTAATTATGGTCAGTGAAAGGAAAACAGGTGTTGAACTCAGAGATGAAATTTTCTTTTTTGAAGATCTAAAGAGAACCTGGGAGTCCTTTGGCTCTTTTGACCTAGGGAAATAGTTCTCTAACTGAAAAGCCTGGGACTCACTCATCTTCCCACATAAGATGTGGACAAATCTAGGGAGCCTTAGATAAGGCTTTTAGAATAAATGCAAATGAAAGAAATGAATGCCTTCCATCCTGACAGCTCTTCTCAGGTCCCCTCCTACTCTAGGACTTTCTGATGGGTCGATGTGGAGGGGGAATAAAATATTCAAGTGTGCAGTTAATGGTTCGATTCCAAGTCAATTTAATTTGCTAGCTCTCTGGCAGGTGGCTTGCCGTATCAACTGCCCCCATCCAGTTCCCTAGTATGCCCTCATTCAGATATGGGAACCCCAGATACCATTCTAGGCTGAGCCTTGCTCCTCCTCTGGGCTGCTGGATCTCTGCTGCTGAGACAGGCCTTGTGTAGAAAGCTTCCATAATAACGTCTCAGACTCCAGTCCGGTCCTTCCCTGGTGCAGGTCACTTGACTCTGCAGGACTTGGTCTCCTTTCCTAAGAATAGAGATGAAATGGGTGATGGAAGCAGCTTCACAGTTTCCTTGGGAGAACCCAGAGGAAGAAAAATACTGATAAATAAAGAGAGCTTCTGATATGCTACGTCTGGGGAATGCTGAAGCAAGGTCCTGTTATGCTCCTTGCTTGCTTGCTAAGTCGCTTCAGTCATGTCCAGCTCTCTGCAGAAAGTTCCTCTGTCCATGGGATTCTCCAGGCAAGAATATTGGAGCGGGTTGCCATGCCTTCCTCCAGGAGATCTTCCTGACCCAAGGATTGAACCTGCGTCTATTACATCTCCTGCATTGCAGGCAGATTCTTTACCACTGAGCCACAGAGGAAGCCCGTTATGCTCCTAATACATAGTAAATTATCTCCTGGTGCACTGTAGTAGTTGCTTAATAAAAGGGCTTCCACTCCACGTTGTCTGCCCTGCGGCTTAGCTGAGGGTCAGATCCTTCTCCCCCAGCCAAACACAAACAGACAAGGGAAGAGACCAGTGTTCCCTGTTCCCCCTGTCCTGACTCCTCTGGAGGTAGCCCTGAGCCTAGGCTCCTGTGCGTGGCTTCTGAGAAGGGAGCTAGAGATACAATAGAGAATGAACAAGGGAGACGTGCAGTCCTTTTCCATTTCAGAGAATCAGATAAAAGAAACTCCATGTGGGGGCTTCCCTGGTGGTCCAGTGGGTAAGGACAACGCCTTGCAGTGCAAGAGGCGCCGGTTCAAGCCCTGGCCTGGGAAGATCCCACGTGCCGCGGAGCGGCTGGACTGATGTGTCCAATTACCAAGCTGGAGCTCTGGAGCGCATGCACCCAGAGCCAGTGCTCTGCGACAACAGAGGCCACCGGGATGGGAGACCCACCTGGGCCAAAGAACAAAGATGGATGAAAATGGACAAATGAAAGACCAATAGAAGTGGCCCGCCTGCTCCCCTCCCTCCTCACCCCACCTCCACCATAATAAATAAATAAATAAATAAATAAATAAATAAATCTTTAAAAGAAATAAATAAATAAAAGAAACTCCATGTGCTGGACTTTAGTTCTAGCTGGGACACAGGATTGAGTGTGGGCCACATGTCAATGCTATATGCTAGGGCCTGAGGACAAAGACATGAGAAAGACCTGCCCCTTCTCCAAGGGTCTCTACGTCTCCATGTGCCACTGTTCAAGAATGCAAGATGTCTTTCCTTACATCTATTTACCAACAAATTGTCATGATTCCACGCTTTATTATACTATTTTGGTTTACTTTTATTTTAACAAAAAGATTGACCTGTCCCTAAGAAAAACACATATGTTTTCCTCTCTTAATCCCCAAACGTCATTGACTTTTAAGATGGAATTAATTTCAATACTATAGATGGGAAGCGACTGTCTTTTTAAGTTACTAAGTAAAACCAACCACTTTCTCATGGAGATAGTTTGACAACATAGCTTTTAAGTTCTGGAGAACTTGTTCGCAAATTGACCAATTAAAATCCACTTAATCTAATAAAGTAGACTCCTTACAGACACCCTTATAATAGAGAAAATTGTATTAATGGAAACTGAGCTACAATATGAACATAGATTAAATAAACTGCATTTTGTGAGGAGAAAAAATAAAAACCACGTGCGGTCAGTGGTAATTCTCACTTATCCACACAGGCTCCTTAGCAGACTGAGAGCCTGTATGTATAAAGACACCTCCAAACTCCCCACCCTGACAGGGCGCTGTCTCCTCTGGTTCGCACAGGGAAACCACATGCCCTCATCGATGGCTGCTGATATTTCTGCTCTGGGAAGACAGCATTCACTTTCCTGCTCCTTCTTCCAGGTCAAAGTGATCTTGCTGTTCCAACACTTCCTCTCCTGTCTGGCAGCTTCCCTTTGAAAAGTGAGACTATTCTGGCCAACGAGCTTTGCCGGTGCCAGCAAAGGGAGCTGGGGCGGAGCAGAGACTGGCTGTGTCTGGTCTTCCTCCCACACAAGAGGAGATGGCGCAAAACTCTCTCTCCAGGCTCTCACAGAAGAGTGGCCGACACCAGCGTGCCTGGTCGTCTGAGCTCGGAGTAAGAACACGCTCCTTAGAGAGTCACATGTATGTGCTGTGCATGTATGTAGCTGCAAAGATGAAGCTAGGATTATCTCTATATGGTCAAGAAAGAAGCCTCAATTGAGGTCAACAAACATTTCCCCATACCCTAGATGCCTCTAAGGAACTTGCTTTAATTAAGGGATCGGAATAGCTAGTATTTAACGTATCAAATCAATAAATGATAGATGCATACATACACTGATTTGATAGATAAACAGATAGATAGATAGATAGATGGACAGATAGATTTGGAAGCCAGATGGACCTAAGTTTATACCAATTCCTGGCTGAAGGAGGCAGTACTATTTACCTAAACCTGTGTCTGCGTGTGGGCACTCAGTCGGGTCCACCTCTTTGTGATCCCATAGACAGTAGCCCGCCAGATTGCACTGTCCATGGAATTTTCCAGGTAAGAAATACTGGAGTGGACTGCCGTTTCCTATAACAGGGCGTTTTCTTGACCCAGAGATCAAACCCGAATCTCTCGAACCTCCTGCATTGGCAGGCAGATTTTTTTACCACTGTGCTACCTGGGAAGCCCAAAACCTAAATTCACTTGTCTGTAAAATAGGTTCGATTAGCTCTCCATATGGTGTCCAGGCATAAATGAATGAACGCAGGTAAAGTACTTATTATAGTAACTGCTATAGAAGGAGCTTTAATAAATAGGGACCATGACTGATTTCATTCTTACTGGAAAACGGTTCATTAGAGGGCATCTTTGAGAATTCAGGATTTCAGAACTGCAGGGAGACAGACTGGTTTCATGGAAGGCTCTGATACACCTACGTGTAAATCGATACTTTCTGCAACAATGCACAGCATTCACTTTCCTGCTCCTTCTTCCAGGTCAAAGTGATCTTGCTGTTCCAACACTTCCTCTCCTGTCTGGCAGCTTCCCTTTGAAAAGTGAGACTATTCTGGCCAACGAGCTTTGCCGGTGCCAGCAAAGGGAGCTGGGGCGGAGCAGAGACTGGCTGTGTCTGGTCTTCCTCCCACACAAGAGGAGATGGCGCAAAACTCTCTCTCCAGGCTCTCACAGAAGAGTGGCCGACACCAGCGTGCCTGGTCGTCTGAGCTCGGAGTAAGAACACGCTCCTTAGAGAGTCACATGTATGTGCTGTGCATGTATGTAGCTGCAAAGATGAAGCTAGGATTATCTCTATATGGTCAAGAAAGAAGCCTCAATTGAGGTCAACAAACATTTCCCCATACCCTAGATGCCTCTAAGGAACTTGCTTTAATTAAGGGATCGGAATAGCTAGTATTTAACGTATCAAATCAATAAATGATAGATGCATACATACACTGATTTGATAGATAAACAGATAGATAGATAGATAGATGGACAGATAGATTTGGAAGCCAGATGGACCTAAGTTTATACCAATTCCTGGCTGAAGGAGGCAGTACTATTTACCTAAACCTGTGTCTGCGTGTGGGCACTCAGTCGGGTCCACCTCTTTGTGATCCCATAGACAGTAGCCCGCCAGATTGCACTGTCCATGGAATTTTCCAGGTAAGAAATACTGGAGTGGACTGCCGTTTCCTATAACAGGGCGTTTTCTTGACCCAGAGATCAAACCCGAATCTCTCGAACCTCCTGCATTGGCAGGCAGATTTTTTTACCACTGTGCTACCTGGGAAGCCCAAAACCTAAATTCACTTGTCTGTAAAATAGGTTCGATTAGCTCTCCATATGGTGTCCAGGCATAAATGAATGAACGCAGGTAAAGTACTTATTATAGTAACTGCTATAGAAGGAGCTTTAATAAATAGGGACCATGACTGATTTCATTCTTACTGGAAAACGGTTCATTAGAGGGCATCTTTGAGAATTCAGGATTTCAGAACTGCAGGGAGACAGACTGGTTTCATGGGAAGGCTCTGATACACCTACGTGTAAATCGATACTTTCTGCAACAATGCACAGCTTAAGTGGGGCCAGTCACCTGGTGGTCAAATGTTTCCCAAGTCCTGAGGGTGAGACAATTCTACCAAGGAATCTGACTTGATTTCCTGGTTCAAAAATCACACCTGTGAAATTCGATCCAGGTGGGAAATTCTTCTGGTTGCTTCTGCTAAAGCCATGGTTCATTATCAAGTTATGTCTCTGGGTCACCCTGAGGTCATCTCCTTTATTAATGCAACAGCCAAGGGAGGCCACAAAATCTCACCGCTCAGCCTTCGCCTAAGAGTCCATCGCAGCAGCTCTCTCGTGTTGATGAAACACATACTTGGCGCCAGGCAGCCTTATGGTCATCAGTGTCTTTAATCCTCCAACAACCTTCCATCAGGGCAGCTGCAATAATCCCCATTTAAAGATGAAAAATCTCAGGCTTGCAGTGTCCAAGGTCACAACTAGCAAGTGGAGCCAACACTGCGGGTAAATGAGGGCTCTCATGCCACCCCGCTGGGCCTCACAGAAAACCATTTATCCTGCTTTGCTCCCCTGTCACGTGTGTTGATACTGCATCTGAGAACGAAAAGAGCTTTATGATTCTTATTTTTCTCACCTGCAAAAGAGCAGCACAGCCTATTATACTCAGGCTCTACCTTGCTCCAGGTTCTACAGATTCTTGCTCCAATCCCCTTCACAGGGCATCAAGTTTACCCCGCAATCTCTGCTGGAGATTCTTCCCAGCCTTTTAAAAAACTGGCAACAATATAGCAACTAGTTTAAATCATTTTAGTTTGGCTCAGACGCCCGTTTTCAGAGGACCTGGTTGGAGCAAGAGTGCCACCTGCTGGAACATTTGGGTCACTGCCAACACATAGCCCTTGGACCATGGTGGGTAGGCAGAGGGAGTGGCTGAAGCTTAGCAGAGAGGAACAGAGCAGAGATCACAGAAATACCTCAGCAGTGGGTCCGGGCACCAACTTACTGAGTGTTTAGTGTCTTCAGTTGTGTCCGACTCGTTTGTGATCCCATGGGCTGTATCCCATCAGGCTCCTCTGTCCGTGGGATTTCCCAGGCAAGAATACTGGAGTGGGTAGCCATTTCCTTCTCCAGGGAATCTTCCCAAACCAGGGATCGAATCCACCTCTCCTGCATTTGGTAGGCTGGTTCTTTACCACTGAGCTACCAGGGAAATCCAGATACTGACACTCAAAGTCCTTTGCAAATCTTTAAGGTTGGGCATTTCTTGGCTGTAAATCCCAGGGCTGGGATGAGGAAGAGGCAAGGGCCTTCGCTGAAAATTGTGAAATTCTATTCATCCTGGAGTTTTGCATTGGTTTTACTTATTTAAATGCATTAAAGTATTCCTTATCTTGTTACTGAATTGTTTGGCATCCTCTCCCTTATAATTTATACCCACTGCAAAGGTCTCATTTGCCTCACGCTAGTATCCTAGTATCGGCCCTGCTGAAGCCCGCTGCAAAAGAATTCCGTTTCCTTCCAAAGCTCTGTAGATAAGCTACACTCAAGAGTCTCCAAGCCAAATGCCCACCCTCAGGGCTGGTCCCCATCAGCTCTTTGTTGACACTGGGTCCTTCTAATCCCCTGACCTGAAGCCTGAGGCCAGGTGGGGGTGGGGCGGTTCTTTATCTGGGAGGATGTAGGAGGGGCCATGGTTCCAGAAACTGGTGCAATTTTATGGAATATTATGGGCACTTTCTGGGGAGATGGCTTATCACTCTCCTTCTATTCTTTAAGGAGCCTTGACTCCAAAGAGGGTAAGACTCATATAACAGTCTATAAAATCTTCAGGCTTCATCGGGGTCTATAACAGCAGCAAGAAATGTCCTCCAACATCTGCCTTGGTAAAATGAGTGTCAGTCACCTGGTCGGTGGTCTATAAGAAGCATTGGGAGACGTTGGTATAAAGATCCAAGTGTTTCTCAGAGTTCAGAAGAAGGAAAAATTCCTCTCTGGATAAACTGGAATCTCAGCTGCATGCTGAGAACTGGATAGTCCACGTTGCCCTCTTTAATGTTCACTCCCTGTTGAAAATCTCTCAACCTTGCTTTTCCTCTCAACAAAACTCCTTTGCAAGATTCAGACTCTCCTCAGAAACCACCTTCTACCCTCTTGGCATCTTCACCCATCCTTCAAGACTAACGTTCTCAACATTTCCAGGCAGGGCTAGGCCCTGACAATTCCTGTTACCCAACCTTCTGACCCTCCCCTGGCATCTTTTTAGCCCAGTTCCTTACCACTGAGCTACCAGGGAAATCCAGATACTGACACTCAAAGTCCTTTGCAAATCTTTAAGGTTGGGCATTTCTTGGCTGTAAATCCCAGGGCTGGGATGAGGAAGAGGCAAGGGCCTTCGCTGAAAATTGTGAAATTCTATTCATCCTGGAGTTTTGCATTGGTTTTACTTATTTAAATGCATTAAAGTATTCCTTATCTTGTTACTGAATTGTTTGGCATCCTCTCCCTTATAATTTATACCCACTGCAAAGGTCTCATTTGCCTCACGCTAGTATCCTAGTATCGGCCCTGCTGAAGCCCGCTGCAAAAGAATTCCGTTTCCTTCCAAAGCTCTGTAGATAAGCTACACTCAAGAGTCTCCAAGCCAAATGCCCACCCTCAGGGCTGGTCCCCATCAGCTCTTTGTTGACACTGGGTCCTTCTAATCCCCTGACCTGAAGCCTGAGGCCAGGTGGGGGTGGGGCGGTTCTTTATCTGGGAGGATGTAGGAGGGGCCATGGTTCCAGAAACTGGTGCAATTTTATGGAATATTATGGGCACTTTCTGGGGAGATGGCTTATCACTCTCCTTCTATTCTTTAAGGAGCCTTGACTCCAAAGAGGGTAAGACTCATATAACAGTCTATAAAATCTTCAGGCTTCATCGGGGTCTATAACAGCAGCAAGAAATGTCCTCCAACATCTGCCTTGGTAAAATGAGTGTCAGTCACCTGGTCGGTGGTCTATAAGAAGCATTGGGAGACGTTGGTATAAAGATCCAAGTGTTTCTCAGAGTTCAGAAGAAGGAAAAATTCCTCTCTGGATAAACTGGAATCTCAGCTGCATGCTGAGAACTGGATAGTCCACGTTGCCCTCTTTAATGTTCACTCCCTGTTGAAAATCTCTCAACCTTGCTTTTCCTCTCAACAAAACTCCTTTGCAAGATTCAGACTCTCCTCAGAAACCACCTTCTACCCTCTTGGCATCTTCACCCATCCTTCAAGACTAACGTTCTCAACATTTCCAGGCAGGGCTAGGCCCTGACAATTCCTGTTACCCTGCAGATGACTTTTCTAGGCTGATTTGCATATTGATCTACCTTGCCCACAAGGCTGTGAACCCCCGAGGGAAGGAATTCAGTCTTATTTGTTTCCATAGCCCCAGTTCCTGGCACAGAGTCAGTTTGTAAAGGAGGGGAAAAAAAGGCTTGATGAGTGAATAAGTAAATAGATTTGTCAATGAATGAACAACACATCCCTCCCAAGCTTTCTTGGGCTCGATGAGGAAAGTGAGGCTCCCATAAACACTGGCCTGTCAGTGAGCCTAAGCCGAGCAGGGGCTCCCCCAGGAACCCCACCCAGGCCAGCTGCACGCCCGCCCCCTCAGCTGTGCGCTGAGGTCAGGGCCCTTAGCAATCACCCCGTAACCAGTCCCTTGCCCTGCTTTTCCTTCCTTCTGCCGCTCCTGGTTCAGAGCATGACGTAGGGAGACAACTAACCAGGGAAATTCAGAGGCAAGAAAGTGGTCCCTGTGGGGGCCAGGTGCAGGGTCTGGGAAGCCCGAATCTTCTCCGTGGTTCTCTGCCTTTCCATGGGGAGGACCCACGTGAAGAAACTACTTGGCACTTTTGAACTCACTTCAACAGCAGGGAAAATAGCCACAGCTCTTGCCCAGAAATGCATTGTGCATGAACCTAAGCAACTCGTTTTTCTCGGCTTCCTTCCACCGGAATTAGATTCATCCCAAGTCTGATAAAATCACTCGAAGCGTGGCTGGTCCCAACACAGTTCAGAAACTGAAAAGAGAGCTGGGAGGAGGAGGGCCACGCCAGCTGCTTCTGTTGCTGTTCTGAAGAGGAGAGACCTCCAAGGAAAAGCCTGGGCTGAACACAGCTGTGGTCATTACTAAATCTGTAGACCTGCCACCAACAAGAGAAAAATTTCAAACAACTAAGAGGACTTTTCCATGACCTGCTTTTTTAAAGAGGACTCCTGAGAACTGGATAGTCCAATGTTCACTCCCTGTTGAAAATCTCTCAACCTTGCTTTTCCTCTCAACAAAACTCCTTTGCAAGATTCAGACTCTCCTCAGAAACCACCTTCTACCCTCTTGGCATCTTCACCCATCCTTCAAGACTAACGTTCTCAACATTTCCAGGCAGGGCTAGGCCCTGACAATTCCTGTTACCCTGCAGATGACTTTTCTAGGCTGATTTGCATATTGATCTACCTTGCCCACAAGGCTGTGAACCCCCGAGGGAAGGAATTCAGTCTTATTTGTTTCCATAGCCCCAGTTCCTGGCACAGAGTCAGTTTGTAAAGGAGGGGAAAAAAAGGCTTGATGAGTGAATAAGTAAATAGATTTGTCAATGAATGAACAACACATCCCTCCCAAGCTTTCTTGGGCTCGATGAGGAAAGTGAGGCTCCCATAAACACTGGCCTGTCAGTGAGCCTAAGCCGAGCAGGGGCTCCCCCAGGAACCCCACCCAGGCCAGCTGCACGCCCGCCCCCTCAGCTGTGCGCTGAGGTCAGGGCCCTTAGCAATCACCCCGTAACCAGTCCCTTGCCCTGCTTTTCCTTCCTTCTGCCGCTCCTGGTTCAGAGCATGACGTAGGGAGACAACTAACCAGGGAAATTCAGAGGCAAGAAAGTGGTCCCTGTGGGGGCCAGGTGCAGGGTCTGGGAAGCCCGAATCTTCTCCGTGGTTCTCTGCCTTTCCATGGGGAGGACCCACGTGAAGAAACTACTTGGCACTTTTGAACTCACTTCAACAGCAGGGAAAATAGCCACAGCTCTTGCCCAGAAATGCATTGTGCATGAACCTAAGCAACTCGTTTTTCTCGGCTTCCTTCCACCGGAATTAGATTCATCCCAAGTCTGATAAAATCACTCGAAGCGTGGCTGGTCCCAACACAGTTCAGAAACTGAAAAGAGAGCTGGGAGGAGGAGGGCCACGCCAGCTGCTTCTGTTGCTGTTCTGAAGAGGGGAGAGACCTCCAAGGAAAAGCCTGGGCTGAACACAGCTGTGGTCATTACTAAATCTGTAGACCTGCCACCAACAAGAGAAAAATTTCAAACAACTAAGAGGACTTTTCCATGACCTGCTGAATGGGGCTGGCTTTTCCTTGTGTTTTGGTGACTTCTGGGGGCGAGGCTTCTCCCCCAGGATTTCCTCAGCTGGGGCTGCCTTCCTCAGAGAGCCACACGAGACCCTGTAACCCCCTACCCTCCATTCTCACCAGGCTCCTCAATGAGGCAAAAAAGAAAAAGAAAAAAAAAAGGTTTTTCTACTGCAGGTAAATCCAGAAAACTCAGGGATTTGAGTCATTCTTTCTTAAGCACCACCGGACCTTCTCTTGTCCACTTCTTGGAATTACTGGCCCCTTCTCCAAAGGACACAAAAGCCCACACAGGAAAAGAGAGGACTGTCCCAAGTTTACAGATGGGAAAAGGGAAATCTGTTACCGTTTGTTCTCAAATATTCACCCACCCGGTCCAAATGCTCCACCTCTTTCTAGAGTCAGATAGAAACCAACCCGAAGTTCTCTGTCCTGTGTCTTTTCTGTCACCCTTGATATTAGATCTCTTTCTGTTCTCTTTTGTACCTACTAAGTGAGTAATAAACATAGATCGACTGATAATAGCCTAGAAACCCTAAAGTCAATGCAAAACCAAGGGCATTTTTATAAAAATAGAAACCCTTCAGGAAGTGTTATTAGCAACCAGGCTCTTTATTCCACGTTGAATCCTCATGGCCGTCCTGTAAGGCAGGTAGTTTTTAGGTCTATTTTGCTGATGAGAAACGGAGGCTCGGAAGGAATCTGGGGGCACAAACAGCTTCTCTCAGGAGTAGCATTAGATTCTGAGACTGTCTGACCTGCGTTCCCAGCACTTCCGCCAACAGCTGGGGGAAGCTTTCACTCACTGTCAAGAGAGAGCTAAAGGGTCAGGCTGCTGTGTAAACTGTAGCCTGGCCGGAGCAGGGAGCGGCTCCCTGCACGCTCAAGGCGCCAGGGCCCTCCACGGCAGAGCCACGGCCCAGGGCGAGCCCTCGTTCCTAGGGTTCTGCCGCTCCCTCCTGGCCATGCCCAGCTCTGCTCTCTTCCATCCACCATGGTGGGTATCAGACTAACCCTTCCCTTGTCTCCTCCATCTCACCAGCCCTGGGGTGGGAGCGGGGCACAGTGTGGGGCTCTGATGAAGTGGGTGACCACTGACACTGACCACAATCATGCCCTTACCGGACGACTCTGAGCCTATTGCAACTTGGTCTATCAGAGAAGGCAGCTTGGACCTCAAGATCCTTCCTAACACAGCATTCTAGTGCGAGCCACTAGCCTTGCTGCAGAGATGAAGTCGGTTTGTCATTATTGGCAGGACAAGTAGCCAATAAAATTGAATTTCCATGTCCTTCTGTCCTTCCTGCCTGCCTGCCCCTGTGTTTCATGGATGGATGGTAAGGGAACCTGAGCTCTCGTCTTAGAGAGAGCACAGGCTGGCACCACTCCTAATTCTGCTGACTTCACTCAGGGCCAATGCCTCCATGACAAAACTTGCTCTAGCATGAAGCATCTTTTGTGGTGTTTGTTACAGGAACTGGTGAGATTCCTGGGTCACGCAGAGGCCATGGAGGACCCTCCGCGTCAGCACTCTGCTTCTCACTCAGTCTCATTTCCTCCCCCTGTACCATATGCTTGAGCTTAGAAACATCCAGTCACCCCATACTTCCTTCTTTTTAAAGCTCAAGCTGGCAAGAAAAATTTCTTCTCTCCCTCTCCTTTTTTTTTTTTTTTTTTGTCTTATGCGGGAGATAAATACAGCTCCCCTGTGGATTACGTAGGAAGAGTCAGTTAAAAACTTCTGTCTTTCAAGCCATCAGCATTATTAGCTTATGCCATTCGCTGCCTAGAGATTCTGAATTATTTCATGTTTTTCCAAGGCCCTTTCAGAAGCTCTAGCTTCTTGTTTTGAACCAATCCAGTGACGGTGATATCAAGATAGTCCTTTCCTTAGCAAAATACCACTCAGTGTCTGACAGGAAGGAAATGTTAAGCAATTCTTATTCAAGAGCGTTGGAAGAGGAATAGAACAGCTCTTGTAAAGCAACATTTTTGAGATCTGAGTTAAAGTAAATCAGAAGCATCTGGATTGTGTCCTGTTAAAATGTGCTTTTGTTTCCCCCAGGAAGGAAAAAAATACTTGGAAAAGATACCTTTTACAAAATGACATGCATTGGAAAAGAGCTAAAGATTTTTCAGAAAACCAAAATGCAGCAGAGATGGTCCAGCCCTAGTTATAAATATCCTGGAACCAGCTGGGGAGTAAAATTAGGTGGCAAAATGATTGTATCATTTGTTATTCCAAGCTGGAAATGACACGTTTCTTGTATATTTCTAAAAAAGAAAAACGCTATACTGAGGTCTAAGAGATGAGATTTGCTCTTGTTGTCTTTGATTTGATATTCATCTGATAACAGTTCTTTTCACTGAACTCCCAGACTGTCAAAGGTAAGAAGGCAGAGAGAAAGACAGGGCCCTGGGGTCAGACTCTCGGCTCCAGTCATGGCTCGGCCCCGACTAGCCACGGGAGAGCTCATTCACCTCTCGGTGCCCCAGTTTCATCTGGAAAGTGAGAATGATGGTGATGATGGTGGCAGTGATAGTGAGATGATAGTAAGAAGAGCAATATAGCTAAATTTGGAATAAATGCCTTGTCCACAGGAAGTTCTCAGTGTCAGCTGGTGTTATTTGTCATCCTGCCTAGGAGATTCTGCCACCGGAGCACTCCATGGCTCAGTCATTTCAAAACTTGACAAAGTTTTAGCTAGACTGCCAAAGAAAAAATCAAATGAAGTGAGGCTATTACAGTGGACCTTGAGGGTGTGCATGCTATGTTGCTTGAGTCTTATCCAACTCTTTGCAACCCCATGGACTATAGCCCACCAGGCTCCTCTGTCCATGAGATTCTCCAGGCAAGAATACTGGAATGGGGGAAAAAAAGAGAGAGAATACTGGAGTGGGTTGCGACTAACACTCTTTACCACTGACCCACCCGGGAAGCCCACAACTGACCTTACAGAAATAAAAAAGATTAGAAGAGAATACTGTGAGTAACTGCCTATCAACAACTTAGATAACCTAGATGAAATGGCAGGTTCTCAGAAACACAACACACAAATTGCCTAAACTGACTCAAGAAGAAATTTAAAAACCACAACAGACCTCTAACAATTAAAGAGATTAAATCAGTAATCAAAACACTCTAAACAGATATCTTCACAGGTGAATTCTACAAAACATTGAAAGGAAAATGAACATCAGTCCTTCTCAAACTTTTGTAAAAAATAGAAGAGAAAGAAACACTTCCTACTCAGTCTACAAAGCCAGATACCAAATTTATTAATCTTATACTGAAATTCTTGACTCGTTTCTTTCAGAAGTCTGCCCTCATTGACCCTTCTATATAACTATAGAATCACTCTCTCTCTCTCTTAGACACACATACACACGCATTTATTCCCTCTCCCGGATTTGTTTTTCTTCATAAGACTTACTATGGTTGATATGTATCTATTTGTTTTTCTATTTACTGACTCTTTTGTCTTCCTAGGATATAAGTTTCATCAGAACAGGGAATTCTGGTGTTTTCCCATTGTTGAATTCTTCATTCCTAGGATAGTGACCTCCTAGGCAGGATGACAAATAACACCAGCCACATAATAGTTGCTCATACAAATGAACGGAATCAATAAATAGTCTGAATGAATAAACAGTCCTTCACTGTGAAAGGAGGAAAAATATAGCTAAATTTGGAATAAATGCCTTGTCCACAGGAAGTTCTCAGTGTCAGCTGGTGTTATTTGTCATCCTGCCTAGGAGATTCTGCCACGAGCACTCCATGGCTCAGTCATTTCAAAACTTGACAAAGTTTTAGCTAGACTGCCAAAGAAAAAATCAAATGAAGTGAGGCTATTACAGTGGACCTTGAGGGTGTGCATGCTATGTTGCTTGAGTCTTATCCAACTCTTTGCAACCCCATGGACTATAGCCCACCAGGCTCCTCTGTCCATGAGATTCTCCAGGCAAGAATACTGGAATGGGGGAAAAAAAGAGAGAGAATACTGGAGTGGGTTGCGACTAACACTCTTTACCACTGACCCACCCGGGAAGCCCACAACTGACCTTACAGAAATAAAAAAGATTAGAAGAGAATACTGTGAGTAACTGCCTATCAACAACTTAGATAACCTAGATGAAATGGCAGGTTCTCAGAAACACAACACACAAATTGCCTAAACTGACTCAAGAAGAAATTTAAAAACCACAACAGACCTCTAACAATTAAAGAGATTAAATCAGTAATCAAAACACTCTAAACAGATATCTTCACAGGTGAATTCTACAAAACATTGAAAGGAAAATGAACATCAGTCCTTCTCAAACTTTTGTAAAAAATAGAAGAGAAAGAAACACTTCCTACTCAGTCTACAAAGCCAGATACCAAATTTATTAATCTTATACTGAAATTCTTGACTCGTTTCTTTCAGAAGTCTGCCCTCATTGACCCTTCTATATAACTATAGAATCACTCTCTCTCTCTCTTAGACACACATACACACGCATTTATTCCCTCTCCCGGATTTGTTTTTCTTCATAAGACTTACTATGGTTGATATGTATCTATTTGTTTTTCTATTTACTGACTCTTTTGTCTTCCTAGGATATAAGTTTCATCAGAACAGGGAATTCTGGTGTTTTCCCATTGTTGAATTCTTCATTCCTAGGATAGTGACCTCCTAGGCAGGATGACAAATAACACCAGCCACATAATAGTTGCTCATACAAATGAACGGAATCAATAAATAGTCTGAATGAATAAACAGTCCTTCACTGTGAAAGGAGGAAAACTACAAAGGACCCAAAGATTGCAGAACTCCAGGATCCAGCTGCTGAAAAGAAAATGAGCCTTCAAAGGCACATAATCCAGAAAGTGTGGTGTCAGAAAACAGAGGGAAATGAAATTTCTGAAAGCAGGGAGTGGTCAACAGTGTCAGTTCATGCTGAGACAACCAAGTACAACAGAACAAAAAGTGTCCACTGGATTGAGTTGCAGGGCGATCATTGGCCATTTATTGAAAGCTACCTGGGGGTATCCTACAGCCAAAAACCAAGAACCAAGCTGCTTTGAAGGGTGGATGAGGGGAGGTGAAATATTCTAACAACATTTTGAGACATTCTCTTTTAAAGAACATGCAGAGTGAGGGAAGCTACTGGAGAGCATGAGAGAAGTGAGGATATTGTGTTTAAGTAGGAAAGACTTAACAGAAGGAACCAAGTTGAGAAAAAAAGAAACCGAATATTGAGAAGAAGTAAGGCTCCCAGAAGGAATGTCATGGAACCTAGATCAGAGGGCTTCCCTAACAAAGGGCAATATCTCCTACACTTCATACTGCAGATGAACAAAAACTCCAGAAAGACAAGCCACAGACAGCCGATGTGCCTTACCCACATGTCACACCCAACCAGGATCCAACACCCAGTCCAATTATCTTTCTGTAATAATAGTTTTTCTCTCTTGCTCAAATTAGGGTCATCAAGGGGCACTGTGGAGTTGAGAGGAATAGAAACCAAAGATGAAGAGAAGAAAACGCCGATGGTAACAGCCTTTGGCACTTAAGACTGTTGGAGGCCAGGTGCTCCTGTCCTCTGGGAGCCCTCTTAGCACGACAGTCCTCCTTCAGCCCCTACTTACCCCTCCCTTGGAGGTGGATGAACTTCCTCGTTTGGTGAGTCTGCAGGGAGAAACTGAGTATGTGCGACCTGACCCCTTCCTATGCCTCTTTCTTTTAGGAAATAGCACAGAAGACATGGTCTTGGTGACTCTCAATCCCATGGGAACACAGCAGGAACGCTTCACTCCACCTCTGCCCTATGCAGAGCCCAAGGTTGGTCTAACGCTGGCCATGGTCAGATGGGTAATCCTGCCAATACTTGGCCCCATAGTTGGGAGATCCATCTGCTCACAGAAATATTCCACCTTCTCCCGTGTCAGCTTATCAGTCAGAAAGATAATATTTTGGTCTCTATCTGCCTTTCTCCTTTGTCTTTTTTTTTTCTTTAGTAGGTTTAACAAAAGATGAAGAAGAAGGATGTTAATAATTCCAATAGAAATTATACTACTAAAGTTGGCCTATGAAACTGGATTTTCAGAACCACTCTTTTCATGGCATTGCTGTTGTTCAGTCACTAAGTCATGTCTGATTCTTTTCAACACCATGGACTGCAGCACGTCAAACTTCCCTGTCCTTCACTATCTCTTGGAGTTTGCTCAAACTCATGTCCATTGAGCCGATGATGCCATCCAACCATCTCATCCTCTATCGCCCCCTTCTCCTCCTGCCTTAAGTCTTTCCCAGCATCTTTTCCAATAAGTCAGCTCTTTGCACCAAGTGGTCTAAGTATTTAAGCTTCAACTCATTGAAGGAAGAAGTAAGGCTCCAGAAAAGGAAAAATTTGGGTCCCAAATGGAACCTAGATCAGAGGGCTTCCCTAACAAAGGGCAATATCTCCTACACTTCATACTGCAGATGAACAAAAACTCCAGAAAGACAAGCCACAGACAGCCGATGTGCCTTACCCACATGTCACACCCAACCAGGATCCAACACCCAGTCCAATTATCTTTCTGTAATAATAGTTTTTCTCTCTTGCTCAAATTAGGGTCATCAAGGGGCACTGTGGAGTTGAGAGGAATAGAAACCAAAGATGAAGAGAAGAAAACGCCGATGGTAACAGCCTTTGGCACTTAAGACTGTTGGAGGCCAGGTGCTCCTGTCCTCTGGGAGCCCTCTTAGCACGACAGTCCTCCTTCAGCCCCTACTTACCCCTCCCTTGGAGGTGGATGAACTTCCTCGTTTGGTGAGTCTGCAGGGAGAAACTGAGTATGTGCGACCTGACCCCTTCCTATGCCTCTTTCTTTTAGGAAATAGCACAGAAGACATGGTCTTGGTGACTCTCAATCCCATGGGAACACAGCAGGAACGCTTCACTCCACCTCTGCCCTATGCAGAGCCCAAGGTTGGTCTAACGCTGGCCATGGTCAGATGGGTAATCCTGCCAATACTTGGCCCCATAGTTGGGAGATCCATCTGCTCACAGAAATATTCCACCTTCTCCCGTGTCAGCTTATCAGTCAGAAAGATAATATTTTGGTCTCTATCTGCCTTTCTCCTTTGTCTTTTTTTTTTCTTTAGTAGGTTTAACAAAAGATGAAGAAGAAGGATGTTAATAATTCCAATAGAAATTATACTACTAAAGTTGGCCTATGAAACTGGATTTTCAGAACCACTCTTTTCATGGCATTGCTGTTGTTCAGTCACTAAGTCATGTCTGATTCTTTTCAACACCATGGACTGCAGCACGTCAAACTTCCCTGTCCTTCACTATCTCTTGGAGTTTGCTCAAACTCATGTCCATTGAGCCGATGATGCCATCCAACCATCTCATCCTCTATCGCCCCCTTCTCCTCCTGCCTTAAGTCTTTCCCAGCATCTTTTCCAATAAGTCAGCTCTTTGCACCAAGTGGTCTAAGTATTGAAGCTTCAACATCAGTGCTTCCAGTAAATATTCAGGGTTGATTTCCTTTAGGATTGACTGGTTTGATCTCCCCGATGTCCAAGGGACTCTCAAGAATCTTCTCCAGAAAAAAATGGGATAAAGACAAAGAAAATCATAAACACAACAGGCATATTTTCTTCAGAGAAGAGCACTCATAGTGTAGCAATGTGAAAGCCTGATTTCTTTCATACACGTAGAAAGCCCCAACGACCTGCTTTTTTAATTCAGTTGGATCAGAGAAATCATAGCTGATAGCTTTTCAACTCTTTCCAGGGATCCTCTAGTCTCTGTCTACAAACAGTCATATGACATACATAATTTCAAACTTGACAAAATGACCCAGAATCATCACAACAGCAATAGCCATGCTGCTAGGGCCAGAGAGAAATCTGCCAATGTACATTCTTAACTGATGAGAAAAATATATTAGCAACTGTACGACTAGGTGTTGGCACCATATTTAGCCATGGACCCAGCCTTCAACTCCCTTCTCTCCAACTGTTCCAGTGCCAAACACTGGATCCTAATCACCACTTTAGAAGCAGTCACTGTCACCTTCTCCAATTACTTCAGTCTCCATAGTTCAAATTGAAAAACACTAACCTTGACTGTATAGTTTCTGCTGCTCCTAAGTGGCTACTTGGAAATTTACCAAATAATCTTAAACCTATCAGTGAAGGCAAAGATTATCAGTGAAATCTCTCTTGCAATTTTATTTGCAAGGTATCTTAAGAAATGAAGGAGCTGGGGATTATTCAAAGACTTTATGGCACATCAGAATCCATGGGAGGTCAGTAGTCCAGCACGGGCAAACCAAAGCAAACCCTGCAAAACTCTGAGCAGGGTCCTGTGGGCTCGTACCACCAAGGCCCCACAATGAATGGCTCACAACTTTTCCCCAACCTTGCAGCCGTTGTTTAGATTCAAAGTTCCCAGAGAAAGACTCTGGCCCCTTCAATTTCCAAGTGTCCATCACTCCTCCCTCCCTCTCCCCCAGTGCTCTTCAAAAAATAGGCCACATCAGGAAGCCCCCTAAAAGGAAGATGGAGTCCTATTAGAATGGCGGGATTGGACTTCCCTGGTGGTCCAGGAACTAAGACACCTTACTGTCAATCAAGAGGGCCTGGGCTCCACACTGGGGCTCAGGGAAATAGATCATATATGCCACAATGACAATCCAAGATTCCAGGTACTGTAGCCAAATAAATATTTTTTTTTTAATGGTGGAACTGGGTGATGGAGATGGAGAGGCAAAGCTGAGTGAGTGCCCCCCACCATTCCTGGGCCCCAGTTAGGAGTCCTGTGTGAATTCAGTGTCTTAATTTATTACCAAACCAGACTTGAGTTCACTCACCTATATGCAGTAAAACCCATCTACTGACACCAGGTTGTGGTGAAGGAAAGTGAAGCGTTCATTGCAAGACACCAAGCAAGGCATTCAGGACAGCTAATGCTGAAAACACCTAGTTCCCGATGGGTTTCAGCAAAGCATTTTTAAAGGCCAGATAAGGTTGGACTGACCTAGGGAACGCTGTCAGCTCATGCACAGTTCTCTGATTGGTTGATGATACAGTAATGAGGCAATGTCACAGGGGTTAACATTATCAATTCTTAGGCACCAGTAGGTCTGGGGGCTACGTGCTTACATTCAATCATCAAGTAGTTAATTTCCTCCATTTAGTGGGGGTTTTCACATCTGTAAAACAACTCAGGAAATGTGCATCAGATACTATTGTCTATGTCCTTCAGAGAGGAGCTACAGCGGAGGATATGGGGGAGGGTTTGTCCCAGGAGGGCCCCTTAAGGTCCTGCCTGGCTACAGATTCATCCAGGGCTGTCTGTTAGTGGTGATCCTGGAGGTCCCACTCATTCAAAGATCATTCCCTACAAAGCAATAGAGCCTAAGTGTCTGACGACAGATTGATGAACTAAACAGGCACAGCCTCTGCCTTTATGCTGCTCACAGCCTCCTTAAATCCTCCACCTCGATTGACAGACCACGGAACTTGCCCTGGGTCATTATATGCCCACAGATACTATGTAACAGTCCTATCCAAACCTCAGCCCTAATCTCATGGAAAGTCTGGGTGAGAAGAACACCATTGGCACAGACGTGGAACACAGAGGACTGAGAAACTCTGAGTTCAGCTTACCTGCAAATTAAAAAGTGAGCTTGATGTGCAAGGAAATGCAAAATGTGATAAAGTCACAGATCACCAGCTGGTGACTTAGTAGGGTGAGCAGATTACCACACAGCCTGTTGGAAATTTAGTACTGAATTTTTGATATTGGAACATGGCAGTTCAAATACAGAAACATTTCCATTTCTGCAGAGTCACTTGAAAGAAATAAAAATTCTCTTTTCAAAGAAATAGCAGAGGTATGCATGTGAGTGTGCACGTGTGTGTCTCTATCTAGATGTGTTAACTAGCAAGTATGAGGAAGAGTTCACTTTTTCCTTCTTTTTCATCTAGGCATCCCTGTTGGTTAATGTCAGGGAAGAATTACAAGCCTCAGGGGCGTCTGCATCTAATTCTCTACATTACTTATCTGCACAGTCTTCGGGAAATTACTTCTCTGAGGTTTGTTCTCTGATGTCTGATGAGCTTTTCCTCACATGAGAATAACTGTATCTTCCACTTTTATGTACTTGTTTCAAGCATGATGCTAAAAATTTTTGAAGTATATTATATGGTTTAACTTGCTCCCCTAAATCCAATGAGGTTTGATTTATACTGATTTTACAAATGGAAAGTCAGACACAGAGCAGTGAAGTAACTTGCCTAAAGTCATGGGGCTGGCAAGTATAAAAGCAGCAAAGCTGTTTTTTTACTTCCCCCTTTCAAATGCGGAGGATATGGGGGAGGGTTTGTCCCAGGAGGGCCCCTTAAGGTCCTGCCTGGCTACAGATTCATCCAGGGCTGTCTGTTAGTGGTGATCCTGGAGGTCCCACTCATTCAAAGATCATTCCCTACAAAGCAATAGAGCCTAAGTGTCTGACGACAGATTGATGAACTAAACAGGCACAGCCTCTGCCTTTATGCTGCTCACAGCCTCCTTAAATCCTCCACCTCGATTGACAGACCACGGAACTTGCCCTGGGTCATTATATGCCCACAGATACTATGTAACAGTCCTATCCAAACCTCAGCCCTAATCTCATGGAAAGTCTGGGTGAGAAGAACACCATTGGCACAGACGTGGAACACAGAGGACTGAGAAACTCTGAGTTCAGCTTACCTGCAAATTAAAAAGTGAGCTTGATGTGCAAGGAAATGCAAAATGTGATAAAGTCACAGATCACCAGCTGGTGACTTAGTAGGGTGAGCAGATTACCACACAGCCTGTTGGAAATTTAGTACTGAATTTTTGATATTGGAACATGGCAGTTCAAATACAGAAACATTTCCATTTCTGCAGAGTCACTTGAAAGAAATAAAAATTCTCTTTTCAAAGAAATAGCAGAGGTATGCATGTGAGTGTGCACGTGTGTGTCTCTATCTAGATGTGTTAACTAGCAAGTATGAGGAAGAGTTCACTTTTTCCTTCTTTTTCATCTAGGCATCCCTGTTGGTTAATGTCAGGGAAGAATTACAAGCCTCAGGGGCGTCTGCATCTAATTCTCTACATTACTTATCTGCACAGTCTTCGGGAAATTACTTCTCTGAGGTTTGTTCTCTGATGTCTGATGAGCTTTTCCTCACATGAGAATAACTGTATCTTCCACTTTTATGTACTTGTTTCAAGCATGATGCTAAAAATTTTTGAAGTATATTATATGGTTTAACTTGCTCCCCTAAATCCAATGAGGTTTGATTTATACTGATTTTACAAATGGAAAGTCAGACACAGAGCAGTGAAGTAACTTGCCTAAAGTCATGGGGCTGGCAAGTATAAAAGCAGCAGGATTTTTACCAGGGAGGTCTGACCCTCAAACCCACACCCTCCAACACCTCATTCTAATTCCTTCTTGCAAGATGTTTCTGTGACCCCCAACACAGAAAATTCTCTCTCACAATTATCAGGGACTGCAACTTCTTCTTGGTGGTTTATCATTGTCAACAATGTCAACCTCCTGGTCTAAAACGGCTGCTGACATCCAGCGACTGTGTCCACGTTCCAGTCAGCATAGAAACAAAGAGACAGAAAAAAGCATGATCCTCCCTGTTAGGCCACTTCCTGAAACTCGTACTCAGCACTTCTGCTTATGGGCACATGGGCACTCACATCTGAAAAACACACAAGGAAAACTGGGCTATGTAATCTTGCTGAAAGAAGCCATGTCTAGCTCTAAAAAAACGGCGGGGAGGGGAGGGATTGGGATTCTATTATTAAGGAAGACAGGAAGAAAAGACCCTAGAGGAAAATCTCTAGCATACAGGGTTATTGAAAGTATGAAGGCTGGTATATATGAGGTTTACTAGTAGGGTACCTAGAGGAACTTTGAACACTATTGACTATTGACTCTGTATTACTACTGACCCATATCTGGAGTCCTCTGGAACACATGCACAAAACCATGCATTTAAATCAGATGAGGAAAGGTCACAGGAAAAGGGTAGGAGAAGGAAACATTTTGAAAGCACCATGATATTATGGATATTATGTACTGGGACCTCTTACTTCACTCGCACCAAAGCGCTGCCTTTGCTCACTTGCAGCCTCCCCAGGGCTGTGCAGAGACTGATAATGAGGAGACGCTCCAGAAGCCATCCTCAGCCAAATGGGTCCTTCGCACATGACCTCCCGGATGACGCTATCACAGGTGACTCTTGGTAAATAATTTCTATAGCAGCCGCTAATGGAAAGGCAGTTTTCATTACAGTAAGAAATTGAAATCTCAGCCAGCCTCTGGGGTTGCCATCTGACCCATCCCTCATTTCTCACCAGACAGTGTGTTTTCATTCCCTCACGATTAACCTTTATTGTGAAGGGTAGAGGCCGCAGGGTAATTGAAATCCCCAGGAAATCTTCACATCCTAATGCCACGGAACAATCTTCCTCAACCATCCTGACACCAAGGCTCTGAGTAAGTAGAAAAGGATCATTTTTAATTTGAGATGGAGTTATTATCTCGTCTGGAAGGTTCCAGATGACCACCTTGCGTTGAAGTGACAGGCACGCCACCAGTCTGGAAGGGGAAACGGGAAGGAGAGAGAGGAGGACGTGGTGGCATCGAGGGACCCATGAGGCTGAAAATTTCTTGAACGTGTTAGAAAATTCGCCTTGGGTGGGACAGATGTATCTGGGGCATGGATACTGTGCCTGCCTTGCCCAACACAAAGTAGTCTTCCACTCAGTTTGGCTTTTGCCTTTTGAGATGCAAATAATCTGTGGCTGCACAAATTTTCTCCCTTGTTAGGAAAAAGGTGAATGGAACAGAATGCAAAACTGCTCCCTCAGACGCCCCTTTCCTCTCTGGGTCATTGTCCCTCAGCTCCTGATCTCTCAGAGGCCCCACGGCCTTCCCTGTCACAGCTGGCTCCTCCCTTGCAGCTTCTATTTTTGCACGACCCACTGAGTGAGCAAGGAGCTGATAGATGGGCGACAAAGAGAACATCTACTCAGCCATGCAAGTCAAGGCATTCAATTTCCTAAGTTTGTTGAAAAAGCAGAGCACTGGGCATCCTCCATTCAACCAAAGCCCACCCTGCTTACAGCTTAAAGTCTTTTAAAAGTCCCTGGTTTGTTTGTTTGTTTTCCTGTCACAGCTTATTATAGGACAAATTGTCCTGGGTGCCATTTTCTTAACCCAGAACTGATCCTGTATCAACCATGTGCAAGTGATTTCCAGAAGGGCAACCATGGTCAAATCAGGAAGAAGGGAAAATTCGATTTTAGCAGACAGTCAGAAGCAGAGATTTCCCTGGTGACTCCGATGGTAAAGCGTCTGCCTGCAGTGCAGGTGACCTGAGTTTGATACCTGCATTGGGAAGATCCCTGGGGAAGGAAATGGCAATCCACTCCAGTATTCTTGACTGAAAAATCCTGGACAGAGGAGCCTAGCAGGCTGCAGTCCAAAGGGTCACAAAGAGTCAGACCTGACTGAGTGACTAAGTACATGCACACACACACACACACACACACACACACTTAGGATTATTAAGAAAAGCAATGGTAAAGATCTAGATTTTGAGGTACTTTAAATATTGCTTTTTCAAAACTTACAGAGATTAAAGATCCTTTTTTTTTATGTTAGTTGCACTGTGTAGCTTACAGGAATCTTAGTTCTCCAACCATGGATCAAACCTTGGCCCTGACAGAGAAAGCACCATGTCCTAAACACTGGACCACCAGGGAATTCCCAAAGAGGCTCAAGACTTCAGAGTTATTTACAGGGCTTCCCTGGTGGCCCAGCGGATAAGGACACCGCCTTGCAGTGCAAGGGGCGCCGGTTCGATCCCTGGCCTGGGAAGATCCCATGTGCTGCGGAGCGGCTGGACCGATGTGTCCAATTACCTAGTCGGAGCTCTGGAGCGCATGCGCCCAGAGCCGGTGCTATGCGACAACAGAGGCCACCGTGATGGGAGGCCCACACGGGCCGAAGAACAAAGATGGATGAAAAATAAATAAATGAAAGACCAACAGAAGTGGTCTGCCCACCCCCACTCCCTCCCCAACCTGCCCCCCACAAAAAAAACCATTAAAAAAAAAAAAGAGTTATTTACAGCTGAACAGTCTGTGCTTGTCCGTGACTGAGTTCCTACCTTACTGACCCCAAACACCTATATGTAACTTCTTATTCAAAAATGACGTCTTAGAGAAGAAGAACAATCATATGGCATCCCTTTTATGTGGGTTCTAAAAAGAAACTATACAAATGAACTTATTCACAAAGTAGAAAGAGGCTCACAAACTAAGAAAATGAACTTATGGTTGCAGGGGTGAGGGGAAGCTTGGGGACTTTGGGAAAATCATGTACACACCGCCTGCCATGCTTGAAATCTATAACCAACAAAAATCTATTGTGTAGCACATGGAACTCTGCTTAATGTTATGTACCTGCTTGGATGGGATGGGGGTTTGGGGAAGAATGGATACATGTATGTGTATGGACAAACCCCTTCACTGTCCACTGTCTTGTGAAACTATCACAAAATTGTTAATTGGCTATATCTTTGGTTTTATTAAAAAAAAAAAAGAAAAAGAATGATGTCTTCAATCATAGAATTTAATCACAGAATTTTAGTGCAAGAGGGAAACTTGGTGTAGATGAGTCCATTCCAGAGATATGCCTAGCTTACTCTAAACTTCATGGTGTATTCATGGTCAAGCTATTAACAAGATAAAGTCTTGATCTCTTGATCCTTGTGTCTGAAATCAAGACTAATCATGAAATGAAATATACATGCTGTGTTTTGTGAGGACAGAACTTCAGGCAGAAGTTTTAAATAAACGCCCATGAATGGGGTCTGCCAACTTTACCCACTTCATCAGTGGTTGTGAGCATTAACTGAGATAATGAACATAAAATACATATGACTTCAGTGCTGAGACACTGAGAGGGATATTTAAACGTTAGCAATAGATGCTGCTTTGGTAAAGGGCCAAGACCAGATGTGGGCCCGTGGGAAAGCATGCGCCCAGAGCCGGTGCTATGCGACAACAGAGGCCACCGTGATGGGAGGCCCACACGGGCCGAAGAACAAAGATGGATGAAAAATAAATAAATGAAAGACCAACAGAAGTGGTCTGCCCACCCCCACCCCCCCCCCACCCCCCACAAAAAAAAAACCATTAAAAAAAAAAAAGAGTTATTTACAGCTGAACAGTCTGTGCTTGTCCGTGACTGAGTTCCTACCTTACTGACCCCAAACACCTATATGTAACTTCTTATTCAAAAATGACGTCTTAGAGAAGAAGAACAATCATATGGCATCCCTTTTATGTGGGTTCTAAAAAGAAACTATACAAATGAACTTATTCACAAAGTAGAAAGAGGCTCACAAACTAAGAAAATGAACTTATGGTTGCAGGGGTGAGGGGAAGCTTGGGGACTTTGGGAAAATCATGTACACACCGCCTGCCATGCTTGAAATCTATAACCAACAAAAATCTATTGTGTAGCACATGGAACTCTGCTTAATGTTATGTACCTGCTTGGATGGGAGGGGGGTTTTGGGGGAAGAATGGATACATGTATGTGTATGGACAAACCCCTTCACTGTCCACTGTCTTGTGAAACTATCACAAAATTGTTAATTGGCTATATCTTTGGTTTTATTAAAAAAAAAAAAGAAAAAGAATGATGTCTTCAATCATAGAATTTAATCACAGAATTTTAGTGCAAGAGGGAAACTTGGTGTAGATGAGTCCATTCCAGAGATATGCCTAGCTTACTCTAAACTTCATGGTGTATTCATGGTCAAGCTATTAACAAGATAAAGTCTTGATCTCTTGATCCTTGTGTCTGAAATCAAGACTAATCATGAAATGAAATATACATGCTGTGTTTTGTGAGGACAGAACTTCAGGCAGAAGTTTTAAATAAACGCCCATGAATGGGGTCTGCCAACTTTACCCACTTCATCAGTGGTTGTGAGCATTAACTGAGATAATGAACATAAAATACATATGACTTCAGTGCTGAGACACTGAGAGGGATATTTAAACGTTAGCAATAGATGCTGCTTTGGTGCAGAGGAAGGGGCGTGTCCCAAGACCAGATGTGGGCCCGTGGGAAAGCAAGCAAGTGTGGAGCAGGGTGGTATGGTCTTGGACCCGAAGGCCCGGACAGAGGCCTCCCTCGGCAGAAAGGGGCTCGCCATTACACCTTGCGCAGCGCAGGAGCTGGGGCAGGCGTCACGTGACGCCGCCTCGAGAGATGGAGAACGTCAGCCTGGATCAAGGGAGCCACAGGAGAGAGGCCCAGCTGGAGGCCCCTGCAGAGCCCGTGCCAGGGCCAGCTCTCACCACCCACCAGGCCACGCTGTGGAGGCCAACTGCCAGCCAAGAGGGCTTCGGCCACCCAGCCATGTGAGAACTCCCTTATTCCCTTACCTCTCTCCTTTTTGGCTTTGTTCCGGGCCTGCAGGGAAACAGCAGCTACAAGGGGAGGAGGTGAGCAGAGGGAGGAGAGAGGAAAAACACCGTGCCCCCTTTCCCAGGGCAGGCTTCCAGGACCAGGCAGGTCAGAGCCACGGGAGGAGGGGAATGGAAGGCTCAGTTACAGAGTTTTAATGGTTACTTGGGACTTGGAATGCTAGCATCTGAAGTGAGCTTACTCCTTGCAGCTCATGGGACATGTTTAATGACCTGACTGTGACAGTAAGTTCTTTAACTTGCCCAAGTCATCACTGGATGTGGAAGGTTCATGTGGCTGTCAAATAAATTTTAAAGAGACAATGGGAAACCTCACAAGCTCCTATCTGCCCCACCTGCTCTCATGGAGTAGACAGACGATAGATTAGGTATGTAGATAAATTATAGGCAGATAGATAGATAGATAGGTAGATAACCAGCCAGACAGGAGAGCTGCATTTTGTTTACAAATTCTGTTTCACGCTTTTCAGGGTACCCTTTTTAATAGTCATTCTGACTGTGTGTGCTATTTTTCCAGATAACCACTTTCCACTAGGAGGACCCCCTTTTATTCTCTTGTGTACTCACTGAGTTAAAAGTATTTGGGGACTTCTTTTTAAACTTCACTTTCCTGACTGCACACATGACAGCTTTATTTTCTATGATCCTTTTACTCCCTCAAGACCATTAATGGACATTATACAGGCCAGTATTCCACTTAAGCTTAAACTGCGATCACTGATGCTGAAGGTCTCCAAACCGTGAAGTCCCACACGTGTCTTCTTGGTCCTCGAGGACTTCCTCCATCACCCTCTACTGACAACCTGCACAGATTCCATTTAGTCAGTTCACTTACCCATTTATTCACCACTTCATCAGTTACTGGGGTGGTATTTTCATACCAATCAGCCTGTGGGATGCTAACGATATAACTTTAAAAACTGAATGATACACAATCCCTGCCTTCCAGGCACCTACTATCGCCTATTCCATGATTCAATGGATATCACACTATCGTGATAACAGGTGATGAGGACATCGCTGGATTACAGGCAAGGGGCCCTGGGAGCACAGGAGGGAGGAATGGCCTCTCTTTGGTGACGGGTCAGATCAGCTCCACAGCAGAGACCACCATGGAGCTGGAAGGGCCAGTGGCCTTTCCCAGGCAGCTGAGAGAGGACAGCCAGGAAAGATCAAGTAGAAGAGGCAAGAACGGAGTCTCCTCCACGTGCTTCAGGGGAGCACGCTCCTGCCGACACCTTGATTTCAGACTTCCGGTTTGTGGTCCGTGGCACTATCCAGTTGAAAGGTATGGATGAGGTCAGGCCAGTCTTCTTCCAAAAGCCCGAGGAGATACACCTGAAACTAACACAACATTGTACATCAATTACAATTCAATAGAAATAAATCAGTTAATTTTTAAAAAGCCCAAGGAGATATTTTTAAGGACACAGAGCACACTGGGCGAGAAGAAATCTATTCTTCCCAGAGTGGAGAGAAGAAATGAATTGGACAGGGAAACTTCAAGATGAAGACGGCATTTGAAGATGGCTCTGAAGAATCTTTTTGTCTCTTAGCTGATGATGAATTCCCATGAGACTGGTCTCCACAAATCTAGAGAAGTATTTGATAAATAGCTGTCTAACACTTTGTGTTAGGTGCTGTGCTAGGCTCCGAGAACAGAATGATGGGCACAACAGGAACAGCCCCTGCTCTCACACAATTTGAGGGGGAGACAGACGAACGTCTGTGAATACAGCTAACCATCCAGAAAACTACGTCAGCATCACTCTGATTAGTGATGTGAAAGGCAGTTTCCAAGCGTTAAGAGAACATACTGCAAGGAAGTTGTTCGAGTCTGGAAGCTGTGAAAGTCTTTTTGAGGAAGTGATGTTTGAGCTGTAACCCAAAGTAAATGAGTTAATTTTAGGTGAGGAGGGAAGGGAGGAGGCAGACCAGGTCAAGATTCAGAAAGGGGAAAGGGTGACTAGTGTGGATTTGAGGATCTGAAAGATAGCCAGTGTCACAGGACAGGAAGGGTGGGGCCTTTCTGGGTCGGGAGAGCAGGCAGCAGCCATGGCTTGAAGGGCCTTGAAGGGTTTAGTGTTCATCCCACAAGTAATGGGTGGAAGGGAAAGGCAGTCGGCGAATTTCAGCTGGGGTGCCAAGAGACAAGATCAGATTTGGGGGGGTTGTCTAGATCACCTTAATGAGAATGGAGAAAGTCAAGAACGGAAACTAAAAGAACTATTAAGAAACTCCTGCCCTTGTCCGAGTGGATGATGGCTTGAACAAGGTAGTAGTGGGACTTCTCTGGTGGTCCAGTGGTTAAGAATCACTTTCCAATGCAGGAGATGTAGGTTCGATCCCTGTTTGGGGAACTAACATCCCACATGCTGCAGGTCAACTAACCCAAGCACCATAACAAAGACTCAGCACAGCCAAAAAACAACGAAACAAAAAAACAGGGTGATCACAATGAAGAAGGTAGATTTGAGAAGTGTTTCTCTAGGCACTCAATGAAGGCAAACAATGAATGAAATCAAGGTGCTTATCTGCAGCTACTTCATGTACTTCTCTATCTTCAGGTTTTAAAACAGTTTCTCTGAAAAGTGACATTGATGTCTCCGTATGAAATGTCTTGACATCTGATAATGCAGCCACAGTCTTTTTCAGGGGATGTTAACTGGTGTTCTGGGAGATGGTGAGACTCTCTCCAGTTGGGGAAAGGGAAGATGAGAGGACGAGAGGCTAGACCCCTGAAGACTTTGACAGGCCGTTGAGGACCCAAGGCAAGGACCTATCTGAAGAAAGGGATTCCTGTATTACCTGCCAACCAGTAAGCTTCTCTTATCTGATATTCTCCAAGAAGTCAGACTCACAGTAATGGAGTTTAGAGGGAACATAACAAACAATTGAGCTTCCCCAAGCCATCCTGCAAGACCATGTTTTCATCTAGAAAGCGTACTGTAGCTTCTATAGTCAGATCTCCCTGGGATGTGCAGGGCTCAAATTGTTCGTTCAGTTGGGTACCTAGGATGTTGCATTGGGTGGGCTGCGTATTCCTTTTCATCCTCCATCATGCCAGGGAAGAGTGTGCATCAGAGGAAGGAAAGGCAACCAGCTGTCCTTGAACATCCACAGTGTCTCACAACTGATCAAATCTGAAGACTATGGGGGAACTGCTTCATGCCTTAGCCTCTTTCTATAGTTCAGTACGTTCTGGAATGAACTCTAGATTTAATTTAAAACCAACAGTATGCTTTCATTCTAATTAACCACACAACAAAAGCAGCTTATGAAGTGAACAGATGACTCAGTATTTGTGCAGTAATGACATCAGATTCACATCTTTGCCCTATTTCTAATGACTTTGAGTTCGCCTTGCCAAATGGCAGGACCTGAGCCCTCCTTTAGAATTTGCCTGTTCTTCTTCAGCAGTCCCAAAGGGGTAACAGTCTCTTGGCCGAAGGAACTTCACAGCACCGTCAACTGGCTTTTTCTGCAGAAAAATCCACAGAGAAGACCATTTAGGAAACCCGGCTATCATCACTGCTGATGGTGCTGACATTGTCAGGAGCCCCAGGCATGTCCACAGAGAAATACTACTTACTCATTTACTCCTTTTACTAACTACACTGGGGCCTCAGTGCCCAACAGCCCAGATATACACACCCACACACACACACAGACACACACACACATGCACAAAAGCAGATCATTACATACACAGAGAAGGAGACAAAAGGTCCTACAGCAAGGACTTCTAATAATGGTGAAGACTCCTGGTGCATGAGTATTTGGGTGGTTCTCATTTTTGTCTGCTGACATACCCACTTGCTTGGATTTTTACTGTCATTTCATCTTGTAATGACCTTCTCTAATATATTTGTAAATATTTTGTATTTTACTATGTGGTACTTTCATTTTAAAATATTTCTTAGGTATCAACATTCGGCTGATCACTGGAAGCCCTCCACTTTCCTTGGTCTTCCTGTATGTTGCACTGAACGCATCAGGGACTCTTCTTTGCATGTTGTCTGGCTTTGGGTTTCAGTCTAATATGGAAGCTGGTGAGCGCTGGCATCGGTGGGCCCTCATGGTGTGCTGGGCGCTGAACCAGGCTCTGCCCGTAGGTTGGGCCACGGCCACCCTCCCCGGAATCCTGGGCGGACACTGTAACCCCCACTGCACCAGTGAGGGAACAGCACCTTGGAGTGGACGTAATCTACCCAGCAGTACAGTCGATGCCAGATGCCTGGTGCAGAGACCCGAGTTGTACTGGAAGGTCTAAACTCTCCCAGGGGCATGGGTTAGGGCCCTGGTTTCGAGGCTTCCTCGGGCACTGGCTGGCTGCACTCCCTGTCTCAGGGAGACCTCCCTCTTCTCCCAAGCTCCTACCTCGTGGAAGAAACAGGGAAGGGCTGACTTCTCTGTGGAAACTTGCCCACTTCCCACCCTCAGGCAGAAAGTCAGGACAACTCAGCCAGCCCGCGTTCAGAACCGCAAGGGTCCTTCCAAGCCCGCCCCACCCACCCTCTTGCCAGAGCTTAAGTCAACCCAGTCAGAAAATCAGACGGGCCATCTTGGGAAAGAGAAGGAAAAACCCTGCAGCTGCCACCTAATTGGCAGCTAGAAGCAGTCCCAAAGGGGTAACAGTCTCTTGGCGAAGGAACTTCACAGCACCGTCAACTGGCTTTTCTGCAGAAAAATCCACAGAGAAGACCATTTAGGAAACCCGGCTATCATCACTGCTGATGGTGCTGACATTGTCAGGAGCCCCAGGCATGTCCACAGAGAAATACTACTTACTCATTTACTCCTTTTACTAACTACACTGGGGCCTCAGTGCCCAACAGCCCAGATATACACCCCCACACACACACAGACACACACACACATGCACAAAAGCAGATCATTACATACACAGAGAAGGAGACAAAAGGTCCTACAGCAAGGACTTCTAATAATGGTGAAGACTCCTGGTGCATGAGTATTTGGGTGGTTCTCATTTTTGTCTGCTGACATACCCACTTGCTTGGATTTTTACTGTCATTTCATCTTGTAATGACCTTCTCTAATATATTTGTAAATATTTTGTATTTTACTATGTGGTACTTTCATTTTAAAATATTTCTTAGGTATCAACATTCGGCTGATCACTGGAAGCCCTCCACTTTCCTTGGTCTTCCTGTATGTTGCACTGAACGCATCAGGGACTCTTCTTTGCATGTTGTCTGGCTTTGGGTTTCAGTCTAATATGGAAGCTGGTGAGCGCTGGCATCGGTGGGCCCTCATGGTGTGCTGGGCGCTGAACCAGGCTCTGCCCGTAGGTTGGGCCACGGCCACCCTCCCCGGAATCCTGGGCGGACACTGTAACCCCCACTGCACCAGTGAGGGAACAGCACCTTGGAGTGGACGTAATCTACCCAGCAGTACAGTCGATGCCAGATGCCTGGTGCAGAGACCCGAGTTGTACTGGAAGGTCTAAACTCTCCCAGGGGCATGGGTTAGGGCCCTGGTTTCGAGGCTTCCTCGGGCACTGGCTGGCTGCACTCCCTGTCTCAGGGAGACCTCCCTCTTCTCCCAAGCTCCTACCTCGTGGAAGAAACAGGGAAGGGCTGACTTCTCTGTGGAAACTTGCCCACTTCCCACCCTCAGGCAGAAAGTCAGGACAACTCAGCCAGCCCGCGTTCAGAACCGCAAGGGTCCTTCCAAGCCCGCCCCACCCACCCTCTTGCCAGAGCTTAAGTCAACCCAGTCAGAAAATCAGACGGGCCATCTTGGGAAAGAGAAAGGAAAAACCCTGCAGCTGCCACCTAATTGGCATTCTGCATAGCTAGAAGCCTCCAAGCACAGAAGTGAATTAAATAAGCCTTTCTTCCCCTACAGGGTGGAGTACAGCCTCCAGGTTTCCACCCAAGTCACACCCTAGCAGAGGCTATTTATAATATCTAAATGCCAGATGGAACCTGCTGGGTGAAACAGAAACCAGAGGGCTGGACAACAAAGGCCCCTGGAGCAGATGCAAACCCTGAGGGAGAGAGCATGTAGGGACTAGCCAAGGGGCGGGGCCAGAGGCCCCGCTGACTGGCTGACCCTTTAGCCCAAGTGGGGCTTCTGGAGGCAGCAGAGAGCTTCAGAGAGCACACTATCACGCTGTCTGTGGGCTGCTCCTCCTACATTCCACAGCCCGAGGCGTAGGGCTGGGTGCCGGGCAGGGACTCGGGCTTGTACCTGTTGGGTTAGGAGGAACCAGCAGAGTCCAAGAAAACGCACCCGGGCCAGCAGCCAGCATTGGAGCAGGCCAGACTTGGCACCTGGGTTGGGCCCCCAGTCCAAGCAGAGGCAGAAGCTTGGTGGTTCAAGGTGCAGAAGAGGGATGGGAGGCAAACCCTGGTTTCCTCTCTAACCCTCATGTGATTTTCTGCCTCTTTTTAACCCCTGGGAGACTCTGCTTCCTTATGTGTAAAATGCAGGCTGTAGTGAACAACAAAACTCTGTAAAACCTTTAAAATTAAAAAAAAAAAATGCAGGCTGTAGTTACACCATCTGAATGGGATATTTGAGAACACTGGAGAGACCGTAAACACTTAGAAGATAGTTTCGCGGGATTGAAGCGGCAGCTCTTCCTACTGGAATTTTTTGGCCCAGATACAGACATGCCTCTGTGCTGGTCACCGTCTGTACTAAGGATATGCAGGCAAACACAGGTCCCTCTCCTCCTGGAGCGTGTTGAGGTCCGTGCGCGGGTTGGAAAAGAATTTCCAGACAGGAGGCAGAGTGAGAGGAAAGTAAAGTTTATTAGAGTGGGGGAAGGGAGAGTCGCTGCCAGAACAGCGGGCCGGTTTAAGGGAGAATCCGTGTTGTTAAAGTGGGAAACGACGCTGCTAGAACAGCGGGTCGGCTCAAAGAAGAACCGACCCTAAGCAGGGTTTTTTGTTTTTTTAAACCTTTATTTTACTTTTAACTTTCACAGAGTTTTGTTGTTTACAGATATGTATGATCCCTGATTAGTCATATGTATATCCCCCACTTCCCACCCCTCCCATCACACTGCACCCCTGAAGGATCCCCTTTTCTCACAGAGCAATGACTATAGCTATTTTCTTCACATATGATAGTACAGGCCTTCATGCTACTTCCTTTATGCCTCCCACCCACTGTTCATTCCCCACAATGTCTATATGTCTACTGACCATGTCTGTTTCTCCATCGCTTCACTGCGTGTGCCATGATCACTATCCTACTAGATTCCATACGTATGTGTTAGTATATTGTACTTGTCTTTTTGTTTTTGACTGACTTCACTTTTTATGATAGGTTCTAGATCCAGCCACCTCATTAGGGCTGATTCTTCTGCATTTAACAGCTGTGTAGTATTCCATTGTGTATATGTACCAGAGCTTTTGGATCCATTCGTTCGTCGATGGACATCTAGGCTGCTTCCATGTTCTAGCTATTGTATAGAGAGCTGCAATGAACATTGGGGTACAGGTGCTTCTTTCAGATTTGATTTCATCAGGGTATAAGCCTAAGAGTGGGATTGCTGGGTCGTATGGTGCTTCTATTTTTAGCTTTTTAAGGAATTTCCATACTGTCTTCCATAGAGGCTATATTAATTTACATTCTCAGCAGCAATGCAGGAGGCTTCTCTTTTCTCCACACCCTCTCCAGCATTTATTGTCTGTTGATTTGTGGATGATGGTCATTCTGATGGGTGTGAGGTGATATCTCATTGTAGTTTTGATTTGCATTTCTCTATTTATAAGTGAAGTTGAGCATCGTTTCATGTGTTTTTGGGCCATCTGTATGTTGTCGTTGGAGAGGTGTCTGTTTAGGTTCTTTTCCCATTTTTTGATTGGGTTGTTCGTTTTTCCTGTGCTGAGTTGTCAAGCAGGGGGTTTTGATCCATTTTATACCTAGAGTCTAAGGAGTGGCATACTGGTCTTAAGGATCACTGCTGATTTCACAGTGTACTGGGTGGGTAGAGTGATAACTACAGCATGAGAGGAAGAAAGTAGGGTCCAAGGAGTGGCACCGGGGTCTTAAGGATTGGGTGGTGGACTACAGCCCGGGGAAGGGGAGGACAATAAGGGTCTTGCATTCCAAAATCCTCCTAGTTTGCCTTGTTCTTTCACCCTTGGGCACCACAGAGCACTGACGGGCTGAGGAGAGAGATGACATCATAGCCTCCCAGTTCCTACCCCTGATATGTACCAGTGCAGACTGGAAGGCTGGCTTGAACTAAATGGGCACCTGAAGAAAATCCAGGTCGTGTCCCGCTACCCTTGCTGCCCTGGTCCCGGCTGATTGACTGGTGAGTTAAACTAGCTTCTCCCAAAATGAAAAGCCGTTCTCTTCTTCTCAATGAAATCCTCCCCCTATCTCAGTGCAGCTCCACTCTGCTTTTCTCTAGGAATGTGGCTGATCCTCAGACCACACTGAAGTTTCTTCCAGAGTTTCTAGGATAGTGCTGTCCTATGGAAATGTGATATGGACCTCACAGGTCATTTTAAGAGTTCTAGTAGCTTCACAAAACAGGTGACACTAATTTATTTAACCCAGTATATCGAAAATAGTATCATTTCAAGATGTGATCCATATAAACATTAGTTGTTGTTGTCCAGTCACTAAAATGTTTCCAACTCTTTGCGATTCGACGAACTGCAGCACAACAGGCTTCCTTGCCCTTCACTATCTCCAAGAGTTTGCTCAAACTCATGCCCACTGAGTCAGTGATGCCATCCAACCATCTCATCTTCTGTCACCCCCTTCTCCTGTCCTGAATCTTTCCCAGCATCAGGGTCTTTTCCAATAAATCAGCTCTTTGCATCAAGTGGCCAAAGTATTGGAGCTTAAGCTT
The DNA here is from genome assembly GCA_022376925.1 of Tragulus kanchil. Lineage (NCBI taxonomy): Eukaryota > Metazoa > Chordata > Mammalia > Artiodactyla > Tragulidae > Tragulus > Tragulus kanchil. The sequence continues at coordinate 120,910,699 of JAIOJX010000025.1, read as the reverse complement.
CAGCATCAGTCCTTCTAAGTAATGAATATTCAGGGTTGCTTTCCTTTAGTACTGACTAGTTTGATCTCCTTGCAGTCCAAGGGACTCTCAAGAGTCTTCTCCAGCATCACAGTTCAAAGGAATCAATTCTTCAGCACTCAATTTTCTTTATGGTCCAACTCTCACATCCATACATGACTACTGGAAAAACCATAACTTGGAATATACAGACCTTTGTCAGCAACGTGATGTCTCTGCTGTTTAATACACTGTTTAGGTTTGTCATGGTTTTTCTTCCAAGGAGCAAGCATCTTTTAATTTTGTGGCTGCAGTGATTTGGGAGCCCAAGAAAATGAAGTCTGTCCGGAGGTGTTTTACACAGTGTGGTGTGTATTTTCTCCTGATAGTACATCTCAGTTCCCTCTAGCTACGTCTCAAGCACATGGCCTGCACACGTGGCCGACAGTAACTGCATTGGATGGCATATCCTACCACGTTTGCTCAACTAACTGCTGACTTGTGGGGGGTGGCACCCAGCTTGCGTCTTTGATGTCAGCTGCTCTGAGGTTCTGATAAGGATGGGCACGGAGAGAGAAGCACATTCTGTTGCAGGCCAGTGTGAGGAGTCTGGTGAGAGAGATTGCCCTCTGTCTTTTCATAGCCAGTCCCCCAACAGTTGGGGTATTAGTCTTGGGGAGGAGATAGGTCATGGGCACTATGAACAAAACATAAGAAACTGGGAATCCTCTGGCAGTCCAGTGGTTAGCGTCTACACTTTCACTGCTGAGGGACTGGGTTCCATCCCTGGTCAGACAATTAAGATCCCAGAAGACATGTAGTATGGCAAAAATACAAATAAAAGCCACTTGCCCTCAAAAGAGCTAGACAGCTGAGCTTTGAACCTCTTCAGAGGAGTTGGTTTCTTCACATTTCTCCAAACTCTAGCAGGGGCTGAGGAAGAACATGAGGAATAAAGTTACTGGCTAAAATGTTTCCAACTCTTTGCGATTCGACGAACTGCAGCACAACAGGCTTCCTTGCCCTTCACTATCTCCAAGAGTTTGCTCAAACTCATGCCCACTGAGTCAGTGATGCCATCCAACCATCTCATCTTCTGTCACCCCCTTCTCCTGTCCTGAATCTTTCCCAGCATCAGGGTCTTTTCCAATAAATCAGCTCTTTGCATCAAGTGGCCAAAGTATTGGAGCTTAAGCTTCAGCATCAGTCCTTCTAAGTAATGAATATTCAGGGTTGCTTTCCTTTAGTACTGACTAGTTTGATCTCCTTGCAGTCCAAGGGACTCTCAAGAGTCTTCTCCAGCATCACAGTTCAAAGGAATCAATTCTTCAGCACTCAATTTTCTTTATGGTCCAACTCTCACATCCATACATGACTACTGGAAAAACCATAACTTGGAATATACAGACCTTTGTCAGCAACGTGATGTCTCTGCTGTTTAATACACTGTTTAGGTTTGTCATGGTTTTTCTTCCAAGGAGCAAGCATCTTTTAATTTTGTGGCTGCAGTGATTTGGGAGCCCAAGAAAATGAAGTCTGTCCGGAGGTGTTTTACACAGTGTGGTGTGTATTTTCTCCTGATAGTACATCTCAGTTCCCTCTAGCTACGTCTCAAGCACATGGCCTGCACACGTGGCCGACAGTAACTGCATTGGATGGCATATCCTACCACGTTTGCTCAACTAACTGCTGACTTGTGGGGTGGCACCCAGCTTGCGTCTTTGATGTCAGCTGCTCTGAGGTTCTGATAAGGATGGGCACGGAGAGAGAAGCACATTCTGTTGCAGGCCAGTGTGAGGAGTCTGGTGAGAGAGATTGCCCTCTGTCTTTTCATAGCCAGTCCCCCAACAGTTGGGGTATTAGTCTTGGGGAGGAGATAGGTCATGGGCACTATGAACAAAACATAAGAAACTGGGAATCCTCTGGCAGTCCAGTGGTTAGCGTCTACACTTTCACTGCTGAGGGACTGGGTTCCATCCCTGGTCAGACAATTAAGATCCCAGAAGACATGTAGTATGGCAAAAAAATAAAAATAAAAAGCCACTTGCCCCTCAAAAGAGCTAGACAGCTGAGCTTTGAACCTCTTCAGAGGAGTTGGTTTCTTCACATTTCTCCAAACTCTAGCAGCTGGAGTGAGGACTGCAGTCGGAATTAGACTATCACCAATGAGGAATAAAAGCAGCCTTCTCGGGAGGGGGGTCTCATGAGGGGAAAAAACAGGTAGAAAGAAGAGTGATAGGGAAGACCTTCAGACCACCAGCTGCAAGGACATTGGCAGCCTTTTTGCACAGTCCCAGAAAAGTTTCCTTGGCTTCCAAAGCGTCTGCAACATTTTTAGGTTTGTGGCCTATGAAGGCTCAGTGAGCCTCTGCCTGTGAGAAAGAGTTTCCAAGACGCCACATGAAAAATATTTTCTTTTGAAGACCTGAGCTCACTGAGGTCTGGTCCTACCCGTGAATACCAAGGAAGGCACTCCCTGGCTGTGAACTGCTCACAGCCCCACTCGCCCCGTTAAACCCCAGGATTATGATTCCTGTCTTGTGCAAAAAATTCGAGAACCTTCTGGAAAACCCTGGAAGGGGCCAGGATGGGACTTTGCTACCATCCCTGAAGCCGACCCATGGTTTCGCACAGGTCCCCACCCAGCAGCCACTGGCTTCTGGCACAGCCCTGGAGACGTCCCAAGCCCGGGCTCGGCCCCACTTTCCCAGGCATTCGCCCTATCTGTGGGCTGCCCGTAATGCAGACTGCCAAGCCAGTTACTGAAAGGGCTTGGAATCTGAAGAGTAAGAAAAATCACCACCTATACTCTAGGAGAATTTATGAGAAGAGTCTGAACAAAATGACCCCTTCCAGACAACCTGGCCTGCGTGCAACCCCTCTGCGAGAGAAGCACCACTTGCCCCAGAACTGAGCCAGTGGGCAAAGCCGGGCTCCACTGATCCTGTCTAGGATCACTCCCACGTCCATCCACAGAGAGACCACATGGACACCTTGTCCCAGAAGATGCAGTGTCCCAGAAAAATCGCTACAGCCCCTCTCCTGAAAAACAATTTCCTTTCTCCTTATTATCGTGTGTGTGTGTGTGTGTGTGTGGTAAGTCGCTTCAGTCACTTTTTGCAACCCTTTGGACCTCAGCCCTCCAGGCTCCCCTGTCCATGGGATTTTCCAGGCAAGAATACTGGATTGGCTTGCCGTGCCCTCTTCCAGGGGATCTTCCCAACTCCGGGATCGAACCTACATCTCTTAAGGCTCCTGCATTAGCAGACACGTTCTTTACTATTAGCTCAACCTGGGAAGCCCTCTGAACAGCATAAAACCATAAAAATTCAAGTGCTGAAAAAAAGAGGTTCTTCTGGTAACTGGCCTTTTATCTGCTTAAGAGGAAACTGTTTTTAGTTTAACCAATGGCTGGTTTAACCAGATGCTGAAAAATCTCTGTGCCCTGGACGGAGCCTGGCCTGTTTTTAATCTTCTAGGACCCTGCCAGGTTATAGGGCACCTTGATTCCAGACAGCACGGGCCATCGTTGTAGGACACCCTGAGTCACCCCTGGTTCCCGGCCTGCCCTGGGCTGCTGGCACTGTTTCTGTCCGGTGCTAGCCAGACCCTTCGGATGAGTCCATCCCATTGCAGTTATGTTCCTTCTCCCTAATATTTAAGCGTTAACACATCAGCTTGAGGGCTCACGTTAATCAGGTTCCACTTGAAAAGTGGTTTTAGTTAGAGCAAAATGTTTCTGGCTCACATCTAGCCCCGGACCACACTTTGACCATGGGATGACTTTAGCATTCACTCGGCAAGGGCACTTCCATTTGGCTGCCCATGAAGTCACCGAAATTCTAGTTATTTCTGGAGTGTGTGATTGCCTGGCTCGCTTGTGAGAACTATCCATCAGGGCTGAGCTGTTCTGTTTCTGGAGCCACTTATGGGATCACAGTTATGAAATGTTTATTTTCTTAGATCAGCTTAAGCTGATAAGGCATTTTTGAGCCGTTAAGAATCTTGTAAGTCAAGACTGTTTAGATAGGAGATGATTTTTCTGATGGGGGTAAATCAGATGAATCAAGGCCTCTCCCTTGATTGGGCTATTATGTTAAATGGGTGTGACCATCACATGCTCCCTTGAGAAATGGAGCTGCCTCCTTAGGAAAATCGGCTGTCAGCCCACCCTCTCTCCTCTGGCCCACACCCCAGCTGCAAAGCAGAGCCCCAAGCACCTGGAGAGACAAAGCCAGCCCAGAGAGGCAGAGGGTCAGTCGTGAACTTCAGATAGGGCCACAGGGCCTATTTGCAACCACGGTGGGTGCAAGAAGCCTGAAGAAAATATTCCAAATTAATGAACACTGCAGAAGCTCATGAACTTAAATTTAAACCCTCAGCACAAATCTATTTGAAGACAGCCCCTGTCCTCACAGGCCCTGTCCTCTCCTGTGGCAAAGAGAGGAGGAAATAAATATGCATTCTGCTGCCGAGAACATGGAGTAACGAGGACAGAGAAAGCAGGATACAGGAGAGGAGGTACAGGGGACAGGGGCAGGAGATACTCCTCCGGTCTAAGGAGTAACCTGAATGGAAAGAAGACACTGGTGCTTCCAAAGCAGACAGCAGGAGGGTGCAAACGCCTTGCGGTGGAGTGTGCTGGCTGCCAGGAGAGCAGAGACGAGGGGTGTCTGGAGCAGCCGGTGAGGAAGAGGAGAGCGGGGAGGGCACAGAGCCAGCGGGCCTCTCAGCAGAGCCGCAGACTGTCCTGACGTCCACTCTCACTGCCTACTTCAAGGAGATCCTCCGCTGTCTTGGTGGGGCCTGTGGGCCTCTGCTAGTGACCACATCTTCCAGCCTCCAGTGCCATGGCATGTGACCACGTTATAAAGCTCTTGCCAATACCTGGAAACAGTTCTGCTCTGTCTCGGTTTGGTGCTCACAGAGCAGGTGGTATTCCTCCCTCCTTTTCATTCTTTAATACAGGTGGAACCCAGACCTGGGGCTAAGGGAGCCACCGGGTCCATGTAGATCACGGAAGGCTCAGGCAGAGGTTCAGAAAGTGGGGACCTTTTCATTCTTTAATATCAGGTGGGTCAGACCTGCTGAATTAGCCACTCTGGGGTGGGCACTTTTCATCAGACTGTTTAGATAGGAGATGATTTTTCTGATGGGGGTAAATCAGATGAATCAAGGCCTCTCCCTTGATTGGGCTATTATGTTAAATGGGTGTGACCATCACATGCTCCCTTGAGAAATGGAGCTGCCTCCTTAGGAAAATCGGCTGTCAGCCCACCCTCTCTCCTCTGGCCCACACCCCAGCTGCAAAGCAGAGCCCCAAGCACCTGGAGAGACAAAGCCAGCCCAGAGAGGCAGAGGGTCAGTCGTGAACTTCAGATAGGGCCACAGGGCCTATTTGCAACCACGGTGGGTGCAAGAAGCCTGAAGAAAATATTCCAAATTAATGAACACTGCAGAAGCTCATGAACTTAAATTTAAACCCTCAGCACAAATCTATTTGAAGACAGCCCCTGTCCTCACAGGCCCTGTCCTCTCCTGTGGCAAAGAGAGGAGGAAATAAATATGCATTCTGCTGCCGAGAACATGGAGTAACGAGGACAGAGAAAGCAGGATACAGGGAGAGGAGGTACAGGGGACAGGGGCAGGAGATACTCCTCCGGTCTAAGGAGTAACCTGAATGGAAAGAAGACACTGGTGCTTCCAAAGCAGACAGCAGGAGGGTGCAAACGCCTTGCGGTGGAGTGTGCTGGCTGCCAGGAGAGCAGAGACGAGGGGTGTCTGGAGCAGCCGGTGAGGAAGAGGAGAGCGGGGAGGGCACAGAGCCAGCGGGCCTCTCAGCAGAGCCGCAGACTGTCCTGACGTCCACTCTCACTGCCTACTTCAAGGAGATCCTCCGCTGTCTTGGTGGGGCCTGTGGGCCTCTGCTAGTGACCACATCTTCCAGCCTCCAGTGCCATGGCATGTGACCACGTTATAAAGCTCTTGCCAATACCTGGAAACAGTTCTGCTCTGTCTCGGTTTGGTGCTCACAGAGCAGGTGGTATTCCTCCCTCCTTTTCATTCTTTAATACAGGTGGAACCCAGACCTGGGGCTAAGGGAGCCACCGGGTCCATGTAGATCACGGAAGGCTCAGGCAGAGGTTCAGAAAGTGGGGACCTTAGGCCTGCAACATCGGCATCTGCTGGGAACTTGTAGAAATGCACATGGCAGGGGTTGGGGGGCCTCCAGACCTGCTGAATTAGCCACTCTGGGGGTGGGGCACTGCAATCTGTGTTGTAACCCACTCTCTGGGGATCTGGATACACTCAGGTCTCAAAACCACTGCAGGTTTTCTCACCATCAGCAGTGTTGAACCGCGGGCATGAACTTCTTTGTTGTGGGGGCTGCCTGTGCCCTGTGAGATGCTCAGCAGCAGCTCTGGTCTCTACCTACTAGAACCCCCGTGGCACACACCCTTCCTTTGCCCTACTTGTTACCACCCAAAATGTTCCCATACACATTTCCTGTAGTTCAGTCCAGTTGCTCAGTCATGTCCCACTCTTTTGCGACCTCATGAACTGCAACACGCCAGGCTTCCCTGTCTTTCACCATCTCCCCGAGTTTGCTCACGTCCACTGAGTCAGTGAAGCCATCCAACTATCTCATCCTCTGTTGTCCCTTTACCTTCTGCCTTTTATTTTTCCCAGCATCAGGGTCTTTTCCAATGAGTTGTCTCCACATCAGGTGGCCAAAGTAATGGAGCTCTAGCTTCAGCATCAGTCCTTCCAATGAATAGTCAGGGTTGCTTTCCTCTAGGACTGACTAGTTTGATCTCCTTGCAGTCCAAAGGACTCTCAAGAGTCTTCTCCAACACCACAGTTCAAAGGAATCAATTCTTTAGCACTCAGCCTTCTTTACGGTTCAACTCTCACATCCATGCGTGACTACTGGAAACACTGTAGCGTTGGGCTTCCCTGGTGGTCCCGCGGGTAAAGAGTCCTCCTTGCACTGCAAGGGGCACCAGTTTGATCCCTAGCCCCGGAAGATCCCACGAGCTGCAGAGTGGCTGGACCAGTGTGTCCAATTATGAGCTGGTGCTCTGAAACACACGTGCCCAGAGCCGGTGCTCTGCAACGAGAGAGGACACTGCGATGGGAGGCCCACACATGCCAAAGAATAAAGATGGATGAAAATAAATGGATAAAAAATCAATAGAAGAGGCCAAAAATTAAAAAAAAAAAAGCCATAGCTTTGACAATATGGACTTCTGTCAGCGAAGTGATTTCCTGCAGTGCTATCAACTCTTGGAAGAATAGACAAGAAGCTGCTAAAAGTGATTACTTTTGCGTGCTAGGGCTGAGGGAGCTTTGGAGGGCTTGCTTTTATTCTGTATGTTTCTGTTGCGTGCTCGAGTCTTGACCACGTATTGCTGAAATAAACCTCTAGGCCCAAGATGGAGCCACTCCTTTCCAGGGCGCCACTTTAGCAATTCGAAACTAGAGAACATTCATGTCCCTGAACATGCTCTGCTTGTTGATCAGACAAGCAGTGCGTCCAGTCAGCCAGCCCCCAAAGGCCAACCTTACTCTGGGCCTTCTCACCTCCAACAAGGGCGAGAATCTGGCCTCAGCCAGATAGTTTCTGATTTGTCTCATCCTTGTTTGTTCTTTATCCTATAAAAGCTTCTTGCCTTCAGCCCCATTTTGCAGTTCCCTGAAAGGAGATTACCCATTTCATGAAGCGTTACATAAGGTCTGTATCACCTAAACTGTCTTCTGTAATCATTTTTAAACAGGATGTAACAGTAAGGGTGATGAAATGTTGTAGAAAAACTATGTATTGAATGAGTGGAAACTAGGTTTCTTCACCACAGGTCTGACACCAACTCTGGTGTGTGTGAGTTTTCCCACACAGCCAAGCAATTCTCGGAAGCCTGCAGGGTGTCCTACGGTTCAGCTCCATTCTAACAGTACCTGGAGAGCCTGTCAGACCCCGCAGGGTAACGGCTGACTGACTATAGACTGGAGGCTCTCACGACCGCATCTTTGGGCTCAGTTAATTTACTAGAGCAGCTCATAAAACAAAGGAAACCAGTTTCCTTACTAGATTACAGACTTACTAAAGGATACAACTCAGGAACAGCCCGCTGGAAGAGATGCAGAGGTCAAGAGAGAAAAAGAGACAGAGAGAGGGGCTCCCAACCCTCGCCAAGCACTTCATTTCCCCTGGATTCCCATCCAACTGGAAGCTCTCAGAATCCCATCCTTTTGAGTTTTTACGGAGGCCTAATTGTACAGGCATGGTTGGTTAAATCATTGGCCACTGGTGATTGATTCACCCTCTATCCCCCGTGGGATTGCGACTGAAAGTTCTAACCTCCATTCCAGGTTGGTTCCCCTGACAACCAGCCCCTCTTAGGTGTATTCCAAAATTCACTTCATTAATATAAGAAAGACACCTTTATCAGCCTCAATACAGAAAACTTCAAGGGTTTTAGGAGTGCTGCTTGAAGATCAAACATATATCTCTTTGCAAAAATGACAATATCACACTTACTAGAGGGCTTTTCAGCACCTGTAACTCATAACTCATGCTAACACATTGCCAGTCTCTAAAGTGTTAGTTGTCCAGTCACGTTCTACTCCTTGTGACCCCATGTAGCCTGCCAGGCTCCTCTGTCCATGGGATTTTCCAGGCCAGAATATTGGAGTGGGTTGCCATTTCCCCCTCCAGGGGATCTTCCAGACCCAGGGATTGAACCCACATCTCTTGCGTCGCCTGCCTTGGCAGGCAGGTTTTTCACAACTGCACCACCTTGGAAGCTCCCAGGGTAATGACACTTAACATTTATTGCTTGCTAACTTTGTCTCAGCCCCAGTGCTCAGAGCTCTTTATAAATATCCACTACTGTTGTTATTTATACTGTATAGATGTGAAATCAGGTTTGGATTTTAGCTGACCCTGAGGCCCATGCATGCCTTTATCTACTAGTCATTGCTTCTATTTATAATTGCCAGACTCCATCTTGTTCTTCAAATGTTTTATGATGTCTTACAAGGATGCTAAAGGTATGAGAAGGCATGAAATAACCGGAGTACAGACAGACCAGACAGAATCAGAATGCGCAGTGGATCGGACCTCAGGGCGATCAGGTCTACGGGTGAGGTCAGTGTAAACAGAAATAACAAGGTGCCCCTCGCAGTGCCTTTGCACCAGCTCAGCCCTCCGTGCAGCCTGATGATGCCAAGTCAAGCACAGCAGACGCCCTTGTGCCAGCTGGAACAATCTGCGATAAGGCCCATAGTCTGTCACTTACATGTATGAGACAATCCAGTAACGGGTGTTTTATCTTGAAAGATATCAGTATTTTCTGGCCATCTGAAAGAGACACAGTGTTAAGAGTGCTGGGGGTTTTGAAAAGAGACCTCTTGACACAAGGTTCAGGATCAGAATAGAAAACGCATGGCTTGGAAAGTACTCTGCCGTCTTCTAACGTGGCTGTACACGCTAGTCCTCCTCGTCCTGAGGGAAGGGGTCCCTGGGTTGTGAGTTATATCCAAAACATCCCACCATGGAAAACTGCTCTCAGCGGCCGTACAGTTGATGCAGCCTCAGGCTGCAAGCGTGAAGAGGGAAAGCCTCAGAATGTCTGGGGCCCCTGAAAGTCCTGAGGTGCTGGGCAGCTTCAGCAAGGAACCTGATTCCCAAGGAGCAGAGGCCCAAAGGGACACATGACTGCTTACATCACACGACAGCAAAAGTAAACACATGACTCAGGACTGTGGAGATGAAACACCACAATGAAATAAATACCTCGGGCTCTTCAATGCCGATCGCATGCTAGCAATGCCTGGTTGGAGTCTAAAAACTGGTGATTTTCCCATAAAACGTACATCTACAGTGAGTGTGATCAGTACTTCAAAGCTAAGCAAAAACGTGAAAACTCACCTTCTTCAAAGACGAACTTCATTAAATATCGAGCATAGGGACTAAAATGGCAAATTTAAATAAGTCACTTGATTTGCCTCATTGGTGACCTGGGGCTTCCACAACAAGAATGGTCAAGGGGTCACAGCACCCCTGCTGGTGACGCTGAGGGTGTAAGTCACACGAAGCCTCTTGGGAAGAGCGACAGAGCCGCCTCTGCCAGAGCAAGCATCGCCTGCAGCTCCTCCAGCCTGTGAAACACCAGAGAACCACAAATGCACATACACCATGATGCCGAAAAGGAGGAAACCGAGAAACATAAAGGTGCATTTATTTGAGTCCATGCCATCTAATCTACTGAGGACAGTCTTCAGGACTGGAAAAGGAAAGAATCAAACCTAAACAACAACAAAAACACTGGGACGTGCGTCCCCCCTACTGTGAGTCCGTTCAGAAGAATCTGTGTGCTGGCAAGCCAGTCTCCTCCCTGAGAAGCACGCTTCGCTCTCCGTTCTCCTCCGCATCCTCGTCTCTCTCGCTTAAGGCCTGGACAGGGTCAGGGCGGCGGCCGTGCCTTGAGCTGTGTGCTGGTGGGTGCCGGGCCCCGGGCCGTCAGTCACCCGCGGGCTCAGGCGGTGTGGGGTCAGGCTCCGGGCCGCCCCGCTCTGCTGTCTGCCCCCGGAGCTGCTCCACCATCTGCAGCAGGGCTGACCTCTCTAGCTCCAAGGCTAGGGTCGCCTGCTTCAGCTTGCTTTCACTAGTCAGGAGCTTCTCGACGGTGGCTTCCAGGCTCTGGATCCTACCGTTGGCCACCTGGACAATAAAAGGCATGAGCATGTGACTGCCCGAGGAGAACATGGGAGACCCCCTGTGCGTGCCACTGTTCAGCCGTGGCACACTTTGGAGCCTTGTTCTGGCAGGGACACTCCTCTCCCCATTTATTACCACCTCTGGCCACAGGAAGACTGCTCCAAGCCATCTCGAGGGCGGACTGGGCCCCCGGAGACCCTCCAGGATCTTCCTCTGCTGCGGCTGCTCAGAAGCTGCAGGTGGAGACAGCTCCCAGGGTAGAAGGAGCCCGGTCCCCAGGCTGCCCACGACGGACGGCTGTGCAATGGCCCAAGACTGCTTCCTGGAGACTGTGCAGCCCTGGGGCTAAAATGGCAAATTTAAATAAGTCACTTGATTTGCCTCATTGGTGACCTGGGGCTTCCACAACAAGAATGGTCAAGGGGTCACAGCACCCCTGCTGGTGACGCTGAGGGTGTAAGTCACACGAAGCCTCTTGGGAAGAGCGACAGAGCCGCCTCTGCCAGAGCAAGCATCGCCTGCAGCTCCTCCAGCCTGTGAAACACCAGAGAACCACAAATGCACATACACCATGATGCCGAAAAGGAGGAAACCGAGAAACATAAAGGTGCATTTATTTGAGTCCATGCCATCTAATCTACTGAGGACAGTCTTCAGGACTGGAAAAGGAAAGAATCAAACCTAAACAACAACAAAAACACTGGGACGTGCGTCCCCCCTACTGTGAGTCCGTTCAGAAGAATCTGTGTGCTGGCAAGCCAGTCTCCTCCCTGAGAAGCACGCTTCGCTCTCCGTTCTCCTCCGCATCCTCGTCTCTCTCGCTTAAGGCCTGGACAGGGTCAGGGCGGCGGCCGTGCCTTGAGCTGTGTGCTGGTGGGTGCCGGGCCCCGGGCCGTCAGTCACCCGCGGGCTCAGGCGGTGTGGGGTCAGGCTCCGGGCCGCCCCGCTCTGCTGTCTGCCCCCGGAGCTGCTCCACCATCTGCAGCAGGGCTGACCTCTCTAGCTCCAAGGCTAGGGTCGCCTGCTTCAGCTTGCTTTCACTAGTCAGGAGCTTCTCGACGGTGGCTTCCAGGCTCTGGATCCTACCGTTGGCCACCTGGACAATAAAAGGCATGAGCATGTGACTGCCCGAGGAGAACATGGGAGACCCCCTGTGCGTGCCACTGTTCAGCCGTGGCACACTTTGGAGCCTTGTTCTGGCAGGGACACTCCTCTCCCCATTTATTACCACCTCTGGCCACAGGAAGACTGCTCCAAGCCATCTCGAGGGCGGACTGGGCCCCCGGAGACCCTCCAGGATCTTCCTCTGCTGCGGCTGCTCAGAAGCTGCAGGTGGAGACGGCAGCTCCCCAGGGTAGAAGGAGCCCGGTCCCCAGGCTGCCCACGACGGACGGCTGTGCAATGGCCCAAGACTGCTTCCTGGAGACTGTGCAGCCCTGGGGCCCAGAGCACTGTGCCGTCAGCACAGGCTACCCACTCCAGCAAATGCTCATATTTACCTGTTCAAACTGATTTCAGACGGACCATCAAAATGGTTTCTATGTGAAAGCCCACAGTAATAGCTCTCTGAGCTGAACCTTTCATTTTCCCTCCAGTACCAAGAACAGGTATTTGCTCTGGAACATGTAGGACACGCCTGGTGGCCAAGCTCTGCTGAGAGGGTCCCGTGCGTGGCTCACTGACCACAGTCCCCAGCAGGGCCCCACTCCCCTGAGTCTGCGTCCTCGGCCTTCTGTCAGTGTCCAGCAGCCCTTCCAGGTGCTTCTCTCCAGCAAGTGACCCTCCTCCTCTCTCTAATCCCCTTGGGCCGGCTTCCCAGGCAACCAGAGCACTGGCTCCAGCGAAGCGGCAGAGCCTCCCAAGAAGAGCACCTTCCCGTGTGGCTGTCCCCGCGCCTCCTGGCCGGCTCCAGCTCTCCACTGCATCCCTGGGTGCTCAGGACCAGAGTCTGCAAGGCACTGTTCTGGCTCGCTTGCCGACCCAGTCCTCCACATGTCCCTGAAGATTAAATGGTATTTTTTCCCTCATTTTCAAAACAAGAGAAATCGCCTTTTTGAGCAGGGTAGCACATGTGCTAGACAGACAATTCATGACTCTTAAGTCTAGCTCCGGCTGTGGCACTGGAACACTCAAAACAGAAAGAAAAAAGGCCCGAGACCCTAAGTCTGTCAGCTTACCAGGCCGGGGGTGGTCCCGCTCTGTGCCTAAGTCCTAGCAGCCTTCTCTGACGCTCACAGTTCTACCCACGGTCAAGGCCTCGGGTGAGTCCCATGGCATCCCCTCCAGGGACTGCTCCTTCCGAGGCCACAGGACTCCCAGGAGTACTGCCACCCACTTAGCAGTGAGCTGGTTTGCTCATTTACTGTGTGAATATCAGGTCTCCTCATCCACAGGACAGAAGCTTGCGCATGAAAGCAAGAGGTCGGGCCTTCACAGCACCCAGCTCATGGGCACTCAATGACTCAATGATTATGATGAAAAAATGCATATCTCTTATCATGTGGCCACATCAGACATGTCTAGGCAACTGTCTTATGCATGCTGCTGGACAGAAGAGGCTAGATGGTTTAGTCTCCAGCTGCTACACAACAGCTGTTTCACTGTTCGACAAGAAAATAAATGGGGCTTTGGTACATCCAACTATATGAATGGAACACAGCCAAAACATGGTCAATTTTGATACTCTGGTAAAAAAAAAAAAATAAAGATTTATGTTTGGAAAGTTAAGAGTTGCACTGAACACCTATCCTTACACTCCAAAAACTGTTGGAAAAAAAGAAAAAGAAAAAGGCAAAAAGATTCTCACAGAACTTATGTGGTCTGGCCAGAAGACCGCAATTTCATGTGACCCAGAGGCTAACGGGAAGACACAAACTGACACGCCACAATCCCGAGCTCAGCTCGGGGAACACCTGCTGTTACCACTTGCCAGGCAACCAGAGCACTGGCTCCAGCGGCGGCAGAGCCTCCCAAGAAGAGCACCTTCCGTGTGGCTGTCCCTCCTGGCCGGCTCCAGCTCTCCACTGCATCCCTGGGTGCTCAGGACCAGAGTCTGCAAGGCACTGTTCTGGCTCGCTTGCCGACCCAGTCCTCCACATGTCCCTGAAGATTAAATGGTATTTTTTCCCTCATTTTCAAAACAAGAGAAATCGCCTTTTTGAGCAGGGTAGCACATGTGCTAGACAGACAATTCATGACTCTTAAGTCTAGCTCCGGCTGTGGCACTGGAACACTCAAAACAGAAAGAAAAAAGGCCCGAGACCCTAAGTCTGTCAGCTTACCAGGCCGGGGGTGGTCCCGCTCTGTGCCTAAGTCCTAGCAGCCTTCTCTGACGCTCACAGTTCTACCCACGGTCAAGGCCTCGGGTGAGTCCCATGGCATCCCCTCCAGGGACTGCTCCTTCCGAGGCCACAGGACTCCCAGGAGTACTGCCACCCCACTTAGCAGTGAGCTGGTTTGCTCATTTACTGTGTGAATATCAGGTCTCCTCATCCACAGGACAGAAGCTTGCGCATGAAAGCAAGAGGTCGGGCCTTCACAGCACCCAGCTCATGGGCACTCAATGACTCAATGATTATGATGAAAAAATGCATATCTCTTATCATGTGGCCACATCAGACATGTCTAGGCAACTGTCTTATGCATGCTGCTGGACAGAAGAGGCTAGATGGTTTAGTCTCCAGCTGCTACACAACAGCTGTTTCACTGTTCGACAAGAAAATAAATGGGGCTTTGGTACATCCAACTATATGAATGGAACACAGCCAAAACATGGTCAATTTTGATACTCTGGTAAAAAAAAAAAAATAAAGATTTATGTTTGGAAAGTTAAGAGTTGCACTGAACACCTATCCTTACACTCCAAAAACTGTTGGAAAAAAAGAAAAAGAAAAAGGCAAAAAGATTCTCACAGAACTTATGTGGTCTGGCCAGAAGACCGCAATTTCATGTGACCCAGAGGCTAACGGGAAGACACAAACTGACACGCCACAATCCCGAGCTCAGCTCGGGGAACACCTGCTGTTACCACTTGCCGCCTGAGGCCTTTCTGGAGGGCTGCAGATGCTGCAGCACCTTCTCACCACTCCCTCTCCAGAAGGATGCAGCATCGCAGAAGCAGCGCAAAATCACTTTGCCTCTTCATCACAAAAATACCCCACCTGGGTATCAGCCTAATACAATGAACCTTTTATTGGAACGTGCTATCTTAACAAGACAAATGCTTCTAACGCCAGTCTGCGCTTTGTTAGAAATGCTTCTGCCCTGCTGTAGTTCAGGGACCTACTGTTTGTCTGGAGGGATTTAAAATCCCCGCCTACACTTGCCCTGCAGACTCCTACAGGCAAGACAAGGCTCTCTGTCCCCTGGCTCCTCCCCTTCAGGCTACAGCTAGACCCCCCCGAGAAATCAGACCCAGGCATATCTTCAGAGTTGGACACTCAGTCTTAGGGGAAGGCTGAAGCTAACTTTCAGAATGTGACTGGCAGTCAGAACTGGGCATGGAAAGCCTTTGCTTTGTTCGTCTACAAGTGACTCTACTCGGTTCTTCTGGGGTAAAACCCCTGCTGGGAGGAGTAAGTTTTAGACAAGAGATGACTGACTGAGCTCCCAGATGTGGGCCTTTCTCCCATCGCTGCCAAGATTGCATCTGCAAAGCAGCAACTTCTGATGCAGAAAAATAATAGGTTTAGATCAGAGTGGAAAGCTTATTCCAAGGACAGCTGAGGCAACTGTCTTATGCATGCTGCTGGACAGAAGAGGCTAGATGGTTTAGTCTCCAGCTGCTACACAACAGCTGTTTCACTGTTCGACAAGAAAATAAATGGGGCTTTGGTACATCCAACTATATGAATGGAACACAGCCAAAACATGGTCAATTTTGATACTCTGGTAAAAAAAAAATAAAGATTTATGTTTGGAAAGTTAAGAGTTGCACTGAACACCTATCCTTACACTCCAAAAACTGTTGGAAAAAAAGAAAAAGAAAAAGGCAAAAAGATTCTCACAGAACTTATGTGGTCTGGCCAGAAGACCGCAATTTCATGTGACCCAGAGGCTAACGGGAAGACACAAACTGACACGCCACAATCCCGAGCTCAGCTCGGGGAACACCTGCTGTTACCACTTGCCGCCTGAGGCCTTTCTGGAGGGCTGCAGATGCTGCAGCACCTTCTCACCACTCCCTCTCCAGAAGGATGCAGCATCGCAGAAGCAGCGCAAAATCACTTTGCCTCTTCATCACAAAAATACCCCACCTGGGTATCAGCCTAATACAATGAACCTTTTATTGGAACGTGCTATCTTAACAAGACAAATGCTTCTAACGCCAGTCTGCGCTTTGTTAGAAATGCTTCTGCCCTGCTGTAGTTCAGGGACCTACTGTTTGTCTGGAGGGATTTAAAATCCCCGCCTACACTTGCCCTGCAGACTCCTACAGGCAAGACAAGGCTCTCTGTCCCCTGGCTCCTCCCCTTCAGGCTACAGCTAGACCCCCCCGAGAAATCAGACCCAGGCATATCTTCAGAGTTGGACACTCAGTCTTAGGGGAAGGCTGAAGCTAACTTTCAGAATGTGACTGGCAGTCAGAACTGGGCATGGAAAGCCTTTGCTTTGTTCGTCTACAAGTGACTCTACTCGGTTCTTCTGGGGTAAAACCCCTGCTGGGAGGAGTAAGTTTTAGACAAGAGATGACTGACTGAGCTCCCAGATGTGGGCCTTTCTCCCATCGCTGCCAAGATTGCATCTGCAAAGCAGCAACTTCTGATGCAGAAAAATAATAGGTTTAGATCAGAGTGGAAAGCTTATTCCAAGGACAGCTGAGGAATACCGCAGAATAATACATATTTTGGAAAAAAAATACAAATTTTTCTCCACAGCTGCTCAAAAATAATTTTTACCCCACTCCCCCATACACAATTCCTTAACAACAACAACTGTACCACCCATCATGACATTTAAAAGGCAGACGGTATGGTTACTTTACTCCATCCAATCAGTAGGAGTCAAGCAGTGCGGTATCTTTCTCTCCTTGTCACACAGATGGGGAGATCCAGGCAGAATGGGTGACAGCAGGTGACACTGGATCTGGACAGGATCTCTGTGCTTGCTCTGTCTTGCCCTCCACTGCATACGTGACCTGTGTATGTCCCCACCCACATTTATGCAGGCTAAGATGGAAACTTCCAGAGGGGAGAACTAGGGCCTTTGTGAACCTAACCTTCGTATTTGCGTCAAGGACTCACAGATCCTGATCACAGCTCTGGTTTACTCCGCTGTGTAGATTCGGAGACACTCCCTGCTGGCTTTCACTCTGTGGACCTAGCTGGCTTTGCTCCTGAAAGCTCCTGCCTTTGATTCTCGCATCATTACTCAAAGCACAGTGGCTGGCATTTGGCTAACAGCACGAGAGCGCCCTGGACCCAGGTTTAGCTCTGGGCCCTTCTCCCGAAAGGGTTCATGCAGAAGCCTCTCAAGTTCCCAGAAAGTTCCAAGACAGTCTGACCTTAGCCAAGGATAATCTGTCTGCTCCCCAACAAAAAGGAACAATTCTCCTGGGCTACCTTTGATCCCAACTACAAACAAATCAGAAAGGGCCTCTGGCCCTGGGAAACCCCGCCTGCAGGGAGCTCCGGTGGGTTAATGAACCACCACCCGCTCAAGGTCCAGGCGGCTGCCTTGCAAAGACGCCCTACCTGCAGTTGTTCAAGGAGGTCAAGGTTCTGTTTGCGTAAGCTGCTGTTGGTTTTCTCTAGTTTGTCCATTCTTTGGTTATCACTGAGAGGAGACGAAGCAATAAGTTCTTCCTGAAGCACGTGGTACTCGACTTCATAAGCTTGTAACTGTTTAGAGATGTCCATCTCAAAGACCTGTTACACAGAGGAGTCATCAGGCACTGTACGAGAGAAATCACACACACGCTCTCACATGGGCTCACGTCATCGGGGATCCACCAAACACACACCCTGCGCCTGATACTATTAGTGATCAACAAGGCCAACTTTCTATACTGAGAAGGGAATAATTCTACTTGGGAAGAGAGGATTTAAGCAGCATTTGGAAATAAACCAAAGGTAAGTGTACGGCTTCCCTGGTGGCTCAGTGGTCAAGAATCCGCCTGCTGATGCAGGAGACACAGGTTCGATTCCTGGACTGGGAAGGTTTCCCTGAAGAGGAAACGGCAACCCACTCCAGCATGTCTGCCTGGGAAACCCCATGGACAGAGGAGCCTGGTGGGCTACAGTCCCTGGGGCTGCAGAGTCGGACAGGACTGAGCGACTGAATGACAGCGGTGAGCATCAAAACCTATTTTTAAAGTCTTACAAGAACTTATTTTTAATTCTTATTTCAGTTCTTAGATTCCTTTCAGCTATGGGTCAGAGACAGAATAAAACAAAAGACTCAAAGCCCTACTTGCCCAGTCACCAGGTCAAAGTTTAATTACAGTTCAGCTGAGTTTTCAGAGTTACAAGAACAGCTAAATAATGGAACTGTTTACTAAAAAAAAGCCCTTCTCTGCACTTAAGAGATGCAGAAATGAGCCAAAATCTAACACCCACACAGATGAGTGAGTACGAAACAATGCCTGAGCTGCCTTCCTTCTCATAATAGTAACAGTCATTAGAAAAACCACTCGTGTGAAAAACAACTCCAAGTGCACAAGGGAGTGAGTTGCTCATGTCTGAACTTTCTCTCGGTGAGAGAGCTGGACAGGCAGGGTGGAAGAGGCAGGGGGTCAGAGGGCAAAGGTCGCTGCTGCCCGAGGTGTGAAACCCCCGCGTGGAGCTGAGAGTTCAGTCACCACACAGGGAGAGCCAGCCTGGTCAGAGCACACGTCTAGGGAAGCAAACCGGTGTTTATAAGAGCAGAGACGCCTCTTCACAGAGTTTCCTTAAGAAAGATGCTCCAGCACAGTTAAAATCCATGCAGAACTCATCTCCCAGGATGGCACCCTCTCAGCATTCAAACCCAAGCCAGTTTTCAGAAACCATGATCACTTTCTCACCATTCCCAGTAACCTTATTTTCTCCTCCTTGAGATTAATGTTTCAGCTTTCTGGCTTTTACTTTAATTCAATGGTCTTACTTTAAGACTAATTTGGCACCAACGTCACTCCAGGCCTAAAAACGAGTCCATGTTGCATGCGTGGCACGCGCGTGTGCAGGCATGTACAGGACTGTGTCGGTCTGACTCTCTGCTGTCTACCGGAGCCGTCCTGGGCTCAGCAGGGATTATCGTCTCTGTTCCACAGTCAACAAGTCCAACCCAGGGCTTTCAGTCGGCCTTCTAGAGGGGGCTTGGCTGGTGGCTCCCTGAACGACCGTGAACAAGTTACCGGACCTTTCCTGGCCTCAGTTCCTGGCCTCCCCCATGGGGGTGATAACCCCTAGTTCCTGGCCCCGGTGGGAATCATGAGATGCTCACCTGGCAAGCTGAGTTGGTGCTCACTGAGCTAAGGGATCTGTTTCCCACACTGTCACGAAACCCCTCACGGCCAACCTTGTGCTGCAGCAAGCAAGTGACAGAGGCCACCGCACCATAGAGTGGCCGACTAGCTCAGAGCAGAGGCTGCACACGTCCGTGACAGTCATGGCACTCGTGTGTAATCACAAATACAGTGCAGGATAAATGACACACCCACACACACACACTCTCTCTCTCTCTTTCTCTTTTCACACAGGTTTTAAAATGAGTTCCTAACCTGGAAAACCTGGGGATAAACCCTCAGGCCTGAGATGCAGACTGGCACACCGCTGAAGGTAAGGCCTCTCACTGGGCAGAGGGCGGAGCGCTCCTGCAGGCCTCCGTCAATCCCTAGGAACCATCCCGCGTTGCGGGCATCTCTGCTTAATTGCATCACCACCTGCTGGGGCCAAAACACACACAGCCCTTGCAGTTGTGCCTGGGAATTTATCTCGGACCATGGCAGTGTGCGGCTGGCGGTGGTGGAACGTCCTAGTCCTCCGACATTTTTTTCATGTTGCTGTAAACCCTTCAAAACCACAATGATAAATAGCTCTGTGGTATTCTACCAACTTGATGAATCAATAACCATGTCGGTCTGGTCATCAAGTGTTGGCTATCTAGTTACTTGCAAGTTTTTGTTAGAAATGACAATGCTAAACACCTTTATAAGTACTGCTTTTCCCATGTTTTATCTTATTCCTAAGCATACATTCCAAGAAATGGAATTACCGAGTCAGAGGGTACAAATATTTTACTGGCTCATGATACATTCTGCCAAATTGCTTCCTGAATGGGAATAATCAACATACAATGCTGTGAGCCACCTGAGAATGTGTCAGATACTGTACAGCCCTGGCACTGCATACTGGCATTAAAATGCTTCATTTTGTCCACCTAGGAACTGGAAAGCATTATATGTCATTTGCATTTAAATTATGGACGAAGTTACGTATTTTCCCAGCTATCTGTCTGCTAGATGAGCCTCCTCCTTTAGTGACTTCCTTTATGGTCTTGGCTCATCTGCTGCCGGAAGCTCAGTGTCTGTTTCTGCTGTCTGTGGACCTTCAGCAACGATGCCATCGACCGATGGCGGCAGAACGAGTCACAAGCCTTCCACCCTGCTACACCCGCTTCCAAGCCCAGTGGTCTCAGTGGCGGAGCGTCTGCCCAAGTATCAAAACAAAGGCGCACAGCGTCTGCAGGGAATCTAACAACAGCCCAGTGAAGCCTGGTGTGCTTTTCAGTATCACCACATGCAGAAACTGCCAGCACTGCCAGTGGTAGGGACTCCTCCCCGCTGAACGCCTACCCTCCTGGTGTGGCACCGACTGGCCTTGTGAAGAGTGAATTTTCAACAGCACTACCTGCCTGGTGGCAAGGGCTCCTCTTGAGGTAAGAAGGGGCAGGTTCACCTAGTGACTCTAAAGAGCATTTCTGAACATGGAAACTGTTGAGATGCTGGTTTCTCTCCTACCAGCTCAATTAGAACTGAGACCTGCCTGGTGTGTTTACGATGCGGTGGCCCACTGCAGCGCTCTCCACGGTGCCCCAAGTGTGGATCCTCCGGGGATCTTGCTAAAAGGCAGAGTCTGACTCAGCAAGTCTGGCGTGCGCTCCTGGATTCTGCAGAAGTTTCTATGTGATAGGACAGCCATGCTGGCCAGGAGCCCACTGGAGCAGGATGCTGAACAGGAGCTATTGGCACATCCTCACAACCTCCTTCATCTGCTCTCTTCTTTGCCCTGACCTCCCTTCTCTTCCTTTCTGTTTATTCCCAGGTCGTCCCCCTTCTTGTGAGGGTTTTTTTTAAGGTTTATATTCAACTGACAGCCCAGTCACACTGAGAGGCTTCCCCAGAGCCTCAGAGATCCCTGCCTCCAAGCCCTGGCCCTGTCATCGCTGGGCCTGCCCCTTGGTGGCAGCTCCGAGCCTGGATCTATAAAATGCTTCATTTTGTCCGCCTAGGAACTGGAAAGCATTATATGTCATTTGCATTTAAATTATGGACGAAGTTACGTATTTTCCCAGCTATCTGTCTGCTAGATGAGCCTCCTCCTTTAGTGACTTCCTTTATGGTCTTGGCTCATCTGCTGCCGGAAGCTCAGTGTCTGTTTCTGCTGTCTGTGGACCTTCAGCAACGATGCCATCGACCGATGGCGGCAGAACGAGTCACAAGCCTTCCACCCTGCTACACCCGCTTCCAAGCCCAGTGGTCTCAGTGGCGGAGCGTCTGCCCAAGTATCAAAACAAAGGCGCACAGCGTCTGCAGGGAATCTAACAACAGCCCAGTGAAGCCTGGTGTGCTTTTCAGTATCACCACATGCAGAAACTGCCAGCACTGCCAGTGGTAGGGACTCCTCCCCGCTGAACGCCTACCCTCCTGGTGTGGCACCGACTGGCCTTGTGAAGAGTGAATTTTCAACAGCACTACCTGCCTGGTGGCAAGGGCTCCTCTTGAGGTAAGAAGGGGCAGGTTCACCTAGTGACTCTAAAGAGCATTTCTGAACATGGAAACTGTTGAGATGCTGGTTTCTCTCCTACCAGCTCAATTAGAACTGAGACCTGCCTGGTGTGTTTACGATGCGGTGGCCCACTGCAGCGCTCTCCACGGTGCCCCAAGTGTGGATCCTCCGGGGATCTTGCTAAAAGGCAGAGTCTGACTCAGCAAGTCTGGCGTGCGCTCCTGGATTCTGCAGAAGTTTCTATGTGATAGGACAGCCATGCTGGCCAGGAGCCCACTGGAGCAGGATGCTGAACAGGAGCTATTGGCACATCCTCACAACCTCCTTCATCTGCTCTCTTCTTTGCCCTGACCTCCCTTCTCTTCCTTTCTGTTTATTCCCAGGTCGTCCCCCTTCTTGTGAGGGTTTTTTTTAAGGTTTATATTCAACTGACAGCCCAGTCACACTGAGAGGCTTCCCCAGAGCCTCAGAGATCCCTGCCTCCAAGCCCTGGCCCTGTCATCGCTGGGCCTGCCCCTTGGTGGCAGCTCCGAGCCTGTCCGTGTTGAGCAGGAGCTGCAGGTCCCGTCCTCGGCGACTCTGCCCACTCTGGATGCACACAGTGTCCCAGCGGCTGGAGCTGAAGCTTCCACAGCCAGGGTGTTTAATTAAACGGAGGGTGTCTATCAGAGGTCCACCCAATTCCCTTCCACACATGGGACAATACTCTCAGCCACATGTGAGGAACAGAGCATCACTTCCACCCCGTCGGCTCTCCAAGGCCGCACCCCTAAGCTGAACTTGAGACTAGAGCACCCTCTGCAGGGAGGGGAGGGGGCGGCGAGAAAGCCAAAAGACTGACAGCCCACAGAGGTCAAGCTCCCTATGGAACCTCTGGGAGGGGAGAAGGGTGGAGGGCTGCCTGGCTCCGTGAGTCTCGTTTCCCAGGAGACCTGGAGCAGGCTGAAAACCAGGACCTCAGATGCTGTGTTCCCACACGCCACTTCCAACCCCTCACCTCCCTGCAAGAAAGCTGAGGCCACGCCCAGACCTTCTCTCGCTGCCGTGCCTCTGCGTGTGCTGCCGTCGGGGGTCGGCTGACTGCAGCCTGTGCACCAGGGCTGTCCCACTGCCTGCTCTGCAAACCAAGCTCTATTGCAACACAGTCCCTTTACTCCACACACACACTGGCTCCGGCCACTTTCAGGCTGCAGAGACTGAGCTGACCTCACGTGACCTCATGCCCCACAAAGTGTGAAACACTTCCTCTCTAGCTCTGTGCAGAGAAGGCCCAGCTGAACCCACCTCCCTCAGCTCGCCACCAGCCCCGCTCACTGCTCACTCCCTGCACAACCTGCTCCTGCAGCCCTTACACACACACCCTGGGCCTCCCGCTTGCAATGACTGGGTTACACACGTCTTTTCTGCATAGGATGGGCCCTGGTGTCCCAGAGTCCAGGACACTTTGGGCTCTGCCACCCTGGACAAGGTCCTGGCATTTACTCCCTCTCTGCCCAGTGTCCCAGCAATAAAAATGAGGAGGATGAAGCCATACACCATGCCCCAGAGTTGTTATGGAGCCAACAGAATAAAAAATACCACGTTCGAAACACGTGCCTAAAGCAATTCAGGTACACACACAAACTATCCTCTCTCCATGCTGGGCCCATTGCTATTCTTCCAACATTTAAAGAGCACCTCACATCCTCAGTAAGTAGCCTTTATAGGAGACGGAAGAAACTGGAATTGTTTTCTCTGGGACTCAATATCTAGAAGTAAGAACATCAGCAAGGCTACCTGCCTTTGAGTCCAAGCATCAGGCTAAGGTAGTTACTTGTCCCAGCCAAAAAAAAACCCAAAAAAACAAAACAGAAGGATGTGCAATGAACACTCTGAAAGGGAGTAAATGCATGGTGACACCAGAGAGTGAAGCATCAAAGGCTGGAGGATTCCGTCTTACTGCACAACACAGAAGAACTCTCATTATATGACACCCAGAGGCACATGGTGGAACTGAGTAACTGCTAAAGTGTTTGTGGTGAGAGCGCCTGACTCTGAAATGCCACCTTTTCACTTCTTGGCTGTTGACCATGGGCCAGTTACCTAAGCTCTCTGAACCCTCGTTTGCGCAGGGGTGAAAACCACCTGTCCTCTCAGGAGGTCATTCTGAGTGAGATCAGGTGGGCACACGCAGAGCTGCCTAGTAAAAAGCAGGGCACCCGTAAGTCAGAGCTATTCACACTGAGAGGAAGGTGCCAGGGAAGCAAAAGGCTCTCCTAATTGAAGAAGGAAGTGCAGAGTCCAAAAGCGTTGGTGCTTCAGTGTAGGCAAATGAAACACGGAGAGACTCAAGGTGGCAGCCAGTGAAACCCTCTCCCTCTTCCCGGCCAGACTTGCCTCCTCTTCTGGGCTCAGCACCTGAGGAGGAGCTACAAATGGACCCACCGACTGCCATGTGTGCGTGCCATCCCCACGCTCAGACGAGCAGGAATTCTCAGGCTTTTATAAAACACAGCTTTATTTCACTATTCATTTTAACCTAATGGCTGTATGCTTTCATTATATTTGGAGCTGCTGAGCCTGTGGTGGCCCAAGGTGGAGCTCCTTTCCGGAGCACTCAGCCATCCGGCCTCTGGACACTGCCCAGGGTGCCTCACCCTCTGCAAGGCGGCTCAGTTCTGCATGCCCAACAGTCATTACTGGAAGACTCTTCCCGATACAAAGTCAAGATCTACTCCCACTTCTAACCTAGACCTTTTAACAACTGGACGAGTTGCAATTCCCAGCTCCCTTCACTCTCAACCTCTTCACATTTCAGAGAGTGATACATGCATAAGGCAATTCTATGGCACACATAGAAACCAGGTGGTGCTGGAACCACAGATGTGAAACTGAATTCCATTAAAAAAAAAAGAAAAACTCCATGAAACAAACTTACAGAACATACCCTCTTCATCACAATGTTGTATCAACAAGGTATTTTTCAGTGAATGCTATGTAAATTCAGTCACGTCTGAGTCTTTGGGACCCCATGGACTGTAGCCTGCCAGGCTCCTCTGTCCATGGGATTCTCCAGGCAAGAAGACTGCAGTTGATTGCCATGCCCTCCTCTAGGGGATCATCTTGATTCAGGGATCCAATCCGCACCTCTTAGGTCTCCTACAGGTGGGTTCTTTACCACTAGTGCCACCTGGGGAGCCCTAAGGTATTTTTAGAAGATTCCAATTAATGCCATTCAGCACAAAAATCAAAGCTCTCATTTTATAAAAACCAACAATGGATACAAATGTATGAATTTCAGGAGAACAGATAAGGAGGGGTGACTCCTCTTAACTGTAAGAAACTACCGAGAGTCTGTGCTGGGAATCACACCTACACACTTACAGCGCGAGCACACTCAGACACATGCTTCATCACAGAACAAGGACTTGAGATGTGCCTCCCATAGGCTGGGCACTGCTGCTCAGCACACCAAGTGGTAGGACACGGAGGGAGGGAGAGAAAGAAAAAGAAACAAAACGAAGGAAGGAAGGAATTCAGTTTCTGCACATCCAGGATTACTGGCGCACCTGGAAGGTCCAGACTCAACCATACCTGACTGATGGTCTTCTCCATCTGCACCAAGCCCAGGTTGGGCAGTGTGCTTTTTATAAAGTCAACTATGGTTTCTAGATTTTCATGTTGCAGAATCAAGGGCTTATGGCTTCCCAAGAGACTTAAAGCCACTTTAAATATCACCTCTGATCCCTGAAGAAAGATCATATCTGGAAAAACAACAGAAGAGCAAAAAGTTAAGACGGATCCAGTTGCTGATAAAATGGCACTCTGTCCCCTTTCACACATGCTGAAGAGGAGGACAGTGGGAAACACGACCCTAAATTACAAGATCCTGACACTTCAGATTGCGCTGTCAAGACAATACGAAACAATGTATGTAAACAAACTGCTAAAATTTTGTCACAAGCTCAGATTTTCTCACTTCAAAAATATATTACATTCAAGCATACTTCAAAAGTTGAACTGTGAAAAAGAAAACTTTTCATAGTTTATTTATCCAGAAGTTCTCTGGATTTCAAAGGAGTTAATTACCAAAACATATGTTTTCATGGGGAAAACAAAGATATGCATAAATACTCTATCCTAATTTCTGATGCTCCAAGTGAAAAAAAAAAAAAAGCTTGTTTTCTCTGCTTTGAAATAAGGGATTGAATTTAAAGATCTCTAAAAACTTCAAAAAGCCCTCACCACTGCAAAAGCACATTATTAAATATAAATATACTGAATTTTAGCATAATCATGAAATAAAGCACTTTTTCACACTGAAGAATTCAAAGAACTTTATAAGAGTTATTTTTAGCTCTTGTCATTTTTTTCCTCAGAATGGCTGGCAAATGCTAACAATTCCCACATTGACTGCACAGACAGAGGGCAGGCAAGTGGGTCACTGTCAGCCCAGCCCTAGCCCTCCTTTCCCCAGAGGTGAACCCATTCAAAAGGAAACTACAACGCCTGGGGCTCAAGCACAGCCCTACTAACTAACTGCTGGGTGACTACATTCGGGAAAGTTACCTAACAACTGGAATAATAATGTAAGAAGAAATTTTAAAAGACAAGAGTATACATCTAATTAAAGGCAACTGTCCGTATTTCTTTTTTTTTTTTTTTCAGAGGAGGGTGTAGCTGCAGGCGAATGGAAGAGACAAAGCAGCTATCAATTCCATCAGGTTAAGGAAGATAAAAGCAGGTGAGAGGGAGAATCCCCAGTCTGTGCCTCTCTGGGCACAAACCACCGAGCGTGATACTGCTGTGCAGACACGGAGGTGCTGCGTGGCTGTCACGTGACTGGCCTTGGTGCCAGGCTGGGCGGAGCCCTCCGGCAGGTGCTCTCACTGGGTCCAGGGCTACGCTGCTCCCGCAGTTTCCAACTGCTCCTGGTTGAGGGCAGTCCAGAAAGCCGGGATGGACGTGGTACCTCCCCTTAGGTCTGGCTGGAGGTGTTGGGAAGACAAACCAGAGAACCAATCATATCTTTGAAACTGGAGCTTCTTAGGGGGACTGGAACATGAATCAAGGCAGTGCTGTGGAAGCATGTTGCTAAGAAATGCCTGATTTATAAAATATACAGTCTACCCAGGTAATTTGCCACCCAAGAAAATATAAAGATCTAACGAAGATGTATTTTTAAACAGAAATTGTGTTTCCAAAAACAAAGTAAATTTTAAGTTTCTTGGGTTTGGATAGTGAGACTTCAATATGTGACCATTTACAACAGAATAAAAATTGATGGCGTCTCCCAGAGTCAGTATCAAGGCATTCTGCACGGGTCCTGGGGAGTGGGCTGCACTACCTCCCCAGGGACTTGCTAGAGCTGAGAATCTTTAGTCTCTGGGGCAAGAACCTGAAATTCAGATCCAGTCCCATATCTAAGCCAGTTAAATGACAACTGGGCAAGTTTTATGAACATAATCAAATACATAAATCATATCAGCAGTTTTAAGATTAACAAGTCTTTCAAGTTTTATTTCTTAGGATCTTGGTTTTTATAACAAATGTATTTATCAGTAGATTGTGTATGTGTTAGCTGCTCAGTTGTGTCTGACACTTTGCAACCCTAAGGACAAAGATTCCTATGATTCTAAACTTTTCCACACTATGAAGAAACAAAGAGAAATTTGGAGAGGTGGTTTTTTTCTTTTATCTCTTTTTTGGTACCCTAAAACCAAAACCAAATATAACTCTGAGCATGTTCATTTCATTGGCTCTGTCCACATTTAATGTAATGAAAAAGACATGTCTTTCTTAGTGCTGTTCTCAGTACCTTAAAGCACTCTTCTTATTCGTTGAGAAGTGTCTTCAGCTTAACAAGCAACCCACTGAGCATCAAATACATGGGGATTCAGTCACGAAGAGAGAACAAGGAACAAACAGCAGAGACACCAATTATTGGGAGAGTCATGGCCAGGGTGTTCTGAGAACAGGGGATCAGAATGTCCAAGGACGAGAGCAGAGAGCCCAGCCCAATCCTTAGACATTACAGACTGGAATTAAAAGCGTGGTACCTCCCTTAGGTCTGGCTGGAGGTGTTGGGAAGACAAACCAGAGAACCAATCATATCTTTGAAACTGGAGCTTCTTAGGGGGACTGGAACATGAATCAAGGCAGTGCTGTGGAAGCATGTTGCTAAGAAATGCCTGATTTATAAAATATACAGTCTACCCAGGTAATTTGCCACCCAAGAAAATATAAAGATCTAACGAAGATGTATTTTTAAACAGAAATTGTGTTTCCAAAAACAAAGTAAATTTTAAGTTTCTTGGGTTTGGATAGTGAGACTTCAATATGTGACCATTTACAACAGAATAAAAATTGATGGCGTCTCCCAGAGTCAGTATCAAGGCATTCTGCGCACGGGTCCTGGGGAGTGGGCTGCACTACCTCCCCAGGGACTTGCTAGAGCTGAGAATCTTTAGTCTCTGGGGCAAGAACCTGAAATTCAGATCCAGTCCCATATCTAAGCCAGTTAAATGACAACTGGGCAAGTTTTATGAACATAATCAAATACATAAATCATATCAGCAGTTTTAAGATTAACAAGTCTTTCAAGTTTTATTTCTTAGGATCTTGGTTTTTATAACAAATGTATTTATCAGTAGATTGTGTATGTGTTAGCTGCTCAGTTGTGTCTGACACTTTGCAACCCTAAGGACAAAGATTCCTATGATTCTAAACTTTTCCACACTATGAAGAAACAAAGAGAAATTTGGAGAGGTGGTTTTTTTCTTTTATCTCTTTTTTGGTACCCTAAAACCAAAACCAAATATAACTCTGAGCATGTTCATTTCATTGGCTCTGTCCACATTTAATGTAATGAAAAAGACATGTCTTTCTTAGTGCTGTTCTCAGTACCTTAAAGCACTCTTCTTATTCGTTGAGAAGTGTCTTCAGCTTAACAAGCAACCCACTGAGCATCAAATACATGGGGATTCAGTCACGAAGAGAGAACAAGGAACAAACAGCAGAGACACCAATTATTGGGAGAGTCATGGCCAGGGTGTTCTGAGAACAGGGGATCAGAATGTCCAAGGACGAGAGACAGCAGAGCCCAGCCCAATCCTTAGACATTTACAGACTGGAATTAAAAGTAACAATAATTTTCCTTGGAAAAGTGAGCGGATTCCCCACATTTGAACATCCCTGCACGAGGAAGTGAGCTGCCGAAGGTTTCCAGGAACACGGCAGGAGCTCACAACCCCATGGTCAATTCCTCTCCTTTCTCGAGCCAGGCAAAGGGGTTTAACAGGCAGGAGCAGGAACTGAAACTTCGGCTGACTCCACCACTTTGGAAACTGTTTGCTGAGGACACCGTAAATGACTACTGTGCTTTGATGACACTTCAGCAGCCCTGTGACTGTGTTAACGTGTACGGGCACTCTATTTGAAACTCCCTATGAAACAGAAGTGCAATATTCCCGTGGGGGGGAAATGATCGACTCCAAGCGTACAGCCAGTTAGGGTGAACTTACTCTGCGTCTCTTTTCCCAGCACCTTCAAGGGCGTCAAGGGCGCTTTCGCTGGGAGGCCACACACCTGCTGCGAGCCCCCGCATTCCTACCAGGCCCGGGTAGGAGGGAGATGAAGGATGATGACGGCCTCGCCGTCGAACAGCCGCACAGGTTCCACAGAGGCTCGCTTTGTCACCACGGCATCACGTTACCCTGAAGAGCTGTTTTTCCGGGCCATCCAAACAGTCTTGTTTTCCAGTCTATTTCAGTCCTGAAGCCTCTCAGAATCCTCCCATACAGTACAGGTGGCTTTTGTGTTTTGGCCAAACTTTCAGCTTTTCTATTCCACCTCCTCTCTCATCTACTTGACAGCACATCCTATAGAAAACCTCAGGAGCCTAAAAACAGCACAGCTGCCACCTCCAGCAGGAGCAAGAATGGTCCTATTTTTCAGACTCTTTTCCCCCAGGGAGACACTAGAAGGTGAAGAGAACAAGCACCTCTCCCAGGATAGCTCTGGAAAAATACAGGAGGGGGCAATGCTAGATGACATGACACCAGACAGAAGGACTGACGGCCAGTGTGGTCAGTTACCATGTGCGGTCGCGCACAGGCATCGCTGGCAGCTGCCCTCCAAGTGGCATATACTTAATTTGAGGTAAAAGTGAAGTCAAAGTGTCACTCAGTCATGCCGACTCTGCACAGGGAGCGGAGGTGGTGCACCTGGGGACTGATACTGGAAACACGAGACACGACCCCTCAGAGGTCTCCCTGCTGGTTAGGAAACAGTCACGCCCACGGGTGTCCGCGTGCGGGCTAAGTGGCTTCGGCTGTGTCTGACTCTTTGCCACCCCCTGGACTGCAGCCCGCCAGGCTCCTCTGTCCATGGAATTCTCCAGGCAAAATTACTGGAGTGGGCAGCCATTCCCTTCTCCCGGGGATCTTCCCGACCTAGAAACTGAGCCTAGGTCTCCCCCACCGCAAGTAGCCTCATCACCATCCCGACCACAGCTATTAACCTATATATGGGCTATGCTAACTGCAAACTGAGATTCCTTTACTTACATATAAAATAGTTAACAGAAATCCATGTGTTTTTAGGTTTATGCAGGTCTAAATGCCTACACTGAAATGGGCTATAGGCCAAAAAAGCCTACTGTGT
This sequence comes from Tragulus kanchil, assembly GCA_022376925.1. Taxonomy (NCBI): domain Eukaryota; kingdom Metazoa; phylum Chordata; class Mammalia; order Artiodactyla; family Tragulidae; genus Tragulus; species Tragulus kanchil. The sequence continues at coordinate 120,880,414 of JAIOJX010000025.1, read as the reverse complement.
TTGAATATCAGGTTTTGGGATTTAAAATAAAGGTGTCTACTATCAGAGAGCTAAGTCACCCATGCTAATACAGAAACGTTTCTTTAAAAGCCTGCCTTTTCTAGGAAACCTACTAATAAAATGGTTCACTTTTAAGTACTGAGAGATGACATGACAACACAATGCTGTCCTGAGTCCCCACTTCCTGCCGGTAATCTCAGGAGCCCTGAGCCCTGAGTCAGCGGGACGTGCCTCCAGCGCAGCCGGGATGGGTGGGTCCAGGGATCACAGAGACCAGCATTTTTATACATAATATACGATCCATTCTTATACATAGCATACGACCCACCTCTGACTACATAACATTGAGAAGACCCTGCTCTTGTGGCTTCAGCTTTATTTATGAAGTCATTAGGATGAGTTTTACGACAGAAGGGCTGTCCTTTCCAAAGCAGAGTGCTTGTTGTTAATGCCTCTTACCCACATCTCTAGCCTGAGGAAAGAGGGCTCCCACTTGGTGGCCCCAAGCCCAGAACCCCACGCAGCAGTTGCCTCCACACCTGGGGCTGGGGCGGGGACACCCAGCTCAGACCCTTTCAGCCCTTCCTGCCCAGGTCCCTCTTAGAATTTTCTTCCCAAACTGTGTAATTCAACTTTGAGCTGTTTTCAAACTATCTAATAACACTCCTGCCTCCCTCTTTCAGTCTTCACTCCTCTCCATTATCCTTTTCAAAAATATAATAAAGAATTAGGATAAAAAGTGACTAACGGTTTTCTCTTCATTTCTAGAATAAGAAAAGTTTAAGAAAAACACAAATGTTTGACAAGAAAGACAGAAGCCAACAGCTAGATATCTCATAGTTTCTGTGACTTTTTTTTTTTTTGGTAAACTAAGCAGACGATTGAAGACATTTTGTTTTAAATTACGGCATAAAGCCTTCATGAAATCTTATTAATGATTTATTTAACCAGTAACAGTGTCAAGTATCAATTATTTTCAGTGCTTATTTTATTTTTATTTTTTTTTAGGAACAAAATAAAAATCAACTTGGGGGGGTAGGTATGGAAAGGGGGGAGGAATGAATATTTTAAGAACACAGATTCCTAGTAAAATCAAACAGAAACTTCTTTAAAATTTCTTGTGGATAGAAGTAAATGATAATAATCAAAAAAAAAGTCTATGCTTTGGAAGGAAGAGGTGGAGAGACGACAACTCAATGTCCACTTATATTAAAGAGAAAATTTTTAGGATTTCTATAATCTGGATATGGGGCTTCTCAGGTGGCACACTAGTGAAGAACCCACCTCCCAATGCAGGCGACTTGGGTTCAATCCTAGGTTGGGACAATCCTTGGGCAACCCACTCCAATATTCTTGCCTGGGTAATTCTGAGCACTAGCAGTGGGTCCAGGGATCACAGAGACCAGCATTTTATACATAATATACGATCCATTCTTATACATAGCATACGACCCACCTCTGACTACATAACATTGAGAAGACCCTGCTCTTGTGGCTTCAGCTTTATTTATGAAGTCATTAGGATGAGTTTTACGACAGAAGGGCTGTCCTTTCCAAAGCAGAGTGCTTGTTGTTAATGCCTCTTACCCACATCTCTAGCCTGAGGAAAGAGGGCTCCCACTTGGTGGCCCCAAGCCCAGAACCCCACGCAGCAGTTGCCTCCACACCTGGGGCTGGGGCGGGGACACCCAGCTCAGACCCTTTCAGCCCTTCCTGCCCAGGTCCCTCTTAGAATTTTCTTCCCAAACTGTGTAATTCAACTTTGAGCTGTTTTCAAACTATCTAATAACACTCCTGCCTCCCTCTTTCAGTCTTCACTCCTCTCCATTATCCTTTTCAAAAATATAATAAAGAATTAGGATAAAAAGTGACTAACGGTTTTCTCTTCATTTCTAGAATAAGAAAAGTTTAAGAAAAACACAAATGTTTGACAAGAAAGACAGAAGCCAACAGCTAGATATCTCATAGTTTCTGTGACTTTTTTTTTTTTTGGTAAACTAAGCAGACGATTGAAGACATTTTGTTTTAAATTACGGCATAAAGCCTTCATGAAATCTTATTAATGATTTATTTAACCAGTAACAGTGTCAAGTATCAATTATTTTCAGTGCTTATTTTATTTTTATTTTTTTTTAGGAACAAAATAAAAATCAACTTGGGGAGGTAGCTATGCAAACGGGGGAGGAATGAATATTTTAAGAACACAGATTCCTAGTAAAATCAAACAGAAACTTCTTTAAAATTTCTTGTGGATAGAAGTAAATGATAATAATCAAAAAAAAAGTCTATGCTTTGGAAGGAAGAGGTGGAGAGACGACAACTCAATGTCCACTTATATTAAAGAGAAAATTTTTAGGATTTCTATAATCTGGATATGGGGCTTCTCAGGTGGCACACTAGTGAAGAACCCACCTCCCAATGCAGGCGACTTGGGTTCAATCCCTAGGTTGGGACAATCCTGTGGAGAAGGGAATGGCAACCCACTCCAATATTCTTGCCTGGGTAATTCCCTGGACAGAGGAGCCCGGCGGGATACAGCGCATGGAGTCACAAAGAGTCAGACACGACTGAGCACCTGCACACAGAGTATCTGGACATACAAGTGGTCTGCCAAACACTGTCTAAAGTAATACCCTCGATTGTGAACATTCCCTTTAAGGTGCTCTCTAATTCTAAAAACAAATCTAAAAACTACAATAATAACACAGATTCTGGGGTTTCCCTGGTGGCTCAGTAGTAAAGAATCCACTTACCAGTGCAGGTGACATGGCTTTGCTCCCTGGTCCAAGAAACCCCACATGCCATGGAGGAACTAAGCCCATGGGCCTCAACTACCCAGCTCACGCTCCAGAGCCCGGGAACCACAACTACTGAAGCTGCATGCCCTAAAGACTGTGCTCCATAACGAGAGAGGCCAGCCACAACGGGAAGCCTGCCTACGCAACTAGACAACAGCCCACGCTCACCCCAACCAGAGAACGCCTGCATAGCAATGAAGACCCAGTACAACTAATAAATACATAAATAAAGTTAAAAAAAAAAAAAAAAGCACAGGTTTTTAAGCTATCAAGTGACTCAACATAAATGGTACTGAAAACCACTTGGTTGGTGATGGTGATCAATTTTGCAATAACCTCTTCCTCCACAACAAGCAGATAAAAGCAACCGTCAGAGTCACCGCCTCACCTGAAACAGGGAAAGAACCCTGTACTGGAACTGACGACTCACAGCGCCTCACGGAGCTCCCATCCCTGCCGTGTCAAGGCAGCCATTCACATTTTTTTTTAAATAATGGTTTTTAAAAATTATTTATTTGTTTATCTTGGCTATCCTGGGTTTTCACTGCTACCACAGGCTCTTCTCTAGTTGCAGGGAGTGGGGGCTACTCTCCAGTTGAGGTGAGCAGGTTTCTTGTTGCGGTGACATCTCTTCCTGTGGAACCCGGGCTCTAGGGCTCACGGGCTTCAGTTGTTGTGGCCCAAGGGCTCAACAGTTGCGGCTCAGAGGCTCTAGAGCACAGGCTCACTAGTTGTGGCTCATGGGCTTAGCTGCTCCACAGCATGCGGGATCTTCCTGCATCAGGGATCAAACCTGTGTCTCCTGTACTGGCAGGTGAACTCTTCCGTACTGAGCTACCAGGGAAGACACATTCACGTTTTTTACTTTTTAAAGCTGAAGCATAACTGACAGGGCAGTTTTGAGACTTCACACGTGAATACTTATCAAACTTGGACAGAGGCAATCTTCTTGAAAAGTAAATCAAGAAAGGGGGAAATGGTTTTTACATCCGGGGAGCATCCAGTTTAGAATAAAGTACGTGGTTGTGTTGCGTGCTGTAGAATACAAGGAACATAGCTTTTTGGTCTACTTTAAGAAGTGGGAGATGCAACAGCCTTGTAATAGTAGATTGACGTCAGATTTGAAAACATCTAGGTTCAAAAGCCTGAGTGCACTTAAATGTTCATCATTTTGCGGGGCGGCCACGTGCGGCCCGGAGGGCTGAGTGAGAAGCCAGTCGCGCCGGGTCATGGCCCCTCCTGCAGAGGATACACACTGCTGACGGCTCGGGTGAAGAAGGCCATGAGCTGTGCTGCTGGTCTCATGTGGCCACCTTGAATCTACTATACTTGTCATTGTTTAAGAGTAACACTGCTTCCTGGCTTCCCTGGTGGTCCAGTGGGCAAAGAGTCCACCTTGCAGTGCAAGGGACACTGGTTCAATCCCTGGCCCGGAAAGATTCCACGTGATACAGAGCGGCTGGACCGGTGTGTCCAGTTACGAGCCAGCACTCTGGAGTGCATGCACCCAGAGCTGGTGCTCTGCAAAGAGAGAAGCCACTGCGATGGGAGGCCCACACAGGCCAAATAATAAAGATGGAAAAAAAAGACAAAAAGAAAAAAGAGTAACACCGCTTCCTGATAACCCGCCAGTTTGATTCAGGTGAAAGCTGAGCTGATTGTTCCAGTGGATAATAAGGGTACCAAGAAATCCAGAGCCACGTGAGTGAAGTCCTGTTTAATCCTGCAGTACAATGCCAGATGTGATTTTAAATCTCACGTGTGATACTTAAATGGAGAATAAATGAAGGCTTCCTTTATTTATATAATAAAATGCTTGATTTGTGCAGGAAAAAAAAAAAGAAAGCAAAGGTGAAATGGTTTGAAATGTGACCCACCTATGGTTATGGGGCGGAGAAGTGGGAAGTCAAGGCAGGGACAGACCGTGACACGAGGAGCCACACAGAGGAGTGGGAAGCAAAGCAGGGCCAAGGGTAAAAGAGGAGAGCGGAGGAGATGCAGAGGAAACCCAGAAAGAACAGGGGACCGGAAGTTCCCAGCCAAGAAGTCTTAAGGAGCTGCCTGTCAGTGAGCGAGCCCTGGGCCAGAGCAGTAAAGGAAGAAGGTTCAGGAGAAACGTTTCTGGATTGTTCGGCAGGCTCCTCAGCCCAGCCTTCAGGACGTCTGCTCCAGAGGGAGCCTGGCAGGAGGAAATCGGATCCATTTCCCACAAGATGGCGTTGAGGGGAGCCCCTGATCATCGGATGTCAAGCAGGCCCTGACATTTACAAAATTCAACCTCTTCACCGTGAGAATGACCAAGAATGCCCTGTTCCTGCAGAAGAAACAGGACTGAAAATAAGAGTAACATGTAGTAAGTAATAAGAGAACCATGGAGTAACACTACCTGGTTCCCGTCGAACTCGAGAACTCGGGTTCTGCAAACTGCCTTGCGCACACTCACCGAAGACTCTGGCCACGAAGCCTAAGGGGAACTGTGAGGCGAACACGGTGAGGAACCAGGGCGCGGCGTAGAGGCTGGGGCCGATCTCGTGCTCCTCTAGGTGGTTGTAGAGGTCCCTGTGGTAGTCGTGGAGCAGCCTCGAGAGCTGGTACATCTGGATCTGCAGGGACACACGCAGGGTCCTGGGGAGACGGCAGCTCCACCCCACTTGGAGGTGGGAAAGGACAACCCTGAGAACCGTCTCCCGAGGCCCTGCTCTTGGCTCTGTCTCGTCTGGCCAAGGCTCGCTGGGGCTGCCGTGAGGCTGGGGCTGGCTGGCCCTCACGGTGGGGCTCCTGCTGCTGCTGTCTTTCTGTTTTCTCTCCCCTTGCGTTCCTCAGCTAAGAGAAGCTCACATCTGTTTCATGGAAATGTATAAATTCTTGTACAGATGCACGTTCTTAGCAAAGCTCAAAGCCAGGAGAGTTTAAGATAAAAAGTCAGCCTCTTGCCAAAAGTGGTGTGGGAGCACAGATTCTGTAGAAAGACGATACTGTACTTGTTCCCTTATAACTTCCTGCTGGATCCCCCCAACCACTCAAGAGGCACACAAGTGTGGCTTCTTCAGGTTTATAACACAGGAAAGATAAAGTAAGACGATAAGGGTTTATCTCAAGATGGAGAAAATAACCCTTCCAACTGGGCTGGACCCGGGATGGCAGGGGCTAAGGAATGGGGGTGGGGTCCCTGTCAGTGGAAGCACCAAACACACCAGGAGGTAGGACCCAGCCGCCTGACGGCGGGCCCTGGAGGCAGACAGGCCTTGGTTTAATCCCGGCTCTGCACCTGCTACTGGGTGACCTGCTCTAATGATTTAATGCATCACCTCTCTGAGCCTTAGCTTTCCCAGCAATAAACTGGGCTCAACACTGTCTTCCTGAGGGTGGAGGGGAGAAGTGCACATGAACCACCTGGTGTAACACCTGGCGCAGAGCAAGTGCTCAGCAGTGACAGACGCTGCACTGTCACCGATGGTGGGACACTTCCTTAGACACACCTGGAAAGGGACCATGAGCATGTTTAGCATCCACCTTTATCACAGACAGATGGCAGGGTCTCTACCTGTAAAATGATCATGTCTGGCCGGTACTGTTTCCGCAGTCCCATGTCAAACATCAGAAACTTGAGCATGTGAAACGCCTCTTCCTCGCCCATGTGAAGCAGCAGGATGCCTGCCACAAAGCTGAGGCCTTGGCAGTAGCCCACTTCTTGGTCAAGGAGCGAGTAGGCCTTCAGGATGTTGTAGAGTGAGAGCTGCCCTGCGCCCAGCTGAGCCGAGTAGTAGGGGTGCGTTGGAAAGGTTCGTCCTGTGAAAACAAAACACGTTTGCTATTATTTTTTAAAAAGAAAGCCTACTGAACCAGAAAGCCAGTGTGGTTTGGGTTAAAGGAACACATCTTACAAGTGGGATCATGTCATAAGTCAGCTCTGTAAACAAAGTCAGTGGGTTGTTCTGGCAAAATAATATTTACAATTAAGAAGCAGCAATTAATCATGGTGTAAGGTGGAAGAAATGAGAGCCACCTTCAGGCCTGCTAGCTATTTGGATTTCAGTCTAAAACAGAAAGAAAACTGTGGGCCTTCTTCAGGTCTCTTTTTTTAACTTCCTGCTGGATCCCCCAACCACTCAAGAGGCACACAAGTGTGGCTTCTTCAGTTTAAAAAAATAAAGTAAGGCGATAAGGGTTTATCTCAAGATGGAGAAAATAACCCTTCCAACTGGGCTGGACCCGGGATGGCAGGGGCTAAGGAATGGGGGTGGGGTCCCTGTCAGTGGAAGCACCAAACACACCAGGAGGTAGGACCCAGCCGCCTGACGGCGGGCCCTGGAGGCAGACAGGCCTTGGTTTAATCCCGGCTCTGCACCTGCTACTGGGTGACCTGCTCTAATGATTTAATGCATCACCTCTCTGAGCCTTAGCTTTCCCAGCAATAAACTGGGCTCAACACTGTCTTCCTGAGGGTGGAGGGGAGAAGTGCACATGAACCACCTGGTGTAACACCTGGCGCAGAGCAAGTGCTCAGCAGTGACAGACGCTGCACTGTCACCGATGGTGGGACACTTCCTTAGACACACCTGGAAAGGGACCATGAGCATGTTTAGCATCCACCTTTATCACAGACAGATGGCAGGGTCTCTACCTGTAAAATGATCATGTCTGGCCGGTACTGTTTCCGCAGTCCCATGTCAAACATCAGAAACTTGAGCATGTGAAACGCCTCTTCCTCGCCCATGTGAAGCAGCAGGATGCCTGCCACAAAGCTGAGGCCTTGGCAGTAGCCCACTTCTTGGTCAAGGAGCGAGTAGGCCTTCAGGATGTTGTAGAGTGAGAGCTGCCCTGCGCCCAGCTGAGCCGAGTAGTAGGGGTGCGTTGGAAAGGTTCGTCCTGTGAAAACAAAACACGTTTGCTATTATTTTTTAAAAAGAAAGCCTACTGAACCAGAAAGCCAGTGTGGTTTGGGTTAAAGGAACACATCTTACAAGTGGGATCATGTCATAAGTCAGCTCTGTAAACAAAGTCAGTGGGTTGTTCTGGCAAAATAATATTTACAATTAAGAAGCAGCAATTAATCATGGTGTAAGGTGGAAGAAATGAGAGCCACCTTCAGGCCTGCTAGCTATTTGGATTTCAGTCTAAAACAGAAAGAAAACTGTCTACCCTCTCAACAGGCCCCTGCTCTCCAGAGACCTGCAGTTCTCTATCCCAGGCACATCGCCCCATCGCCCTGCCCCTCCACACCCCTGGCTCTCTACCCCACCCATGCCGCCCCATCGCCCTGCCCCTCCACACCCCTGGCTCTCTACCCCACCCATGCCGCCCCATCGCCCTGCCCCTCCACACCCCTGGCTCTCTACCCCACCCATGCCGCCCCATCGCCCTGCCCCTCCACGCCCTGATCAGTTTTCCCCAGACTACTGGTTTTCTGCAAGTGCTTCATACCACCTGTGCATTTCTACACAGCAAGCCCTCTACAGACAAACATGTTCCATTCCAAGAGTGTGTGTTAAGTCCAATCTGTTCATAAGTCCAACAAAAAAGTTAGCCTAGGTACTGAAGTAACACAGTCGGCTGTCTAGTGCCGTACTGAAAAGGTATATAAACTTTTCACACAAATAATACCTAAAACCTAAACATTTTTAATCTTACGGTACCTTGAAAAGTACAGCACAGTAGCTGGCACACAGGGGCTGGCGTTGAGTGATGAGGCAAGAACAGTGACTGGCTGGAGGTGGGAGAGGAGGTGGGGGATGGTAGCGCTGAAGGACTGTCAGCAACAGGACACAGACGGCAAGCTCCAACCTCCCTTACGCCTGAGGCTGACAACAGCACAGGTACGGGTTCCTTGGCTGAACCAGATCCACGTCTGCATCTTTGCAAGTTCCAAACTTGAAGGTTCATATGTGGGACTTTAAAATAGTGCTCTTTACAGAGAGATTTTAGAGTGAGAGCTGCCCTGCGCCCAGCTGAGCCGAGTAGTAGGGGTGCGTTGGAAAGGTTCGTCCTGTGAAAACAAAACACGTTTGCTATTATTTTTTAAAAAGAAAGCCTACTGAACCAGAAAGCCAGTGTGGTTTGGGTTAAAGGAACACATCTTACAAGTGGGATCATGTCATAAGTCAGCTCTGTAAACAAAGTCAGTGGGTTGTTCTGGCAAAATAATATTTACAATTAAGAAGCAGCAATTAATCATGGTGTAAGGTGGAAGAAATGAGAGCCACCTTCAGGCCTGCTAGCTATTTGGATTTCAGTCTAAAACAGAAAGAAAACTGTCTACCCTCTCAACAGGCCCCTGCTCTCCAGAGACCTGCAGTTCTCTATCCCAGGCACATCGCCCCATCGCCCGCCCCCACCCCACCCCCGGCTCTCTACCCCCCCCCCGCCGCCCCATCGCCCTGCCCCTCCACACCCCTGGCTCTCTACCCCACCCATGCCGCCCCATCGCCCTGCCCCTCCACACCCCTGGCTCTCTACCCCACCCATGCCGCCCCATCGCCCTGCCCCTCCACGCCCTGATCAGTTTTCCCCAGACTACTGGTTTTCTGCAAGTGCTTCATACCACCTGTGCATTTCTACACAGCAAGCCCTCTACAGACAAACATGTTCCATTCCAAGAGTGTGTGTTAAGTCCAATCTGTTCATAAGTCCAACAAAAAAGTTAGCCTAGGTACTGAAGTAACACAGTCGGCTGTCTAGTGCCGTACTGAAAAGGTATATAAACTTTTCACACAAATAATACCTAAAACCTAAACATTTTTAATCTTACGGTACCTTGAAAAGTACAGCACAGTAGCTGGCACACAGGGGCTGGCGTTGAGTGATGAGGCAAGAACAGTGACTGGCTGGAGGTGGGAGAGGAGGTGGGGGATGGTAGCGCTGAAGGACTGTCAGCAACAGGACACAGACGGCAAGCTCCAACCTCCCTTACGCCTGAGGCTGACAACAGCACAGGTACGGGTTCCTTGGCTGAACCAGATCCACGTCTGCATCTTTGCAAGTTCCAAACTTGAAGGTTCATATGTGGGGGACTGTACTTTTAAACCACAGGTAGTGCTCTTGTACACACTGGGAAAGGGCTGGCATTTGCTTTTATACAAAACAGTTGCCTCTCAAAGAGAAGTCAAAATGCTCTCAACATCCTGATTTTCACAAAAAGCGGGTACTAGGACAAACTTTAAAGACTTCTTTTGTCCAGGAGACCTGTGTGGCTGAAACCTGTCACATCCCACCTCCCCTCCCTCTCTGGAGTGTGACTTCACGGGGAAGGGTGTTTCCAGGGAGCAGAGACGCGCCGGATCTGAGAGATGCTCAGCCGGGGCCACGCAAGGACCCAGGTGAGACTCAACGGCCTCGCCTGGATCCGCAAAGGGAGAAGTGCATCAAGGCCACAAGGGAAAGGGTCACCTTAATTATTCAGTCTCAGAAAAGAGAGGAGGACACACTCCAGTGTTCTTCCCCAGCCCTGTGAGAAGGCATTTAATCAATCCGTCAGTTTACCTGAACTTAAAAGATTTAAGTGAATGCATTTGTCACTCAGTTGTGTCCGACTCTGCGACCCCAGTGGACTTAGCCCACCAGGCTCCTCTGCCCAAGGAACTTCCCAGGCAAGAATATAATTTAGCAGGACAGCAATAGTCTTTCCTGATTTCCTGTCCTATGTCCACTTCCTTCCTGCTGTTCTACCTCTCCCCTCAGCAAGCCCTCCCCAAACACACCCTGCACACGTCACCCCACTGCTGCAAGGCCATCAAGAGCTCCCCGACCCCATCCCGGGCTCCACCTGCTCTCCTCCCCTACCTCCCACCTTCACACTCTGCTTTGGGGGGGTTTCTACCCCAAACTTTTCACACAAATAATACCTAAAACCTAAACATTTTTAATCTTACGGTACCTTGAAAAGTACAGCACAGTAGCTGGCACACAGGGGCTGGCGTTGAGTGATGAGGCAAGAACAGTGACTGGCTGGAGGTGGGAGAGGAGGTGGGGGATGGTAGCGCTGAAGGACTGTCAGCAACAGGACACAGACGGCAAGCTCCAACCTCCCTTACGCCTGAGGCTGACAACAGCACAGGTACGGGTTCCTTGGCTGAACCAGATCCACGTCTGCATCTTTGCAAGTTCCAAACTTGAAGGTTCATATGTGGGGGACTGTACTTTTAAACCACAGGTAGTGCTCTTGTACACACTGGGAAAGGGCTGGCATTTGCTTTTATACAAAACAGTTGCCTCTCAAAGAGAAGTCAAAATGCTCTCAACATCCTGATTTTCACAAAAAGCGGGTACTAGGACAAACTTTAAAGACTTCTTTTGTCCAGGAGACCTGTGTGGCTGAAACCTGTCACATCCCACCTCCCCTCCCTCTCTGGAGTGTGACTTCACGGGGAAGGGTGTTTCCAGGGAGCAGAGACGCGCCGGATCTGAGAGATGCTCAGCCGGGGCCACGCAAGGACCCAGGTGAGACTCAACGGCCTCGCCTGGATCCGCAAAGGGAGAAGTGCATCAAGGCCACAAGGGAAAGGGTCACCTTAATTATTCAGTCTCAGAAAAGAGAGGAGGACACACTCCAGTGTTCTTCCCCAGCCCTGTGAGAAGGCATTTAATCAATCCGTCAGTTTACCTGAACTTAAAAGATTTAAGTGAATGCATTTGTCACTCAGTTGTGTCCGACTCTGCGACCCCAGTGGACTTAGCCCACCAGGCTCCTCTGCCCAAGGAACTTCCCAGGCAAGAATATAATTTAGCAGGACAGCAATAGTCTTTCCTGATTTCCTGTCCTATGTCCACTTCCTTCCTGCTGTTCTACCTCTCCCCTCAGCAAGCCCTCCCCAAACACACCCTGCACACGTCACCCCACTGCTGCAAGGCCATCAAGAGCTCCCCCGACCCCCATCCCCGGGGCTCCACCTGCTCTCCTCCCCCCTACCTCCCACCTTCACACTCTGCTACAGGGCTTTAACCTGGGAACAGCTCTTCGTGGTCACCCACCCCGCCTCCATAGAGACAGAGCACCACCCACCTCTGCCCCTCCCGCCCGCACCCCGCCCCCACAGTCTCTGGGTCACCAACAGGAAGGGGTGGCAGAACCCACAGGAGTCGTGTGGCACGGAGGAACACCGAGAAAGGTTTATTTTTAAATTCAATCTGTCAGTGCTGTATCATTTTTGCTCATCAGATGCCTTCTTGTGTTAGATGCTACCAACCCGTCAAGTCTGCCTTGCCGCTGTCTCAGGGACAGGCCCTGATGTCCTCGATGAAGGAAAGCTGTCTGCAGCCGCCTGGACAGGCATTCCTGTGTATTCCGTGAGACTCTCAAGTGCCACTTCCTGACCTACAGAGACAGTGAGACAGTCCCCGAGCCCCTCCTCAGCTGAGGAAAGAGGAATGGCCGGCCGCTCAACCAACATGAACGCAGCCTGTGTTTTACACTAAATTGCATTTGGGGAGACAACGCCTTCCTGTATTTATCTAACATGGTAATAAATATTGATAGAAATTATCAAAGTCAAAAAATATAAATAAAATAAAGAAATTATCAAAGTCAAAAAAGCTCTTTGGTAAACAAACAAACGCTCCCAGCAGTGTTTCAGAGTGAAGGAATCCTGAGGTGCAGAGCTTGGGAACAACTGCCCTAGGCCAGCGACCACCGCCCACGAAAAGAGGAGGACACTCCAGTGTTCTTCCCCGGGAGAAGGCATTTAATCAATCCGTCAGTTTACCTGAACTTAAAAGATTTAAGTGAATGCATTTGTCACTCAGTTGTGTCCGACTCTGCGACCCCAGTGGACTTAGCCCACCAGGCTCCTCTGCCCAAGGAACTTCCCAGGCAAGAATATAATTTAGCAGGACAGCAATAGTCTTTCCTGATTTCCTGTCCTATGTCCACTTCCTTCCTGCTGTTCTACCTCTCCCCTCAGCAAGCCCTCCCCAAACACACCCTGCACACGTCACCCCACTGCTGCAAGGCCATCAAGAGCTCCCCCGACCCCCATCCCCGGGGCTCCACCTGCTCTCCTCCCCCCTACCTCCCACCTTCACACTCTGCTACAGGGCTTTAACCTGGGAACAGCTCTTCGTGGTCACCCACCCCGCCTCCATAGAGACAGAGCACCACCCACCTCTGCCCCTCCCGCCCGCACCCCGCCCCCACAGTCTCTGGGTCACCAACAGGAAGGGGTGGCAGAACCCACAGGAGTCGTGTGGCACGGAGGAACACCGAGAAAGGTTTATTTTTAAATTCAATCTGTCAGTGCTGTATCATTTTTGCTCATCAGATGCCTTCTTGTGTTAGATGCTACCAACCCGTCAAGTCTGCCTTGCCGCTGTCTCAGGGACAGGCCCTGATGTCCTCGATGAAGGAAAGCTGTCTGCAGCCGCCTGGACAGGCATTCCTGTGTATTCCGTGAGACTCTCAAGTGCCACTTCCTGACCTACAGAGACAGTGAGACAGTCCCCGAGCCCCTCCTCAGCTGAGGAAAGAGGAATGGCCGGCCGCTCAACCAACATGAACGCAGCCTGTGTTTTACACTAAATTGCATTTGGGGAGACAACGCCTTCCTGTATTTATCTAACATGGTAATAAATATTGATAGAAATTATCAAAGTCAAAAAATATAAATAAAATAAAGAAATTATCAAAGTCAAAAAAGCTCTTTGGTAAACAAACAAACGCTCCCAGCAGTGTTTCAGAGTGAAGGAATCCTGAGGTGCAGAGCTTGGGAACAACTGCCCTAGGCCAGCGACCACCGCCCACTCACAGTCTTGGGCGACTCCAGGCAAAGGGAGGGGGCGGGCCTCATGGGAGGAAAACGGACCAGGTTACACGTGTTTGTGGACAATCACGGTTACACGATCCGGCGCTGACACCCGCCGGCTCTAGCCCCAACTGGGAAGATCCTCTGCTAGCACTGGGAAAGAAAAAGAACGAAACTCATGGAGACAGCACCTGTGTCGCTGATCTGTGGCGGGTGAGTCCTGGGCGGTGCACGCACAGAGCACATTCAGCCCCGCGCCCTGCGGCTCACACACAGGCCACCCGCAAGGCTGTTCAGGCTGCACTGGTGTGCGAGAATGGACAAGTTTCTTTCCTTTGCCTGTTTCACAAACAGCCTGGAGATTTCTGCATCTCTAGGGAGGGGTTCTGGCAATCGAGCAATCTCTCTGAGGAGCTCGGTCTGCTCACACGCAGCCCTAGAACTACGTGAGCACCGAGGCTCCCTCTTGGCCAAGAGTGGTGATGCTGAGACCTTCTCACAGTGCTGCATCTAGCTCCGAGCAGAACTCAAGGCGGAAGGAAAAATGCCTTCTGAATGATGTCTCACCATTTTCATTAAAAAAAACTCCATCCCCAGTAGTTCAGTGCCTGCACCCTCACTAGAATACAGGATCCTAGAGTGAGCAGATGCACCGTGAGCTCGAGAAGCACCTGCAGCTCAGCACTGAACGACACGGGCAGGCAGATGGGGGCTTAAGAAGGCAGCAGATGGGCTTCCCTGGTGGTCCAGTGGGTGAAGAGTTCACCCTGCAGTGCAAGGGACCGGTTCGATCCCCAGCCTGGGAGGATTCCACGTACTGAGGAGCCACTGTGTCCAATTATGAGCCAGTGCCTTGGAGTGCATGCGCCCAGAGCTAGTGCTCTGCAACGAGAGAGACCACTGCGATTGGAGGCCCACACAGGCCAAAGAATAATAAAGATGGATGAAAACTTAAAAAACAAAAACAAAAACGATGACTTAGAGGTAAAAAGAAAGAAAAAAAAAGAAGGCAGCACTCTCCTGTATACAAACTCTATAGGAAACAGCTCTATAGGAGTCCAGCGACTGAGCTGGAACTGGCTCCCACTGGCCTGTGCACATCTCTGCTCAACTCTGTGATCAGTGACAGCAAATCCGGAGCTCAGTGTAGCTAGAGTGAGAGTGTTGATACATGGAACCCTGAAAGTGCTGACATCAGGGCTTCTTCTGCAGGGTGTGGGGGAGTTGGCTGTTACACAGTTGCCAGCCCACCCCTGACTGGCTGGAAAGGCATAGCTGAGGTGTTAGATCTCTAAGAGAGCAAGTGATGTCACATCACTTTATTCCTTCATCACCCACACTTAGTTACGTCATTTTGAGGTTAAAGAGGGTATTTAGAATTATCAAATACATATGAAATCATGATGTGCTCTTGCTAGCAGAGACTATGGCAGACTATCTGGAGTCATGTGTGTGTGTATAAATAATGTGTGTGAGTGTAGGTAGCTCTTGATGCAAGAATGTATTAAGACTCTTGAGCTGCAATCATTCAACTGACCTCCTAAGGCAAAGTCCCCAACTGGACAGGCAGGTGTGTTATGTAACAAGATTGCTGCAGGACAAATTCTAGGTACTTCTCTGTCCTTTGCCATTAATGATTTTTAGTTCTTCACACAGGACTTCAGTCCAACGATGAAACAGAAAATAGTGCTCGCCACCAGCACGCCTCTACTGGTCAGGAACAGCCCCGCGCACTCCTCAAAGCACCCGGCCCTGGGCTCCCGGCAGCCAGGCCAGGCCGGGAGGGAGGAGAGAAGCCCTCCCCTCTGCCCTTCTGTGGCAAGGCAAGTTCAACACTCCAGCTGGTTCTTAATCTCAGAGGTTCGTCTCCTCATCTTTAAAGGAGTCTAAAAGAGGAAAAAATTCTCTCTTATAACACTTGGATTATAGCTCCTATTCCAGATACGAGGCAGTTTTACACCTTCAATTAAAATACTTAATGTGGAAGCACAAATCCATGACAGCTGCCAGGTTGGATTCTTGATCAAATGTGTCTGAGTACGTGCTCTGCCTCTCCCTGCAGCTTGGACACACCCAAACCCACCTCGGGAACACCGCCCGACAGTCTCTGCAAGTTATCAGAAAATGCTACCTGTGATCACTGAGAGACGCGTCAGACCTCGGCAGGTATATAAACTAAGCCACCACATGACTGACTACAAAACACAGATTAAAACAACAAGTGACTGATGTGGGGGCGGCCAGGAGCAGTTTCTCAGCCTGCCCTCTGTTTCAACAGTGACCCTCCATTTCCAGACCTGGTCCAGCATGGCTCCGGTCAGCTTCCTGTTGTGTGTGGGAGGGGCACGGACAGCCCCTGGGGAAGCGCCGACAGTAGGATGCGTGGGAGAGGAGCAACCGACAGGGCAGGGGGCGAGGAGCCTGAAGGGGGTCGCCAGCTTGCTGCCTGGTGTCCCCCACGGCCACTCGCGTGGCTACAACCAATCAGGAGGCACAGCCAGAAGGCAGGATGCTGGGCAGTACAGGCCGTCCGGCCAGGACGGCCTGCCAGAGAAGAGAAAGATCCCGACTGCCTGAGGGCGGCACAGGTGCAGCGGCTGGAGCCAGGCCTGAGGGCGGGACGGTCTCCTGAACTCAGGCCTAGTATGACGAGCTAAGTGCCACCAACTGCTCTGTTTTCTCCTGGCTGGGTGGGGCCAACTCTGACGGTGTTTCTCCACCTAATCAGAGGAGGGAAAGGCTGTGCAGACGGCTGTGCCTCTACAGGAGGCAGAGTCAAGACAGACATAAGCCACAGGTGTCCTGGAGGGGACACGACACAGAGACTAAAAAGACAATGGTTCTAGAACTTTCTGCCACTGAAGAGCAGCAGCCAGTACCTCAGGCAAAGCACACCACTTCCAAAGTGGAAATAATATGTGTCCAAGTCCATACAGGGTTATGTAAGGCTGAAATCCAGTAAAGCTAGAAAACATGGTTCACAAACTGTAAAACACAGCCCCACTTTTTAATATAAAGTCTATTATTCTCACTCTTAGGAGGAAAACAAAATCTTGCAGAAGTGGATTAGATTAATAGCTAATGTCAGATAATAAAGCAAAAAACAAGAAAACAAAAATCCTTGCAAACCCAAAATACATCCAACCAGCAAGTGTTCTGTTCTTCTGGCCAGGACACAGATGCCACTGTTTAGGAAAACCTGACACAGGGTGCTCTTGTGCTGCACACCGTTGTTGGTCCTGGAGCAAGCCCCACAGTGTAGACAAAATAAAAGTCACAGACAAAACAAGTGACTTGGCAAATGCCACCTTGTGAGAGGTGAGGCGGGAGCAACGGGCAGAGTCTGGAGGAACCTCCAGGCGTGGCCTCCCCGAACCCAGTGGAGCCAGAGCCAACAGGCTCAGGGCCCCTGGGCCCTGCGGAGTCTGGGCCAGCGCGCGGCTTCCTCCAGCCCAAGGTAGGAGGGGAGGCTGGCCCTGGAGGAAGCCTGGAGAGCCGCACAGATGTCACCTGGGAAACGCTCTGTTGGAAATAGCTTCTCTGGGACCTTGGGGAGTACTAAGGGATGGGAAACAAGTGAAGTGGAGAGACGAGGCCGCGCCATCAGGAGGGGCAGTGGGGGTGGGGTCGCAGCTAGGCTTCGGGTGCACATGCTAAGGGTGAGAGGCGGGGGGGCGACGAGGCAAGAGGACCTGAGTGCAGCCTGGCCCTGCCTGGGAGTGAAGAGAGGCTGGCTCTGGCTTGCGCAGACTTGTGCCAACTAGAGGAAAGGCAGCCGTGGGCCTCTGGGCAGGGCGGAGCTGGGGGTGCTGTGTAAACACACCGGGGTGGGGCCAGCCCTGCCCTCGTGCTGACCCAGCCTTCTCTCCCCTCTGCAGAAAAATGACTGCCTGCCTCCCAGCAGTGGAACAATGAGAGGGGGGTTACTGAAAGACAGCGGAGAGAAGAGAGCCTCTCAATCAGGACAGCTCGTTCTCCTCCCTTTCCCAGAAAGAGGGTGGGGGGCAGGGTGGGAGAGACACAGAGACGTCTGTACTCCCTCCTCCCTCTCAACCTCCTACCCCCCATTTATTTTCCCCCCAGTTCACATGATAGGAACATGATGTCATGTTTTCTGTTACTCATCACATTAGCAAACACAGCCACTGCCAATGTATGAAACTGCCTCCTTGGGGTCAGCAGGACAAATGGGCCCCAGCCCCAGGCCTCAACATTTTCACTGTTCAGTCGCGGCCTCGCGAGCATCACCCTTGGCCCAGCCGGCCGCTCCTAGGAGCGCGTGGGGCTCCCGGGCCGAGGGCCTGAGGGACGGGGGGGGCCCACTGCAGCCCAGAGCCAGAGGCGTTTAGGGCCTGGAGGCAGCTGTGCGACTGCGGTCAGCACTTGATCTCTCTGTTGACACAGGGCCAACTTCCCGAGGCTGTTGGGAGGGTCACGGGAGATTGGGAGGCCAGCACAGTGCCTCATAGTCAACATCAAGAGATTTATTGAGCGCCTACCATGTGACAGGTTCTGTCCTAGGAGCCGGGGTACAATGGCCAACAGCCCCAGTCCAGCCCACTGTGGGAGGGTCTGAGCCTACCGGGGAGAAGGGCAATAAAACGGCACTGCACAGAGCTGCGCGGTGTGGGGCTGGGCCCACAGGCCTAGAGCCCACTGCTCAGTGGCTCGCCAGCTGTGCTATGCCAGGTAGGTTACCTAAGCGAAAACGAAAGTGCCAGTCACTCAGCCGTGTCTGACTCTGCTGTCCCATGGGCTGTAGCCCGCCAGGCTCCTCTGTCCACAGAACTCTCCAGGCGAGAATACTGGAGTGGGTTGCCGTGCCCTTCTCTGGGGGATCTTCCCAACCCAGGGTTGGGCCCCGGTCTCCTGCACTGCAGGCAGATTCCTTATCGTCAGAGCCATCAGGGAAGCAGGTCAATGTTCTCAACTCCACACGAGGATAGAGGGACACCTCCCTGACCATGCTGTGAGGATTCAAGGAAGGAGTTTAACCAACTTCACCCAACCTTTGGTACAAGGGAAAGTTAAGTATTAGCTTGAGATAATAATGGTAACTGTAATAATCCTAAATGTTCTAAGTCTGCTGTGGGGAGTGTAGAAAGTGGACGAATGCTTAGCAGAGGCACCTGACCCAGCCTGAGGATGGGAGAAGAGGCTACACCAGGAACAGCTTCTCAGAGACAACATTCAGGCTTAAGCAGGAAGGGGAACATTTATGAAGTCTTCCCTGATGAAGTGCTGTGAGGCCAGAGAGAGAAGCCCTGCTACTGCCCAACCCAGCTACACGTCGAATGGCTGGAGGCGCCCTGCCTCCCCCTGTCGCTGTGCTGAGGAACCTCAGGGAGGCAGCCTCGATGCAGCCCACACCCAGCCTGGGAAGCCCAGGGCCGCTCCTCCCAGGATGGTGCTCCTCCCGGGATGGTGCTCCTCCTGGGACGGAGCAGGACTGCATGCTCTAGAAGCAGCAGGGCCTGCAGGCCCTGGGGGAGGCAGAGGCTGGAAAGGTCGCCTCGGCGCGGGGCGGGTGGCTGACAAGACAGCAGGTCCTCTGTGTCCATGGTGACACTTAATTTCACATGTTCTCCTCTGCGGGAACTGCAAATGCATCCAGGACGGCTTCCACCTCACCACTTCTGAAACTGCTCGAGAGACCAGGTGGCTCCCTGTTTCCAGAATAAACAAGGTGCTCTCACAAACTGCTTGTTACATGTTTTTCTAATAAATCCTGTGTGTAAACCACAAAGACCAGGGAGTGGCTCCTGTAATGAAAGGCAGCCTGGGCTGTGACACCTGCATTTCAGGCTGTGCGTCCCATCGATTAGAACCCTCGTATGGACATCTGGGTCACTGAACTGAACCCCGGGCAGAGCCGGAGCCTCCACGGTGGCCAGCGCCTGGCCACAGAGTGAGCAACCCGTCTGGTGCAAGGCATCTGTGAGGACTGCGGGGCATTGTTAATTGATCGCTAGACCTAAAGGCAGATCAGTACCTAACTCAGTCTCTTAGACTTTTCGAGGGAGCGAGGCTTCTGCTTTCACGTCGAGTGGACAGCTGGCTTACCGAGGTCGATGAGAATGGCGTGCTGCTGGGAGGTGAGCTTCTTCAGGAGCTCTTTGTAGGGCGTGTCCTTGGGCTGCTGTTTACTGGGGAAGGGGTGTGTCAGGTGGTACTGCTCTGCTAGGAACTTCCAGATTTCACCCCGGTGGTGTCGTGGCACACCTTCAAGAGGCGGGTGGAAAAAACACAGACTTCAGGTACAGAATACAACTTAGTAATAAACATGAGTTCTGTTTCATTCCACCGATCCAGCTTCTTGTTCCATGATGAATTAACAGCACAGGATGGTAATAAAGCAACCAACATTCTGTCCCATTTGCTCCCTCCCTTCCTCCACACCCCATGCCATTCTTCCCTCAGCTCCCCAGCACCCTCCTAACCTTTCAAAATATATACACACTATGTTTGGACTCTGCCAGACTCTGCAGTAAACTGATGAATGACGTGAAAACCCCTAACTAGCACCAATTAGCTATGTTCTCAGGAAATTAACTGCGAGCATGTGAAACAACACGCTCACAGTTATTTCATAGCAAATAAGACGGGCAAACAATGGAAAGAGTGACAGACTTTATTTTCTTGGGCTCCAAAATCACTGCAGTTGGTGGCTGCAGCCATGAAATTAAAAGACACTTGTTCCTTGGAAGAAAAGCTATGACAAGCCTAGACAGTGTATTAAAAAACAGAGACATCGCCTTGCTGACAAAAGTCCATACAGTCAAGGCTATGGTTTTCCCAGTAGTCATGTATGGATATGAGAGTTGGACCATAAAGAAGGCTGAGCGCTGAAGAACTGATGCCTTTGAACTGCGGTGCTGCAGAATGCTTTTGAGAGTCCCTTGAACTGCAAGGAGATTAACCAGTCAATCCTAAAGGAAATCAACCTTGACTATTCACTGGAAGGACTGATGCTGAATGTGAAGCTCCAATACTTTGGCTACTTGATGCAAAGAGATGACTCACTGGAAAAGACCCTGATGCTGGGGAAAATAGAAGGCAAAAGGAGAAGGGGACAAGAGAGGATGAGACGGTTGGATGGCATCACTGAGTTAATGGACATGAGTTTAAGCAACCTCTGGGAGACAGTAAAGGACAGCAAAGCCTGGCACGCTGCAATCCATGGGGTCACAATGAGTTGGCCATGACTGAACTGAATTGATGTGAAATGATGCTGCAAAATGTGATCTCAGAGAAGGGATAGAAGCAACCAAGTGAGTCTGGATGAAGGACATGAAGGGTTCCTGGATTCCTTCCCTGGTGCCAAGGCTCAAGAGTGAGAGAAAAGAAAGCAAAGCCAAGTCAGAGGGAGAGAACCGCCAGCATTCACCTGGACCCCCGGGCAGGTGGCAGTGAGGCTAGATGGGCTTTACTAGAGGGAAAACCAAGGGCCTTGATGTGGTAGCTGAAGGGACTCCTTGAATGTTTGAAGCTGGGGAAGAATCAAAGCTGAGATTCTGGACTAGTGATTGGACATCCTTCTGCAAAGGTGTGCTGGAGAAAGGGGCCAGCGGTCAGACGGGGGACTGCATGAACATGCCCTGCTGGGCATTCGACGTGGACCTGAAAGCAAGAAAAATTATCTACGAGTCTCTTTCTAACATGAGTGAGCTGAATATTCACAGAGCTTTTAAAGTGTCATCTAAGAAATGTTCACTTAGAGTCAATGAGGGCAAAGCTCATTAGAAAAAGAGCCTGTTCTGAATCAGATTCTTATGTTCATGACTCCGCTGTTTCAAGGCCTAGATGTGGAAATGGGAAGACCAAGAAAATAGCAGGATAAGACATCTAATCCTTCTCGTCCCTGAGAGAAGCGTTCTTCAGAGAAAGAGAGCCTCCAACTCAGGGACTAATCTTTCCATCCAGAAAAGCCACGTGAGGACCGTTCACCATTCCTGCCCCTTGGGCTACTTGCCAGCCCTCACCATCTCTCAGAGCAGGTGCTGCTCCAGAGAGAGCACCAGGCAAGCCTCCCTGGAGGGGACCAGGCACTGTCACCACTCCACTCACTTTACAGCATCCCTACAACCTGCTTGAGGAAACGCCACGATGTTCCACATGGCAAGGCGGAGGAAACAAACGGAGGCCCTGTGCTGAGCAGAGGTGCCCGAGCCACTTGGTAGCAGCCCAGGGACAGTGACTGCCATGTTCTCTCCAAATCCTTACTGTCGGACAAGCTGCTACTCACAAGGGATAATAGGGAGAATATTTGATGTTCCTACCTGGTAACTGATAATAAAATCATCTGTTGTAGATTTGAACCAGAGAGTCAATTTCATTAATAACAGACCCACAGAACTATTTAGAAAGCACTGCTTAGCCGTCTCCTAGAGATACTTAGAGTACAGTCAGTGACGGTTTTACACTGTGAGAGAATCACAGGGCCTCACTTTCTGCAAGCACTCCCTACACCTCTGAAGGTTTATCTCAGAGTTAACTGAATGACCCTGTGTAGATGGGCAGAAAGAGAGTGAAAGGATGAGAGTAAAAGTCTCTCGGTCGTGTCTGACCCTCTGTGACTCCATGGCCTGCAGCCTGCCCGGACCCTCTGTTCATGGGATTCTCCAGGCAAGAACACTGGAGTGGGTTGCCATTCCCTTCTTCAGGGAATCTTCCTAATACAGGGATCGAACCCAGGTCTCCCACATTGCAGGTAGATTCTTTATCATCTGAGCCATCAGGGAAGAAGCCCACCAGTAGGTTGAATGGTGACCTCCAAAATGATAAGTCCATGCTCTGATCACCAGAAGCTGTGAATGTTACCTTACTCGGGAAAAGGGTCTCTGAAGATACAATTAAGTTAGGCAAGCACCTTAAATGAAATCATCATCCTGAGTGATCATTATCCACAGTGCCCCCATATCCCATGACAGTGTCTTTGTAAGAGGCACAGGGAGGAGAAGACAAGAAGGTGACGTGTCTACAAAGGCAGAGGCCAAGCGCTGTGGCCACTGGCAAGCAACGCTGATGGCCGCCAGAAGCCGGAAGTGGCTGAAGGCAGCCGGCCCACACCTTGACTTCAGCCATTCGGGCTCCAGAACTGAGAGAAACGTTTCTGCTATTTTAGTCACCAATTTTGTTATCACTTGTTACGGCAGCAACAGAAAACTCATGTACTCTGACATCTGCCTTTTTATATTATTCTATTTCTTTTCTCCCTGCTACTCCTGCTCAGATGTTTCTTGGGGGTAGGAATGTGTACAGACAACCTTATATTTCAAACCATATTGTAAGTAAACGTTGGCTGAAAAACAGTCAGCATGTTAAGTGATTAATTCTGGGGGTTTTTACAAAGCACTTCTATCAAACTGGGAAATTTCCCAAGTTATGAGATGACCAATTTCCCCTTATTACTAAATCATTCCCATTATCTTATCAAAGTTTTATTTTGGAGAGGAGAAAAATACTGGTTGTCACTGAAAGTACCACATATTCCAGTGTTTAAGAGAAAGCTTCGATTTTATGATTTAGAAACAAAGGGTCATGCAAACTAGTGCCAATGTTTTTGGTAAGAATGATCTGGAACACCCTTCCCCATGCTTGGTTTTGCCTCCACTCCTAACTCCAGAGAGAACCTTGGCAATGGACTGGGGCCTGCAGGCTGGAGGCCATCCTCTCTCCAAATGCAAATACTTTTTAATTTTTACTGCCTTTACTGCTCATTATTTAAATGGTGGTGGTGGGGGGGAACCTTTTGAAAATAAACAAAATATAAAGAAGAAAGTGAAAAAACACCCCATAATTAGAAAGTGAAAGTGTTAGGCGCTCAGTCGTGGCTGACTCTCTTTGTGACCCCTTGAACTGTAGCCCGGCAGGCTCCTCTGTCCGTGGGATTCTCCAGGCAGGGATACTGGAGTGGGTCGTCATTCCCTTCTCCAAGGGATCTTCCCAACCCAGAGATTGCGCCCCAGTCTCCTGCACTGGCAGGCAGATTCTTTACCATCTGAGCTATCATAACTAGAGGGAACATGCAATTCACCACCCAAAGTAGGAAGCATTTGACAGCAAATGGGAGGAAGGCTACTTATTACTGCACTTGGGCAGGTGGAAAAGCAGGGCTATGCTGGGTCACTGGCGGCATGGCCAACCTTCCTACAGCTCAGGTGTCTGCTGCATGGCCCCCCCGGTCATGGCCAACCTTCCTCAACAGGTTTTTCACCAATTTTGTTATCACTTGTTACGGCAGCAACAGAAAACTCATGTACTCTGACATCTGCCTTTTTATATTATTCTATTTCTTTTCTCCCTGCTACTCCTGCTCAGATGTTTCTTGGGGGTAGGAATGTGTACAGACAACCTTATATTTCAAACCATATTGTAAGTAAACGTTGGCTGAAAAACAGTCAGCATGTTAAGTGATTAATTCTGGGGGTTTTTACAAAGCACTTCTATCAAACTGGGAAATTTCCCAAGTTATGAGATGACCAATTTCCCCTTATTACTAAATCATTCCCATTATCTTATCAAAGTTTTATTTTGGAGAGGAGAAAAATACTGGTTGTCACTGAAAGTACCACATATTCCAGTGTTTAAGAGAAAGCTTCGATTTTATGATTTAGAAACAAAGGGTCATGCAAACTAGTGCCAATGTTTTTGGTAAGAATGATCTGGAACACCCTTCCCCATGCTTGGTTTTGCCTCCACTCCTAACTCCAGAGAGAACCTTGGCAATGGACTGGGGCCTGCAGGCTGGAGGCCATCCTCTCTCCAAATGCAAATACTTTTTAATTTTTACTGCCTTTACTGCTCATTATTTAAATGGTGGTGGTGGGGGGGAACCTTTTGAAAATAAACAAAATATAAAGAAGAAAGTGAAAAAACACCCCATAATTAGAAAGTGAAAGTGTTAGGCGCTCAGTCGTGGCTGACTCTCTTTGTGACCCCTTGAACTGTAGCCCGGCAGGCTCCTCTGTCCGTGGGATTCTCCAGGCAGGGATACTGGAGTGGGTCGTCATTCCCTTCTCCAAGGGATCTTCCCAACCCAGAGATTGCGCCCCAGTCTCCTGCACTGGCAGGCAGATTCTTTACCATCTGAGCTATCATAACTAGAGGGAACATGCAATTCACCACCCAAAGTAGGAAGCATTTGACAGCAAATGGGAGGAAGGCTACTTATTACTGCACTTGGGCAGGTGGAAAAGCAGGGCTATGCTGGGTCACTGGCGGCATGGCCAACCTTCCTACAGCTCAGGTGTCTGCTGCATGTCATGTTCATCCTCCTACACATACACACAGAGATACAGAGCTGCATGCAAGGCTACACTGTCCTTTCTCACTCAACAGGTTACCTCAAACATCTTTTACATCAGTCAGTACAAATTCACTGTGTTATTCTCAAGGAACATGATGGGGCTATGGCCATGCAGTTGGGTTTTTTGGCCATTAAGCAATGGCATGGTCAACACTCTTCCCATGGCAGTGCATTCTGACTGGTTCATTTCTAGAATGGGTTTCTACATGGCAGTGCTGGGTCACAGGCAAGGAGAGCCCGCACCTGTCCCAGGCTGCCAACTGCTCAGCAAGCCTCTCTGCAGTGCCACTCCTAGAAAAGCACATGCCATGTTATAAAGCCCTTGCAACCTTTACAGAAATCATTTAATGACAAAGTAAACTCTGAACTGTTTAAAAGTCCCTTC
Source organism: Tragulus kanchil (assembly GCA_022376925.1). Classification (NCBI taxonomy): domain Eukaryota; kingdom Metazoa; phylum Chordata; class Mammalia; order Artiodactyla; family Tragulidae; genus Tragulus; species Tragulus kanchil. The sequence continues at coordinate 120,855,190 of JAIOJX010000025.1, read as the reverse complement.
CTAGTACCAAGCTGGCACCTGAAAATCCCACCATCCTGATCCAACTTTAACTTGGGACATTTATACATCTTTATTTCCATCACTTAGGGGCCTTTAGATCAGGAAGAGGAGAGGCCTTGTTACCTGCACAGGGTCCATCTTTATCTCAAGAGTTTGGAAGTGACTGGGCCTCTACATGAAAAGTCCAAGGTGAGGTGGTGATTTGACTTAATTTTACAATAATTCTAAGCTACAAGATGGACTGTGGTCATCTGTTTGGAGGTGCTAAATCTTACATGCTGAAGCCAGCTGAATGACTGACAGAGTTCCCTTTACAATCAGTGCCACAGAGTTCCTGGCACAGAATGTGATAGGGCAGCTCAGCTCAGTATATACACTGCCTGATCCTCTATCACCAGCTTCACTACGCACATTCTGGATACCATGCTGTGCTCAGTCATGTCCAATTACTGCAACCCCATGGATTGTACCTACCAGGTGCCTCTGTCCATGGAATTTTCCAGGCAAGAATGCTGGAGTGGGGTTGCCATTTCCTTCCCCAGGGGCTCTCCACGACCAAGTACCTAAAGTACTTCTATTTGGTGCCCCTCATAAATGCACGATGAAAACCACTATAAGTCCCAGTGCCAGGCTGCTAAGAAGCTCAAACATTTGGAACTGCTGCCAGACCCACGCAATTCACCTTGAGCAGAAGCAGAGCCACCTGAGGACGACCATCTAGTCAACAGTGAAAGGGAAACAGAGGACTGATTCTTTTCTCTACATCGTTTTTTCAAAATGGCAATCTGGGGCCACTTGGTCCACCTCTCAGTCTGGAAGCCAGAGCCCAGAAAGATGAGGACAACTGCCACAGGCCACGCCGGACGATTCAAAGCCTGAGTGCTCAGCACCCACAGTTCTGGTCTCTGAGAACAGCCAAGGCCTAGTTCACTCATGGCGGCTGGAACTCTAGGAACCTAGAATGTGACCTGCTCTGTGGTCCTGGGCCCAACATCTCTAGATCCAAGTCTCCTTAACCGTATAAAGGGAAAAGTTATAACTAAGGGTAATGCATACATTATTACTAATATTGATGCTGTCAAAACTTAGATGAAGTTTAGATAACACTTAATAGACTAGAGTAGAAAAACTGCTTTGTTCCTTTTACTGGTGGAGATAAACAATGAATGTGCAACTCCATCCACTGAAATGCTGATGCAGTCAGAAGACTTGTAAGCCTTATTCTAAACACCTGGTTATTCACGCCTAGACTGACAAGACCTCAGGAGCTCTAGAACTAGATCAGACTCGGGAAACTTACCATATTGCCAGCAGACACTAACACACATTTTAAAAGAAACAGTTTGTTGTTTTTTTTAAGAAAAAGAAACAGTTTTATGTCACTTGAACACCAACAGTCATTGAAGAACAATCACTAAGCTCTAAGACAGAGTCAAACTACCTGTAATGAAGAACCAGTTTTTTCTTTTTAAATGTTCCAATCCACTACAGACTGATATTTTCATACAGCACAGTAAAAGTGAATTAGAAATGGGAAAACTAAGTAAGACAAACAAATGTACAGGACCACTTTTGTTTTTCACTAGGCTCACTATCAAATCACTGGGGAAGCTTCTAGATGCTGAGTCTCAAGTTCTGGACCCGCAGCTGGTCAGCAGATCACACAAAAACCCAGGCTCCATGCCCTGGCAGCGCAGACACCCGCAGCATGCTCCTCGCCAGGCTGCTAAGAAGCTCAAACATTTGGAACTGCTGCCAGACCCACGCAATTCACCTTGAGCAGAAGCAGAGCCACCTGAGGCGACCATCTAGTCAACAGTGAAAGGGAAACAGAGGACTGATTCTTTTCTCTACATCGTTTTCAAAATGGCAATCTGGGGCCACTTGGTCCACCTCTCAGTCTGGAAGCCAGAGCCCAGAAAGATGAGGACAACTGCCACAGGCCACGCCGGACGATTCAAAGCCTGAGTGCTCAGCACCCACAGTTCTGGTCTCTGAGAACAGCCAAGGCCTAGTTCACTCATGGCGGCTGGAACTCTAGGAACCTAGAATGTGACCTGCTCTGTGGTCCTGGGCCCAACATCTCTAGATCCAAGTCTCCTTAACCGTATAAAGGGAAAAGTTATAACTAAGGGTAATGCATACATTATTACTAATATTGATGCTGTCAAAACTTAGATGAAGTTTAGATAACACTTAATAGACTAGAGTAGAAAAACTGCTTTGTTCCTTTTACTGGTGGAGATAAACAATGAATGTGCAACTCCATCCACTGAAATGCTGATGCAGTCAGAAGACTTGTAAGCCTTATTCTAAACACCTGGTTATTCACGCCTAGACTGACAAGACCTCAGGAGCTCTAGAACTAGATCAGACTCGGGAAACTTACCATATTGCCAGCAGACACTAACACACATTTTAAAAGAAACAGTTTGTTGTTTTTTTTAAGAAAAAGAAACAGTTTTATGTCACTTGAACACCAACAGTCATTGAAGAACAATCACTAAGCTCTAAGACAGAGTCAAACTACCTGTAATGAAGAACCAGTTTTTTCTTTTTAAATGTTCCAATCCACTACAGACTGATATTTTCATACAGCACAGTAAAAGTGAATTAGAAATGGGAAAACTAAGTAAGACAAACAAATGTACAGGACCACTTTTGTTTTTCACTAGGCTCACTATCAAATCACTGGGGAAGCTTCTAGATGCTGAGTCTCAAGTTCTGGACCCGCAGCTGGTCAGCAGATCACACAAAAACCCAGGCTCCACCCTCACAGCCCTCTGGCAGCGCAGACACCCGCAGCATGCTCCTCACAATAGCCACTGCTGTTGCCCACATCTCACTTGTGTGGAAAGTGAGGCTCAGAGAGGTTAAGCCATTTGCCTAGGCTCACGCTGCAAAGTAACTGGTAGAGGAAGGATCCCAGCCTGAGGCTACCTGCCTGACGTCTGGGCTGGACACTGTGACCTGCTGAGAGCATCCAGACAGGAGGCACACAGCGTGGTGCCGGTTTACTATTTAACTCAGTGTATCATCACATCACTATACAGCTGGTCAGCAACTATGCCCCTAGGTGTTCCTTTTCTCTTCTTCCCGATTTCTTAAATTAATTCAAGAGAGATCATAAAAGGTGATGAAGACATATGGAAACAGATCAGGTATGTCAAGACATGATAAAGAGGAGCGAGATGGCCACTGACATTGAACCTAAGTTTTTTTCTTCTTCCATACTTCTCCGCAGTCATCAACGAGGGGTGAGGCCGGCTGGACTGATTCCCAGTGCGGCTTACCTTGGCCAACAGCCGAGTGCATCTTTTCCATGTCAAACTTAATTTTTGATCTTCCCGGAGTGCTAAGCATCTTTTCCCACACTATAGTCACTTCTTTAAGACAAGGAGTGATTTCTTCATAATCAAGCTTTAGACGTTTGTTCAGCAAATCATTCTCAGAGGCTAGAACACACAATTTAAGAGCACATTAGTGCAAGTTACGGCTACGTGTCTCCTGTCTCATGCACGGCTGCCTGCTCATCCCCACCACTGAAACATCGAGCAGTCGAGCCAGCTTTACAGATCCAAGGTGAAGGCAGGTTCCTGCCCCACCCCAGCTTCCTTATCACGGGAAAAGCTCCAGCCCCAGGAAGCATCCTTGAGTCCTCTTCTTCATCCCAGTGGATTTGGCTGGCTCTACTGCTAAAACATACCGCACCTGTCCAATTCTACCAGCTCCATAGCCACCCTAGTGACTGCAAACATGTCAAAGCTGTGTGTTAGAATTCCTAGTGCCTGGCAGGATTAGATCTCAACAAAACTTCACCTCAACTAGGACAGGCTCTCTGAGGATAGTGCCTTCTTACGTGGAGTCAAACCTCCTTTAAGTACAGACAACTTCTACCCTTCATCACGTTTCTGCTGCCTAGAGCTGAGCAGACTAAAGCTACCTTTTCCTCATGGCATCATCTCAAAATATGAAGGTAGTTACTGTTTCCTACTTTATTTGGCTTATACCTCCATTAGGAAGAATTCTACCTGAATTACCAAACTGGGAGTCGTGGGGATCAAGAAAGGAAAAGAAATGTAGCTGACCATATAAGAAGGACTAAAACTGACAGCCTCACTCCCACCCAGCCACTGACTCCTGTTCAGACCCAGGGTGAGGCTGCCAGCCCTGCCCTCACTCCACAGCGCGTCTCCCATCTGGACCATGAAGGCAGGCAGGAGACACAGCTAAGCCTGGGCCAATATACACGCTACGGCAGAGATGCCTAACTTGTCCACTTTATGGTAATAATAAACAAATACTACGTCTTAAGTACTTTATATTTAGTAACATTTAATCTTAACAACACTCTGAGGCAGTTTTTTTTTTTTTTTTAATAATGTTTCTTCAATAATATCCGACTGCTGCCATCTTGTGAAAGCTTAGGAAGGGAAGGAAGGCTAAGGGGCTGGGAGCCTCAGTAACTAAATGACACCCTAAGTTGTAGAGATTTTAGAAAACCCACACTCCGTATCTAATTATTTTTATAATCAACATGCAGTATTTGTTTAACTAGGGAAAAAATCTGCTAAAGATATCTTCAATTGTAATTCAATTAAAATTAAAAATACCACTGTGTCCTCATTATGCAGATGTAGTATCTGCAACACTAGGCTATACAGCTCATCGCAGCAGCAATACAGTGCTGACAAAACCCATGGCTGTGGTAAGGCACCCTCCTGTCCAGCATCAGGCTGCTCCATCATCGTCTGTAACCGGGGAAATGGCCTGGGGAGGGTGCTACAGGGACTGCGACCCGGAGAGAGGCCGCACACTTCTGTCCCAAGAGCCTGTCAAAGCTGTGTGTTAGAATTCCTAGTGCCTGGCAGGATTAGATCTCAACAAAACTTCACCTCAACTAGGACAGGCTCTCTGAGGATAGTGCCTTCTTACGTGGAGTCAAACCTCCTTTAAGTACAGACAACTTCTACCCTTCATCACGTTTCTGCTGCCTAGAGCTGAGCAGACTAAAGCTACCTTTTCCTCATGGCATCATCTCAAAATATGAAGGTAGTTACTGTTTCCTACTTTATTTGGCTTATACCTCCATTAGGAAGAATTCTACCTGAATTACCAAACTGGGAGTCGTGGGGATCAAGAAAGGAAAAGAAATGTAGCTGACCATATAAGAAGGACTAAAACTGACAGCCTCACTCCCACCCAGCCACTGACTCCTGTTCAGACCCAGGGTGAGGCTGCCAGCCCTGCCCTCACTCCACAGCGTCTCCCATCTGGACCATGAAGGCAGGCAGGAGACACAGCTAAGCCTGGGCCAATATACACGCTACGGCAGAGATGCCTAACTTGTCCACTTTATGGTAATAATAAACAAATACTACGTCTTAAGTACTTTATATTTAGTAACATTTAATCTTAACAACACTCTGAGGCAGTTTTTTTTTTTAATAATGTTTCTTCAATAATATCCGACTGCTGCCATCTTGTGAAAGCTTAGGAAGGGAAGGAAGGCTAAGGGGCTGGGAGCCTCAGTAACTAAATGACACCCTAAGTTGTAGAGATTTTAGAAAACCCACACTCCGTATCTAATTATTTTTATAATCAACATGCAGTATTTGTTTAACTAGGGAAAAAATCTGCTAAAGATATCTTCAATTGTAATTCAATTAAAATTAAAAATACCACTGTGTCCTCATTATGCAGATGTAGTATCTGCAACACTAGGCTATACAGCTCATCGCAGCAGCAATACAGTGCTGACAAAACCCATGGCTGTGGTAAGGCACCCTCCTGTCCAGCATCAGGCTGCTCCATCATCGTCTGTAACCGGGGAAATGGCCTGGGGAGGGTGCTACAGGGGACTGCGACCCGGGAGAGAGGCCGCACACTTCTGTCCCAACACCCCTGAAAGCTAGCTGTTAGAGAAAATCACAATTCAGCATCTAATGGTCAACAAGTAAGTGAAGTAGACTTACACGACATGGTTTGATTCTTTCTTGAATGAAATGCTCCCAGAATAATAATAAACATTAACCCACGTATTCAAAAGCCAAGAAAAGGGCGTATATGAGAAGAACCTCCTCATATACGTTCCTCTAATTTCTTTCCAAAAAAGCATGTAGTTCAGCCTGAACTCTTGTTCAACTGCAAGAGTCTCTCCCAGCTACAATTTAACCCTCCTTTAAAAAGTAATTGAAAAAAAAAAAAGCAACAGAATGACTCTCTAGTACACTCCTGGCTATTTTCTGTTAAATCTTGCTTTTGTATTTAATGATAAGGTTCTGCCCCGCTAAGTCACCCCAAGAAAACTAACTTAATGTTTCTAGGCAATTCATGATCAGGCTTTTATTGGTGATTATTTTCCTCAGCAATATAGGTACAGTACACACTGACACAATGCTTCTTAAATGCTATTTAGCAAATTTATCATGCTTTTGCAAAAGATATGTTGGACTTCACAGAGCAAAGAAAAGAGATAAATTCAAACAGTAATAATAAGAGACCACGCTGGACAGAAATAAGCTGGATGAAATAAGGAAGCAGCAAATGAGGTGGTGGCGAGGGCAAGTAACTCAATACGACACCTCGCCAGGTGTTCCAGGCACCTCAGGAAACCCTGAGCCATCCAGTCTAGGCTGCCTGGTCGTCATTTGCGCGGGTTTACAGAAGCTTTGCCTCTGGCAATCTGATCCCATCTCATCAATTACAGCCACGATTCCTCCCAACCTGCCCAAGAAGCCAGCATCCTTTCCATTTCACAACAACGCTCTGACTTCCCATGCTGTCATCTGCAAGAAGACTGGCCAGGACAAGCGTCAGGGCTCACGGGCTATACGATGAATGTAACTGCCTTTCTGCTTTGCAACAAAACTCCCAACCAACGTCCCCATGACTCTCAGCGCTCTGCTCCAAAGCTGTCATTTAACCGTGGGACAGTCAGGGAGACCCTCACTATCAAATCTCTTTTAGACATCTGCTTTTAGAATTACTTTCAAGAACATATAAGAAAATGGTGGAAAAAGACAGTTGGAAGAAAACTCAGCATTCATTACTCTAAGCTCCCCTCACTGCGGCATCTTCCACAGTAGCCTCACGGGATGAGCCGTCTCTCTCAGCTTCAATACTGGGTACTGGAGAGGCCATGGCACCCAGCAGTAGACCATTCCAACTGCTCAGCCACTCTTATCAAAAGGCCTTATTACTTTGTATTTGACTCCTTGCTTTTGGTCAAAGATGACAAACTTATTTGGACAACAGAATCTTATTCACCAGATTTGCTGTCTTAACTTCAGCTCTATACAAACGTTACAATAAACAATGAAGATCTGAAGTCAGGGAAAAAGGCAATAAAATGGACTCTGATTCCAAAACTGCTCTGGACATGGCCAGCACGTACAGCCTCCCTTTTAAAGAGTATGTTCAGATTTCTCCACCAAAATCCTCCTCAGTTTACATCCAGGCAACTTCTCTGCACTCCAAGACTCACACTCTTTTCATTATACTACCAGTGTACATAAAACTCAGCTCCTCAGCTACTTTGAAAATAATAGTTATTGGTTCAAATGACTATGGAATCAAGAAATGAACAAAATCTAAATTCTCAGAGTTCAGGTCTTAATTCAGTACTAGCAGAGCCCTGGGGCTGCTCTGAGTCTCAATTGTCTCTTCGGACTACCACCTGCCTTCTGGCGCTGTCCCCAGGATTACATGAGTCCGTCTGTGTAAAACCGGAACACCAAGACAGGCAGAACTCAGCTAACCTGAAGTCCAGTCCTCTGTTACCTGCAACTCACTACAGGTGTGCAGAGTGAGGTTAAGAACTTTAATGATTTATGAAGAATCTGTTTGTACCTAATACCCAGGCAAAGACTATGGCAGAGGACGAAGCTGGGAGAAAGAAACAGAAAAAAACAAATGACGCTTTCCAGAGTTACAGCTTACATCTGAAGGATGTCTCTCAGATTTAACTTAATGCAATTGATGAGGTTATCATTAAATCTCCAGAAAGTAAAAGGTATTACCTTTACTTTGAAAAAGTAAAACAGGTATTTAATACGTATATGTGCATTTCTGTATGTTAGAGTACCTTGCCTTTTTCTTTTTAATAACACACGTCTGATGTGTCTCACTTTAGAGTCAGGACAAATTAAGCCACCATCAGGCCTGTTCAGTATTAAAAAAGGCAAACCAACCTTGCAGCTTCTGGTTTTCCTTCTCCATTCTGAGCAGCAGTATCTGTTGTAGAATGGCCTTCTGCCACAGCTCTCGAAGTTCACGAGATGTCTTTTTCTTTTCCTCTGGGACAGGGCCGAAGGGCCCATCTTCACAAACTGGTTCTAGAGGAGATCGTGGGGGAAGTTCTCCCAGCTCTGAATAATCTGGGGAGGGAAAAAAAAAAAAAAAAAAAAACATTTCAGAACAGTCAGTTTCTTTGTCCTTTTTCTTCATTTTTAATTTTATTTTTTTAAGTGAAGTATAGTTGCTATAAATATTATATGATGCCTTATCAGGTGGCACAGTGGCAGAGCATCCACCTGGCAATGCAGAAGAAGTGTTAGATTCCTGGGTCAGGAAGATCCCCGAGGATCATTCATAGATCCTTTATCAAGCACTGGGCAACACGCCAGGTGTTTCACACCGACAGGCTCCTTTCACCCTCAAGCAAACTCCAGAAGCTAAGTATCAGCCTACACGGCTCAGAGAGGCCAGGTCATTTGCCCAGGGTGAGACAGGAAGTTTGTGCTTTCTGTAGAAACCCCTAAATTAGATATCCCTACAAGTCAAATGTCTCGTATGCCATCAATGTTGAAGTCTCTATTCTTAGTTGAATCTCTTTATAGTTCAAGACTCTGTGCCTTTCCCGACTGCAGACTGCAGACGTGACACTGCTGGTACAATGTTACTGTAACTAACACCTTACACACACGCACGAAGAACACCTCGATGGTCCACTAGGAAAGCGGTGACGGAGAGCAGCCTGAAAACTATCAAGAAATGGGAGAAAGAAAAAAACAAATGACGCTTTCCAGAGTTACAGCTTACATCTGAAGGATGTCTCTCAGATTTAACTTAATGCAATTGATGAGGTTATCATTAAATCTCCAGAAAGTAAAAGGTATTACCTTTACTTTGAAAAAGTAAAACAGGTATTTAATACGTATATGTGCATTTCTGTATGTTAGAGTACCTTGCCTTTTTCTTTTTAATAACACACGTCTGATGTGTCTCACTTTAGAGTCAGGACAAATTAAGCCACCATCAGGCCTGTTCAGTATTAAAAAAGGCAAACCAACCTTGCAGCTTCTGGTTTTCCTTCTCCATTCTGAGCAGCAGTATCTGTTGTAGAATGGCCTTCTGCCACAGCTCTCGAAGTTCACGAGATGTCTTTTTCTTTTCCTCTGGGACAGGGCCGAAGGGCCCATCTTCACAAACTGGTTCTAGAGGAGATCGTGGGGGAAGTTCTCCCAGCTCTGAATAATCTGGGGAGGGAAAAAAAAAAAACATTTCAGAACAGTCAGTTTCTTTGTCCTTTTTCTTCATTTTTAATTTTATTTTTTTAAGTGAAGTATAGTTGCTATAAATATTATATGATGCCTTATCAGGTGGCACAGTGGCAGAGCATCCACCTGGCAATGCAGAAGAAGTGTTAGATTCCTGGGTCAGGAAGATCCCCGAGGATCATTCATAGATCCTTTATCAAGCACTGGGCAACACGCCAGGTGTTTCACACCGACAGGCTCCTTTCACCCTCAAGCAAACTCCAGAAGCTAAGTATCAGCCTACACGGCTCAGAGAGGCCAGGTCATTTGCCCAGGGTGAGACAGGAAGTTTGTGCTTTCTGTAGAAACCCCTAAATTAGATATCCCTACAAGTCAAATGTCTCGTATGCCATCAATGTTGAAGTCTCTATTCTTAGTTGAATCTCTTTATAGTTCAAGACTCTGTGCCTTTCCCGACTGCAGACTGCAGACGTGACACTGCTGGTACAATGTTACTGTAACTAACACCTTACACACACGCACGAAGAACACCTCGATGGTCCACTAGGAAAGCGGTGACGGAGAGCAGCCTAAGTCCCCCAGTGGAGCGCATCTGACTCGGTCTTCAACATGCAGTGGAAAGCCTGCACAGGCAACCCGAGTCTCACGAGCCCCCACGAGACAACACACTATCTCTTCCATTCAACGGCTCCAATACACCTCCATGTTAGACTAATTTACAGAACAGTAATCACCATTGCCCTTTATCTAAACCCAGCTTTATCTAAAGCTGGGTTTGTCTTTCTGTTGTGAAATCAAGCATAAGCTACAAAATATTTAATTTCCGAATGTAACTTGTCCACTTTAACTCCTCTTTTTTCTTTTTAAAGATTTATTTATTTATTTACTTTGGGCGGGGGTTGGGTTGGGGAGGGAGAGGAGCCGGCGGGCCACTGCTATTGGTCTTTCATTTCTCTATTTTCATTGTCTTCGTTCTTTGGCTCCTGTGAGCCTCCCATCGCAGTGGCGTCTGTCGTTGCAGAGCACTGGCTCTGGGCGCATGCGCTCCAGAGCTCCGGCTCGGTGATTGGACACATCGGTCCAGCCGCTCCGCGGCACGTGGGATCTTCCGAGCCCAGGGCTCGAACTGGCGCCCCTTGCACTGCAAGGCGGTGTCCTTACCCACTGGACCACCAGGGGAAGCTCCACTTTAACTCCTCTTAAAAGCACTGAACTTTTAAAAAATAAGCCATTAATAATGCTTACCACATTTTTATTTATGCTTATCTTGTTGTGAGCCTATTAAACAAATGAACTAAACTTCTACTTCTTTTGGAGGTAAGAAAGAATAGATCGGGCTTCCCTAGCTCAGTGGTAAAGAGTTAGCCTGCCAAGGCAGGAGACACGGGTTTGATCCCTGATCTGGGAAGATCCCACATGCTGCGGAGGCACTAAGTCTGCGAACCACAACTATGGAGCCTGTGTTCTAGAGCCTCGGAGCCACAACTATGGAGCCCATGAGCCACAAATACTGAAGCCCGTGTGCCCTAGAGCCTGAGTTCCACAACAAGAGAAATCTCCACAACAAGAGAAATCACCACAACGAGAAGCCTGCTCACCTCAACGAGAGAGCAGCCCCCACTTCCTGCAACTAGAGAAGAGCCTACAGCAACAGTGAAAACCCAGAATAGCCAAAAAACCAACCAAACAAATCAATAAAAAGAAATAATAAACCGTTTATGCATGTTACAGGAGGAGGTTCAGTGTCATGGTCAATTTAAAAGCAGGAATCAAAATTGTCTATACTGTGTGATCTCAATTTTGTAAATAATATGAGAGGCAAACAGCTCAGTGATTAAATCAGGCTCTGGAGTCAGCCTGCCTGGGTTTTAACGGTTCTAATCAAGATCCTTTATTTGTGGATTTTGTGATCTTTAGCAAGTATCTTAACCTCTCTGTGCTTCAGCTTCCCACTCTGTCAAGTGGGAATAACAGCCCCTTCCTTATAGTGGTGCTACAGGGACTGTGTTAATACATATGATACAAACCACCTCAAACAGGGCCCAACACAGGAGGACAGGAAATGTAAGCTCCTATTGTTGGCTACCACACATTCACTAAGGGCCCAGAAAAAAATACTTGAAGGAAACACATTAAAATATAGTCACTCAACTGTAAGCTGTGAAGGCTAGCACCTTGCCTTGTTGTCAACGAGGGTCTGCCCAGCATCACATGGTCCCTGGTGCCCAGCAGGTGCCTGATAAATAATAGCTGAATAAGAGATTGGCAGGTGCTGGATTTGGTGTGCTTGCCATTCACCTTTGTATTTCCTGAAAGTTTTCTAAATTTATGATAATAAACATTTTTATAATTGAAAATTAAAGAAAACACGGCAAACCTGTTCTGATTTAAACCGAAGGTTGAAAAATGTTCTCTTGCAAAACACTTAGGAGACAAAACACCTCCCACAACCTGTATACTTAGGACTCATTACTGAACATAATGCAGTCCAAATTTAATCCCTTTTTCAAAAGGGACTTTAGACAGTATTATTTAATCTTATTCTGCAGCACGAAGTCTTCCGCTCGAGCCCTTTCCTTCTTCTGTTGTCTTTGTTTTGTTTGTTTGTTTTCTTCTTTTACCATCTTGAGTGCTGACACTCTGCTGGACCCTGCAGTTACGACACAAGTTCTGCTTTATCTCATACTGGAAGTATTTCATGGCAACCCACTCCAGTCTTTTTGCCTGGAAAATCCCCATGGACGGAAGAGTCTGGCCGACTGCATACCATAGTGCCGCCCAGAGTCGAACACAACTGAGCGACTAAGCACAGCACAGCACACTCCCTCTGGTTCATGAAAGACTCTTGTTTCCCAAAAGTGATTCCTGCGAGCTATCAGGGCTGAGGCGGCAGGCGCAGGAGCAGTGGCTAGGGCTGCATTTCGGCAGACCTTTACATGGATACAGAAAACCTGGGGACCATCCCGCCACCCAAGCACCCGGCGGGCTGAATCGGGAGACTCCTTCCCATTCTTAAACCCTACCAGTAAGATGAGGGCTCATCTCTTTTATTTTCCTGACTCAGACTGCATCCTTCCTGTCTGTCACAGCCTTTCTCCTCTCCTGAGTGTCCTAAAAATTCCTACTATGTTAACTTTCAAGCTGCAGGAGAATGAACGTGTGCCTCAGGCTGGGCTGACAGAACATGTCTGGGAGTGCTGGCTGTTTGGCCCCAGAGCCACCTCGTCTCTGCAAACCAGGCTGCTGACAAGACCCACAGTCTACAGAAGCTCATGAAGCTCCAGGCTATTTCCCTGTTTAGAGAAGTCAGATTTGCAAAGAGTCCAAGCACTGTCCAGTGATGACGACTGCGAGGTCGAAGACATAAATTGCCTCCCTAGGGTTCTCTACTTTCGCCTTCTTTTTCTTGTTATGAGTTACAGCTCCATTGGTTGAGCTCTTACCATGTGGTGAGTTCTCAGCACAGGTAAGCCTGTCACGACCACCTCATGAGTGGGGATGTTATCCCCTCTCCATGGTCAAAATAATGAAGGCACAGTGAGGTTTTTCTCTTTTTTCCCCCATCATGTTTCTTTTTTATTTATATTTATTTTTCATCCATCTTTTATTCTTTGACATGTGTGGGCCTCTCATTGCAGTGACCTCTCTTGCTGCAGAGCGCTGGCTCGTAATCAGACACACTGGTCCAGCCGTTCTGTGACACATGGGATCTTCCCAGGCCAGGGATCGAACTGGTGCCCCTTGCACTGCAAGGCAGCCTCTCCACCCACTGGACCACCAGGGAAGCCCCACAGTCAGGTTTTGTAATGTGGTCAAGGTCACATCTCTAGTTAAGAGTCAGAGTCACAATTTGAACTAAGGTATATTTTCCTCCAAAGTGAAAAAAACGCTTCTCCAGTGCCTCTACCTTCTGGATGCACAAACAGCATGTGGGCATCCTGAGGAAACACAGCTTTTGACTCAATCAGTCATGGGGGGACCCTGAGAGTCTGCACTTCACAAGCTCGCAGATGACGCCCCCATAGCTAGTGCCAAAACATACTCATAAGAGTGGGGTTCACGCCATGGGTTCACTCTGCACCCTGACACATAACCCTTATTAGCACGTCAGCTCTTCGCTTCCTTTGGCCATGGCCGACAGATTGCAGTCCTAGTGCCACCGCCCGCTGCCTGAGCTCGGACCTTCACACGTGGTCCGCGCTCATCCCCACCCTGGTGCATCAGGGGACCGCGGCCCAGGGCAGCGCACAAAGACCGATTATGAGCCCTAGTGAGTCTCACCTCTGAATTAACTAAATCAAGGCTAATCCACAGTAAATAAACCTGGCCATTTACAGCAGGGCATCTCAACCTCAAGATGATGGACACTTGGGGCTAATTCTTTGTCAGGGAGGACTGTTCTGTGCACTGCAGAATGTTCCCCAGAATGTCCTCCCTGAGCACTGCTTACTGGAGGACAGTGATACCACCGCTCCCGCCAGCAGGGACAATCAAAGACACCCAGACACTGCTAAATGCCCACGGGGACAAGAGGGACAAAATCACCCCACTGAGAATCAGAGTAAGTACCCATCACTTACTCACTCCTAAACCCTGGGAAGGGGTAAAATACATCCTCTTCATCCAAGTTTATTTTATGTGGTAACAATCACAGCTCTCATAGTCTCTAATAATTTTAAAGAATACACTGCCTTTTGTTCATATTAACAGTAACCTAGTTACAAAGTTGTACTTTACGAAAAGTGGCTAGTTAAACATTAGCTGATTCTAGATGTGACCTGGCTAATCTTGACAATGCCACAAGGTCCAGATCTGGGAAAGGCTCTACCCGGTGATCAGTTCTCCTTCCCAAGGGTGTGGGCATGCGTGTCTGGGGTGCAGCCTCGTGAGGCCTTTACTCACGCAGTCAAGGGCTTGAGTAGAGTGGCAGGCTGAGGATAACAATGTGAAAATGTTGGACAAATGCTGGCTGAAGACCCTGTTCTCACAATAAGTGCGTGTGTGATTTAACTTGGTTAATTCGTAAGTCGTTTACATCGGAATTTGTTGAGTCCCTTCTGTGTACTCAGGCTGTGATGTGCTTGGTGGTCTAAGAGAGGCTTTGGTGCTCCTGATATTCCCCAGAACCACAGCCGGGATCTGGCGTCTGTCCTTGACTTAGGTTCTTGCTGAGGCAGCCGTCTAGAGGCTCTGATGGAAAGAGCATCTTTGCGCCCAGGCCACCTTGGTTGGTCCCTCTTCGTAAACCATAGTAAACACGTACATCTTCTTGGTTCCAGTCCCTTGGGGGCAAACTGTGAGAAATGACATTCACCTCTGAGTGACCCAGCTGCAGGGACCACAGGCACTGACAGACCATCTTTCTGAAGTCTGCAAAGCCACAGGACCACGGGGCTGCAGGAACAGGTCAGCCTGGGGCTGGCTGTCACTATTCTGACATCTCCCATAAAGACGGGATGGAGAGGGCTTAAATTATGTAGATGCTCAGAAACAATAGCCTTCAATGGGTTCTAAGAATTTTTCAACCAGCCGTAAGTCAGGGGCCATCGAGACAGCTGCCTCTATCTAAATCACTGTGGTGACATTCTCAGTAGAGCCATAAATACGATCTATGCTGGCATGTCGATACTGTAGATTTCAAATTGTTCTGCAATCGCTCAGAGTTGCTGCATCCTCTCTGTGCACGCGCACACACACACGTGTAGGGAAGAACGTGACAGTGCACCATCAGTGTGACAGGGGAGGAGGAGGAAGAAGGTGGGCTGGCCTCACAACCGTCCTGCCCCCGGCTCCACGATGTCTGGAACATGGGGCTCCCTTCCTGTACTTTCACAAGACTCCAAGTCCAAGTGTGTAGCTCTCCTCCCTTTAAAGACAGGACATGAAACCATGCGTTGAGCAGCCCCATGAGACAGAGGAGCCCCCAGCAGAAAACAAAGAGACAGACCCTCTGAAAGACAGTCCTCTCCGATATCCTTTTATTCTCTCACTCCACAGTACAGCATTTTAAAACTCTCTCTACCCCTCCTGAAAAGTCCTGATTTCCCATGCCAAAAGAGAAAGAAAACATTTAAAATTCCAGTTACTCCAAAGCCTCTGTTTTAACAGCTCCACAGACCTCGGAAACAAGAATTAAAACTGAACATTTAATCTCTGGAGAAAAGTAAACAACAACAGGGATTAACATCTGCAGCCTCTGTTGTTACAACAGCTGAAGAAAATTTCTTTAAGAAGGAGGGGGGAGAATGTGCAGATATAAGAAACAGGCAGTGGACGGAATCCTGTCAAACTGCTGACCCAACCAAATCTTGATTTCTTGAGGCAGCCGTAGGCTCTGATGGAAAGAGCATCTTTGCGCCCAGGCCACCTTGGTTGGTCCCTCTTCGTAAACCATAGTAAACACGTACATCTTCTTGGTTCCAGTCCCTTGGGGGCAAACTGTGAGAAATGACATTCACCTCTGAGTGACCCAGCTGCAGGGACCACAGGCACTGACAGACCATCTTTCTGAAGTCTGCAAAGCCACAGGACCACGGGGCTGCAGGAACAGGTCAGCCTGGGGCTGGCTGTCACTATTCTGACATCTCCCATAAAGACGGGATGGAGAGGGCTTAAATTATGTAGATGCTCAGAAACAATAGCCTTCAATGGGTTCTAAGAATTTTTCAACCAGCCGTAAGTCAGGGGCCATCGAGACAGCTGCCTCTATCTAAATCACTGTGGTGACATTCTCAGTAGAGCCATAAATACGATCTATGCTGGCATGTCGATACTGTAGATTTCAAATTGTTCTGCAATCGCTCAGAGTTGCTGCATCCTCTCTGTGCACGCGCACACACACACGTGTAGGGAAGAACGTGACAGTGCACCATCAGTGTGACAGGGGAGGAGGAGGAAGAAGGTGGGCTGGCCTCACAACCGTCCTGCCCCCGGCTCCACGATGTCTGGAACATGGGGCTCCCTTCCTGTACTTTCACAAGACTCCAAGTCCAAGTGTGTAGCTCTCCTCCCTTTAAAGACAGGACATGAAACCATGCGTTGAGCAGCCCCATGAGACAGAGGAGCCCCCAGCAGAAAACAAAGAGACAGACCCTCTGAAAGACAGTCCTCTCCGATATCCTTTTATTCTCTCACTCCACAGTACAGCATTTTAAAACTCTCTCTACCCCTCCTGAAAAGTCCTGATTTCCCATGCCAAAAGAGAAAGAAAACATTTAAAATTCCAGTTACTCCAAAGCCTCTGTTTTAACAGCTCCACAGACCTCGGAAACAAGAATTAAAACTGAACATTTAATCTCTGGAGAAAAGTAAACAACAACAGGGATTAACATCTGCAGCCTCTGTTGTTACAACAGCTGAAGAAAATTTCTTTAAGAAGGAGGGGGGAGAATGTGCAGATATAAGAAACAGGCAGTGGACGGAATCCTGTCAAACTGCTGACAAAGCACAAAGCTCGCCTCTCCTACAGAAGACAGATGCCAGAGAACAGAGATTTCTGGGGTCCCGGCTGCATTCCACGCCTGGGAAGACAGCAGACACACCTGCGAAAGTCACCAATAAGTGACTGTACCCTACCCTGACTTCTCTGGATGTTTTATGAAAAGTAACCCCCCTCCCCGCCCCCCCAAAAGCCTTACTATTTTTCTACAGTTACATTATATGAGGTGGCTCCGCAGTGAAGAATTCACCTGCATTGCAGGAGCTATGGTGTGATCCCTGGGTCAGGAAGATCTCCCGGAGAAGGGAATGGCTACTCACTCCAGTATTCTTGCCTGAAGAATTCCATGGACAGAGGAGCCTGGTGAGCTACAGTCAATGGGTCGTCAAGAGTCAGACACAACTGAATACGTGACCACAGGAAAAGAGACTTTTTAAATAACACTTATTTTTAAAAACAAATATGTTTAAGTTTTTGAAACCTGCTGCTAGAAATCCAGAAGCCCTATGAGTAGGACACAGTGGCTCAAAGGTCAAGGGTGACCGAGAGAAGTAAGTGACTGCTGAGAAATACCAACAAAGTGTACAAGACGTTCAGCAAAGAAAGTAACCTTCTGTGTGAAGTCCAGGCTACGGGCCTGGAGCCCGATGCCTGGGATCGAATCCCACCTCCACCGCTAACCTAGCTACTTAACCTCACGCAGGTGGCTTGAACACTTTACACCCGCATGTGCATCTGCAAAGTCTGCATTCTAGTGCCTCTCAGAGGATCTGTGTGAGCATTAAATAGGGAAATATGGGGGCAGGGAAGCCTGGCATATAGCAAGCATTCGATAAAATGTCAGCTGTCATTCTTAACAACATCGGTTTTCAGAGCTGGTTGCTGGTTGTTCCCAAAGGACAAGTAATATTCAGACGGGTGGAAATGATGAGAGCCACGTACAGTAAAGAAAGCAGTACAACAAGAAGTGGAGAAGGAAGTGGCAACCCACTCCAGTATTCTTGCCTGGAAAATCCCATGGACAGAGGAGCCTGGTGAGCAACAAACAGTCCGCGGGGTCACAAAGAGTCGAACACAACTGAGTGACTAACACACAATATTCAGACGGGTGGAAATGACGAGAGTCATTTCCAGTAAAGAGAGCAGTACAAGAAGTGCAGGTGAGGATCTGTCTCCATGCACTGATCCACTATGCTAATGACCAGACGGTGCCCACGCTAACAGAAGAATGGTCAGGCCCAGGTCACAGACAGCACGGACTGGTTAATTTATGTATTAATTAATGGGGATGGCAGAAGAATTGGGGCTTTCACATTTTCTAAAAGAAAATATTTTTCATTTATGCATACTTTAGCCCTGGAAAGATACCCCAGCCATCAGGGAAGGCAGAGCTTAGCAGATCTGACAAGGGAAAGGTCATTACGAAACAATGTGGAGAAGTGGAGGGGGAGGGAGTTGGCTCTGAGGACAGATCAGGGAGCCTGCCTCTGCCTGAGATGAGGTCAGTGGGAGTGAGGGATGCGATGGGGAGACAAGCACAGAATTTCTTTTAAGCAGCCAAGAAATGCAGAAGCCGAAAACAAATGCAAGAGCCCTACAGATCTCTGTCCCCATGACTGCCGTCTGGGGTGAGTGGCCAAGGCTCTGTGAAGAGGACTTTTGGACTCAGCCCGGTGAGGGGCTATGACAACAGCTCGTGGAGAAGCAGGAAGGTGCAGGACGATGGGAAGTCCAGGGAGGAGAGCTAGGAGGGGAAGACTGAGTGAAGGCAGGCACTCCTGGGGAGCAGGGGGAAAGGCCAGCCGGCAGCGCCTGCTTCCTCCCTCCGGGGAGAAGCACCCCCATGGGGGAGACAGTGCCTGGACAAGTCAAGGCCTACAGAGGCTTGCAAAGAACCAAGAAAATGCTGCAGCACGGGAATTTTTACTTAACGCCCTGAATAAATTATCCTTTGAAATACATGGCATTTGTTTTTGCATCTGCAAGGGGGATAACACTGTCCTTTTAGGGGAAGGCCAAAGGTCAGGCATCCCGTTTCTTGATTAAAGACAAGACTATGAAGAGGAACAAAAGCCTCAGCCAGAATATGAAATGTTCACCTTCATCACGGTTTCATCTCTCCTGTCCCCACGGACACACGGTGAGTTTCAAACTGTGGTTCCTGCAGTTTCATGACATGTGGAGGTGGAAAGGCATCATCACCACCAAAGGCCCCTGGGTCGGGGTGCTTCAAACCAGGCCTGTGGCCCCCAGGACGCCACTCACCTGCCTTCCTGCACTGATCCACTATGCTAATGACCAGGCGGTGCCACGCTAACAGAAGAATGGTCAGGCCCAGGTCACAGACAGCACGGACTGGTTAATTTATGTATTAATTAATGGGGATGGCAGAAGAATTGGGGCTTTCACATTTTCTAAAAGAAAATATTTTTCATTTATGCATACTTTAGCCCTGGAAAGATACCCCAGCCATCAGGGAAGGCAGAGCTTAGCAGATCTGACAAGGGAAAGGTCATTACGAAACAATGTGGAGAAGTGGGGGGGAGGTGGCTCTGAGGACAGAGCAGGGAGCCTGCCTCTGCCTGAGATGAGGTCAGTGGGAGTGAGGGATGCGATGGGGAGACAAGCACAGAATTTCTTTTAAGCAGCCAAGAAATGCAGAAGCCGAAAACAAATGCAAGAGCCCTACAGATCTCTGTCCCCATGACTGCCGTCTGGGGTGAGTGGCCAAGGCTCTGTGAAGAGGACTTTTGGACTCAGCCCGGTGAGGGGCTATGACAACAGCTCGTGGAGAAGCAGGAAGGTGCAGGACGATGGGAAGTCCAGGGAGGAGAGCTAGGAGGGGAAGACTGAGTGAAGGCAGGCACTCCTGGGGAGCAGGGGGAAAGGCCAGCCGGCAGCGCCTGCTTCCTCCCTCCGGGGAGAAGCACCCCCATGGGGGAGACAGTGCCTGGACAAGTCAAGGCCTACAGAGGCTTGCAAAGAACCAAGAAAATGCTGCAGCACGGGAATTTTTACTTAACGCCCTGAATAAATTATCCTTTGAAATACATGGCATTTGTTTTTGCATCTGCAAGGGGGATAACACTGTCCTTTTAGGGGAAGGCCAAAGGTCAGGCATCCCGTTTCTTGATTAAAGACAAGACTATGAAGAGGAACAAAAGCCTCAGCCAGAATATGAAATGTTCACCTTCATCACGGTTTCATCTCTCCTGTCCCCACGGACACACGGTGAGTTTCAAACTGTGGTTCCTGCAGTTTCATGACATGTGGAGGTGGAAAGGCATCATCACCACCAAAGGCCCCTGGGTCGTGGGGGTGCTTCCAAACCAGGCCTGTGGCCCCCGCAGGGGACGCCCCCACTCACCTGCCTTCCTGCCCTGGCCTGTGAAGGAAGCTGGCCCTCAGGAAGCATGGGAACTTGAGGCTGAAAGGGACACTAGACAATGACTTAGCTCAAGTCCTTCCTTTTCAGTTGGGGAAAGTGAGGCTCAAACACTCACCCCAGCACTTACTCCAGGCCAAGCAGCGTGCTTTACAAGTGCCCACACCTCTCACCCTCCCCGCCGCCAGAGGAGCCTCCGTGACAGAGGCCCGAGGCTCTGGGCTGACGTGCTGGTGGAGGTGGGCTGGAACTGAGCTGGGCTGGCTCGTCCCCTACCAGCGCCCGGGGGCGAAGGGGATGAACACAGAGAGGGCAACAGGGCCCTGATTTCCCGCGTTCAGCCACTGACTAACCCAGAAAGCAGCCCCTGCCTGCTCTGTGCCTCGGCCGCCTCGTTCACAGATGGCGGCGGCAACAGCACCGCCTTCCACGCTCTGGGCAGGGATGGCGCGGCGAGCACTGGAGAGCAGACGGCAGCACCGGGCCAGGGTCCGCGGCATCACTGCCGTCACTGTTTTATCTATTTTAATCTACAGCTAGCAAAATCTCTGTGCTGTTTAAACCTCCCCGCAACCAGACTGGGGCTGGGGATCCAAAAAGCAGACTGGTTTACTGAAGGGTACTGGGGAGGAGAGACACATATTCCATGAAGAAAGTAACAGTGTGGTCCCAGGTCACCGGGACTGTGTCCGGGACCTGTGGTCAAGAAGCAGGTGCTGGAGAGGCCCGGCCACGCTCACAGCAGCTGCGCAGCCCTCTCTGGCCTTTCTCTGCGTGGCAGACTCCCCTTCCACCTCCTCCAGAGCTCAGCTCCGAGGTCATGCCCTCTGGGAAGACTCCTCCAGTCACTCCTGGACCTGCCCCCAGGTCCTTTATGCTCCTTCAGCACCGGGGCAAACCTCACCAGAGCCGCTAATTCAGGAGCAGCTCATAGGAGCCGGCGAGGTCACGGCAGCCTGCTGCGTCTTGGGAAACGTGAAGCAGGAGGGAGAAACGTCACCAAGGATGGTCTAGGCAGAGGGGACGAGGAAAAACAGGCCCAAGAAGAAGGAGAAACAGGCCCAAGAGGAAGGAGAAACAGGCCCAAGAGGAAGGAAAAACAGGCCCAAGAGGAAGGAAAAACAGGCCCAAGAGGAAGGAAAAACAGGCCCAAGAGGAAGGAGAAACCAAGTGACTGGGGCTCAGCTCTTTTCAACAGTTTTATTCTCAAGTTTATGCAACACTATTTTAAAAACTTTACATAAACCTTACACATATCTATCTAAATGGAGAGATTTATGTTTCTGACATTTATGCAGATAAGCAACTTTTTACAGATAAAATGTTATAGGAAACTTCGCAGTGTCGATCATCCTGGGACCAATCATTCATTTAGTTCATTCTGAAAACCATGAAATGAACCAACTTCTGACTCCAGGGAGACAGCTGAGGAGGCCACTGTTTCAGGCCAGAGTGACAAGCGGCAGCACAGGACCCACAGAGGTGGCGAGAGTGCAGAGGGCCGTGGTGGAAGACCTTCCTCGAGGAGAGGGGCCCCTGGGCCGCCCCTTCCGCTGTGGTGGCGCAAGGGCAGTGGTGGCGAGGACAGCCACACGCTAAGCCCTGCAGGGTGACCAGGAAGGCCACTCCCTGCAAAGGGAAGGAATTAAAGCAACCCATCACCATGAATTCCTGGAGAGTTTCGAGCAGTTCCACACAACCCTGGTCAAGTGGGGTGTTGGGGGGCATACAGAGAGTAAGAAATGAGTCAGGTTACACAGTGAAAGGCCTTCTGTGTGAAGCAAGACAGTCATCCCGACAGAAGCTCCAGAGAAGAGGTGAGAAAACAACCAGCCTGAGCATTAACCACCTGGAGATTCACACCATCTACTCTCTAAGCCCTTTGACCCCGTCCACGCGGATTTTTAAAAAGGGGTGGGACCACCCAACATTCATCATTCCAACTGTTGACCCTCCACAATGACAGCTGCCGGTCAAGCCGTCCCTTCCTGGACCTTGCTGTAGGGGTCCAGGACAAGATGCTTCCCAGCAACCACCGCCCACACCAGCCACGGGGTCACCGCCTCCAGAGCCCAGGCCATGGCTTCAGTTCAGAGGGACTGTTCTCAAAGTGAGGTCTGCAGAGCAGCGGCACCCGTAACAACTGGTGACTGGTGAGAACTACAGATTCTTGGTTCCACCTTAGACCCACTGGATCACACACTGCCGGGTGGGACCCCGTAACCTAGGTTTCTAATGATTGGAACACTTACTTGGCTACAGGTTTACCTTAATAGGTGATTTCACATTCTATGACACTTGGGAATGGGCTATTTTTCAAAGAAATTATTTCAAATGAATTCAGCAATGATTCCATCCATTATGGATGACCTGGCCATTATATACAGATAAGCAACTTTTTACAGATAAAATGTTATAGGAAACTTCGCAGTGTCGATCATCCTGGGACCAATCATTCATTTAGTTCATTCTGAAAACCATGAAATGAACCAACTTCTGACTCCAGGGAGACAGCTGAGGAGGCCACTGTTTCAGGCCAGAGTGACAAGCGGCAGCACAGGACCCACAGAGGTGGCGAGAGTGCAGAGGGCCGTGGTGGAAGACCTTCCTCGAGGAGAGGGGCCCCTGGGCCGCCCCTTCCGCTGCGGTGGCGCAAGGGCAGTGGTGGCGAGGACAGCCACACGCTAAGCCCTGCAGGGTGACCAGGAAGGCCACTCCCTGCAAAGGGAAGGAATTAAAGCAACCCATCACCATGAATTCCTGGAGAGTTTCGAGCAGTTCCACACAACCCTGGTCAAGTGGGGTGTTGGGGGGCATACAGAGAGTAAGAAATGAGTCAGGTTACACAGTGAAAGGCCTTCTGTGTGAAGCAAGACAGTCATCCCGACAGAAGCTCCAGAGAAGAGGTGAGAAAACAACCAGCCTGAGCATTAACCACCTGGAGATTCACACCATCTACTCTCTAAGCCCTTTGACCCCGTCCACGCGGATTTATAAAAAGGGGTGGGACCACCCAACATTCATCATTCCAACTGTTGACCCTCCACAATGACAGCTGCCGGTCAAGCCGTCCCTTCCTGGACCTTGCTGTAGGGGTCCAGGACAAGATGCTTCCCAGCAACCACCGCCCACACCAGCCACGGGGTCACCGCCTCCAGAGCCCAGGCCATGGCTTCAGTTCAGAGGGACTGTTCTCAAAGTGAGGTCTGCAGAGCAGCGGCACCCGTAACAACTGGTGACTGGTGAGAACTACAGATTCTTGGTTCCACCTTAGACCCACTGGATCACACACTGCCGGGTGGGACCCCGTAACCTAGGTTTCTAATGATTGGAACACTTACTTGGCTACAGGTTTACCTTAATAGGTGATTTCACATTCTATGACACTTGGGAATGGGCTATTTTTCAAAGAAATTATTTCAAATGAATTCAGCAATGATTCCATCCATTATGGATGACCTGGCCATTATATACAAATTTTAAATGCAACATAGCTTGCCTTGAAAACACTAGCCAAACCTTGTTTTTATCTTTGTCAAAGGCAATTATTTAAACTAAAATTAATACTATTTCTTAGGAAATGTATTCAGAAAGTGGTCCCTCCCTGCTCACACAGGTCAACTACCCACACAATTACAGTGATAATAAATTTCCTTCCAGAAAACTTCCAGATATGAACATAAATAGTCAGAAGCGTAAACCTATGAGTCACCGATACAAACAGAGAAATAGACGACTACAAGCTAAGATTCCGATTTCTCCACTTGTGTGTTTTAGCCACTTGCACAAAAGCAGCTCCTCTTTTACCATGCAATGTCCACTGCCTCCCGGGCATGTGCCTCCTCCTAGCAGGACAGACCTACTTGGGGGTTAGGTGTGCATGGTCTCGGGGCCTCTCTGTGCCTCAGTTTTTCCGGGCAGGCGAAAGGAAGCCTAAAGAGGAAGCCAGCATCCTCCCCGGCAAAGCCCCCCCGACCACAACACAAGTGCTAGAAGGGACAGGCTGAGGGTGGCCTGGTGAGAGCAGAGGGTTGCCTTACGGAGCTCTGGCTTCCAAACTGTGCCTTAGGTCGCTCTGTGTGAAAAGTCCACATGTGGGGCCAAGAGAGAGGCAGAGAGTGGAGCGATCTTAGCTCAGGCTGCTTACAATAACATGTCGTCAGCTGGGAGGAGGGGACGACAAACACTGTTTCTCAGTTCTGGAGTGCCAGGTGCTTGAGGAAGGCCCTTTTCTGGGTGTGCCTCCTCCTGCTGTACCAATTCACGCCACAGAGACAGAACCCGGTCTCTTCTCCTTTTTTTCACTTATCAGGAAGAAAGGCACTAACCCACCTGGGAGGCTCTACCCCTGTCGTTGTTGTTTAGTCGTTCACTTGTGCCTGACTGTTTGGAACCCCATGGATCACAGGCCACCAGGATCCTGTCCACGGAATTCTCCAGGCAAGAATACTGGAGTGGGTAGCCATTCCCTCCTCCAGGGCATCTTCCCCACCCAGGGGTCAAACCTGGGTCTCCGGCACTGGCAGGCGGACTCTCTACCACAGAGCCAGCGAGCTCAACATAAATTATGCATGCTTCTCAAAATGTTTCTCTTAAAAACAAACAAAACCCCATCTATGTCTAGGTTTCCTAAAATCAGTTAGCGACAGACAGTAGGTCCAACCCAGGAAGCACACCCCCCCCCTCGACCCCCTCGTGGAGCCCACCCAGCAGGCTCGAGACACTCGTGCAGAGAAAAGAGACACGAAACTGTGACCACAGGTGGATGCTGTCCGTGACGCCCTGCCACACAGTGACAGAGCCACTGCCATCGCTGCAGACAAGGAGGGCGAGGCTCCATAAAAGACATACATTCCTTGCAAATGACATCCTTCTTCAGCTGGGGGAATCCCCCCAAATGCAGAGCACATTCCAGAATCTGATCTGCTGGTCTCACGATCATTGACAATACTTCTTAAATTTGTTGGTGGGTTGGGGACGAATGCTGGGCTGTCCAAGGTGCCTGGGGACTTCTTTAACCTAGCAGTCACAGGCAACGGTATTCCTCCCACAGTTCATCAGCTTCTGGATCCTCATCAGGACACTTTCATGGGTCTCCAACTTGGCTGGCAGGGCAGACATGGGCTCCTTTGAATCTAAACTCCCTGATGATGACTTTCTCTCCTTCCAAAATCATTTAGGAGGCATTTCCTTTTATATCTTGCCCTTTCTTTGTTGGCTCTAGTCTTCATTTCATCTTCTTCCACTGAACTTGCCCAGTATGAACATCCAGAACCTCGTCTAAACTCAGCTACCATCCTGAGGAGACCCCACCTCCAAATACCAACATACAGGGCATTAGGGCTTCAACATATGAATTTAGGCGAGACAAACATTCAGTCCATAGGAGCACGTGTGGTTCTAAGTTAGCTCTCCACTCCAATTCACCACAGCAGATCCAAATTAATGTTTTATAGGGCCTCTGTAAAGCTTCCTTAAAAAAGCATGTCAGTAGGCAAAAAAAAAAAAAAAAAAAAAAGGAAAAGTTTTGAAAGCACAGATAACCAGGTTAACCAGGTTTTATTATGACGTAAAGGAACAGATAGGTCTTTTGAGTCTTGGTGAACTGGCAACATCCACATTTTTAAGGGAGAGGGACAACCTGGAGATTAGAACAACGGAACTACTTGAACTTGGTGTCTATGTCACAAAGGTGGAGACCAGTCCAGGCTGTCATGTGGTGGGCTGGATTTAGCGGACTTTCCTGTAGGCCATCTTTTATCCTGTCTAAAATCAGTTGGGGTAGGACCCAGGAAGCACACCCCCCCCCTCGACCCCCTCGTGGAGCCCACCCAGCAGGCTCGAGACACTCGTGCAGAGAAAAGAGACACGAAACTGTGACCACAGGTGGATGCTGTCCGTGACGCCCTGCCACACAGTGACAGAGCCACTGCCATCGCTGCAGACAAGGAGGGCGAGGCTCCATAAAAGACATACATTCCTTGCAAATGACATCCTTCTTCAGCTGGGGGAATCCCCCCAAATGCAGAGCACATTCCAGAATCTGATCTGCTGGTCTCACGATCATTGACAATACTTCTTAAATTTGTTGGTGGGTTGGGGACGAATGCTGGGCTGTCCAAGGTGCCTGGGGACTTCTTTAACCTAGCAGTCACAGGCAACGGTATTCCTCCCACAGTTCATCAGCTTCTGGATCCTCATCAGGACACTTTCATGGGTCTCCAACTTGGCTGGCAGGGCAGACATGGGCTCCTTTGAATCTAAACTCCCTGATGATGACTTTCTCTCCTTCCAAAATCATTTAGGAGGCATTTCCTTTTATATCTTGCCCTTTCTTTGTTGGCTCTAGTCTTCATTTCATCTTCTTCCACTGAACTTGCCCAGTATGAACATCCAGAACCTCGTCTAAACTCAGCTACCATCCTGAGGAGACCCCACCTCCAAATACCAACATACAGGGCATTAGGGCTTCAACATATGAATTTAGGCGAGACAAACATTCAGTCCATAGGAGCACGTGTGGTTCTAAGTTAGCTCTCCACTCCAATTCACCACAGCAGATCCAAATTAATGTTTTATAGGGCCTCTGTAAAGCTTCCTTAAAAAAGCATGTCAGTAGGCAAAAAAAAAAAAAAAAAAAAAAGGAAAAGTTTTGAAAGCACAGATAACCAGGTTAACCAGGTTTTATTATGACGTAAAGGAACAGATAGGTCTTTTGAGTCTTGGTGAACTGGCAACATCCACATTTTTAAGGGAGAGGGACAACCTGGAGATTAGAACAACGGAACTACTTGAACTTGGTGTCTATGTCACAAAGGTGGAGACCAGTCCAGGCTGTCATGTGGTGGGCTGGATTTAGCAGCGGACTTTCCTGTAGGCCATCTTTTATCCTGCTGAAGAAAGCAGATTTGGAAGCTTCTTTCAACCAAGAGGCTGCAGGGCAGCACCTGGGAAACACACTCAGCGAGCATGTCCTTCTCAGCCCTCACACCACTGCAGAATGTAATGCCACTGCCTGCTTTATGAGCCCATCTTCCAATTCAAATTGCTTGAACACCCACAAGATGATGAAGAACAACAGGACGACACTGCAGCCTCTCAAGACATGGGACAAACACGGGTTTTCAATACAAGATTGGAGAAAATACACTCAGGGCAAGAAAACAGAAGGGTTTTGTGAAGGAATCAAGAGTCAAGACAGTTTCTGTCACACAGACATTTATAACACAGATGGACAGATTTGGTGTACCTAATGTGTACTTAAACAGGTGAGCTAAGTGGACAGAGTAGCACGGATGCACATACAGGATCATATGTAAACAGACAGGCAATAAGAATTTGCTGTATGACTCAGGGAACTCAAACTAAGCCTCTAGAGGGATGGGGACGGGAGGGAAGGGGGATTCAAGAGGGAGGGGACATATTGATGCATGACAGAAATCAAACCAATATGGTAAAGCAATCTTTAATCAATTAAAAATAAGTAATATTTTTTAAAAGGAAAAAAAAAAAATCGTACTTAAACTGTACTTAGAAAGCCTGTGCTTAAATTGTACTTAGAAAGCTTGGAGTAGAAAAGGATCGTTTTATCCTGATGAAGTTGTAAATCATTAAGGTTTATGCCACAGAACAGCACTGGTTCAACACAAGACACTAACAGACGCCCTCTGGGGAGTTTAAAAGGCTCTTTCCCTCTGCGGCCACACTTTCCAACTCCAACCTGAACCTGGCTCTGCCCACACTCAGCGTTCCCTTCCTCGTTTCTCCCTTGGCGTTTGTTTCCCTGACTACACCTGACGCTCCTTTATCTAGCTTTAATTCCACTTTCAAACCGATGCCCGAGATGGCACTCTGCCTCCAGCGACAACGACCCGCACTCAGAATCTCTGCGTGTTCATTACCTAGCCCGCGGCAGACCTCCCTCACTCATCACTGGCGGGGGATGGGTCTCGTGTGAGAATTTTGGACTTTGACCTAAGAATGTTAGCATCCTTGAGGTGCTGACACAGACTGAAGCTACAGCCACTGCGAGAGGCAGGAGCACAGCCCCGCAGCCGCAGGCAGAGGCCTGAGAGCCAACCCTGAGGGGCAGGGAACAGGGGGAAGGCGGGGATGGTAAGAGGGGCCGTGGAAGGAGAGGAGACAGAGCTGCCTCGATGGTGTCCAGTCCCCAAACACCAGGAAAACGATAACGTGGTGATTTACAAGAAGGGAAGCCCCCCTGCCTGTTTTCTAAAACTTTCTGGCTCAGGTGAATGCTGATTGGTTGCTTTCTCCACGAAAAGGATAATATTTTAAGTGACTACAGAAAAATTTGAGACAGTAAAAATGCAGGGAAAATTAAAAAAAGAAAGGGATGTTACCTACAACCCCACCTCCCAAAGTTAAATGTTCTTAGTGGTCTTAGCTCTCACTGAACATGCAGATGTGGGTTCTACTGGGCCACTGCCTCGATCCACACAACTGCCCTTTGGAGCCAGCACAATGCGGCGCAGGGTCTGACGCTCTGAGACACGCCCAGGAGGAGCCAGGCGGTGGGATCCTGACCCGGGGCCGGTACGCAGGGTCAGGCGGGCGGGCACACTTACCACTCATCTCCAGAGAGGAGTATTTGAAGTCACTCAACTAGAAATAATCAAAATGAGAGTCACATCACAGTCCTGTCAGCCCCAGAGAAGAGCTGGCAAGACCGTGGGACCTGCTGGGAAGGGGGAGGGAAGCGGGATGGGGGGCAGGGGGATGTGTGACCAAGGGGAAGGGTCACAGGGAGAGCGGGAGGACAGGTCCCGGAGGCGGGCCAAGCGGTCCACGAAGACGGCAGGGCTGTGCCTGCACAAGGCCCGCTGTGAACTCTGACTCAGTCACGGAGGGGGACAAACCACTAAAAGCCCCGGCTGGAGGCCCTCCGCCCTCCCTCCTTGCCTCTCATGCATCTGTGACTAAATAATAATCTACCCCACCCATCCGATTACACAGTGCTTATCTGGATGTGATCTAAGGTCGGAATCCATGAAAGGAAGCTCATGACTTAAAAAGTTAGGAAATACTTCTGTGTCTTACTGGGGAGAAGGGATGGGGAAGTCCACGGTCTGAAATAACAAGTTTAAAATAGTGAACCCAGTTCTTCCCCCCCAACTCAACACAATGCTCAATGGGTTATATGTGGAAATACGACCTTTCCACCTGGAAAACCCCAGCCTCGCTGCCTTCCTTATAAGGGCCCATATCCTCAAAGAGATCAGCTTGGGAGGCAGCATTCTTCCTGGGAATCCACAACCCTTGGGCAGCTGGGAAACTTGAGTTTCAGTTTCAGTCAAATTTTGAGCTTTGATGCTTTCAGCTAGAAAGTGGAAACTCTACAATCACTGAGAAGGCTCCCTTCCCTTAAGAGCTGGTACACTGATACCCATTCAGAGACTTCAATAGATATCAAACATTTCCTCTGTTTATAAATTATGTTTCAACATGTCAAGTTTAAATGTTCCTTGAAAGCTGATTTTATTATAAGCAAAATTTAAGAGTACTACAACCCCACCCCTCCCAAAGTTAAATGTTCTTAGTGGTCTTAGCTCTCACTGAACATGCAGATGTGGGTTCTACTGGGCCACTGCCTCGATCCACACAACTGCCCTTTGGAGCCAGCACAATGCGGCGCAGGGTCTGACGCTCTGAGACACGCCCAGGAGGAGCCAGGCGGTGGGATCCTGACCCGGGGCCGGTACGCAGGGTCAGGCGGGCGGGCACACTTACCACTCATCTCCAGAGAGGAGTATTTGAAGTCACTCAACTAGAAATAATCAAAATGAGAGTCACATCACAGTCCTGTCAGCCCCAGAGAAGAGCTGGCAAGACCGTGGGACCTGCTGGGAAGGGGGAGGGAAGCGGGATGGGGGGCAGGGGGATGTGTGACCAAGGGGAAGGGTCACAGGGAGAGCGGGAGGACAGGTCCCGGAGGCGGGCCAAGCGGTCCACGAAGACGGCAGGGCTGTGCCTGCACAAGGCCCGCTGTGAACTCTGACTCAGTCACGGAGGGGGACAAACCACTAAAAGCCCCGGCTGGAGGCCCTCCGCCCTCCCTCCTTGCCTCTCATGCATCTGTGACTAAATAATAATCTACCCCACCCATCCGATTACACAGTGCTTATCTGGATGTGATCTAAGGTCGGAATCCATGAAAGGAAGCTCATGACTTAAAAAGTTAGGAAATACTTCTGTGTCTTACTGGGGAGAAGGGATGGGGAAGTCCACGGTCTGAAATAACAAGTTTAAAATAGTGAACCCAGTTCTTCCCCCCCAACTCAACACAATGCTCAATGGGTTATATGTGGAAATACGACCTTTCCACCTGGAAAACCCCAGCCTCGCTGCCTTCCTTATAAGGGCCCATATCCTCAAAGAGATCAGCTTGGGAGGCAGCATTCTTCCTGGGAATCCACAACCCTTGGGCAGCTGGGAAACTTGAGTTTCAGTTTCAGTCAAATTTTGAGCTTTGATGCTTTCAGCTAGAAAGTGGAAACTCTACAATCACTGAGAAGGCTCCCTTCCCTTAAGAGCTGGTACACTGATACCCATTCAGAGACTTCAATAGATATCAAACATTTCCTCTGTTTATAAATTATGTAATTTAAAGCAGACATGTCAAGTTTAAATGTTCCTTGAAAGCTGATTTTATTATAAGCAAAATTTAAGACTATTACCATAATTTACTTTGCCCAAAACCTCATTAAAGGGGAAACAGTGTGAAATCCTCTAACTGACCATTATTGAATGTGATCAATCTCAGGACACGGAGAGTTTTGATAAGAAGTTGAGAGCTGTTGCACGTGCACAGGGCAAAACAGTGGGGAGAGGCTGACAGCCATGCCTGAATAAACAAGGTAATCTGGTGAGGAGGTATTACATACCTGCTACCCCAGGGGACAGAGACTTTTTTAAACATCCTGGCAGGACACAGAAAAACCAGGTACAGCACATTCAGCCTAATTCCAAGGACAATTTCATTCCGGGCGGGGGCGGGGGTGGGGTGGGGATGGACTTCACTGCTCCTGTCAACCTCTAGGACATCTTGAAAGCTGGACGCTCTCTAACCCTTGTTAGCATGATTTTAAAGAGTGAAACATCCATGACTAATTTCTTTATAATGATTCCTGGTCTTTTGTCTCTCCCATCAAGAGAGCGTGAAAAGAAACCAGGTCGTTGCATCTGTCAGCACTCCTGGCCCCGATTTTTTTCTACTCTTCCATGGAGCACTAGCTCCCATTTCTTGGGTCCTTCCTCAGTGGTTGCTGAGCATCTCTAACTCTATGAAGTGGGTGTTTCTCCTACACCTGTGAGATCGTTGAGGATTCTGTGGCAACTGTCTTTGGTCCTACAGCTCAGAAATGGAGGAGCCAGGGCCGAAGACAAGAATAACCTGAGTTTAACATCCATGCTTTTCAACTCAACAACAAAAACAAAAACAGGGATAAAACCCCAAATAACTCAATTTAGAAATGGGCAAAGGATATGAATAGACAGTTCTGCAAAGATGATACACAAATGGCTGACAAGTATGTAAGATGATGCTCAACATCACTAATTATTAGAAAAATGCAAATGAAACCACCATGTATCCATTTGTATCTGTTAGGAAGTCCACTTCAAAAAAAGGAAAAAAAAAAAAAAAACAAAAAAAACAAGTGTTGGTGAGGATGTGGACAAACTGGAACTCTTGGGCACTGGTGGTGGTAATGTAAAATGGTGCACCTGCTATGGAAAACAGCAAGGCAGTTCCTCAAAAACTTAAAAACCAAACTACTGTATAACCCAACAATTCCATTTCTAGGTACATACCCAAAAGAACTGAAAGCAGGATTGTGGAAAGGTATCTGCACAACCATATTCAATGCATCATTATTCACAATAGCCAAGAGATATGAACAACCTAAATGGCCAATGACAGATGAACAGCTAAACAAAATGTACTATCTACACATATAGTGGAATATTATTCAGCCTTAAAAAGGAAGGAAATCCTACTACATGCTTTAACATGGATGAACCTTGGGAAAACTATGCTAAGTAAAGTAAGCCAGTTCCAGAAGGACAGATACTGTATGATTTCACTTACACGAGGTAACTCAAATAGTCAAACTCACAGAAACAGAAAGTAGATGATGGTTGGCAAGGGAGGTAGGGAAAAGGAATGGGCTACTGTTTACAGCTACAAAATTTCAGTCTTGCAAGTTTAGAAGTCCTGCATGCCCATGACACAACAACATGAATGTACTTAACACTACTGAACCATACACTGAAAAATGGTTAAGACGAAATGTTTTATGTGCTTTTTACCACAATTAAAAATTTTAAACCATACTTTGAAAATCCATGCTCTTAAGCAGGATGCTCCAGCAGCTCTCCAGTGAACGTCTTTTTTCTGAAGTTATACACAAGCCTATTCCCTTCAAGCAGCCAGGAGCCATTTGCAGGCAGGCTCATGACAATAGGAGCCACTGGCTGGCACTGAGTTTTACCTGATTCTGCCTCACGACACACCAGAAACACAAAAGGACCACTGGGCCCATGTTTAAAACTCTGGCTACTCAGAAAGGGCTGGGGTGCAAGGAAGGAATTGATGTAAATGAGTATCTGAAAAAAAAAAAAAAAAAAAAAGAATATCTGAGATTCCAGGACATCCTCTCAAAGGTGATTCCAATTCAAAAACATGAAATCACAACATTCCTGAGCCCGGTCTCTTGGCCCACAGACCTGTGGGAGTTTCCCAGTGCCTGCACTTTTGCCTCAGTTAGGACCAAGCCTGCATTCATTAGACAATACTGCCTCTCGTGGAAGGGGACAGCTAGAGCTCACCCCTCCCACAAAAGAACAAGGTTGCCTAGGTGGGAAGCCACAGGAGGATGTCCAGTATGGAAAACAGCAAGGCAGTTCCTCAAAACTTAAAAACCAAACTACTGTATAACCCAACAATTCCATTTCTAGGTACATACCCAAAAGAACTGAAAGCAGGATTGTGGAAAGGTATCTGCACAACCATATTCAATGCATCATTATTCACAATAGCCAAGAGATATGAACAACCTAAATGGCCAATGACAGATGAACAGCTAAACAAAATGTACTATCTACACATATAGTGGAATATTATTCAGCCTTAAAAAGGAAGGAAATCCTACTACATGCTTTAACATGGATGAACCTTGGGAAAACTATGCTAAGTAAAGTAAGCCAGTTCCAGAAGGACAGATACTGTATGATTTCACTTACACGAGGTAACTCAAATAGTCAAACTCACAGAAACAGAAAGTAGATGATGGTTGGCAAGGGAGGTAGGGAAAAGGAATGGGCTACTGTTTACAGCTACAAAATTTCAGTCTTGCAAGTTTAGAAGTCCTGCATGCCCATGACACAACAACATGAATGTACTTAACACTACTGAACCATACACTGAAAAATGGTTAAGACGAAATGTTTTATGTGCTTTTTACCACAATTAAAAATTTTAAACCATACTTTGAAAATCCATGCTCTTAAGCAGGATGCTCCAGCAGCTCTCCAGTGAACGTCTTTTTTCTGAAGTTATACACAAGCCTATTCCCTTCAAGCAGCCAGGAGCCATTTGCAGGCAGGCTCATGACAATAGGAGCCACTGGCTGGCACTGAGTTTTACCTGATTCTGCCTCACGACACACCAGAAACACAAAAGGACCACTGGGCCCATGTTTAAAACTCTGGCTACTCAGAAAGGGCTGGGGTGCAAGGAAGGAATTGATGTAAATGAGTATCTGAAAAAAAAAAAAAAAGAATATCTGAGATTCCAGGACATCCTCTCAAAGGTGATTCCAATTCAAAAACATGAAATCACAACATTCCTGAGCCCGGTCTCTTGGCCCACAGACCTGTGGGAGTTTCCCAGTGCCTGCACTTTTGCCTCAGTTAGGACCAAGCCTGCATTCATTAGACAATACTGCCTCTCGTGGAAGGGGACAGCTAGAGCTCACCCCTCCCACAAAAGAACAAGGTGAGGCAGCAGGCCTGCCGTCCTAGGTGGGGAAGCCACAGGGGACTCCACAGACCAGATCCACCTGCTCCAGGGCTCCAACCAGGATGCTCTGGGATTGGCCAACACCAGCATGCGGACCCTGGACACTGTTCTCAAATACAGTGCACAGGAAGGGCCCTGTGGGTATGATGGTCTTTGAGCCTCAGTCTTCTCATCTGTAAAATGGGGTGTTGGATTAAGAACACCTTCTCTTTCTAACATGAAAAGCTCCAAGTATTCTAAACTGAGAGTCATATTAAGGAGACGTTCCTGAGCTCCACAGAATGCAAGGCATCATAATAGGAGTAGGAATATTTAAGCGAAAAAAAAAAAAAGACTTTTTACCCACCATCCACAAGTCTGTACTCTAAGACAAAAACCAATGCAGAGGAATTCCCTGGTGGTTCAGTGGCTAAGACTCTGTGCTCCCAATGCAGGGGCCCAGGTTCGATCTCTGGTTAGGGAACTAGAGCCCACATGCTACAACTGAGAGCCAATCCAGCCAAATAAATATAAATAAAATATTAAAAGAAAAAAGAACCCAATGCAGATACACGTGCCAAAGACAATGGGGACAGAACTACAGCGTTCTAGAAAGAGTGAAGTAACTAAAAGATGATAATGAAGCCACTTCTGACCCACAGCTGGTAGGAAAGTTACAGATCACAACCAGAGGGGCTGGGAGAGGCTGAGGGCGGGACAGCCAGGGACTGTAACTGATATTCATACAGGTGAGCAAGAAGGCAAAAGCCAAAGGTCTCCACTGAGAGGCATCTGGGGGCGATGACCCGGATCACTGTGCCACTACAGACACCATGGTATGCTGGCCTTTTCGTATCATTGACATTTCTTCTTCAGAAAAAAAAAAACAACTCCAAAACATTATATTGCCAGAAATCTTAAAATGACTTCAACCACAGAGCTTAAACTTTAACAAACTATGGTATTTTCGAAACAGAACAACTGATTTAGAGTAACTTATCAATTACAATTTCAGAAAAACACTTTTTACTTGTATGGAAAGAATAACTGAAGACGATGGAATGCGGTATCTTTTAAGGTACCAGAAACAGAGGAAAAGGTTCTACGGATTTTGTATTTCTTAATTTAAATTTTATTTTTAAAATTAATTTCCAAACTATTCTCTGAAACTGTGTTGCTGTTCAGTCACTAGGTCATGTCTGATTCTTTGTAATCCCATGGAGTGCAGCACACCCTGTTTTTCACCATCTCCCAGGGTTTGCTCAAACTCATGGCCATTGAGTCAGTGATGCCATCCAACCATCTCATCCTCTGTAACCCACTTCTCCTGCCCTCAATCTTTCCCAGCATTAGGGGCTTTTCCAATGAGTCAGCTTTTCACACAAGGTGGCTAAAGTATTAGAGCTTCAGCATCAGTCCTTTAATGAAGAGTCAGAGTTGATTTCCTTTAGGATTGACTGGTTTGATCTCCTTGCCATCCAAGGGGCTCTCAAGAGTCTTCTTCAACACCACAATCCAAACACATCAATTATTCAACACTCAGCCTTTTTTACGGTCCAACTCTCATATCCCTACATGACTACTGGACAAACCACAGCTTTGACTAGATGAATCATTGTTGGCAGTGATGTCTCTGCTTTTTAACATACTGTTTAGGTTTTTCACAGTTTTTCCTGTGAAACTATAAATATCCTGAAATCTTATTTCTGCTGGGACCAGAGAAATCTGAAATCTCAATAAGCATTAGGTAACAAAGTGTTTTGGGATATCTGAGGCTCCTTCCTGGGGAGGTGAACAGGTAGGAAGTGGTCCTTGGAAGCAGAAGTGTTTGAGACAGGTAACAGCAGCGGCAGAAAGACCAAGAAGAGGACCCCTTCACATGAAGACTACATATCTCTAACCTTCAGGCTTGATTTCTGCCTAGTAAGGCTGTCAGTTTCTCAATGCAAATTACTGGTCACTCCAAATCTATTCATTCAATAGAAAAAAGGTGGAGGTGGGGGAGTGGCCAATGATGGCCTACAGTTTAAGAGAGGTGATTTTATAATTGCATCCATTTCCAATATATCTGTATACTTGTTACCACCGTGACTGGTGATAGAAATGGGCTTCCCTTTTAACCTCCATAAGGCTAAATATATATTGAATATTTCTTAAGAAAAATGAGTTTTTCCTATGACCAAAACGTCACTGCATTATATAATTGAGAAAGAGAAGTCAGGAAAAAATATCACTGATCACTAAAACTTATCAAAACTTCTATAGAATATCAGTATGTTTTCTTTGTATTTTTTCCATGTATATGCTATTTTGTACACTGAGTAGTTAACAATAAAATAGTCAAATTTTATTAACATTCCAAAATTGTAAATTCCTGCATCCAACAGAAACCTAGCACCAGCTATGAGTCAAGCCTGCGCCAGGTCGCGGAACTGTGACAAGACACTGTCCCAGCCTCCTAGAGCTGGAACTGGCTTTCAGAAGTGAGCCCCCAGCGCGTGCAGCAGCTGGGCAAGGCCTAAACAGACACAGACACAGGAGAGGGCCTGGGAGCCGGCTCTCACACGCACGTGTCTAAGGCCCCCAGGGAGCCCAGCGCGGCTAGCCGGCTTCACCTCCTCCAGGGACCCTAACCACCTCTGGTTGCTGAGTTGCATGACAACTATTTGCTCTAGGAATTCCAAATTCTTATCACTGGGTAAATACATCGATCAAGCTTCATCCCTGCCAGAGAAATCTTTGACAGAAGGTCACTTAGCTTCTTTCCATCCCAGTACTTCTGATAGTAAGAAAATTACATACTTACTCACATTCAATTTCACCTACTTTCAGATAACCACTAACTGTTGAAAAGCTAGTCAGTCCTGGTTACTTTCACTGTCCTGGTTCTGCCTTTGAGGGGTGACCAATATAATTAACGAGAATACACTGACTCCTGGTGACTGGAGGCTGTGCCCTCTCCTCCCCACAGCCCAGATAATACCTTGGGCAGGTCCCCACTGCCAGGCTATGCCACACTTCTCCCACTCCTTCCTGGACGAGCTACCATGAGCTGGGCCAATCAGCTCCCCAAAATCTGGAGTAAAACACAGACAGGCAGCCAAATCAGATGCCTCTGGAGCTAAAGGTCTAATGGACTCGGGGCTGGCTGACTACAATGATGAGCAAGCTGGGAAGGCTGGTGTATATCTGTATACTTGTTACCACCGTGACTGGTGATAGAAATGGGCTTCCTTTTAACCTCCATAAGGCTAAATATATATTGAATATTTCTTAAGAAAAATGAGTTTTTCCTATGACCAAAACGTCACTGCATTATATAATTGAGAAAGAGAAGTCAGGAAAAAATATCACTGATCACTAAAACTTATCAAAACTTCTATAGAATATCAGTATGTTTTCTTTGTATTTTTTCCATGTATATGCTATTTTGTACACTGAGTAGTTAACAATAAAATAGTCAAATTTTATTAACATTCCAAAATTGTAAATTCCTGCATCCAACAGAAACCTAGCACCAGCTATGAGTCAAGCCTGCGCCAGGTCGCGGAACTGTGACAAGACACTGTCCCAGCCTCCTAGAGCTGGAACTGGCTTTCAGAAGTGAGCCCCCAGCGCGTGCAGCAGCTGGGCAAGGCCTAAACAGACACAGACACAGGAGAGGGCCTGGGAGCCGGCTCTCACAGCGACGTGTCTAAGGCCCCCAGGGAGCCCAGCGCGGCTAGCCGGCTTCACCTCCTCCAGGGACCCTAACCACCTCTGGTTGCTGAGTTGCATGACAACTATTTGCTCTAGGAATTCCAAATTCTTATCACTGGGTAAATACATCGATCAAGCTTCATCCCTGCCAGAGAAATCTTTGACAGAAGGTCACTTAGCTTCTTTCCATCCCAGTACTTCTGATAGTAAGAAAATTACATACTTACTCACATTCAATTTCACCTACTTTCAGATAACCACTAACTGTTGAAAAGCTAGTCAGTCCTGGTTACTTTCACTGTCCTGGTTCTGCCTTTGAGGGGTGACCAATATAATTAACGAGAATACACTGACTCCTGGTGACTGGAGGCTGTGCCCTCTCCTCCCCACAGCCCAGATAATACCTTGGGCAGGTCCCCACTGCCAGGCTATGCCACACTTCTCCCACTCCTTCCTGGACGAGCTACCATGAGCTGGGCCAATCAGCTCCCCAAAATCTGGAGTAAAACACAGACAGGCAGCCAAATCAGATGCCTCTGGAGCTAAAAGGTCTAATGGACTCGGGGGCTGGCTGACTACAATGATGAGCAAGCTGGGAAGGCTGGTGTGAAGAATGGAGAGGAGACCAGGAAAAAAGAGAAAAATTACATGATCCCAAAGAAAGGGAGCCAGAGAGACTTCCCGGGTTCCTGACAACATCCTAGTTCCTGGCTCTTGCCCGTATCCTGGTTTTTACGAGCCTCCTCTGATTAAGCTCACTTGAGTCATATTCTGTTCTTGCAACTAAGTGATCATTGGTTGACTAAGATGGGCTTACACTCATCTGCTTCCCGAGCATCCTCTGAGCTCTGCGTCTACACAGTGGGCATCTGAAGACAGCCAAGAGCGAGAAATAACCTCCTCTCTTAAGAAGCTAATTCCTGCTGTTGTTGTTTACTCAACCAGTTAGGCTGAATAAGCACGAACAGAGCTTAAATAAGGAAAACAAACAGGTTGGTGATACTCTTCTATTAGGTCTTGTTTAATGGAAAGAGAACCACAATTCTAGTCCATTCTACCACTGACTATCTGTTTGATCTGAGGTGGGTCCCTTTCACTCTCTGAACCTCAGTTTCTTCATCTGTAAAATAAGGAACTTGGAATGGATAACTTTCAACGTTCCCACTTACTTTCAAGATTCTTCAAAAGCAGTGGCCTCATCGCCTATATATCCAGTAACAATTT
Source organism: Tragulus kanchil (assembly GCA_022376925.1). NCBI lineage: Eukaryota > Metazoa > Chordata > Mammalia > Artiodactyla > Tragulidae > Tragulus > Tragulus kanchil. The sequence continues at coordinate 120,815,924 of JAIOJX010000025.1, read as the reverse complement.
GAACCCAGGTGGGTTGCAGAATATCCTGCCTCGGCCCAAAGTCCACCCCTTCAGTCAAGAGGGACCACAGCACAGGCACCACCAGGCCTGTGGTTCTGAGAGGAGTCAGGACAAAGGGAGCCCTCAGAGGGTTCCTCACCCAGGGCAGTGTGTCTAGGAGAACATGAATGAGGGGAGCATTCCAGAGCTGTCCTCTCCAGCACATAGCCACCAGCCACACGTGCTTCCTGAGCACCCGAAATGAGGCAAGGGTGTGGAACTAAACTTCCACATTTAAGCTTAAATGGCTCCTGCAGCTAGTGTCCACCATATTGAAAAGTACAGAATGAAAGCTGGGACAAAGAACCACAAGAACAAGTAAGCACCAGTCTAACAGGGACAAACACAAACCTAAGGCACATCGGGAAAGGAGAGGCCAACCATGCCCGAGAGAAAGAAGAGGAAATGGTGCCATAGAAGTGGACAGGTGGAAAGGATAAGGAATTGGTCCGTGTTACAGTGTGGTGGGGTAAAGGGCCAGGCGTGGCCAAGGGAGGAGCACTGGGGCTGTGTGAGGCAGGACAGCACACCGCGGGGGCGGGGGGAGGAAGAACACTCTGCCCAGCAAGACCCTCCCTCCACATCCACTCTCCCCTTCATCCTGGGCGTATTGTATAAGGTGGCCACATACTCAACCAAGAATCAGGGTCGCCCCACCACCCTGTAGCCACAAGTGACCAGGACAGAGTTCCAGGTGATGAAACACATGCAGAACTCTTCCAGGGATGCTGTGACAGCCTGCTCTCTTGATATAGACGGTCACTCTCCCCTTCTCACTGCTTCCTCCTCCATTCTGCTCGAAGCTGCAGCAGAGGCTGAAGGTGGCAGCCATGCAGGAGCAGGAGGCACTCAAGAGGATGAAACAGAAAAGCAGAAAAGATCCCAGCCCCCTGAGAACATCAGAGTCAGGGAATCACCGCACCCTACTACCACCCAGACTTTCTGTCATCGGAGGAAAATTAACCCCCCTGCGGTTACACCAGTGCAGCAGGATTTCCAGCACATTCAGTCAGACACAGTCTCTAAATGACGTCAAAAATCTGGAGCCTGGAAGTGAAGGGCTGAAGATGGTGAAAGTGGCCACATCGAGGAAACTGGACAAATGAATGGAAACCGGTGACTTTTGCCACGTGCTGGTGAAACATCTGATTTAATGGTGCCCAGCCTGCTATCTGCTGGGACATACACCAGGTGTCACCGAGAAGGAGTATGAGGGACAATGGGAGAAAACTCCCAGGATGTGTGCAGAGATCTCTCTCAGGGAGAATGGTGACCCAAAACCACACCAGCCACTGGGCAAAGACAGAAGAAACACACCTTGGTTAAGGCGGGTATCCCCGCCCCTGGCTTCTAATCTACGCCCCACCATCTGAAGCCACGCAGGGCAGAAAAATGTCTCTATATCCCACCCCCAAGACAAGCCTTGGCAACAGGACACTAACAGGAAAAAGAAAAGCATGCCTACCATAACTGCTCGAGGAAGATGCTACTGCAAAAGACAATTCCAAAAACCAAACCACAGAGGAAAGACTATAACCAACCTCTCCTGGCCAGAACTGGCCCTAATCGAGAGTTCTCAGGCTAACACACCTGGACAGGAAGTGAAGCAGAAGTCTTCAGCCTTCTGTGGGAAACCCACTATTCTCTCAAGTACAAAAGGCATACTCAGATCACAACTTATTTTCAGAATTATATAAGACCATAATTACAGTGTTCTTACTTTGGTAAATGATGTTTAATATCTTATTAGTACTTATTCTGCAAATATTTTCATTTATATGAAAGTGGTAAAACAAATTCAATTGAAAAAAATCCACTCAGAAAGCAGTTCCCTGCATCCTTTTGCTTTCTGTCTGGATTTCAGCAAACCAAGCGCGCTGAGTGGGCCTGCAGCTGGAAGGCAGGGCTGCTCATTCACAGCCGGTGGGATGGGCCAGCCTCGCCCATCCCCGCCAGGAGGTACAGTACATTTTTTCATTTAAATAAATGGATTTAATAGAAACCATTCAATTAAGAAGATTCTAATCCTGTTTTTTAAAAATTAGAATTACCTGCATATAATGCCCAAAACATGTGCTGTATTAGCAAGAGCTAACATTTAATTCTAGAGACTTCCAACTTAAGAACTGTTCTTTCACTCTAAGGCAGCTTATCAGTACATAAACACTAACTTCAGTGAGTACACCAGTCAAAGTTCCTGACAATTTATTCCTAAAACTGTCAACAGCTCACTACTTTGGTGATTAAGAGGGCCTGACTGGGACATACACCAGGTGTCACCGAGAAGGAGTATGAGGGACAATGGGAGAAAACTCCCAGGATGTGTGCAGAGATCTCTCTCAGGGAGAATGGTGACCCAAAACCACACCAGCCACTGGGCAAAGACAGAAGAAACACACCCTGGTTAAGGCGGGTATCCCGCCCTGGCTTCTAATCTACGCCCCACCATCTGAAGCCACGCAGGGCAGAAAAATGTCTCTATATCCCACCCCCAAGACAAGCCTTGGCAACAGGACACTAACAGGAAAAAGAAAAGCATGCCTACCATAACTGCTCGAGGAAGATGCTACTGCAAAAGACAATTCCAAAAACCAAACCACAGAGGAAAGACTATAACCAACCTCTCCTGGCCAGAACTGGCCCTAATCGAGAGTTCTCAGGCTAACACACCTGGACAGGAAGTGAAGCAGAAGTCTTCAGCCTTCTGTGGGAAACCCACTATTCTCTCAAGTACAAAAGGCATACTCAGATCACAACTTATTTTCAGAATTATATAAGACCATAATTACAGTGTTCTTACTTTGGTAAATGATGTTTAATATCTTATTAGTACTTATTCTGCAAATATTTTCATTTATATGAAAGTGGTAAAACAAATTCAATTGAAAAAAATCCACTCAGAAAGCAGTTCCCTGCATCCTTTTGCTTTCTGTCTGGATTTCAGCAAACCAAGCGCGCTGAGTGGGCCTGCAGCTGGAAGGCAGGGCTGCTCATTCACAGCCGGTGGGATGGGCCAGCCTCGCCCCATCCCCCGCCAGGAGGTACAGTACATTTTTTCATTTAAATAAATGGATTTAATAGAAACCATTCAATTAAGAAGATTCTAATCCTGTTTTTTAAAAATTAGAATTACCTGCATATAATGCCCAAAACATGTGCTGTATTAGCAAGAGCTAACATTTAATTCTAGAGACTTCCAACTTAAGAACTGTTCTTTCACTCTAAGGCAGCTTATCAGTACATAAACACTAACTTCAGTGAGTACACCAGTCAAAGTTCCTGACAATTTATTCCTAAAACTGTCAACAGCTCACTACTGTGATTAAGAGGCTGGATTTAGAGCAAAGCCGACCTGACTGGAATTGTGTCTGTGAGAACTAGGTGCTGTGGAGCTCTGGGGACGTTATTCAATATCTAGCCTCATCCTCTCGAAAATATTGGAAACAGTACTGGCTCCAGAGAGTCGATGTGAGGCCCACCATCTAACTGCGTGGAAAGTGCAAACACGAAGTGCTCAACACATGATAATGACAATTCCAAGGGCCACTATTAAATATGTTCGGTTAGTTTTATTGCAAACAAGATAGGATTTATTGGCTATTTCATCATCTGCCATAGAACGCGTTTCTAATTTTCAATCCGCTTGTTTTACTAACCACCACTCAGGGTTTTTTGGCAGGGGTTTAACTCCGAATAGGATGTAGCCCCGCCTATCAGCTGCTGCGGCTTGAGACACTGGGAGGACCTCCAAGTGTGGTCCCCGAACCTGCAGGGTCAGCATCACCCGGGAACCTGTAAGCATTGCACAATCTCAGGCTCCACCAAGAATGCAGCATCAGAAATGTCAGGAATGAGGAACAGCCACCCGTGTCTCCACAAGTTCTCCAACAGACTCTGGACACGCAGTCTGGGTGCGGCTGGAAGAAATGCAGCCCTGGGCCAGTGCCGCTAACCTGGAACAGGAGCGCTGTGGGGCCCTGTCAGGGGCTGTCCCTCTTCTCCCCCTGCCAGGCACCTCCAGGGGCAACACCAGGGCTTCCCCCTGCACTCTCCCCTCAGCCTGCAGGTGAAGAAAGGCAAACAAGGCCAGCAGCAGGGAGGCTTCCCAGCTTCCACTGGCTGAACCAACCCAAACGTCAGAATCGCAAGGGACCACTCAAAGTCCCTCGAGAAGGAGCTTCCACACTCACCCTTCAAACCCCTTCTCAGCACATGACCACACAAAGCCACACACAGGAAAGTTCACAGGGGCATTACAGCTAACAGGTAAATGACCATATTTGAGGTCTGTCTAAACAGTGGAGTATCAACTGACCATAAAAAAGGATGACGCGCCGATACACACAACACGATGAACCTTGAAGACGTCAAAGTTCCTGACAATTTATTCCTAAAACTGTCAACAGCTCACTACTGTGTTTAAGAGGCTGGATTTAGAGCAAAGCCGACCTGACTGGAATTGTGTCTGTGAGAACTAGGTGCTGTGGAGCTCTGGGGACGTTATTCAATATCTAGCCTCATCCTCTCGAAAATATTGGAAACAGTACTGGCTCCAGAGAGTCGATGTGAGGCCCACCATCTAACTGCGTGGAAAGTGCAAACACGAAGTGCTCAACACATGATAATGACAATTCCAAGGGCCACTATTAAATATGTTCGGTTAGTTTTATTGCAAACAAGATAGGATTTATTGGCTATTTCATCATCTGCCATAGAACGCGTTTCTAATTTTCAATCCGCTTGTTTTACTAACCACCACTCAGGGTTTTTTGGCAGGGGTTTAACTCCGAATAGGATGTAGCCCCGCCTATCAGCTGCTGCGGCTTGAGACACTGGGAGGACCTCCAAGTGTGGTCCCCGAACCTGCAGGGTCAGCATCACCCGGGAACCTGTAAGCATTGCACAATCTCAGGCTCCACCAAGAATGCAGCATCAGAAATGTCAGGAATGAGGAACAGCCACCCGTGTCTCCACAAGTTCTCCAACAGACTCTGGACACGCAGTCTGGGTGCGGCTGGAAGAAATGCAGCCCTGGGCCAGTGCCGCTAACCTGGAACAGGAGCGCTGTGGGGCCCTGTCAGGGGCTGTCCCTCTTCTCCCCCTGCCAGGCACCTCCAGGGGCAACACCAGGGCTTCCCCCTGCACTCTCCCCTCAGCCTGCAGGTGAAGAAAGGCAAACAAGGCCAGCAGCAGGGAGGCTTCCCAGCTTCCACTGGCTGAACCAACCCAAACGTCAGAATCGCAAGGGACCACTCAAAGTCCCTCGAGAAGGAGCTTCCACACTCACCCTTCAAACCCCTTCTCAGCACATGACCACACAAAGCCACACACAGGAAAGTTCACAGGGGCATTACAGCTAACAGGTAAATGACCATATTTGAGGTCTGTCTAAACAGTGGAGTATCAACTGACCATAAAAAAGGATGACGCGCCGATACACACACAACACGATGAACCTTGAAGACGGTGCTAAATGGAAGAAGCCCCCACAAGTGGAACTGCACATCATATGATCGTTTATAGACAATGTCCAGAACAGGCTAATTCACAGGGACGGAAAGATGACTGGTGGTGTCTTGGGTTTGGGGAAAGGGAGAGTGGTTTGGGGAAGTGACAGCTATGCGTTTCTTTCTGGGGGACAGAAATATTTCAAAATCAGACTGCAGTGATGGTTCCACAACACTATAAAGACAGATAAATACACTGTATACTTTAAATGAGTAGATTGTATGAGATATGAGTTTTAGTTCAATAAACCTATTTTTTTAAAAAACAAAACACAAGTTTCTTACTGAGCTAGTTCTCTTTAAAGAAAGTCTGAACTTCCCTGGCAGCGGTGTCCAGGCTGTAGGGGAACAGTGCACAGTCTCTGAAGGCCAGGTGGAAGGTGAGGAAGGCAGACCACCACAATGCAAAATTTAAGGAGGCACTCATTCTCAGGGTCATGTAAGCAAAGGGTCCATACCTGCAGGGCCCTAAAAGTGAGTGCCCCCTTAAATTTAGCACTCAGTGTGCTTGCTTGCCTAGTCCTGCAAGAACTAAGATATGTTTCAAGTTCAGATATGTCTACAGATTCTATCTTTCTGAGAATTGCTTCCACCTACCTATCATTTCCTTGTTTTACAGATGTCAGTCGCTCCCTAGTATCCACAGATTAAAGTTCAAAGATGACACATCAAGATCTTCAACTCTGGACTCTGATCCTGCAGACCCACAGGCTCTGAGTCAGATGAGCCCTGAGGAGGAATTCCCTGCTAGCCACGGCGCCCTAAGCAGGACTCACCCCCCAGCCTCCCAACTCCAGAACCTCAGGTGCCCAAGCCCGTGGCCCACAGCCCCCTTCCTATCAACAGCAGAGACTGAAATTCCATCTCTGTACTATCCACCATCAACCCCTAACCTTGGCACAAAGTGTGAGGACGGACAGTTTAAATGGCAGTGGTTGACCAGGAAAGGCTCAATCAAAGCTAACCTACAACTGATATCAGGCCCCAAAACGGCCAGCTGAGTCTTGCCATTCATTGCGGCTTCCCCACCTGTAATGATGTGCCAAAAAAGCACAACAAAGGAGAAAAATCTAGTAACTTCAAACTACCGAAATTCATCAATGGTCAGTTCCTGGTGTGTAATATTTTATCTTGAACCTAGTCTTTACCGACCACAGAAAAGCAAAGCTCTATGGAGAGTAAGTTAAGAACAATCTCAGAAAATCATGTGTCTCTGGCAATCAGACCATTTTTCTTGTCCTTATTTTGCCTACTCCCTAAAACCTTGTAGAAAAAGAAAGAAAAATGTCTCAATTTCAGATGGTAGCTTTCCCCGTTCGAACAAATTGCAAATGAGCAAGGAAGAGACATACTATAACAAAAACAAGATCAAAACCAAAAGCACGAGGTAGGGAAAGAAAAAAAAAAGCACACTTTTCTGGGATTGGAAAAAGGGAGGAGGGCCAGCAAGACACAGGGAGCAACAGTGCCACCAAGTGGTGATAGTGTCTCAAGTCACCCTCTGACCTCCACACTCAAAATGCTTTGGGTGGGTTGAAACAGGCGAAGCATTTAAACTCAGGCCCACCCACAACCTCTGATGCAGTGAGAGCAGATGGGCGGGGTGGTCTGTATTACAATTCTCCCCACGTGACTGATACACAGAGAACGCTGAGAACCAGGGATCAAAATAAAGGGCCATACAGCTGTCACTGTGAGGCTTGCAAGTCCCAATGAACTAAGTCCTACTTGCAGTTATTCTGCCTCTACCATCCATTAACACCTGCCAGTGGCATACAGATTCTTGAAAATCTGCCATGAACAATACGAACAAATCACAGCAATACAACCATGTTATTTTTCACAATATAAAATAGTCAGGATGAAGAAGATTCTGAGTATACTCCTTGGTTCTGCCATTACTATTCACATCTATTATCTAATCCAATGGACTTTGCTGTATCATAAATTAGGCATATTGACACAGCTATACTCAACACAAAAACTCTTTGAACTGTATAGTTTCACTGGACTACTGACTTATACAATGGGTTTCAAATCAGTAAATCTTATCTATGTTAGATGAGTTTTCCTTTTTTTAAACAAGACACGTGAAGTCTGAATGCTTCTATTGTTGGCAAAATTGGAAAATGCACAATGTAATGTGAAATGCTTCAATGAAAGGCATTGGGCCAAGACTAAAATTGTTCCTTGGCACACAGAGGTAAGGAAAGGAATTTTTCCCCATTCCATGGTTGGGAGTTACCTAAAAAAATCATTTCTTCACAACAAAGAATTGCTTTCTGCATGAAACACGAGGAGGAAAAATGGTGGACAATTTCTAATACCAAACATCTAGTCAGAAGTTGATTTTCAGCATTTTTTGTAGACCTGACAATTAGGTCAGAGCCCACAGTTAAGAAAACAAATACCTATGCTGTCTCTGTGCTGGGCTGCCACCCAGAGGCAAAGCTGCCTAGAAATGAAGCAAGGGAACGGGGCCGACGCCATATGTTTGGTTTCACTTGGCACGCTGTCAGATTCTTCTTTATCCCTATTACCACGTGTTATATCGCTGCATGTTCCCCACCAGACCAATTCTTTGTGTCTCCAGGCAGCACAAATCCTCTCAAAAAAATGTCCCTGATGACCCAGATTTATTTGAGGTCTGACACACGTGGGTGACGCCCTGGGTCATCTACAGCGGCAGAGATGCACAGGAGTCCTGACGAAGGACTAGAAGGCCTGGGCCGGATGGACCACAGCCGCTTGTTTGGAGCCCTCACCCCTCACGGTGGACCACCTGTCACGAGTATCACTGGGGAGCCTGTCAGAAACAGTCTCTGGACCCGCCCAGGCCCAGAGCCCCCAAATCTGCCTTCACCAAGATCACTGGAGGACTCTGAGCGCAACAGCAGGCTGAGAAGGGCTGCTCCAGGTGGTGAGCCGGAGAAAGCCCGGCAGTCTCCAGGTGTGCTCACTCTGCACCTGAGGAAGACGACAGCACCCCTCCCACTGTCACCTTCAGAGCAGGCCCGTGGTGGGGGCCCACGTGGAAGGCTGTGAAGGGCACAAAGGGCCGCCCTGCAGACCTCCCTGTAGCCACGCCTGCCCTCAGCCTGCTCTCCAAGGGCAGACGGACACCCAGCCTTCAGACACGCTCCGTCTCTCACAAACCTCTCACCCCAAGAACTGGAAACATGGAGGAAAGAGGACACCTCTAGCTGGGGCTCCTGGGGCACCGGCCTCAAGTGGCCATAAGCTTAGAGCCGCAGTGAAGACTCTGCTTTCCGTTTAAACTACCCCACAGCTTCTAGTGTTCTCCTTCACCATCTACCTATCTTTGTTCTACCACAAAACCCTCTGCCTCACCCAGCAGCCTTCATGTACAGACTGGTGACGGCCGGATTCACCACAGTTTCCCTGCCATGCCATGATGCTGGGGACCCGACCTACCAGCGGAGAAGCAGAGAGCCTCCAGCACTCCACTGCCTCTGGGGGTCAGAATGGAAACCACCCTGCTGGACTCTGCTAAACTAACGTCAAGTAGGAATCCCTACAAGACACCAACGGGTCTACATTGAGTTTTTTTAAAAAAACAAAACAAAAACTGTATCCTGGGCTTTGGGATTGTTGCGTTGGATCCACTTAACATTTCCAAGTAAATTTCTAAGTGGAAAGTAACTGCCTGCTAACTTCAGTCAGGTCTCCAAAACCTCAAATTCAGATTCCTGCCGCTCGACTGTCTCATAGGGATTCTACACAGAGACAGTCACACCCCCTGAGCACGGGTCAAGCTGACTCTCAGTATCTGGTGAGTCTTGTCTGCCCGCCTCTGTGCACACGGCCTGGCTCTGTCCTTTCCTCTCACACTACATTCAGTTGGAGTCAAACTCCCTACTCACTAACACCCTTCTCTCTCCAGGATTGAGCCCAACTATAAAAATCAGGGGGACTTCCCTGGTGGGCCAGTGGCTGAGGCTCCACACTTCCAATGCAGGGGGTGTAGGTCCAATCCTTCATTTGCAACCACTATCTATCCCAACATGCCACATGGTGTGGCCAAAAAGCTTTTACTTTTTAAATCAGAACCCCCGAACTAAAGAAAATCCTATTTCACCTTCACTTGTTTCCTTACTGCTCTGCAAATATCATGGGTTTTAAATTATGAGTTTGCTTTGTTAGTATTTTCCAAGCAGGAAGAAACCGATGGGACAGTTCACTAACCCTGCCTTGCTTTTTCATCTTGAAGAAAAGTTAAACCTGTCTATTTAATTGCAGTTTGCAGTGCTAGAATATAAACACAAAATAGTCACAGGGAGTCGCTCTGAGCACCTGAGATGCTGTTAAAGGCACCACTAAGTGTGCCTTACAAGCAGACGACTGTGTCCCTCGTTCCATGGGTTGCAGGCACCCGGCCGCCGTGAGTCCCGCCCCTAAGGCGGAGTAGGACAGACGCCCAGCGGCACCCCTAACAGCACAAGCTCAGCCTGAGGCAGGGACCCCTGGGGCCCACAAGTGCTTATGGATCTGCAGGTCTCACAGCTGGAGGGGAACACGCAGAGGCCACGTGGGCCCAAGTGGTCCCAGGCCACAGTGGACATGCTCACCTAAGGGCGAGAAGCAGACAGTGGTCCCGGAGGAAGAGGCTTGATTTGGGGGGAGGAAACTTCAGACAGACGGATCAAGACCAGCCTCCTTCCCAGCACACTCTAGTCCCAGGGCTGACGTGTGGGAAGGGAAGACGGTGAACTGAAGGCAAGTCCATGCTAAAATGCTCTGAAACGTGCTGCTGCCTGGCCGGCAAGGGGATACGGGGACAGAGCGAGAACAAACGCCCCACACAGAGAGGCACCAGAGGAGAGAGCGGCCCACAGGACCACAGCCAGCCGCCAGCCAGCGTGGTTGCGGTTTCGTGGGATCCACAGGGCAGGGGCCCAGGGCTCTGGTCCTGCACAGCCGCTTCAAGCCTCTGCTCCCTCATCTGTGAAACTGGTGCTGTAAGAATACCGACCTCCACGAGGTTGACTGGCCATTAAAGGAAACAGCTCATGTAAAGTACTTGCCAAAAATAAGGGCATGCTGTGATGATTATTACTATAGCAATTGAGAATTGTAAAATGTTTTTATTTTTTCTTCTCTATTTCATACACAGAGTTCCTACCATATAATTTAAACATGCAGGCAGCATTTCCTAATTCTGTGAGAGCAAAAAGGACATAAGCAGCAAGAAGAGGAAGGAAGAGGGAGCTAAGCAATCCCTCGGGACCAGATACTATGTCTGTAAGAATCTGAGCAAGCTACCCGTCTTCCCTTAGAAGTCAGGTAGCCTGTGGACTGGAGGAACCTCATGATAAAGATAATGAATAAGTAAATAACCAGAGTCTGTCTCAAAGAGATAAATGCTATGGGAAAAAATCAGGATAAGGAGATTGGCAATATCTAACAGGGTGGGGGCGCAACTTGAACAGGAGCGGCCGGTGCAGACTCAGTGAAAAGATGAGGGTCAGCAATAATCTGAAGCAGGCGGGGGTGAGTCATGGGCCACAGCAGGGAGAGCACCGCAGGCAGAGGGGACAGCCTGAGCAGAGCCCGCAGGGGGAGCCCGCGTGGCGAGCGTGAGAGGTCCCAGCAGAAGCCATTCTCGGAGAGGCCGGGAGGACAGCGCACCGTGACCTTCACCCAGTGTGGCCTCGGGGTCTGTAAGGACACCTTCCTGCAGGAGACAGTGGGAAAGCCAGCAGCAGCGACACAGGCTGGGCTCTGAAGGCCAGTGACCTCCGTGGAGTAGGAACGGAGGGCAGGGCCTGCTGTGCTCAGTCCTTTTTTTCCATCACTGAGAGACACGGAGGGCAAGCCTTGTCAACTTTACGCAGCTCGCCACGACCTCTGGGTCACCAGAACAAGCTTCCGAGCCACCCCGAAGGACTGGCGGATGCTGCAGCACTTGACAGGTATGCACTACATCAAAACCGTTTTAGAAATCTTTCTCAGTCAAGGGCAGCTAGGAATCAGCCCAAGGTTGAAATAACAGTTCATGCCCCAAAAGACAAGATGTGGTAAGAGCCAAGAATGTGAGTTAATTACCTAAAGCAGACAGCGGCTTTGAAAGTAACCTTGTACTTGGAGAGGAACGAACCGCACAGGAGTGGCACAGAGCTGGGCTCTCAGTCCCCCAGGGATCGACCCTACCCACGGAGAATTGTAAAATGTTTTTATTTTTTCTTCTCTATTTCATACACAGAGTTCCTACCATATAATTTAAACATGCAGGCAGCATTTCCTAATTCTGTGAGAGCAAAAAGGACATAAGCAGCAAGAAGAGGAAGGAAGAGGGAGCTAAGCAATCCCTCGGGACCAGATACTATGTCTGTAAGAATCTGAGCAAGCTACCCGTCTTCCCTTAGAAGTCAGGTAGCCTGTGGACTGGAGGAACCTCATGATAAAGATAATGAATAAGTAAATAACCAGAGTCTGTCTCAAAGAGATAAATGCTATGGGAAAAAATCAGGATAAGGAGATTGGCAATATCTAACAGGGTGGGGGCGCAACTTGAACAGGAGCGGCCGGTGCAGACTCAGTGAAAAGATGAGGGTCAGCAATAATCTGAAGCAGGCGGGGGTGAGTCATGGGCCACAGCAGGGAGAGCACCGCAGGCAGAGGGGACAGCCTGAGCAGAGCCCGCAGGGGGAGCCCGCGTGGCGAGCGTGAGAGGTCCCAGCAGAAGCCATTCTCGGAGAGGCCGGGAGGACAGCGCACCGTGACCTTCACCCAGTGTGGCCTCGGGGTCTGTAAGGACACCTTCCTGCAGGAGACAGTGGGAAAGCCAGCAGCAGCGACACAGGCTGGGCTCTGAAGGCCAGTGACCTCCGTGGAGTAGGAACGGAGGGCAGGGCCTGCTGTGCTCAGTCCTTTTTTTCCATCACTGAGAGACACGGAGGGCAAGCCTTGTCAACTTTACGCAGCTCGCCACGACCTCTGGGTCACCAGAACAAGCTTCCGAGCCACCCCGAAGGACTGGCGGATGCTGCAGCACTTGACAGGTATGCACTACATCAAAACCGTTTTAGAAATCTTTCTCAGTCAAGGGCAGCTAGGAATCAGCCCAAGGTTGAAATAACAGTTCATGCCCCAAAAGACAAGATGTGGTAAGAGCCAAGAATGTGAGTTAATTACCTAAAGCAGACAGCGGCTTTGAAAGTAACCTTGTACTTGGAGAGGAACGAACCGCACAGGAGTGGCACAGAGCTGGGCTCTCAGTCCCCCAGGGATCGACCCTACCCACGGACAGGACGCTGGCTAGAAGGAACGCCACAGTCACCCTGCCGGGCCGAGGGCCCGAGGGCAGTCAGCCCGGAGAAGAATCTCAGAGGAAGCCGCACCCCTGGGACCCTCGTCATCCAAGGAACAGGAAGTGCAAACAACTGTGTGCCCTGCAGCTCAGAGGCGAGGAGGAAGCCTGGGGCAAACCTCAGGGATGCAGGATTCGGCTTCATCTTAAGGAAGTACCTCTGAAAACTTAGAACCCCTCTAGAGGGGGCCAGGCTGCTTCACGGTCACTCACAGCCACCACACTGCACATTTTAAAGACCCTGTCATTACCTGGTACACACACATCTCATTCCACTAAAGAAAGACATCACGCACACTTCAGGATCCACCAGTCCCCACACAGGATGGCCACGGTGACACTGGGGCCATTTTCAGGCAGCAAAACGCCTTGTCTGGTGATACTACTGTTCTGTTGTTTCAGTGACAAATCACAGCTCCATGCCCCGTCCTGGGCCCCCTCCCTGGGGTCCCTTTCTCTCCCCTCCTCCCACCAAAGGAACAGCCTCTGCAGCAGGAGGGCTTGTCCACTGCGGCCAGGCAGGAGCCAGGCATGGCCGTCAGCTCACCACGGCTGCAGACAAGCACACCAGCTTCCCGGGGCCCCAGGGGCAGGCGGTGTGGGTGAGCGGCTCCACGGCGCCCCCTGTGGAGAGGCCAGAGCCGCTTCCAGCGAGAGCACCCGAGTGACTTCCACACAGACACCGGGACACCGGGACAGTGATTTCATACCAGGAACACCTGCACCACTCATTTGTTCTAACTTATGAATTCTGACTACTTTTCACGCTGTCAGTAAAAACACCATGCTCCCTTATCTCAACGAGTGTGGCAAGAGGCATAACTCATGATCCACCGCAGGTGAGAAATGAGACAGCCTGCTCCAGATCACGGCCCCAAAGGGACAAGCTGGGACCTGGATGCAGGCGCTCTGCTCCTCCTTTCAGAGCTGTTTCCCCTGAATGAGCTCTAAATTCTTCCTCTTAATTCTCTCCCTAAGGTCATCCCCATGACCACTTGGGCCACACTGAAGGGGCCAGCTCTCTGCTTTAAAGAAGGTGGTGATCCCGGGGACCTGTCAGGTGGACACTGGGGTGAGCGCCATTTCCAGCAGGGAAGAGGGACACACCAAGCGCTCAGTTCCCAGTTTTCTGAAGACCATGCTGTGAGTTTTGTGACACAAACTCACATTACTCCACAAAGCCTCCTGAAACTTAGAACGCCTGGGCCCTCAGGGATGCAGGATTCGGCTTCATCTTAAGGAAGTACCTCTGAAAACTTAGAACCCCTCTAGAGGGGGCCAGGCTGCTTCACGGTCACTCACAGCCACCACACTGCACATTTTAAAGACCCTGTCATTACCTGGTACACACACATCTCATTCCACTAAAGAAAGACATCACGCACACTTCAGGATCCACCAGTCCCCACACAGGATGGCCACGGTGACACTGGGGCCATTTTCAGGCAGCAAAACGCCTTGTCTGGTGATACTACTGTTCTGTTGTTTCAGTGACAAATCACAGCTCCATGCCCCGTCCTGGGCCCCCTCCCTGGGGTCCCTTTCTCTCCCCTCCTCCCACCAAAGGAACAGCCTCTGCAGCAGGAGGGCTTGTCCACTGCGGCCAGGCAGGAGCCAGGCATGGCCGTCAGCTCACCACGGCTGCAGACAAGCACACCAGCTTCCCGGGGCCCCAGGGGCAGGCGGTGTGGGTGAGCGGCTCCACGGCGCCCCCTGTGGAGAGGCCAGAGCCGCTTCCAGCGAGAGCACCAGTGACTTCCACACGGACACCGGGACACCGGGACAGTGATTTCATACCAGGAACACCTGCACCACTCATTTGTTCTAACTTATGAATTCTGACTACTTTTCACGCTGTCAGTAAAAACACCATGCTCCCTTATCTCAACGAGTGTGGCAAGAGGCATAACTCATGATCCACCGCAGGTGAGAAATGAGACAGCCTGCTCCAGATCACGGCCCCAAAGGGACAAGCTGGGACCTGGATGCAGGCGCTCTGCTCCTCCTTTCAGAGCTGTTTCCCCTGAATGAGCTCTAAATTCTTCCTCTTAATTCTCTCCCTAAGGTCATCCCCATGACCACTTGGGCCACACTGAAGGGGCCAGCTCTCTGCTTTAAAGAAGGTGGTGATCCCGGGGACCTGTCAGGTGGACACTGGGGTGAGCGCCATTTCCAGCAGGGAAGAGGGACACACCAAGCGCTCAGTTCCCAGTTTTCTGAAGACCATGCTGTGAGTTTTGTGACACAAACTCACATTCTCTCATGCTGCCCAACTGCAAGCTCCTCGCCCGTTTCATCTTGGGGTCCTCCAGAGGACCGAGCATTTGCCAGCATGGCTAACCTCCTGACTCAGGTTCCCCAGACACTGACCGGGAGGGAGCAGCGCCCGTCCCATCTGAAAACTCCCATTACCTCCAGACACCAGAGAAGAGTGGCACCTGGATGGTTTGTAACCCAGGCGTTGTAAGCTGCTGAATCCTATTACAGGCTTTCTGGAACGTGGGATCCTTTGAGAAGTGGCAGGCGTTACTATCTGGGCTTCTAAGCCGGGAACTCTAAAATCAGGGAATAATTCTGACTTGGAATCTCATTTCACCTTTTCTTTCACTGAATGTAACTTTGCTACAGATGGAACCAGACTCCATTAGGAGGTGGGCCTCACCTTCGTATCTGCTGGGCGAGTCGCAGGCCTTCTGTGGGGTGGCCACTCGAAGGAAGATCTGCTGCCTCCACGAGTGCCTCCGGGTCTTTATAGGAGTCGCGCTGGCGTCACGGACATGGTCGGCTTCGGACTCAAAGTCCCTAAAATGATAAGATAATTGGTTTATGACTGGTGAGAAGACGTAAGTAGGTATTTCAGCTTGACTTCTTTTTTTAACTAAGCAATAAATTATACATTCTCTTTGGACAAGCAAATATAGCCAGATAATTACAGGTGTCAAATCAAGCCTGCAGTGAGGCAGCCCTCTTGCCAGACTGCTTTTCTACAGGGTGTTCTTTATGAAATGAGTGAAGTTACATGTCCTTATTTTTATCAAAGAAGATATTAAGAACTACACTCCACGGATCTTAGCTTCCCCCTGGGCCTCTGCCCTAAAAAATGCCCCTTTCCTGAATGAGCTCTAAATTCTTCCTCTTAATTCTCTCCCTAAGGTCATCCCCATGACCACTTGGGCCACACTGAAGGGGCCAGCTCTCTGCTTTAAAGAAGGTGGTGATCCCGGGGACCTGTCAGGTGGACACTGGGGTGAGCGCCATTTCCAGCAGGGAAGAGGGACACACCAAGCGCTCAGTTCCCAGTTTTCTGAAGACCATGCTGTGAGTTTTGTGACACAAACTCACATTCTCTCATGCTGCCCAACTGCAAGCTCCTCGCCCGTTTCATCTTGGGGTCCTCCAGAGGACCGAGCATTTGCCAGCATGGCTAACCTCCTGACTCAGGTTCCCCAGACACTGACCGGGAGGGAGCAGCGCCCGTCCCATCTGAAAACTCCCATTACCTCCAGACACCAGAGAAGAGTGGCACCTGGATGGTTTGTAACCCAGGCGTTGTAAGCTGCTGAATCCTATTACAGGCTTTCTGGAACGTGGGATCCTTTGAGAAGTGGCAGGCGTTACTATCTGGGCTTCTAAGCCGGGAACTCTAAAATCAGGGAATAATTCTGACTTGGAATCTCATTTCACCTTTTCTTTCACTGAATGTAACTTTGCTACAGATGGAACCAGACTCCATTAGGAGGTGGGCCTCACCTTCGTATCTGCTGGGCGAGTCGCAGGCCTTCTGTGGGGTGGCCACTCGAAGGAAGATCTGCTGCCTCCACGAGTGCCTCCGGGTCTTTATAGGAGTCGCGCTGGCGTCACGGACATGGTCGGCTTCGGACTCAAAGTCCCTAAAATGATAAGATAATTGGTTTATGACTGGTGAGAAGACGTAAGTAGGTATTTCAGCTTGACTTCTTTTTTTAACTAAGCAATAAATTATACATTCTCTTTGGACAAGCAAATATAGCCAGATAATTACAGGTGTCAAATCAAGCCTGCAGTGAGGCAGCCCTCTTGCCAGACTGCTTTTCTACAGGGTGTTCTTTATGAAATGAGTGAAGTTACATGTCCTTATTTTTATCAAAGAAGATATTAAGAACTACACTCCACGGATCTTAGCTTCCCCCTGGGCCTCTCCTGATGCCCCTTCAGAAAAGAGAAACTGCCTAATGGGGGGCAAGGGGTGCCATCAGCAGGGTCTGTGTGTGGGGACATTTTCTTAGCATAGCCCTATGTCCCCAAGGATGACCACAAAACAAACAAACAAACAAACAGATTACACAGAACCAGCAAGGGCAATGATTATGCAGTTACCTGCTAATGACGACATTTGATATCTGTGTGCTTTACACGACAAAACAAAGTATATTTCTCAATATACAGAAATGCAATCACTAAGTTTCTTCCTACTCACAGGACAACCCTTGTAGGTTACATGTGAATAGGGGCCCACAACTGAACAATCACCTGAACTTATAGACCAAACATCCTAACTGATTCACTGGCAGCCATGCACACTCTAACCAGAAGTATTTCTGCCACTTGGAGGAAGGGTTAAGACTTTCTTTAAACAGCAATATATAAACTAAGCCTAGTCAAAACTGGATAACAAGTTGACTCCATTTTTAAATCACATTCAGGAAGAAAAATGTGTAAGAAAGAAGAAATAATAGATCTAGTGAAAATGATTTTTTTAATGGCAAAAGAACAACTGAAAAGTCCCTGTATGTCTAATAAGCCACACATGCACCCAGACTTGACGTACCTAAATCAAACCCTACCTTTTTGTGTTCATAAAGTCAGAGGTGTTATTTTCATCTACAGGAGCCAGAAATTTTAGAAAATTTGGCACAGAGGAAGAAGAATGAAGTTTTTTCCGCAGGGCATTACGGTAGGAGATGCTGAGAGTGTGGTTGAAAAAAACAGTTTAGGATACACACAATTACAACAAAGCATGAACTATAACCTTCAAAACAAGACACATCTTATAGTTTTAATGCTGAGAGAATTAAATCAGGTAAGAAGTCAAAAATAGTTCGTACATGAGATTTAACTTTCATTTTCAGTCAGTAAAATTCTACTGTTTTACATGAGTGGAATCAATGAACTAATGAACAAACATCAGTCCATGCAGTTACACGAGATCTGCCATGCAGCACTGTGCCTACATTAACAACACTGTGCCCATCGTCAGTAACAATGTGAACACACAAAACATCCAGTAAGAGGACAGGTCTCATGTTAAGCATTCTAACAACAAAAAAGAGAGACAAAACCACAGCAATAAAATTCAGTCCATCATCCAAAATGATTCTTTCTTTTCAAAGCAGAAAAATGATTTTCCTAAATTAACGAGAAAGTATCTGATAAGACACAAATTGTAGCATGTATGATCAAGCACACTGCTATGAAACCTGTGTGTGTAGAGGTACCCAGAGCAGGGGAAACTGAAAAGAAGTATATAAAAAACACCTCGCCACCAAGATGGTTTTCCTAGTAATTTGAGGGAATGAATCAATGATAAATAGGTTCAAATGATAGACTGAAAGTAGGAAAACCACACCCAAGCAAGCACACACACACGCGCACACACAGGTGATGGCCCTGGGCACCGTGTGGACATGCAGCACAGCCTCTCCGTGCGACCATCCCGGGACGGCCAACAACCCTGAACTTGCCATGCGGGCGGCTCACCTCTTTGGCACGGCATTTCCACTCTGTTCTCCACTCGGGTTATGTCTGAGGTACTTAAAAAAATTGGGCGAGGAGGCGGAGGGGTTAAGACGAGGTGGAGGAGCAGGAGCTGGAGACTGACCTGAGGGACTGTGAGACTCGCCAACGGGCGGATGATTCCCACTAAACAGCAAGTAGAGAGAAGGCAGGAGGGTTAAGGAGAAGGAGGAACCACGCTGGAAACGCAGAGGACACATGAAGGAGACGGGAACTGTCACAGGTATAGGGTGCTCTCCTCCTCGGCACCCCCATTCTCACTGGGAAAGCAGCTCAGTCAAGAAGGCGCCGTGGAAGGTCCCTCCCGAACAGTTCCCACGAGCGCAATGACCCTAGACACAGGTCTCCTCCACTCTCTTTTTAGGATCTGACGGGGGGGGGGGAATATTAATTAAAAGCAAAGGAAAGCAAAACAAAGTCCAGAGTTTTAGAAATACATCTGTCTTCAAAGTAAACACTATGCTCCCTTGAATGTCAGAGTCTCACTTCCTGTGCATAAGTGAGCAGAGAGGTCACGAGGTGGGCACAGTGCAGACGACACATGCGTGCGGAGGTGGGGAGGACAGTCCACGTCCCCTCATCACCCACAGCCCACACGACCTACAGGAAGCTGCTTTCCGAGAGAACAAGGGAAACGGACAGTCAGGGAGTCTCACTTCCTGCCGCCTCTGGCTCGTGTGAAGCAGCAGACTGAGCAAGAGGACAAGGAATTTCCAGACTGGAAGGTATTCACCATCGCTGAGATGCCAGAAAGACGGGAGGCACCCCAGGGGAGATGCAGAAGAAAAGAAGTGTATGCACAAGGCTTTCAGAAACATGAGGAGAACCCATGAAGCCTCAAGCTACGCTCGTCTCCAGCACACCACAGGATGGAGCGTGGCCGCTGAAGCAGGTCGCTCTGGGCCTCCCATCGCAGTTATCACACATTCTGGTTTCTTTTCAAAAAACAATCACCAGGGGTGATGGCCCTGGGCACCGTGTGGACATGCAGCACAGCCTCTCCGTGCGACCATCCCGGGACGGCCAACAACCCTGAACTTGCCATGCGGGCGGCTCACCTCTTTGGCACGGCATTTCCACTCTGTTCTCCACTCGGGTTATGTCTGAGGTACTTAAAAAAATTGGGCGAGGAGGCGGAGGGGTTAAGACGAGGTGGAGGAGCAGGAGCTGGAGACTGACCTGAGGGACTGTGAGACTCGCCAACGGGCGGATGATTCCCACTAAACAGCAAGTAGAGAGAAGGCAGGAGGGTTAAGGAGAAGGAGGAACCACGCTGGAAACGCAGAGGACACATGAAGGAGACGGGAACTGTCACAGGTATAGGGTGCTCTCCTCCTCGGCACCCCCATTCTCACTGGGAAAGCAGCTCAGTCAAGAAGGCGCCGTGGAAGGTCCCTCCCGAACAGTTCCCACGAGCGCAATGACCCTAGACACAGGTCTCCTCCACTCTCTTTTTAGGATCTGACGGGGGGGGGGGGGAATATTAATTAAAAGCAAAGGAAAGCAAAACAAAGTCCAGAGTTTTAGAAATACATCTGTCTTCAAAGTAAACACTATGCTCCCTTGAATGTCAGAGTCTCACTTCCTGTGCATAAGTGAGCAGAGAGGTCACGAGGTGGGCACAGTGCAGACGACACATGCGTGCGGAGGTGGGGAGGACAGTCCACGTCCCCTCATCACCCACAGCCCACACGACCTACAGGAAGCTGCTTTCCGAGAGAACAAGGGAAACGGACAGTCAGGGAGTCTCACTTCCTGCCGCCTCTGGCTCGTGTGAAGCAGCAGACTGAGCAAGAGGACAAGGAATTTCCAGACTGGAAGGTATTCACCATCGCTGAGATGCCAGAAAGACGGGAGGCACCCCAGGGGAGATGCAGAAGAAAAGAAGTGTATGCACAAGGCTTTCAGAAACATGAGGAGAACCCATGAAGCCTCAAGCTACGCTCGTCTCCAGCACACCACAGGATGGAGCGTGGCCGCTGAAGCAGGTCGCGCTCTGGGCCTCCCATCGCAGTTATCCAGCCAAAGTCCAAAGAACCACATAGCCATGTTCAACGGCCGACTGAAAGCAAAGCTGTGCGACTCTATGGCCTCGTCTGAGACGGCTGACACGTGTCCTCTTTGCCAGCAACATCCCTGGAGCCCCCAGCCCCGAGCGGACTCGCCTCATCCACGCAGGGCCCACACTCAGACGCACGTCCTGGCTCCTGCTGTCACTAGGGGAGGCAGCCATGCCCACGGGTATGGCCTACTTCATATTTACAAGGTGAGGAGGGGTTTTTTTGGTTTGTTTAATTTTTTTGGCCTCTTTTATTGATTTTGTATCTATTTATTTTCATCCATTTTTATTCTTTGGCCTATGTAGGCCTCCCATCGCAGTGGCCTCTCTTGTTGCAGAGCTCTGGCGCTGGGTGAATGCGCTCCAGAGCCCTGGCTTGTAATTGGACACACCAGTCCAGCCGCTCTGTGGCACATGGGATCTTCCTGGGCCAGGGTTCGAACCAGTGCTCCTTGCACTGCAAGGCAGACTCTTCATTCACTGGACTACCAAGGGAAGCCCAAGGTGAGGAGCTTTACAAGCAATATTTAAAGATGCCTCTGTGTCCATTCTCAGTCTCTTAACACAGAGTCGTACTCGTCGCCAAGCGACCCCAGAAGGAAGGAGAACTTCCGCTGCTGTGCCACTCAGCCAGCTCTCGACCCAGGATGTTCCAACTGCTCACTATAGCCCAATTATTCACATCAGTACGTCTTACTGGCACCATCCAGAACCCTCGCACTGGAGGAGATTTTAGAGTCCCTCTATGGCAATCGTGTCTATGCCAACGGCCCACACGACCTAAAGGAAGCTGCTTTCCGAGAGAACAAGGGAAACGGACAGTCAGGGAGTCTCACTTCCTGCCGCCTCTGGCTCGTGTGAAGCAGCAGACTGAGCAAGAGGACAAGGAATTTCCAGACTGGAAGGTATTCACCATCGCTGAGATGCCAGAAAGACGGGAGGCACCCCAGGGGAGATGCAGAAGAAAAGAAGTGTATGCACAAGGCTTTCAGAAACATGAGGAGAACCCATGAAGCCTCAAGCTACGCTCGTCTCCAGCACACCACAGGATGGAGCGTGGCCGCTGAAGCAGGTCGCGCTCTGGGCCTCCCATCGCAGTTATCCAGCCAAAGTCCAAAGAACCACATAGCCATGTTCAACGGCCGACTGAAAGCAAAGCTGTGCGACTCTATGGCCTCGTCTGAGACGGCTGACACGTGTCCTCTTTGCCAGCAACATCCCGCGGAGCCCCCCAGCCCCGAGCGGACTCGCCCTCATCCACGCAGGGCCCACACTCAGACGCACGTCCTGGCTCCTGCTGTCACTAGGGGAGGCAGCCATGCCCACGGGTATGGCCTACTTCATATTTACAAGGTGAGGAGGGGTTTTTTTGGTTTGTTTAATTTTTTTGGCCTCTTTTATTGATTTTGTATCTATTTATTTTCATCCATTTTTATTCTTTGGCCTATGTAGGCCTCCCATCGCAGTGGCCTCTCTTGTTGCAGAGCTCTGGCGCTGGGTGAATGCGCTCCAGAGCCCTGGCTTGTAATTGGACACACCAGTCCAGCCGCTCTGTGGCACATGGGATCTTCCTGGGCCAGGGTTCGAACCAGTGCTCCTTGCACTGCAAGGCAGACTCTTCATTCACTGGACTACCAAGGGAAGCCCAAGGTGAGGAGCTTTACAAGCAATATTTAAAGATGCCTCTGTGTCCATTCTCAGTCTCTTAACACAGAGTCGTACTCGTCGCCAAGCGACCCCAGAAGGAAGGAGAACTTCCGCTGCTGTGCCACTCAGCCAGCTCTCGACCCAGGATGTTCCAACTGCTCACTATAGCCCAATTATTCACATCAGTACGTCTTACTGGCACCATCCAGAACCCTCGCACTGGAGGAGATTTTAGAGTCCCTCTATGGCAATCGTGTCTATGGTGAAGTGAAATAACTCTGCCCAGGGCACAGGGGGTTCGGGACGGAGGAAGGACAGAGCCCCGCATCGCTGCATCCCCGCCCCGGCTTTCCATGAGCAGCCGCTCCGCCCACCCTCTCGCCACTCCCCCCCAGGCCAGCGGCTGAGCTCCCGGCTGGGCTGCCTCTCACTGTGTGCATCGCGGGGCCATTTCCACACATCTTACCTGCTTCCTCACCGTCCTTGCGCTGAGCAAGTCCCAGCTATCTCTTAGGTTTATGTATCTCCCAAGGGAAGAGGGTGAGAGGGACACGCCATTATTTTGAGATTTCTCTTTTAAAGCCAAAAGCGAAGCTGGACTTGGGTTTCTCTTTCGCCCAACAGACACGCCTGGGAGGCACATACCTGGCAGTACCACCTGCCCCAGCAATACACACAACACATCCACATTTCAACAAATCTTACTTTAGTTCATGAGGCGTCTCTGTGCTCACTGAGTGATACCTCACAAGTTTCCTTTGCGAGCCTCCCGGAGAGCCCTGTGTTGGCTGCGGAGGCTGCTGGCATTCCACGGGGACGTGACTCAGGGTGTTGGCGCGCCTTCGGAAGCCTTGCCTGGATAAGAGCAGGGCTGGTTCTTCCATGGACTGGCTCTCCGAGTCACTGGACTGGTCATCTGAGGAGCCGAGCAGCCTGAAGGAGCTCTCAGAGATGGGCAGGGCATCCTTTTCACAGCCAGATGGCTCCTGGCAGTAGACAGAGAGCAGATCAGACACATCACAGGGCACTGGGGGATTTACAAACCTCTAATTCCAGCGGCAGGAAAAGAATTTCAATCTGTAAGCACATCTTCTGATCATAATGCCATCCAGAGGCCACCAAAAGCCTAAGGCAATAAGAGGCCCATTAAACGCCTGCTCGGTGGAGACAAAACGTTAGTGTGTAGGACAAATGGGAAAACAACCCAAACACAAGTGTGAAGAATATACATTGTAACAAGTAACTGCCCTAAGTAAAGCCAAAATAGTCCTTCAGGTAGAAAACGGAGCTCTTTCCTCTTGCCTATAGCAAGTACAGTGAGGGCTGGGTAACTCTCTGCTCTGTGTAAACGAATCAAGGTCTTTCTCTTGGCCAAGTGTGTTCACACATACGATATCCACATCTGAAGGCTCTCTCTGAATTTGAGCTAATGTTTGGCTTTCACTGGATAATCCTGAGTGTTACACACTAGATCCTACATTATTCTTAGATATAGAAAGTCTTTCTCTAGGCATTACTGTGGTGATTCAGAGCAAATCACTTAACTTCTTTCTGCACTTCAATTTCCTCATCTGTGAAAAAGTATAGTGAAAATCTATCCCACTGGGTTTCAGAATTAAGTAAGATAATACAACTACAAGTACTCGTCTACCATAAAATGCTATATAAATATAAGTTACTGTTTTATTAGGCACTCAGTGAATTTCCTGAGTGGTCCTCAAACATTCACTAAAAATCATAACAATATTTTAATATCACAGGCTCTCAAGATGCATACTTTTTCAAAAGAATAACTACCACCAGTCACATTTAACACTGCAGGCCCAGGACGTGATGGGGGAGGGGGGCCAATATATTTTTTCAAAAATCAAAAAAATAAAATAAAAATAAGAATAAGTGTACCAGCTTGTCCCTTCTGAAACTGCTAGAAGGGATGAATAAATTAACATGAAAAGACTAAATGAAAGCATTGAATGGTGAACTGGAGAATCTAAATTCCATCTGTTTCTTTGACCTGTAACCTAGTGTCTCTTAGATGATGGGCATTAAGGATTTTAATTTAAAAAAATTTATGTTTCCTGAGGAGAGAGGTTATATATACTTAATTTTGTAGGAATTAGATTCTAAAAGCTTAATTCCCAGTACATTATGAAATGTTTGTTAATTATTTTAAACATAATCTAAATTGTTCATTCTTAAAGATTCTTTTAAGGATTTAAAAATGTGTCTGAAACAACCCACCATGAGGACCTATTCATCTCAGTTCTCATTAACATCCCTCCAAATTATGGGGAAGAGCTAACTCTTAGCTTCATTTTAACCCGAAAGGACCACTGGATGTTCAGCTTCTTTGCTTCCAGACAATCAACTTACTGGGAGAGATCCAATTACATGAAACCACACCTTTTCAACAGTTTCTCAGTCTGGGGACGAGCAAAAGACATAAAGAAGTGCACACAGCCCCACACGACACACGCAGGCGGCTTCTGAAAAGCCGCATTCCCCTTAGAATTACCCTACACGTTCAAGCCACGTGTATTCCTAGATCTGTGATTTGAAGAACAGAAAACAATCAGCAAGTAAGGCATACTGGAGGAGTCACCCGAGTGACGCCAATTTCCTCACAGTATCGTCACTGGAACACCTCCTGTCTGCCCACTTCTGCAGGAGCAGCTCCTACGCCTTCTCCAAGACTCTCCCCAGCAGTGCTGCCGCTCCCCTCCCCGAGCTTCCTCTGGGTCCACCGACCACGACCAGCTGCCCTTCCCCAGGCTCCCGTCACCGCCAAGCTACCACAGCTCTTCTCTGAACTCAGGCTCTCAGCTACTCCACTCGATGCTGGTGTCTCTGTCGCCTCTCCCACCAGAGGAGTTCTTCCTAAAGCACAGGGGCTCTGTCTTACTCATCTGTATCCGGCAGATCAACAAACCTAAATGCTTTCAAACTTCACATGACTGTGGACAGAATCAGTATGGAGGAGATGGAGAGCAGATGACGCTAGGTTCCACGAGAGTCTAACGTAGAAAATCATATTCCAAAGACTGGGGTCTAGCGACTTGCTAACAGACCAGCAGCAGTGTTCACATAACCTTGGAGCTTGTTAGAAATTCACCACTTGGAAATCACCCCAGGCCGACCCAATCAGAAGCTGCATTTTAAGTAGACCCCATTAAAGATGCACCTTAGGAATTAAGACCCTGCACTCAACCAAGGCAGTGTTTCTCAAACTGTAGGCTGTAACACATTGGTAGGCAGTGGTATCAATTTAGTGGTCTGCCACAAACTTTTTAAAACAATAGAAAATACTAGTATGTATCATGTGTTGCGGTAAATATTGCTATGCAAAATTTTAATTTTATGTGTGAGCATATATGTACGTGTGTTTGTGAACCGTTTCACAATGTTGGTTATGCTGTAACCTACTTAAACCTACTTAAAATGCAACTTCTGATTGGGTCGGCCTGGGGTGATTTCCAAGTGGTGAATTTCTAACAAGCTCCAAGGTTATGTGAACACTGCTGCTGGTCTGTTAGCAAGTCGCTAGACCCCAGTCTTTGGAATATGATTTTCTACGCTGAAGGCCACATGCCCGGGGGGAGCTCACAGGAACTTCGATTCCTGTGGTAAGCAGCTGGCCTCCACAACAGCCCCCCTCTTTCCATTCCAGGGCATTCTGCCCTCCCCAGCACAAAATCCACTTTGCTGGTGCTTAAAAAGTTGAACTAACCAGGCTTAAATACACTTCCATGTTTAGAAAGCAAAAAATGAAAACAAGGACATAGACATAGGTTTGTTACCACAGAGAACTGCTGGTTTGCTCATTATCACAAAGCTGTGCTTGGTGACAGACCTGAAGCGTAAGGCTTATTTATAAAAACAGTGATGTTTAATTATAATCCTAGAATCAGCTAAAGGATACAAGAATGTAAGGTGCACACTTCTCAGAATTCACAAACTCACGTTCAAGGTTCTGCCAATGTGAATTATTTTTAATACTTCATTTAGATTACATTGGAAAACCTACTAAAGAAAGAAAGAAAATCCCTGACTTCCTTGTGATTAAATCTCAGTGGTCTGAAGTTGTGCTTCTCTCTCTTTGCTGTGGATGGGCCACCTGCTTTGCCAAGTGCGACTTACTTGTCAGAGCAGGACTGCACGCCCTGCCCTCCACCTGCACCATGAAGTCTGGAAGCACCAAACTTTTCACGCAGAGCTGAGCAGCTTCTTTGGTTCCTTCAGACTGGCCCCGTACACAGGAGATGAACAAGACCCATCTGCTGGTTGTTCGGGGTGTCATATAAGAAGAAATGTGCTTACTTTGCTGGTGTTGCTGAATGTGCTAGACACGGAGCTGTCCAGGTCCAGAGTGGCCGAGTGCTCCTGGAGGCCTCTGGCTTTATTACCCTACGAAAGAAAAGCCGTCGAGTTATATGACCCCTGAACCTTCTGCAAAGGCATCTGCTAGAAGCCACCTGGTCTATTTAATAAACTCAGGAAAAGCGCATCTGAGAAACGCTGCTGTGTACATATGTACATGAAAACAATCAACATTTCTTTTTTATTTTAAACCAACCTAAATGTTCCAAAGTACCCTGAAGGTTAGTCATTTGGCAGGGATGACGGGCAGGAGAAGAGACAGTGTGTCTAGAAGAAAAGCAAGCACTGAGTGTGTACACCTAGCAACTCTCTCCTCTGTCGTGGTGACCTGCCAGCCTATGACACACAAACCCCTCTCCATTTGGGAGGTCTCGAAGGCAGTCTCATTCCAACTCCAGTTTTGTAAATGAATCGCTTTTAACTATCTGTAAGGATGCTGTAAAATTCTCAGAAACATCTTCACACAAAATAAACTTTAACAACGACAAAAAGTTTCCATTGGAGTGGTTCATGAAATAAAAGAGAATTACAAGAAGATACTGCAAACCCCAGAAAGGTGTGAAACTCTGAGAGAAAACAGAACTTTTATTTCTTAGACGTCAAGGAATTTATACTCATGTTGGCAGGGAGGGGGGATGGTGGTAGTAATTTCTTTAATAACTCTCAGTCTGGTACATATGTATCGTCTGTTCTTCCTCTAGAGCTCCAGATCACAAACTTGCTCTGTAAAGTGCCAGGTTATTAGCCTCTCCTGCTTTGTGGACCATATGGTGTCTATGGTAACTACTCAGCTCTGCAGAAAAGCAGCCTTAGACAATAGGTGGCTGTGCTTCAATAAAACTTCATTTGCAAAAACAAGAAGTAGGAGACTTCCCTGGCAGTCAAGACTCTACATTTACAATGCAGCAGGACACAGATTCTATCCTTAGTTGGGGAACTAAGAACGCACAAGATATGCAGTTCGGCCAAAAGAAAAAAGAAAAAACCAGGAGATGAATGGTATTTGACCCAAGGGCTGGCAGATCCAACTAGATAACAGTTCCAGACACACAACAAAGCAGCTAATAATGACAATTCTAAACTGCACCTAGCAAAACTAAAGACAGCAGAACCCACACCTTGGGGTCTATAATCCATGCTAATCCATGCTAATCCATGGAGACTGGCCAGCAAAGAACATTCTTCTGGGAGACAAAAACTCCAGGGAATATAACACAAAAGACTAGAGAATTTTTTTTTTAAACCCAGACCAGGTTATAAACTGAATTTTAAGTGTAGATAACATTTTTCTAATAGTTAGAAGACACTCAAAATGTCTTACTCTATATGTTATGATGAACACAGATGGAATAAAAGCAAAGAACTGAATTTCAAGGTCTCTCAAAAAGGGACCTACCTGAAATTAGGAGGAATTATGCCACTTACCCGGGACAAAATACTTTCTAAAGACTCTGTTAAAGATCTCTTCGCTTTGTTTTTCAGCATATCTAGCCTAAATCGTGTGGCACTTGAGGGTAATTCACTTCCAATATTCTCTGTTGCAATCTGTGATGTCTAAAAAGTGAAACAATGAAACATTACTTACTTAGTCTTGCGTCCCTCCTTCTTTCCATCCTTCATTTTTTCAAAAATTTATTATTTTACGTTTACATAGTTTGTTGTTCACTGCTCTACATAAACCTGAATCAGTCATAGGTTTCCCCTTGATTCCTCCCACCTGAATCTCCCTCCCATCTCCCTCCCTGTCCCATCTCTCCTTCCTTCACTTTTAAAGGAATGAAGTTTTTCTAAGATGCATCTTTTTGATCTCATCTTATTCCTTCTGTGACCTGTTCTCATCTGCTCCTTGGTGACATGACTGCAAATCCAGGAAATAATTGTGCCTTGAAGAGTTGCACTGTCCACTCCAGACAAAACAAGGTCTCAAGCTTAGAAACCAATCAGTTAACAAAGCAGTCTGGAGCTCAGGCTCTGCAGATGATGAGAGGCAGGTCATTCACTAGCGGTGACCTTGTGCAAGTTACTCTCTCAGAGCCACAAGTTCCTCTTCTTTAAATTGAGACCAGCCTCAAGATCTAATCATAGCATTGTGTTATGAGATTAAAATACGTAAAGCTTCTACAGCGTTCCAACTAGATAACAGTTCCAGACACACAACAAAGCAGCTAATAATGACAATTCTAAACTGCACCTAGCAAAACTAAAGACAGCAGAACCCACACCTTGGGGTCTATAATCCATGCTAATCCATGCTAATCCATGGAGACTGGCCAGCAAAGAACATTCTTCTGGGAGACAAAAACTCCAGGGAATATAACACAAAAGACTAGAGAATTTTTTTTTTAAACCCAGACCA
The DNA here is from genome assembly GCA_022376925.1 of Tragulus kanchil. Taxonomy (NCBI): domain Eukaryota; kingdom Metazoa; phylum Chordata; class Mammalia; order Artiodactyla; family Tragulidae; genus Tragulus; species Tragulus kanchil. Next base: position 120,786,837 of record JAIOJX010000025.1, on the reverse strand, counting down.
GGTTATAAACTGAATTTTAAGTGTAGATAACATTTTTCTAATAGTTAGAAGACACTCAAAATGTCTTACTCTATATGTTATGATGAACACAGATGGAATAAAAGCAAAGAACTGAATTTCAAGGTCTCTCAAAAAGGGACCTACCTGAAATTAGGAGGAATTATGCCACTTACCCGGGACAAAATACTTTCTAAAGACTCTGTTAAAGATCTCTTCGCTTTGTTTTTCAGCATATCTAGCCTAAATCGTGTGGCACTTGAGGGTAATTCACTTCCAATATTCTCTGTTGCAATCTGTGATGTCTAAAAAGTGAAACAATGAAACATTACTTACTTAGTCTTGCGTCCCTCCTTCTTTCCATCCTTCATTTTTTCAAAAATTTATTATTTTACGTTTACATAGTTTGTTGTTCACTGCTCTACATAAACCTGAATCAGTCATAGGTTTCCCCTTGATTCCTCCCACCTGAATCTCCCTCCCATCTCCCTCCCTGTCCCATCTCTCCTTCCTTCACTTTTAAAGGAATGAAGTTTTTCTAAGATGCATCTTTTTGATCTCATCTTATTCCTTCTGTGACCTGTTCTCATCTGCTCCTTGGTGACATGACTGCAAATCCAGGAAATAATTGTGCCTTGAAGAGTTGCACTGTCCACTCCAGACAAAACAAGGTCTCAAGCTTAGAAACCAATCAGTTAACAAAGCAGTCTGGAGCTCAGGCTCTGCAGATGATGAGAGGCAGGTCATTCACTAGCGGTGACCTTGTGCAAGTTACTCTCTCAGAGCCACAAGTTCCTCTTCTTTAAATTGAGACCAGCCTCAAGATCTAATCATAGCATTGTGTTATGAGATTAAAATACGTAAAGCTTCTAAAACATTGGCCACAGCGTTCCAGTACAAAGGTAACTACGATTAGCTTCTCAAAGTAAAGTGGCAACTTACTTTGGGTGCATTGCGGAGGGTGAGACACAATAAACTGAATCAACTGAAGAATCCATCCTTCCCACAATAACCTCTTAATTCCCTTCCACAGAATTCCTTTTCCTCTCCTACCTCTTGTTTCCATGGTCTCATTCATTCTCCTCTGCAACCAAGTCTCCCCTTAACTGACCATCACATGAAACTGACAACAGAAAAGTTTGTTGGCCAATCACAAAATGAGGTTTAATGTGACTTATCAGAGTTATGCTTAAAAAATAAAACATTAAAACCCTTTAAATTGTTTCTTCTATGGATTCTTACCTGACTACTTCCTGGTAAATGATGATTTTGTCAGAAAAGCATACAACCACATCCTCCATTACTCTAAACACCAACTATTCTTTGCTGTTGTTCCATATTTCAAGCCCAGAGAAGAGTATGCAAATACATTAAATGCCTTCCCACCACCCCTTGCCTTGGCCAAGCTCCCACTGTGCAGGTGCTGAGAAGGGTGAGGAGCGCAGGCCCTGGCACTCACTCAACAGCTGTGGACCCTGGGTGAGTGTATTATTAGTTGCAGTTTGGTCCCGTGTACTCACTCACCAAACATAAGAGCCTACCTAGATGCGAGTCAGCCTCTAGAGCAAAGGGAATTATCCACAAAGAACTGACAGGATTCTTTGAGTCACATTTGACTCGGCCTCAGTTCACTCACTAAGAAGCTGTAGAGCTGGGCTTCCTGGTAGCTCAGTGGTAAAGAGTTCACCTGCCAATGGAACTTCCATCTGGAGAATACAGGTAAATAATTGTGCCTTGAAGAGTTGCACTGTCCACCCCAGACAAAACAAGGTCTCAAGCTTAGACCCCAATCAGTTAACAAAGCAGTCTGGAGCTCAGGCTCTGCAGATGATGAGAGGCAGGTCATTCACTAGCGGTGACCTTGTGCAAGTTACTCTCTCAGAGCCACAAGTTCCTCTTCTTTAAATTGAGACCAGCCTCAAGATCTAATCATAGCATTGTGTTATGAGATTAAAATACGTAAAGCTTCTAAAACATTGGCCACAGCGTTCCAGTACAAAGGTAACTACGATTAGCTTCTCAAAGTAAAGTGGCAACTTACTTTGGGTGCATTGCGGAGGGTGAGACACAATAAACTGAATCAACTGAAGAATCCATCCTTCCCACAATAACCTCTTAATTCCCTTCCACAGAATTCCTTTTCCTCTCCTACCTCTTGTTTCCATGGTCTCATTCATTCTCCTCTGCAACCAAGTCTCCCCTTAACTGACCATCACATGAAACTGACAACAGAAAAGTTTGTTGGCCAATCACAAAATGAGGTTTAATGTGACTTATCAGAGTTATGCTTAAAAAAAAATAAAACATTAAAACCCTTTAAATTGTTTCTTCTATGGATTCTTACCTGACTACTTCCTGGTAAATGATGATTTTGTCAGAAAAGCATACAACCACATCCTCCATTACTCTAAACACCAACTATTCTTTGCTGTTGTTCCATATTTCAAGCCCAGAGAAGAGTATGCAAATACATTAAATGCCTTCCCACCACCCCTTGCCTTGGCCAAGCTCCCACTGTGCAGGTGCTGAGAAGGGTGAGGAGCGCAGGCCCTGGCACTCACTCAACAGCTGTGGACCCTGGGTGAGTGTATTATTAGTTGCAGTTTGGTCCCGTGTACTCACTCACCAAACATAAGAGCCTACCTAGATGCGAGTCAGCCTCTAGAGCAAAGGGAATTATCCACAAAGAACTGACAGGATTCTTTGAGTCACATTTGACTCGGCCTCAGTTCACTCACTAAGAAGCTGTAGAGCTGGGCTTCCCTGGTAGCTCAGTGGTAAAGAGTTCACCTGCCAATGCAGGAGACATGGGTTCGATCCCTGATCTGGAGAAATCCCCCATGCTGTGGAGCAACTAATCCTGTGAACCACAACTACGGAGCCTGTGCTCTAGAGCCTCGGAGCCACAAATATGGAGCCCATGTGCCACAACTACTGAAGCCCGTGAGCCCTGGAGCCCGAGTTCCACAACGAGAAGCCTGTTCACCTCAACTAGAAAGTAGCCCCCGCTTCCTGCAACTAAAGAAAAGCCTGTGGCAGCAGTGAAAACCCAGAATAGCCAAAAATAATAAATAAAAGAAGTGGGAGACTTGCTTTCAACCAATGTTTTCATAAAAGAGAAGCATTCTGAATAATTTTCATACATAAAGAGAACACCAGCTAAAAGACTAGTAGTAAATAGTAGATCCGATAGACAGAAGACAAACTGCACTTGGATTTTTCTTTTTATAAACCAAGCCATGAGAATCTCTGAGCCTCACAGGCTACAGTCCATGAGGCTGCAGAGAGCTGGACATGACTAAAGCAGCTTAACACACACACACACATGCTTAATTCAATGTTTCTTTTGGTCTCCTCTGCTGTCTCAAAACATCTTTTGTATATCTATCACCATACTTCAAATGTAATCTGAAAAAAAATTCACTGAAAATAATTCATCTTTAGAGAATAACTTGCATTTAGACAGTTACATATTCCTTTGTTTAAGTATCCAGAAGTTTTTCCTTCAAAGATGATGCTGGTTTTCAAACAAGTTTCTAGTTTGGGACTCTAGAGTGAGTTGTACTACAGTCTTCATACTGCCTTTCCCAAGACTGAGAGGGAACTCCAAGCATGAATGTTTGGAGCCAAGGTTTAGATTCTAAAGCTGCAATGAGTTCTCAGTTCAGAAGCCACCATCCAGTGGTACCACAGAATGTACACCGCAGCCATGTTCACAGTAACCGGCACCTAGAAAGAGCTTAGGTGTCCATCAAAAGGAGAATGGAGAAACATGCTGTGCTGCTGACACATGGACTAAAAAGGAACACACACCTGATTTATACAACAACAAAGATGAATATCAAAAACATCATGCTATGGTGCTTTCCAGGTCTACTGTATCTTTCTACTTCTCTGTATATTCATAACTTTTAAGAGTTTGACACTGAAATACCAACTAAAAATTTATCTACTTAAAAAATTGGGCTTCCCTGGTGGTCCAGTGGGTAAAGAGTCCGCCTTGCAACGCAAGGGACACCGTTTTGGTCCCTGGCCCAGGAAGATCCCACGTGCCGTGGAGCAGCTGGACTGGTGTGTCCAATTATGAGCCAGTGCTCTGGAGCGCATGTGCCCAGAGCTGGTGCTCTGCTACGAGAGAGGCCACTGCTATAGGAGGCCCACACCGGCCAAAGAATAAAGATGGATGAAAATAAATAAATAAAAACCAATAAAAGAGGCCAAAATTAAAAACAAAAAAGCTTCTCGGTCAACTTGTTATAATATGGAAGAAAATATATATAAAGAAAGTAATTGTCATATACAGTGGAACTATATGTAACTTTGTTCTGTATTTTCAAGTCTCTGGTAAGTGTATTATCATACTTTGATAATTTAAAAAACAAAAAAAGAGACAGAAAAAACATCATGCTAAGTGCAAGAAGTCACAACTAAAGAACATACTGTGTGATTTCATTTATAAAAAGTTCTAAAGCTGTCAAAACTAATCTACAGTGGGTGAAAAAATTCAAAACAGCAGGCTGCGTGCAGGAGGGAAGGAGGCGCTTTCTGGTGTGATGGAGACTTTCTGTATCTTGATGGGGGCCTGTGCTACCCAAACAGACCAGATGCTCAAAACTCAACCAACAGTACACTCAAGATTTGTGCTGCTTACTACATGTAGATGTTATCTCCAAAAAACTGTAAACAAAAGTATTCAGGGATCAAGACTACTAATTTCAGAAACTTACTTTGAAAAGCATCAAAAATAAGATGGAATAGTGGATAATATATGGAAAGGGCTTCCCTGGTAGCTCAAACTGTAAAGAATCTGCCTGCAGTGCAGGAGACCCAGGTTTGATCCCTGGGTCGGGACGATCCGCTGGAGAAGGAAATGGCAACCCACTCCAGTGTTCCTACCTGGAGAATCCCATGGACAGAGGAGCCTGGTGGGCTACAGTCCACAGGGTTGCACTGTGTCAGACACAACTGAAGCAACTTAGCACGCACACCAATACATGGCAAAGCAAAGAAAACAAAATGTTAAAATGTTCTATCCAGACAGTGGGTATATTTTATTTTTTTGAGTTTGACACTGAAATACCAACTAAAAATTTATCTACTTAAAAATTGGGCTTCCCTGGTGGTCCAGTGGGTAAAGAGTCCGCTTGCAACGCAAGGGACACCGTTTGGTCCCTGGCCCAGGAAGATCCCACGTGCCGTGGAGCAGCTGGACTGGTGTGTCCAATTATGAGCCAGTGCTCTGGAGCGCATGTGCCCAGAGCTGGTGCTCTGCTACGAGAGAGGCCACTGCTATAGGAGGCCCACACCGGCCAAAGAATAAAGATGGATGAAAATAAATAAATAAAAACCAATAAAAGAGGCCAAAATTAAAAACAAAAAAGCTTCTCGGTCAACTTGTTATAATATGGAAGAAAATATATATAAAGAAAGTAATTGTCATATACAGTGGAACTATATGTAACTTTGTTCTGTATTTTCAAGTCTCTGGTAAGTGTATTATCATACTTTGATAATTTAAAAAACAAAAAAAGAGACAGAAAAAACATCATGCTAAGTGCAAGAAGTCACAACTAAAGAACATACTGTGTGATTTCATTTATAAAAAGTTCTAAAGCTGTCAAAACTAATCTACAGTGGGTGAAAAAATTCAAAACAGCAGGCTGCGTGCAGGAGGGAAGGAGGCGCTTTCTGGTGTGATGGAGACTTTCTGTATCTTGATGGGGGCCTGTGCTACCCAAACAGACCAGATGCTCAAAACTCAACCAACAGTACACTCAAGATTTGTGCTGCTTACTACATGTAGATGTTATCTCCAAAAAACTGTAAACAAAAGTATTCAGGGATCAAGACTACTAATTTCAGAAACTTACTTTGAAAAGCATCAAAAATAAGATGGAATAGTGGATAATATATGGAAAGGGCTTCCCTGGTAGCTCAAACTGTAAAGAATCTGCCTGCAGTGCAGGAGACCCAGGTTTGATCCCTGGGTTGGGAAGATCCCCTGGAGAAGGAAATGGCAACCCACTCCAGTGTTCCTACCTGGAGAATCCCATGGACAGAGGAGCCTGGTGGGCTACAGTCCACAGGGTTGCACTGTGTCAGACACAACTGAAGCAACTTAGCACGCACACCAATACATGGCAAAGCAAAGAAAACAAAATGTTAAAAATGGTTCTATCCAGACAGTGGGTATACGAGTGCTCACTGTGCGATTCTTTCAACTTCTCAGTGCATCTGAAATTTTTGTAATAAAATGTCAAAAAAAAAAAAAAAGAAAAGAAAAGAAAAACATATCTACTGGATAACAGACCAAGACAAACGGATGAGTAGTTACATAACATTAGCTTTTGTTAGTTAAGTTCCTAAAAGATACAATGGTTAAGATAATGTCCTTGGACCTCAGACGCATGGGCTCCACACTGTGTAGCAAATGACTTGACCTCTGTTCTCCATGTTCTTGTCTCTAACATGGGTATTACACCACCTGTAGCAAAAAAGTTGCTACAGAAATAAATGGGATAATTCAGGTAAAGAATTCAAATTATGTCTAGTACATAGGAAACAGTCCATCAGAGGCAGCTGATTTACTAGTGTTCATTTTTGTACCAGCTCAGAGAATACAAGCAGAAATAATAGCACACTGATTAAAACAAGACACCCTCTGAACCCTGCTAGTTCATAGGTCTTTGCCCAAACTGAATCCTTTCCCATACAATCAAAGGATTCACTCAGTGTGTTTTCTACTTTACAAACGACTTCCTCTAAAACTATCCAGTACTAGCACTTTCAGCCTGAAAACCAAACAGTGTGGCATCACCACGGCCCCAAGACTGCGCTCATTGTCTTCCACCGTTTAAATTAAAACACCCTTTCAGCCTGGGGAGAGGACCAAGACATGTGTGGTCAATCGAGAGCCACGAGACTACTAATTTCAGAAACTTACTTTGAAAAGCATCAAAAATAAGATGGAATAGTGGATAATATATGGAAAGGGCTTCCCTGGTAGCTCAAACTGTAAAGAATCTGCCTGCAGTGCAGGAGACCCAGGTTTGATCCCTGGGTTGGGAAGATCCCCTGGAGAAGGAAATGGCAACCCACTCCAGTGTTCCTACCTGGAGAATCCCATGGACAGAGGAGCCTGGTGGGCTACAGTCCACAGGGTTGCACTGTGTCAGACACAACTGAAGCAACTTAGCACGCACACCAATACATGGCAAAGCAAAGAAAACAAAATGTTAAAAATGGTTCTATCCAGACAGTGGGTATACGAGTGCTCACTGTGCGATTCTTTCAACTTCTCAGTGCATCTGAAATTTTTGTAATAAAATGTCAAAAAAAAAAAAAAAGAAAAGAAAAGAAAAACATATCTACTGGATAACAGACCAAGACAAACGGATGAGTAGTTACATAACATTAGCTTTTGTTAGTTAAGTTCCTAAAAGATACAATGGTTAAGATAATGTCCTTGGACCTCAGACGCATGGGCTCCACACTGTGTAGCAAATGACTTGACCTCTGTTCTCCATGTTCTTGTCTCTAACATGGGTATTACACCACCTGTAGCAAAAAAGTTGCTACAGAAATAAATGGGATAATTCAGGTAAAGAATTCAAATTATGTCTAGTACATAGGAAACAGTCCATCAGAGGCAGCTGATTTACTAGTGTTCATTTTTGTACCAGCTCAGAGAATACAAGCAGAAATAATAGCACACTGATTAAAACAAGACACCCTCTGAACCCTGCTAGTTCATAGGTCTTTGCCCAAACTGAATCCTTTCCCATACAATCAAAGGATTCACTCAGTGTGTTTTCTACTTTACAAACGACTTCCTCTAAAACTATCCAGTACTAGCACTTTCAGCCTGAAAACCAAACAGTGTGGCATCACCACGGCCCCAAGACTGCGCTCATTGTCTTCCACCGACTTTTGAAGACTGGTGGACGCAGACCACAGCTCTACCTCTCTCCAGGTCAAGTCATAACACATTTTCAAAGGTGAGAGGAAGTCTCAGGATCATCAAGAAGATCATGAATCCATGTGGTCTAATTATCTGGCAGCAGAAAGTGATAGCAGGAATCTACTGGTGACTCACAAAAGTTCACCTGCTCTATCTGTGAAGGAGCTGCTGCTCTGAAGAGCTAAATTTAGAGCCCAAGAAGGTGTCCAGCCTAGGGACATCCAGTCACATACTGGGAGTGGAGCACTTCCCTACCAGCACAGACAGAGCCTCCTGGGTGACTGGGTGTTTAGAGACCTCTAGTGAAAGGGAGGCCCAGGCACCAGCTCTGCTTTGTGAGGCTTGGTCTCCTTTAAATTCTGTCTACAAATGGTAAGAAAAACAAAACAAAACTTTTTTTATATGTATTTCTCCATTGTACCAACTACACCCAAATCACAAAGATACTACCCTGCTCCATAAAAATGAGACTGCATTTAGGTCCAAACTTTCCATCCACCATAAAGGCTTCATTCTCCTTTCTAGCTGCTATGAATTATTTCAAACTTTTATCAATTTCCTGTTAGAACAAATTAGACTGACTCAGGAAAAAGAAAATCAGGGCACAGAATAAATGTCAGTAGCACAGAGGAAAAGAAAATGAGAAAATAGATTAGAAAGTGAACTAGAGAATTAACAGAAAATTTAGACGGGGTGGCCCACAAGAATGTACAGGAAAAGCCCAGAACTCCAGGAGAGGTTTTAAAAAAAACTGGCTCAGGACAAGGTCCACAGGCCGGCCAGGAACTGCATACTAGTTTGTTCAAAAATTTGTTACCAGCCTCAGAGAATACAAGCAGAAATAATAGCACACTGATTAAAACAAGACACCCTCTGAACCCTGCTAGTTCATAGGTCTTTGCCCAAACTGAATCCTTTCCCATACAATCAAAGGATTCACTCAGTGTGTTTTCTACTTTACAAACGACTTCCTCTAAAACTATCCAGTACTAGCACTTTCAGCCTGAAAACCAAACAGTGTGGCATCACCACGGCCCCAAGACTGCGCTCATTGTCTTCCACCGACTTTTGAAGACTGGTGGACGCAGACCACAGCTCTACCTCTCTCCAGGTCAAGTCATAACACATTTTCAAAGGTGAGAGGAAGTCTCAGGATCATCAAGAAGATCATGAATCCATGTGGTCTAATTATCTGGCAGCAGAAAGTGATAGCAGGAATCTACTGGTGACTCACAAAAGTTCACCTGCTCTATCTGTGAAGGAGCTGCTGCTCTGAAGAGCTAAATTTAGAGCCCAAGAAGGTGTCCAGCCTAGGGACATCCAGTCACATACTGGGAGTGGAGCACTTCCCTACCAGCACAGACAGAGCCTCCTGGGTGACTGGGTGTTTAGAGACCTCTAGTGAAAGGGAGGCCCAGGCACCAGCTCTGCTTTGTGAGGCTTGGTCTCCTTTAAATTCTGTCTACAAATGGTAAGAAAAACAAAACAAAACTTTTTTTATATGTATTTCTCCATTGTACCAACTACACCCAAATCACAAAGATACTACCCTGCTCCATAAAAATGAGACTGCATTTAGGTCCAAACTTTCCATCCACCATAAAGGCTTCATTCTCCTTTCTAGCTGCTATGAATTATTTCAAACTTTTATCAATTTCCTGTTAGAACAAATTAGACTGACTCAGGAAAAAGAAAATCAGGGCACAGAATAAATGTCAGTAGCACAGAGGAAAAGAAAATGAGAAAATAGATTAGAAAGTGAACTAGAGAATTAACAGAAAATTTAGACGGGGTGGCCCACAAGAATGTACAGGAAAAGCCCAGAACTCCAGGAGTTCTTAAGGCTTCTGGCTGGGAAGGGGGAACATCAACACACAACGACTAAACACAATGTCCTGGCATCAAGGCTAGTGCTAAGGGGTCCACAGGCCGGCCAATGAGATTAGCAACAATGGCCACTAGGTGTGGCCAGGTGTTAAGGAAAGGCCCATGACTGCCAAAGTCAACTGGAAGGCAGTAATCAAACAGGGAGAGGAGCTGTGTGCCTCCAAGTCAACTGCCTCACACTCGGGTTGCTGGAAAAGCAGAGGCTGTGTACAGAGCAGACGGCGAGAGGAGAGCACACAGCTGAGCACTAAAGCACCTTTAGAATAAGCACTCGAAAAGAGTTCTTTAAATTAAAAAAAAAAGGCAATGTACTTTTGAAAGTACAGATTTTTTGAACATTCTTCACTGATTTTTCTCTAGCTTTTCTGGCTTACCAGTAACTTAAACAAAAATGTATGTTTAGAAGATGAACTAACTTACACAGGGTCCAAAACCCGGGAAAATGGTCCTGAATCCCAAACAGGAAGCTCTTCAAAGGCAGAGCCCTGCAGGCAGCCCCAGCCTCTGCCTCAGAGCCCCCACAGACAGAAGCTGAGCAGAGCTGTGGGCAGACGGGACAGGACAGGACAGGAGGAGGACGCCGCGCCTCCAACCCAAGTCTGCCTCTGAAGAGCGCTCTTACCGGTATACTGGGTAGGACTGATAAACAGACTTTTCCGTAGTGCTCTCTCACACTCACGTTGCGTTTCTATTACAAAGAACTTCCGGGCACTTGAGGGGGACGGATCTTCTTCCACTCCCATTTCATCAGGGAGGAAGGTGAGCCGGCAGGGCCTGGCTCCCTGCAGGCCCTGGCTCCCTGCAGGCCCTGGCTCCCTGCAGGCCCTGGCTCCCTGCAGGCCCTGGCTCCCTGCAGGTCCAGGCGCTTATCCTGGAGGCAGCCTTCCCTCTCTCACTGAGCACCAGCCCCGTTCAAACAGCAGCACAAGCAGAAACTTCCCTCGCCTTCTCCAAGCATAATCTAAACACTCCCAAATCTCCCCTACAAATGTAACAAGTGAAAACAAATTGCAGATAGATAAAGAGGTTTCAGAGCTTCAGAAAATCCTCAAGACTCTGTTGCACAGTGGCCTGGTGAAATTATAGGAAGAGAGGAAAATGTCATACCTGTTTTATCTCCCCAACATGAACGTGAACTTTTTGTTTCTCTTCATATAAACGTCTCAGGAAAGAAATAATCAATTCATTCTCTCGCTGTTCATTTCTCGGTCTCAATTTCTTTATGTTAAAAAAGAGAATATTTTACATTAATTTTTAATTCACCAAAACTGCAAAACCCATACCTTTGAAAATGCTCAGCTTCCATCCTCCAACTAGTGCTTTAACCCAATCTTGTCACTAGGGGGCACCAATGATCCTAAAAGCGGAGATCATTCTTATTTTTTTAAAACATTTATTTATTTATTTATTAATTGGGGCCGTGGGGGAAAGGGGGGGGTCGGGGGCCATTTCTATTGGTCTTTCATTTATCTAGTTTCATCCATCTTTGTTCTTTGTCCCGTGTGGGCCTCGTGATAACAGTTGCCTCTCTGCTGCAGAGCACCAGCTCTGGGCACATGCGCACCAGAGCTCCGGCTCGGTGATTGGACACATCGGTCCAGCCGCTCCGCGGCACAGGGGATCTTCTCAGGCCAAGGATCGAACCGGCACCCCTTGCACAGCAAGGCGGTGTCCTTACCCACTGGACCACCAGGGGAGCTCCAGGAGATAATTTTAAAAGAAACAGAATGACCAATGGGCCAGATTTAAGTCTGCCTCTGAAGAGCGCTCTTACCGGTATACTGGGTAGGACTGATAAACAGACTTTTCCGTAGTGCTCTCTCACACTCACGTTGCGTTTCTATTACAAAGAACTTCCGGGCACTTGAGGGGGACGGATCTTCTTCCACTCCCATTTCATCAGGGAGGAAGGTGAGCCGGCAGGGCCTGGCTCCCTGCAGGCCCTGGCTCCCTGCAGGCCCTGGCTCCCTGCAGGCCCTGGCTCCCTGCAGGCCCTGGCTCCCTGCAGGTCCAGGCGCTTATCCTGGAGGCAGCCTTCCCTCTCTCACTGAGCACCAGCCCCGTTCAAACAGCAGCACAAGCAGAAACTTCCCTCGCCTTCTCCAAGCATAATCTAAACACTCCCAAATCTCCCCTACAAATGTAACAAGTGAAAACAAATTGCAGATAGATAAAGAGGTTTCAGAGCTTCAGAAAATCCTCAAGACTCTGTTGCACAGTGGCCTGGTGAAATTATAGGAAGAGAGGAAAATGTCATACCTGTTTTATCTCCCCAACATGAACGTGAACTTTTTGTTTCTCTTCATATAAACGTCTCAGGAAAGAAATAATCAATTCATTCTCTCGCTGTTCATTTCTCGGTCTCAATTTCTTTATGTTAAAAAAGAGAATATTTTACATTAATTTTTAATTCACCAAAACTGCAAAACCCATACCTTTGAAAATGCTCAGCTTCCATCCTCCAACTAGTGCTTTAACCCAATCTTGTCACTAGGGGGCACCAATGATCCTAAAAGCGGAGATCATTTTTATTTTTTTAAAACATTTATTTATTTATTTATTTATTGGGGCCGTGGGGAAGGAGGGGGGTCGGGGGGCCATTTCTATTGGTCTTTCATTTATCTAGTTTCATCCATCTTTGTTCTTTGGCCCGTGTGGGCCTCGCATAACAGTTGCCTCTCTCGCTGCAGAGCACCAGCTCTGGGCACATGCGCACCAGAGCTCCGGCTCGGTGATTGGACACATCGGTCCAGCCGCTCCGCGGCACAGGGGATCTTCTCAGGCCAAGGATCGAACCGGCACCCCTTGCACAGCAAGGCGGTGTCCTTACCCACTGGACCACCAGGGGAGCTCCAGGAGATAATTTTTAAAAAGAAACAGAATGAAGCCAATGGGCCAGATTTAGCATCTGACCTCTGACGTCCCTATACCTAAAATAAACATTTCACATCAGATAGAGGCTTAGTCAAAATATTTAATAAATAGTCTTGAAAACACAAGAAAAGGACAAAATCTACGTAAACACCAAGAGGTCAAGAGCCATACTGCCCACACATTTAAAAATTCTTAGGCTTAGGAAACTAGAAAGGAAAACATCAACTGATCCAAGGTCATGGCTCCTTCCACTTACCAAATATGCTCGTCAGGAAGCATTTTCTGTGAGCCCCAAAAGGCATACACTTGCACACAAAATTTCATGGCATGGACTCAATATTTTGTTTTTTTCTTTTGTATTTAAAAAATTCTTTGCATGCCTTTTATTTTTCAGGTGAAGCACGCTAGACTAGAAATCAGGTCATGTGGGTTCATGTAGGGCATGTAGGTCCTGGAAGCAGGACCAAAGGGAACTCATTTAAGCTTAGTTTCTCTGTCTGTCCAAGTGATGATTATGCACACAACACACTCCAAGGTCTCCTCCAGCTCCTAGGTTCTTTGGACTTGAAATACCAGAGTTCATGCTTAGAGGACTGTCTAACGTATTCAATTATTTTCCCTGAATATGAAGCAAACAAAACTGAATTACTCTGGAGACACACAAAGCTTGCAGTTTATAAACTTTAGAAATACATCTTTTTTTTTTTTTTTACAGTGACAGTTACCCACTGCCCTGCTCCTCCTCCCTCCGCACTGCAAGCCTCTAAGCCTGCCCTTTAAAACAAAGTCTGGGTGTATAAATAAACAGATCAACCTGAGTTTAAGAACAATTGTTTAAGAACAATGTTGTTCTTAGCAACCGAGCTAAGGACCAATTTTACCAATGGTGTCACAGACTAGAAGCAGAGTAGAGGTAATACTGACCCAGACCTTCTAACATTTCTTCTAAGACAAAGATCATTAAACTGTTCCTGTTACTCAAGGAAATGACAGTTAAGTGATCAGACAAGGTTGTTTTCAATGGACTTCCTGTTCTTTCAAATTTCAGATTTAAGGATTAACTTTTAAAGGTTAGTATAGAAGCTCTTGACCTGGATGCCAAGCTGTGAGCCCTGGTATTATCAACTTTTACATGCTTTATACAACACATGGATTTTATCAAAGAAAGTTTCCATCAGATAGAGGCTTAGTCAAAATATTTAATAAATAGTCTTGAAAACACAAGAAAAGGACAAAATCTACGTAAACACCAAGAGGTCAAGAGCCATACTGCCCACACATTTAAAAATTCTTAGGCTTAGGAAACTAGAAAGGAAAACATCAACTGATCCAAGGTCATGGCTCCTTCCACTTACCAAATATGCTCGTCAGGAAGCATTTTCTGTGAGCCCCAAAAGGCATACACTTGCACACAAAATTTCATGGCATGGACTCAATATTTTGTTTTTTTCTTTTGTATTTAAAAAATTCTTTGCATGCCTTTTATTTTTCAGGTGAAGCACGCTAGACTAGAAATCAGGTCATGTGGGTTCATGTAGGGCATGTAGGTCCTGGAAGCAGGACCAAAGGGAACTCATTTAAGCTTAGTTTCTCTGTCTGTCCAAGTGATGATTATGCACACAACACACTCCAAGGTCTCCTCCAGCTCCTAGGTTCTTTGGACTTGAAATACCAGAGTTCATGCTTAGAGGACTGTCTAACGTATTCAATTATTTTCCCTGAATATGAAGCAAACAAAACTGAATTACTCTGGAGACACACAAAGCTTGCAGTTTATAAACTTTAGAAATACATCTTTTTTTTTTTTTTTTTTTTTACAGTGACAGTTACCCACTGCCCTGCTCCTCCTCCCTCCGCACTGCAAGCCTCTAAGCCTGCCCTTTAAAACAAAGTCTGGGTGTATAAATAAACAGATCAACCTGAGTTTAAGAACAATTGTTTAAGAACAATGTTGTTCTTAGCAACCGAGCTAAGGACCAATTTTACCAATGGTGTCACAGACTAGAAGCAGAGTAGAGGTAATACTGACCCAGACCTTCTAACATTTCTTCTAAGACAAAGATCATTAAACTGTTCCTGTTACTCAAGGAAATGACAGTTAAGTGATCAGACAAGGTTGTTTTCAATGGACTTCCTGTTCTTTCAAATTTCAGATTTAAGGATTAACTTTTAAAGGTTAGTATAGAAGCTCTTGACCTGGATGCCAAGCTGTGAGCCCTGGTATTATCAACTTTTACATGCTTTATACAACACATGGATTTTATCAAAGAAAGTTTCCACCAGATCTTCAAAAGAGGAAAGTGGTAGTCTCCTACCACAATTCCAACTGAGTTCTGACCTTGGAAAGGTTACAGTTATTCTGTGAGTCTAAACGCCCCGGAGGTAGCAGGGAACTCTCACTGCTGGAGGGAACGGGAACAGTGCAGCGAGTCACTCTGGCAGCTGCTTAAAAATTCATCATGCTCTCATCATGTGATCTGGCAACCGTACTGCTTAGTATCCACCCCAAAAAGTGTAAAATGCATGTCCATACAAAAGCTTGCACAAGAATGTATATAACAGCTTTATTCATAATTGCTAAAATTTGGAAGCAACCACATATTATAGGTGAATGCATAATCCAATGACATATGACTTGGCACTAAAATAAGAAAAAAGAAAAAAGCTATCAAACTGTAAAAAGACATGGAGGAACCTTAAATGCACATTGCTAAAGGAAAGAAGCCAATCCGAAAAGGCTACGTACTGTATGATTCCAACTACATGACATTCTGGAAAAGACAAAACTGTGGAGATAGTAAAAGATCTGTGGTTCCCTGGGAAACGATTCCGCACCATGCCAGAATGGTGGATTCATGCCATCAAGCATTTGTAAGCACTCACAGGAGGTACCACACCAAGAGTCAACCCTGAAGTAAACTACTGATTTCAGCAACCATATCAATCCTGGTTCCTCAGTTGTCATAAAGGCACCACACTAAAACAAAGTCTGGGTGTATAAATAAACAGATCAACCTGAGTTTAAGAACAATTGTTTAAGAACAATGTTGTTCTTAGCAACCGAGCTAAGGACCAATTTTACCAATGGTGTCACAGACTAGAAGCAGAGTAGAGGTAATACTGACCCAGACCTTCTAACATTTCTTCTAAGACAAAGATCATTAAACTGTTCCTGTTACTCAAGGAAATGACAGTTAAGTGATCAGACAAGGTTGTTTTCAATGGACTTCCTGTTCTTTCAAATTTCAGATTTAAGGATTAACTTTTAAAGGTTAGTATAGAAGCTCTTGACCTGGATGCCAAGCTGTGAGCCCTGGTATTATCAACTTTTACATGCTTTATACAACACATGGATTTTATCAAAGAAAGTTTCCACCAGATCTTCAAAAGAGGAAAGTGGTAGTCTCCTACCACAATTCCAACTGAGTTCTGACCTTGGAAAGGTTACAGTTATTCTGTGAGTCTAAACGCCCCGGAGGTAGCAGGGAACTCTCACTGCTGGAGGGAACGGGAACAGTGCAGCGAGTCACTCTGGCAGCTGCTTAAAAATTCATCATGCTCTCATCATGTGATCTGGCAACCGTACTGCTTAGTATCCACCCCAAAAAGTGTAAAATGCATGTCCATACAAAAGCTTGCACAAGAATGTATATAACAGCTTTATTCATAATTGCTAAAATTTGGAAGCAACCACATATTATAGGTGAATGCATAATCCAATGACATATGACTTGGCACTAAAATAAGAAAAAAGAAAAAAGCTATCAAACTGTAAAAAGACATGGAGGAACCTTAAATGCACATTGCTAAAGGAAAGAAGCCAATCCGAAAAGGCTACGTACTGTATGATTCCAACTACATGACATTCTGGAAAAGACAAAACTGTGGAGATAGTAAAAGATCTGTGGTTCCCTGGGAAACGATTCCGCACCATGCCAGAATGGTGGATTCATGCCATCAAGCATTTGTAAGCACTCACAGGAGGTACCACACCAAGAGTCAACCCTGAAGTAAACTACTGATTTCAGCAACCATATCAATCCTGGTTCCTCAGTTGTCATAAAGGCACCACACTAAGACAAGAAATTAGGCAACACTGGCTCGGGGCAGGGCTGGAGGGGCATGAGAAGCTTTATGGGAACTCTCTGAACTTCCTACTTTTTTTATAAAACTACTCTAAAAAATAAAGTCTGTTTTTTAAACCACACAAAAAAGAAGCAGAAGGAAATTACGACGCCTCTGAGCAGGTGCTCAAGAGTTGGCCCATTCTTTCTTCTCCTATTCTTCAACTAAACCTTTGGGCTACTCCAAGAAAGAAAATCTGTATTTTTCTCAGAGAAAATTCTTCACAGGCATTTTTTTGTGAAGCCTAAGAATGCAGCAGTAAGAGAGGGGCATTATTAATACATTCTTGTTTCCTCAATATAAACATAAAAGAAACTACTGGAACGGGCAGAAAACGAGGCTAAACGCAGCACAATGTACCACCACAGCTGCTGCCCAGACACCGCGTCACGCAGCTCGTGAAACACCACAGGGAAAAGTCAGAGAGGCTGAGAAGATCATGTCTGTAGTGTCACACCAGGTCAGGAAATAAATGCTTCCTCAAAATAACTGAAACACGACTACCCTTCCATTGAGTGAAAACGATTAGCAAGGTGTCTCTTGACTGCTTTCCAGAGAATTTCACCATTCTCCAAAGGGGAAAATCATTATTTCCCGAAAGTGATTTAATTTTATAGACATTCATGAATCAGAGAGACAGGTCTGAGGAAAATAATGGGCAATCAAGTTGGATAATATCCCTCTGCAGTCAAAATTAACTTGCTATTCAAAGTTAACCTACAGTGTCAAGTCAGGGGTCAGGATGGCGGTTACCTGGGGCAGGACCAAAGGGAGTTCTGAGGGGCTGGAAATGCTCTATTTCCTAACCTGTGTGCTGCTACAAGGTGTACTCATCTTATAAAAAAAAAAAATCACTGAAATACTGACTTTATAATAAATAAAAAGGTTTTATACATAAAATATATATATAATAACTATAAATCCTTTAAAATTGTGATATATATAATAGGTATAATAGATATAATTATATAGCATATAATTATATATTATATATAATAACTATTAGTTATAATAACTCTAAACTTTTAAATATTGTGGCATAATTATATATGGTATACATATAATGAGGGGATTCCCTGGTAGCTAAGAATCTGCCTGCCATGCAGGAGACCCTGGTTCAACTCCTGGGTCAGGAAGATCCCCTGAAAAAGGGATAGACTACACACTCCAGTATTCTTGGGCTTCCCTGGTGGCTCAGACGGTAAAGAATCCGCCTGCAACACGGGAGACCCGGGTTTGATCCCGCGGTTTGGGAAGATCCTTTGGAGAAGGGAAAGGCCACTCACTCCAGTATTCTTGCCTGAAGAATTCCATGGTTCGTCTATGAGGTCACAAAGAGTCAGACATGACTGAGCAACTTGACTTTCACCTTCGTGCATATAGTTATATAAATATATAATATAGTGTATATAACTATATGTATATAATCATATAAATATATAATTATATGTATAGAATTGCATAAATATATAACAATATGTATAGAATTATTTTATATATAGTTATTATTATATATTTATAAACCTTTAAAACTGTGAATCGCTACATTGTACACCTGAAACTTATGTAATATTATAAATGAACTATATCTCAAAAAAAACTTATAACTTTATAACTTTTTCTGTTAAATTATACACCACTGATTTGTATGCTTTTCTGTCCTTGGTTCATTTTTTAAGAAAGAACAATACAAAAGAATTAATTGCTTGTTAGAAATAACAAAGCCAATTTTGTGACATGTTTGTTAACCTCCTTCCTATGAAGTGTGGGGCTATAAACTAGCTGTAAAAGCGATTTGAAAATCAGTTTCCAACACTGCCTAACAAACACCACCATGTTGAGAATGTCTATGGCCTTCTGAGGAGTCTACTGAAAATGCTCACCTGAACATTGACATCTTTTTAAAAAATGATAATAAACTCTTGTACAAAACCATGGAAAAATCCAACTGAGTTCCTATATATTCTGTACAAAGTGGGGGAACAAGCTCCTTTAGCCATAAATCTTTAACTCATGTGTCATGTGTCATGTTATTTAATCCACTGTGGACATCTACTGAGTATAAATCTACTTGATTTACCCACTGAGTATTAAGTCATTCCCTGGAATGAACTCAATCAGATGGAGAGAATTTGACTCGGAGACCTTTTCTTTGTTGCCCCACTCAGCTTGAAAGCACCTTCTCTGCAGGACGACCACTGAACTCGGCACACTCGGCTGGCAGAGGAGAGCAGGAGGACAGAGCCTAACCCTGCCAGCGGGTCACTGCTCACAGGTCCACTTAGACGCATTTGGAAGCTGTCCACTTTGAAAAGGTCATATGCGAAGAAGCGGCTCTGCAGTGTCACGAGTGCCTAAGAGAAGGGTCCGCAGACCCACACGGCCATCCGGCCCTAGTCTCCTCTCAGAGCCCAGAGTCAGAGCCAGCCTGTTTCCAGAGTGATAATCGCCAGCGTCATTTGCATAGTAATCAACTTCTTTTCCTTTATGGTTCCGTTTGGATTGCACTATTTTTTCCCATGAAACACTTATTTACTAAAACAGTGACTATGTATGCTTTAAGTACTATTATTTCTATAGTAATTACATTTATTTTATAAAAACTTGCCCTCAGAGAATTCCTCAGAAACAACTTTTCTCCAGGAAAGACTGAAAAAGGAAAAATATAAACCATTCTACTTGTCAGTGGTCTCATGACACATAAGCCAACTTTTTCTTATGTTCCATTTGAAATGCATCATTTTTAAATGCATTAGCAGGCACTAACTACCTAAAAAGAAACTAGTGACTTGGTTTATATATGCTTTTCTGTCCTTGGTTCATTTTTTAAGAAAGAACAATACAAAAGAATTAATTGCTTGTTAGAAATAACAAAGCCAATTTTGTGACATGTTTGTTAACCTCCTTCCTATGAAGTGTGGGGCTATAAACTAGCTGTAAAAGCGATTTGAAAATCAGTTTCCAACACTGCCTAACAAACACCACCATGTTGAGAATGTCTATGGCCTTCTGAGGAGTCTACTGAAAATGCTCACCTGAACATTGACATCTTTTTAAAAAATGATAATAAACTCTTGTACAAAACCATGGAAAAATCCAACTGAGTTCCTATATATTCTGTACAAAGTGGGGGAACAAGCTCCTTTAGCCATAAATCTTTAACTCATGTGTCATGTGTCATGTTATTTAATCCACTGTGGACATCTACTGAGTATAAATCTACTTGATTTACCCACTGAGTATTAAGTCATTCCCTGGAATGAACTCAATCAGATGGAGAGAATTTGACTCGGAGACCTTTTCTTTGTTGCCCCACTCAGCTTGAAAGCACCTTCTCTGCAGGACGACCACTGAACTCGGCACACTCGGCTGGCAGAGGAGAGCAGGAGGACAGAGCCTAACCCTGCCAGCGGGTCACTGCTCACAGGTCCACTTAGACGCATTTGGAAGCTGTCCACTTTGAAAAGGTCATATGCGAAGAAGCGGCTCTGCAGTGTCACGAGTGCCTAAGAGAAGGGTCCGCAGACCCACACGGCCATCCGGCCCTAGTCTCCTCTCAGAGCCCAGAGTCAGAGCCAGCCTGTTTCCAGAGTGATAATCGCCAGCGTCATTTGCATAGTAATCAACTTCTTTTCCTTTATGGTTCCGTTTGGATTGCACTATTTTTTCCCATGAAACACTTATTTACTAAAACAGTGACTATGTATGCTTTAAGTACTATTATTTCTATAGTAATTACATTTATTTTATAAAAACTTGCCCTCAGAGAATTCCTCAGAAACAACTTTTCTCCAGGAAAGACTGAAAAAGGAAAAATATAAACCATTCTACTTGTCAGTGGTCTCATGACACCGCAAAGCCAACTTTTTTCTTATGTTCCATTTGAAATGCATCATTTTTAAATGCATTAGCAGGCACTAACTACCTAAAAAGAAACTAGTGACTTGGTTTATATATTTTATAGAAAATAAGAACGGTCGTTGAGGAAATAACTTGACAAGACTACCAATAAGCCACCAGAAGAAGAGATCCACGTGAAAAGCTTGCATTATTCAAGGAAGAGCCACATCTACAACAAAGAAGGACAAAGTACAAGCTGGCTTTTCAAAGCCAATGAACAAGAGGGCTTCCCTTTGGTGTTTAAACCAATCAGAAATTACAGAGCCTTCTACAACAACACAAATGAAACCCAGAATATTAACTGAATGCATTTTTTAAAGCAAACTTCTGTCACTGATTTTCTCTAAAGTCTCTTTGCTGTAATATATTGAGTGTCTCTAATGCACATGGATCAAAGAGACCCCAGAATCACATCCATCAGGAACCTGTCACTGCCGCTGAGGACTAGCTGGGGCGGTTCAGACTCACACACTGGTTCATCGCACTGCCTGAGGGAAGGGGACACAGTGCTGTCCGCGCGAAAAAGAAAGCAAACTCACGTCAGGGAAGGAATATGCATCTTCTATGCTAGCTAAAGGGATGCTCCCCAAAGTGACCTGATAGCACTAAAACACAGTGAGCCAGCATCAGAGGAAAAGGCCCCAGCTCCCATCACATATGCATTAACAATCAGCAGCAAATTGTTCATCCATTTATGAATTCCAGGTACCAATCACATGAAGTCTGTCTGAGAGTACTGCGTCCTTAGAGGTCTAAAGATCCTTTAAGAAAGTAAGAAAATAGTGTCAGATTGAGCCATCCGGCCCTAGTCTCCTCTCAGAGCCCAGAGTCAGAGCCAGCCTGTTTCCAGAGTGATAATCGCCAGCGTCATTTGCATAGTAATCAACTTCTTTTCCTTTATGGTTCCGTTTGGATTGCACTATTTTTTCCCATGAAACACTTATTTACTAAAACAGTGACTATGTATGCTTTAAGTACTATTATTTCTATAGTAATTACATTTATTTTATAAAAACTTGCCCTCAGAGAATTCCTCAGAAACAACTTTTCTCCAGGAAAGACTGAAAAAGGAAAAATATAAACCATTCTACTTGTCAGTGGTCTCATGACACCGCAAAGCCAACTTTTTTCTTATGTTCCATTTGAAATGCATCATTTTTAAATGCATTAGCAGGCACTAACTACCTAAAAAGAAACTAGTGACTTGGTTTATATATTTTATAGAAAATAAGAACGGTCGTTGAGGAAATAACTTGACAAGACTACCAATAAGCCACCAGAAGAAGAGATCCACGTGAAAAGCTTGCATTATTCAAGGAAGAGCCACATCTACAACAAAGAAGGACAAAGTACAAGCTGGCTTTTCAAAGCCAATGAACAAGAGGGCTTCCCTTTGGTGTTTAAACCAATCAGAAATTACAGAGCCTTCTACAACAACACAAATGAAACCCAGAATATTAACTGAATGCATTTTTTAAAGCAAACTTCTGTCACTGATTTTCTCTAAAGTCTCTTTGCTGTAATATATTGAGTGTCTCTAATGCACATGGATCAAAGAGACCCCAGAATCACATCCATCAGGAACCTGTCACTGCCGCTGAGGACTAGCTGGGGCGGTTCAGACTCACACACTGGTTCATCGCACTGCCTGAGGGAAGGGGACACAGTGCTGTCCGCGCGAAAAAGAAAGCAAACTCACGTCAGGGAAGGAATATGCATCTTCTATGCTAGCTAAAGGGATGCTCCCCAAAGTGACCTGATAGCACTAAAACACAGTGAGCCAGCATCAGAGGGAAAAGGCCCCAGCTCCCATCACATATGCATTAACAATCAGCAGCAAATTGTTCATCCATTTATGAATTCCAGGTACCAATCACATGAAGTCTGTCTGAGAGTACTGCGTCCTTAGAGGTCTAAAGATCCTTTAAGAAAGTAAGAAAAATAGTGTCAGATTGATTCAGAAACACACAGGAAAATTTAAAGCAACTGATGATTGGGAAAACTACATTCTCAGCTATTTATGAAATTCAAAAACTCTTCCTAATCCTACTGTGGAAGATCAGGGCAAAGAGAACTACAGCATGTGATTAAAAAGGAACGACTCTTCACTCTAACAGAAAGCAGATCATGGGCCTTGTTTGTAGCCTTTCTCCCAATGAGGAGGAAGAAAAACTGACATCTAGACCTGCTGGCCTTCTCCTTTTGTTAGACGATTCCTCTACGTGCAGACCCCTGCCACTCTCCTCCTCCCAAGAGACTTATGTTTCATTCTGCTGTGCTCGCCTCCAGAGAAGAAGTGCCACACAACCACAGAAAACATCCCTCTGAGACAGCAGACATGAAATTATTGACGAGCTCCTCAAAGATTCAAGCTACACACACCACAGGCATCCCAGCACACAAAGCATGGTCTCCCCAAGACACGTGCATCTAAACGCAAGGACGAGAGCAAGTTTCCAGGTTGAAAGTAGAAAACCAATGAGCTCAGGGTTTGTCCTGTATTTTGTTTTTATGTTTAGGCCTGGTACACTCTACAGTAGGTAGCATCTAAATGTATTTTCAAAACTGAAAGAGGAAAAAAAGAGCGAGGAGGGATGATTATGTTCGGTTTTATGTACAGAATGTTTTCTCTTTAAGACTCCCACACTTAGGTCTGAAATCCCGAGTGGGAATGAGCTGGCAGAGGTCTCCGGGGAGAGCAGTATTCAGGGACCAAGGTCCAGGTCCTCTGTCTCCAGGCTGAGGCTCTCTCTACTTTATCATTTCCTTCCTCTCATTTCTCAGGAGAGCGCTCCCCCTGGTTTAGTAGTTTGAACAGGAAAGCCAAGCCTTGATAGCGAGTCTGCAGTGCTGACCTGGCCCCTGGCCCGAAGCTGTTAAAACTCAAACCAAGAGGAACTCAGGCCCACTTTCTCAGGGCTCCAACAGGTCTGCCTGTTACTTTTTTATAATAACACTCCACAGAGAAGCTGCTATTTTTTTTTCCCTCTGGAAATTAAAAACTAGTACTGTACCTGAACCTCCTCAAAAATAGTTGCTTGCTCCTGATTAGTTAATGTTGTCAGGTGCTTCTGGAGCTCCAGTTTGGTTTTGGAAGAATTCATTCCTATTAGGAAAAAAAAAGAAAAACCTGAGAGTACTCTACATAACAGTCAGCAAGTAGAGTTAACACCTTCCATTCTCCCTCCCTCTCTTACATGCTTCCCCCACCTCTCTTCTGTCTGAGATTTTATGGAAATTCTAATCAACAAGAACGTCCCTGACGATGACACTGACAAGGAACAGTTTTCTGGCTGAGCCCTCGCGTGCCAGGTGCCACCTTAAACACCAAGCCTGTGCCAACTCATTTTATACTAGAACAATCTGATGAGGAGGAGTCAGCCGAGACCCAGAGAGCTCACAGAACTCCTGAAGACCAGCACACTGGGCCCTGCCGTAGCCTGGCTGGCTCCAAATCACTTTCTGCCACCACCACTCCATGTTAAAACACCGCACACAACCAGAACATTGTCCTCAGGAAAACGATAAGCCCTCAGAAGTGTTTATATGTAAACTAGACCATCTCTCTTAAGGAGAAACCACTACTACTACCCCATCTGAAAACTGACCAACACTCTCCTGCAGGTTAGGCTCTGTCACATAAAAGTGATTCAACTTTCCTTTTACCACCGCACGCTTGTTGACAGCCTTATGACCACATAATTAACGTTACAGAGGATTCTGAGGGAAAGTCATTAAAATAAAGTTGCCATTTTAATGCCCATTTAGAATCTGGTATTTCAGAAAGTTCCTTCTCCACACATACACGGCTCAGCCCGTTGTGCCTTTTCTTGGGGCCAAAGATAAATACACATGATGAAATTTAGGGATGAAAGGATCTGCTGGCCTAATTTTTCGTGGAAAAAAAAACCTGCTGCAATTACTTTTATTCCAAGGGCAGTCCTTTTCCTGTCTACTCACCACCCCATCTCCTCTTCCTGCGGGTGAGTCGCTGGGCAGGGGCGTGACCAAGGCTCTGGGCCAGGTTCATCTACATAATGAGGATAGCCAGAGGGGACACCTCTGAACGGGGACTTGGAACGGGACTTGGCAATTAGGCCTCTGTTGAGTTTGCTGAGGTCCAGAGAAGCCAGGCGACTGACAGGTCAGGAGACCAATCGACAGCCAAGCCTGGCCCAGAGCCAGTGCTCCACCCCCTTGTACCCATTCCCCCACCCCCCCAACCACCACCCCTGCTCCAAACAACAGGCTGTGGCGAGGCCACTGCCCCTGCTCCAACCACCGCAGCTTCCAGAAGGCCTTCCAGAAGTACTTCTCCACCACCTTTTTTTTTTTTTGCCAAGGAAACCCTAAAAGGCCACCATAAAAATAAAAGCCAGTATTTCTCTAATGATTGCTGTGCCACTTTATGGAACACCACATAATCTCATCTAATCCTCAACATAATCCTTGTGGGCCCTGCTTTTAATAAACCCAAAGTCTATAGGTGAAGACACTGAAGCACAGTGAAGTCAACCATTTTATCCAAGGCCATCAGCTAAGTAAGGGACAGAGTTAGAATCTGACCCACATTTCCACCCCTGGAACACAGTCAAGTCACCATTTTGCCCCCAAAAGGAAAAAAAAGAACATTGTCCTCAGGAAAACGATAAGCCCTCAGAAGTGTTTATATGTAAACTAGACCATCTCTCTTAAGGAGAAACCACTACTACTACCCCATCTGAAAACTGACCAACACTCTCCTGCAGGTTAGGCTCTGTCACATAAAAGTGATTCAACTTTCCTTTTACCACCGCACGCTTGTTGACAGCCTTATGACCACATAATTAACGTTACAGAGGATTCTGAGGGAAAGTCATTAAAATAAAGTTGCCATTTTAATGCCCATTTAGAATCTGGTATTTCAGAAAGTTCCTTCTCCACACATACACGGCTCAGCCCGTTGTGCCTTTTCTTGGGGCCAAAGATAAATACACATGATGAAATTTAGGGATGAAAGGATCTGCTGGCCTAATTTTTCGTGGAAAAAAAAAAAAACCTGCTGCAATTACTTTTATTCCAAGGGCAGTCCTTTTCCTGTCTACTCACCACCCCATCTCCTCTTCCTGCGGGTGAGTCGCTGGGCAGGGGCGTGACCAAGGCTCTGGGCCAGGTTCATCTACATAATGAGGATAGCCAGAGGGGACACCTCTGAACGGGGACTTGGAACGGGACTTGGCAATTAGGCCTCTGTTGAGTTTGCTGAGGTCCAGAGAAGCCAGGCGACTGACAGGTCAGGAGACCAATCGACAGCCAAGCCTGGCCCAGAGCCAGTGCTCCACCCCCTTGTACCCATTCCCCCCCCCCCCCAACCACCACCCCTGCTCCAAACAACAGGCTGTGGCGAGGCCACTGCCCCTGCTCCAACCACCGCAGCTTCCAGAAGGCCTTCCAGAAGTACTTCTCCACCACCTTTTTTTTTTTTTGCCAAGGAAACCCTAAAAGGCCACCATAAAAATAAAAGCCAGTATTTCTCTAATGATTGCTGTGCCACTTTATGGAACACCACATAATCTCATCTAATCCTCAACATAATCCTTGTGGGCCCTGCTTTTAATAAACCCAAAGTCTATAGGTGAAGACACTGAAGCACAGTGAAGTCAACCATTTTATCCAAGGCCATCAGCTAAGTAAGGGACAGAGTTAGAATCTGACCCACATTTATCTGCCACCAGAGAGCACTCCAGAACACTCCACTGCCTCGCTTTACCCACACAGTCAAGTGACCCGCCACCAGTGGCTTCAATACCCAAGTGAGCTGCTCAGTGAAATCAGTCAGGCAGAGAAAGCCGAGTGCTACATGTTTTCACGTATATGCGGAATCTAAAAAACCAATATAACAAATAGACTTACAAAGAACACACTAGTGGCCACAGGGTGGAGGAGAAGAGGAGAAGGGCAAAATAAGTGAAGGGGATTAAGATATGCCAGAGGCTTAAACTACCAGTTATAAAATAAATAAGTCACAGAGACGTAATGTACAGCAAAGGGAATGCAGTCAGTAATGTTAGAATGATACTGTGCGGTATACAAGATATAAAAGTACTAAATCACTATGTTATACATCTGACATTAATAATACTGTGAGTCAACTATTCTTTCATTTGAAAAAAAAAAAGAGGTGAGTAGAGGTGCAGAGAGGCCAGGTGGATCTGTCCGGCCACAGTCCAGTTACTCCTCTGGCAAGCTGTCAGGTCACTCAAGCCAAGGAAACGAGATGCCTTCACTGCACTAACTACTCACATGCTGAACCAAATACGTGTGGACACTTACGGGTAACGTTAGCACTCAGAAGTCATTACATAAAAATCCTCCCTGCACACAATGCCGATGACACCATCCAAGCCTCTTCTCGTGGACACACTTAGTCTTATGAAACGTTCACACACAGGAGAAAAACCTCGAGAAGAGTTAGACTCATCACACATGCTTCTAACAATTTCAGGTGAAAGCATACAATACAGACTACTCTTCATACTCAACAGGCATACAGAGATCCTTAGACAGTCTTTGTCTTCAGGATGCCTCAGTTCATTAGGTCCTTCCTGCCCCATCTCAAATGAGAGCTCCCAGCCCCTGTCTGCTCTGCACTGTGCACCCTCCGTGCACTGTGCACCCACCACCACCTTCAGCCACTCCTGGGGGTTAATGCAGCAAGAAGGTGGCGCTCCCCACCTGATGCCAAAGGTTTTACAAGGGAGAAGGGCGGCAAGTCAGTCGACTGTGTGCTGGCCGCCAGGAAAGGCTCTTATTCATGGGAGCACTAATGAATAGCTTTGCTTTGCTGAAGGCAAATTTACACGGACAGCAAAAGGAAGCCTTAGTGTAACATTTTTTTCTTTTTAGTAAAAGTGTAATTCATTCCAAGAGTTCCCCAAATGCTCCTCTAAACTTTAAAATAAGCAAAATGCTATATAAACACTAGCAGTCGTGGAGAGTCCAAGCACAGAATCCACACAGCTGCCCCCCTCACGTGTCCTCAGTGTCCTACGGCACCCATACGTACAGCGCACTTATTCCACTGTACAGATTCCAGAGCATGTTAACTTCATCAACTGATTAAGAAAACAGTCTTTAAGTCTTTCCTTTTGTGGTCATGTCACTGTTCCTCTCCACCGTTTATGATGCTCTTAGCCAGATCATAACTTCCTACTAGAACCACTCTTATGGGCACATACAGTGAGCTTCAATAAACGATTTTATTCTATGTGGGGCTTCCCTAGTGACTCAGATGGTAAAGAATCTGCTTGCAGAAGACCCGGGTTTGATCCCTGAGTACGGATGCAATATAGCAAAAAGCAAGAACCTCAAACCATTCATAAAATAATCAGTGTCTCCCTCACTAAGAACGGCTCTAAAAATGTGCCATCAATTCTTTAGAAATGCTATCCATCATGTGAGCAAAACCTGCCCTCAGCAGCCTTCTAATTGTGCTAGTTAGTTTTCACATTAGCATAGCCTTCTTCTTTGCTTGGCTCTTATACAGTAAAAAGATGAATTAAGCGATAATTCCGAAACTACAGCAGCAAAATCCCTATCACAATTAAACTTTTCAGCTCTAGCCTTCTGAAAGCTAAGCCAGACCAAAGAAAGATTTATCAAGTGGAAGCCTGGAACCCTTCCAGCTCCTGCACATCAAGAGTTGCTTTATCTTCACGGCCGAAGTCACTGCTGGCTTCTTAATAAGCTCATAGGGGACATTGCCGTCATCATTTACCTCATCTTGACAACCAAGGAAAGAGTTAGTGATCCTCTCTGATGGGATCTCCTGGTAAAGCACAACTTTGCTTGTTCCCAGATATATTTTGTGTCATGTCAGCAAAGAGTAACAACTAGGAAAACACAGTGGAAAACATTCATCATTTTGATCCATTTTAAATGGCACTGGAATGCCAGCAAACGAACCTCTGAAAACCTTAAGATGAGGTCAATCTGTCTTTAAAAATGGAAATCAGATACCAGTTCACATCCATCAGGATGGTTATCATCCCCAAACCCCAGAAAGTAGGTCTGCTTATCCCCGAAATGTGCAATAATCCCTTTTCCTTCCATGAAGTGGTGAGGATTAAATAGATGATAATACATGTTAAAGAAAACAGTGCAGTGCCAAGCATGTCATAAGCATGAACGTCATTAACATTTATGACAGTTTCTCCTCAAGCCAAGTTCCTAGAAACACTTGCAGCATCACTTCCTGTGCTTTTCCTCATGGTTCCTCAACTGCAACCTGCCCTCTGGCCGCTTTCCTCCATTAAAACTATTCTGGAAGAGGTAATCGATGACCTTGTAATTGACTCTTTGCGATCCCATGCAATATAGCCTGCCAGGCTCCTCTGTCCTGGGATTGTCCAGGCAAGAATACTGGAGCAGGGTGTCATTTCCTTCTGCAGGAGCTCTTCCCTACCCAGGGATTGAACCTGGGTCTCCTGCATTACAGCCATTCTTTACCAACTGAGCCACCAGGGACCCGTGTAATTGACTCACTGCGGTAATTCTTAGCTCTCATCTTACTAGACCCTCCCTGGCAGCCAACGTGACACTGACCACTCACCGCACCTTGATTAACAGCACAACTGGTCTTGTACCCTCTGATCCCCTAACTCCTCCACCATCCTCAGGGCCCCTTAAGGGGAGACAGATGCACCTGACATGCAGAAGAGATCGACCTACGACCCCTGAAACTAACATCAGCCTCCGTTGGACAGAACCTTCCAACAAATTTGTCCAGAATCCTGAATTCCTCCTGCCCCGCTTCCCCAACTCACCCTCGATCCGCTCACAGAGCTTGTGCAGGCCCTGCAGGGGGCAGCCCTCACAGAGCTGGGTGGGCGCCTTTGCTGTCTGCTGCACCGCAGCCACCGTGAAGGCCTGCTTCAGGGTCATCATGATCTCATCCACCTGATCAAAGAGAAGAGACCGTCATCAGCAAAAGTCCATTTAAAATGAGTTGGGCAGAGATTTCAGGACTCTGTGGAAAGACTCAGTTAACGCATTTTCTGAAAACCTTAAGATGAGGTCAATCTGTCTTTAAAAATGGAAATCAGATACCAGTTCACATCCATCAGGATGGTTATCATCCCCAAACCCCAGAAAGTAGGTCTGCTTATCCCCGAAATGTGCAATAATCCCTTTTCCTTCCATGAAGTGGTGAGGATTAAATAGATGATAATACATGTTAAAGAAAACAGTGCAGTGCCAAGCATGTCATAAGCATGAACGTCATTAACATTTATGACAGTTTCTCCTCAAGCCAAGTTCCTAGAAACACTTGCAGCATCACTTCCTGTGCTTTTCCTCATGGTTCCTCAACTGCAACCTGCCCTCTGGCCGCTTTCCTCCATTAAAACTATTCTGGAAGAGGTAATCGATGACCTTGTAATTGACTCTTTGCGATCCCATGCAATATAGCCTGCCAGGCTCCTCTGTCCTGGGATTGTCCAGGCAAGAATACTGGAGCAGGGTGTCATTTCCTTCTGCAGGAGCTCTTCCCTACCCAGGGATTGAACCTGGGTCTCCTGCATTACAGCCATTCTTTACCAACTGAGCCACCAGGGACCCGTGTAATTGACTCACTGCGGTAATTCTTAGCTCTCATCTTACTAGACCCTCCCTGGCAGCCAACGTGACACTGACCACTCACCGCACCTTGATTAACAGCACAACTGGTCTTGTACCCTCTGATCCCCTAACTCCTCCACCATCCTCAGGGCCCCTTAAGGGGAGACAGATGCACCTGACATGCAGAAGAGATCGACCTACGACCCCTGAAACTAACATCAGCCTCCGTTGGACAGAACCTTCCAACAAATTTGTCCAGAATCCTGAATTCCTCCTGCCCCGCTTCCCCAACTCACCCTCGATCCGCTCACAGAGCTTGTGCAGGCCCTGCAGGGGGCAGCCCTCACAGAGCTGGGTGGGCGCCTTTGCTGTCTGCTGCACCGCAGCCACCGTGAAGGCCTGCTTCAGGGTCATCATGATCTCATCCACCTGATCAAAGAGAAGAGACCGTCATCAGCAAAAAGTCCATTTAAAATGAGTTGGGCAGAGATTTCAGGACTCTGTGGAAAGACTCAGTACTTAAGATTCTTCTGGACTGTTAGTCACAGGTGATTGGGTAATAATCATTAAGAATCCCCTAGGATTTACATAGTCCAGAAACACTACAAACATTCACAGCTTTTCAAGGAGATAAGGTAAAAACCATATGCAAATTAAATACTTAAGGAAAACCAACTCTTCTGATCATAAGTACGAAATGACATTTGAAAGATGATAAAGTAGAGGGTGAAAACGGCCTTTAAGAACAGTGACCATTGGGCTTCCCTGGTGGTTCAGTGAGTAAGGACACCGCCTTGCAGTGCAAGGGGCGCCAGTTCGATCCCTGGCCTGGGAAGATCCCACGTGCCGCGGAGCAGCTGGACCGATGTGTCCAATTACCGAGCTGGAGCTCTGAAGCACATGCGCCCAGAGTCGGTGCTCTGCAACGAGAGAGGCCACTGCAACGGGAGGCCCACACAGGCCAAAGAACAAAGATAAATAGATGAAAGACCAATAGAAGTAGCTAAAAAAAAAAAAAGAATAGTGACCATTGAAAATGTCCCCCAGATAAGTTTCAAGTGTATACTAGCTGGTTATTAAATAGTCACAAAATAACCGAAGCCAGATGATATGGCAATGAGGGCATAGGGTTCTTCTGTATAAAGGAACCAATGAGGCTGACATCCCTGTAGATGAGACTTCAAGGTAAGAACAGCCCCTTCTCACTTACCAGAGCCTCATTTGCGCACTGAAACACGTAACAGACGAAATGAAAGCCTCTACCTCCGGAAGCCTCCCGGCAGATGAACCCAAAGTGGTCCACGTGTCTAATACCCTGGGAAAGGCAGGGACAAGAGCAAGAACAGTGAGCTGAGCCCAGAGGAGGCACCACGGCCACACATGCAGCTGAAGATTCACACAGCACAAACTTAAAGGACACTATGAAATTATTATTTTCTCAGATGTTTTAGGTATCTAAAAACCTCTCTTAAATATAAAGTTCTACTAAAATGTTACTCCTCTGACTATCCCCCAAGTAAGAGAAGCAAGCAGTAAAAGTGGAGAAAAACTGACACAGAAAAATGAAAACATGTCTTAGGTATAAGACATAGGCAGATGAGAGATTAACAAAGAAATACAACTGTACATACACACACACACACACAAGCAAACATGTGTAGACACAAAAATTAAAAGACTGAAAATATTTGTACTCCTAAAAGAATAAACAAGTAAATAATGAAGCAAACAAGAAGGAAGAATGAGTCAAACATTATGCACACTGAGATGCTTTTAAACATGAGCTATTAAGGCCAAAGTTCTACCACAGTTTCCTAAGAGCTCTTTGGTATAAATATTAATATGTATACTTGTTTTGAAAGTATAAGCTAAGAGGCACCTTAATACAGATAAGGCATCATCCATAAATATTAACCCACAATGTCTCCGGAGAGCACCAGCAGGCGGAGTGCTGACAGCTTGAAGGGCAGGTGATCAGGTACACTTGTAAACATCCTTTAGGAAATAATAAGACTACCACATGAAAAAGCAAATACTTAATATTAATGTTTCAGTGGAGACAGCAGCAAAGCAAGATGCAGTGTCTATGGAGAATCTCACTTTCAGGTCAAATATTTCCCAATAAAAGAGCCGTCGGGCTTCCCTTGTAGCTCAGTTAGTAAAGAATCCACCTGCAAAGGAGGAGACTTTAGTTCAATTCCTGGGTCTGGAAGATGCCCTGGAGAAGGGACAGGCTACCGACTCCAGTATTCTTGGCTCATCCATGGATCACAAAGAGGTGGACAGAACTGAGTAACCTTCATTTTCCCATGAATAGGGAGGAAAACCAGACAAAAGCAGCCATCGCTGGCACATCCTGGCGTCGCCATCAGCAAGTTAAGCATGTGCAAGAGGTTACTCCTCAGGAGAATATGACACGGAAAAAATGTTTTCTTTGTAAATGGTCCCCTAGTCGATCTTAGGCAGGAAGGTTACTTTCACCTTTTGGGGGAAAAGGATTCCCTGTTGAATCATTACATAGATGACGTTATAAATCAACAGACAATGAGAGTTTCATTAGATCTTCTTAGTTTTGAGAAAATGATGTCAGACTTTTTAAAAAATATCCAAATAGTAACTCATATTTGCTAGGCAGTTTCTGAGTACATTGGCATAGCTCATTATAATTGACCGATTCTCCAGAATCTCTCTATGGAACACACCCAGGAGATTCGCAGGAAAGAACTCAAGTAGACCCTGTGCTCTGAGGAAAACATCCTCTAAGGTGGTCACTATTTATTATAGTTTAAGGAAGAAGAGACAGTGATCTTGGTACCCCCAAAGTTATGACCTTTTATAAAGTAAGAATAAGTATTTTAATAAATGCATTAGTGTGCACAAATGTACATATAAACATGCATGCAGACACACAAACACGCACATACACCTGGAAATCATGACTGTGGAACACTACTACAAAAGATGGATAAAAAGGAAAGGAGAGCTATTTTCTCCAGTAAGTTATGGTTGCTAAACGCAAAATTCTTAACTTCAAAATTTTATTTTGCCTTAATACACACACACAAAAATGCAAGACCACAAACCCAGTATTTAGGAAGCATACATCTTGCGACCTCAACCACTTTTACTGAATAACAGACAGAGAAAGAATGCATTAAAAAAGCCCAATGGCAGTTGAGCTGATAATCCATCTCCGTTTACCTGAGAGCAAAAGGATATCTCCTTAAAGTTTTTCTCCAACGCTATTTTTTTGGTGTCAGGACTGATGAGGTACACTTCAGATTGACCAATCTTAAAAGACAGAGAAAGAAATAAACAAGCTTTGCACGAACACTGAATTCAGATTTATTACACAGACTTTCTCATTTCCTGACCTAGGAAAAGAAAATCAATGGGTCACGCTCCTGTTGAACGCTGACTGTATCATGGAGAGGACCCCTTCCAGTTCACAATCTGTCCCACAGACTTCAGGTAGCAGGGAACCTTCTACCCGAGTGTGTTCACCTTCATCAGGCAGCAGTCTTGAGGTGAAAGGACCATATATATCCACAGGTTAGCCACAAAGCCTCAGCTTCCCACAGCTCCCCTTGGTAAAGAAGAGAGGTGTCTACGTAAGTAACTGTCCAAGGAAACAGGAGCTTCTCTTTTAAAATTTCCAGGACAGGGGCTTCCCCTGGTGGTCCAGCGGGTAAGGACACCGCCTTGCAGTGCAAGGGGCGCCGGTTTGATCCCTGGCCTGGGAAGATCCCATGTGCCGCGGAGCAGCTGGACTGATGTGTCTAATTACCGAGCCAGAGCTCAGGGGCGCATGCGCCCAGAGCCTGTGCTCTGTGACGAAAGAGGCCACCGCGATGGGAGGCCCACAGGAGCTGAAGAACAAAGACAGATGAAAATAGAGAAATGAAAGACCAATAGAAGTGGCCCGCCCACCCCCCTCCCTCCCCAACCCCCCCCCAAAAGATAAATAAATAAAATAAATGTTTAAAACAAAAAAAAAGAAGTACACTATATATATATAAAAAAAAAATTTCCAGGACACTTCCTAATGATTAGAAAAGTCCTCTTAAATTATTGTTTAAAATCTATTGTTTGTTGAATACACACTGTGTTAGGTATTCACTACGGCTTGCCTGAATTTCTAAAAACATTATGAGCATTAGCACAAACTAACACCGTCTACAGACGCAGGTCAGCCTAAGAGACCTCCATTAGAGCTCTGTGTCACCATGACCAGCTAATTAACTGTCCAGCGTCCGTCCCTCACCTGCTGCTCCCTGAACCCAGGATGCTCATCTAGCTGGCCACAATGACATCTCTGCTCAGGAAAAATCACTTCCTCCAGGAAGCCTTTCCTGATTCCCCAGACGTCCTCGCAGCATCCTTTACTTCTCCTTTGCACCATTTATCACAGTTTTGTTGAGACAATTACGTGTATAATCAGCTGTCAGTCTCTCACTGGAATCTAAATTCCATGTGGGCAGAGATCACACCTGTCCTGCTTCCTGCTGTATTTCTAGCATGTTGCAAGGGAGCCTGTATACAGTAATCACACAAGAGGCTTTTTTTCTTTTTTAATACAGATCACATGTTACAGTATCTGTCTGACTGCCCGTGTAGCACTCTTTTCAGTACACTAGGTCACCCGTGAAAAGAAGAAATCGGCCTTCTGATACCCCATCTTGATCCCAAACCTGCATACCTCCACACAGCCAGCTTCCTCACCCCTTGGCCAGCCACTGCCCCGAGTTAGGCCCAGAAACATTACATTTAAGCTCATTTTGCTCTCTCTAGAATGTCAGTCAGCCTGAGGCCAAAGAAGAGACAGAGGAGGCTGAGAACAATCCACTCCCCATAATGCAGAGATCAACTCACAGCTAAGCCAGCCCAGCCCCATCAGCTCAGACCAGAGGACTCTCAGGACAGGCAACCTGTCCAGAAGAGCCTGGTCAGCCTGGACACCAGGAGCCACAACTGCCAGGGACAGCCTCTCAGCTCTTGCCTTTTCTGGCACTTAGGTTGCTGTCAGTTTATCAGACCGTTTTTAGAAAACAGTAAGCAGCTAGATAAATCAATACTTCAGTTCTGGTATCAATTTCAAAAGATAAATAAATAAAATAAATGTTTAAAAAAAATCTATTTTTTGGACACTTCCTAATGATTAGAAAAGTCCTCTTAAATTATTGTTTAAAATCTATTGTTTGTTGAATACACACTGTGTTAGGTATTCACTACGGCTTGCCTGAATTTCTAAAAACATTATGAGCATTAGCACAAACTAACACCGTCTACAGACGCAGGTCAGCCTAAGAGACCTCCATTAGAGCTCTGTGTCACCATGACCAGCTAATTAACTGTCCAGCGTCCGTCCCTCACCTGCTGCTCCCTGAACCCAGGATGCTCATCTAGCTGGCCACAATGACATCTCTGCTCAGGAAAAATCACTTCCTCCAGGAAGCCTTTCCTGATTCCCCAGACGACCACTCACTATCCTTTACTTCTCCTTTGCACCATTTATCACAGTTTTGTTGAGACAATTACGTGTATAATCAGCTGTCAGTCTCTCACTGGAATCTAAATTCCATGTGGGCAGAGATCACACCTGTCCTGCTTCCTGCTGTATTTCTAGCATGTTGCAAGGGAGCCTGTATACAGTAATCACACAAGAGGCTTTTTTTCTTTTTTAATACAGATCACATGTTACAGTATCTGTCTGACTGCCCGTGTAGCACTCTTTTCAGTACACTAGGTCACCCGTGAAAAGAAGAAATCGGCCTTCTGATACCCCATCTTGATCCCAAACCTGCATACCTCCACACAGCCAGCTTCCTCACCCCTTGGCCAGCCACTGCCCCGAGTTAGGCCCAGAAACATTACATTTAAGCTCATTTTGCTCTCTCTAGAATGTCAGTCAGCCTGAGGCCAAAGAAGAGACAGAGGAGGCTGAGAACAATCCACTCCCCATAATGCAGAGATCAACTCACAGCTAAGCCAGCCCAGCCCCATCAGCTCAGACCAGAGGACTCTCAGGACAGGCAACCTGTCCAGAAGAGCCTGGTCAGCCTGGACACCAGGAGCCACAACTGCCAGGGACAGCCTCTCAGCTCTTGCCTTTTCTGGCACTTAGGTTGCTGTCAGTTTATCAGACCGTTTCTAGAAAACAGTAAGCAGCTAGATAAATCAATACTTCAGTTCTGGTATCAATTTCAAATACCATGTTATTCCCAAATACAGTCATCCAGATAGCAAAGGGTATGTATTTTACAAATTAATAAAAATAATAAAGAAGGGGTATTTTCCAAAATATTTTGTTGATAAGTATTACTTGAAATACCCATTTTTTAAAACCCTTTTGGGAGCCTCTTTTACACATAGTTAACTGACCACATTGAAAAGGGTATCTTCGGGCTTCCCTGGTGGTCCAGTGGGTAAGGACACCGCCTTGTAGTGCAAGGGGCGCCGGTTCGAGCCCTGGCCTGGGAAGATCCCACGTGCCGCGGAGCGGCTGGACTGATGTGTCCAATTACCGAGCCACAGCTCTGGAGCGCATGCGCCCAGAGCCGGCGCTCTGCGACAGACGCCACCGCGATGGGAGGCCTACACGGGCCAAAGGAAAAAAAAGATGGATGAAAATAGATAAATGAAAGACCAATAGAAGTGCTCCACCCCACTCCCACCAAAATAAATAAATAAATAAATCTTAAAAAAAAAGAAAGAAAGAAAGAAAAGGGTATCTTCACAACCATGCGGGAGGGGGATAAAAACCATACAGGATATACCATAGACTCTCTTTACGTTACCCCTGATGATTCCAAAGGATAATGGGGCTAAAGATTTTATCCTGGAAAAGAACTATTCAGAATAAAAATATATGGATTCACACATAAATCCAAAAGCATTTCACAAATAATCTTTGCTCGATTAAGCATATTTTCTTGTGAACACACAAATCAGTCTCGGGATATCCACAAGGCTTATAGTATTTTACCGTGAAGAGCATAGTTCGATTTTCCTCAATGTCTGTCGGCTGCACAATATTGTGTCCACTAATCAGGTG
Source organism: Tragulus kanchil (assembly GCA_022376925.1). Taxonomy (NCBI): domain Eukaryota; kingdom Metazoa; phylum Chordata; class Mammalia; order Artiodactyla; family Tragulidae; genus Tragulus; species Tragulus kanchil. The sequence goes on along the minus strand of JAIOJX010000025.1, from coordinate 120,749,443 downwards.
GTTCTCGATGTCGCTTTCCTCAAAAGAGCTGAAGAAACTAGTACTCCGCAGGCCTGCATCCTGAAACTCCTTTCGGAAAGCCATGGAGCGCAGCCCTGGCTGCGAGAAGGACTTGCGCATTGGCCGCCGGCTGAGCTCGCCATCGCCCGGCGGCTGCAGCACAGCAGACCGGAAGTGATCCGAGGAGAAGCTCCCGCTCACATGACTGAAGCCCTCGATGCACTCGTCGATCAGGGCAGGTGGGGCCTTCCTGTGCGCCACTGCCACGCGGCCGCAGAACAGCACCTCGAACTTCTTGGCAAACGTGTCATCAAACTCAGATGGGGAGCGGAGCTCCTCCTGGCGGGCGATCTTCCCGGCCTGCCGGATGGAGCTGATGATCTCAGGCACCTGCCGGGAAAGAAAGGCGTGTCATTTCGAACCCGCAAATGGTTGGCCCGCACAGGGCCCGCATCCCCAGGAGCTAGCACCATGCTCTATCCATCCTGTCACCCTGTATTCCATCTCATGCAGCTTAAGAAACAGCCCAGGGGACCAGGGGAGGGAAAGACATAAGTTTCACAGAGACAAAAGGGGGAGCAATATTTAAGAAGCACCTCTTACCTGCCAGGGCTATGCCAGGAGATTCATGTGGCCAACACTGCAAAAGCTTAAGTAACAAGCCCAAAGCCCCACAGCCACACATGCCAAGTCAAATCCAGGCTGCTCCCCCGACTCCAGAGCCAAAGGTCTTCCCCTGAAAAGCTATCACTGCCCCCCAAGAGGTCTGTCACCAAAACATGATGCAATTAATCTAGATTCCATGGCAGTGACTCTTGGCAGTGCATCAAGTCTTCTAAAGTAAAGGACAGAATGAGGATATAACAAGGCTGCAATTATCTCACACAACCTTTCTTCTAATCATAGCATCATTATTTTCTCTAATGACAACTGCCAATTTATTCCTCAGTCTTATATTCCCTAACAGTTGAATAGTATTGACTACAGAGCTAGGAGGTTTTCATCAAGGAGTAAGCAACCTATGACAGTATCATTATCAAGGCAACACACTGGGGGTTCTTTCCAACGAACTTCTAAAGCCGTTGGTCCCTAATGTGAAGTCATGATCAAGAGAATGAACCAAAGAGTCTCCTGTTCTACTGTCAGCCCTCACATCATTAGCTTCTGACAAGAGCCTTCAAAGAAGCCACAGACAGAGGAGTGCTCAACGGTGTGACTAAGCACCTGACAATCATCTGGAAGATGCACAGCCACAGTACTAACACAAGACGGGAATAAACTGTTTCATAAGGAAGGAGTCACTTTTGCAGCACAGCAGACCGGAAGTGATCCGAGGAGAAGCTCCCGCTCACATGACTGAAGCCCTCGATGCACTCGTCGATCAGGGCAGGTGGGGCCTTCCTGTGCGCCACTGCCACGCCGCAGAACAGCACCTCGAACTTCTTGGCAAACGTGTCATCAAACTCAGATGGGGAGCGGAGCTCCTCCTGGCGGGCGATCTTCCCGGCCTGCCGGATGGAGCTGATGATCTCAGGCACCTGCCGGGAAAGAAAGGCGTGTCATTTCGAACCCGCAAATGGTTGGCCCGCACAGGGCCCGCATCCCCAGGAGCTAGCACCATGCTCTATCCATCCTGTCACCCTGTATTCCATCTCATGCAGCTTAAGAAACAGCCCAGGGGACCAGGGGAGGGAAAGACATAAGTTTCACAGAGACAAAAGGGGGAGCAATATTTAAGAAGCACCTCTTACCTGCCAGGGCTATGCCAGGAGATTCATGTGGCCAACACTGCAAAAGCTTAAGTAACAAGCCCAAAGCCCCACAGCCACACATGCCAAGTCAAATCCAGGCTGCTCCCCCGACTCCAGAGCCAAAGGTCTTCCCCTGAAAAGCTATCACTGCCCCCCAAGAGGTCTGTCACCAAAACATGATGCAATTAATCTAGATTCCATGGCAGTGACTCTTGGCAGTGCATCAAGTCTTCTAAAGTAAAGGACAGAATGAGGATATAACAAGGCTGCAATTATCTCACACAACCTTTCTTCTAATCATAGCATCATTATTTTCTCTAATGACAACTGCCAATTTATTCCTCAGTCTTATATTCCCTAACAGTTGAATAGTATTGACTACAGAGCTAGGAGGTTTTCATCAAGGAGTAAGCAACCTATGACAGTATCATTATCAAGGCAACACACTGGGGGTTCTTTCCAACGAACTTCTAAAGCCGTTGGTCCCTAATGTGAAGTCATGATCAAGAGAATGAACCAAAGAGTCTCCTGTTCTACTGTCAGCCCTCACATCATTAGCTTCTGACAAGAGCCTTCAAAGAAGCCACAGACAGAGGAGTGCTCAACGGTGTGACTAAGCACCTGACAATCATCTGGAAGATGCACAGCCACAGTACTAACACAAGACGGGAATAAACTGTTTCATAAGGAAGGACCTTAAATAATACCCAAAGTCATTTTTTCCTTTTCTGTTTGTAAGAAAATCCAATTTAAGACCCAATACCCATAGGCCCATTGTCTTTTTAAAAAACACAGAGGTAAAAGAAAACCAACTCCTTTCCAAGTTAGGTCAAAGATCAATACATACAGTAAAGGGAGGTGGTTTCAGTAGATCTGAAAAAAATTATACTCTGTGTTCATAACATAATCACCAAAGACCCAATGGCTGAAAAGACTTTTCATGATTTCATATCAAGCATATCTTAATGACAATCTCTGCTATAAAGATTAAGATATATCTGTTCAGGCTTCCCCTGGTGGTCCAGTGGGTAAGGACACTGCCTTGCAGTGCAAGGGGCGCCGGTTCGAGCCCTGGCCTGGGAAGATCCCACGTGCCGCCCAGCGGCTGGACCGATGTGTCCAATCACCGAGCCGGAGCTCTGGAGCGCATGCACCCATAGACGGTGCTCTGCGACAACAGATGCTACCGTGATGGGAGGTCCACAGGAGCCAAAGAACAAAGACGGATGAAAACAGAGAAATGAAAGACCAATGGAAGTGGCCTGCCTGCTCCCCTCCCTCCCCAACCCGACCCCCACCCAAAATAAATAAATAAATAAATAAATCTTTAAAAAAAAAAAAATTAACGTACAACTTCACCTCACTGAGGAATAATTTCTCATCCTTGTCATCAAACAACAACAACAAAAAGTAGATTCACAGATACGGAGAACAAACTAGTAAGGCATGGGGGAGGCGTAATATAAGGGTAGGAGAGCAGCAGGTACTAACTACTGGGCATAACATAGACTCAAGAATGTGTTTTACAACACAGGGAACAGAGCCAACAGTTTGTAGTAGCTGTAAATGAAAAGTAGTCTTTTTAAAATTGTATATATATATTTTTTTTTTTTTTTTTTTTTAAATGAAGGCACAGACAGAGGAGTGCTCAACGGTGTGACTAAGCACCTGACAATCATCTGGAAGATGCACAGCCACAGTACTAACACAAGACGGGAATAAACTGTTTCATAAGGAAGGACCTTAAATAATACCCAAAGTCATTTTTTCCTTTTCTGTTTGTAAGAAAATCCAATTTAAGACCCAATACCCATAGGCCCATTGTCTTTTTAAAAAACACAGAGGTAAAAGAAAACCAACTCCTTTCCAAGTTAGGTCAAAGATCAATACATACAGTAAAGGGAGGTGGTTTCAGTAGATCTGAAAAAAATTATACTCTGTGTTCATAACATAATCACCAAAGACCCAATGGCTGAAAAGACTTTTCATGATTTCATATCAAGCATATCTTAATGACAATCTCTGCTATAAAGATTAAGATATATCTGTTCAGGCTTCCCCTGGTGGTCCAGTGGGTAAGGACACTGCCTTGCAGTGCAAGGGGCGCCGGTTCGAGCCCTGGCCTGGGAAGATCCCACGTGCCGCCCAGCGGCTGGACCGATGTGTCCAATCACCGAGCCGGAGCTCTGGAGCGCATGCACCCATAGACGGTGCTCTGCGACAACAGATGCTACCGTGATGGGAGGTCCACAGGAGCCAAAGAACAAAGACGGATGAAAACAGAGAAATGAAAGACCAATGGAAGTGGCCTGCCTGCTCCCCTCCCTCCCCAACCCGACCCCCACCCAAAATAAATAAATAAATAAATAAATCTTTAAAAAAAAAAAAATTAACGTACAACTTCACCTCACTGAGGAATAATTTCTCATCCTTGTCATCAAACAACAACAACAAAAAGTAGATTCACAGATACGGAGAACAAACTAGTAAGGCATGGGGGAGGCGTAATATAAGGGTAGGAGAGCAGCAGGTACTAACTACTGGGCATAACATAGACTCAAGAATGTGTTTTACAACACAGGGAACAGAGCCAACAGTTTGTAGTAGCTGTAAATGGAAAGTAGTCTTTTTAAAATTGTATATATATATATATATTTTTTTTTTTTTTTTTTTAAATGAAGGCACAATGTCCACTTGTGATGAACTCCTGATCTATTCTTTATAATCTGCCCTGGACTGACCTACCCCACTGTTTGTTACATAAGGGAACTGGGTCATTTACTTCATTTTATTCCCAAATGCTGTCCTAGGTATAACTGGATGCCAAAAGATAGGGATTCAGAAGTGTGAGATGAACACAAGGTAGCCCAGCCTGGGAAGGGAGCGGGACCTGGAGGCAGGTCTGGTTAGCACCTTACAGTAAGTGAGATGGTGTCTTCTAGAAGCCTGAGCTGAACAACAAACATTGCAAAAGGAGACAATGCTGCTGGAAAGATTCTGGAAGAGGACTCACAAGACCTGGCAACCCCCTGGATGGGGGCCCTAGGGGAAGTGGAGACTGCGTGGGACTCACAGATGCTCTGGCTTCTTCAGCAGGGAGTACAGAAGCAGCAGCTTCAGGGAGAGAATACAGTGAGCTCTGCTCTTGTCCATGTTGAATACGACCAGAAGGACTTGAAAGTAAAGATGTGTGGTAGGCAGCCAGAAAAGCCAGTCTGGAATCCAAGCCAGGAGTTCTAGACTGGACATCAACAGCCCCCCTGCACACATACACAGACAGGAGGCGGCTGATGCTTTGGCAACAGGAAAAGGAAAAGTACAGGAAGTGGGCAAAGATGGGCTGTTAGGACACGCCAACATTTCAGGTACAAAGAAACTGAGGGGTCACGGCAGAGAATGAGGGCAGGCAGGGAAGGAAGATGCCAGAGATGGCGGCAGAAGCAAGCACTCCTTCTTCAGCCGGGTGGGGGGCTGAGACGGTCTGCTGGAGTTGGCAGCTTATATGAAAATGAAGCGGTGATGCCAACAATGACCCTCCAAAATAAGCACGCAACTGAAAGATGTCTCAAGGTGAAACCTGTAGTCTATGAGAACATATACTTAAAGTTACAAGATTCACTGCAAATATGCATTCCCTTTAAGGGCAAATACGCTGAGGTCAGTGGGGTTTATTCCCACTGATATGATCTGGGTGCTTTTAATAAAAACCTTTTTTTAGTCTAGTCACAGCAATAATATCTACGTCATTTCTGATTGCAGATAAAGTAAATCAAGGCTAATGGCAGCAAAAATAAGAATCTGACAAGCATTTTGCTGAGATAAATTCAGTAAGGGTTTCAGATTTGGTTTTCTTTCTTTTAACAACAGGGATCACAACAGAAATGCTAGCTGAAATGAATCGCCAATAACGAAGAAACAGGCCCTGTTTTAGACATAAACAATGTACTGAACTACTCTTCTGTCAACCTATTTGAGTTTATGCTAAAGGTCAATTTTTATGTCCACACTTCACAGCCAAAAGTTTCTTCTGAATTCATATACTAACAAATGCACAGCATAGTATGGAGTTTCTTTAGCAGCTTGAATGAATATTGTTTTCTAAGTAGCCAGAAAATGATTATCTAAGAGATTTAGAAATACTCATTCCTGCAAATTAAGTCCTTATTTAAACCTATGGGTCAAATTTCTTTCTAAGGATTTGTGGATTTTAAAGGATTATAAACATACTGGCAAGTGTAATTTTATTCACAAGGACTTATAAAAGGGCTCCTGAACATTACTGAGAATGTAAAACCATTTTACTGAACATTTAGACTTGTCTTTTTCTGCCAACTAGTAACAAAATATTGAAAACTATGTTTTGTCCATTGGGTGAAATGTTCCCTCACTACAAGTAATTAAAACAAGCATTTCAAACAGAAAAGAATCATGTCACCTAAATATTTCCCAGAAGGAACAGACTTGTGTTTTGTTTCTGTTGACAATAAGTGATCATTTATATTTGCTGGTCATAAACAAGGAAACAGGAAAAGAAAATGAAGTGAAACCATGTCTCCTCGCTCTGTCTTACATGCCTTGAATTTCATACAGAACACTTAAGAGAAAATCTTCTTTCTGATGCTCGATTCGATTATTTAAAGAGAATAAGACAGCTGTCTCATGCTCTCTAGCAAAGACACATGTGAGAGTTCACATCTCCCAAAAGTTCAGACTGTAGAGATTAGATGCAAAATAAAGATGTGAATACACCTTGTACGGGGGACTGCTACTGGCCTGATGCATGATCCTGGGTAAAATTTTCTAGTCACAGCAATAATATCTCGTCATTTCTGATTGCAGATAAAGTAAATCAAGGCTAATGGCAGCAAAAATAAGAATCTGACAAGCATTTTGCTGAGATAAATTCAGTAAGGGTTTCAGATTTGGTTTTCTTTCTTTTAACAACAGGGATCACAACAGAAATGCTAGCTGAAATGAATCGCCAATAACGAAGAAACAGGCCCTGTTTTAGACATAAACAATGTACTGAACTACTCTTCTGTCAACCTATTTGAGTTTATGCTAAAGGTCAATTTTTATGTCCACACTTCACAGCCAAAAGTTTCTTCTGAATTCATATACTAACAAATGCACAGCATAGTATGGAGTTTCTTTAGCAGCTTGAATGAATATTGTTTTCTAAGTAGCCAGAAAATGATTATCTAAGAGATTTAGAAATACTCATTCCTGCAAATTAAGTCCTTATTTAAACCTATGGGTCAAATTTCTTTCTAAGGATTTGTGGATTTTAAAGGATTATAAACATACTGGCAAGTGTAATTTTATTCACAAGGACTTATAAAAGGGCTCCTGAACATTACTGAGAATGTAAAACCATTTTACTGAACATTTAGACTTGTCTTTTTCTGCCAACTAGTAACAAAATATTGAAAACTATGTTTTGTCCATTGGGTGAAATGTTCCCTCACTACAAGTAATTAAAACAAGCATTTCAAACAGAAAAGAATCATGTCACCTAAATATTTCCCAGAAGGAACAGACTTGTGTTTTGTTTCTGTTGACAATAAGTGATCATTTATATTTGCTGGTCATAAACAAGGAAACAGGAAAAGAAAATGAAGTGAAACCATGTCTCCTCGCTCTGTCTTACATGCCTTGAATTTCATACAGAACACTTAAGAGAAAATCTTCTTTCTGATGCTCGATTCGATTATTTAAAGAGAATAAGACAGCTGTCTCATGCTCTCTAGCAAAGACACATGTGAGCGTTCACATCTCCCAACAGTTCAGCCTGTCGAGATTAGATGCAAAATAAAGATGTGAATACACCTTGTACAGGGAATAAGATGAGACTGCTACTGGCCTGAGCAGACAGTCAAGAGCAGGGAGGAAGAGGCTCGTATGAAAGTGTAGTTTCCTGCGTGTGCAAGAGAAGCCTTGTCCCCAGGAGAGGTCTCAGGATGAGAGGTACACTTACAATTGGCCAAAGGTCAGATAAATGAGTTACACCTTCCCAACAGAGAGAGGAGATGTGCTGTGAGCTGGCAGGGGAAGTGCCTGGCACGTCAGAAATGCTGGTGCCCGCTGGCCCCTGAGGAGGTCTCACACCTTCGGTCATGACCACCACATCTTTCTAGTCGCCAGGTAAAACAGAAGTAGTATTCAGTCTCCCTAGTTCTGATATGACAAACTAGATAAACTCTTTTCCTCATAGCTTTTAAACCTCAAGGAATGATGTACTACAAACACAAAACCCAGCATCGTACTATGAAATAATCATTTGAAAGGTTCACTACAACCTTGTGGCTAAACTAGCACTTTCCTACAAACACTTAGAACAAGGAGACTAAAATCCATCTTAGGAAGTGCTTTAATGGCTGTAGGAGCTAACCAAAGAAGGTGGGAGAAGAAAGGGAGAATGGAGAAGATTTCACTGTTTAGATCATCAAACTGCTTCATAAGCTTTCTAAAACATTTTTTTAAAGCCAAGACATTTTGAATGGTCAGCATAAATACCTGACAGAAGTCACTAGAAGGTCAACCTGGGAACATAAGTCCTCGAAAACTATGTTTTGTCCATTGGGTGAAATGTTCCCTCACTACAAGTAATTAAAACAAGCATTTCAAACAGAAAAGAATCATGTCACCTAAATATTTCCCAGAAGGAACAGACTTGTGTTTTGTTTCTGTTGACAATAAGTGATCATTTATATTTGCTGGTCATAAACAAGGAAACAGGAAAAGAAAATGAAGTGAAACCATGTCTCCTCGCTCTGTCTTACATGCCTTGAATTTCATACAGAACACTTAAGAGAAAATCTTCTTTCTGATGCTCGATTCGATTATTTAAAGAGAATAAGACAGCTGTCTCATGCTCTCTAGCAAAGACACATGTGAGCGTTCACATCTCCCAACAGTTCAGCCTGTCGAGATTAGATGCAAAATAAAGATGTGAATACACCTTGTACAGGGAATAAGATGAGACTGCTACTGGCCTGAGCAGACAGTCAAGAGCAGGGAGGAAGAGGCTCGTATGAAAGTGTAGTTTCCTGCGTGTGCAAGAGAAGCCTTGTCCCCAGGAGAGGTCTCAGGATGAGAGGTACACTTACAATTGGCCAAAGGTCAGATAAATGAGTTACACCTTCCCAACAGAGAGAGGAGATGTGCTGTGAGCTGGCAGGGGAAGTGCCTGGCACGTCAGAAATGCTGGTGCCCGCTGGCCCCTGAGGAGGTCTCACACCTTCGGTCATGACCACCACATCTTTCTAGTCGCCAGGTAAAACAGAAGTAGTATTCAGTCTCCCTAGTTCTGATATGACAAACTAGATAAACTCTTTTCCTCATAGCTTTTAAACCTCAAGGAATGATGTACTACAAACACAAAACCCAGCATCGTACTATGAAATAATCATTTGAAAGGTTCACTACAACCTTGTGGCTAAACTAGCACTTTCCTACAAACACTTAGAACAAGGAGACTAAAATCCATCTTAGGAAGTGCTTTAATGGCTGTAGGAGCTAACCAAAGAAGGTGGGAGAAGAAAGGGAGAGTGGGAGAAGATTTCACTGTTTAGATCATCAAACTGCTTCATAAGCTTTCTAAAACATTTTTTTAAAGCCAAGACATTTTGAATGGTCAGCATAAATACCTGACAGAAGTCACTAGAAGGTCAACCTGGGAACATAAGTCCTCAAAGTCCAACCCTCTTCATTTAATGCACTGAATTGCAACTGGAATGTGGCTACACATTAGAGGCGTCAATAATTTTTACAAAGAGTGACTAGTTTTCATCGGTCTAGATTAAGTCAAGCAGCCTGTGGAGGTGGGGCCCTCACAGTTTTCAGCAACACCGGAGAGCTCTCAGGGGGAGAAGCCCTGACTTACTACTTGTCCTCTGTCAAGGAGCGCCTTTCTTACCTCCTCGGACAAGGAGGCAAGAAAGGCGCTCCTCACCCTGCCCACTACACCAGCATACCCCAAACCCATGGGATTATTAGGACTCTAGGCAAGCTGTGAACAGCAATGAAGCAGCCCAACCCACAGATCGAGACCTGCTTACAGCAGAGATGAACAAACAGTGAAGACAGAAACTCCCCACAGATATTTGTCAAGCTGTTTATGCTATTTAAGGGCAAATTTGATTTGCAAATAAATTCACCGTATTTCAGAGGTGCCAAACTATTAAATACATGAGAGCAAGTCCCTTATAAGAAACCCTACTGTATACTTTCATCAAATCTTAGCGACATCAAAATAATGTCTCCAAGATTAAGAAACATTTACAAATAGAATGAACCAGCAGCTTACCATAGCATTCACCCAGGATTAGTTCTGCATGTTATGCAATCTGTGAAAAAGGACACTATGGTCCCTTTTCTACAAGTCAGGGAAACTAAAAACATGTAAATACGTTATAGAAAACCAATAAAAAAAAAAAAAAAAAAAAGCATTGTCTATTGCTTCCTTCTCCAGGATACACAGTTACAATAAATGATGCCCTTTTAAGTTGGACGGCTGCACGTAAATCAATGAAATTAGAACACACCCTGACGAAATGGCTTAAAGACTTAAACACAAGATATGATACCATAAAATTCCAGGAGAGCACAGGCAAAGCATTTCCTAATGCAAATGGTATCAGTGTTTGATGAGGTCAGTCTCCCAAGGCAATAGAAATAAAAACAAAAACAAATCAATGGGACCTAATCAGATTTACAAGCTTTTGCACAGCAAAGGACACCATTTAAAAAAAAACGAAAAAACTCAGAATACGAGAAAATATTTGCAAATGATACGACAGACAGGGGCTTAATCTCCAAAATATACAAACAGCTCATAACAACTCAACAACAAAAACCAACCCAATGAAAAAATTGGGCAAAAATAAAAAAGAGAAAAAGAAAATGGGCCGAAGTCATTCTCGAAAGAAAACATACAAATGGTCAGTAGGCATATGAAAAGATATCCCACAAAACTAATTATTAGAGAAATGCAAATCAAAACTACAATGAGGTCATCACCTCACACCAGTCAGAATGACTATCATTAAAAAGTCGACAAATTTCAAATGCTGACAAGGGTGTGGAGAAAATGGAACTCTCCTACGCCCTTGGTGGGAAAGTAAATTGGTGCAGTCACTATGGAGAACAGTACAGAGGTTCCTCAAAACACTAAAAATAGAGCTACCAGAGGATCCAGCAATTCCACTTCTGGGGATATACCCAGACAAAACTACAACTCAAAAAGATACACACCCTCCTGTGTTCATAGTAGCACTGTTCACAACAGCCACAACATGAAAACAACCTACACGTCCATCAGCAGATGAATGAGTAAAGAAGATGTGGTACATATATACAAAAAAGGATGAAATAATGCCATTTGTAGAAACATGGATACAACTAAAAAAAGACTACCACACTAAATGAAGTTAAGTCAGAAAGAGAAAGACCACTTATATGTGAAATTTAAAATATGGCACAAAAGAACCTATCTATAAAACAGAAACAGATTCAGACGGAGAGAAAAGACTTGCGGTTGCCAGAAGGGAAAAGGGGAGGGAGAGAGAGAGACCGGGAGTGTGGGCTGGGTAGATACAAACCATTACATTTAGAATGGATAAACAACAAGATCCTAATGTACAGCACAAGAAACTATATTCAATATCCTGTGATAAATCATAATGGAAAGAATATGAAAAAACAATGTATAGGGCTTCCCTGGTGGTCCAGTGGGTAAGGACACCGCCTTGCAGTGCAAGGGGCGCCAGTTCAATCCCTGGCCTGGGAAGATCCCACGTGCCCGGAGCAGCTGGACCAACGTGTCCAACTACCAAGCCGGAGCTCTGGAGCGCATGCGCCCAGAGCTTGTTCTCTGCAACAAGTGAGGCCACTGCGATGGGAGGCCCACACGGGCCAAAGAACAAATATGGAGGAAAATAAGTAAAAAGACCAACAGAAGTGGCCAAAAAAAAAACAAACCAATGTATATATGTATGTAACTAAGTCGCTTTATTTACAACAAAAATTGACACGACATTGTAAAAGACCCCAATCCTTAACTGTCACTGAGAAATGCAAATCAAAACTACAATGAGGTCATCACCTCACACCAGTCAGAATGACTATCATTAAAAAGTCGACAAATTTCAAATGCTGACAAGGGTGTGGAGAAAATGGAACTCTCCTACGCCCTTGGTGGGAAAGTAAATTGGTGCAGTCACTATGGAGAACAGTACAGAGGTTCCTCAAAACACTAAAAATAGAGCTACCAGAGGATCCAGCAATTCCACTTCTGGGGATATACCCAGACAAAACTACAACTCAAAAAGATACACACCCTCCTGTGTTCATAGTAGCACTGTTCACAACAGCCACAACATGAAAACAACCTACACGTCCATCAGCAGATGAATGAGTAAAGAAGATGTGGTACATATATACAAAAAAGGATGAAATAATGCCATTTGTAGAAACATGGATACAACTAAAAAAAGACTACCACACTAAATGAAGTTAAGTCAGAAAGAGAAAGACCACTTATATGTGAAATTTAAAATATGGCACAAAAGAACCTATCTATAAAACAGAAACAGATTCAGACGGAGAGAAAAGACTTGCGGTTGCCAGAAGGGAAAAGGGGAGGGAGAGAGAGAGACCGGGAGTGTGGGCTGGGTAGATACAAACCATTACATTTAGAATGGATAAACAACAAGATCCTAATGTACAGCACAAGAAACTATATTCAATATCCTGTGATAAATCATAATGGAAAGAATATGAAAAAACAATGTATAGGGCTTCCCTGGTGGTCCAGTGGGTAAGGACACCGCCTTGCAGTGCAAGGGGCGCCAGTTCAATCCCTGGCCTGGGAAGATCCCACGTGCCCGGAGCAGCTGGACCAACGTGTCCAACTACCAAGCCGGAGCTCTGGAGCGCATGCGCCCAGAGCTTGTTCTCTGCAACAAGTGAGGCCACTGCGATGGGAGGCCCACACGGGCCAAAGAACAAATATGGAGGAAAATAAGTAAAAAGACCAACAGAAGTGGCCAAAAAAAAAACAAACCAATGTATATATGTATGTAACTAAGTCGCTTTATTTACAACAAAAATTGACACGACATTGTAAATCAACTGTACTTCCATAGAAAACAAAGATCCCCTTTTGAAACTGTCACTGAGGAGAGATCTTCAGCCAAGGTCACATCGTGTGCACTTTTTTGTTGGTTTTTTAACCACTGAGCCACCTGGGAAGCCCCATCGTGTGCATTTATAAGCAAGACAGGAAAACCAGTTGGAGCAGTGAGCACCAGTATTGCTTTGTTTCTACCTAAAATCATTCAGGACCAAACATATTAGACTCATTAAAATTGTTTTCAAGCTAATGAGTGCCTGTGTGTCATCTTTTCATGTCCAAATCAATAATCTTAGAAGAAGGAGGAGAATATGACAGACACATGAGTGCTTTTCACCTGTTCACCTTTATTCCTCAAGAGTCCTTGAAAACCTCAGAGCAGTTACAACAGCTGTGGCCTGCAGTGTGAAAATAAACACACTGTTCTCTCTGCAACAACAGGGGTAAATACCAACACCACACTGAGAGGGTAAGCCACAGGTATAGAAGAATCACATGGTCTGATTCCATTTTCGTGAAATTTCAAAAAGAGGGAAAACTAAACTATGACTATCACAGGCAGCATGGGGATCATCTCTGGAGGAGGGGTGACTGCATGGGGGCTATCGGGCCTTCTGCGCTACTGTTTATAGATCTGCCTGCTGGCCATCTAAGACTATTCAAACTGTAAAGTCGCTGAGTACATGATTTATATAATTCTACGTTACACTTCAATGAAAATTTTACCCAAAAGAAATATATTTACAGGCACGACATAATGTGATTAAGAAGGGGGTGAAACCTAGCCCAGTGTCACCCAGCTAATAAGCAGAGGAGCCAGGACAGCACCAGCCTGATGGGAGACACGTACGCCCTCCTCCTACCACAGCAAGATGTCACTCTCAACTCACACAGACCTCCCAGTTGACATGTTCTTTGCTCTGGTTTGGGAGTTTGGGGCTTTGTTGTGGTCTTACATGGAATCCATCACCCTTGTCTCCTAATAATTAGTACCTCATCCCACTCCCATTCCAGCAGTCAGGTGGGACACACAGGCCCACCTAAACCACAGTTCATGAGTGGTAACCCTGGACTAAGCCAGCCAGCACTTCTATTAATGACTCCACAAGTCCCACCAGCATCACCCCACCGCCCCTGTAATTAGTTCAGGGTTGGGTACATAACTCTATTCCAGACCAAGGACTGCTAGACTTGGGGATTTTATTGGATTGGTAGGGGGCAAAAAAACAAAACAAAAAAAACCCTTCTATTGCTTTAGACACTGATTCTCAAACAGGATTAATTCTGTCCCATCCCTCTCCAACCAGGGGATACTTGGCAATGTCTGGAGACATTTCTGATTGTTACGAATGGAGGGTGAGGGATGGTCCTGGCACCAGGATGTAGAGATGCTCCCACACAACCCACAACACACAAGAGAGGCCCCATCACAAAGAAGTATTGGGCCCAAAATGCCAGCAGCGCCAAGGTAGAGAAATCTTGCCTTTGGACTTAGTTCTGTGGATATAAGCTTGGAACTGCAGGTGCCATCACACATAAATGGATGCCAGAGAATTCCACAGAAGGCGGAATAAAAATGGGGAGGGAGAGAAGGGAAGCAAGAGGGTGCAAATGACGGCTGAGGGTCTGGATTCAGCCATGCCTGAAGTCAGTAAACTGGGATTCTCACATCAATAAATTTTTTGATAATTTTTGCCATTTTATACCGGGTGTCTGTCACTTGCAACTGAGAGTCTGATTCACACCCCAGTGTGTATACAACCTTATGACAAATTGCATGGGAATACAAAGATAGATAAACGTAAATCTCCAGGGAACCTATAATCTAGACAAAGAAAATAAACAAGTAGGAAAATAAGTAAACAAAGGAACGCCAAGCACTACAGGAGTAGCAATATAAAGGAGGTTAGGAAGACAGGGACATACAAACTCAGTATAGAGTACATTTCAAATCTGTTACTAAGAGCAGACAGGATGATTTAAGTATTCACAAAACTCTGCCCTTCTTAGAATAACACCAGCTACCAAGATTCTCAGGGAGTTCAAATTGGCTCCATTTTTTCCCTATAAAAAAGTGAATATATAAAATTTTAGATCACATCAAAAACTATTGAGAAAGAGCCCAAGTAAAACTCACATCTGCATGACTCGCTGGCACATTACTGCTCTCCCTGCTTGGATCCCTGCTCTGCAGGATGAGAAAGGCCCCACAGGTAATATGGAACGATGAAGCAACAGGACCACAACACGTGGCTTATTTGCAAAGTAGCTATACACTGATTCTTCAAACAGGATTAAATTTTTTTCAAAACAAAACAAAACCCTTCTATTGCTTTAGACACTGATTCTCAAACAGGATTAATTCTGTCCCATCCCTCTCCAACCAGGGGATACTTGGCAATGTCTGGAGACATTTCTGATTGTTACGAATGGAGGGTGAGGGATGGTCCTGGCACCAGGATGTAGAGATGCTCCCACACAACCCACAACACACAAGAGAGGCCCCATCACAAAGAAGTATTGGGCCCAAAATGCCAGCAGCGCCAAGGTAGAGAAATCTTGCCTTTGGACTTAGTTCTGTGGATATAAGCTTGGAACTGCAGGTGCCATCACACATAAATGGATGCCAGAGAATTCCACAGAAGGCGGAATAAAAATGGGGAGGGAGAGAAGGGAAGCAAGAGGGTGCAAATGACGGCTGAGGGTCTGGATTCAGCCATGCCTGAAGTCAGTAAACTGGGATTCTCACATCAATAAATTTTTTGATAATTTTTGCCATTTTATACCGGGTGTCTGTCACTTGCAACTGAGAGTCTGATTCACACCCCAGTGTGTATACAACCTTATGACAAATTGCATGGGAATACAAAGATAGATAAACGTAAATCTC
Organism: Tragulus kanchil; assembly: GCA_022376925.1. Taxonomy (NCBI): domain Eukaryota; kingdom Metazoa; phylum Chordata; class Mammalia; order Artiodactyla; family Tragulidae; genus Tragulus; species Tragulus kanchil. The sequence goes on along the minus strand of JAIOJX010000025.1, from coordinate 120,733,668 downwards.
CAGGGAACCTATAATCTAGACAAAGAAAATAAACAAGTAGGAAAATAAGTAAACAAAGGAACGCCAAGCACTACAGGAGTAGCAATATAAAGGAGGTTAGGAAGACAGGGACATACAAACTCAGTATAGAGTACATTTCAAATCTGTTACTAAGAGCAGACAGGATGATTTAAGTATTCACAAAACTCTGCCCTTCTTAGAATAACACCAGCTACCAAGATTCTCAGGGAGTTCAAATTGGCTCCATTTTTTCCCTATAAAAAAGTGAATATATAAAATTTTAGATCACATCAAAAACTATTGAGAAAGAGCCCAAGTAAAACTCACATCTGCATGACTCGCTGGCACATTACTGCTCTCCCTGCTTGGATCCCTGCTCTGCAGGATGAGAAAGGCCCCACAGGTAATATGGAACGATGAAGCAACAGGACCACAACACGTGGCTTATTTGCAAAGTAGCTATACAATGCTTCACACACAGGTCTAAACACTCCACTCAAAGATGCTTTTGCTTCTCTCGAAAGGTCATTTCTCCCCGCCTTGCACCATGTCAGCCGTGGGACTGGTGCCCGCCCTCAGTGACCAGAGCACCACCAGGGCATCGCGTGGCCTTTCCCTCTCTCCAGAATTCACAGCCTCCTTCACATGCCCCTAAGCACAACTCACTCAATGAAAAACAAAGCAAAGGAATTTCCTAGGCTTCAGCAACATCTCCAAGGGCAGGACTTATTTCTTAGGCAAAAGATTAAGGCTTCCCTCCCTGAAAGGAATAGAATAAGCAAAGGAGAGTCCCCAGTGCCCAATACAGGGCTCTGAGCCGCTGCAACAAGAAACAGCTGTCCCCATGGGGGCAGCACTTGTGTCTCAGAACCCAGGCAACCCAGGGTGAGCCTGAGAACAGCAACAAGTAGGGCATACAAAGGCCAGGGAGGGGCTGCTCCCTACCTGAGCACACAGTCTCATCCTGTTAACCAAATCGGGACTGTAGTTCTGCGTGATGCGTGACAGCCCAGGCCGTGGATACTCAGCCTGGGAGTATCTTACCAGCTCATTCTGTGTACTTAAGAGAAACTGAACAGAATCAGTTTATCAGGATCGTGGCAGCTAACGAAAACTGCAGGAGTTGCTCTCAAATCCTTCCCCTCCCTCTCCATCCCCTTATTGTAAGAGAAAGATGAGCGTGTGTCTTCCCTCTGGGATGCCTCCCTTGTGTGAACACACTTGGAGTCCCTGGGCTCTCCACTCCCGGCAGCACCAGCCCAGGCTCCACTCTGACTAAGCCCTGCAGGCTGACGCTAGGCAGGAGGACAGAAGAGACAGACACCTAGCCCCTGCCTCAGACTCCCTTCCAGGGCCAAGGTCAGGGCTTTACTCCTCAGGAGTAAGCTGACCTGCAGCATCTTGTCTTGATGTGAAAGGGCCAACTTATATGAACTAAGGAGCAGCAAGTCCTGACTTGCCACTTCTCAATAAGCCAGGCTCCTTTTTAAACCCAGCAGCTCAGCATGGAAAAACCCACGGTCCCCCCTGGCTTATTTGCAAAGTAGCTATACAATGCTTCACACACAGGTCTAAACACTCCACTCAAAGATGCTTTTGCTTCTCTCGAAAGGTCATTTCTCCCCGCCTTGCACCATGTCAGCCGTGGGACTGGTGCCCGCCCTCAGTGACCAGAGCACCACCAGGGCATCGCGTGGCCTTTCCCTCTCTCCAGAATTCACAGCCTCCTTCACATGCCCCTAAGCACAACTCACTCAATGAAAAACAAAGCAAAGGAATTTCCTAGGCTTCAGCAACATCTCCAAGGGCAGGACTTATTTCTTAGGCAAAAGATTAAGGCTTCCCTCCCTGAAAGGAATAGAATAAGCAAAGGAGAGTCCCCAGTGCCCAATACAGGGCTCTGAGCCGCTGCAACAAGAAACAGCTGTCCCCATGGGGGCAGCACTTGTGTCTCAGAACCCAGGCAACCCAGGGTGAGCCTGAGAACAGCAACAAGTAGGGCATACAAAGGCCAGGGAGGGGCTGCTCCCTACCTGAGCACACAGTCTCATCCTGTTAACCAAATCGGGACTGTAGTTCTGCGTGATGCGTGACAGCCCAGGCCGTGGATACTCAGCCTGGGAGTATCTTACCAGCTCATTCTGTGTACTTAAGAGAAACTGAACAGAATCAGTTTATCAGGATCGTGGCAGCTAATGAAAACTGCAGGAGTTGCTCTCAAATCCTTCCCCTCCCTCTCCATCCCCTTATTGTAAGAGAAAGATGAGCGTGTGTCTTCCCTCTGGGATGCCTCCCTTGTGTGAACACACTTGGAGTCCCTGGGCTCTCCACTCCCGGCAGCACCAGCCCAGGCTCCACTCTGACTAAGCCCTGCAGGCTGATGCTAGGCAGGAGGACAGAAGAGACAGACACCTAGCCCCTGCCTCAGACTCCCTTCCAGGGCCAAGGTCAGGGCTTTACTCCTCAGGAGTAAGCTGACCTGCAGCATCTTGTCTTGATGTGAAAGGGCCAACTTATATGAACTAAGGAGCAGCAAGTCCTGACTTGCCACTTCTCAATAAGCCAGGCTCCTTTTTAAACCCAGCAGCAGCATGGATTCTTTGGTCATTTTTATCTCCAGTACAAGCTTAATATACATTCACATAAAAGAAAAATACAGAAACATGTGAAGTTAAAAGTTTCCTATAATCCCAAGCCTAGAAATATCACAATTAACAATTTTTTCTTAGCTGTGGTTTCTTGTGGACACTAAATGGTCATTTCCTCTACTAGGAAGAAGGCTGGGGGTGGGGGGAGCAGTCACAGTGCTCTGCGTTATCACCATGGGCACACTCTCAGCCCATTCCCAGACCCACCTCACTCCTCTGGATCACAGCATCAGGCTCATTCGCTGCAAATGCTCTACACAAAATACAAAATTTTAAAAATTGGAAATAAAAAACAATTAATCTATTCAGGATCCAATTCCAATTAATCTCACACTAGCTGTTGTGAACTCTGCTCCAACAGGAGGCATTCTGGCAAATGCGTGGTGAGCATCCCAAATTCTGCATCCCATGCCCAGTCCCCAAGCTGTGTCTAGAGCATCAAGTGTTTGTGTACGTGCAGGGGATGGGGGGTGGAAAAAGGCTCCGGGCAATGGGTGGGGGTGGGGTAGAATGAACCCAGAATTGCTTTTGTTTTTTTTTCATCCATCCTTTTATTCTTTGGCATGTGTGGGCCTCCCATTGCAGCGGCCCCTCTCACCACAGAGCACCTGCTCCGAGCGCATGTGCTCCAGAGCTCTGGCTCGCATTAGACCGGTCCAGCCGCTCTGCAGCACATGGGATCTTTCCAGGCCAGGGATCAAACCAGTGCCCTCTGCACCACAATACAGGCTCTTTACCCACTGGACCACCAGGGAAGCCCCCAGTATTGCTTTTTAGATCAAAGAGAAACATTCCATCAGAGGGAGAAGGGAGAGAGAGAGCACATCTGCAAGCAGAAATAGAAACAGAATAACCTTCAAAAAGATAGAAAAATCAGCCCTGATGCCTGCTCCAGAGGAAGCTATGCCTCTCCTCTAGTGACAGGTTCGACAGGGAATCCTGGGGCTGGAATGCCAAAATAAACTCCAAACTCAGCCAGTCTGAGTAAAACACCCAGCTTCTTAGAACCTCAGCATCCTCTTCTATCAAAGTAAGATACTACCAGCTACCTTGTAGGTTGTTCTGAAGAGAAAATTAAACAACGTGCAAGTTGTTAGTGTAGCACCTACCATACATTAGCTTCCAACAAATGCTAACTGTGACCTTCACGTTTGCCAAGTATGAAAAGGTCAATCCTCTATTAAAGTCACAGCACCTGAAGGTAATGAGCTCGCCATTACTCCAACTGCCTTTCAGTACAGAACTGGGAATAAATGACAAAAATTTATTCCGTATCAGCCAGCCACAGATAATGCCCATCACATTTTTTAATGTGACCGAATTTCCAAACATCTCATAGGCTAGAGAACTCTCCCTGACTTCACTCAACCCCCAACTTCCCAGCAAGCTCAAATACGTAAGAGTAACAAAGCTCTGATTAAAATGGAGGCAGGGAAGGATGTTCCTGTCTCCTTCCTGCCAGCACTCGGGTGTCACAAGGCCCACCGGAAGAACTGAGGACCATCGCCTTACACAGCTGCATAAGGCTGTGAGTAGAAGGCAGTTTCTGAGGCACGTTCACGGCAACTCTATAACTTCAGAGCAGAAAACCCTAAACGCTTAAATGTCAGCTCTAAGAGGGCAGAACTATTGTCTATTTTGCGCACTGTCATAGCCCGAAGCGTCTAGGACACTGCCTAGCACAGAGCAAGTATTCAGTAAGCTTGCTCAGTGTATGAGTGACGGCAACTGAAAACGAAATTTCAGGGACTTCCCTCGTGGTCCAGTGGTTACGAATCCTTGCAACACAGGGAATGTGGGTTCAATCCCTGGTAGGGGAACGAAGATCCCACATGCTACGGAACAACTAAGCCCGCATGCCACAACTAAAACCTGACACAGTCAAATAAATAAATATTTAAAAAGACATAAAATGAAAATTCAGCGATTTGGAGGTTTCTAAGTCATAAGAAATATCTCAAGTAGACCTGAGAAGAGACATTATGATAAACCTGTAGGATGTTCAACACAATGTCCGTGCATAGTATGCATGCAACAAATATTTGCAGAAGGAACACATGCTGTAAAAATAGCAAACCAGAAACACTGAAACTAAATCCTTTTGGATGATAAGATTTTTCTAGACAGCTGAGAGCTGCCCCTTTAAGCGCCTAAGCTATTTTTATTTTAACCATTTTTGGATGGGAATCATTTAGTGTATTTTTTCAAAGGCTATAGAGAATGTACTTTAACACTTTTTTTTTTTTCTTTTTGTGGTAAGCCTATATTACAACAACCACAAGAGCTCCTGAAGCTGTAGAGCTCTGCGCTGCCATGGGTTAGGGCAACAGATAAGGCTGTGTGGGAATGAGAGAGTATCTCAGCTTCTAATTACACGCCCCACCTTCCCACCAGTCCTCCCAAAGCAAATGCTGGCATGCTCTCAGATGCACACAGGAACCAAAGCAGAAGCTTCTTGACAAAACCCTACAGATCCTTCTTAGAGTAAGATTTTTAAATGCCACAGAACAGATCACGAGACAATACAAAAGGAAATTCTCCAAATAATTATGATACAGCATTACATGCTTCTCACCATACTTAACATTAAGTGGCAAATCATATAATCACTGTAATTCAAAATAAGGACAATCACATTCAGTACTTTTGAGAAATGTATAGCAACTATAATATAAAATGAAAGTAACTGATTTTATTGATGCTGCTCTCATAGGAGCTGCCAACGCTACCTGGGGGGGAGGGTAACAACTCACAACGGAAGATGGTAAAACTGCGGTTCTAAGAAATAAAGGTGAATTCCCCCATCTAAGTCCATGACCCCTGCCTCATCCCCAACTTCCATCCTCAGATGCCAGGTTAAGGATCCCTGGGTGAAAGGAGGGGAGGGAGGTTAGGACCAGCTACAGTTAACTCCAAGATAAGATCACCACCACCAGCCATCTCTCTTGGGCCTAGGGTGTGAGTCTACTGCATATATGAATAATAAAACAAAGCCATCCCTCCATTCCAATGCAAACATAAATCTAGCTGGAAATGAGAGAGCCACAGCGAGGCCACAGCCATCAGAGTCTACAGAGGGGAATTACAGGGAGTTATGATGCAGTCAAGAAGGGAAGCACACTCTTAAGTAGGTTAAAATGCAAGTGTCCATTAGATAGAGTTATGGAATTAATTTCTACATACTATAAATGCTTCATCAATATAAAACATCACGACTCTTCTCAAATGTTACAAATACTTAATTTCAGTCTGATGTGATGTACTGCCTAGCTAGATCTTGATTATGGCAATTTAGTCTAATATGCAAACAGATGAAAATAATTTTCAACTGTTAGTCAGCTTCACGTTATCCCTGCCAATGGGAGAGTAGAAGAATGTGACAAAATAAATACCTTTGAACCCTCATTTCAAGAAACTGTCGTTTAAATTGTAGCTCACATCTGACACAGCAAGCAAGCAGAGGAAGATTTCCTCTAGAATGTTCTTCCACTGACTACTAGTGTCTGCTGATTCTTCCAGGGCCAGTTCAAGCACCTCAACTCCCACCGGCCTGGGCCCCCGGTACACAGGTCACGGAGCTAATGCTCTGGGATGGGGTGCTGTCTGGATCATCTCTGTGGGCCCCGAAGTCCCGTGTCAGTGTTTAATGAACACAACTTTAGAGTGAGAGGCAAATGAATAGCGTTCCTGTTTCTCCACCTTAAATTGTAAAATAAATAATGTAATTTAATTAACCTCAATTTAAATATGTGCATGCTCAGTATTCAGTTGTGCCCAACTATTCGTGACTCCGTGGACTGCAGCCCACCAGGTTCCTCTTTCCATGGGATTCGCCAGGCAGTGGGTTGACATTTCCTCCTTGAGAGGATCTTCTCAACCCAGGGATTGTGCCCATGTCTCCTGTGTCTCCTGTATTGGCAGGTGGGCTCTTTACCACTGAGTCCCTGGGAGTTACCCAATTTAAATATATTTACTTGAAAATACTCCAAAGTCAGGCAAGAAAACTGTATAGTTATAAAAGAAACAAAACAATAAAATGACTATTTTCAAGTCTTAATATCAGGTAGAGAAAGTGTGATACCAACATTTTATATAATCACAAACACACTATCGAGGTTTCAGCTGAACGGCTGAGGCCTTCACTGTTAGCACAGTGAAGTTTGAGTAGTTTACTGTCGCTTACAGAAGCCAAATGTGTTTCATCAAGCCTCTGAGGAAAACCCCATGATTTCCATTTTACAGAACCATAGCCTCTTCTGGATCAGTGCTGGGCACCAGGGCTGTCAATGGACATGACCGTCTAAGTGGGGCCAGAAACCCAGTACTTTTAGAAAACCAGGCTCTGGAGGCAACAGAATTTAGTCTAATATGCAAACAGATGAAAATAATTTTCAACTGTTAGTCAGCTTCACGTTATCCCTGCCAATGGGAGAGTAGAAGAATGTGACAAAATAAATACCTTTGAACCCTCATTTCAAGAAACTGTCGTTTAAATTGTAGCTCACATCTGACACAGCAAGCAAGCAGAGGAAGATTTCCTCTAGAATGTTCTTCCACTGACTACTAGTGTCTGCTGATTCTTCCAGGGCCAGTTCAAGCACCTCAACTCCCACCGGCCTGGGCCCCCGGTACACAGGTCACGGAGCTAATGCTCTGGGATGGGGTGCTGTCTGGATCATCTCTGTGGGCCCCGAAGTCCCGTGTCAGTGTTTAATGAACACAACTTTAGAGTGAGAGGCAAATGAATAGCGTTCCTGTTTCTCCACCTTAAATTGTAAAATAAATAATGTAATTTAATTAACCTCAATTTAAATATGTGCATGCTCAGTATTCAGTTGTGCCCAACTATTCGTGACTCCGTGGACTGCAGCCCACCAGGTTCCTCTTTCCATGGGATTCGCCAGGCAGTGGGTTGACATTTCCTCCTTGAGAGGATCTTCTCAACCCAGGGATTGTGCCCATGTCTCCTGTGTCTCCTGTATTGGCAGGTGGGCTCTTTACCACTGAGTCCCCTGGGAGTTACCCAATTTAAATATATTTACTTGAAAATACTCCAAAGTCAGGCAAGAAAACTGTATAGTTATAAAAGAAACAAAACAATAAAATGACTATTTTCAAGTCTTAATATCAGGTAGAGAAAGTGTGATACCAACATTTTATATAATCACAAACACACTATCGAGGTTTCAGCTGAACGGCTGAGGCCTTCACTGTTAGCATAGTGAAGTTTGAGTAGTTTACTGTCGTACTTACAGAAGCCAAATGTGTTTCATCAAGCCTCTGAGGAAAACCCCATGATTTCCATTTTACAGAACCATAGCCTCTTCTGGATCAGTGCTGGGCACCAGGGCTGTCAATGGACATGACCGTCTAAGTGGGGCCAGAAACCCAGTACTTTTTAGAAAACCAGGCTCTGGAGGCCACAGGATCTGCGCTGGCCTCTGCTCCCTGGGAGGAGAGCCCTGGCCTGAGCCTCCAAGGAGTCGGGCTGGTGGGGAGAAACAAGAGTGAGATCTCCCGCCCCGCTCACACCTGGAAACTGAACAGGTGAGGCTGGGCCAGGAGTTTCCAATAGATCACAGGGCTGCTGTGGACAGAATGGGTTTGATGGACAAAATAACAGAAGGAGGACGGCACGCAAGAGCATGCTGCAGTGGCAACAGCTTAGTTATCTGCCCTCAGCCCCGCCGACAGGCCCCGTCCCAGAGGCGAGGGCCCCAGTGCCTGGCCCTGCTCCTCCCATCTGACTGAATAAATGAACCCAGGTACGAACAACTGAGCACCTGAGCAGAAAGAAACGCCAGACAGGGCAACACAAATGGAGAGAAACGAAGGAGGTAAAATAAAGCACGCTAGGAAATGTAAAAGTGGGGAGCACTAGTCATTCACTGGGTGTAGGACTGGTCAGGTGGCAGATCCACCCACCAGAACCAGAAAGAAAAAAAAATCCAGACATCTGAATACAATTCAGTATTCAGTCAAGTGAGTTTTCTCTCTTTTCAAGGCCATTTTATTCCTGAAGGAAATGTGGAAATTGTGCAGGTAGCCTGTGCTGCAGCCCAGAGAACAAGCTGCCTCTCCATCCTGTCCACTCTGACATTCTGAACCAAAATTCCAACAGGTTTTTTTTTTTAAGTATATACATGTGAAGAGCTGTTATTTCTTCTACTTATTTTCAGCAATAAGAGATGCTATTTTAGACAGTGCTTATCACTAAAGAAGATCTGGGAGGAACTGCCCCTGGTTACCTCTGGGCAGCAGAAATAAGGTGATTTGTTATTTTCGCTTATCCACTTTTGCAATCTTAAAAAGGAGGTTAATTTTTAAAAAGAGAGCATTTTTCTTAAGCTTATGAAATTTTAAAGGTTACTGTCTAATTTTATTAGATAAAGCCTTCCAGGGACAAAATTCTTTGGAGGAAAAAATTCTTCATTTTAAATATGTGATCAATTATGTTCAATGTAGAATTTCAGCATACATTTCTAAGTGCTCCCAAACACTTTACTATATAACAAACAAAATTTAAGTCATGAGATACATCTAAACAATAAACTTCCACATCCACAGGACCTAAAAATTATATTTAAAAGACTGCCTTTTAATATGCATTGGTCGTTTAATTATTTGAGACAAAAATTTGTAGCTTAAATAAAAACTGTAATCATAGTAAGAACTCACCTGTTTTATGAAGCCGACAGTTCAAATTTGAGTTTAGATGAACCATTAGCCCTCTTAATCAGATAGTCTTGCTACTTTCTAGGACTTACAGTAAAATCAATGTAATGCAAATTTTAACATGTGGACATATGTGGATACAGTATGGACTCACCTTGACAACATCAATATTAATGTCTTTAAACACAAAATAATTTATAGCATAGGGCTATCCTTTGCATATATGGCAACTGTTCAAATTATTGAAAGCAAAAATCCCTGTCCTCCCTGACCTCGCAGACAAAAACCCAAGGGCGGCAGACTCTGGTACACACAAGTGTGGGCTGGATCTCAGGCCCTGCTCGCCCTGTCGACTGGATGCCTCTGTGAGTGTGCAGTGTGCACCAGCGCACCTGGCAGCCCAGTCAGGGCCCTGCTGCTGGCATCTGTGAGACCCACGGGAGCTTCCAGGAAGAAACCTAAACTTACTACTGCATGACTGACAGGCTCAACTGTCAGAAGGGGTTCCAGTACAGCTTATAAATATTAATCGTAAGCCATATTATAGTTCTTAAAAACTACACCACATTCACTCTTACAACATGAACTGCATTCTTGAATAAAACCTATCACATATGTTCAAGAGTTCCAAAAATTCATTCAGATGAATGGTGGACAGGTCAGATGAACAGGTCTTCTCTCTCATATCATCTCAATCCTTTTCTTGAAATTAACTATCCTCACCAAGTGGCCATCCCTTTTCTTTAATCTTGATCAACAGGCACATCACAACTTTGGTCATATAAGTTAGCACTGGTCTTATATATTTCCCATCTAACATATTTTATACTTTATGTTTACCAAGTGTAACAGTAACAATACTATTTGCTGGTTCTTGATTTTTCTCTGAAGTCATGTTAGACAACTTCAAAAAATGTTTTAAAACTTCAGATTCTATCCTAGCACAGGATATCTCAAGCGTAGAATTAAATGCGTAAACTGGAAGACTGAAACTGACATATATACACTACTCTACATAAAACACGTAACTGATAAGGACCCACTGTTAGTCAAATCTATGGTTTTTCCAGTAGTTGAGTATGAATGTGACAGCTGAACCATAAAGAAGGCTGAGTGCTGAAGAAATGATGCTTTCAAATTGTGGTACTAGAGAAGACTCATGAGAGCCCCTCAGACTCGCAAGGAGATCAAACCAGTCAGTCCTGAAGGAACTGTGGATACAGTATGGACTCACCTTGACAACATCAATATTAATGTCTTTAAACACAAAATAATTTATAGCATAGGGCTATCCTTTGCATATATGGCAACTGTTCAAATTATTGAAAGCAAAAATCCCTGTCCTCCCTGACCTCGCAGACAAAAACCCAAGGGCGGCAGACTCTGGTACACACAAGTGTGGGCTGGATCTCAGGCCCTGCTCGCCCTGTCGACTGGATGCCTCTGTGAGTGTGCAGTGTGCACCAGCGCACCTGGCAGCCCAGTCAGGGCCCTGCTGCTGGCATCTGTGAGACCCACGGGAGCTTCCAGGAAGAAACCTAAACTTACTACTGCATGACTGACAGGCTCAACTGTCAGAAGGGGTTCCAGTACAGCTTATAAATATTAATCGTAAGCCATATTATAGTTCTTAAAAACTACACCACATTCACTCTTACAACATGAACTGCATTCTTGAATAAAACCTATCACATATGTTCAAGAGTTCCAAAAATTCATTCAGATGAATGGTGGACAGGTCAGATGAACAGGTCTTCTCTCTCATATCATCTCAATCCTTTTCTTGAAATTAACTATCCTCACCAAGTGGCCATCCCTTTTCTTTAATCTTGATCAACAGGCACATCACAACTTTGGTCATATAAGTTAGCACTGGTCTTATATATTTCCCATCTAACATATTTTATACTTTATGTTTACCAAGTGTAACAGTAACAATACTATTTGCTGGTTCTTGATTTTTCTCTGAAGTCATGTTAGACAACTTCAAAAAATGTTTTAAAACTTCAGATTCTATCCTAGCACAGGATATCTCAAGCGTAGAATTAAATGCGTAAACTGGAAGACTGAAACTGACATATATACACTACTCTACATAAAACACGTAACTGATAAGGACCCACTGTTAGTCAAATCTATGGTTTTTCCAGTAGTTGAGTATGAATGTGACAGCTGAACCATAAAGAAGGCTGAGTGCTGAAGAAATGATGCTTTCAAATTGTGGTACTAGAGAAGACTCTTGAGAGCCCCTCAGACTCGCAAGGAGATCAAACCAGTCAGTCCTGAAGGAAATCAACCTGAATATTCACTGGAAGGACTAGTGTTGAAGCTCTAGCAACAGTCTTTGGCACCTAAGGCAAAGAAATGACTCACTGGAAAAGACTCTGATGCTGGGAAAGACTGAGGGTATGAGAAGGGGGAGACAGAGGATGAGGTGGTTGGATAGCATCACCAACTCAACAGACACGAAACTGAGCAAATTCAGAGACAGTGGAGGACAGAGGAGCCTGGCATGCTGCAGTCCATGGGGTTGCAAAGAGTCGGACATGACTTAGGGACTGAATAACAAAGGACCTACTTATTGTATAGCACAGGGAACTCTACTCAGTACTGAACTCTACTTCAGTAATGGCCTGAATGGGAAAAGAACCTAAATAAGGGTGAATGTATGTATAACTGATTCACTTAGCTGTGCACTTGAAATTAACTCAACATTCCAAACTGACTATACTCTAATAAAAATTTTTTAAAGCAGAAGTAGCAAATACTTTCTTCTTCAATTTAGAGATAAAGGAAATCAATCCAAAAAAATTACACAAGACAAAAATGAACAGTATAAAGTTGCACATACAGAATGAAGTTCTTCAAGTGTCAGTTCCTAACCAGTGCCCAGCCCTCAGCTAACGTTTCTCCTCCTTCCTAACCCACTGACACTCCTAGTATGTGAGAAAGAAAATCTGATCTTGTCCAAGCACCCCACCTTCCCTCCACCGTCAGGTTCCCCAAGACAAGGTACTCATGTGTTACACTGAAGGGAATGAATGGCAATTTCCTTTAAATCACTTTAAGTTCCAAAATCCTACAAATAAATTGGCTAATTTTCCCCTTATCACATAGTCATGTTAGACATTTGTTTTAAAACTTCAGATTCTATCCTAGCACAGGATATCTCAAGCGTAGAATTAAATGCGTAAACTGGAAGACTGAAACTGACATATACACTACTCTACATAAAACACGTAACTGATAAGGACCCACTGTTAGTCAAATCTATGGTTTTTCCAGTAGTTGAGTATGAATGTGACAGCTGAACCATAAAGAAGGCTGAGTGCTGAAGAAATGATGCTTTCAAATTGTGGTACTAGAGAAGACTCTTGAGAGCCCCTCAGACTCGCAAGGAGATCAAACCAGTCAGTCCTGAAGGAAATCAACCTGAATATTCACTGGAAGGACTAGTGTTGAAGCTCTAGCAACAGTCTTTGGCACCTAAGGCAAAGAAATGACTCACTGGAAAAGACTCTGATGCTGGGAAAGACTGAGGGTATGAGAAGGGGGAGACAGAGGATGAGGTGGTTGGATAGCATCACCAACTCAACAGACACGAAACTGAGCAAATTCAGAGACAGTGGAGGACAGAGGAGCCTGGCATGCTGCAGTCCATGGGGTTGCAAAGAGTCGGACATGACTTAGGGACTGAATAACAAAGGACCTACTTATTGTATAGCACAGGGAACTCTACTCAGTACTGAACTCTACTTCAGTAATGGCCTGAATGGGAAAAGAACCTAAATAAGGGTGAATGTATGTATAACTGATTCACTTAGCTGTGCACTTGAAATTAACTCAACATTCCAAACTGACTATACTCTAATAAAAATTTTTTAAAGCAGAAGTAGCAAATACTTTCTTCTTCAATTTAGAGATAAAGGAAATCAATCCAAAAAAATTACACAAGACAAAAATGAACAGTATAAAGTTGCACATACAGAATGAAGTTCTTCAAGTGTCAGTTCCTAACCAGTGCCCAGCCCTCAGCTAACGTTTCTCCTCCTTCCTAACCCACTGACACTCCTAGTATGTGAGAAAGAAAATCTGATCTTGTCCAAGCACCCCACCTTCCCTCCACCGTCAGGTTCCCCAAGACAAGGTACTCATGTGTTACACTGAAGGGAATGAATGGCAATTTCCTTTAAATCACTTTCAGTTCCAAAATCCTACAAATAAATTGGCTAATCGTGGGGCTTCCCTGGTGGTCCAGTGGGTAAAGATACCGCCCAACAGTGCAAGGGGAGCCAGTTCGATTCCTGGCGTGGGAAGATCCCACGTGCTGTGGAGCGGCTGGACCAATATGTCCAACTACCAAGCCAGCGCTCTGGAGCACATGCACCCGGAGCCGGTGCTCTGCCACAAGAGAGGCCACTGCGATGGGAGGCCCACACAGGTCAAAAGAACAAAGATGGAGGAAAATAAATAAATGAAATACCAATAGAAGTGGCCAAAAAAAAAAAAAATTGGCTAATCAAATGAAAAGATCAAGAGTCAATCAAACAAACAAAGCAACATCAGGCTTCCCTGGTGGTCCAGTGGGTAAAGAGTCCGCCTTGCAGTGCAAGGGGCACTGGTTTGATCCCTGGCACAGGAAGATCCTATTTGTCACAGAGCAGTTGGACCAGTGTGTCCAATTAGCAGCCAGCACTCTGGAGCGCATGCACCCAGAGCCAGTGCTCTGCCACAAGAGAGGCCACTGCGATGGGAGGCCCACACAGGTCAAAAGAACAAAGATGGAGGAAAATAAATAAATGAAATACCAATAGAAGTGGCCAAAAAAAAAAAAAATTGGCTAATCAAATGAAAAGATCAAGAGTCAATCAAACAAACAAAGCAACATCAGGCTTCCCTGGTGGTCCAGTGGGTAAAGAGTCCGCCTTGCAGTGCAAGGGGCACTGGTTTGATCCCTGGCACAGGAAGATCCTATTTGTCACAGAGCAGTTGGACCAGTGTGTCCAATTAGCAGCCAGCACTCTGGAGCGCATGCACCCAGAGCCAGTGCTCTGCAACGAGAGAGGCCACTGTGATGGGAGGCCCACACAGGCCAAAGAATTAAGATGGATGAAAACAAATAAATGATGGGCCAATAAAAGTATATATATATAAAAAATCAGGAACATGGTAATATGTATAAAGTATTTATATAAGTTGAAAAAAGAAAAAAAACCCTCTCAACTGGGTAGGTACCATGGGGTGCCCCTGGGGTAAACCCAGCATGCCAAAAGTTCATGTGAAAAAGATTTAAAGATTTCAGTTGACTGTAAGTCCAGGATAAGCCAACAGGACAGCCTGGATACCAAAAGAATGAAAAAGGAATGAAAAGCCTTTGGCAATAAGAAAAAGGTTATCCGTATGTTAAAGAGGCCATAAATCCCATGGTCCTTCTTGCTCATCAGGCCACACAGCAAGTTTCATTTTCGATTTCAGTAGACTTTAAAACCAGAGGCAATAACAGTGCCTGCAAATCCAAGAACCACGACTAGAGAAAAGCGCCGTGGGCCTACGGCTCAGGCAGGGAGACAGAAACCAGCCACTGCCTCTGCAAGTCGGCCGCAGGGGAAAAGCAGGTGCTCCCTCCCTTTCAGATGGGAAAGAAAGAAGGCGAGACCCAAGTGAGACAGAGTTCTACTCAGAATACAACCGTATGCCTTTCAACTTAAGCCCTGTGGAAAGGTAGGGGCATCTTGGGATGCTGAGCCTCCTAGAGGGGGTGGGAGCATGGCTTCGGGGCTCAGAGCCTAGGGCCCCCTTCCAGACAGGCACCAGGACCACCTTCTCCAGCTGCCCCCAAGGGGCACTTCCCACAGGCAGGAGTCTGAAAGCCTGAGAGCGCAGCTCCTCCTCCCCACTCCCACCCCTCCTCCCCAGGCTCCAGCAGCTTCACAAGATCAGACATTCTACAATCAGGAACATTCCTAGAGAACCAACACGGAAACCAAGGCTGACAAGAGATAAAGGCTTGGCTGTGCCGGCCAAGAGCTGCTACTTGGAATGTGTTCAAGGCTTTGTCGTTTCTCCCATGCCAGGCGGACAGTTAATGTGTGCCGGGAAGCTCCCTTGCCTGACCTACCATCGATTGACTCCATGATCAAGGACAAGGCAGGAACTACAATCTCTGAATCTAAGACATTTTCAAAAGTGGGATTTCGGGCTTCCCCTGGTGGTCCAGTGGGTAAAGACACAGCCCTGCAGTGCAAGGGGCGCCGGTTCGAGCCCTGGCCTGGGAAGATCCCACGTGCCGCGGAGCGGCTGGACTGATGTGTCCAATTACCCAGCCGGAGCTCTGGAGCGCATGCGCCCAGAGCCGGCGCTCTGCAACGACAGACGCCACTGCGATGGGAGGCCCACAGGAGCCAAAGAACAAAGACGGATGAACACAGAGAAACGAAAGACCAACAGAAGTGGCCCGCCTGCTCCCCTCCCTCCCCAACCCGACCCCTGCCCAAAAATAAATAAATAAATAAATCTTTAATAAAAAAAAAAAGTGGGATTTCATCCTGGTTTACAAGGATAAGAGGGAAAAAATAAAATAAGCCTTTTGGGGAGAGAAGGAGTGAGGAAATTTTGTTACTATAATCCTCTCCTTTAGACGATATTAGAAAAAGGTACATCCACTTCAGGCATCTCAGGGAAAAACTCTTTATTGGGTTCTGCTTTTCTCGATACTCTGTTCTCTCCAGGAACCTCACCCATTCCCTCAAGGCAAACAAAGATAATTTAGTGTACATGTTAGCTCTGAATTCTTTCCTAAACTTGACTCAATTTTATTTTATTTTTTTTAGTGAAACAAGTTTGACTCAAATTTCCAATCACCTCTCTTTGAGAATCACCCAGACTTTGGGCACCTTGACCTTTTAAATCCAAAGCAAGCTCATTCTCTTTGCCCTAAAACAGGTCTCTCTCATTTCCTGGTTTCCCAAATGACATTCAGCCAACTAGTTAGAAAACCTGCAAAGTGACTTCTACTCTTCCCTCTTTCTCCATTTCTCAGTAAGCCATCAGGGTACAGTCTCTCTCACTAGGAGCCAAAAACCTCAAGCACTGGTCTAGGCCTGTACTTAACTCAGACCACAGCAAGACCCTCATCCTAGCCCCAAGCCCTGCCTCTGGCTTATGCCAGTATTAACACACACTCCCTCCCACACTCCCCACTGGCCGCCTCCTCTTCCCCTTAACAAGCTGTCCAGGGCTCTTCTCCAATGGCTACCTAAACTCTAGCCACCCAACCTGACTCACAGAGCCTTCCACACTGGGGCATGACCTTCCTAACACGCCACCGCAGGTGGGGAGGGAGGGTCGGAGCTCCACTCACACACATCCCCGGCTTCTGGTCACTCGGATGCCCACTTCCATGTCTAGGCTTGTGCCTCTTCCATTCAAACACTCCTGCTCACCCCCTGGATGGGACTCTCAGGCCACTCTGTCCATTTTCTCAGGAAACAAAGCTTCAGGGGCCTGGAACAACAGGCATCCAGTCACAGGCCAGGCTGGACCTCCCGCTCAGGGCTCTTTCTCTAGACCATGCCAGGTCCCCATGATTTGCTTTTTAACAGGTGAAACAGAAACTTTGGCTTGAAGTGTCCTCATCAGACTAAAACCTCTAAGGCCACCAAATTTAAGAAAAATAAAAAATTTTAAAAAGTCACTTCCAGTGACTTGGGGATTTGCCTTAGAAGACACAAGCCACACTGGCTGCACTTTCCAGTTTAACCACTAATAGTAAGTGAATGTGCAGGGCTCTGGCCGGGGTCTGCCCCAAGGGCCTGAGAGCTGACTCACCCTGCCCTCACTTAGAGGAGCCAGCTGCACGCTACAGCATCTGCTTATTCAATCAGGACTGAAGCCCCAAATTGTTACATCTACCAGCCCCAACATCTGCAGAGAGAGGTGCTGTAGGACACTCGGCGTTTCATATCACCTGCATCCAAACCACATCTCTGGCTACTTTTGGGGGGGGCAGCTTTAAGTCAACAGTGTGCAACTGGTTCTGACTGTGCCCTGGGTTCAAGCCACAGTGAGACGAGCAGACAGGACTCACTGTATTTGGAAAATCACTACTAAGGCTGCTCAGATGCTGAGTGTGCCACAGACCCACCTGACAGGGGACTTCTGTGTCCAGACCACTGCACACACACACCGCTTCCTCTCGCGGGACCTGTGTCTTTCACATCCTGGCATCTGTGTCTCCAGCGTCGGGCACAGAGATGCACGATCAGCGGGGGACGACACTGAGCGTTAACACACACCCTCCCACCCCCACGCCTTTTAACAAGCTGCAGGTTTTAGGCCTAAACTCTAGCCACCCCACCTGACTCACAGAGCCTTCCACACTGGGGCATGACCTTCCTAACACGCCACCGCAGGTGGGGAGGGAGGGTCGGAGCTCCACTCACACACATCCCCGGCTTCTGGTCACTCGGATGCCCACTTCCATGTCTAGGCTTGTGCCTCTTCCATTCAAACACTCCTGCTCACCCCCTGGATGGGACTCTCAGGCCACTCTGTCCATTTTCTCAGGAAACAAAGCTTCAGGGGCCTGGAACAACAGGCATCCAGTCACAGGCCAGGCTGGACCTCCCGCTCAGGGCTCTTTCTCTAGACCATGCCAGGTCCCCATGATTTGCTTTTTAACAGGTGAAACAGAAACTTTGGCTTGAAGTGTCCTCATCAGACTAAAACCTCTAAGGCCACCAAATTTAAGAAAAATAAAAAATTTTAAAAGTCACTTCCAGTGACTTGGGATTTGCCTTAGAAGACACAAGCCACACTGGCTGCACTTTCCAGTTTAACCACTAATAGTAAGTGAATGTGCAGGGCTCTGGCCGGGGTCTGCCCCAAGGGCCTGAGAGCTGACTCACCCTGCCCTCACTTAGAGGAGCCAGCTGCACGCTACAGCATCTGCTTATTCAATCAGGACTGAAGCCCCAAATTGTTACATCTACCAGCCCCAACATCTGCAGAGAGAGGTGCTGTAGGACACTCGGCGTTTCATATCACCTGCATCCAAACCACATCTCTGGCTACTTTTGAGGGGGGCAGCTTTAAGTCAACAGTGTGCAACTGGTTCTGACTGTGCCTGCGGATTCAAGCCACAGTGAGACGAGCAGACAGGACTCACTGTATTTGGAAAATCACTACTAAGGCTGCTCAGATGCTGAGTGTGCCACAGACCCACCTGACAGGGGGACTTCTGTGTCCAGACCACTGCACACACACACCGCTTCCCTCTCGGCGGGACCTGTGTCTTTCACATCCTGGCATCTGTGTCTCCAGCGTCGGGCACAGAGATGCACGATCAGCGTGTGGTGACGGACACTGAGCGTAAAGAGAAGCTGCATTTCTTGGCCAAAACCTGTCTGGAAATGCCACAGGATTCCCCTACATAGTGTGGTAACTGCATTAATACAGAATCATATGCTTTGGGGGTCTAGCAAATTGACCTCTTCCTCTGGGGAAAAAAATCCAGAGATCACATCTCAAGTGGTCTAAACTCTACAGAATTGGTAAAATCAAACCTTCAGCTGGGTTAACACTGGGTGATACTGCCTTCACTGACACTCCAGTGTACTCTCAACTCCCATGGACTCCCTTCATTCCTTTTCAAATGCGGGAACAGCAATATGGCTATTTTTAGAACCATAAGAGGGTTCTGACCATCCTGAAAACCCTAGCAAACTTCATGCTCATTATACAATTCATTTAGTGACAATCAAAACACAAAGGGCTACGAACTCATTACTCATAAGCAGGTTTTGGTTTGTGCTTTTTTTAGTCACATTATACAATTAAAGCTCTAATATTTTAAATCTGGAAAGTCACAAGTGTATGAAAAAAAAACTTGACACAATAGAGACCATCATAATAGGCCTGTTCAAAATGTCTCTAAGCAAATATTGTCTCAAAGATCTCAGGATTTATTTTCACCTAATGACTGGTTTCCTCTGGGTCCACCCTGTGAAAAGAACTTCCGCAAAATACCATTTGGCTGATTCTCTCCGCCTTCAGTGGGTCTACAATTATGAACTCTGTTAAACAAATAAACTTCCTTCCTATTTTTAAAGTTTCCCAAAACTGGAGAATCTACCTCATTGGTAGGCACACTATTCTCTGAACTTCTACAGCACAGGCAGGGAAGAAACTCTTCACAGTATTCTGGGATGAAAAGGACTTCAGAAATGGTGGAGCAGTTGCTCCCTACCTCTATTCTGGGGAGGGAGAAATCAAGGCAGAGCCACGCCCTGGGTCAGGGCGACAGGCGGCTGGTAGCTGAGACCGGTGTACTTCTCTCTGCCCCATTATTCCCTTATCGGATCTCAATGACTTGTGGCCTGAAAAGCATTATGATCTTGTTCTGTACTCATGAACCAGGGCTTGTTTTTGAATGCACGATCAGCGTGTGGTGACGGACACTGAGCGTAAAGAGAAGCTGCATTTCTTGGCCAAAACCTGTCTGGAAATGCCACAGGATTCCCCTACATAGTGTGGTAACTGCATTAATACAGAATCATATGCTTTGGGGGTCTAGCAAATTGACCTCTTCCTCTGGGGAAAAAAAATCCAGAGATCACATCTCAAGTGGTCTAAACTCTACAGAATTGGTAAAATCAAACCTTCAGCTGGGTTAACACTGGGTGATACTGCCTTCACTGACACTCCAGTGTACTCTCAACTCCCATGGACTCCCTTCATTCCTTTTCAAATGCGGGAACAGCAATATGGCTATTTTTAGAACCATAAGAGGGTTCTGACCATCCTGAAAACCCTAGCAAACTTCATGCTCATTATACAATTCATTTAGTGACAATCAAAACACAAAGGGCTACGAACTCATTACTCATAAGCAGGTTTTGGTTTGTGCTTTTTTTAGTCACATTATACAATTAAAGCTCTAATATTTTAAATCTGGAAAGTCACAAGTGTATGAAAAAAAAAAAACTTGACACAATAGAGACCATCATAATAGGCCTGTTCAAAATGTCTCTAAGCAAATATTGTCTCAAAGATCTCAGGATTTATTTTCACCTAATGACTGGTTTCCTCTGGGTCCACCCTGTGAAAAGAACTTCCGCAAAATACCATTTGGCTGATTCTCTCCGCCTTCAGTGGGTCTACAATTATGAACTCTGTTAAACAAATAAACTTCCTTCCTATTTTTAAAGTTTCCCAAAACTGGAGAATCTACCTCATTGGTAGGCACACTATTCTCTGAACTTCTACAGCACAGGCAGGGAAGAAACTCTTCACAGTATTCTGGGATGAAAAGGACTTCAGAAATGGTGGAGCAGTTGCTCCCTACCTCTATTCTGGGGAGGGAGAAATCAAGGCAGAGCCACGCCCTGGGTCAGGGCGACAGGCGGCTGGTAGCTGAGACCGGTGTACTTCTCTCTGCCCCATTATTCCCTTATCGGATCTCAATGACTTGTGGCCTGAAAAGCATTATGATCTTGTTCTGTACTCATGAACCAGGGCTTATGTTTAATTCATGCAGAATATGATAAAACAACAGAAAAAAAAAAATACCACATGAGTACCGAGTGATGCAAAGAGCTCTGGTCTGAGTCAGAACACTCTGTTTTAACCTCACCTGTGACTTCAGAGAAACCACCTCATCTCTGGAGGATCCAGTGTTTCCATCTTTCAGAAAAGGGGACAGAACAAACAAGCACCTGGGAAGGCCATCTTATCCCTAAAGGCAGTGAAGACGACGATGGCGATGGCTCACACTCATTAAGTGTTTGATCTGAGCCAGACACTGTTCTAAGCACGTTATGTGGATAAATCCTCAACAGCCTGGAAGGTGGCTCTCAGCCCTGTTCTGAGGATGAACACATTCATGCTCAGAGAGAAGTGACGCATCCAAGGTGGCCTCTCTGCTAGGAACACATGGAGAGGGGATCCGTCCAGGCCTGTGACTCCAGGGGCCCTCTCTTCCTTTATCAGAGATGGATCGTCTAAGACGACTGCCCTGACTTGTAGGAACAGAAACATTCCGAACTGAGAACAATCAGCAAGATCATTCCACACGATGTCCTACGAGACTGAAGGTCGAGGCTCAGGGAAGTAGAACTTGATCTACAGGTCAAGAAATTCAGGGGAAACATACAACTCCAGCCACCCCATTGCCTGGACAAGCCCGCCCGGCAGAGTGCTCGACAGATTACATTCACTCGCTTCATCTCCCAAACGGGCTTGCACGGTGGGCAGCAGAGCAGACCACCATTCCCGTGACATCGGGCCAAGGCCCCACAGGGGCACAGGCCAACCTGGGCCTCCAGCCCGCACCTTCAACTTCCTGCCTGCTGTCCTGTTGCCAGCGGGAGGAGACTCCACCAGGCCGGGCGCTCTGGAAGAATTCTCAACAGGAAGAACACTTTCCAGAGAAGCGAGTGCTTTGAATAGAGCATCAGATAGTAAGTGGTAACTCTCTAAAGCTCAAAACTCAACAAGAAAATTAAAAACGCAGGTGTACAGTCACCTGAAAAGCATTTAAATTGATCTTTTTCTGTACTCATGAACCAGGGCTTATGTTTAATTCATGCAGAATATGATAAAACAACAGAAAAAAAAAAATACCACATGAGTACCGAGTGATGCAAAGAGCTCTGGTCTGAGTCAGAACACTCTGTTTTAACCTCACCTGTGACTTCAGAGAAACCACCTCATCTCTGGAGGATCCAGTGTTTCCATCTTTCAGAAAAGGGGACAGAACAAACAAGCACCTGGGAAGGCCATCTTATCCCTAAAGGCAGTGAAGACGACGATGGCGATGGCTCACACTCATTAAGTGTTTGATCTGAGCCAGACACTGTTCTAAGCACGTTATGTGGATAAATCCTCAACAGCCTGGAAGGTGGCTCTCAGCCCTGTTCTGAGGATGAACACATTCATGCTCAGAGAGAAGTGACGCATCCAAGGTGGCCTCTGCTAGGAACACATGGAGAGGGATCCGTCCAGGCCTGTGACTCCAGGGCCCTCTTCCTTTATCAGAGATGGATCGTCTAAGACGACTGCCCTGACTTGTAGGAACAGAAACATTCCGAACTGAGAACAATCAGCAAGATCATTCCACACGATGTCCTACGAGACTGAAGGTCGAGGCTCAGGGAAGTAGAACTTGATCTACAGGTCAAGAAATTCAGGGGAAACATACAACTCCAGCCACCCCATTGCCTGGACAAGCCCGCCCGGCAGAGTGCTCGACAGATTACATTCACTCGCTTCATCTCCCAAACGGGCTTGCACGGTGGGCAGCAGAGCAGACCACCATTCCCGTGACATCGGGCCAAGGCCCCACAGGGGCACAGGCCAACCTGGGCCTCCAGCCCGCACCTTCAACTTCCTGCCTGCTGTCCTGTTGCCAGCGGGAGGAGACTCCACCAGGCCGGGCGCTCTGGAAGAATTCTCAACAGGAAGAACACTTTCCAGAGAAGCGAGTGCTTTGAATAGAGCATCAGATAGTAAGTGGTAACTCTCTAAAGCTCAAAACTCAACAAGAAAATTAAAAACGCAGGTGTACAGTCACCTCAAAACTGACCTCTTCCAATCTATCATTTAATTGCCCTATCATTCCCCCAATTTTGACCCATCTTCAATTTTCTATTGGTGATTTTTCTCTTATTTCCTGCTTTCTTCCCTTCTATTCTGGCATTCAAAAAAAAAACAAGCTCCCAGGGTGGGGCGGGGAACATGTGTACACCCACGGCGGATTCAGGTTGATGTGTGGCAGTAAACAACAAAACTCTGTAAAAAATAAAATTAAAATTTAAAAAAGGAAGTACCTGAGGACAAAAAAATAAATAACAGTAATAATAAAAATACAAGCTCCTTCTTGAAGAGCTTCGATCTCACACACCTACTTTTAAAAGCAACCAAGTTGAACACTGTGGGCATTTTATACCTCTCACCAGTGAGAGAAAAAAATCTCAGTCTTCCAGTGAGAAGGGACAGTTTTAGGTTCTGACCACCACCCTTGTCTCATACCCTGAACATGTGCTGTAATCCATTGATTACAGTGGTAGCATAGCTACAACAGATAAAACACCAATTCAGAACCAGGCAATTCAAGCTTTAATCTCAATAACGACAACAAGATGCCTAACTTCTCTGAATTCATTTTCTTTAATACACTTTTCCCAAAAAGGAGGGAGGAAGGAATAATATCACTACTTCCAGGATTACGTGCAAGCTGACTACTCTCAACACAATGGCTGGCACATAGTAACAGCTCAAAAATGGAATCCTCTCTTCCTTCCCATGGCCGCACTAACGCTATAAATCTCCTCTGTAAGTGACGTTTCTCTGAGAAACCTCTCTCTCTTACTAGAGGAGAAGAGCTATAGCATCCTCACCTGCCTCACCGCCCACAGGGCACCCTCTTGGAAATGGGAGCCCAGTACTGGAGATGCGTCACCACACTGGACTTTGGCAACTTCCACTCTCTTCACATAACCAGGCTCTGGTTTCTTCCTGCACAAAGTTTACACAACTGGTCAAGCCGCCCAGGCTCTGGAGCATTTATGACAATGACACGCTTTGACATGTTAGAGAATCTCCATCCACCCCAACAGACGACTCACCTCATGTTCCTATTCTTTGCCGAGGTCCTTGCAGGTCCCTGGATTAATTCTGAAATGCACACACATACACTCAGGGGGCTAAGCAAGCTCTTCTCAAGTGCAATCTACTGATAGACACGCATACTTTTGTCTTCAGTAAAATAATTTAGACAGTTCAAAACTGGGTATCATTAACAAAGTGTGTAAAACCCAGGAATTCACGTTTAAGTTCTGCCACAACTTGTTCCAATAAAGACACCTTGTTCAAATTAAGGCCTGGGTCTCAGTTTCCTTGAGCAGAAAAAACAAAATAGGATTACATTCTGGTATAACCAGAATGACCACCAAGCCACCATTATCAATAGGTGTGTCCATGCCCTAGGGTGTGCTGGAATGAAAGAAAATCGTCACACTTCATTCTGAATCTCCAAAGCTGGGTAATTTACTTAATATGACATGCCTTCCTTAAAGTTAAAACAATCACTGGTCTCAAAAGCAAGGCAAACACAGTTAGAGAGCAACCCTGAATAATTTCAAATACCTGCTAGAAAACCACCAAGAGTATACCCTAACTTTTGTTTTTCATAAGCCATCATATGAGTGTCCTACAACTCCATCATCTTTCTTTAAAAACTTAGCTCAGACATCCTCTCATCTAAAGTCTCCCCGACTCCTGAGCTGAGCGGCTACCTGTGCATTCTCCCTGTGTACTCCCACACTGAATTCAATTAAATTTCTTCACAGGGCTCCTCTTCTGGCTAAACTGCAAGCAGCTTGAAGGCTAAGCCTGCCTCCTACCCGTCTCTGGAGCCACAGCACCTACCACCACACATTCCCACAAATCAGGGACTTAAAAACTACCACCTCAACCTTGTTTTAAAATGTTTGCAGTCTTCATGATTTCTTACGCAAAATGTGACATTCTGTTTTAAACTATGACCTATTAAAAAAGAGATTAATACAGAACACATGATTCATTTTTTCAGGTGAAAAAGGCTCAGCAAACTTAATTCAGCCCGTCTCAACCCAAGCAAAGACTGTTGAGTCTAATTCCATTATTACACGTGACAGAGGAAAAGTACTCTGCAGAAGTACCAAAGTCCACGAAAACTGAGGAAATTCTTTTTTATCTCTCTCATATATCTCACAAAGCAGTATAGACTGTTAATTCATCACTCTTCCAATGGCAAACATGGAGGTAACAGAAATAATGGAAAAATGAAAGGTACTTAAATCTGGTGAAAGTCGCTCAGTCGTGTCCAACTCTTTGAGACCGCATGGACAAGCCATGGAATTTCCCAGGCAAGCATACTGGAGGAGGTAAGCATTCCCTTCTCCAGGGTTCTTCCCAACTCAGGGATCAAAACCAGGCCTACCATGTTGCGGGCAGATTCTTTACTGTCTCAGCCACCAGGGAAGCCTGTATATAACCAAATAATTTTTTTGCTTTTCTATAACTTTTATAAGTGCTCCTAAGTACCAATGGAAATTATGAAATAAAATTCAAAAGGACTAATTTATTATTTCTACTCCTTAAGTTGAAATGGAGGGCTCCACATCATGAATCACTAGGGAAATGCAAACTAAAATAACAATGAGATACCATTGCACACCTATTTGAATGGCCACAATCTGGAACAGTCTGATAATACTAAATGCTGATGAGGATGTGGAGTAAAAGGAATCCTCATTTTTTGCTGGCGGGAATGCAAAATGGTATGGCCCCTCTGGAAAACAGCTTGGCAGCTTCTGAGAAAACTAAACTTACTCTCACCATATGATCCCACAATTGTTCTCTCGGATGCTTACCCAAAGAAGCTGAAAACGATGTCCACACAAAATGGACACAAAAATTGTATAACTGCCAAAACTTGGAACGGCAATGCTGTAACCCTGACGCTAAGAAGCAATGAATAATCATAGTTTACCCCTACCACCACACATTCCCACAAATCAGGGACCTACCTAACCTTGTTTTAAAATGTTTGCAGTCTTCATGATTTCTTAAAATGTGACATTCTGTTTTAAACTATGACCTATTAAAGAGATTAATACAGAACACATGATTCATTTTTCAGGTGAAAAAGGCTCAGCAAACTTAATTCAGCCCGTCTCAACCCAAGCAAAGACTGTTGAGTCTAATTCCATTATTACACGTGACAGAGGAAAAGTACTCTGCAGAAGTACCAAAGTCCACGAAAACTGAGGAAATTCTTTTTTATCTCTCTCATATATCTCACAAAGCAGTATAGACTGTTAATTCATCACTCTTCCAATGGCAAACATGGAGGTAACAGAAATAATGGAAAAATGAAAGGTACTTAAATCTGGTGAAAGTCGCTCAGTCGTGTCCAACTCTTTGAGACCGCATGGACAAGCCATGGAATTTCCCAGGCAAGCATACTGGAGGAGGTAAGCATTCCCTTCTCCAGGGTTCTTCCCAACTCAGGGATCAAAACCAGGCCTACCATGTTGCGGGCAGATTCTTTACTGTCTCAGCCACCAGGAAGCCTGTATATAACCAAATAATTTTTTTGCTTTTCTATAACTTTTATAAGTGCTCCTAAGTACCAATGGAAATTATGAAATAAAATTCAAAAGGACTAATTTATTATTTCTACTCCTTAAGTTGAAATGGAGGGCTCCACATCATGAATCACTAGGGAAATGCAAACTAAAATAACAATGAGATACCATTGCACACCTATTTGAATGGCCACAATCTGGAACAGTCTGATAATACTAAATGCTGATGAGGATGTGGAGTAAAAGGAATCCTCATTTTTTGCTGGCGGGAATGCAAAATGGTATGGCCCCTCTGGAAAACAGCTTGGCAGCTTCTGAGAAAACTAAACTTACTCTCACCATATGATCCCACAATTGTTCTCTCGGATGCTTACCCAAAGAAGCTGAAAACGTATGTCCACACAAAAATGGACACAAAGATGTTTATAGCAGCTTGTTCATAACTGCCAAAACTTGGAAGCAATTGAAATGTCCCTCTGTATACAAACATACTGTGGCATATCCAGACAATAAGGCATTACCTGACGCTAAGAAGCAATGAATAATCAAGCCATGAAAGGCATTGGAGAGGCTTACACGTACATTACTAAGCAAGGGAAACCCATCTGAAAAGAATGCATACTTTATGATCCCAATTACATGACATTCTGGAAAAGGCAAAATTATAAAGATCAGCGGTTGCTGGGGGTTGGAAGCAAGAGGGATGAAAAGGCAGTGCACAGAGAATTCTTAGGACAGTGAAGCTATTCACTGTGATATTATAGATACTTGCCGTTACACACTTATCTAAATGCATGGAATGTACAACACTAATAATGAACCACAGTGTCAACTATGGACTTTGGGTGATAATGACGTAACAGTGCAAGCTCATCAATTGTGACAAATGCACTGATTAGGGATAATGATAATAGGGAGGCTGCTGCATGTGTGGGAACCAAGCGTACATGGGAAATCTCTCTACCTTCTGCTCAGTATTGACATGAACTTAACATTGCTCAAAGAGTAAACTCTATTCAAAAAATTCAACGGGGCAATCTGAATCCACTTTTCAATAATAATCTGATGCTTAGTTTATTATCATATCCTAATGGTGTTGGAGGCAAAGTTAAATATACTAAAAAAGAGGAAAGGCCTTCAAAGTATCTTTTATATTTAATTAACTGAATAGGGACTTCTCTGGTGGTCTAAAGGCTATAGGATGCCATGCTCTCACTGCTGAGGGCCTGGGTTCAATCCATGGTCAGAGAATTAAGATCATATAAGCCACGGAGTGCAGCCAAAAATGAAAATAAAAATAATAATAATAAACTGAGGGCTTCCCTGGTAGCTCAGTGATAGAGTTCACCTGCCAATGCAGAAGACATGAGATCGATCCCTGATCCGGGAAGATCCCACATGCTGCGGAGCAACTAAGTCCATGAGCCACAACTATTGAGCCCATGTGCCACAGAGCCCGAGTTCCACAACAAGAGAAGCCACTGCAACAAGAAGCCTGCTCACCTCAACTAGAGATTAGCCTCCACTTCCTAAAACTAGAGAAGAGCCTGCAGCAGTGAAAGCCCAGAATGGCCAAAAATAAGTGAATAAATAATTTAAAATAAACAAATAAAATAATAAACTGAATAGCTAATATGTAAAATGCTCAAAATTTTTAAAAGGTACAAGAGTATGGAATGCAAGTTTTTCCTTCCATTTCTGTTCTCCAGAGACCCAATTTCAAAACTGCTGAATTTTCAAAGTTTTATTTCATAGGACACTATTTCCACTATTGTCTTCCCATATACAAGTGACTATTCTGAAATAATGGCATTTGTTCCCCCCCCCCCCAAAAAAACGAGCAAATTCTACGTCTAATTGTAGATATAAAAGAAAATGTTTAAACTGAGAACCTTTCTACTCAAAGTGTGGTCCCCAGACCAGCAGCATCAGTGGCATCACGCAGCATCTTGAGTCCCATCTCAGACCTACTGAAGCAGAATTAATACATTTCAACAAAATGCCCAACCAAATTTGTATGCACTGGTATAATGGCAACATCACCTCTGTTTTCAGAGTTCACAGGCTAAGAAAATAAAGTATCTAAATAACTGCAATGCAAAATACACAGATTAGACTATGCAGCTACAAGAACTGGGGGAGAGATCACTTTTGGTCCTTAATGGGTCCCCACTGACCCAAGTAAAATGCCAGCCTCTCTGAAGGGGTCTGTATGCCATGCATATCCTGCCCCCCGCCCCTGCACATCTGTTCAGCTCACCCTCTGCTACCCCCAACAGCAGACTTCCTGCCAGCCTGACCAAAAGCCTGTCACCGAGGCTCCTCCAGCAGAAACCTGCAGGCAGCAGCTACCCCAACCACTTGGCACCCCCTGCCCTTCCTGGCTCCTCCCTCTTGGCCACGTTTGGGCCACCTGCTCTCCTGTGGCTCTGCCCCAGCTGGCTGATGTCTATTCTCCCCTGGCAGAGGAGCTCCTGCAGTTATTTTCTGCCCAGTTTAGTATGCTCATCAAATGAATGGATGAATGAATGCGTAATCAGAGGCTTCAGGGACGGGGTGACCATGAGGAGGACTCAAATACTCAGAAATGGAAGATCAGAGCAGAGGCACACTTGGGCTAAGATCGGATTAGGGAATCTACCCAGAAGAACAAACTCTAATTTGCTTTTTTCTCATTATTAGATGGACTCCAGGCAGTGTTTCGTTGTAGATTAGGTGGGGTTTCCATCCCTACTCTTCTGCCTTCTCTCTTTGTAAAAACCAACCTGTGACCAAATTCCCAAATTATCATCACTCTCAGTAACCAGAGATCTGCCAGCAGAGGCTGCTGCCACTACCGGTGAGACACCCACCCACAGGAGTACTTTTGAAACTATGGTGGGCTGCACCAGCACTACTTAGCAGAGCCAGCAAATTTTTCCAATTCAAAGAGTGGTTTGGCTATGACAAGTTCTTTCCTCTTCATTAGACTCAAATATGCACTAATTAAAAGTAATGTAAGTCTACAGACAAAAAAAAAAAAAAACGGTAATACTTATTTTTTAATTTCCCATCACAACCTAGAACACAGCCTCAGTCACAAACCAACATCAGACGGACTTTAAGCAAGACAGCACTGCCATCTATATACCAGCTACGGTCAGATTCACACGGAATGGGAAGGCTGCTGTGCACCAGTAAAGCAAGTCCAGCTGGTCAGAGGCACCCAAGGTGCGCTGACCCAATCTGCAGGAAACCTCAAAGGTAAGTAATTAAGGTCAAGGCCAGGACCCAGCGGTGCCTGCAAGCTGTGGCTAGAGATGGCAGAGCAAAGGACAAATTGTGCTTGTATTCAGTACAGATGAAGTAATTTGCACTGATCTCAAACAATGGGTCACAGTCATTTCAGAAGATAAAGAATAATTAGGTACTCAAGGTATCACTACCACCTCCTGCCTGAACCACACCAGCCGCCTCAGCTTCTGCCAAAGCAGACATCCCTCCTAGCCTTCACGCCGCAGCACTAACAAGCAAACCCCGCACAGCACCTAGGAGCCCTTCACAGCAGGCTCAGATCAGCCCTCCCAGACTCAGTACCCAGCTCTCTGGGCATCACCTGCCCTCTTCTGCTGCTCTACCAGGTTTTCCTCCTGCTGCCCTCTTTTCCTGGAATGTCTTTGTGGACCTCTTACCATCCAGGTGAAATGCCACCTCCCTGCCGCCCCAGCCCCAGGCACTCCCTACCAAACCACCTTGTAAACGTTCCTTCTTAACACTCATCACCATCTGCAATTAATACTTTGTTTGCTTCCTTCGCTGTCTCTTCTGCCTTCTCTTTGTAAAAACCAACCTGTGACCAAATTCCCAAATTATCATCACTCTCAGTAACCAGAGATCTGCCAGCAGAGGCTGCTGCCACTACCGGTGAGACACCCACCCACAGGAGTACTTTTGAAACTATGGTGGGCTGCACCAGCACTACTTAGCAGAGCCAGCAAATTTTTCCAATTCAAAGAGTGGTTTGGCTATGACAAGTTCTTTCCTCTTCATTAGACTCAAATATGCACTAATTAAAAGTAATGTAAGTCTACAGACAAAAAAAAAAAAAAACGGTAATACTTATTTTTTAATTTCCCATCACAACCTAGAACACAGCCTCAGTCACAAACCAACATCAGACGGACTTTAAGCAAGACAGCACTGCCATCTATATACCAGCTACGGTCAGATTCACACGGAATGGGAAGGCTGCTGTGCACCAGTAAAGCAAGTCCAGCTGGTCAGAGGCACCCAAGGTGCGCTGACCCAATCTGCAGGAAACCTCAAAGGTAAGTAATTAAGGTCAAGGCCAGGACCCAGCGGTGCCTGCAAGCTGTGGCTAGAGATGGCAGAGCAAAGGACAAATTGTGCTTGTATTCAGTACAGATGAAGTAATTTGCACTGATCTCAAACAATGGGTCACAGTCATTTCAGAAGATAAAGAATAATTAGGTACTCAAGGTATCACTACCACCTCCTGCCTGAACCACACCAGCCGCCTCAGCTTCTGCCAAAGCAGACATCCCTCCTAGCCTTCACGCCGCAGCACTAACAAGCAAACCCCGCACAGCACCTAGGAGCCCTTCACAGCAGGCTCAGATCAGCCCTCCCAGACTCAGTACCCAGCTCTCTGGGCATCACCTGCCCTCTTCTGCTGCTCTACCAGGTTTTCCTCCTGCTGCCCTCTTTTCCTGGAATGTCTTTGTGGACCTCTTACCATCCAGGTGAAATGCCACCTCCCTGCCGCCCCAGCCCCAGGCACTCCCTACCAAACCACCTTGTAAACGTTCCTTCTTAACACTCATCACCATCTGCAATTAATACTTTGTTTGCTTCCTTCGCTGCTGTCTCTTCTGCCCAGAATTTGAGCTATGAAACTAGGGACCTGGTGAGCCTGTTCACTGCTCAATCTTCAGGTCCTCAAACAGTAGCCGGCACATAGCAGGTGCTCAATAACTAAGTCGCGCTGAGTACATTTGTTGGATAACCTGCTGAATGAATAATGGCTATAAACCCAGGTTCTAAGTAAGGCCAAAACATGAAAAACCTGATTTTTCATAAAATATTTATTAGTGACTAAGTATGAGTTTACAAAAGGACCTCTTTCCTAATACATTTTTAAATATTTGGCTTACAAAGCTTCAGTGTGTACACATTTTAAAAGATAAACCTTTAGTGCAAAATGAACTAACTCCTCCAGGGCATGAATCATGCCTGATCCACAAAAGGTACCCACTAAATACCTGATGAATATACAGACACTCTGGATTATAGCTTAATACAAGGCATGACCTACATGAAACTGAACTTTGATTTGAGAACATACGAAATGTGGCTATATTTAGGTGCCATTTTCCATTTTATCTGACAAACAGGTATATATATTTTAAATCCAGTAATTTGAGATATTAGCAGTAATCTTAGCCATCATTTTTGTACACAGTACAGATTCAGGGAAGTTCAGCAATTACTTGCCAGTTAATCTTCACAAATAGGTAAGTGGAGGTACAGAAACAATCAATAGATATACTCAGAACTGCCAAGTACGTCTATAGATTTAGCATTAAAAAAAATCACAAAGCTTGTGCAATTTGTTTTCATTTATACACTGTAATCTACATAAAAACTCTAGTATCTCCAATGAAAGACTAATCAAGAAACTACACCGCTGGGCTTCCCTAGTGGTCCAGTGGGTAGAGAGTCCACCTTGCAGTGCAAGGGGCACCAGTTCGATCCCTGGCCTGGGAAGATCCCACATGCCTTGGGGCAGCTGAACCGTGTGTCCAATTACAAGCCAGCGCTCTGAAGCACACACCCCCAGAGCCGGTGCTCTGCAATGAGAAAGGCCACTGCAATGGGAGGCCCACACAGGCCAAAGAATAAAAAGATGAATAAATTTTTAAAAAGAGGCCAAAATTAAAAAAAAAAAAAAGAAAGAAACCACACCTCTATAAACCTGATCCCGTTTTCAGCATAAGGCACACCTGCCTTAATGTTCCAGGATATGTCTAATTTTCAAAAAGTATACTGATTTTTCTTTAACAGATAATCTCTTTGAAATAAAATCCTTCCCTATTGTGGCTTTATTCTTACATGATAAAATGATTCACCCTGTATGTTCAGTACATAGTGAAAGTCGCTTAATCGTGTCAGACTCTCTGCAACCCCATGGACTCATGCAACCCCAAGAGGAGCTTGCCAGGGTCCTCTGTCCATGCAACTCTGAATACTGCAGTGGGTAGCCGTTACCTCCTCCAGGGCATCTTCCCAACCCAGGGGTCAAACCAAGTCTCCCACACTGCAGGCAGATTTTTACCAGCTGAGCCACCAGGGAAGCCACACATTCAGTATTCACACACTATTAATGCATCACCCAAGAAAAACAAATTCACGTGCGGGTAACTATTTGCCTCAAGTAACAGACAACTACCCCCCTTCTTCTTCCCTAACAGGTGCTGGGCTGCAGATCACAAAGGTCAAATGAGAAATTTTTAATAGATGTGCAAGTGCTTGTGTGAGGTGTGTGTTCCTATGCACGGTGTGTTCTTGAAGGGTCATCCTAAAATCTAATATAAATTCATTTTGGGAGTATGCACATGCTGTACATTATCTGTGCCTCCTGTTTTCTATTTTTAAAACATTTCCTAGTCTATAATGCAAAGTGTGTTAATGACTTGCCTCTTAATGGAACACCAAATAGGTTCCATACAAAGCCATCCCTAAAATCTATAACCTCAAGGCTCTCATAGAATAACAGACTGTCTACAAACATCAGTTACAGGATGCAATGTACAATAGCACAAGACCTAGAAAAAATACAAAAGAACTACATTTTTTTAATTATGCTGACAACTGATAGATAACTTTGCTCCAAAAACATTTCAGTTTTTGTTGGGGCACTGAACCTGGCCAATTACAAGCCAGCCTAAACCACCCCGAGGTCTCAAGAGAAGGCACTGCAATGGGAGGCCCACACAGGCCAAAGAATAAAAGATGAATAAATTTTAAAAGAGGCCAAAATTAAAAAAAAAAGAAAGAAACCACACCTCTATAAACCTGATCCCGTTTTCAGCATAAGGCACACCTGCCTTAATGTTCCAGGATATGTCTAATTTTCAAAAAGTATACTGATTTTTCTTTAACAGATAATCTCTTTGAAATAAAATCCTTCCCTATTGTGGCTTTATTCTTACATGATAAAATGATTCACCCTGTATGTTCAGTACATAGTGAAAGTCGCTTAATCGTGTCAGACTCTCTGCAACCCCATGGACTCATGCAACCCCAAGAGGAGCTTGCCAGGGTCCTCTGTCCATGCAACTCTGAATACTGCAGTGGGTAGCCGTTACCTCCTCCAGGGCATCTTCCCAACCCAGGGGTCAAACCAAGTCTCCCACACTGCAGGCAGATTTTTACCAGCTGAGCCACCAGGGAAGCCCACACATTCAGTATTCACACACTATTAATGCATCACCCAAGAAAAACAAATTCACGTGCGGGTAACTATTTGCCTCAAGTAACAGACAACTACCCCCCTTCTTCTTCCCTAACAGGTGCTGGGCTGCAGATCACAAAGGTCAAATGAGAAATTTTTAATAGATGTGCAAGTGCTTGTGTGAGGTGTGTGTTCCTATGCACGGGTGTGTTCTTGAAGGGTCATCCTAAAATCTAATATAAATTCATTTTGGGAGTATGCACATGCTGTACATTATCTGTGCCTCCTGTTTTCTATTTTTAAAACATTTCCTAGTCTATAATGCAAAGTGTGTTAATGACTTGCCTCTTAATGGAACACCAAATAGGTTCCATACAAAGCCATCCCTAAAATCTATAACCTCAAGGCTCTCATAGAATAACAGACTGTCTACAAACATCAGTTACAGGATGCAATGTACAATAGCACAAGACCTAGAAAAAATACAAAAGAACTACATTTTTTTAATTATGCTGACAACTGATAGATAACTTTGCTCCAAAAACATTTCAGTTTTTTGTTACTGTTGTGTAGTTTAACCAACTTTGAAATAGCATGATTCAGAACTTAGAATAAGTTATAAACATGTCGTTCATTTTTTCACTTGACATTTTCAGAAGTACTACCAGTTGCAGAAAGCTGACAATCCTTATAAAACCCTTGATTTTTTTTTTTTTTTTCTTTTTAAGTAAGGCTTTGGTTTGCCGTTAGCTCGGTAGGCCAATATAAACTGATGATGAAGCTGAAGTTCCAATACTTTGGCCACCTGAGGTGGAAAGACAACTCAGAAACAACTCTGAAAAAGACCCTGATGATGGGAAAAACAGAAGGCAGAAGGAGAAGAGGACAACAGAGGAAGAGATGGTTGGATGGCATCACTGAGTCAATGGACATGAGTTTGAGCAAGCTCCCGGAGATGGTGAAGGACAGGGAAGCCTGGCGTGCTGCAGTCCAGTAACTGGACAACAACAGATGTAAACGCAGATTCAAATTCTCAACCTAGGATAAGTAATATAATACTCAGGCAACACACCCTGAGTTACTTTTTAAACTATTAACATTTTAAAACTTGAGCATTATTTAGAAAAGCCAATTAGCTATCACTTCAAGCCAGAAAATCTGGGCATTATAAAGTTTTCTTCAGTACAAAACCACTTTATAACCACTTTCAAAACATGTTTGAAAGTCACTTCACTTTACTACTAGCTATTTTTCAGGAAGTGAAGCCTCTGGTGAGCTTGAGGAGACAGAATAGGTATAGTGAGTGTCTAATAACTAGTGTTACCTGATTTCTGTGTTTCCATTTTATTATCACTTAAATGACAGGCAAAGCCTATCTGCCTCATGTGTTCAGTCGTGGCCAACTCTGAGATCTCACTGGACAGCAGCCAGCCAGGTTCCTCTGTCCACGGAATTTCCTAGGCAAGAATGCTCGTGTTGGTTGCCACTGCCTTCTCCAGTCTGCCTCATACATACTTGTAAAGATGTACTTTAACACTCCAAAAGCGCTGCATAATTAGAGTTCCCACCACCTATTATTTGTAAAGGTCACAGAACGACTGATAGGTTCTCTCAATATCAATGTATTGCTCAATCTGCCATATATCAAGGAGCCCAGAGAAGGAGCTGGCTGAGAAAGAGGTGCCTGTGGGGCGCAAGAAAGGTGCCCCATTAACCCACTGGCCTGTAGAAGCTTCAAGAGCTGCATCATTCAAAACACACATCACCTGGTACTCTCGGAGGGGATTATTCTAATTATTGCCTTCTCAAACTAGTGGGAACTCTAGAAATCCACTCCAATCCCTTCATTTTTGCAATAGCGTAACTGGCCCAGACTCGGGGGTTCTGAAGGCGCCCATGTCCTGAAAATAAAACTTTAAAGAAACAGAAAGAACTTAGATTTCACTTTCAGACTCCCCAAACCTGCCCATGTAAACCAGGGAGTTAAAAAACAAAAGGCAGACGTCCTCTCAGCGCACCAAGTTCAGCCTCCGGGCATCCTCCGCGCACTGTCGGGACAACCGAGCACAGACCTTTCTGTACCCGGGAGACTGATGCGCGAGGTCCCGCCGCCGGGAAACTCCTCGCGGGGAACCCGCGGCGCTCTGGAAGCGGCGGGAGCCGCAGACGCTCTGCCGCCCAGCATCGAGCCTCAGTTTCCCTACCTGGGAAATGGGCGTGACGCCACCGGCCCTGTCGCCCCCGCGGGGGAGAAAGTCTGATGAATGGGAACCACCTGGTGAGCGATCCCGCCTGTGCTGACCGCTCAATCTCCGGCCGCGGTCCCCGGGCAGGGGGCGCCCCCTCCCGCGATCGGATCCCACTCCCACCCCTCCCCAGCCGCCGACGATCCCCGCGCTCCGGGATCCCCAGCGGCCCGACGGTTACCAAGGTGCCCGGAGCCGCGCCCGCCGGGACGCCGGCTCCCGAGCCGTCCGCTACCGTAACGGGCGCCCGCCGGACGCCGCCTACCTTGGCCACCCAGCTGAACAATGGTGACATCGCGGGCCGGGCGGTGGCTCGTCGCCCGCCGCTCCCGCTCACTCCCGCCACCGGCCCGAGCGGCGGCGGGCAGCCAGGGGCGGGCTCGGGGCGCGGCGGGGCCCGGGCATGGCTCCCCCCGCGGCGGCGGCGGCGGCGGCGGCGACGGGCTCCTCCCCGCTCGTCACTGCCCGGAGAGGTCGCGCCCGCGGGGCTGCCCGGCCGGGAAAGGGAAGTGGGTGGGGAGAGCGGGGGAGGGGAGCGAGGGGCGGAGGGAGCGCGGCCGGCCCCGCCCCCGCCCCGCCCACCCCCACGCTGGGCTCGCGGCGGGAAGTTGGGACCCGCGGGGGTCGCCCTCCTCCGGGACTCCCCGGGCTGCGCCGCCCTCGGGGAGGAGCCGCAAACCCTCCGGGCTAGGCTTTCGAAGGCCTTCGGGATCTGTTTCGCCCAAGTTTGAAAACACCAGAAATGCCTCTCCCAGAGATTTGATGAAAGCCCCCAGAGCTGGAGCGAACACAAAGCCCGCCCAACTTTCCAGGGGTTACCCCCACCCCCGTAGCGCGGCTTCCTAAACGCTCCAGATTGCCGGTAACAAAAGGCCTAGTGTTTCCCTAACTCCTAATACCTTTATGTAATCAAAGGTGGTTTTCTTGTAGTCAGAAAACTCAGCTGTTGAGGCTAGAAAAGGGGCGGTCATGAGAAATGTTGGTTTCACCAGTTTTTTCTTCTCTCCCAAGGCAAGATGATAAGCGGTGTAGTCACTTTATTGCTACAAACGTTAAGCTGAGTTTCAAACTCAGACACCCAAGACTTGCACATAAAAAAAAAAGGCTAAAGGTCACATCGATAGTCAATGTGTAAATATTAATATATGTGTCATGTGGAGCCAGCCACTGAGTACCTCTGACCAAACAGCCACCCTAACTAGACTCAGAGTTTTCTTTCCTTTTGTCATATTAATTGTGCCCTGTCTTCATGGAGGGAGCTTCCTGGTGGCTTAGTGATTTAAAAAATCCACCTGTCAATGCAGGAGACATGAGCTTGATTCCCGGCTCAGGAAGATCCCCTGGAGGAGGGCACGGCAACCCACTCCAGTGTCCTGCTGGAGAATCCGTAACAATGGTGACATCGCGGGCCGGGCGGTGGCTCGTCGCCCGCCGCTCCCGCTCACTCCCGCCACCGGCCCGAGCGGCGGCGGGCAGCCAGGGGCGGGCTCGGGGCGCGGCGGGGCCCGGGCATGGCTCCCCCCGCGGCGGCGGCGGCGGCGGCGGCGACGGGCTCCTCCCCGCTCGTCACTGCCCGGAGAGGTCGCGCCCGCGGGGCTGCCCGGCCGGGAAAGGGAAGTGGGTGGGGAGAGCGGGGGAGGGGAGCGAGGGGCGGAGGGAGCGCGGCCGGCCCCGCCCCCGCCCCGCCCACCCCCACGCTGGGCTCGCGGCGGGAAGTTGGGACCCGCGGGGGTCGCCCTCCTCCGGGACTCCCCGGGCTGCGCCGCCCTCGGGGAGGAGCCGCAAACCCTCCGGGCTAGGCTTTCGAAGGCCTTCGGGATCTGTTTCGCCCAAGTTTGAAAACACCAGAAATGCCTCTCCCAGAGATCTGATGAAAGCCCCCAGAGCTGGAGCGAACACAAAGCCCGCCCAACTTTCCAGGGGTTACCCCCACCCCCGTAGCGCGGCTTCCTAAACGCTCCAGATTGCCGGTAACAAAAGGCCTAGTGTTTCCCTAACTCCTAATACCTTTATGTAATCAAAGGTGGTTTTCTTGTAGTCAGAAAACTCAGCTGTTGAGGCTAGAAAAGGGGCGGTCATGAGAAATGTTGGTTTCACCAGTTTTTTCTTCTCTCCCAAGGCAAGATGATAAGCGGTGTAGTCACTTTATTGCTACAAACGTTAAGCTGAGTTTCAAACTCAGACACCCAAGACTTGCACATAAAAAAAAAAGGCTAAAGGTCACATCGATAGTCAATGTGTAAATATTAATATATGTGTCATGTGGAGCCAGCCACTGAGTACCTCTGACCAAACAGCCACCCTAACTAGACTCAGAGTTTTCTTTCCTTTTGTCATATTAATTGTGCCCTGTCTTCATGGAGGGAGCTTCCTGGTGGCTTAGTGATTTAAAAAATCCACCTGTCAATGCAGGAGACATGAGCTTGATTCCCGGCTCAGGAAGATCCCCTGGAGGAGGGCACGGCAACCCACTCCAGTGTTCCTGCCTGGAGAATCCCGTGGGCAGAGGAGTCCGGCACACTACAGTCCATGAAGTCAAAAAAGAAATGGACATGACTTAGTGACTAAATAATAATAGTCTTCATGGGACGTTTTAACGGTGCTTCCTAAATGCCTGTCATCTGAGTCAGGTGGGTATATTCATTATCTACTGCTGCATGACAAATTACCCCAAAACTGGGAAACTGAGAACAACAGCTTCCACGGGTCAAAAATCCAACAGCATCTTACCAGGGCGCCTCTAGCTCAAGGTCTGTTAGCTAGGCTACTATCATCTCAAGACTGAACTGGGACTGAAGCATCCGTTTTTCAAGCCCCTCGACACACAGTTGTTTCCAGGATTCAGTTCCTTGTAGGCTCTCGGGCTCAGGGCCTCCGTGTCTTGCTGCGGCACGTGGTCCTCCCCATAGAGCTGCTCACAGAAGGACAGCCTCCATTCCCCAGGACAGATGATCCAAGAAAGAGCAGGTGTCCCTAGAAGGAAGACCGTGGTCTTGTACAGTAATCTCAGAAGTGACATCCCCAAACTTCGGGGCCACAGTCTAGTCCACACTCAAGGCAAGGGGCTTAC
Organism: Tragulus kanchil; assembly: GCA_022376925.1. NCBI lineage: Eukaryota > Metazoa > Chordata > Mammalia > Artiodactyla > Tragulidae > Tragulus > Tragulus kanchil. Next base: position 120,694,447 of record JAIOJX010000025.1, on the reverse strand, counting down.
ACAAGGGCATAAATACCAAAAGAGGACCACAGGGGAGCGACAAATGTCTTCTTTTATTTCTTCTCCCAGGTAGGGTCAAGACGGGAACAAGATAAATGATAAAAGCATGGTGAAAGTCAGGAGTGACATCATTCTAACAAAGCCTACTTGGGTACTTGAAAAAGGCCTTTGGGACATCTTTGTTGTTTAGCCGCTAAGTTGTGTTCGACTCTTTGGCGGCTCCAACTGTAGACCATCGGGCTCTTCTGTCCAAGGGACTTTCCAGGCAAGAATACTGGAGTGGGTTGCCATCTCCTTCTCCAGGGGATCTTCCCAACCCAGGGATCAAATCCAAGTTTCCTGCATCTCCTGCATTGGCAGGCAGACTCTTTACCACTGAGCCACTCCCAGAGCATCTTAGGCAAGTGCTATGCCTTCTTTCATTTCAACAGTGATGTTCCTAAAGAAATTAAGAGGCAAAGGCCCCCGACTCTTTACCACTGAGCCACTCCCAGAGCATCTTGCAGTACACGGCAACCCACTCCAGTGTTCCTGCCTGGAGAATCCCGTGGGCAGGGTGCACACTACAGTCCATGAAGTCAAAAAAGAAATGGACATGACTTAGTGACTAAATAATAATAGTCTTCATGGGACGTTTTAACGGTGCTTCCTAAATGCCTGTCATCTGAGTCAGGTGGGTATATTCATTATCTACTGCTGCATGACAAATTACCCCAAAACTGGGAAACTGAGAACAACAGCTTCCACAGGTCAAAATCCAACAGCATCTTACCAGGGCGCTCTAGCTCAAGGTCTGTTAGCTAGGCTACTATCATCTCAAGACTGAACTGGGACTGAAGCATCCGTTTTTCAAGCCCCTCGACACACAGTTGTTTCCAGGATTCAGTTCCTTGTAGGCTCTCGGGCTCAGGGCCTCCGTGTCTTGCTGCGGCACGTGGTCCTCCCCATAGAGCTGCTCACAGAAGGACAGCCTCCATTCCCCAGGACAGATGATCCAAGAAAGAGCAGGTGTCCCTAGAAGGAAGACCGTGGTCTTGTACAGTAATCTCAGAAGTGACATCCCCAAACTTCGGGGCCACAGTCTAGTCCACACTCAAGGCAAGGGGCTTACACAAGGGCATAAATACCAAAAGAGGACCACAGGGGAGCGACAAATGTCTTCTTTTATTTCTTCTCCCAGGTAGGGTCAAGACGGGAACAAGATAAATGATAAAAGCATGGTGAAAGTCAGGAGTGACATCATTCTAACAAAGCCTACTTGGGTACTTGAAAAAGGCCTTTGGGACATCTTTGTTGTTTAGCCGCTAAGTTGTGTTCGACTCTTTGGCGGCTCCAACTGTAGACCATCGGGCTCTTCTGTCCAAGGGACTTTCCAGGCAAGAATACTGGAGTGGGTTGCCATCTCCTTCTCCAGGGGATCTTCCCAACCCAGGGATCAAATCCAAGTTTCCTGCATCTCCTGCATTGGCAGGCAGACTCTTTACCACTGAGCCACTCCCAGAGCATCTTAGGCAAGTGCTATGCCTTCTTTCATTTCAACAGTGATGTTCCCTAAAGAAATTAAGAGGCGGAAAGGGGGAGTGAGTTTGCAGCCATCTAACCAAATCTTTCCATGTTATCACATTACTTCCTCAAGCAAGCAGACGAGATGGAAGCTGAGAGCTCCATTGAAGTGAGAGCCTTCATGGACCCCACAGACTTGCTACTCAGAGTGTGGTCCATGGGTCAGCTGCCTCAGCATCATCTGGCAATTTGTTAGAAATGCAGGTGCTCAGACCTTGCCCTAGTCCCATCCTACAGACTCAGAGACTTCATTTTACCATAACACCAGGAGGCTAGGATGCACATACAGTTTGACATGCACTAGAATGTGAGACTCACTGACATTGGTCTTAAAATAATGTAACCAACAGCTGAGAGACCAGCTAAAAGTATCCCTCATCCTTGTGACGCTGTGAATTAGCTCAGCAGAGAGACACCTTGAGAGCTAAGGGGAAGCAACATCACTTTGGGGGGAGTGGACGAGCAGCTGAGGACCAGGCATGACAAGCTGCACGGATGACCAATGTCAGCCTACACCATCACTCCAGTCCCCAGCCTGAGCTCTATGAAGACACCTAGGACTGAGAAGCAATTCAGGAGAAAGGATGAGGGTGAACCTGAATTACCTCAACTAGCTGACATAAACTTTCTGCTTCTTAGGCAGAAGGTGGGAAGGTAAAAAAAAAAAAAGAGAGAGAGAGAGCGAGAGAGAGAAATCGACCTTGGACATTGACTGGAAGGACAGATGCTGAAGCTCTAATACTTTGGCCATCTGATGGGAAGAGCCAACTCATTTTTTAAAAAACCCTGCATGTTGGAAAAGATTGAAGGCAGAAGGAGACAGGGACGACAGAGGAGAAGATGGTTGGATGGCATCACCAACTCAATGAACATGGGTTTGAGCAAATTCTGGGAGATGATGAAGGACAGGGAAGCCTGGCGTGCTACAGTCTATGAGGTGGCAAAGAATCAGACACTACTGAGCGACTGAACAAAAATAACAAAACTTTAAATTTAAAATGAAAACTGCACTTCTCTCAAAAAAAAATTAAGACTGAATCCTGAACATGACAGAAAGGAAAGCGGGTAGGCAGGTGAAATAAGGACATCCAGGCTTCATTGTTTAAACCTAGATCCGTGTACACATCAGGGTGGAGTCTCCTGCGGCTCCTGGTTTATACTTGCCTAAACTGTACATGATTTTAGACTCAGAAATGTCTCCATCTGCTCCAGCTCTCCCTGCTTAATCCAGGACTGGACAGAATCACTCATTTCATGGGAACCCAAGGATTTGATAGTAACATGTGGGGCTCTAAGGCTAATAAATCATACATATGTGGGTGCACACTCAGTCATGTCTGACTCTTTGCTACCCCGTGAACTGTAGCCCCAGGCACAAATATTGGAGTGAGTTGCCATTTCCTTCTCCAGGGAATCTTCTCAACCCAGAGATTGAACCCACATATCTGGCCTCTCCTGCATTGGCAGGTGGGTTCTTTAGCAGCTAAGTTCTTAATTCCCTGCCAACATATAGCTTGCCAACAGAAACTCTGTTATAATCTAGAAGTTCATTAAAGGGAAACTGTTAACATCAGATGACCTAACAGATCTCGCATTCAAAACCATTTTCCTTAAACTATTATTTCCTCCCACCTGAAAAATCTATTCTTCTCCAAGAAGCTCTATATTCCCCCAGGGAAGGGCTGAACGTAGAAGGGGTCTGGATAATTTCGAAGAGCTCCCTGGTGATGTGCTCTTTCAGCCAAAACTGAGAACACTTAGGGACCACAATCATTGCTCAGAGATGCTGATGTTTTCCAGCCCTGCTTTTCTATCAGAGTTATCTGTACCACCAAGGTGGGTGGGAGAGGAAGGAGGACAGGTGATCTGGCTGCTCTGTAGCAGGGTTGAATCCTCAAAGACCTTAGGGGGCAGGCAGGTCATACAAACGTGTGAGGAGGGCCAGGTGTCAGACAATGAGGAGGAACAAATGAACCGTGGCATCGTGGACAGTAAGGACTCAGTTATTAAAGCTATCCACACTGAGCAGAGTGTGCAAGCTCAACGAATTCAGCAGGGGAGGTACTACTGGTGCTGACCTCTGGACTTACTTAAAGCTTGGAGGGCTGTGTGTGTGTGAGAGAGAGAGAGAGAGGATTAGGTTATCCAAATAAGACTGAAAAGGTCTAGACAAGTAGGCTCTACAGAAAACCCACTGACCAGGTAGCTTTAAAAGGAAGCTTTAGTGTCTCACCATCTGTGTTTTCTGGAGACATTAAAGGAGCACAAAACAGGGAGGAAACTCAGGAATGAAAGAGGAGGTCATCAACTTGACCATAATCTCCCAAATAACCCTGACATTGCTGCCCTGTCTCCATATTCCTCCTTTGAAAAGGATCAACGGGGGACAGCAAAACCTCACGAGTTCAGGAGAAGCCGCTAACTGGCTCCTCTCCCCCAACTGAAAAGTCAAGAGCACAGAAGTTGGAAGCATGCAGAAGCATGACCTCACCCTGCAACCTGTTCCCCCAGCCACAAAACCAGATTAAAAATAGAGCCATTGTCACACCAACTCCAGGAGGAAACTCAATTTGGTTTCAAAAGAATGAGAACCACTTGGCACTCGGTAACTAGGATGCTGACAGCAGTTACAGGGTGTTTGGTTTTTCGCCCCCACACCACCATCCTATTCTGGAACACCAGCTGAGTGTCCTACAATTCAACTCAATTCTGATATGATCTCCCCCACCCTAACTTCAGACACCAACCTCAAGTGCAGACTGTCACCAGTGCTTCTGACCAGCTGGCTATAGATCAGAGGCTCCCATGGCCCTCTCCTTGGGTTCAATTCATTTGCTGAGTGGTGCACAGAACTCAGGGAAACATCTGACTTACTACATCACCAGTTATTATAAAAGGATGTAACTCAGAACAGCCAAATGAAAGAAAGCACAGGGCAAGTTATGGGGAAATGGCGTGAATCTTCCATGTGCTTTCGGGGAACACCACTCTCCAACTCTGTACCTGTTTACCAACCCAGAAGTTCTTCAAATCCCATCCTTCTGGGCTTTTTTTCCCCCAATTATTTTATTGTTTGGCTGTGGTGGGTGTTCATTGTTGCACTAAGACTTTCCTCTAGCTGCAAGGAGCAGGGGCTACTCTTCATTGTGGTGTGCAGGCTTCTCGTTGCAGGGCACAGGTTCTAGGAACACTGGCTCAGTACTTGTGGCACACAGGCTTAGTACGTGTGGCATGCGGGCTTAGTTGCTCTGTGACACGTGAGATCTTGCTGGACCAGGAACTGAACCTCTGTCCCTTGCATTGCAAGGCATATTCTTAACCACTGGACCACCACGGAAGCCCCTTCTGGGTCTCTATGGAGGCTTTATACACAGGCATGATTGATTACATCATTGACCTTTGGCTATTGTAATCATTCTCCAGCTCCTCTCCCTTCCACAGAGTTCAGTGGGGTGGGACTGAAAGTTTCAACCTCCTAATCACAAGGATGGTCCCCCTAGCAAGGAACCTCTATCCCTAAGAGACGTAGGGACTTTCCAAAAGTCGCCTCATTAACATAACAAAAAGACACCTTTATCACTCACTTCACAGGAAATTCCAAGGGTTTTAGGGGTTCTGTGTCTGGAAAGAACAAAGACCAAAAATAAGTATCTTATTATACATCACGATATCACAGCAACTGATCAAGAATTTATTCAGTTTGTGAATATTCATTAGCACCTATGGTGTAAAGCAACATGTGTCCTAGCAAGGAATAGCAAAACTGATTAGACCTGAAGCATGCCCTGAATAGGCAGCAGGGAAGAGTGGGAAATGGCTCCACGGAGTTCCAAAGGAAAGAAAAATGACTTCTGGCTGCAAAGGAGGAAGAAGAGTCCCAACGGGAAGGATTTTTAAAGAGCTGGACACGACTGAATGACTGAACTAAACTAAACTGAACCAATGAAGGAGTGGGCTTGCCACTGGCATGAAGGATTGGTGTTCATCTCCAGAAATCAAGCCTTACCAGGACCGACAGAAATCGGAGCTCACATTGCAGAAAGAGCAATTTAGTAAGTGGCAGCTTGGAGGTGTACAGTCATGCCTTACTGGCATAAAAGTTTGTTTCCAGAAAAAATATTTGCTAAGGCTAGTATCAAATCCAGAAAAGTCATGAAAAAAGTGTCTCTGTATGAACTAAAAATGTATTTCCATGAAAAAAACTTGTACCTGAATGTTCACAGTAGCATTATCTACTAAAAAGTAGAAACAGGGCTACTCTTCATTGTGGTGTGCAGGCTTCTCGTTGCAGGGCACAGGTTCTAGGAACACTGGCTCAGTACTTGTGGCACACAGGCTTAGTACGTGTGGCATGCGGGCTTAGTTGCTCTGTGACACGTGAGATCTTGCTGGACCAGGAACTGAACCTCTGTCCCTTGCATTGCAAGGCATATTCTTAACCACTGGACCACCACGGAAGCCCCTTCTGGGTCTCTATGGAGGCTTTATACACAGGCATGATTGATTACATCATTGACCTTTGGCTATTGTAATCATTCTCCAGCTCCTCTCCCTTCCACAGAGTTCAGTGGGGTGGGACTGAAAGTTTCAACCTCCTAATCACAAGGATGGTCCCCCTAGCAAGGAACCTCTATCCCTAAGAGACGTAGGGACTTTCCAAAAGTCGCCTCATTAACATAACAAAAAGACACCTTTATCACTCACTTCACAGGAAATTCCAAGGGTTTTAGGGGTTCTGTGTCTGGAAAGAACAAAGACCAAAAATAAGTATCTTATTATACATCACGATATCACAGCAACTGATCAAGAATTTATTCAGTTTGTGAATATTCATTAGCACCTATGGTGTAAAGCAACATGTGTCCTAGCAAGGAATAGCAAAACTGATTAGACCTGAAGCATGCCCTGAATAGGCAGCAGGGAAGAGTGGGAAATGGCTCCACGGAGTTCCAAAGGAAAGAAAAATGACTTCTGGCTGCAAAGGAGGAAGAAGAGTCCCAACGGGAAGGATTTTTAAAGAGCTGGACACGACTGAATGACTGAACTAAACTAAACTGAACCAATGAAGGAGTGGGCTTGCCACTGGCATGAAGGATTGGTGTTCATCTCCAGAAATCAAGCCTTACCAGGACCGACAGAAATCGGAGCTCACATTGCAGAAAGAGCAATTTAGTAAGTGGCAGCTTGGAGGTGTACAGTCATGCCTTACTGGCATAAAAGTTTGTTTCCAGAAAAAATATTTGCTAAGGCTAGTATCAAATCCAGAAAAGTCATGAAAAAAGTGTCTCTGTATGAACTAAAAATGTATTTCCATGAAAAAAACTTGTACCTGAATGTTCACAGTAGCATTATTCATAACGGCTAAAAAGTAGAAACAGCCCAAATGTACATTGACTGATGAATGGATAGTGTACCCACACAACAGAATATTTGGTCCTAAGAAGTGACAATGTACTGATGCATGCTACCACATAAACAGACCTTGAAAACATTATGCTAAATGAAAGAAGCCAGACACACAAAACTACATACTGTAGGTGATGGTGGTGGTTTAGTCGGTCAGTTGTGTCTGACTCTTTGCAATCCCATGGACTGGGGCCCACCAGGCCCCTCTGTCCATGGGATTCTACAGGCAAGAACACTGGAGTGGGTTGCCATGCCCTTCTCCAGGGGATCTTCCCAGCCCAGGGATGGAACCTAGGTCTTCTGAATTGCAGGAGGATTCTTTTTGCTGACTGAGCAGCCATGCTGAAACATATACTATATGGTTCCATTTATTAGAAATATCCAGAATAGACAATTCCAAAAAGACAGAAAGTAGATTCATGGTTTACAGGGATTGAGAAGAGGGTAAAATGGGAAATGACAGCTAATGATATGGGTTTCTTTTTTTTAGAGGTGATGAAAATATTTTGGGATTAGATATTGGCAACAGTTACACAACTTTGTGAATACACTAAATCCCTAAATTTCATGGCTTATGAATTACAGTTCAACATTTTAAATCCCTCTATGTGATGATGGTTTAGTGACTTTAGGTAAGTTAATTCCCTGAGCTTGTCTAATAATGGAAACTACACGTCAAAGAGCTAGTTTCAGGGTTAAACGGGATGCATATAAAGCACTCAGCCTGAATCCTTGCACATAGTAGGTGCTCAGGGAATGCTAGCTGATGTTGAGGGGAAGGAGGTGGAAGAGGTGGAGAGGAGGAGAGGGGAAGAAAGAAACCTTGGCGGCAGAAGCAGTGAGTGCTATAGGTTAGTGACAGTGCAGGTGCGATGGTTAATTTCCACCGATCATTACGAGCCACCCAGATAGCTGTTGCATCTGGGTGTGTCTGTGAGGGTATCTCTGGAAGAGATTAGCATTCGAATTGGTCGACTGAGTAAAGAAGATCATCCTCAGCAATATTCAGTGGACATAATCCCATCCTTTGAGGTCCTGAACAGAACAGAAAGATCCTGGAGGGAGAATACTCTCTCTCTTACTCTTTCTTGCCTGAGCTGTGCCCTCCATCTTCTCCTGCCCTGAGACCCCAGTGGTTCTCAGGCCTTTAGACCCAGACCAGGATGCACTTACACCACCCACCCTCCCGAGTCTCAGGCTTGTACTAAAATAGGCCACTGGTTTTCCTGGTTCTCCAGCTTCAGACAGCAGATCATGGGACTTCTTGGGCTCCATTCCACAAGAGCCAATTCCTCAGGATAATAAATCTCTCCTTGTATATTCTCTCTCATTAATCCTAAGGGTTCTGTTTCCCTGGAGAACGCTAATACAGCATGACTATTATAAATACAGAAACAGAACAAAAGTAATGGGCTGGAGATCTTAAGTTCATGGCTGGGTTTACAGACAAGCGGTTCAGAGTAAAGAAGAGATTGTGTGGTAGCCAAAACTAACTCTGGGACCATTTCCCCCTCCTGCTTCCCCGACATCTCTCAGTATTTCCCTCTTCCTTTTTATGGGTTGCTCGTCTAGCAGTATGACTGCTCCATTTGTTACTTTCACTCTATAAGCCATGTCACGGATTGTCCAAGTCTCGCTGGTAAATTCCCTTCATTCTGGGCAGAAACTTGGTTTGCACAAGCATTGCTAGCCTGTCACACTTTCAGAAAGTTCAGATATTCCTCCTTTGGAAATGGATCCTGCTCGCTCACACTGCTAATCTGGTGTTTCTCTACCTTGAACATCCTGTATCTCATCGTGTGTACTAAGTCAATTCAGTCGTGTCCAACTCTAAGGGTTTGTTACTTTATTATTTCTTTTCTTTCATGGTATGCTAAAACACTTAACGTGTTATTTTACCCTCTTTCCTTGGCGGCAGAAGCAGTGAGTGCTATAGGTTAGTGACAGTGCAGGTGCGATGGTTAATTTCCACCGATCATTACGAGCCACCCAGATAGCTGTTGCATCTGGGTGTGTCTGTGAGGGTATCTCTGGAAGAGATTAGCATTCGAATTGGTCGACTGAGTAAAGAAGATCATCCTCAGCAATATTCAGTGGACATAATCCCATCCTTTGAGGTCCTGAACAGAACAGAAAGATCCTGGAGGGAGAATACTCTCTCTCTTACTCTTTCTTGCCTGAGCTGTGCCCTCCATCTTCTCCTGCCCTGAGACCCCAGTGGTTCTCAGGCCTTTAGACCCAGACCAGGATGCACTTACACCACCCACCCTCCCGAGTCTCAGGCTTGTACTAAAATAGGCCACTGGTTTTCCTGGTTCTCCAGCTTCAGACAGCAGATCATGGGACTTCTTGGGCTCCATTCCACAAGAGCCAATTCCTCAGGATAATAAATCTCTCCTTGTATATTCTCTCTCATTAATCCTAAGGGTTCTGTTTCCCTGGAGAACGCTAATACAGCATGACTATTATAAATACAGAAACAGAACAAAAGTAATGGGCTGGAGATCTTAAGTTCATGGCTGGGTTTACAGACAAGCGGTTCAGAGTAAAGAAGAGATTGTGTGGTAGCCAAAACTAACTCTGGGACCATTTCCCCCTCCTGCTTCCCCGACATCTCTCAGTATTTCCCTCTTCCTTTTTATGGGTTGCTCGTCTAGCAGTATGACTGCTCCATTTGTTACTTTCACTCTATAAGCCATGTCACGGATTGTCCAAGTCTCGCTGGTAAATTCCCTTCATTCTGGGCAGAAACTTGGTTTGCACAAGCATTGCTAGCCTGTCACACTTTCAGAAAGTTCAGATATTCCTCCTTTGGAAATGGATCCTGCTCGCTCACACTGCTAATCTGGTGTTTCTCTACCTTGAACATCCTGTATCTCATCGTGTGTACTAAGTCAATTCAGTCGTGTCCAACTCTAAGGGTTTGTTACTTTATTATTTTTCTTTTCTTTCATGGTATGCTAAAACACTTAAGTCGTGTCCTACTCTCTGTGACCCTATGGACTGTAGTGCGCCAGGCTCCTGTCCATGGGATTCTCCAGGAAAGAATACTGGAGTGGGTTGCCATGCCCTTCTCCAGGGGATTTCCTGACCCAAGGAACCTGCATCTCTTATGTCTCCTGCGCTGGCAGGTGGGTTCTTTACCACTAGCACCACCTGGGAAGCCCTCTGTGTCTCATTAACTTGTTTACATCTCTTGCTTTCTCTTAAGCACAAACATATACTCACATTCTAAATGATTCAAAATGGAGTGTTTGGGTGGCAAGACTGAGGATCTGAAGATCAGCCTCAGAGAAAAGGATGCTCAATAAATTGGTGAATGAAAGAAAGAAAGAACAGAGTGGAAGAATAAATCTTATGAAGACATTTAGAGGTAGGCGACAATTTCAGGGAAATAGCTGAAGAACACTCTACTTCAAAACAGTTGTGTCGATGCTTATGTTAAGGTCTCTAATATTGTATTTTGATTTTGTGCATCAAGTTGTAGTTTCTTGTTAGAACAACAGCAAGCAAATCTAAAAGAACATTTTTAGTGTTCTTAAGCTCCAGCCACCTTCACTAAACTGCAAAATTAAAAGCTGGCTGAGTGGGGGTTTCTCTGGTGGTCCAGTGGCTAAGACTCCAGACTCCCAATACAGGGGGCCTGGGTTTGATCTCTGGTCAGAGAGCTAGAGCCCACATACTGCAACTAAGACCCAGCAGAGTCAAATAAATACATAAATATTTTGAAAAAAAAAAAAAAAAGCTGGCTGAGAATTCCCTGGTGGTCCAGTGCTTAGGACTTCCCTGGTGGCTTGGATGGTAAAGAATCTGCCTGCAATGCAGGAGACTCAAATTTGATCTCTGGTTTGGGAAGATCCCCTGGACAAGGGAATGGCAACCTACTCTAGTATTCTTGCCTGGAAAATCCCATGCACAGAGGATTGGGGGCGGGGAGGGGAGTGGGCAGTCCATGGGGCTGCAAAGAGTCAGACGTGACTGAGCAACTTACACTTTCTTCTCCTTTCCAGTGGTGAGGACTTGGTGCTTTCACTGCCAAGGGCCTAGGCTCGATCCCCAGTCAGGGACCTCATGCTATTCCAGAAGGCCAAAAGAAAAAGAAGCTAGATGAAGCCCAGCTAGAAATTCTACGTCTTGCCCTGTGAAAAGGGAGTTACTGAATGTAATTCTGGTGCTCTAGAGGGAACCAAACAGCAACAAAAACCGCCAAAGCTCACACCAGTGAACTTTTTGGAGATGCCTTTTTTGCTCTCTGAACTCAGCAGTCTTATTAAAACAGAAACTTACTTTATGACACAAAGTTCTCCCTTCAGTAGAAATAACAATCAATGTATGCCATTGTGACATTTCACAACTAGCTAAATTAATATATTTTGCTATTTAAAAATCTGTTCTCATCTCAATATTTCGCTTAATGTATACAGTAACTGTGTTCACTCTTTAGCTGGTAAGACATTCCAAAAATAGGACCAGTGTTTTCTATTTTAGCTCCGTCTATAAAGTTTAAGCAAATAATCTTCTTTCCAAAGTACTGCACACACATGTTTCAAATTCATGGAAAAACCCAGTGGCAATGAGCTCAGATGCTAAAAAAATTTTTTTAAGGTTTCTTGTTAGAACAACAGCAAGCAAATCTAAAAGAACATTTTTAGTGTTCTTAAGCTCCAGCCACCTTCACTAAACTGCAAAATTAAAAGCTGGCTGAGTGGGGGTTTCTCTGGTGGTCCAGTGGCTAAGACTCCAGACTCCCAATACAGGGGGCCTGGGTTTGATCTCTGGTCAGAGAGCTAGAGCCCACATACTGCAACTAAGACCCAGCAGAGTCAAATAAATACATAAATATTTTGAAAAAAAAAAAAAAAGCTGGCTGAGAATTCCCTGGTGGTCCAGTGCTTAGGACTTCCCTGGTGGCTTGGATGGTAAAGAATCTGCCTGCAATGCAGGAGACTCAAATTTGATCTCTGGTTTGGGAAGATCCCCTGGACAAGGGAATGGCAACCTACTCTAGTATTCTTGCCTGGAAAATCCCATGCACAGAGGATTGGGGGCGGGGAGGGGAGTGGGCAGTCCATGGGGCTGCAAAGAGTCAGACGTGACTGAGCAACTTACACTTTCTTCTCCTTTCCAGTGGTGAGGACTTGGTGCTTTCACTGCCAAGGGCCTAGGCTCGATCCCCAGTCAGGGACCTCATGCTATTCCAGAAGGCCAAAAGAAAAAGAAGCTAGATGAAGCCCAGCTAGAAATTCTACGTCTTGCCCTGTGAAAAGGGAGTTACTGAATGTAATTCTGGTGCTCTAGAGGGAACCAAACAGCAACAAAAACCGCCAAAGCTCACACCAGTGAACTTTTTGGAGATGCCTTTTTTGCTCTCTGAACTCAGCAGTCTTATTAAAACAGAAACTTACTTTATGACACAAAGTTCTCCCTTCAGTAGAAATAACAATCAATGTATGCCATTGTGACATTTCACAACTAGCTAAATTAATATATTTTGCTATTTAAAAATCTGTTCTCATCTCAATATTTCGCTTAATGTATACAGTAACTGTGTTCACTCTTTAGCTGGTAAGACATTCCAAAAATAGGACCAGTGTTTTTCTATTTTTAGCTCCGTCTATAAAGTTTAAGCAAATAATCTTCTTTCCAAAGTACTGCACACACATGTTTCAAATTCATGGAAAAACCCAGTGGCAATGAGCTCATAAAAGCAAACAGTGAAAAGTTGGAGTCAAAAGATTTTTGATATCCTCACCCTGTATTACAACTAAACACAGATGCTCAGATTTTAACTCAGACATTTTAATTATAATTTCTAATAGGAACATGAAAAACACCACTTTGTATAGCACTAATTTTGCTGAAAAATAACTTTTTTTCTACACCAAAAGCTATGCTTCTCCTTAAAAATTAGATTGAAAAACATCAATTCCTCTTTCCTAGTCAAATATATTAGAGAATAAAAATCAAACCAAGATTTCCTTTTGCCCTTTTTTCATACTAAATCATAATTTCCTTTTCCTCCCGAAAAGGCAGTTTAGTTTACCCTTGACTAGAGTGACTTCCCTCTTCCAAAACAATTCATTCACTTTCCTCTAGTTCTTTAAACGTGTTGTATTTCAATCCAGCAACCACACTCACTAGTTATCTAAGTTGAAACTTATGTCCACACAAAAGCCCGCACACCAATGCTTATATCAGCTTTATTTATAATTACCCAAACTTGGAATAAACCAGCATGGCCTTTAGTAGGTGAATGGATAAAAACTGTGGTACACACAGAGAGTGGACTATGACTCAGTGTTAGAAAGACATGAGTGATCAGGCCATCAAAAGACACAGAGGAACCTTAAATACACATTACCAAATGAAAGAAAAGGCTGAAAAGGCCACATACTGTATGATTCCAACTATATATAACATTCTGAAAAAAGCAAAACTATAGAGACAGTAAAAAGATCAGTGGTTCCCCAGGTGTGAGGACGGGAGAGAAGGGGTGAGCAGACAAAGCACAGGGGATTCTTAGGGCCCTGATAATACTTTGTATGATACTGTAATGATGAATGGCTCAGTGGTAAAGAATCCACCTGCAATGCAGGAGATGTGGGTTTGATCCCTGGGTCAGGAAGATCCCCTGGAGAAGGAAATGGCAACCCACTCCAATATTTTTGCCTGAGAAATCCCATGGACAGAGGAGTCTGGCTACTACAGTCCATGGGGTCGCATAGAGTCAGACATGACTTAGAAACTAAACACAACAACATAATGATGAATCCGAGTCATTATACATTTGACCAAACGTATAAAATCTACAACACTGACACTGAATCCTAATGTAAAATTCTCAACTATAAGTGACAATGATGTGTCAGTGAAGGTTTGTCAATCACTGATTCAATGGACATGAGTTTGAGCAAATTCAGGAAGATGGTGAAGGACAGGGCAGCCTGGTGTGCTGTATTCCTGTGGGGGTGCGAAGGGTCAGAGACAACTTAGCAACTGAACAGCAATAACTGTATCACTCTGGAGAGGGAATGCTGATAAGGGGGAGGCCATGCATGTGTTGGGGCAGGAACCAATTCTGCTCGATTTTGCTGTGAACTTCAGTCAGTTCAGTTCAATCTGCCCTTAAAAATCTTCTGAAAGGGGCTTTCCTAGCAGCTCAATGGTAAAGAGTTTGCCTGCCAATGCAGGAGACACAAGTTCAACACCTGAATCAGGAAGATCTCACATGCTGTGGAACAACTAAGCCCATAAGCCACAAATATGGAGCCAGTGCTCTAGAGCCTTAGAGCCGCAACTGCTGAAGCCCATGTGCCCTAGAGCCTGAGTTCCACAACAAGAGAGCCACTGCAACAAGAAGCCCGCTCACCCCAACTAGAGAGTAGCCCCCACTTCCTGCAACTAGAGAAGAGCCTGCGGTAGCAGTGAAAACCCAGAAGAGCCAAAAATAAATAAATAATTTTTTTTAATCTTCTGGAAAAAAAGTTTTAAGCATCACTTAAACTCTGTCAATGTTCTCAGTGTTTTGTGGGCATGCGTCCATATTTTGGAATCAGAACTGCACCTAAGAACTATAGAGACAGTAAAAGATCAGTGGTTCCCCAGGTGTGAGGACGGAGAGCAGGGGTGAGCAGACAAAGCACAGGGGATTCTTAGGGCCCTGATAATACTTTGTATGATACTGTAATGATGAATGGCTCAGTGGTAAAGAATCCACCTGCAATGCAGGAGATGTGGGTTTGATCCCTGGGTCAGGAAGATCCCCTGGAGAAGGAAATGGCAACCCACTCCAATATTTTTGCCTGAGAAATCCCATGGACAGAGGAGTCTGGCTACTACAGTCCATGGGGTCGCATAGAGTCAGACATGACTTAGAAACTAAACACAACAACATAATGATGAATCCGAGTCATTATACATTTGACCAAACGTATAAAATCTACAACACTGACACTGAATCCTAATGTAAAATTCTCAACTATAAGTGACAATGATGTGTCAGTGAAGGTTTGTCAATCACTGATTCAATGGACATGAGTTTGAGCAAATTCAGGAAGATGGTGAAGGACAGGGCAGCCTGGTGTGCTGTATTCCTGTGGGGGTGCGAAGGGTCAGAGACAACTTAGCAACTGAACAGCAATAACTGTATCACTCTGGAGAGGGAATGCTGATAAGGGGGAGGCCATGCATGTGTTGGGGCAGGAACCAATTCTGCTCGATTTTGCTGTGAACTTCAGTCAGTTCAGTTCAATCTGCCCTTAAAAATCTTCTGAAAGGGGCTTTCCTAGCAGCTCAATGGTAAAGAGTTTGCCTGCCAATGCAGGAGACACAAGTTCAACACCTGAATCAGGAAGATCTCACATGCTGTGGAACAACTAAGCCCATAAGCCACAAATATGGAGCCAGTGCTCTAGAGCCTTAGAGCCGCAACTGCTGAAGCCCATGTGCCCTAGAGCCTGAGTTCCACAACAAGAGAGCCACTGCAACAAGAAGCCCGCTCACCCCAACTAGAGAGTAGCCCCCACTTCCTGCAACTAGAGAAGAGCCTGCGGTAGCAGTGAAAACCCAGAAGAGCCAAAAATAAATAAATAATTTTTTTTAATCTTCTGGAAAAAAAGTTTTAAGCATCACTTAAACTCTGTCAATGTTCTCAGTGTTTTGTGGGCATGCGTCCATATTTTGGATCAGAACTGCACACTAAGTACTGAGAAACAGGTAAAGTGCCTCTTCTACGTTAGGTTCCTATGCCTGGTACACAGCCACGCACATCTGCACGGTCACACAAAAACATTCATATCCGTTTCCTCACCAGAGCTTGAGAGTCTGACAAAATGTCCACCAAACCATGTTCTCCAAGCCTGGCTCTGCTCTGCAGCGTTTCTGGGTGCACAGGACAAACATGCTTTCCAGAAGCTAAGATCCATGTGCTGTGTTCTTAGGTCCATGCCTCTCCCCAAACTTTTGAAATAAAAGGTCTCTCTGGGCTCACTGCTTAGCAAAAGAATGCATAAGTTGTAAAAATAAACCAGCCCCTGCATCCGGGTCTCTACACACAAGGTAGAGAACGTATCTCACTTAGGTTGGCTTTGGCAAGTGATGCAAAGGCTGAGAACATACAAGGAGGAGGAAGTGGCTTCTCCTTCTTGTCTGTGTTGGAATCACCTTCTGTTTCTCAAATGCTTATCAGTGGAGAAGCCTGAAACATGGCTCTCCTCATCTGGGGCTTTTCAAACATGGTACAGCTTACACTCTGGGTGCGGTAAAGGTGGATTCAATCTTCAGATGAGGGTCAGGATTCATCTAAAATGGTCAGATGGATTTGCACCCAGCCCTTTGGAGCCTTCCTCTGTGTGGAGGCAGTGTGGTTTTGGAGGCAGCCTAGCAGGAGGAACAGGGTGTTGGGTGTCCAGGTGTGCACAATGCGTCAGGGGTGGATTTGCACCCACCTTGACTTCTCTGTGTGCAGGGGCCTAAAAGGTTCCACAACAATGAAGAAAGGCCAGTGCTCTAGAGCCTTAGAGCCGCAACTGCTGAAGCCCATGTGCCCTAGAGCCTGAGTTCCACAACAAGAGAGCCACTGCAACAAGAAGCCCGCTCACCCCAACTAGAGTAGCCCCACTTCCTGCAACTAGAGAAGAGCCTGCGGTAGCAGTGAAAACCCAGAAGAGCCAAAAATAAATAAATAATTTTTTTTAATCTTCTGGAAAAAAAGTTTTAAGCATCACTTAAACTCTGTCAATGTTCTCAGTGTTTTGTGGGCATGCGTCCATATTTTGGATCAGAACTGCACACTAAGTACTGAGAAACAGGTAAAGTGCCTCTTCTACGTTAGGTTCCTATGCCTGGTACACAGCCACGCACATCTGCACGGTCACACAAAAACATTCATATCCGTTTCCTCACCAGAGCTTGAGAGTCTGACAAAATGTCCACCAAACCATGTTCTCCAAGCCTGGCTCTGCTCTGCAGCGTTTCTGGGTGCACAGGACAAACATGCTTTCCAGAAGCTAAGATCCATGTGCTGTGTTCTTAGGTCCATGCCTCTCCCCAAACTTTTGAAATAAAAGGTCTCTCTGGGCTCACTGCTTAGCAAAAGAATGCATAAGTTGTAAAAATAAACCAGCCCCTGCATCCGGGTCTCTACACACAAGGTAGAGAACGTATCTCACTTAGGTTGGCTTTGGCAAGTGATGCAAAGGCTGAGAACATACAAGGAGGAGGAAGTGGCTTCTCCTTCTTGTCTGTGTTGGAATCACCTTCTGTTTCTCAAATGCTTATCAGTGGAGAAGCCTGAAACATGGCTCTCCTCATCTGGGGCTTTTCAAACATGGTACAGCTTACACTCTGGGTGCGGTAAAGGTGGATTCAATCTTCAGATGAGGGTCAGGATTCATCTAAAATGGTCAGATGGATTTGCACCCAGCCCTTTGGAGCCTTCCTCTGTGTGGAGGCAGTGTGGTTTTGGAGGCAGCCTAGCAGGAGGAACAGGGTGTTGGGTGTCCAGGTGTGCACAGCTAGCTTCGACCTGCTCACAACTGGCTGTGTGACCTCAGGCAGCTCACGTTGCATTTCAGGACCTGTTTCCACCTTGTACATTTCTTTATACTTTTAAAATTGATTTTGCCTTTTGTCCATGCCATGTGACATGTGGGATCTTAGTTTCCCCACCAGGGATTGAACCCACACCCCCTGCATTGGGAGCACAGAGTCCCAACCACTGGACCACCAGGGAAGTCCCCACCTTGTAAATTTCGAAGGTTAGACATATGATCAGGTTCATTCTAACCTTTCCTCAGGAGCACAGTGGAATATCTTATAATTTAAATGCCCATAATGGGTAGCTCAGGGTCAAAGTAGAACTAAAGTATACCTGCTCCCCAGTGTCCATTCATAATGTCAGGAGGGCACCAATTTGGACTTTTTTTTTTTAACCTACAGTTAGTTTCTTACCTCAGGGGAGAAGATGACAAGAAATGCCTATAACACAAACACAGGGGTGACTTGCCTCCTGTCTGAGGTACCCCTTCTCCAAGATCAAGGGTCAGAAAGGAGCAACATCCACTGAGCACATATTATAAGCCATGTGTTTTAGATAGTCACATTAATTCTCACAAATCCAAAGCCATGGGGACTGCCCTCCTAGAGCCTTGTGGGTCAGACCTCTCCCTGCTAAGCTGCAGCAGCAGGACTTCTGTCCCACTGTGTCCAGAAGGTGGGACCTCAAATCTCACCCATATCTGATTTGGATGATACTTAGATGAGACTTTGGACTTTGGAGTTGACGATGGGATGTAATGAATGAATTTATTAAACTAAGAATGACGCTGAAATTTGGGGCGATCAGAGCAAAGGCTGGAACATACAAGGAGGAGGAAGTGGCTTCTCCTTCTTGTCTGTGTTGGAATCACCTTCTGTTTCTCAAATGCTTATCAGTGGAGAAGCCTGAAACATGGCTCTCCTCATCTGGGGCTTTTCAAACATGGTACAGCTTACACTCTGGGTGCGGTAAAGGTGGATTCAATCTTCAGATGAGGGTCAGGATTCATCTAAAATGGTCAGATGGATTTGCACCCAGCCCTTTGGAGCCTTCCTCTGTGTGGAGGCAGTGTGGTTTTGGAGGCAGCCTAGCAGGAGGAACAGGGTGTTGGGTGTCCAGGTGTGCACAGCTAGCTTCGACCTGCTCACAACTGGCTGTGTGACCTCAGGCAGCTCACGTTGCATTTCAGGACCTGTTTCCACCTTGTACATTTCTTTATACTTTTAAAATTGATTTTGCCTTTTGTCCATGCCATGTGACATGTGGGATCTTAGTTTCCCCACCAGGGATTGAACCCACACCCCCTGCATTGGGAGCACAGAGTCCCAACCACTGGACCACCAGGGAAGTCCCCACCTTGTAAATTTCGAAGGTTAGACATATGATCAGGTTCATTCTAACCTTTCCTCAGGAGCACAGTGGAATATCTTATAATTTAAATGCCCATAATGGGTAGCTCAGGGTCAAAGTAGAACTAAAGTATACCTGCTCCCCAGTGTCCATTCATAATGTCAGGAGGGCACCAATTTGGACTTTTTTTTTTTAACCTACAGTTAGTTTCTTACCTCAGGGGAGAAGATGACAAGAAATGCCTATAACACAAACACAGGGGTGACTTGCCTCCTGTCTGAGGTACCCCTTCTCCAAGATCAAGGGTCAGAAAGGAGCAACATCCACTGAGCACATATTATAAGCCATGTGTTTTAGATAGTCACATTAATTCTCACAAATCCAAAGCCATGGGGACTGCCCTCCTAGAGCCTTGTGGGTCAGACCTCTCCCTGCTAAGCTGCAGCAGCAGGACTTCTGTCCCACTGTGTCCAGAAGGTGGGACCTCAAATCTCACCCATATCTGATTTGGATGATACTTAGATGAGACTTTGGACTTTGGAGTTGACGATGGGATGTAATGAATGAATTTATTATAAAATACCTGAATTTGGGGGCGATCAGAGACAGAATGCTATAGGAATGAACGTCTGCATCCTCCCCAAATTCTTATGTTAAAACCAAATCCCCTGGAGCCTCTGGAGGCGATTAGGTCATGAAGGTGAAGCCTTCATGAGTGGCATTATTGTCCTTATCACAGAGACCCCAGAGAGATCTTTCTTCCCTTCCCCTGTGTGAGGTTACAGCAAAAAGACAGCCATCTAGGAACCAGGAAGCCAGCTCTTACCAAATAACGCATCTGCCAGCTGGGACATCCCAGCCTCTAGAGCTGTGAGAAATACACTGCTGCTGTTTATAAGCAACTCAAGTCTGTCGTATTTTTGTTATAGCAGCTCGAACAGACTAAGACTAACAATAGTAACAGAGCACGATGTGTCTGGAGTGGCTACTTGTCTACCAGACATTGCCAACACCAGCCATCCTTTGACGTGCGCTCGTTAAGGATCAGACATCGTTCTAAGCATTTATAGGACAGGAGGCCAGGACCAGGATTACTCTTTTCCAATGGGAAACCACCGAAAGGGCAGAACCAGGATTCAGGTTCAAGCACTATGCCAACCTAACCACTTTACTACCCTAATTATCATTTCAAAATTCTGAAGCAGGCTGTTACTTACTCCTTTGCAAACAAGGAAGCAGAGGCTGATCAAGGTAAGATCAACCATTCACCAAGGGTCTGACTTGGGCAGAGGCAGAAGGCAAATGGCCCTAAGTGCTGTCAACACAGGACTCCGAGCTCTAAGGTTTCAGGGATCTAGTCTGGCCAAGAGGGCTTCTACGATAGTATCAGTGAAAATTAGACAGAAGCAGATGGATTCAAGACACATTCTGGAAACAGAGCCAACAGAGCTTGCAAATAGATAGAAGGTAGGGTATGAGTGAAAGAATCAAGGATGACCTTAGATTCAAAAGATCTGAGTAAGGAACTGCTTACAATTGCTTCTCCAACACTTTACAATTTATCTTGAATTTTTTAGCTTCACAGATCTCCAAGGGGCAATGTAAGGGGGACAGAAGGTCACAACATAGTGACCTTCTATAAGGAGCAGTCTGTCAGCCTGGAACTGAGACCCTGTATCTCTCCCGGAGGTCAGCTCTGTGTTCCCTTTGCTTGGGAAGGCATCTGGACCCTTGGCCTCTGGCTGCCGAGTGGTCCTTAAGCACCATATCCAGTCAGCTGTTTGTGAAACGAGATATTCAGAGACATAACTACCACTCGTTTTCAGTAACAGCAACAAAACTACTAACACACACAATAAATTCCAACTCCTGTCAAGCTATACTGTATCTCTCCCGGAGGTCAGCTCTTACCAAATAACGCATCTGCCAGCTGGGACATCCCAGCCTCTAGAGCTGTGAGAAATACACTGCTGCTGTTTATAAGCAACTCAAGTCTGTCGTATTTTTGTTATAGCAGCTCGAACAGACTAAGACTAACAATAGTAACAGAGCACGATGTGTCTGGAGTGGCTACTTGTCTACCAGACATTGCCAACACCAGCCATCCTTTGACGTGCGCTCGTTAAGGATCAGACATCGTTCTAAGCATTTATAGGACAGGAGGCCAGGACCAGGATTACTCTTTTCCAATGGGAAACCACCGAAAGGGCAGAACCAGGATTCAGGTTCAAGCACTATGCCAACCTAACCACTTTACTACCCTAATTATCATTTCAAAATTCTGAAGCAGGCTGTTACTTACTCCTTTGCAAACAAGGAAGCAGAGGCTGATCAAGGTAAGATCAACCATTCACCAAGGGTCTGACTTGGGCAGAGGCAGAAGGCAAATGGCCCTAAGTGCTGTCAACACAGGACTCCGAGCTCTAAGGTTTCAGGGATCTAGTCTGGCCAAGAGGGCTTCTACGATAGTATCAGTGAAAATTAGACAGAAGCAGATGGATTCAAGACACATTCTGGAAACAGAGCCAACAGAGCTTGCAAATAGATAGAAGGTAGGGTATGAGTGAAAGAATCAAGGATGACCTTAGATTCAAAAGATCTGAGTAAGGAACTGCTTACAATTGCTTCTCCAACACTTTACAATTTATCTTGAATTTTTTAGCTTCACAGATCTCCAAGGGGCAATGTAAGGGGGACAGAAGGTCACAACATAGTGACCTTCTATAAGGAGCAGTCTGTCAGCCTGGAACTGAGACCCTGTATCTCTCCCGGAGGTCAGCTCTGTGTTCCCTTTGCTTGGGAAGGCATCTGGACCCTTGGCCTCTGGCTGCCGCGAGTGGTCCTTAAGCACCATATCCAGTCAGCTGTTTGTGAAACGAGATATTCAGAGACATAACTACCACTCGTTTTCAGTAACAGCAACAAAACTACTAACACACACAATAAATTCCAACTCCTGATCTAGAAAGCTTATTATCTCCTGGAACTAGGCAACCACAGAGCAAACCTGCAGGCTTCTCAAGTGATCTAGACTGACCTCAGCCATCTACCAGAACTTTGTACAGAATCCCAGGCTGCCTTATAAAGCGGCTTTAATTTATAAGACATTAGAAGCAAGATGAGAATTCATGCGTATTACTTAACCACGCAGACATTTTAAAATAATCAATGTTAGTCCAAATTTCAAATGTGTTTCCTATTTTCTCAGCATTCCACTTCACTCTCCATCTTCTCTTGATGATCGCCTCTGGCTTCCAGGACCTCTTCAAGGCTTCTATCTCATTCCTGCAAGACTGGAAAGAACCCGCAGGCGGAGCTCTTGACCTGACCCTGGCCTTTTCTCCTTTATGCTTTACTGTTTCCTGTCTCCCGGTTCTCTGCAGGAGCAGATCTTGTCCACACATTATCCGACGTAGAAGCCTGAATCTGGAAGCGGGGTAGAACCAGGGGACAGCTCGGGAAAGTAAGAAGGAACATGACCCACTTTATATTTGAGTGGAATGTTCATTATAGCTGACTAAAGTGTCGTTGTAATAACTAACTTACGTGACTGGAGCACGACCTGGAAGCCGCAGGACCTCGTGCAAAGTGGGCAGGCTCAGGTCAGACAACGCTGGGCAGGGTCTCAGCACAGCTGGCTGTGAACCTGGGCACTCAGGCAAGTTTACTTGACATCCAGGTCCTATTTCCACAACCATAAAATGGAGGTAACACCCATCCTGTGGCATTTGAAGTGATCAAAAACACTCCGGCATAGCACAAGGCAACCAATCAATAAGTCACAGTGTTTATAGCATTTCCTAATTTATAATGGACTTTTGCATACACGGTTTCACTTCTTACTAGCCAGAGTAAATCCAAGCCTTCCATTTTTGGCTAAGGCAGCACCCCGATGTTCTTCTAATATCAGAGTGCCAAATATTTTTCACCCTGACTTCCTTCTTGTGCTAGCTCTAATCTACTGAGAGCAGAAATCTAGCACTTGGTGGTGACAGAGAGGCTCTGTCTGGGCTCACTGGTGACTTCCTGGGGCAGGAGTGTGGTCAAGACTGCACTCACTTTCCAACCCTCCAGCCTCTTGATAGAAAGCTTATTATCTCCTGGAACTAGGCAACCACAGAGCAAACCTGCAGGCTTCTCAAGTGATCTAGACTGACCTCAGCCATCTACCAGAACTTTGTACAGAATCCCAGGCTGCCTTATAAAGCGGCTTTAATTTATAAGACATTAGAAGCAAGATGAGAATTCATGCGTATTACTTAACCACGCAGACATTTTAAAATAATCAATGTTAGTCCAAATTTCAAATGTGTTTCCTATTTTCTCAGCATTCCACTTCACTCTCCATCTTCTCTTGATGATCGCCTCTGGCTTCCAGGACCTCTTCAAGGCTTCTATCTCATTCCTGCAAGACTGGAAAGAACCCGCAGGCGGAGCTCTTGACCTGACCCTGGCCTTTTCTCCTTTATGCTTTACTGTTTCCTGTCTCCCGGTTCTCTGCAGGAGCAGATCTTGTCCACACATTATCCGACGTAGAAGCCTGAATCTGGAAGCGGGGTAGAACCAGGGGACAGCTCGGGAAAGTAAGAAGGAACATGACCCACTTTATATTTGAGTGGAATGTTCATTATAGCTGACTAAAGTGTCGTTGTAATAACTAACTTACGTGACTGGAGCACGACCTGGAAGCCGCAGGACCTCGTGCAAAGTGGGCAGGCTCAGGTCAGACAACGCTGGGCAGGGTCTCAGCACAGCTGGCTGTGAACCTGGGCACTCAGGCAAGTTTACTTGACATCCAGGTCCTATTTCCACAACCATAAAATGGAGGTAACACCCATCCTGTGGCATTTGAAGTGATCAAAAACACTCCGGCATAGCACAAGGCAACCAATCAATAAGTCACAGTGTTTATAGCATTTCCTAATTTATAATGGACTTTTGCATACACGGTTTCACTTCTTACTAGCCAGAGTAAATCCAAGCCTTCCATTTTTGGCTAAGGCAGCACCCCGATGTTCTTCTAATTGCAGAGTGCCAAATATTTTTCACCCTGACTTCCTTCTTGTGCTAGCTCTAATCTACTGAGAGCAGAAATCTAGCACTTGGTGGTGACAGAGAGGCTCTGTCTGGGCTCACTGGTGACGTCATAGGTGACGAGGTCTGGGCAAAGGCTACAGGAGTGTGGTCAAGACTGCACTCACTTGCCAACCCTCCTCCAACCCACTCCAGCCTCTTGATTCACAGCAGCCAAGTGTCACTTCTGTTTCTAAGGCTTAGAGATAAGCGGAAGGCCACTTTGGTGGGAGTTCTTTCAGTTCAATGATAAATACGGTTGTCCTCCAGTGCATTCCAGGAATCTTTGACCCATCACACTGTGTGTGTGTCTGTGTATATTTGAGTCTACAATCAAAAAATATACCTGTTTCTTTGCATAAGACTCATCTCAGATGCAAAAGTTATTCAAAGCTATTAACAGAATTCTTACTTCTAACCCAAGACAACTAGCTAGGAAGTGACAGAATCATGACCTAGACCTGGTACATTGAGTGGTTGATTTAACAGCTACACAGAGCGTCTGAACTCAAGCAGCATTAGAGGTCAGGCCGTGAATGTATAAATGTGAAATGCCAAGTGGAAGGCAATAGGGAGTGGGGGAAATTAGAGAACAGGGTGTACGTGCCAACCTGCAGGCACTCAAATGGGATTGCTTTGCTTTAAATACTACAATTGACAAACTTTAAAAGTCGTAGGCTACCCGTCTGCAACCTTGCACCATTATACCATTAATAGAAACGTTTGCTAATTGCTTTCATTCAAAGTGATTTGACATTCTTCATTTTTTTTTTTTACAATTTATTATGAATATCAGCTCCTTTTTATTTTTACAAGATTTGCTTCTGTGATATTCTATATAAATTTCTGCCTATGTCTTTAATCTATATTGCCTAAATACAGCTTCATGCAAGTAGAGTTTATGACCCAACAGCTAATATAGCCATACATTCCTCTTTTGGGGCAGGGGGTGGACAACCAATCAATAAGTCACAGTGTTTATAGCATTTCCTAATTTATAATGGACTTTTGCATACACGGTTTCACTTCTTACTAGCCAGAGTAAATCCAAGCCTTCCATTTTTGGCTAAGGCAGCACCCCGATGTTCTTCTAATTGCCGAGTGCCAAATATTTTCACCCTGACTTCCTTCTTGTGCTAGCTCTAATCTACTGAGAGCAGAAATCTAGCACTTGGTGGTGACAGAGAGGCTCTGTCTGGGCTCACTGGTGACGTCATAGGTGACGAGGTCTGGGCAAAGGCTACAGGAGTGTGGTCAAGACTGCACTCACTTGCCAACCCTCCTCCAACCCACTCCAGCCTCTTGATTCACAGCAGCCAAGTGTCACTTCTGTTTCTAAGGCTTAGAGATAAGCGGAAGGCCACTTTGGTGGGAGTTCTTTCAGTTCAATGATAAATACGGTTGTCCTCCAGTGCATTCCAGGAATCTTTGACCCATCACACTGTGTGTGTGTCTGTGTATATTTGAGTCTACAATCAAAAAATATACCTGTTTCTTTGCATAAGACTCATCTCAGATGCAAAAGTTATTCAAAGCTATTAACAGAATTCTTACTTCTAACCCAAGACAACTAGCTAGGAAGTGACAGAATCATGACCTAGACCTGGTACATTGAGTGGTTGATTTAACAGCTACACAGAGCGTCTGAACTCAAGCAGCATTAGAGGTCAGGCCGTGAATGTATAAATGTGAAATGCCAAGTGGAAGGCAATAGGGAGTGGGGAAGTTAGAGAACAGGGTGTACGTGCCAACCTGCAGGCACTCAAATGGGATTGCTTTGCTTTAAATACTACAATTGACAAACTTTAAAAGTCGTAGGCTACCCGTCTGCAACCTTGCACCATTATACCATTAATAGAAACGTTTGCTAATTGCTTTCATTCAAAGTGATTTGACATTCTTCATTTTTTTTTTTTACAATTTATTATGAATATCAGCTCCTTTTTATTTTTACAAGATTTGCTTCTGTGATATTCTATAT
Source organism: Tragulus kanchil (assembly GCA_022376925.1). NCBI lineage: Eukaryota > Metazoa > Chordata > Mammalia > Artiodactyla > Tragulidae > Tragulus > Tragulus kanchil. The sequence goes on along the minus strand of JAIOJX010000025.1, from coordinate 120,668,537 downwards.
AAATTTCTGCCTATGTCTTTAATCTATATTGCCTAAATACAGCTTCATGCAAGTAGAGTTTATGACCCAACAGCTAATATAGCCATACATTCCTCTTTTGGGGCAGGGGGTGGAGTGGCTGTGCCAGGTCTTAGCTGCGGCATGTGGGATGTCTAGCTGCGGTATGAGAGCTCTTAGTTGGGGCATGCAGCATCTCATTTCCTTACCAGGGAACCTGCCGTCCCTACATTAGGAGTATCGTCTTTAACCACTGGACCACCAGCGAAGTTCGTACATCATTTTTTTAAAATGAATAGCCTTAAAATGGTTCCCTAAATTTGGGCAGAGATAAAGTACAAATTTGTTATTGTTGTTGTTTAGTTGCTGAGTTGTGTCTGGTTTTTTTCTTTTCTTAATTTCTGACTGTTTTCTGACTCCATGAACTGTAACCCCACCTGGCTCCTCCATCCATGGGATTTCCCAGGCAACAATAACTGGTGTGGGTTGCTATTTCCTTCTCCAGGGGATCTTCCAGATCCAGGGATCAAATCTATGTCTCCTTCATTCGCAGGCAGATTGTTTACCCAATTGGTCCCAGGAAAAGGCTAGACTGGTGAGATCTAGAGGTGTGAAAGCAAATCCAATCCAGGAAAGCTTTCTGGAGGAGGTGGTATCTGAGCTAGGAGAGATGGAATGAATACTTTTCTTGAGTAAAGGAAAAAAAAAAAAAACTCTTCAGGTAAAACAAACAAAGGTGCTCAAAAAAGGGAAAACTTGTCTATTTCAGAAAAATAAACATTCCTATTTTCTTGGAGAATAGAACACAAAATCTTGACATTAGAGGGAAAAGTCTGAAAAGTTATCTGAGACCAGATGGGCAAGACCCTTAACTGCTACATTTATTAGCTGGGGAATGGGAGGTGCACAGGCCAGAAGGCTCTGGAGATGAAACGGCCTGACTAGAGAATGAGTTTTCTAGAAGATAAATCTGCCTCTTTGATTCTTCTTTGATTTTATAGACTCTTTCTTAAACATGCTTTTTTTTTTTTTTCCCTAGACAGCTTTAATTAGAAAAAATAAAGTCATTCTTCTCAGCATATGTTTTTAAAAGTAAACTTGGTCACCCTAAATGTATATGAGAAAAGGAGACAGAAAAGCTAGCAGAAAATCCAGGAAATGTGGCCATCTGTTTCTGTGACTCTTAGTAGAGATCAGCAAAAATAGCATTTTTAAAAACACAGAACTATGGCCGAAATCATTTTCCAGTGTAGGTTTCCTCTAGTGATTACTTATCATTTTCTTTGTCTGGCATCTTCAATAAAATATACCACCTCCAGCACATCATGAAAAACGATCATCTGTTCCATTATAAATGCAAAGAAAGAGAAAGGAAGGAAAAGAGGAAGGCAGGGGAGGAGGAAAACGATATGCGGCTTGTCAAGAAATGTAAATCAAATGTCAGAATCGACCTTTTCGAAGTAATGATGAAGAGAAAGAAACACATCAAACAATCTGTTCATAACTTTTATAAAAAAGTGGTGGAGAGTGAAAAAACAATGGGTTTGGAGTTGGAAAAGCTCTGTTGGAATCTCTGCTCCCTGTATTGTCACCCTCTGTGATGAGATACATTTCCTCCTTTCTAAAAGGGTGACACAATGTATTACTTGAATGGTTGTGAGGAATAAAAGTGTCACACCATGTCGTGGAGCATATGTATTCGCCTCTTTCCTTTGGAAAGGAAGGGATGTGCCTGCAGTATGGTGGGGCTATGGCCATGGGGATTACACAAACTCAAGAGCTGCTTGAGTTCTCCCAACCTACAAAGGGAGTCTAAACCTCTGTTTGGTCAGTTTGGGCCTACATGCAAGGGAGGGAGGCAGAGGTACCCATAACCACGAAGACCAGGTGACAAGAATCCTTTTAACTTCACTGTGGCGGACAATGAAGGAGGGAGTTCTCTCTGGAGAGAATTCATTCCTGTACTTTCAGTTTCTCTAATATTACTATATTGATATTTGTTGACCCCCTTTGAGCATACTATATGAGGCCAAAAGGCACAGAAGGGAGGTACAGGAAAAAAGAAAAAAAAAAAAACATTTGGAGATTTTAAATGTGTTAAAGCACAGTGAGAATAATCTGCTGGAAATGCATTCATTTTCAAATATTTATTAAGCACTTATGTGGGCCAGATACTGTGTAGGCTGTGAGGATATATGTGTTAACAAAACAAAAAAATCCCTTCCCTCAAAAAACTTGTATCTTAGTGAAGAAAGAGATAATGAACAAAACAATAGACGCCACAGTAGATTAGAAGCTCACTAGAAGCCGACACTATAGATTTTAATGACACATGTGAATAGAAAAAGAGGAGTAAACTTTGAGGCAGAGCCCTCCTAGGTTAACACTGGGGATTCTTGGGAGTCCTGGCCAATCACAACAAACAAAGGGCAGGGGTTTGTGCGGAAAAGGGGGACAGTGGAAACTGCATGCAGCAGACTAACGTGAATAGCATGATTATGAAAGAGGGAAAGCAGAGAAGTTATGTACGGGCATTGGAACCTCTGGGTGTCTTCCTGAATTACCTTAAGGAAAACACTGGGTGAGGGGGCACCTGTTCCAGAAGCAAGATGGACAGGGCAATTTCTTTTCTACTTTTTTGTTTTGTTTTTATTTATTTATTTATTTATTTATTTATTTATTTTTGTACTATTTTCTACTTTTTATAATTTCTTAAATTTATCAGATTACAAATGATTCTTAACTTGCTGTGCTTTACAGTATTTTTCAAGTAAATACATACTAAAACAGTTAAAGAGGGATAAGTGAGATCTCTATGTCCTAGGTGAGTTCCATATGTGCTGACACAGATCAGTTTGTGATGCATAAAGTGGAAAAACCTAAGTTACAGAGCTTTGTATCCTGTGGTCACATGTATGTAATACGTAGCTTTTTAAAATGGCAACTCATGTTAGGCAGCTGAGTTATCCCGTCAAAGTCTCAGTGACTCAGCTCTGAGTCCTCCCCTTTCTCACCGCCCACATACAGCGTCACCAAGTAATGGCTTCTGTCTTGGAGTGGCCTTCCAAGCATATCTCCTGCTTTCCATTCCACTTGTCACTGTCCTAGGTCAGCTGTCACCATCTCTCACGTGGACAACCACATAAATCTCCTTACCGGTCTCAGTGCATGTGCCACAGGCTAGATTTACTTCTCAAAACACTGCCCCTCCCTTGAATCTCCAGTGACCACTGGATCCAGTCCAGGCTTGGCATGGCTTCCAGCACTCTTCCAAATCCAGCCGGTCCTACCAGCAGTAGACAATGATTCCTGTCTAATAATGGTTTCCCCCACTCCTTTTACTAGCAGAACCCCAATTTTGGGCAATTAGAAGCACACTAGAAGCCGACACTATAGATTTTAATGACACATGTGAATAGAAAAAGAGGAGTAAACTTTGAGGCAGAGCCCTCCTAGGTTAACACTGGGGATTCTTGGGAGTCCTGGCCAATCACAACAAACAAAGGGCAGGGGTTTGTGCGGAAAAGGGGGACAGTGGAAACTGCATGCAGCAGACTAACGTGAATAGCATGATTATGAAAGAGGGAAAGCAGAGAAGTTATGTACGGGCATTGGAACCTCTGGGTGTCTTCCTGAATTACCTTAAGGAAAACACTGGGTGAGGGGGCACCTGTTCCAGAAGCAAGATGGACAGGGCAATTTCTTTTCTACTTTTTTGTTTTGTTTTAATTTTTTATTTATTTATTTATTTATTTATTTTTGTACTATTTTCTACTTTTTATAATTTCTTAAATTTATCAGATTACAAATGATTCTTAACTTGCTGTGCTTTACAGTATTTTTCAAGTAAATACATACTAAAACAGTTAAAGAGGGATAAGTGAGATCTCTATGTCCTAGGTGAGTTCCATATGTGCTGACACAGATCAGTTTGTGATGCATAAAGTGGAAAAACCTAAGTTACAGAGCTTTGTATCCTGTGGTCACATGTATGTAATACGTAGCTTTTTAAAATGGCAACTCATGTTAGGCAGCTGAGTTATCCCGTCAAAGTCTCAGTGACTCAGCTCTGAGTCCTCCCCTTTCTCACCGCCCACATACAGCGTCACCAAGTAATGGCTTCTGTCTTGGAGTGGCCTTCCAAGCATATCTCCTGCTTTCCATTCCACTTGTCACTGTCCTAGGTCAGCTGTCACCATCTCTCACGTGGACAACCACATAAATCTCCTTACCGGTCTCAGTGCATGTGCCACAGGCTAGATTTACTTCTCAAAACACTGCCCCTCCCTTGAATCTCCAGTGACCACTGGATCCAGTCCAGGCTTGGCATGGCTTCCAGCACTCTTCCAAATCCAGCCGGTCCTACCAGCAGTAGACAATGATTCCTGTCTAATAATGGTTTCCCCCACTCCTTTTTACTAGCAGAACCCCAATTTTGGGCAATTAATGAAGAGACTCTTGATCTCAGGCATTAGCCACAGGGGATATGAGATGGGTTGGGGCATAGCTGGCAATCCATTTTTTTTTTCTAAATAAATAAATGAATGGTATAATCTAGCCATGTTTATACCATTCCTCTTCCCAAATGATTCATCTGCCAGTCAACATTAACCCAGTTATGGCCAATGAGATACTGGAAGTACACCCCATCCTTCCTGCTTGGAACTCACTTCTGCAAGGAGCTACAGCGGCCAGCTAGGAACCAGAAGGTCACAAAGCAGAAGGCCAAAATCAGCGTGCTGCTGCCCTGGCAGGATGTAACGCATAATGAAGGCTTGTGTAACTGACGATCTAGATCCAGTCCCTCAGGAACTGCTGACCTCCAAACCCGGAGATAAAAGGCCTGTAATATTGATGAGGTAGATTCAATCACTTTGAAACTGCTTACCTCCAAATCCGTATTAAGTGATATATCAAAATATCTTTATCACTTAAAATGGACTTTAATGTGCCTATGAAACAACTGAAAATCTCATTCAAATGAAAATTCTGATTGAGTAGATTTGAGGCGGGGCCCGAGAATCTCCACAAACAGACTCCCAGGTGATACTGCTGTCTAAGGACCACATTTAGAGAAACGAGGATGTAAACCTGACAAGCTGGGCATTCCACTACCTTTAGCTGAACGCATCCTTACCGCCTACTGTGCCTTCCCACATCCCAAGCTAACCACACTCACCATCCAAACTACTCAATGCGTATGCCCCCCCCTTTCCTTACCGCCTACTGTGGGCCTTCCCACATCCCAAGTAATGGCTTCTGTCTTGGAGTGGCCTTCCAAGCATATCTCCTGCTTTCCATTCCACTTGTCACTGTCCTAGGTCACCATCTCTCACGTGGACAACCACATAAATCTCCTTACCGGTCTCAGTGCATGTGCCACAGGCTAGATTTACTTCTCAAAACACTGCCCCTCCCTTGAATCTCCAGTGACCACTGGATCCAGTCCAGGCTTGGCATGGCTTCCAGCACTCTTCCAAATCCAGCCGGTCCTACCAGCAGTAGACAATGATTCCTGTCTAATAATGGTTTCCCCCACTCCTTTTTACTAGCAGAACCCCAATTTTGGGCAATTAATGAAGAGACTCTTGATCTCAGGCATTAGCCACAGGGGATATGAGATGGGTTGGGGCATAGCTGGCAATCCATTTTTTTTTTCTAAATAAATAAATGAATGGTATAATCTAGCCATGTTTATACCATTCCTCTTCCCAAATGATTCATCTGCCAGTCAACATTAACCCAGTTATGGCCAATGAGATACTGGAAGTACACCCCATCCTTCCTGCTTGGAACTCACTTCTGCAAGGAGCTACAGCGGCCAGCTAGGAACCAGAAGGTCACAAAGCAGAAGGCCAAAATCAGCGTGCTGCTGCCCCTGGCAGGATGTAACGCAATGAAGGCTTGTGTAACTGACGATCTAGATCCAGTCCCTCAGGAACTGCTGACCTCCAAACCCGGAGATAAAAGGCCTGTAATATTGATGAGGTAGATTCAATCACTTTGAAACTGCTTACCTCCAAATCCGTATTAAGTGATATATCAAAATATCTTTATCACTTAAAATGGACTTTAATGTGCCTATGAAACAACTGAAAATCTCATTCAAATGAAAATTCTGATTGAGTAGATTTGAGGCGGGGCCCGAGAATCTCCACAAACAGACTCCCAGGTGATACTGCTGTCTAAGGACCACATTTAGAGAAACGAGGATGTAAACCTGACAAGCTGGGCATTCCACTACCTTTAGCTGAACGCATCCTTACCGCCTACTGTGCCTTCCCACATCCCAAGCTAACCACACTCACCATCCAAACTACTCAATGCGTATGCACAGCCTCCTGGGCCTGCCTCGGGCTCCTCTTTCCTCAAAGGAGCTCCTGTATATTTTACCACTACTGCACACATCAGACTGGGCCATTTTTTCCACTCATTATCTTTATTTGCACTTACTCCCATATATGTTTCTCGAGGGTCTTTTATTCAAGTCATCATTAAACAATTTCAGCGACATATTTAATAGGCAAGATGACTCTGAAAGACTTGAAATTTAATTGCAAAATTGTTGAATTCCCTAGTAGATTTTACGTAACAGATTATATTCCCCTTGTGCTCCATTTCAGCAGCATGGAAATTAAAAACTACATAAACAGTGTTCTGTTGCCAGTAACGACATGCATGTGCCTCTCCTTGATTAACCGTTAATTAAACATGGCACTTTGACAAATTTTTTATAAAGTCTGACATTGATATGCATCAGCTTGCAGTTGAGCTCATAAGAATTTTTCAAGCTCACTCTCAGATTATAAACACCATCCCTCTCTTATCTCTCCAAGAAATCCCTACCTGATTCTATTTCATAAATTAACAATGTGCTTTTCATACCACATTGTATTTCCATGTATGTTTAAAAATATTACTCTGAAATTTAGCATTCATCCCTTTAAGCCCACACTTGCCAGAAGAGGCATTCAATTACTCAGCCTGAATGCAGGTTCTGCTGGGAAGGGAGGGGGCCCAGGAGATGAGGACCTGCACCTGTCACAGACTGCTCATCAACCAGCACATGATGACTGCACATCATCAGCCAAATGTGCTGATTTGCTTTGATTTCCACTGTAAATGAGCATAATTTATCTGCAGCCCCAATCAGCCCAATGCCATCACAAAATCTGTGCAAACAACAAGGACATAAGGGATAACTGAAAAAGCAGGACTCTGGAGCTGGAGGTTTTTATTCAAACTCTACCAGTGACTGCTTAAGAACATCCCCTTCCTCTTGCCCCTCAATATCTCCTCTCCCCAACCAAATCAGCAGAACTTAAAGTCACACACTGCAAAAGTGAAAATACAAAACTACCCCATGAAGACTTCCCTGGTGATCCAGTGGTTAAGACTCTCCACTCCTCATGCAGGGGGCCTGGGTTTGATCCCTGCTACAACTAAAAGCTCAGATGCAGCAGCTAAAGATTCTACATGCCACAATATAGATCAAAGATCCTGTGTGTCACAACTAACACCCAGCATGCCCAAATAAAATGTTAAAAATAAATATTTTTTAAAAATAAATAAGTAAAATGACCCTATGATATCCACAACTGATTCAGCAAAGACCAAAACAAAAATCTCAAAGAACAGTGTGAGGATACTGGTATGAATAGATAAATAATCTCAGGAACCCTAGTATGAACTGGAAGCTGCTGGGTTACAGGTATCCACAGGCTCTGTGACAATCTCAGCCCTGCCCACACTGCTAGCTCATGGTTATTTCCCGGTTAGATCATTCCCTGACCCCAACCCCGCCACCAATCTCCTTCCAATCTCACGACAGTAATGGTGAGCAATTACAATCCAGGGAAAGGCTGGAGGAGGAGGAGGAGGAGGAGGAGAATAGTTATTCATAGACTGAGGACTGTCAGGTATTAATGTGTACATTTGTTTACTGGCAGAGTAAAATATATGTCATCTCAATCTGAACTTCATGGTAATATTTTGAAAGTTAAAACTCATAACCTACTGCCTTGTTTATCCAGGCAAAAACTGTGACCCCCCCCTTCCCTGGTAGCTCAGTGGTAAAGAGTTCACCTGCCAATGCAGGAGACATGAGTTCGATCCCTGATCCAGGAAGATCCCACATGCTGCAGAGCAACTAAGCCCATGAGCCACAACTATTGAGCCTGTGCTCTAGAGCCTCGGAGCTGTAACTACGGAGCCCATGTGCCCTAGAGCCTGAGTTCCACAACGAGAGAAGTCACCGCAACAAGGAGCTTGCTCACCTCAACTAGAGACTAGCCCCCACTCCCTGCAACTAGAAAAGAGCCTGCAGCAGTGGTGAAAACCCAGAAGAGCCAAAAATAAATAAAGAAAGAAACAATTAAAAAAAAAAAAACACTCGGATAAATTCTATGACCATTTAACATATCCTAAGTGCTTTACTGAGCAGATACCCTGATCTCTTTGAAATGCTCTTTTCGGAGTTTGTTAACTTATTAGGTAGACTTTCCCATCTTGCGGAAAGTCATCATTATCTTGTCTTTTCTATCTGAGTGTCATGAAGTTCCTCCCCTCATTGCTGACCACATAATTTGATATATTTTGACATATAAGTATATTTGTGAAACCAGTACAATTTATCAAATATTTGTATCACCCCCTCAAATAAATCTTGTGCCCCTGGGCAACCCATTCCTCCCTCTGCACTATCCCCAAGCAACAAGTGATTTGTTTTCTTCACTAAATATTAGTTTGCATTTTGGGAGTTTTATATAAATGGAATGATAAAGCATGTACTCTTTTTATCAGTGAGGGGAGAGCCTGTCTCACTCAACAAATGCTCTTGAGATTCTAGACTGCTACGTGCCTCCTTTTTATCAGTGAGTGGCATTTTACTCACCACCTGTGGGTGGACGTCTGGGTGGTTTTCAGTGTCTAAGCTGTTTTCCACTTTGGGCTATTACATATAAAGCTGCTGGGGCACTGGTACACCAGCCTTTGTGAATACATGTATTTTCCTTTCCATGTAGGTTCCTGTAACTCTGTCGCCATTTGGTAAAGCCTCGTAGCACACCTGGCCTGTGGCCTGTGGGCTGGGAAGTCCACTAGCTTGGGCATCATCACCAACGTGGCCCCCACAGACACCACTGGCCCCCCACTGCTTCCTCCAGGCCCTCCACAGCCGCCACCACAGCTCAGTTCCTCTTTCTGAGGCTCATTTTGCATGGGCCACTGCTGACCCTTCAATGCCCCAGTCATCATTGTAACATGACAGAGCTGTTCACCTCCTGCTCAGACAAAACAAGGGTATTTTAACAGATTCATATGATATGGGCTTTTCCAACATCTCTAGTCTATTCTGTGTAACAGTCAGGATACCAAAGCAAGAGTCAATTAAATTCAAATTAAGACATTGAAATGTATCACTTTGGATATACATGTGACTGATCTGGGAACATGCATGTCTGTAAACAACAAAATCTGTAAAAGTAAAATAAAGTGGATAAATTCTATGACCATTTAACATATCCTAAGTGCTTTACTGAGCAGATACCCTGATCTCTTTGAAATGCTCTTTTCGGAGTTTGTTAACTTATTAGGTAGACTTTCCCATCTTGCGGAAAGTCATCATTATCTTGTCTTTTCTATCTGAGTGTCATGAAGTTCCTCCCCTCATTGCTGACCACATAATTTGATATATTTTGACATATAAGTATATTTGTGAAACCAGTACAATTTATCAAATATTTGTATCACCCCCTCAAATAAATCTTGTGCCCCTGGGCAACCCATTCCTCCCTCTGCACTATCCCCAAGCAACAAGTGATTTGTTTTCTTCACTAAATATTAGTTTGCATTTTGGGAGTTTTATATAAATGGAATGATAAAGCATGTACTCTTTTTATCAGTGAGGGGAGAGCCTGTCTCACTCAACAAATGCTCTTGAGATTCTAGACTGCTACGTGCCTCCTTTTTATCAGTGAGTGGCATTTTACTCACCACCTGTGGGTGGACGTCTGGGTGGTTTTCAGTGTCTAAGCTGTTTTCCACTTTGGGCTATTACATATAAAGCTGCTGGGGCACTGGTACACCAGCCTTTGTGAAGACATGTATTTTCCTTTCCATGTAGGTTCCTGTAACTCTGTTGCCATTTGGTAAAGCCTCGTAGCACACCTGGCTTGTGGCCTGTGGGCTGGGAAGTCCACTAGCTTGGGCATCATCACCAACGTGGCCCCCACAGACACCACTGGCCCCCCACTGCTTCCTCCAGGCCCTCCACAGCCGCCACCACAGCTCAGTTCCTCTTTCTGAGGCTCATTTTGCATGGGCCACTGCTGACCCTTCAATGCCCCAGTCATCGTTGCAACATGACAGAGCTGTTCACCTCCTGCTCAGATAAAACAAGGGTATTTTAACAGATTCATATGATATGGGCTTTTCCAACATCACTAGTCTATTCTGTGTAACAGTCAGGATACCAAAGCAAGAGTCAATTAAATTCAAATTAAGACATTGAAATGTATCACTTTGGATATACATGTGACTGATCTGGGAACATGCATGTCTGTAAACAACAAAACTCTGTAAAATTTAAAAGTAAAATAAAGGTTAAAAAAAAAATATATCGCTTTCACCTACTTTTAAATGTTACCACTTTAACTGGCACCTTCGTTTAGGGAGCCAATGTTTCTTGGCATAAACAAAATATTATGGCTTTCTGTCATATTCGTTACAGCTTCACTATAAACACAATGTAAAATTATATTTTTAATGAGGGCCTGTCTCTGTTGTCAACACTCAAAACGTCTACATTTCCGAATGAATCACAGCTGACTTCTATTTTGGTTGGGATGCCAAGCTGAAATTGTCTCAGTGAATCCACATTTTAAAACTCCAACCCATATCTGTTCACTAGACTCTATCCAAAAGGCCTAGAATGTATCTTATTTCACAAATATGAATAGAACTGCTACCAGTTTAGATGCTCATAGGGCACTGAGTTCAGACATAGAGGCTTTGTATGGGAATCCTGAATGTCCCGTCATAATCCCACGGTGTTTGCTCTGTTCGTGTAGAAGGACTGTGGACGGCTCGTTGGATAAAGAACATGGCAACATTCAAACATTACACGTGCAACGTCTCTTGTAGAAGTCAACCCGGGGATGTGACAAACAGCAGAGCAGGTTGGACCAGGTGCCAGCTTTTGCTCCCAGGTTCCTCAGAGATCACTCTGACTACCCGTCCAAGGCTTCACCTTGGGACCAAACTTGATAGCCAGTTTGGGCCAGCCAAGCAACAACCGGAGATATATTCATTAAGAGGCACTTAAGCATTGTATTTCAGTTACGATTTTGACGTTTTCATTAAGCAGTTTTTTCACTTCAGGCTCATTTTGCATGGGCCACTGCTGACCCTTCAATGCCCCAGTCATCATTGTAACATGACAGAGCTGTTCACCTCCTGCTCAGACAAAACAAGGGTATTTTAACAGATTCATATGATATGGGCTTTTCCAACATCTCTAGTCTATTCTGTGTAACAGTCAGGATACCAAAGCAAGAGTCAATTAAATTCAAATTAAGACATTGAAATGTATCACTTTGGATATACATGTGACTGATCTGGGAACATGCATGTCTGTAAACAACAAAACTCTGTAAAATTTAAAAGTAAAATAAAGGTTAAAAAAAAAATATATCGCTTTCACCTACTTTTAAATGTTACCACTTTAACTGGCACCTTCGTTTAGGGAGCCAATGTTTCTTGGCATAAACAAAATATTATGGCTTTCTGTCATATTCGTTACAGCTTCACTATAAACACAATGTAAAATTATATTTTTAATGAGGGCCTGTCTCTGTTGTCAACACTCAAAACGTCTACATTTCCGAATGAATCACAGCTGACTTCTATTTTGGTTGGGATGCCAAGCTGAAATTGTCTCAGTGAATCCACATTTTAAAACTCCAACCCATATCTGTTCACTAGACTCTATCCAAAAGGCCTAGAATGTATCTTATTTCACAAATATGAATAGAACTGCTACCAGTTTAGATGCTCATAGGGCACTGAGTTCAGACATAGAGGCTTTGTATGGGAATCCTGAATGTCCCGTCATAATCCCACGGTGTTTGCTCTGTTCGGTGTAGAAGGACTGTGGACGGCTCGTTGGATAAAGAACATGGCAACATTCAAACATTACACGTGCAACGTCTCTTGTAGAAGTCAACCCGGGGATGTGACAAACAGCAGAGCAGGTTGGACCAGGTGCCAGCTTTTGCTCCCAGGTTCCTCAGAGATCACTCTGACTACCCGTCCAAGGCTTCACCTTGGGACCAAACTTGATAGCCAGTTTGGGCCAGCCAAGCAACAACCGGAGATATATTCATTAAGAGGCACTTAAGCATTGTATTTCAGTTACGATTTTGACGTTTTTTCATACATCCTTACAAGTAAGATTTTTAAAAACCAGTCTTACTTTGTTAAAATTCAAATCACTTCTTCAGACCCCGCTTTTCTCTGTAAGTAACCCTCTGACACAGAAGAGTCCTCGGGTCACCCGAGCCCTGCGTCCTTGTCCTATGAACCCGTCCCCCACCAGCGCAACAGGGAAACCTAACAGCTACTTGACCAGAATAACTTCCTTGTGGGTCAACTGAGAATGGGTTGGTTCTAGAGCTTAATTTCTTTAAAATCAGCAAAGTCCTATTTCAAATAATTTGGGTGTTTTACGTAATTTTTTATGCATTTTCTTTTTTCCAGTTACACTGAATATAACTGACGTATAACATTGTATGTTTACGGTATACAAATGATTTCATCGAAATAGATGGGTAAATGATTACCACAGTTGAGTTTAGTTAACAACCATCAACATTTTTGTTGTCTTAACAACAGAGTACTCCACATGTGACCTCCTGAACAGGAAGTTGCGCCTTTGGCCCTTCGAGCTGAGACAGGCTGGGAGCCTCTGCTGCAGTGCTTGCACCTGGACACACCTCTCTTCCAGCAGCAAAATACAAAGAAATGGTATGGAACGAAAAATCACTGCCTGCATGGGCAGTTAGGGCAAATTCTGGACAAAAGATTCAGAGACCAAAAATCCCAACTGCCACTTCGGAAAAGCTTGGAGCAAAAGCAAGGTACTGAGCATGCCCCTTCACACACCACCACCTAAGGGGGGACAAAACCCCTAAGCTACCCCTCCAGCCTGACTGACGGACACACCCTTACCCCACACAAGAAACCAGCTCGCTCCCCGCAGCGAGTGAATGAGCAAGGCAGCCTGTTGGTTCTCCTTCCCACCCTGCATCAGTGGGGATCCCCTATAAAGCCTTGTCTGAATTTCTTACCTGATCAATTTCTATTGATTGAGGAGGGCAAGAACCCTGGTGAGTAACAAAACTGGGGCAAAAGCAGGAGTACCTTCTCTCCAACAAAACCCCAATTTTGCTTACCCACCAAAATGACGCACGCCATCACATCCCTGATCTCTCTCCCAAGAAAGAAATACCCAATAATATCTAACCCAGCACAAGCAAAGCACATGACTTCGCCTTCATTAGGCAGGTTGCCCTGCTCCAGGAATATGAACCCCCAGCAATGCCACATGTGACCAAGCCCGGAGACTCCGAGTAAAAAATATCAGACTACAAGCTTTACATGTAAATTCTAAGCAACGAGGAATAACAATAAAGTCCAGCCCTATACAGTTTAAGAAACAATTTTTTTTTTTTTTTAAGAAATGTATTTTATTTATTATTTTTGACTATTCTGGGTTTTCACCATTGCCGCAGGCTCTTCTCTAGTTACAGGGTGAGGTGAGGAGGCTTCTTGTTGCAGTGACTTCTCTTGTGGTGGAACTCGGGCTCTGGGGCACGCAGGCTTCAGTTGTTGCAGCACATGGCCTCAGTAGTTGCGGCTCCAAGGCTCTAGAGCACAGGTTCAATAGTTGTGGCTCACGGGCTTAGTTGTTTGAAAGCACGTGGGATCTTTTCGGGTCAGGGATCAAACTCGTGTCTCCTGCATTGGCAGGCAAACTCTTCACCAGTGAGCTACCAGGGAAGCCCTAAGAAACAATTCTGATCCAAGAAATTTTTTGAAGAAGTAAGAACCTGCCTCCAACTGATAAGTATGATTACGTCTTGGTGCAGAATAAAGGATTGGGAAGTAGAGAAGGGCTTACATTTTATACTTTACACAGTTCTAAATTGATTATTTTACAATTAGCATTTATTATGATTAAATGTTTCAAATGAAAAAATTCTTTCCTTGGTTCTGTAGTTTTTTTCTCCAGCCCTCTCAGAGTGGATATAAAGCGTGTTAGGTGGCCCAGCATCGACTGTTTTATTGAGGGAGAAATTCTCAAAGAGGTGGCAGAATGGCCCCCTCTGCTGACGGGGGACAAATATCCACACTCTCTCCCATCAGCGTTGGCTCTGCCAGACAACCACGTGTTTATTCTGTCTGGGATTTGAACCTTGAAGGGGCAAAGTCAGGTCGCAGGATCAGTGCGATCGCACTTACAGGAACGACAGTGTCATTCGAGTCCAACAGTGACACCATGACAGCCAGAGGCGACAGTGCTGAGGATGGTGGTGGCTGGTAGCGGTGACCCCAGAGGTGGTGTGTTAGCAGGTGATGGTCTGCTATAGCCTGGGCCATGGTTCCACCTGCCTGACTCCCCTTGGCTGCCACTCATTTGCTTTATGTTGATTCTGAGAACTACCCTATATCCTTTCAATAAAATTATTTTCCTGTTTATGTCAGCCAGGGCTGGTTTCTGAAGCCAAGAACTGTGACCCAGAATTTGTCCATTCATCCATCTAGTCAAGTATTTTATTTTTCCTTTTTTTTCTTTTCTGGTCATGCTATACAGCTTGCAGGATCTTAGTTCCCTGACCAGGGATCAAACCCGAGCCCCCTGCAGTGGAAGTGTGGAGCCCTTACCATTAGACCACCAGGGAAGTCTGCCAACAAAGTATTTATTAACTGCCTCATATGTATCCAATACTGTTCTAGGCAGAGGGATTCTGCCATGAACAAACTTAAAATCCATTCCCTCAAGGAGGTTATAGCCCAGGGCTCTCATTATTTCCTGGCCCTGCCCTTCTTTTGCCTTTCTCTGGAAGCCTGTTTTAATTTGATACTACCCCTCCAGCCCTAAGCCAAGCGGATCTTTCTCAGTTTCCCTTGACATTAAGGAACCAGGGACGTTTTCATGTGCTCCTGGCCTTGCTCTTGAGTTCAGGCCAGAGCTAAGGTTTTGACACCACACATGGTCATTCATGGTCATTTCATAAGCATTGGCCAGCACCTAGACTATTCAAGACACTCTGCTAGGAGTCAAAGACATGGTGCTGAAGCAGTCAATGCCCTCAAAAGTACACAGTAAGGCAGCAAAGACAAAGACAACAGACATTTAAAATAGGAAGCTATAAAGGGTGATGTGTGCCAGGGAAAAGCAAGCATGCTACCACAGAATATATAATAGGACCACCTTACCTGGTTTAGGAAAGAGCCAGGAAGGCTTCCTAAGGGAGGGGACTATTAAGCTGAGACATGAGGGATGAGTTAAAATTAGCCAGCTTGGCTTCCCTGGTGGTCCAGTGGGTAGGGACACTGCCTTGCAGTGCAAGGGGTGCCAGCTCGATCCCTGGCCTGGGAGGATCCTACATGCCGCAGAGTGGCTGGACCGATGTGTCCAACTGCCACACTGGAGCTCTGGGTCTCATGCGCTCAGAGATGGTGCTCTGCGACAGAGGCCACTGCAATGGGAGGCCCACACAGGCCAGGGCATGGAGATGGATGAAAATAAATAAATAAATGAAAGGCCAGTAGAAGTAGCCAAAAAAAAAAAAAAACCTATAAAAAAAAATTAGCCCGCTGACGAAGATATACAACATAACAGAAGAAACAACAGAGACTTTCCTGGTGGTCCAGTGGCTAAGACTCTGCCCTCCCGGTGCAAGGGGTCCAGGTTCAATCCCTGATCAGCAAGCTAGGTCCCACATACTGCAACTTAGAGTTTATGTGCTGCAGCTAAAAGATCCCACATGCTGCAAGTAAGACCTGATGTGGCCAAATAAATAAACAATCTTTCTTAAAAGAAGGAACAACACATGCAATATTCCAGAAGTAAGAGAGGACACAGCCCATACAGAAAATGGAAGGAGTTCCGTACGGTGGGGGCAAGAAACACAGGCCGTTGTGAGGGAGGGACAGAGGTCAAGGTAGGGCTGGAGAGGCAGACGAAGGGCCTTTTGGCTCCATAGCCTTACTCCCAGAGCAGCCAGAGGCCATCCGCTGAAGAGCTCAAGCAGAGGTGGCAACAGAAGGGTAAATAGGCACTGTCGGTTCCGCAAATTAGAAAGATCACCACACGCCAGGTGGCATGAACCAGGGGGAGGAAACAGGAAGACACCACGGTTATTCCAGAGCTCACCAAGAGTTCAGAATACAAAAACTATATTCCAGGTGGCAAAATGGTTTTAGAATCCACCTGCCAATGCAGGAGGCGCGAGTTGGAGAAGGAAATGGCAACCCACTCTAATATTGTTGCATGGAGAATCACGGACAGAGGAGCCTGGCGGGCTACAGTCCACAGGATCACAAAGAGTCAGACGTGACTGATGTGACTGAGCATGCACACAAGAACTAGTAGGAGCAGGAGAGATGACAAGAAGCAGAAATATTCAAGGGACATGTATTGGATACAATCAAAAAGACTTTCTGTGATGGGTAGATATGAGGTGAATAAGGAGAGAGAGGAGTCACAGATGACCCCCAGGTGCCTGAGTAGCCAGGTGGAAAGGAGGCCTTCAATCAAAAACAAACACAATGCTGAAGAAGAAATGACTTTCGTTTGCTCGTGTTCAGTTTAAAGCGACCAGGGAGCACTGCCTGATGGGCAGCTACGGATGTGGGCCTAGATTTCAGTGCAGAGATCTAGTCAGAGGACAGGAGCTAGGATCGTATGTGCAATGACTGAGGTCTGGAAAGAGTGAGACGCCCCCGCAGTCGACAGTCATGGGGAGGCTGTGTTATTCATATAAAGATTTATCGTCCCTTCCTACGGGAGGATTCAATTTTGCCATATGACTCATTCTGACCAATGATATGCGAGTGGAAATGACATAAATCACCACCTTTTTGTGCAGAAGCTTTAAGGTCAGCTCAAGGTTCTCCATGGGGCTTTCCCAGGTGGCACTAGTGGTAAGAACCTGCCTGCCAGTGCAGGAGACATAGGAGGGGTTTGATCCCACTTCCAGTATTCTTGCCTGTAAAATCCGACCTTTTGGTCAGGAACCACTGCCCTCAGAGCAGAGGCTGAGAGGCAGACAGGCTTTTGGCTCCATAGCCTTACTCCCAGAGCAGCCAGAGGCCATCCACTGAAGAGCTCAAGCAGAGGTGGCAACAGAAGGGTAAATAGGCACTGTCGGTTCCGCAAATTAGAAAGATCACCACACGCCAGGTGGCATGAACCAGGGGGAGGAAACAGGAAGACACCACGGTTATTCCAGAGCTCACCAAGAGTTCAGAATACAAAAACTATATTCCAGGTGGCAAAATGGTTTTAGAATCCACCTGCCAATGCAGGAGGCGCGAGTTGGAGAAGGAAATGGCAACCCACTCTAATATTGTTGCATGGAGAATCACGGACAGAGGAGCCTGGCGGGCTACAGTCCACAGGATCACAAAGAGTCAGACGTGACTGATGTGACTGAGCATGCACACAAGAACTAGTAGGAGCAGGAGAGATGACAAGAAGCAGAAATATTCAAGGGACATGTATTGGATACAATCAAAAAGACTTTCTGTGATGGGTAGATATGAGGTGAATAAGGAGAGAGAGGAGTCACAGATGACCCCCAGGTGCCTGAGTAGCCAGGTGGAAAGGAGGCCTTCAATCAAAAACAAACACAATGCTGAAGAAGAAATGACTTTCGTTTGCTCGTGTTCAGTTTAAAGCGACCAGGGAGCACTGCCTGATGGGCAGCTACGGATGTGGGCCTAGATTTCAGTGCAGAGATCTAGTCAGAGGACAGGAGCTAGGATCGTATGTGCAATGACTGAGGTCTGGAAAGAGTGAGACGCCCCCGCAGTCGACAGTCATGGGGAGGCTGTGTTATTCATATAAAGATTTATCGTCCCTTCCTACGGGAGGATTCAATTTTGCCATATGACTCATTCTGACCAATGATATGCGAGTGGAAATGACATAAATCACCACCTTTTTGTGCAGAAGCTTTAAGGTCAGCTCAAGGTTCTCCATGGGGCTTTCCCAGGTGGCACTAGTGGTAAAGAACCTGCCTGCCAGTGCAGGAGACATAGGAGATGCAGGTCCGACCTTTTGGTCAGGAAGATCCCACTTCCAGTATTCTTGCCTGTAAAATCCCGTGGACAGAAGAGCCTTGTGGGCTCCAGTCCACAGCGTCGCACAGAGTCGGACACAACTGAAGTGACTACGCAGGCACACACACAGGGTCCTCCATGGTTTCTTTTCCATCTGCTATGATGAGCAGCAACATTCCAGAGGAGGCTACGTGGTCAGCCTGGACCCCAGAAATAAAGATCGCAAGTGACAAGTGATAGCCAACCATAATGAATATGTACCTAGACCAAGACATACATATGCCTTATTATAAGGCACTGAGGTTTGGAAATCATGTTACTTCAGCAAAACCAAACCGACTCTGACTGATACAGGTGCGAAGAGAAGCAGGCCTATGACAGAAACCTGCAGATAAAGTGGAGCCTACACAGAGAACCCACTCCTGCCCTCACCTCTGACTTACGGAAATCTGTACAAATTAACTCGTGCATTCTCCTCTGGCTGACCTCGTTTTTGGTCTTGGGCCCAGGGGTCGTCTGGGCAGCCTGACGTACATTTGCTCCTGGCACAAGCCAGGGGACAACTTGCACTGGGGTATTCATGTCTCTTCTGACTCATCCTGAGTTTCTGGGCTTGATTCCTGAATGTGTCTCCAGACCAACAGCTGTCCTGCCAGTTGACCTTTCCAGATTCCACTCCGTCTGGTTCCTCGTGCCTTCCCACTCACACTGTACCCCCTGCAGCCTCAGCATTCAGACCATAACCCACTGCAGGCCTCCTGCCAAAGCTTCTCACGCGCTAGCTTTCTTCAATTGATCCCAAGGGTCAACTGTTCACCCAGTACAAACTGGCATGTGTAAGCCACAACACAGGTGGCTTCTGCTCCTCTTTGACCTGGGACAAGTTGTTCCACAGGCCCCCTTGCTCTGCCACCTCCTAGGTTCCTTTTACCACAGATCAGGATTGAGAGTGCTCCCATCTGTTTAAAAGCCTTTATTTTTCCCCCAAATGAATATGACTATGCCACTTCTGTGGTTTTGACCAAGTACCCGGACCAGAAGTAGCCAGTCTGGCAGGATGATTATGATCAGTGTGGAGGTCAAGATAAAGAAACATAACTATCTTTCCTTCAGTTTACTCACTGTTCAACATTTTGTATATTTTTTTCACAACATGAGTTAGTAACGCTTATTGAAAGTTTATTAGGGGACTTCCCTGGTGTGTGTTCTTGCTTGAAAAATCCCATGAATAGAGGAGCCTGGCAGGCTACAGTCCATAGGGTTGAAAAGAATTGGACATGACCGAACATGAACACTACACTGCACTTCTGGTCCAGGGGTGAACAATCCATCTTGCAAAGCAGGGGATGTAGGTGTGATCCCTGGTCAGGGAACTAAGGTTCCACACACTGCAAAGCAACTAAACCCACATTCTACAACTACGGAACCTGCAAGCCACAACTTGAGAGTCCCTGTGCACATTGAAAAAATCCAGCACGACAGCTTATTAGATGGCAGACAATGTGCCATTTAACATATTTATTTTGTTTCTCACAGTCAGTCTAAGAATTGTATTATTTCCCCTATTTTACACATGGTAAAACTTAGATTTTAAAAGTTCACATATTTGCCTGAGGAAACACAGCCAATACCAGTAGGATTGAGCAGTTCGGTTCAGTTCAGTTGCTCAGTTGTGTTCTGACTCTTTGCAACCCCACGGACTGCAGCACACCAGGCTTCCCCATCCTTCACCAGCTCCCAGAGTTCATTCAAACTCATGTTGATTGACTAAGTGATGCCATCCAAACATCTCATCCTCTTTGTCCCCTTCTCCTTCTGCCTTCTATTTTTCCCAACATGAGGCTCTGTTCCAATGAGTTGTCTCTTCACATCAGGTAGCCAATGTGTCAGAGCCTCAGCTTAAGAATCATTCCTTCCAATGAATATTCAGGGTTGATTTCCTTGAGGATGGACTGGTTTGATCCCCTGGTAATCTAAAGGACTCACAAGAGCCTTCTAGAACACCACAGTTCAAAGGCAACAATTCTTGGTGCTCAGTCTTCTTTATGGTCCAGCTCTCACATCTATACATGACTACTGGAAAAATCATAGCTTTGCAGGATTGAGAGTGCTCCCATCTGTTTAAAAGCCTTTATTTTTCCCCCAAATGAATATGACTATGCCACTTCTGTGGTTTTGACCAAGTACCCGGACCAGAAGTAGCCAGTCTGGCAGGATGATTATGATCAGTGTGGAGGTCAAGATAAAGAAACATAACTATCTTTCCTTCAGTTTACTCACTGTTCAACATTTTGTATATTTTTTTCACAACATGAGTTAGTAACGCTTATTGAAAGTTTATTAGGGGACTTCCCTGGTGTGTGTTCTTGCTTGAAAAATCCCATGAATAGAGGAGCCTGGCAGGCTACAGTCCATAGGGTTGAAAAGAATTGGACATGACCGAACATGAACACTACACTGCACTTCTGGTCCAGAGGTGAACAATCCATCTTGCAAAGCAGGGGATGTAGGTGTGATCCCTGGTCAGGGAACTAAGGTCCCACACACTGCAAAGCAACTAAACCCACATTCTACAACTACAGAACCTGCAAGCCACAACCTGAGAGTCCCTGTGCACATTGAAAAAATCCAGCACGACAGCTTATTAGATGGCAGACAATGTGCCATTTAACATATTATTTATTTTGTTTCTCACAGTCAGTCTAAGAATTGTATTATTTCCCCTATTTTACAAGTGGTAAAACTTAGATTTTATAAGTTCACATATTTGCCTGAGGAAACACAGCCAATACCAGTAGGATTGAGCAGTTCGGTTCAGTTCAGTTGTTCAGTTGTGTTCTGACTCTTTGCAACCCCACAGACTGCAGCACACCAGGCTTCCCCATCCTTCACCAGCTCCCAGAGTTCACTCAAACTCATGTTGATTGACTAAGTGATGCCATCCAAACATCTCATCCTCTTTGTCCCCTTCTCCTTCTGCCTTCTATTTTTCCCAACATGAGGCTCTGTTCCAATGAGTTGTCTCTTCACATCAGGTAGCCAATGTGTCAGAGCCTCAGCTTAAGAATCATTCCTTCCAATGAATATTCAGGGTTGATTTCCTTGAGGATGGACTGGTTTGATCCCCTGGTAATCTAAAGGACTCACAAGAGCCTTCTAGAACACCACAGTTCAAAGGCAACAATTCTTTGGTGCTCAGTCTTCTTTATGGTCCAGCTCTCACATCTATACATGACTACTGGAAAAATCATAGCTTTGACTATATGGACCTTCGTCAGCAAAGTGATGTCTCTGCTTTTGAATATGCTGTCTAGGTTTCTCACAGCTTTTCTTCCAAGGAGCAAGCGTCTTTTCATTTCATGGCTGCAGTCATCATCTGCAGTGATTTTGGAACCCAAGGAAATAAAGTCCGTCACTGTTTCCATTGTTTGTCCATCTATTTGCCATGAAGTAGTGCTGTCAGTTTGCCTGATTCCTGGGCCCTTATTTTCTACTGTTTTGCTATATATGTGTGTCTGTGTGTTTGGATATATGTGGTGGGTGTAGATACCTGTGTGGTGTATACATACACTGGAGAGAGAGAGAGAGTGTGTGTGTGTGTGTGTGTGTGGTGGTGGTGGTTTAGTCGCTAAGTTGTGTCCTACTCTTGTGACTCCATGGAGTGTAGCCCCCCAGGCTCTGTCCTTGGGATTTCCTAGGCAAGGATACTGGAGTGGGTTGCCATTTCCTGCTCCAGGGGATTTTCTAAACCCAGGGATCGAACCTGGGTCTCCCGCAGGTGGATTCTTTATGGATTGAGTTACCACAGAAGCCTACATATGTATATGTATAGATATATATGTATATGTTTACATGTGCATATGTGAGGATATTGGCAGGACGATCCCCTGGAGAAGGAATGGAAACCCATTCCAATATTCTTGCCTGGAAAATTCCATGGACAGAGGAGCCTGGTGGGCTACCGTCCATGGGGTTGCAAAGAGTCAGACATGACTGAGTGACTGAACACACACACACACACACATATGTATGTATATACAGCTGTAGGTACAAAATTTTTCCACGCTCAGGTTAGAAAGTAATATGAAGGTAATATGTTGTGTTTTAACCGCCTGTATCATATCCAGTACTTATTCTTTCAACACAAGTTTTAAAATTCTTAAATTTAGTAAGTTTTCAGTTTATTACATCAAGTCTTTTAAAATAATATTTTACACTAAAGTCGTTTAGAAATTGCTTTTTGAGAGCAAGAAGCCAGGAGTCCTGGGGTCCAGTCCCAGCTCTGCCACCTACTGGCAACACATTGCTTCTCTGGGTCAAAGTTTCCTATCTGTAGACCTCCCTAATAGTCCAGTGGTTAAGACTCTGCTCTCTCAATGCAGGGGACATGGGTTCAATTCCTGATCAGGGAAGTAATATCTACATGCTGTACGGGAGGGGAAAAAAAGCAACAAAAGTGCCTTCAAAAAAAAATCAAATGGGGGCTTCCCTGGTAGCTCAGTGGTAGAGAGTTTGCCTGCCAATGCAGGAGACACAAGTTCGATCCTTGATGCGGGGAGATCCCGTGGAACAGCTAAGTCTGTGAGCCACAACTATTGAGCCCATGTGCCACAACTACTGAAGCCCGTGTGCCTCAGTTCTTGAGTTCCACAACAAGAGAAGTCACTGCAACAAGATACCTTCCCACTTCAAATAGAGAGTAGCCTCCACTCCCTACAACTAGAGAAGGGCCTGTGGCTGCAGTGAAAACACAGAATAGACAAAAATAAATAAAATAATTACTTTAAAAAAATCAAATGATAGTTTGCTACCTGTAAAATGAAAGAGTTTGACTTGATGCTTTATCAGGGCTATTCCTGCTCAGGAGACTTAAAATGTTACATCCAATCGCTCTTAAAAGAATAGTTTTATATATTTAAAGTAGATTCAGTTTTCTAGTGCATTTTTTCCACCCTAAAAGCCTTGTAAAATTATTCTTCCCAAGTGTCAATGATAGTAATAAAAATTGATTTCATATGACCTCCATCTAATGAATGCACCAAAGCGGTACAATTACGAAACATCTCTGGCAATTCTTAGTGTCCCACATCAATTAAATAAAAGCTCAGAAATGAAAAAGATTATACATTCTCTCTGCATTTAGAGTGCCAGACAATGCACCATGAAAAGAATCAGTTACAGAGATCCGACAGAAGCTATTTCTATAAAGGGCAAACTAAGGTCCAGTCTTGACACATCCTTTGGAAACAACTGGGAGTTAGGTTCCAGAAACCTCACTGAGAATTCAGACTGTTGACTCTGGCAAAAGCCCATGAAGGCAATCTTTAGCTGCCACTGGGAAAAAAACAATGACAGATGAGCTGATGATTTTCTCAGATGACTCCAAATTTGTTAGTCAAAATCCTACCAACTGAAGCCAATGGGAAAACAAAAAGAAACAGACACAGAACTTTTAGATCTAATTCATTATTTCAAAATTGATTTCTCTATACTGGTCAGTTCCTATCATCAGGGCAAAGTAAATTAGATTCGGGGCACAGGAAAGCGTAAGAGTGTTTTTCACTAAAGGAAACATCTATAAAGCATCGGGTGTGAATGAGTTTGAATAGAAAGCACTGAGTGGAGTGCAGAAAGACTGGAGGGATTGGGAATAACAGTCCTTCGTTCTCCAGAATGTGTGTGACATTTAGAAACAAAATACCTATGTAGTTATGGTGGTGCATCATGTGTGTGCTCAGTCGTGTCTGACTCTTGGCAACCCCATGGACTGTTGCCCACCAGGCGCCTCTGTCCATGGAATTTTCCAGGTAACAATACCGGAGTGGGTTGCCAGTTCCTTCTCCAGGGGTTTTCCTGACCCAGGAATCAAACCTGCGTCTCCTGCGTCGCAGGTAGATTCTTCACCACGGAGCCACCTAGGAAGCCCTGCCTGTGGTGGAGAAGGGCTTGAAAATGGCCTGAAAGAAATGGCCATGGCCGTTGTAATTCTCGTATGCTCCCTACCACGAAGTCTCCTGACCCACCCTTCCTCCACAAGGAGGGAAGAGTGCTCAAAAATCTAACACATGGGACTTCCCTGGTAGTCCAGTGGCTAAGACTCTGCTCTCCCAACACAAGGGGCCAGGGTTCAATCCCTAGTCAGGGAAATAAACCCCACATGCTGCAGCTAAAAAGCCTGCATGCCACAACTAAGATCTGGCACAACCAAATAAATAAAATATTAAAAAAAAAAAAAAAAAAGGTGCAACACAATAGGGTTTTCTCTCCCTCTGCTGGAGGGAGCTTTGTTTTAGGGGAATGTGCCTAGTTTCTTATCT
The DNA here is from genome assembly GCA_022376925.1 of Tragulus kanchil. Taxonomy (NCBI): domain Eukaryota; kingdom Metazoa; phylum Chordata; class Mammalia; order Artiodactyla; family Tragulidae; genus Tragulus; species Tragulus kanchil. The sequence goes on along the minus strand of JAIOJX010000025.1, from coordinate 120,643,875 downwards.
TTTCACCATGTATACAGGCCACCACTTCAGAGATACTGGTGATTCCACTACAGACCACCACAAAAAGCAAGTATCACAAGAAGGCGAGTCGCACGAATTTTTTGACTTCCCAGTGCACATAAAAGGTATCTAGGGGAAAAAAAGATACATGATATATGGAGAGTCTATCAAGCGTGTAATAGCATTAAGTCTACAAAATGTATAGTAATGTTTTTTTGCCACACCCTGCAGCATATGGGATCTCAGTTCCCCAACTAGGGACTGACGCCGTGCCCTCCACAGTGAAAGGTGGAGTCCTGATCACTGGACTTCCAGGGAATTCCCTGCGTTCACTTTTTGGGGCAGCTAATATTCAACTGTTTTCTCAGCACCACCGGAAAGCTTTTTGTCCCCCTTCGATTCCTTTCTCCCTAAGATGCTTTGGTTAAACATCCCCAAAAGGTCAGTTAATACCTTTTAATTGAATACACCAGACTCACTGACTTATTTCACCTTAGGGAGGACTAGAGAAGCCATTTCCTTCCTGAATTCCCATGCAAGTCCAGGTTCTCCTTGGGTATTAAAGGGTTTGATTGTTTGTTTGTGTTTTGGCTATACGGCACAGCTTGTGGGATCCAGGGATTGAGCTCTGGGGCCACAGCAGTGACTGTGGGGAGTCCCAACCGCCTAGTCAAACCTTCATTTACACCTTATGCCAAAGATGCTATCTTCGGCACACTATGAAAAGGCAATCTTCCCTTTTCCTGTTGACTGTCAAAAAGTCAGGAGCCAAATCTACCCTCGGGCAGTAAGTTAACAGGTCAGTGGGTCTAGAGTAAGTCACACCATGCGGTGGGATCCCCTGGGGGCATGTATTAACAACGTGGGTATCAGAGTCCCTGCAGTGAGGCCAAGGAGCTGCACTTTAAACAGATCCTCCTACCAAGAGGCCAAGACACACTGAACTCTGAAACCACTGGTGCAATGCTATCAGTACCTAATACTGTATTTTAGCTTTCATGTCTGACTCAGTATCCTTACCATTGTGTTTCTTTCCTCTGTCACCCAATTTGGGTTTTTTTTTTTTCTCTTTTTAAAAAAATAATTATTTATTTTTGGCTGTGCTGGGTCTTTGTTGCTGCATGCGGACTTTCTCTAGTTTCAGGAAGCAGGGACCACTCTAGTTGTGCTGTGAGGGAGGTGGGTCTCTCGCTGTCAAGTACTGGTTCTAGGTGCCTGGCCTCAGTGGTTGAGGCTCACAGACTCAGCCGCCCTGCACATTGGGGATATTCCCAGATCAGGGACTGAACCAGTGTCCCCAAAATTGCCAGGCAAACTGTTAACACCAGGGGAGCCCTGGTCACCCAACTTTTAATCTATGAGATACTGTTGCACTTTAGGTGTATATAAAAAGCACTCACAATTGTTTCTGATTCAGGAGCTGGATCTGCCAGTAAACAGATACATGCTCAACTAGATATACAGAAAGAAAACGTTTCTCTGGTGTTCCATAACTACAGATACCACCAGTCACTTGTGAAATGATCAAAAAGAGTTTAGAAAGATATAAACTACTGCTTATGATTTTACATTATGCCATCTTACAGTTTCATCATGACAAACTTAAAGCACCAATAAATGGGTTTTGACTAGCAGTCCAGAAATAAATTCTTTATTTCCTGCCTACAGTTCTAAACCTAGAACTCACAGCACTTCTGGTAATTCTGCCTAGGATTTGCATGACCTTGAATTTCCAAGAAGCTGCTTGTTAAAAAGAACTATAGTGGTGTAACAAAGGAAATTAACAGGCCATCATTAATTTCTCAAAGTTATGATGGTATTCTTTCTGCAATAGAAGAGACTGGAATAGCAGAAAGTTGAATCTCTTCTATTTCAGCTCAGATTCCGGCCACCCACAGAAGCATGTGAAGTGTTCCCGACTGGAGTGGCCAGATTTTACCCCTGGGCCAAAAAGAGCCTGAAAGAAAACTGGCACTGGACGGCTATTCATTATGTACAGACAAGCTGCAAAAACAAGATCTAAATTTTCTAAAGTTTACCCACTGCAAAGGCTGGCTGCCTTATGCAGTGAGAGAGAGAGCAGAGTCCAACAAACTGTGCAAGAAGCAAAACAGAACAGAGGATCTTAACATGGGGACTGAGGAAGAGTGGCACTTTTTAAAAAATAATTATTTATTTTTGGCTGTGCTGGGTCTTTGTTGCTGCATGCGGACTTTCTCTAGTTTCAGGAAGCAGGGACCACTCTAGTTGTGCTGTGAGGGAGGTGGGTCTCTCGCTGTCAAGTACTGGTTCTAGGTGCCTGGCCTCAGTGGTTGAGGCTCACAGACTCAGCCGCCCTGCACATTGGGGATATTCCCAGATCAGGGACTGAACCAGTGTCCCCAAAATTGCCAGGCAAACTGTTAACACCAGGGGAGCCCTGGTCACCCAACTTTTAATCTATGAGATACTGTTGCACTTTAGGTGTATATAAAAAGCACTCACAATTGTTTCTGATTCAGGAGCTGGATCTGCCAGTAAACAGATACATGCTCAACTAGATATACAGAAAGAAAACGTTTCTCTGGTGTTCCATAACTACAGATACCACCAGTCACTTGTGAAATGATCAAAAAGAGTTTAGAAAGATATAAACTACTGCTTATGATTTTACATTATGCCATCTTACAGTTTCATCATGACAAACTTAAAGCACCAATAAATGGGTTTTGACTAGCAGTCCAGAAATAAATTCTTTATTTCCTGCCTACAGTTCTAAACCTAGAACTCACAGCACTTCTGGTAATTCTGCCTAGGATTTGCATGACCTTGAATTTCCAAGAAGCTGCTTGTTAAAAAGAACTATAGTGGTGTAACAAAGGAAATTAACAGGCCATCATTAATTTCTCAAAGTTATGATGGTATTCTTTCTGCAATAGAAGAGACTGGAATAGCAGAAAGTTGAATCTCTTCTATTTCAGCTCAGATTCCGGCCACCCACAGAAGCATGTGAAGTGTTCCCGACTGGAGTGGCCAGATTTTACCCCTGGGCCAAAAAGAGCCTGAAAGAAAACTGGCACTGGACGGCTATTCATTATGTACAGACAAGCTGCAAAAACAAGATCTAAATTTTCTAAAGTTTACCCACTGCAAAGGCTGGCTGCCTTATGCAGTGAGAGAGAGAGAGCAGAGTCCAACAAACTGTGCAAGAAGCAAAACAGAACAGAGGATCTTAACATGGGGACTGAGGAAGAGTGGCAGAAACAGACACCCAACAATCAGATGCAAAAGGAAGAAATATTAGGGTTCTGCTACCTATTGTGCTTACTTTTCTCTGACAAATACATTCCATCTGAAAAGGAAAACTTCAGGTTAAGTCAATGATCAAAAATTTGCAAAACAAAATACTACTCTGTTTTAAAACATTTAAGTCTTTGTTATTTGTCACTGTTGCATTTAATCACAAATAGCTTGGTCAAAGCATTAAAAAAAAAAAAAAAAGACTACTACATCATAAAAATGCACACCTAAATTCTGTCTGACTTCCAAAGGATAATCATGCAGTATTTTTCATGTAATAACTAATGTTTATATGCTAGTAGCTCTTACTATGTGCCAGGCCCTATTCTAAGTACTTCAGATATATTAACTCATTTCATCATTGGTATTATTATTTCCATTTTACAGATGAGGAAACTCAGGTACAGTTTCTCAAGATCTTTCAGCTCTAGAGTGCTGTTTATGTCACACTTGTCATATATATAACAATCATTAGCATTTTTGTAAAAGGGCTATAATAACCTGAATTTCATCCTAACCATATATATACATCAATATGTATATCAGATAATACATTAATATAATCAATATATAATATTATATATTAATTATAATATTCATACAATTATAATTATTATAATAATAATGCACATGTTTGTTGTATCACATGGCTTGCAGCACCTCAGTTCCCTGACGAGTAATTGAATCAGGGTCATGACAGTGAAAACCCAGAATCCTAACTACTACTAGGCCTGCCTGTCTTACCCATAGTTTTGAAGATACATTAACAAATAAAAACATAATGATATGTATTTAAGTAGCTCAATTGACATGGGCTTCCCTGGTGGCTCAGCAGTAAAGAATCTGCTTGCAATGCAGGAGACCTGGGTTCGATCCTTGGGTCAGGAAGATCCCCTGGAGAAGGAAATGGCAACCCACTTCAATATCTTTCCCTGGGAATCCCATGCAAAGAGGAGTCTGGCAGGCTACAGTTCATGGGGTTGTAAAAGAGTTGGACATGACTCAGTGACTAAACCACAACAACAAGCTCAAATGATGCTATATCCTTTTCCACAAAATGATACTGTATTTACATAACAGAACAAAGATGGCTTCTACCATGATAAATCCATCCACCACATCTAAGACAATGTAATTGCTGGTTCTGCTTTTATACAAAGATTTCTATGGTAAAGCAAAAATTAGGAGAGTTTAGTATATCTGAAGCCATAGACTAGGGCTCCCCAGACCAAAAAAAATATCAGTTATACAGCAAAAGTAGTAAGAGAGACTCTTCAGGAAAAGCTAAAGAGAAAGAAAGGCTTGAGACCAAGTCTAAGAACCAAAACCCAGAGATGAAATAGAACTTGTTTTAGCAGAAGGAGAGTGGACTTTTCAGTTTCAAAAGAAAAAAATCAGAAATGAAATGTTTAGATAGGGACATGGCTTTGGAAGATCTAGCTGATGTGTCCATGACTACATTAAGAGTCTGTTCATTAGAATAGCTGTGACGTCAGGAATTACACAGTTATATTTCAAGCACCTGTAGACAAAACAACTTCCAATACATTCATTTGAGACTCAGAGGCCTGTGCTGAAAGTTCTAGTCTCTAAATAGTAAGAGTATAATAATAATAATACATGTCAAGTTGAGGACCACGTGACCAGGGTTCAGCGTGGGGGCTGCATCACCTCATATCTACAGCCTCCGGAGAGGGATAAGACTCAAAAGGGCCAAGCCAGGACCGTTACCCAGAGTTCTGTGTGCTATTCATTGACCATGGATGCCGGGTCATGACAGTGAAAACCCAGAATCCTAACTACTACTAGGCCTGCCTGTCTTACCCATAGTTTTGAAGATACATTAACAAATAAAAACATAATGATATGTATTTAAGTAGCTCAATTGACATGGGCTTCCCTGGTGGCTCAGCAGTAAAGAATCTGCTTGCAATGCAGGAGACCTGGGTTCGATCCTTGGGTCAGGAAGATCCCCTGGAGAAGGAAATGGCAACCCACTTCAATATCTTTCCCTGGGAATCCCATGCAAAGAGGAGTCTGGCAGGCTACAGTTCATGGGGTTGTAAAAGAGTTGGACATGACTCAGTGACTAAACCACAACAACAAGCTCAAATGATGCTATATCCTTTTCCACAAAATGATACTGTATTTACATAACAGAACAAAGATGGCTTCTACCATGATAAATCCATCCACCACATCTAAGACAATGTAATTGCTGGTTCTGCTTTTATACAAAGATTTCTATGGTAAAGCAAAAATTAGGAGAGTTTAGTATATCTGAAGCCATAGACTAGGGCTCCCCAGACCAAAAAAAATATCAGTTATACAGCAAAAGTAGTAAGAGAGACTCTTCAGGAAAAGCTAAAGAGAAAGAAAGGCTTGAGACCAAGTCTAAGAACCAAAACCCAGAGATGAAATAGAACTTGTTTTAGCAGAAGGAGAGTGGACTTTTCAGTTTCAAAAGAAAAAAATCAGAAATGAAATGTTTAGATAGGGACATGGCTTTGGAAGATCTAGCTGATGTGTCCATGACTACATTAAGAGTCTGTTCATTAGAATAGCTGTGACGTCAGGAATTACACAGTTATATTTCAAGCACCTGTAGACAAAACAACTTCCAATACATTCATTTGAGACTCAGAGGCCTGTGCTGAAAGTTCTAGTCTCTAAATAGTAAGAGTATAATAATAATAATACATGTCAAGTTGAGGACCACGTGACCAGGGTTCAGCGTGGGGGCTGCATCACCTCATATCTACAGCCTCCGGAGAGGGATAAGACTCAAAAGGGCCAAGCCAGGACCGTTACCCAGAGTTCTGTGTGCTATTCATTGACCATGGATGCCTGGCCAGGAAGCAAGTGGACAGTGAACTCAGCCCTGCTCCTCTGTCTACACTGCGAAGGAAGGGGTGCCTTCTTCTAATTTGAACAAGTAGCCACATGGCTTTAGCAGCTCTGGAGAACGGTGCTTACGAAGGCGTCACCACAGCCTGATCTTCAGGGATGGGAGGCCTAGGGATGGTGCGGAGGCAGCCAGGAAGGGAATAGGCCTCCCAATACTTGCCGCTGGCATCCACCATCTTCTCCAGGGAGCCCTCCCTCTCCATTTTCCTCTCCGTTTTCCTCTCTGTTTTCCTCACACAGGATCTTTCTTCCAAAGGACACACACTCCTTCCAAATAGTTAAAGTTCGTGCTAACGGACAAGGGAGCATTTCCTTCTAATGATGATGGATAATCAGAACCATCACAGGGCACCATCTGGCAAGTTCTGCAGGATGAATGCCCTTCAAATAGGAAGAGAGAAATCTGCAGTCAGAGCATGGAGTAATTTAAACATATGAGAGGTAGCTGGGGCAGGGGGCTTCAGGGACTGATTTCTCCTTTTTTACAGAGTAAACTGATACCAAAACTACTTTGATCCTTGTTAATGGAGGCAGTGGTTTCGTTGCTAAGTCATGACCAACTCTTGTGACCCTGTGGACTGTGGCTCCCCGTGGACTGTAACTCCTCCGTCCATGGGATTTCTCGGGCAGGAATACTGGAGTGGGTTGTCATTTCCTTCTCCAGCGGATCTTCCCACCCCAGGGACGGAGCCCAGATCTCCAGCATTGTAGGTGGTCTCCTACAATATAGGCAGATTCTTTACCAACTGGGCCACCAGGAAAGCCCCCTGATGGAGGATAATAAAGCACTTAATGAACTTACTTTAAACTTTCATTTAAAAATCATCTCTGAATAGCTTGATTATAGGGTGATTTCTGTTTTCCTTGCTCTATGTCTCTGTCATTTTCTCAAGTTGCCTGTAATGATTATGTGTCATTTTCATAATCAGAAGAAAAAAATACATATACTTCTTAATTAGTTTCCTTGTTCCCTCCACCTCCAGACAGGACTGGATTCATGCAGATAAGCAGCTCTGAAAGAGCCTGGCAGAAGGACCGTTACCCAGAGTTCTGTGTGCTATTCATTGACCATGGATCCCCAGGAAGCAAGTGGACAGTGAACTCAGCCCTGCTCCTCTGTCTACACTGCGAAGGAAGGGTGCCTTCTTCTAATTTGAACAAGTAGCCACATGGCTTTAGCAGCTCTGGAGAACGGTGCTTACGAAGGCGTCACCACAGCCTGATCTTCAGGGATGGGAGGCCTAGGGATGGTGCGGAGGCAGCCAGGAAGGGAATAGGCCTCCCAATACTTGCCGCTGGCATCCACCATCTTCTCCAGGGAGCCCTCCCTCTCCATTTTCCTCTCCGTTTTCCTCTCTGTTTTCCTCACACAGGATCTTTCTTCCAAAGGACACACACTCCTTCCAAATAGTTAAAGTTCGTGCTAACGGACAAGGGAGCATTTCCTTCTAATGATGATGGATAATCAGAACCATCACAGGGCACCATCTGGCAAGTTCTGCAGGATGAATGCCCTTCAAATAGGAAGAGAGAAATCTGCAGTCAGAGCATGGAGTAATTTAAACATATGAGAGGTAGCTGGGGCAGGGGGCTTCAGGGACTGATTTCTCCTTTTTTACAGAGTAAACTGATACCAAAACTACTTTGATCCTTGTTAATGGAGGCAGTGGTTTCGTTGCTAAGTCATGACCAACTCTTGTGACCCTGTGGACTGTGGCTCCCCGTGGACTGTAACTCCTCCGTCCATGGGATTTCTCGGGCAGGAATACTGGAGTGGGTTGTCATTTCCTTCTCCAGCGGATCTTCCCACCCCAGGGACGGAGCCCAGATCTCCAGCATTGTAGGTGGTCTCCTACAATATAGGCAGATTCTTTACCAACTGGGCCACCAGGAAAGCCCCCTGATGGAGGATAATAAAGCACTTAATGAACTTACTTTAAACTTTCATTTAAAAATCATCTCTGAATAGCTTGATTATAGGGTGATTTCTGTTTTCCTTGCTCTATGTCTCTGTCATTTTCTCAAGTTGCCTGTAATGATTATGTGTCATTTTCATAATCAGAAGAAAAAAATACATATACTTCTTAATTAGTTTCCTTGTTCCCTCCACCTCCAGACAGGACTGGATTCATGCAGATAAGCAGCTCTGAAAGAGCCTGGCAGAACTGGTCGCTGGCTGGGCGAGAATAAAGCACAGCAGTATACATGGAGAAATGCATGAAAGACGGGCCCAGCACCTCCAAGACGAGGCTACTCAGAGTAGGGTGGCTGTACCTCCTCTCACTTCACTAACACGCACCCCAGGAGGGACAAAAGCGTGATTATGCACTCCAGCACTTGATCCAGCGCCTAACACACAGGATCTGATCCACATGTGCTTTTGGAAGAAGTTGGGGATGGTTTTATAGAAGCTTCCGCATTCTGAGTAAGATCCTGGCCTCTGGAGTCCCACAGGTCTGGCTGCCCATGGAAAAGGAGGTGCCTTTGGTCATAGTAAATTCTCTGAGCCTCAGTTTCCTTAATTTTAAAGGAACGACCTCATAAAGTTGTGAATATTAAACAAAATAATGAGCATAAAATACATACATCACAGTGCCTAGCACATGCAAAGTGCTGGGTTGATCCACAGATACCCCTTCTATAGCCCCTTGCCCCTCAAAGCCAAAAGAACTGAAATCAGGGATTCAAAGGGATACTTGTATATCAATGTTCATAGCACCAAGACTCACCACAGTGAGAAGGTAGAAATGGAAACAGTATGTATCAATAGTATGGATGCACAAAACTGAGGGACATACCCACACTGGAATACTATTCAGGCTTAAGGAGGAAAGAAATTCTGATACATGCTACAACATAGATAAAGCTTGAAAAGAATCTGCTAGGTGAAATTAGTTATAAAAGAAAAAATATTATATAACCCCACTTAAATGAGATCCACAGAATAGGCAAATTTATGAAGAATAAGGAGAATGGAGGCTACCAGGGGAAGGCAGCAATCAGGAGTAATTTTGAATGGCTACAGAGTTTCTTGTCTCGGATGAAGAAAATGTGCTGGAAATGAAAAGCTCCTCAACGTAGCAAATGTACTGGATTGTTTACATATAGTTTATCACAATAAAAAAGTGCTTGGGAAAAAAAAGTGCTTGGTTAATGAAAGGATTTCTTTTGCCACTATTAATAATGGTTATAGTTCATACAGAATGCAAGTAGCTAGTAACTTGTAAGTTCTGGCTCCCAGAAGAGGGATGAGAGACTTGCCGGTGGTCCAGTAGTTGACACTCTGCACTTTCAGTGCAAGAGTGCTACCCACTCCCGTGTTCTGAACTGGAGAATTCCACGGACAGAGGAACCTGGAGGGCTGGAGTGTCCGTGGGGTCGCAAAGAGTTGGACACAACTGAGCAACTAACACAGACCACCCACAGAACCGGGAGGAAACAGCTGATGGGACAGGAACCATCAAGGTATGGCAAACTGGAAGAAGTCCAGAGCAAGAAGATGGATCTGAAGCAAATCCTGGGAAATCTGAGGATCAGACTTGGGTGAGTCAAATCAAGACACAAGGGGAAAATGAAGCTACAAGAAGGAATATGTTCAATAAGACGTTTGTAGCTGCAACGGCCACTGGAGAGGACTAAGCGTAACCGGGGACTTCACCGGCTTGTGCACCTACCGTGCAGGGAGAGCTCCAGCTCCGGGCAGGCTGGGCCTCGTGAGCAGATGACCTCATGAGGCTCCACAAACCCAGCCATCACAGTGCTGTCTGTCTCCAGGTTGTCTTCCTGCTCCCAGGGCCTTCGCAGGCAGGGGCCACATGGTCCCCAGCAGCCGCCGCAGAGACATAGTCTTTCCAGGATTGACTCTGATTTTTGTAACCTAGATCACAAACCCATCCCTGAACCAATAACTGTTGAGGCCAAGGTAACAGAGTACGCTCATCAATCATGAGTCATCCTGAGTGCACCATATGGAGGGCTGCTGACAGAGTAAGTCAGAATAGACACTGGTCTGGCAACAGAGTAAATGTTTACCAATAGCAGCCAGAAGTGCGAACAAAGGGAGGGCGTCTTAGGTAACCGCCACAGAGGAGACTGGAGGGTGTGTGGTTTGGTTTTTTGCTTCCCAGCAGTTAGCACAGGGATGAGTCAGGATGGTTTAAAGGTACAGGCTCTTATTCGGCTATAGGGCAAAGCTCCCCCCGTACTAAGTTTCAACAGGGTTGTCTGAGCCTCACCAACATTCCCACTCTGCCGTCAGAGTCATGCCGTGAAAATCAGGAGGCTGGTTTCTAGTGCCAGACACTCCAAATAGCAGTGAAACTGACATAAGACATACATCTCTCTGAGCTTCAGTGGTCAACAAACCACCTACCAATGCAGGAGACATAGGAGACCCGGGTTCAATCCCTGGGTCAAGAAGATTCCTTGGAGGAGATGGCAACCCACTCCAGTATTCTTGCCTGGAGAATCCCATGGACAGAGGAGCCTGTCGAGCTACGGTCCATAGGTTTGCAGAGTTAGACACGAATGAAGTGATTGAGCATGCACATTATTAATAATAATATACATCTCTCTAAGCCTCAGTTTCCCCAATACTGAAAGAGGTGTTGAGGACTTTGCTGGTGGTTCAGGGCCTAAAACCACTCACTTCCAAGCCAGGGGGCCTGAGTTCTATCCCTGGTCAGGGAACTAGATTCCACATGCTACAACTAAGACCTAATGCAGCCAAATAAATAAATATTAAAAAGAGAGTGACAGAGCTTGAATTCCAAGGCATCTATGACCTCAAGTCTGAGCTTCACTTCTAAACAACTATAATTCAGTTAAAATACCAACTCAACGGGTGAGTGAGCACATTATATACAATATGTGTGAAAACATTCTGTAAATTATGAAGAGGCATATCATTTAGTTATGGTTACTGTTTAAAATCAAAATATAAGTGAGGTAAACAAAAAAAAAAGGATGGGCTTGAGTGGAGATAAATTGGATAAGGAAATAAAAGTAGGCCAGGCAGAATGAAAATGTTATAACTTACGTCTTTCTGTATGAATGTGAGAGTTGGACCATGAAGAAGGCTGAGCACAGAAGAACAAATGCTTCTGAACAGTAGTGTTGGAGAAAACTCTTGAGAGTCCCTTGGACGGCAATGAGATCAAACCATTCAATCCTAAAGGAAATCAACCCTGACTAGTCATTGGAAAGACTGATGCTGAAACAGAAGCTCCAGTACCTTGGCACCTGATGCATAGCGCCAACTCACTGGAAAAGACCCTGATGCTGGAAACGATTGAGGGCAGGAGGAAAAAGAGGTGACAGGATGAGACAGCTGGATGGTGTCATCGACACAATGAACATGAATCTGAGCAAATTCAGAGAGATGGCGAAGGCGAGGAAGCCTGGTGTGCTGCAGTCCATGTGGTCGCAAAGAGTCAGACATGACCTAGTGACTAAACAGCAACAGTCTTGAGATCACTATTGCTCTTGACACTGCTGCTCTTACCTTCATTCTGGAAACTTCCTGTGCCCTGGCTCCAGGGCCGCTACTACCACATGAGTCTCCTCTTATCTTAACATTCCTTTTTGGACTCCCCTCTCCCCACCCACCCCTACAACCGTCACATCCCCAAATGCTCCTTTCTCCTGGATGCTATCAAGCACTCTCACAGTTCTGACTACCATGGACACCCCCAGCTACGTCTCTCCAGCCCTATTGGCTCCCCTGAGCTTCCGCCCCTCACATCACCCCAAGCACCAATACCCCAAGCCCCAAGCATCGTCTGCTCCCTCCCTCAATGACATGAGAACTAATTCCACATGCTAATAAGAATCAGCCAAATAAATAAATATTAAAAAGAGAGTGACAGAGCTTGAATTCCAAGGCATCTATGACCTCAAGTCTGAGCTTCACTTCTAAACAACTATAATTCAGTTAAAATACCAACTCAACGGGTGAGTGAGCACATTATATACAATATGTGTGAAAACATTCTGTAAATTATGAAGAGGCATATCATTTAGTTATGGTTACTGTTTAAAATCAAAATATAAGTGAGGTAAACAAAAAAAAAAGGATGGGCTTGAGTGGAGATAAATTGGATAAGGAAATAAAAGTAGGCCAGGCAGAATGAAAATGTTATAACTTACGTCTTTCTGTATGAATGTGAGAGTTGGACCATGAAGAAGGCTGAGCACAGAAGAACAAATGCTTCTGAACAGTAGTGTTGGAGAAAACTCTTGAGAGTCCCTTGGACGGCAATGAGATCAAACCATTCAATCCTAAAGGAAATCAACCCTGACTAGTCATTGGAAAGACTGATGCTGAAACAGAAGCTCCAGTACCTTGGCACCTGATGCATAGCGCCAACTCACTGGAAAAGACCCTGATGCTGGAAACGATTGAGGGCAGGAGGAAAAAGAGGTGACAGGATGAGACAGCTGGATGGTGTCATCGACACAATGAACATGAATCTGAGCAAATTCAGAGAGATGGCGAAGGACGAGGAAGCCTGGTGTGCTGCAGTCCATGTGGTCGCAAAGAGTCAGACATGACCTAGTGACTAAACAGCAACAGTCTTGAGATCACTATTGCTCTTGACACTGCTGCTCTTACCTTCATTCTGGAAACTTCCTGTGCCCTGGCTCCAGGGCCGCTACTACCACATGAGTCTCCTCTTATCTTAACATTCCTTTTTGGACTCCCCTCTCCCCACCCACCCCTACAACCGTCACATCCCCAAATGCTCCTTTCTCCTGGATGCTATCAAGCACTCTCACAGTTCTGACTACCATGGACACCCCCAGCTACGTATCTCCAGCCCTATTGGCTCCCCTGAGCTTCAGCCCATCACATCACCCCAAGCACTCCAATACCCCAAGCCCCCAAATGGCAGTCGTCTGCTCCCCTCCCTCAAGCCTTCACCCTATTCCCCCTATTCCCCGTCTCAGGCAGCCACTGAGGTCAGAGATCAACTCACTCCTTCTCCCTCCTCTTTCTGGTCATGCCCCACCTCACTCTCTTCTTGGCTCTGGGCCTGTTTCTTCACTTGATTCTCATTCCTCTTTAAAGACTCAGCTCTCACATCATCTTCTCCAAGATGACTTTCCCAAACCTCTGGGCAGAGGAGGATAGTCGACCTAGCGCCCTGGCCATAACTGTACTTCCTTACTTCTTATCCGATCATACGGGAGCAGCTGTCTGAGACTGTCCTCCAAACTCCTGCCCACTCTCACCTAAGTCCCCCTAAGTTCCTCAAAGACATGGGCTGGTCGATGGTTTTGCCTCTCATGCCTGACAGTGTTCAGTTCATATCGACTGAATCAAACCAGTCTTTACCAGTTGCACACCCCAGGTGGCGCTAGTGGTCAACAACCTGCATGCCAAGGCAGGAGACACAAGACACTCAGGTTTGATCCTTCGGTTAGGATGATTCCCCTGGGGAAGGAAATGGCAACCCACTCCAGTATTCTTGTCTGGGGAAATCCCATGGACAGAGGAGCCTGATAGACTCCATGTGGTCTCAAAAGAATTGGACATGAGTAAAGTGACTTAGCAGGCATGTATCACCAGTTTTGGTGAAGCCAAATTTCAACATTCTGCTTGCAATGAAAATAATTTCTTGGGAAATTCCTTAGTAGTCAGGGGTTAGGACGCTGAGCTTTCACTGCCATGGCCCCAGTTCAATCCCTGGTAGGGGGATTAAGATCCCAAAAGCCACAGGGCACAGCCAAAACACAAACAAACAAAAAAGAATTTGTTAACTTCTAAGAGTCAGTATAGATATTTTAATGTATCCAGTCAGCCCTGATAAAGTCCAAGATGAGGAGGCTCATACATCTAAACTATGACACAGAGGATACAGCAGATTCTAAATTTACACTAGGTTATTTATTTGGAGAAATATGCACATGCATTTTTTTTAACCAGTGATCACATTATGAGCCTTAAAGAGGAGCAGTTGATCTGTAGTGAACTGCATAGAAAAGTCTGACAAATTAAAACCTATAACCTTAAAGTTTGGGGGCTCTTGTTTCTTTTGAACCTTTCATTTCCAACATGCACATTTCCAGTTTAAAAAGAAAGTGAGGGTGATTTTTCAAACCTCCCACAGGGATCATCTTCTTCCACATCTTTCACCCTGTCATTGACATTTGCAATAAGAAGTAAAATATCATCTAGAGCCTTTAAAGGAAAAGGTATTGAACAAGTATGTTGAGGTATGCTAATTAACATTTTAAAGTATTACATATGTCAGAAATGTAATAAGAAATTTAAAATGGTATATTTTGTGTATCTATTTTTAAAAACAGCATCACTTAAAGCTAGCTGATAGATGAAGTACTCATTGGTATATATGGTTTTGGATACTGATCAAAGATGCTAAGGCTAGCTTTACACAGAAAATGCCAGAAACACTCCATGGTGGCATTGGTTTGCTCAGGTATTTAAAACATAAAAGCCAAGAAAGAAAAACCTCAAATCTTATTGAGAGTAATTTTATTTTCTTCTTAAATGCCAAATGCAGCTTTCCAATATAAAACAATTTTTCTTTTTCTCTTCTGCATTGTAAAAGTCAGCGGCAGTCATCTCATTTATTATGAGTAGTCCTGAGAAAACCCAGAATACCATGGAAGGAGAAAGCCAAATTTCAACATTCTGCTTGCAATGAAAATAATTTCTTGGGAAATTCCTTAGTAGTCAGGGGTTAGGACGCTGAGCTTTCACTGCCATGGCCCCAGTTCAATCCCTGGTAGGGGGATTAAGATCCCAAAAGCCACAGGGCACAGCCAAAACACAAACAAACAAAAAAGAATTTGTTAACTTCTAAGAGTCAGTATAGATATTTTAATGTATCCAGTCAGCCCTGATAAAGTCCAAGATGAGGAGGCTCATACATCTAAACTATGACACAGAGGATACAGCAGATTCTAAATTTACACTAGGTTATTTATTTGGAGAAATATGCACATGCATTTTTTTTAACCAGTGATCACATTATGAGCCTTAAAGAGGAGCAGTTGATCTGTAGTGAACTGCATAGAAAAGTCTGACAAATTAAAACCTATAACCTTAAAGTTTGGGGGCTCTTGTTTCTTTTGAACCTTTCATTTCCAACATGCACATTTCCAGTTTAAAAAAAGAAAGTGAGGGTGATTTTTCAAACCTCCCACAGGGATCATCTTCTTCCACATCTTTCACCCTGTCATTGACATTTGCAATAAGAAGTAAAATATCATCTAGAGCCTTTAAAGGAAAAGGTATTGAACAAGTATGTTGAGGTATGCTAATTAACATTTTAAAGTATTACATATGTCAGAAATGTAATAAGAAATTTAAAATGGTATATTTTGTGTATCTATTTTTAAAAACAGCATCACTTAAAGCTAGCTGATAGATGAAGTACTCATTGGTATATATGGTTTTGGATACTGATCAAAGATGCTAAGGCTAGCTTTACACAGAAAATGCCAGAAACACTCCATGGTGGCATTGGTTTGCTCAGGTATTTAAAACATAAAAGCCAAGAAAGAAAAACCTCAAATCTTATTGAGAGTAATTTTATTTTCTTCTTAAATGCCAAATGCAGCTTTCCAATATAAAACAATTTTTCTTTTTCTCTTCTGCATTGTAAAAGTCAGCGGCAGTCATCTCATTTATTATGAGTAGTCCTGAGAAAACCCAGAATACCATGGAAGGAGAAAGGCAAAAACAGATTTCAGAAATCCAAGTGTTATAAATGAAGCTTTGAGAATGGAAATCACATGGCTGTGACATTTATGCACACGCATGTGCAATTTATCTTCAGGTTTTTTTAAGCTGTGAATCCCATTAAAGCATGCCATCACAATTACAATGTGATCTGGTTTGAAATTTAACATCAGGAAACTAACACGGCAACTACGGGCTCTGAGTCATGCCTGCTGCTAAGGGGATCATATTCAAAGTACTCCTCTTTTTTTTAGGGGACAGAATAGCTTCTATTAATCTATTAACTAACTGCTTAGAAGCAGATACAAAGCTTTATAAGACTTCGGTTGCAGAGAAAACTGTAACGAAGATAGGAAAATGGGGAAAATCTAAGAGGCCATTAACAGGGGCTTGGCTAAACTATGGTACAATCATAAATAGGCCAGTTGGCAGCAGGGGTCATTCTGTCACTTGGCAGATGAAAAAACTGGATCAAAATCTCTTCTCATGAGGAAAGAGAAGCCCAGCATCCACCCCAAATTTTCCAGGGGGTCTTGGGTGTCCACAGCTCCTCCATTCCCCCTGTCTCTGGAGTTCAGCCCCTGGGGAACACAGCCTCTCTTCCCTGTGTTTCTTTTTATCACTCCCATGACTGCTTCTCTGTTCACTGAGCCATATACCACATATTCTTTTTTCTTTGAGGTCCACAAATAATGCTTACACCTCTTAGGTCTCATGGACTGTAATAGCTATTTGGGGATATCAGCAAGGGAAGGCCATGGTTGGAGAAAGACAAGCAAGAGAAATTACTGAAGCATAATCAACATAGCAACTAAGTTCAAACCTGCCTTCCTGTTCTTAGAAGACCCCAGTCATCCCTCCAGCTGCACCATCAAAAACAGGAATTTCAGTTTGGCTTTAGCTTTCCACCCTGTTGAGGCTTAGCTTTCTCCAAAATCCCTTTTTTATTGTTGTCATTTTTATTTGAGGGATTTTATTTTGTTTATTTTCTTGGCTGTGACTTGAAGCTCGGGAACCCATGCCTCCTACACTGGAAGCATGGAATTGTAACCACTGGACAACCAAGGAATTTCTTATTCCCTGAGGATTTTATTTTAGTATTTAATACTTTAGTATTCTTCTTCTTCTTCTTTTTTTTTTTCAAAGTTACCTTTTTAATATAGCTTTTTTTGGAACCATATGAAAGTATCACCTATTCAAAAAGTTTAATATCTAACATGTCAGTGGACAAGCACAATTACTAATTTTTTTTAAAATTTTTAATTCTTTATTTTAAAGATTTTACAGAGTTTTGTTGTTCTTCTTGTATCTTTTTTTCCAGCTTTATTGAGCTATAACTGACATCACTTTAATATTGCAGAAATTTACAGTGTATACCCTGTTGACCTGATACACATATATTACATATTTCCACTACAAGTTAGTGAACACCTCCATCTTATCACTTAATTACCATTTCTTTTTTGTGGTGAGGACATTTAAGGTCTATTCTCTCCATAACTTTCAAGTGTATAATATAGTATGAGTAACTATAATGGCCATGCTGTGCATTAGATCCCCAGAATTTATTCATCTTTTAACTGTAAGTTTATACTCATTGACCAACACCTCTCCATTACCCCCACCCTCAGCCCCTGGTAACCACCACTACACTCTCTGTTTCAAGGACTTCAGCTTTTTTAGATCCCAGGGCATCCCTGATAGCTGACAGTAAAGAATCTCCCTACAATGCAGGAAACCTGGGTTCGATCTCCGGGTAGGGAAAATCCCCCGGAGAAGGGAATGGCAACTTACTCCCATATTCTTGACTGAAGAATTCCATGGACAGAGGAGCCTGGAAGGCTAAGACCCATAGGGTCGCAAAGAATCAGACAAGAAGCAGGGACGTTCCTGTAAGTGCTATCACACAGTATTTGTCTTTCTCCAGCTTACTTCACTTAGCATCATGTCCTCAAGAGCCAGCCACGTTGTCACAAATCACAGAATTTCCTGCTTTCCCATGACTGAATCATATTCCACCATATCTATGTACCACAACTTTTCCCATTCATCTGCTGATGTACACATACATTGTTTCTGTATCTTAGTGACTGTGAATAATGCAGCAATGAACATGGGAGCACATATACTGAGCTCCTGCTTTCATTTCCTTAGTATTTATACCCAGATGTGGGACTGCTGGATCATACGGTAGTGCTGTTTTTAATTTTCTGAGAAATCTCCATACTGTTTTCCATAGTGGTTGTACCAATTTACATTCCACCAACAATGCACAAAGGTTTCCTTTTTCTCCATATCCAAGCCAATGCTTACATCTTTTGTCTTTTTGGTGACAGCCATTCTAACAGGTGTGGTTGTATTTGCATTTCCCTGATGATTAGTGATGTTGAGCACCTTTTCTTCATTACAAAAATGTCTGTTCAGTTCCTCTGCTCATGTCTTACTCAAATTTTTTCAAGAGTTGTATGAGTTTTTTACATACTTTAGATATTAACCCCTTATATGACATATACTTCGCAAATATTTTCTCCCATTCCATAAGCTGTCTGTTCATTTTATTAACGATTTCCTTTGCTGTGCAGAAGCTTTTTAGTTTAAGTTGTCTCACTTGCTTATTTTTGCTTTTGTTGCTCCAAATCTTCTTTTTTATGGCACGCAAATCAGACATCTCTGAGTCACTTCCAGCCGATCTTGGTCATGCTCTCTTTTCATAACCAAAATGGTTCATCAAAGCTAAACAAAGATGATTCTGTCACTAGACAGCAGTTCTGCTAATCGTGAAACTAGTCTTTCCTTTCTCCCTGCTGCACAAAACTATGCAATCATGCAAAAGGATGCACCTCTACTGTCATAAAAAAATGTCCAAAATATAGCTAGAGCTACATGTGTATATATTTTCATACATATATATATAACACACACATATATACATGTATATATATGTATATACACATATATGTGTGTGTGTGTGTGTGTGTATATATATGGAGAAAGTGAGATCGAAAGGGAGGCTGTTCAAAAAGATATATAGGGCTTCCCCAGTGGCTCAGTGGTGAAGAATCCACCTGCCAATGCTGGAGATATGGGTTTGATCCCTGATCCAGGTAAATCACTCATGCCTCAGAACAATTAAGCCTGTGTGCCACAACTACTGAGCCTGTGCTCTAGAGCTCGTGCTCTGCAACATGACAAGCCACCCCAATGAGGAGCCTGTGCACTGCAATTAAAGAATAAACCCTGCTCGCCACAGCTAGAGAGAAGCCTGCATAGCAGTAGAGATTCAGCACAACCATAAATAAATAAATAAAATTATTTTTAAAAGATATGTGTAGAAAGGAATGTATAAATTGATTACATATGGAAACATTTGCTTATATAATAAAATAAAACATATAAGGATATATACTAATCTATTAATGTTAATTTCTCTGTAGGAGGTGGGATTAAGGGGGAACTTTTAACTCTATTATACTATTTTTTTATATTCAACATAAATGCCTTTATAATCAGAAAACATTTTTATTTGGGGGGGGGGAGGTGATGCCAAAAAATTGGGCTCAAATAGCAACTGAAAGGATTTAATCTACACACCACAAAGTTACTCAGAAGTAAAGACTACTCCGTATTCATGGAATCTTTCCCACAACTCTCACCAAGACAGAGTTGTGTTTATCAAAGCCAAAGAAGAGAACTGCCAGTAGAACTAAGAGGCAGTGAACATTAACTTATGAACAAAGACTCAGAGGAAAACAGCTTAGCAGAGATGGGAAGTGAGGGGCTGAAATTCTGACTGAACAAGAGAAATCTCTACTGAGGAGGGAGAAGAAGAACTGGGAAACAAGCTGGTAATAATATGGCTGCACAGGGGGTTTCCAG
The DNA here is from genome assembly GCA_022376925.1 of Tragulus kanchil. NCBI lineage: Eukaryota > Metazoa > Chordata > Mammalia > Artiodactyla > Tragulidae > Tragulus > Tragulus kanchil. Next base: position 120,624,104 of record JAIOJX010000025.1, on the reverse strand, counting down.
ATGAGATTTGGCTAAAACATTGAAAATAAAAAAAGGAGGCATACAGCTTCCAAAAATGAATTAATGTAATTAATGTTACAAAAGGTAACATTCACTCATTCATTCACGAAGCACAGTTCCCTCCTTACCCTCCTCACCTGCTCGTAACAGGCAGAGTTCTGGGCACCAAGGTCTGGCCACGAACAAGACAGGCAAGGGCCTTCGTCTCTTGTTGCTCTAGCAAGTTGGGAGACTATAAACAAGGAAACAAACCCTCCAGCAAGATAATTCCAGATAGTGATAAGCGTTACAAAGACATTAAAATCAGAAGACCTGTCAGTGACTGGTGTGGGGCTACTTTTAAGTCTAGAGGCTAGAGGATGAGGTTGAACTGAGTTCATAATAGTCTACGGAACCAACCACGTGAGGAGCAGGGAGTAGAGGCAACAACAAATACAAAGACCCCATGGAAAGAAGGAGGCTGTCACATTTCAGTCATGTGAACACCAGGGTGGCTGGGGTCCAGAGCACACTGGAGAGAATGCGGGAAACAAGGTCTCTGTGGAAATCCAGCACAGACAGAAATTTACTCTAAGTACGTAGGAAAGTCCTTACAGAGGTCTTTGAGCAGGGGAGTGGCATGAATTGACAGCTTTTCTAGAAATGCGGTGGATGCTTGCCTGGGGGAAAGAAGAAGCAAGACAGGAAACAGGGAGAAAAGTTAGAAAGTACTGCAGCATTCCAGAGGAGAGACGATGGACCTGTGGGCTCAGGATTAGCCAGGGAATCAGAGAAGTGACAGATTTGGAAAGGGTCTTGAATATAATTCGGATGAGAGTGTGAAAGAAAGAGAAAAAACCTAGGAGAAAGATGACTCCTGAAGTTTGGCTGTAGCAACTGTCATTGTCATTTAAGAATTGCAGAAGCCTGGGAAAGCCACAGGTTGGTGGGGAGCAAATTCCTGGGTTCTTTCTTAATTGTGTTGAGTTTGAGATGCCCATTTAATGGCTAAGCAGAGAAGTCAAGTTCAGAGTTGGATAGATGAGTCTGGAATTCACTGGTGAGTCTAAGCAATAAATTAACTTTGAGAGACCCCATCAAATAGGTCATATTTGCTGCTATGATGAATTCATCTTGAAAGCATGTCTAGAAGAGAAATGTGGAAGACTGAGTCTCAAGGGACATAAAACTTAGAATTAAGAAGAGGAAGAACAAACCAAGAAGACTGTGTAGAAACCACTATAAAAGGCAAAGGGAAAACAAGAGGGTGGTTTTCCAAAAGCCAAGAGAAGACAATGTTTTAAGATACAAGAACTCTTCTCTGGTCAACCATGTCGAAGCTACTGGATAAGAGACGTGCAGAGAAGGGATCATCAGATTTCACAAGCTGTAGTGGCTGGCAACATGGTGAGAACCAACAGTGGAATGATCAGAAGCCCATTGGCAAACCAACAAAAAAATGCAGACTTCCCTGGTGGTCCAATGGTTAAGAATCTGCCTGCCAATGCAGGAACTCCATCCCTGGTCCGAGAAGATTCCACATGCCTCAGCGGCAACTAAGCCTGTTCCAGCTCCTTAAGCCTGTGAGTCCTACAGACCACAACAAGAGAAGCCACCACAATGAGAAGCTCCCATGCTGCAATTAGAGAAAGCCCACATGCAGCAATGAAGACCCAGCACAGCCAAAAATAAATGTACCAAAAAATTTTGTTCTTAAAAAAAATTTTTTTAAGCAATTATCTTTCAATTTAAAAAATTTAAATAATAATAACTGAAAAAAGAAAATGTAGCCATCATGGTAACTCTTGAAAAATGGAGCAGAAGGCTGGACCAGGAACTGGAGAAAGTACTGCAGCATTCCAGAGGAGAGACGATGGACCTGTGGGCTCAGGATTAGCCAGGGAATCAGAGAAGTGACAGATTTGGAAAGGGTCTTGAATATAATTCGGATGAGAGTGTGAAAGAAAGAGAAAAAACCTAGGAGAAAGATGACTCCTGAAGTTTGGCTGTAGCAACTGTCATTGTCATTTAAGAATTGCAGAAGCCTGGGAAAGCCACAGGTTGGTGGGGAGCAAATTCCTGGGTTCTTTCTTAATTGTGTTGAGTTTGAGATGCCCATTTAATGGCTAAGCAGAGAAGTCAAGTTCAGAGTTGGATAGATGAGTCTGGAATTCACTGGTGAGTCTAAGCAATAAATTAACTTTGAGAGACCCCATCAAATAGGTCATATTTGCTGCTATGATGAATTCATCTTGAAAGCATGTCTAGAAGAGAAATGTGGAAGACTGAGTCTCAAGGGACATAAAACTTAGAATTAAGAAGAGGAAGAACAAACCAAGAAGACTGTGTAGAAACCACTATAAAAGGCAAAGGGAAAACAAGAGGGTGGTTTTCCAAAAGCCAAGAGAAGACAATGTTTTAAGATACAAGAACTCTTCTCTGGTCAACCATGTCGAAGCTACTGGATAAGAGACGTGCAGAGAAGGGATCATCAGATTTCACAAGCTGTAGTGGCTGGCAACATGGTGAGAACCAACAGTGGAATGATCAGAAGCCCATTGGCAAACCAACAAAAAAATGCAGACTTCCCTGGTGGTCCAATGGTTAAGAATCTGCCTGCCAATGCAGGAACTCCATCCCTGGTCCGAGAAGATTCCACATGCCTCAGCGGCAACTAAGCCTGTTCCAGCTCCTTAAGCCTGTGAGTCCTACAGACCACAACAAGAGAAGCCACCACAATGAGAAGCTCCCATGCTGCAATTAGAGAAAGCCCACATGCAGCAATGAAGACCCAGCACAGCCAAAAATAAATGTACCAAAAAATTTTGTTCTTAAAAAAAATTTTTTTAAGCAATTATCTTTCAATTTAAAAAATTTAAATAATAATAACTGAAAAAAGAAAATGTAGCCATCATGGTAACTCTTGAAAAATGGAGCAGAAGGCTGGACCAGGAACTGGAGAAAGCTGGAATGTGAGATAGGGTTAGGGGGTGTTTTAAGATGGGAGATACCAATATACACATTTTAGAAAAGCAAGCAGAAGAAGGCCAAGAATTTCAGTTCTGTGTTATTTTTCGTATCATTCGTTAGGAACCTAGCAGGTCAGCATCAGTAGGAAAGGAAATCTTATCTCACTTTCTCTTCCACTGGAGGTCAATAAATAGACTATTAAATTTTTTCTGGATATTTGATGGGCAAGTGATCGGAAGACATTAGCATGGGTTCAGCAGGAATGAGCCACTTCATATGATACTTGTGGATCAAGACGCTGCTTGATTTTTCACACAATTACTGTGATAGCTTCCCAGCTTATCTCTTTCTTCTGTCTCTCATCCCTCGACTCCATCCTTGACTTCAAAATCTAAAAACAAATCCAGTTATTTCACTTCCCTGATTAATACCTCTCACAGTGGACACAGCACAACCTTCTTAAGAATACCCAACATCCTTAGCAAGGCAGACAAAGCTTGTAAAATTGGACGCCAGCCTTTCCTTCCTGTCATGTCTCTGATCGTGCAGCTTGCAAAACATCACATCACAGCAGCTCCAGCCACAGCAGACAACTCTATAGACCCTTGTCCCGCTTGGCTTGACATGTGCTCTATCCTCTACTTGTGCATGCTTGCATGAGAAGTCGCTTCAGTGGTATCCAACTCTTTGTGACCCTATGGACCATAACCTGCCAGGCTCCTCTATCCATGGGATTCTCCAGGCAAGAATACTGGAGTGAGTTGCCATGCCCTCCCTCCAGGGGATCTTCCTGACCCAGGGATCAAACCTGCATCTCTTACATCTCCTGCGTTGGCAGGCGGGTTCTTTACCATAAGCACTACTTGGAAAGCCCCATCCTCTACTTAGGACATCCATTCAATCTGCATCCAATTCATCAACCTGGAAAACTCCTAGAGGGTCTTTAAAACCCACTCAAATGTCTCATGAGAAACACACTACATTCCAGAAGGTCCCTCCAGAAGACGGAGATATGATGCACAACTAAACATTTCAGGAAAGAACTTCATCTCAGTGTAAATGATTTAGGAACAATTCCATTGTCTGGAACAAAAGAGAACATTGTCAGGTAGCACGTGGGGACACAGGAAGGTGATGACTTGCCAAGTGAGACTCCTCCAATCATGTCCATTGTTCAATATATGATTTAATGATTTGATGGCTATCATTGTCAGAAGGAGGCAAAAATCTATCTCTAGAAATGTCTCTTGTTCCTAGTTCCGCCCTCAGGAGCAATTTAGAATGTGTCTACTTCTTTTTGTACATAGAAGCTTTTCACATAACTGCAGGTCCTTATTAATGCCCTAGGCCTTACAGTCTCTCAAATCTGCTCTTTCATAACTTACAGATGTTTGCTAACTCCTGGCAATGCAGCATTTGTAATCTATATTTGGCACATACAGCATCATGCTACTTCTTAAGGGAGCAATCAGAGCATACTTGATTTTGTACCCTAGCACCCAGCCAAGTACATGAACATTGGTCACATTCCAAAAAAAGAATTAATATAAAATCTGCAATATTTCAAATATCTGTATCAGTTGACCACAGGAATGGATGACTTCTGATGTAGTGCTGGAACTGAAAGCAGTCCCTTTCCTGCCCTGAAGTCACACGTAAGTTTTCTGGTACGTCCTGCATTGGACTCCTCCCCAAAGTCCCTCTCCCAGTGGAGGCTCTTCTGAGATTTTCTCTGTGCTGGGCCCGCACTCCAGCTGGCCTGCTCTGGTTGGTGCTTCAGGCTGAAATTAGTGGGGTGGACACCTAAGCATCCAGAAGAGGGGAAAGTATTCAAAAAAGAGAAAAAAATAGAAACAAGAGATACATCTCTTTCACCATATTCCAAACTAGTGGCCCACAGAGTCCTTATCCACTACAGTATGTACCTCAAATTAAAAACAGGTCCCTGTTTCTAATGTAACTTTTTTTGAGAGTAACTGAGCAAAATTCTATCATTCACAAATAGAAGACAGCGAAGTGGGAAATCTGAAGTCACTCTATGGTAAGCGTCCAAATGATTTCCAGAAATCCTTTCTAGTTTTCTAGTTGAATGATGACTAGTAGAAAGAGGATACAAGCCACATATGTAATTTTAAATTTTATTATAGGTACATTCAAAAAGATGGAGTGAAAGGTGAAATTAACTTTAGCACTATATTTAACTCAGTATACAGAAAACATTATCATTTCAACATGTAACCAAATAGAAAATTACTGAGATATTTTACATTCCTCTTTTCAGACCAAGTCTTTGAAATCCACTGTTTTGACACTTACAGCACATCTCAGTTCAGACCAGCCACATGCTCCAGACCAAGTGCCCCAGAGTCACAGACAACTACCAATGACTGGACTGGGCACTGGAGGTCCAGGCTATAAATAAGTCCTTTTAAGACACAAGTCAACTTTAGGTTTAAGACACTTGTAAAGTCTATACTTAGGAACAGATTTGTATTATAAAAATAATTATCAAATGCAAAGCAGCTGGTGAAAAATGCAAAGCTATAAAAGGTGATAGGCATTCAAAATAAAGATGTCTAAAAAATTATCTAGGCACTGTGACAAGGTAGATGCTTCTGAAACCCTCAGACTCATTTCTCAAAGTCAAAAATAAATTGTGTAATCAATTCTATGTCACGGACCCAAATCTTCCAACAAATACTTCGGAGTTCACGCCGTCCAGGACATTCTTTTTATAGATGAAAAAGAATCCCTGCCAATCCCTGTACCCAGCAATCAACTTCTGTCTAGTGTGACAGACAGTCGAGTGTTGATGGCTGACACAGACATACTGCTCCATGCAACCGTGCGCTGGGTCACAGCCACTGAGTGGGCCCCCAAGTGAAACTTTACCTAACAACTAGGATGGGATTAAAGGTGCCCAATGCCAATTGTAACAGCAAAGAAAGAATCCTCCAAAACATATGCCACAAAGCTTTCCCAGAACCATTCCCTGAGTAGCAAAGACTCTTGTCTGATACTTAGGAATATGAGCATGCAATGCAGAGAGGCACTAGATTAGAAGGGCTGCAAAATAATACTATGTTCTTCCGAATAATCATCCTCAGGAACAAAAAACACACCAGCCCAGTGTTATAATTTTGATCTTCACTCCAGTAAAGAAAGAAAGTAATGAGCCGGCAAATAAAACAGCCAAGCAAGAGACGCCATGGAAGCCAGCCTCTATTGAAAATCCTGAAATAAGTGATGCATATTTTAAGTCACTAACTTAAAATTCCAAGCAGATGGGGAGTTATTTGAAATTTTATGTACTCTTTAGCACTATATTTAACTCAGTATACAGAAAACATTATCATTTCAACATGTAACCAAATAGAAAATTACTGAGATATTTTACATTCCTCTTTTCAGACCAAGTCTTTGAAATCCACTGTTTTGACACTTACAGCACATCTCAGTTCAGACCAGCCACATGCTCCAGACCAAGTGCCCCAGAGTCACAGACAACTACCAATGACTGGACTGGGCACTGGAGGTCCAGGCTATAAATAAGTCCTTTTAAGACACAAGTCAACTTTAGGTTTAAGACACTTGTAAAGTCTATACTTAGGAACAGATTTGTATTATAAAAATAATTATCAAATGCAAAGCAGCTGGTGAAAAATGCAAAGCTATAAAAGGTGATAGGCATTCAAAATAAAGATGTCTAAAAAATTATCTAGGCACTGTGACAAGGTAGATGCTTCTGAAACCCTCAGACTCATTTCTCAAAGTCAAAAATAAATTGTGTAATCAATTCTATGTCACGGACCCAAATCTTCCAACAAATACTTCGGAGTTCACGCCGTCCAGGACATTCTTTTTATAGATGAAAAAGAATCCCTGCCAATCCCTGTACCCAGCAATCAACTTCTGTCTAGTGTGACAGACAGTCGAGTGTTGATGGCTGACACAGACATACTGCTCCATGCAACCGTGCGCTGGGTCACAGCCACTGAGTGGGCCCCCAAGTGAAACTTTACCTAACAACTAGGATGGGATTAAAGGTGCCCAATGCCAATTGTAACAGCAAAGAAAGAATCCTCCAAAACATATGCCACAAAGCTTTCCCAGAACCATTCCCTGAGTAGCAAAGACTCTTGTCTGATACTTAGGAATATGAGCATGCAATGCAGAGAGGCACTAGATTAGAAGGGCTGCAAAATAATACTATGTTCTTCCGAATAATCATCCTCAGGAACAAAAAACACACCAGCCCAGTGTTATAATTTTGATCTTCACTCCAGTAAAGAAAGAAAGTAATGAGCCGGCAAATAAAACAGCCAAGCAAGAGACGCCATGGAAGCCAGCCTCTATTGAAAATCCTGAAATAAGTGATGCATATTTTAAGTCACTAACTTAAAATTCCAAGCAGATGGGGAGTTATTAAGACACATGAATAATGGGCAAAAGTGCAACGGAAACAAAACTATGATAAAAAACAAAACTTTTTTAGACTGTTAATTAAATCACGAAACTAAACAGCCAAAGCAAGTTGGGCTTATGTAGGGGACTTAAGTATTAATCCTGCTAATTACAGGAGAATAACTTTAGACAAGGTTTTGGATTGATAAGCAATGCAACGAGTCCATAGAGGCTTGGTAGGGTAGCTATCGATCAGTTACTAAGAAAGATGGTGTGCCTACAGGGTCTCATGTGAGAATACACTGGTTCTGTACTGGAACTTTCCAAAGGGAACCTTTATTGCTCCTAAATTAAATCCACAAATAAAGTACTCTTAAAATAAGCAGTATGGGACTCCACAGGGTTCAGTCTCAGATACAAGTCACTTCCAAAAAATGCAGTTTCACTGCCAAAAATCCTAGAAAAGGAAACCCATTCTTTCAGAGGACAACAACATTCTCTCAAACACACCTTCCTCAGCAGGACTTAGAGAAGTCCTTCTAGACGCAGACTGGTCTCTTGACCTCCCCAAGCAGTGACCCCAGCTCCTCTACCCCTACCCGGGGCTCCTTCACATTGCTTTCCTCCTCCTCCCTAAGGCTTCAGTACTTTATTATTTCGCAGCAAGAAATAACCCTTTCTCTTAGGGCTTCCCCTGGTGGTCCAGTGGGTAAGGACACCGCCTTGCAGTGCAAGGGGCGCCGGTTCGAGCCCTGGCCTGCGGGCACCCACGTGCCGTGGAGCGGCTGGACTGATGTGCCCAATTACCGAGCCAGAGCTCTGTAGCGCATGCGCCCAGAGCCGGCCCTCTGCGACGACAGAGGCCACCGCGATGGGAGGCCCACAGGGGGTCAAAGAACAAAGACGGATGAAAATAGAGAAAATGAAAGACCAATAGAAGTGACCCACCCGCTCCCCTCCCTCCCCAACCCGACCCCCGCCCGAAATTAAAAAAAAAAAAAAAAGAAATAACCCTTTCTCAGTCTACCAAACCCACAATGCTCTTCTGAAGGTGGCAGAGGGGAAGTCCATAAACTCTGCTCATGCATGACATCTGTCTCGTCACGGTTATGAAACCCCCAGGTTGTGCCAGAGTGGACGCCAGATCCAGAAGATCAGCTCTGACTACAGTGGGAATCAGTGAAAATCAAGGACAGGTTACAAGTATAAGTCAGCTGCAGAAGAGTGGGCACTTAACAGCAAAACCACTTCCACACGCCGAATGTCTGCCTGACCCCAGGTCCCACGCACTGTGCGTCCCCTCGCCTGACACCAGCCCACGCTTCTCCTGCATCTACTATCAGCACAAATACCACTCCATTCCCCATTCAAAACCCATTCTTCCCCTTCAGTGACACAAAACAGCAAATATAGAGTCAGAAGCCCCAGCCCAACACTTCCACCTCCTGCAACTCAGCGCTGGGCAGTCTCTTAAAGGAAGCAGAGCTTTTAACTTCATAGATTTAAAAAGAAGAATCGCAATGTAAATACTCTTCTGAGTGATCGAAAGTAACACTCAAGTGGGTGGCCACAGTGATGTTCTTCTTGGAAGAGACACAACTGAAGAACTGGAGAAGGAAAGAGTCTCGAGATAATCTGCTTAAACTTTGAGTTTTTCCTAAGGCTGAGTCCAAGAGGAACTCTTGATTTCTTTGTCAGGTGATGGGGAAAAGACCTCCTCGGGGCATCCATGCAGCCAGACGCTCTCCAGAGTGGACTGTGCTGTATTTCCTACCACAGATTCTAACTTTAAACTCCAACTCGGAACCTTATGCTACTGTGTGCACCTGTGTTTGAAGGGATGTTCTTAGATGTTATGAGAAAAATGTAATCTATGGTTCAATAAGTTTAGGGATCTAGTGGACAGACAGAGAATCCAAGAGTGGAAGAGAAAATATAGTGTTTCCCTAACACCACAGTTCTCAGAGTATGGTCTGTCTAATTCAGTGAACCAACTGAACTTTCTGAATAATCAACGCATTATGTTACAGAATCATTCATGCTTAAAAGATTCATTAAAGCACAAGACAAACTAATGGATTTTAACATATATAACAAAGTGCAAAAAGTGCTTTGATATGGTCCCAGGTTGCACACTGCAACAAACCTTTAAGAAACTGTATTTGTCCAGTTTTGGTACAGTATTAAAGAAAAATATTCACAATTTTCTACAAAGGCTCAAAAATATTCCTCCACTTCCCTAATACACATGCATCTGAGGCCAAATTTCCTTCATATGCTCAACCAAAACAATATATCACAAACAGAATGACTGGAGAAGTAACTGAGAATTAATAGTTGACTATTAATCCAGACATTAAAGAGATTTACCAAAAAAAAGCCAAGAAAATTGAACAATGCACTTGTCAATAACTTTTTTGGAAAAATACCATTTTTTTGACAAAAAATATTATTTATGCTAGCATATAAGGGGCTTATCACTTTTGGTTTTTAATGAATTAGCAGTACCTTTATAATGTCTCTATTTTGGGCTTCCCTGGTGGTCCAGAGGGTAGAGAGTCCGCCTTGCAGTGCAAGGGGCACCAGTTTGATCCCTAGCCCGGGAAGATCCTGCATGCCACGGAGCAGCTTGACTGGTGTGTCCAGTTATGAGTCAGAGCTCTGGACAACATGCACCCAGAGCTGGTTCTCTGCAATGAGAGAGGCCACTGAAATGGGAGGCCCACACATGCCAAGGAATAAAAGATGGGTGAAAATAAATATAAAAAAATAAAATAAAAGAGGCATGATGGGGAAAAAAATGGGAAAGAAAAGCTATAGTGTCTCCATTTTAATTTCTAATATAGTACATATTAACAGACATAACCCACATTATTCTCTGGGATAATCAACAATTTTTGAATGAAAAGGGTCTTCAGATCAGAAAGTCTGAGATGCTGCCCTAATGTATTTTGATCATGGAACTTTTTCTCTGGGATGAATCCAATAAGTTTAGGGATCTAGTGGACAGACAGAGAATCCAAGAGTGGAAGAGAAAATATAGTGTTTCCCTAACACCACAGTTCTCAGAGTATGGTCTGTCTAATTCAGTGAACCAACTGAACTTTCTGAATAATCAACGCATTATGTTACAGAATCATTCATGCTTAAAAGATTCATTAAAGCACAAGACAAACTAATGGATTTTAACATATATAACAAAGTGCAAAAAGTGCTTTGATATGGTCCCAGGTTGCACACTGCAACAAACCTTTAAGAAACTGTATTTGTCCAGTTTTGGTACAGTATTAAAGAAAAATATTCACAATTTTCTACAAAGGCTCAAAAATATTCCTCCACTTCCCTAATACACATGCATCTGAGGCCAAATTTCCTTCATATGCTCAACCAAAACAATATATCACAAACAGAATGACTGGAGAAGTAACTGAGAATTAATAGTTGACTATTAATCCAGACATTAAAGAGATTTACCAAAAAAAAGCCAAGAAAATTGAACAATGCACTTGTCAATAACTTTTTTGGAAAAATACCATTTTTTTGACAAAAAATATTATTTATGCTAGCATATAAGGGGCTTATCACTTTTGGTTTTTAATGAATTAGCAGTACCTTTATAATGTCTCTATTTTGGGTTTCCCCTGGTGGTCCAGAGGGTAGAGAGTCCGCCTTGCAGTGCAAGGGGCACCAGTTTGATCCCTAGCCCGGGAAGATCCTGCATGCCACGGAGCAGCTTGACTGGTGTGTCCAGTTATGAGTCAGAGCTCTGGACAACATGCACCCAGAGCTGGTTCTCTGCAATGAGAGAGGCCACTGAAATGGGAGGCCCACACATGCCAAGGAATAAAAGATGGGTGAAAATAAATATAAAAAAATAAAATAAAAGAGGCATGATGGGGAAAAAAATGGGAAAGAAAAGCTATAGTGTCTCCATTTTAATTTCTAATATAGTACATATTAACAGACATAACCCACATTATTCTCTGGGATAATCAACAATTTTTGAATGAAAAGGGTCTTCAGATCAGAAAGTCTGAGATGCTGCCCTAATGTATTTTGATCATGGAAGCCTTTCTCTGTGGAACATCTTGAGGATATTCTATGGAACATACAGTGGGAAACACAATCTCATGTTCTGCTTATAAAACTGTTCCTTTTCTCCCTAGACCTTCTTCAGTAAGTCAGCCTACATGCTGCTCAAATGTTTCCTCCTCTCACACAGTACTTTCGTGCTTATGGCTCTAGCAGCAAATGCATCTATCTCCTCTGGCAAATGTAGGTGGATACTGATCTCATTTATTTAGAAGAGGCTTTAATCTATAGAATGATTTCTCTGGGCAAACATTACAAATAGTCTGAACAAATAACGACACAGGTTAACATGCTCCCACAGCAGATAATTCTGTGATTACGCCAGGATGTCCCATAGATATAACATCATGCCAGCCAGAATCAGGGCCACATTCAGTTTTCAACAAGAGAATCACTGATTGAGATGCCTATGCTACAAATTACCCTTTTATGAAATGAGGGGGATGACAGCAATGTATTATTCGGAGCACTGGCAATTGGTATTTGTAAAAACTGTAAGCAAGCCAGAAATAACTTAAGAACAGACTCATATTTCCACTGTGGCTTTTGAGAACACAGAGTGAGGCCAATTCTTGACGTTCAGCACAACTCAAAGCCCTAGTTCCAGAATTTAGTTATAAATCTCTTCTTCCTGTCAGGTAGCTGAATGACTGGCTGGAAGCCTGTTCTCAGATGGCTATAAAAGATGTTGGGAAAGAGTCAGAAGCATAAAGTGCTGCCCAAAAAAAGACGTCCCCGGAAACTCAGTCCTTACATAGAGCTGGCCTGGAGCAAGGCCACTGAAATGGGAGGCCCACACATGCCAAGGAATAAAAGATGGGTGAAAATAAATATAAAAAAATAAAATAAAAGAGGCATGATGGGGAAAAAAATGGGAAAGAAAAGCTATAGTGTCTCCATTTTAATTTCTAATATAGTACATATTAACAGACATAACCCACATTATTCTCTGGGATAATCAACAATTTTTGAATGAAAAGGGTCTTCAGATCAGAAAGTCTGAGATGCTGCCCTAATGTATTTTGATCATGGAAGCCTTTCTCTGTGGAACATCTTGAGGATATTCTATGGAACATACAGTGGGAAACACAATCTCATGTTCTGCTTATAAAACTGTTCCTTTTCTCCCTAGACCTTCTTCAGTAAGTCAGCCTACATGCTGCTCAAATGTTTCCTCCTCTCACACAGTACTTTCGTGCTTATGGCTCTAGCAGCAAATGCATCTATCTCCTCTGGCAAATGTAGGTGGATACTGATCTCATTTATTTAGAAGAGGCTTTAATCTATAGAATGATTTCTCTGGGCAAACATTACAAATAGTCTGAACAAATAACGACACAGGTTAACATGCTCCCACAGCAGATAATTCTGTGATTACGCCAGGATGTCCCATAGATATAACATCATGCCAGCCAGAATCAGGGCCACATTCAGTTTTCAACAAGAGAATCACTGATTGAGATGCCTATGCTACAAATTACCCTTTTATGAAATGAGGGGGATGACAGCAATGTATTATTCGGAGCACTGGCAATTGGTATTTGTAAAAACTGTAAGCAAGCCAGAAATAACTTAAGAACAGACTCATATTTCCACTGTGGCTTTTGAGAACACAGAGTGAGGCCAATTCTTGACGTTCAGCACAACTCAAAGCCCTAGTTCCAGAATTTAGTTATAAATCTCTTCTTCCTGTCAGGTAGCTGAATGACTGGCTGGAAGCCTGTTCTCAGATGGCTATAAAAGATGTTGGGAAAGAGTCAGAAGCATAAAGTGCTGCACAACTATTCCACACAAAGACCCACGCTCCCCAAGGAAACTCAGTCCTTACATAGAGCTGGCCTGGAGCACAGGCTGTACACTCTTCTAGTTTTCCTTCTGGAATTTGCCCAAAGAAGAGCAACCATTAAGTCTGCTTACATAGCTTTTTTTTTTAAATGTCTGGTTTATAAAAATGTTGCTCAAGGTTAACTAGGATCTCATCCTGAGAGCTGAAGACACTCATCTTGGTCTTTCTCTTTTTACTTAAGATTTGAAATGGACTTAGCATATAATCTGCTTCTGATCAAACCTTTTTTGTTTTTAAATTTTGGCCTCTTTTATTGGTTTTTTCAATTTATTCATTTTCATTCATCTTTATTCTTTGGCCTGTGTGGGCCTCCCATTGTAGTGGCCTCTCTTTGCAGAGCACCGGCTCTGAGTACATGTGCTCCAGAGCGCTGGCTTGTTATTGGATACACCGGTCTAGCTGCTCCATGGCATGTGGGATCTTCCCGGGCCAGGAATTTAACTGGTGCCCCTTGCACTGCAAGGCGGACTCTCTACCCACTAGACCACCAGGGAAGCCCCGATAAAACTTTATTTAATGAAAAATTTTTATTTCCATAAAGCCTTTCTAGTTTCAGGTCCCATTCTAGTTCAGGTAGTTCTCCCAGCAACTGAGATGGAGACTGTCATTATCCCCATTTTACAGATGAGACACTGCATTGCCTGAGGCCACTGTTATAGATGGTAGACAGGACTGGAATCCAGGAAGTCAGTCCTTCTGACCTCTGAATATGGCCGCTGTCCCACCTGAGATGCATGAACAGAAACATCAAATGCTTTTAAAAAGAAGATATCCAATTCTATGGGCTTCCTAGGTGATAAAGAACCCATCTGCCAATGCAGAAGATGTAAGAGAAATGGGTTTGATTGTTGGGTCAGGAAGATCCCCTACAGGAGGGCATGGCAACCCACGCCAGTATTCTTGCTTGGAGAATCCCATGGACAGAGGTACCTGGTGGGCTACAGCCCATAGGGTTGCAGAGTTGGACATGACTAAAGCTACTTAGCATACCCAGTTCTGTACGTAAAACAGTGGGTTTAAGCTCCAGGTGAGCCATTATTTCAAAAGCCTTCCTTAGGGCTTCCCTGGTGGTCCAGTGGGTAAAAAGTCCACCTTGCAGTGCAAGGGGCACTGGTTCAATCCCTGGCCTGGGAAGATCCCATGTACCGTGGAGTGGCTGGACTGGTGTGTCCAACTACCAAGCTGGAGCTCTGGAGCACACGTACCCAGAGCCGGTGCTCTGTGACAAGAGAAGCCACTGCAATGGGAGGCTCACACAGGCCAAAGAATAAAGATGGATGAAAACAAATAAATAAAAAACCAATAAAAGAGGCCAAAATTAAAAAAAAAAAAGAAAAGAAAGCCTTCCTTACATTTCAGTACGTAGAATCCTGTTCTCTGTGTTCCTGACAAGTCCTGGCCACAGACCACGTGGTATCTAACTGCTGCCCCTTTGTCTCCTTTCTAGCCTGGACCACAATCTCCCACCTCGAACCTGGATCAACCATCTGAATGAGTGAAAGAACCAAGGAAAGAGCAAACAAAAATGAATCCCCAAAAATCCACTTAATCACCCCAAACAGGAATTTCCAAATGAGGTCTGGCACCCTGGAGGGTATGAAAAAAAAAAAACAACTGCAGTGTCCGGAGGAAACATCAGCATTTCTCTTTCTAGTTACTGACATTTTTTTTAAATTGGAGGGTAATTGCTTTACCATGTTTGGCTAGTTTCTGCTGTACAACGAGGTGAATCAGCCATAGGTATACAGATGTCCCCTCCTTGAGCCTCCCTCCCACCCCACCTGTCCCACCCTCTAGGTCATCACAGAGCGCCAAGCTGAGCTCCCTGTACTGCTTCCCACTAGCTAGCTGTCTTATAAAAGGTAGTGTATCTATGTTAAGGCTACATTTCCCACAAGGACTGACGCGCATTAGCCTGCTCAGAGTCTACCCCAGGGCACAGGGCACAGGGTACACAGCCGCACAAGCCTGCCGCCTGGGCGCCCGAGACACTCCAGGCCTGGCACGGGCATTCCTCACTTGCGGGGCTAGCACCAAGGCCCTCACCTGCTTGCCTGCTTTCCGTAGCTGTACCAAATCGCAGTTTCCCTGGGCCCAAGGGAGAAACTGCCTGTCGGGATTATATTCTCAACCGTATGTAAACTAACCCTCACAAAAGAGCCTAGTGGTTTTGAAGGAGTCCTGCAGAGAACTGCCCCAAAATGCTAACAATAAAAGCACAAATAAATGGGAAAATAGTAGAGCTGGTGATATTTTTTTATCATTTCTTGTATAATATTTTTCTCAACCATATAACAACAACAAGCCCGTCAGATTAGACATGAAGTCAGCCAAAAGAAAAAACAAACCAAACCCCCCAAACAAAAAACAATGGACAGTATCAAAACAGATGCATATACACCATTTTTTTTTACCAATGGTCTCTGCCTAAGTGAACATGATGCCTTGGGGACACTGGTAATAATACTCTTAGCTTACAAGGAAATACATTTTTGTTAACTGCATCAAAAACGTGGAGCTTGCCGACCTAGAACTTTGCTGAAATGCAGACCACGTGCTAGCCCTTTGTCTCCTTTCTAGCCTGGACCACAATCTCCCACCTCGAACCTGGATCAACCATCTGAATGAGTGAAAGAACCAAGGAAAGAGCAAACAAATGAATCCCCAAAAATCCACTTAATCACCCCAAACAGGAATTTCCAAATGAGGTCTGGCACCCTGGAGGGTATGAAAAAAAAAAAACAACTGCAGTGTCCGGAGGAAACATCAGCATTTCTCTTTCTAGTTACTGACATTTTTTTTAAATTTGGGAGGGTAATTGCTTTACCATGTTTGGCTAGTTTCTGCTGTACAACGAGGTGAATCAGCCATAGGTATACAGATGTCCCCTCCTTGAGCCTCCCTCCCACCCCACCTGTCCCACCCTCTAGGTCATCACAGAGCCCAAGCTGAGCTCCTGTACTGCTTCCCACTAGCTAGCTGTCTTATAAAAGGTAGTGTATCTATGTTAAGGCTACATTTCCCACAAGGACTGACGCGCATTAGCCTGCTCAGAGTCTACCCCAGGGCACAGGGCACAGGGTACACAGCCGCACAAGCCTGCCGCCTGGGCGCCCGAGACACTCCAGGCCTGGCACGGGCATTCCTCACTTGCGGGGCTAGCACCAAGGCCCTCACCTGCTTGCCTGCTTTCCGTAGCTGTACCAAATCGCAGTTTCCCTGGGCCCAAGGGAGAAACTGCCTGTCGGGATTATATTCTCAACCGTATGTAAACTAACCCTCACAAAAGAGCCTAGTGGTTTTGAAGGAGTCCTGCAGAGAACTGCCCCAAAATGCTAACAATAAAAGCACAAATAAATGGGAAAATAGTAGAGCTGGTGATATTTTTTTATCATTTCTTGTATAATATTTTTCTCAACCATATAACAACAACAAGCCCGTCAGATTAGACATGAAGTCAGCCAAAAGAAAAAACAAACCAAACCCCCCAAACAAAAAACAATGGACAGTATCAAAACAGATGCATATACACCATTTTTTTTTACCAATGGTCTCTGCCTAAGTGAACATGATGCCTTGGGGACACTGGTAATAATACTCTTAGCTTACAAGGAAATACATTTTTGTTAACTGCATCAAAAACGTGGAGCTTGCCGACCTAGAACTTTGCTGCTCAAAGTGCAATCCAGCGGCGTGGTAGAAACACAGAGTCCCAGGGTCCACCCCAGACCTACTGGACCAGATTTTGCATTTTAACAATCTCCCCAGGTCGTTCATGTGCACACTTCGGCTTGAGAAGCGCTGCTTTAAAACCCACATTGTAAGCGATCTGAATCCTGGTAGTTAAGCTCTAATGTAAAGGTTTAGAAAGATTTTTTTCTGTTGAATTTCTGAACTCACAAACTTCTCACTTTAATATCTATGATCAAACGTTCTTAAAGACTATAAAGAACCCATCCCCGTAAACCAAAAATCCAGTGAAATAATGTATGTGTGAGGAGCTTATGTGCTAGCTCCTTATTAATTCCAGTACACTTAAATGTTCTAGCCCTGCACAACAAAGACGACCACACCACCTTTTGATTCCCCCCTCTACTTACTTTTGTTTGATCATCGGCTTTGAACACATAGCAGATACTCTGCTGATTGGCTGCCTCGTTTTTAATCAGACAAGCAAAGTAACTTGGGTCGTGACTGTTGTGAATCAGTTTGTGGACTCGCTGAGGCTTACACTCGAAGATGCTGGAACAGATCAACGGATCCCACTGCTGACTCTTTCCTGGCTGAGGTTCACATCTCAGTCCAGAGGGTGAAACGCAAAGGCAGACTGGCTTGGTGCCAGGTTCCTTTTTGGAGGACTGCCCACTGAGCCTTCGCACCTCTGCCACGACCCAAGGCAGCATGGGCATGGTGGTCAGAGAATGAACCGGCAAGGAGCCCACCAGCTGGAGGCCAAAGTCCACCGAGCTCTCGTGAGGGAACGGATGCTTCCTCGCTGTGAAGGTTATTGGCTCCATGTTGCAAACGGTCTGGAAACTCAGCAAAACGTTGCCACTGGTTTTCTATTTTAGACCAAGCAATCTATTTCACATGCTTCTGATGCAGAATCCTGCTGGAGAGAAACAGAGGCATTAGAATTTAATGAAGTCACAGCCATAGCTCCTTTCAAAGAGTCATTATTTCAGAGCTTAAGAGCCTGAAATCCAAATAGAGAAATAAATGGATATTAGCTCAAATAAGCAGCTCTGCCTAGAAAGAGCTTTCTTCGAATTGTATTACATATAAAACCTGATAACTGTCACACTTACTACAGGTTACAAAGCTCCCACGGGGAGACTCCTGTTAAACACAAGCCTCATAAAGGCAGCAAAGGCCAGCACCAGAGAAAACAATACAGTGCTGCGCGGACAGCTTTAAACCCTGCTATATTACTTAATGTACATTTCAAGAAATTTTCTTAAGATGACTGAACACAGTACTGGTGGCTCCCCTCAAATAAGTAACATTGCAAGTAAAAAATATCAGCTAGCTATCATAACAGCCTATTGAATTCCTTTTCAACAACTGACCTTATCACTTATGATATCACTGAAGCTTCAAAAGGCTCTCCTCAATGTAGCCCAGAGATTACAATGGAATTCCACTGAATTCAAATTCCATTAACATGCACTTGGTAACTATTACATTCTAAACACCATCACAAATACTTTGCTTCATTCACGGACTATAAGCACCCCATGCCTCTTCATCATACGTGTTTCTTGTATGAGATCCTCATAGGCACGGTGACTGTTGTGAATCAGTTTGTGGACTCGCTGAGGCTTACACTCGAAGATGCTGGAACAGATCAACGGATCCCACTGCTGACTCTTTCCTGGCTGAGGTTCACATCTCAGTCCAGAGGGTGAAACGCAAAGGCAGACTGGCTTGGTGCCAGGTTCCTTTTTGGAGGACTGCCCACTGAGCCTTCGCACCTCTGCCACGACCCAAGGCAGCATGGGCATGGTGGTCAGAGAATGAACCGGCAAGGAGCCCACCAGCTGGAGGCCAAAGTCCACCGAGCTCTCGTGAGGGAACGGATGCTTCCTCGCTGTGAAGGTTATTGGCTCCATGTTGCAAACGGTCTGGAAACTCAGCAAAACGTTGCCACTGGTTTTCTATTTTAGACCAAGCAATCTATTTCACATGCTTCTGATGCAGAATCCTGCTGGAGAGAAACAGAGGCATTAGAATTTAATGAAGTCACAGCCATAGCTCCTTTCAAAGAGTCATTATTTCAGAGCTTAAGAGCCTGAAATCCAAATAGAGAAATAAATGGATATTAGCTCAAATAAGCAGCTCTGCCTAGAAAGAGCTTTCTTCGAATTGTATTACATATAAAACCTGATAACTGTCACACTTACTACAGGTTACAAAGCTCCCACGGGGAGACTCCTGTTAAACACAAGCCTCATAAAGGCAGCAAAGGCCAGCACCAGAGAAAACAATACAGTGCTGCGCGGACAGCTTTAAACCCTGCTATATTACTTAATGTACATTTCAAGAAATTTTCTTAAGATGACTGAACACAGTACTGGTGGCTCCCCTCAAATAAGTAACATTGCAAGTAAAAAATATCAGCTAGCTATCATAACAGCCTATTGAATTCCTTTTCAACAACTGACCTTATCACTTATGATATCACTGAAGCTTCAAAAGGCTCTCCTCAATGTAGCCCAGAGATTACAATGGAATTCCACTGAATTCAAATTCCATTAACATGCACTTGGTAACTATTACATTCTAAACACCATCACAAATACTTTGCTTCATTCACGGACTATAAGCACCCCATGCCTCTTCTCATCAATAGACGGTGTTTCTTGTATGAGATCCAAACTCACTCAGTGGGCAACTTTCCCTTCTCTGGGTGATTTTCAACAACCACATTTGATATATCCTAATGTCCTCCTGTTCCACTGGATGACAAAACCCTTATTTCCAGAGCTGAGTTGTCTGTAGGATCGCAAGCCCTATTCTTTACTCACTTGCCCCCGTGGACTTTCATTCTCTCATGCATTCCTCGAACAGACAGACACATTAGAAGAAATTCTATGAAGATAGGGGCTGCATCTTATTCATCCTGTATCCCCAGTGCCTGACTCAGAATAGGCTCTGTGTGCGTGTGTGCTCAGTCACTTCAGTCGTGCCCAACTCTTTGTGACCCTATGGACTGTAGCCCGCCAGGCTCCTCTGTCCATGGAATTCTCCAGGCAAGAGTACTGGAGTGGGTTGCCATTTCCTTCTCCAGGGGAGCTTCCTGACCCAGGGATCGAACCAGCATCTCTTAGGTCTCCTGCATTGGCAGGCGGATTCTTTACTACTAGCGCCACCTGGGAAGCCCAACAGGCTCTATACATATGTTAACAGAGTGAATAAAGTCGTTCCCATCCAACAAAATGTGTTCTCCCTTGATCTCAAAGTCCGCCAGCCCCAACTCTTTCTTCCTTACACAACTTTCTTCAAGGTAAAGCCTCCACTTGCTCTCTCCACCTTTTCCTCCATCCACAGTCTGGGTTGCGATCAGAAGCAATGAGGAGCCACCACAATTGCTCCTGTTAGGGTCACCCACAACCTCGGGGCTTTCCAAACGAGGCTTTCCAGTCCTCAGTTGCCTTGTCCCTCCTGACCACTGTCTCAACATGACCACTCCATCCTGCTTGAAACTCTCTCGCTTCTCCTCTTACCTCTCTGGTTGCTTCTTTCAGTTCCTTGATAGCTTCTCCCCCCGCCTGACTCCATCCTCTCCCCTCATTCCACCTGCATCCCCTGGACAGTCTCACCTGACCTCTTGGTGTCAGCGACCACCTTTGAATACTCCAGCTGTCCACTGGTAACAGCTTACTTTCACTAGGTACCGGGCATGCTGCAAGTGTTATCTCATCCAGTAGCAACCTTCATCTCTCACCTCGGTCTCAACTAGACATCATCATTATTGCTGTTATTATGGCCTAGGAAACTGAAGCCCAGAGAGCATGAGTTTCTTTTCAGAGGTGATTTAAGTTTGCACCTGTTTCTTGACCTGTCCTGTAGTACAACCATACATCTACCATGTAAACCATATGTTTGTCTCCGTGAGTTCCGACCAGGATAGCTTAAGTATTTCCTCGAACAGACAGACACATTAGAAGAAATTCTATGAAGATAGGGGCTGCATCTTATTCATCCTGTATCCCCAGTGCCTGACTCAGAATAGGCTCTGTGTGCGTGTGCTCAGTCACTTCAGTCGTGCCCAACTCTTTGTGACCCTATGGACTGTAGCCCGCCAGGCTCCTCTGTCCATGGAATTCTCCAGGCAAGAGTACTGGAGTGGGTTGCCATTTCCTTCTCCAGGGGAGCTTCCTGACCCAGGGATCGAACCAGCATCTCTTAGGTCTCCTGCATTGGCAGGCGGATTCTTTACTACTAGCGCCACCTGGGAAGCCCAACAGGCTCTATACATATGTTAACAGAGTGAATAAAGTCGTTCCCATCCAACAAAATGTGTTCTCCCTTGATCTCAAAGTCCGCCAGCCCCAACTCTTTCTTCCTTACACAACTTTCTTCAAGGTAAAGCCTCCACTTGCTCTCTCCACCTTTTCCTCCATCCACAGTCTGGGTTGCGATCAGAAGCAATGAGGAGCCACCACAATTGCTCCTGTTAGGGTCACCCACAACCTCGGGGCTTTCCAAACGAGGCTTTCCAGTCCTCAGTTGCCTTGTCCCTCCTGACCACTGTCTCAACATGACCACTCCATCCTGCTTGAAACTCTCTCGCTTCTCCTCTTACCTCTCTGGTTGCTTCTTTCAGTTCCTTGATAGCTTCTCCCCCCGCCTGACTCCATCCTCTCCCCTCATTCCACCTGCATCCCCTGGACAGTCTCACCTGACCTCTTGGTGTCAGCGACCACCTTTGAATACTCCAGCTGTCCACTGGTAACAGCTTACTTTCACTAGGTACCGGGCATGCTGCAAGTGTTATCTCATCCAGTAGCAACCTTCATCTCTCACCTCGGTCTCAACTAGACATCATCATTATTGCTGTTATTATGGCCTAGGAAACTGAAGCCCAGAGAGCATGAGTTTCTTTTCAGAGGTGATTTAAGTTTGCACCTGTTTCTTGACCTGTCCTGTAGTACAACCATACATCTACCATGTAAACCATATGTTTGTCTCCCGTTTGAGTTCCAGACCAGGATAGGCCATTAAGTATTTCTATCTGGATAGCCTATTCAGACAGCATGCCAGATTCAATTTAGTTGTTTTAAATCTAACTCAGTCCTCCCTCCCTCCTTTCCAGACCTTCTCTTCCCAATACTGTTTATTTTACTGGCCACATCAAAAGCCAAGGAACCAGTGCTGTAGACTGAACGCTTGTGTCCACCTTCCCTCGGTTTATAGCTTGAAATCCTAATTCCCAATGTGATAGTGTTTGGGGGTGGAGGCCTTGGGAGGTGATTAGATCATGAGGGTGGAGCCCATATAAGTAGGACTAGTGTCCTTATAAGAGACCTAGAGAGCTCTCTCTCACCTTCTACCTCATAAGGACACAGGGAAAAGACAGCAGTCTGTGAACCAGGAAGCAGCCATCACAAGACACTGGACCTGCTAGCACCTTGCTCTTGGACTTCCCCTCCTCCAGAACCATGAGAAATCAGTTTCCATTGTTCATAAACCACCAGGCTGTGATATTCTGTGACACCAGCCTGAACAGACTGAGACAGCCATTCCAATCCCTTCTTCACCCTATCACCACTTCTAAACTGGCTTTACATCCAAATATATCTTATCCTGAAGAAAAGAATGCAATTCAGACTTCACATATTTCCTCGAGTAATTCAACCAACACATAACATTGATCAGGTCACTCCTCTTCTAAAATCCCTTAATCACAACCCTCATAAAATCTAGGCATGGCATATAGGATCTCTTAAGACTCTGGTCCTTTCTGTGTCTCCAGCCGTATATACTCCTCCAACATGCAGCTCTGGGGGTTTCCCAGGTGGCGAGTGGTAAGAATTCACCTGCCAATACAGAAGGTTCACAAGACAAGGGTTCAATCCTTGGGTCAGGAAGATTCCCTGGAGGAGGGCATGGAAATCCACTCCAGTATTCTTGCCTGGATCCTCTGGACAGAGAAGCCTGGCAGGTTACAGTCCATGGAGTGGCAAAAGCGTCAGACATGACTGATCAACTAAGCACACACGCACGCACAATGCAGCCTCTGGCTCTGAAGATAAGTAACTAGACACGGTTCCCCATTTGAGATGTGATTTCTCATGCCTCTGTGCCACAGGGCATACTGTTCTCTCTCTCAGGAACGTGATACCAGTCACGAACTGTAAGAGGCCTGAGAGTTTACCCTACTTGCAAGCTAACAAGTCAGCCTGCCACAGGTTAGCCTCCTGGTTGAGGACATGAGCCTTCCGGGTCAGACAAAGGACAATTTGTTACTCAGAACAATAGCAATAGCAGGAGCCAGAGAGGTACCACTGAGATGCAGGTTCCCTGACCCTCAGTTCTCACAGGCCAGTGGGTCAGGAGAGGCACCTGAGTTTTGGGAGCCTACGTATTTTATAATAGGGAGTAAGCATGCCTGTCCCTAAATTCTGAAGTGTCTTTCAGAGAGAGACACTATTTCTATCTTCCTTGGCTGCTAGCTCTTTAAAAAACTGAAAAGGTGGTCTTGAACAAAGCAGTCAGTGCCTCTAGTCACAAAACAGGATCCTGGACAACCCAAGAAGACATTCCCAACGACCCCCACTCTTGTCCTCTACCTTAATCTCAATTCATATACAAGTCCTAGTTCAACGAACTGTCACCTCTTTCTTCCAAGGTGATTCAGGGCATCCATCACCATGTTTGGCTTCACTCTGTACCTAATCATCATATTTACTTTAAAAGTTTGAATAAGTGTCCCTCAACAAGTCTATAAGCGTCTTAGACTCATAAAGTTTGGGGGTTCTGAAACCAGTATTCAAATTCTAAACCATTTCTGAACTAGAAGTGAATCTCTTCTTTGTATTCTATGTTTCTATGTGATACATATGCATATGTACAAAGAATGAATTTTATAACATAATTTGACCATGGTTAAAAGCTTAAAGCTTATTTTTTAACTTTAGATGCTCCAAAGTTCAAAAATAAATCCATATTTTATTTAAAGACCTAATGTATTTCATATATGTGTATTCCCTGCCTCGTTCCCTTTAAAGTACATTCCTCTTGATGAGGAAAACAGACATGAAGTTCCTATAACCTCATAAATAAAGGTCCCCCTCCTTTTTTCTTTCTCTCACCTACAGGTGAAAGTAGCATTAAATGTCTGGCCCAGCTTCCACTCCTGTAACTGAATCTGCTTCAAGTTCTAACCGTTGACAGCTGCTAATCCCAAGACATGCTTAAAGATAAGTAACTAGAATTATTACAAGAGATAGACCCAAGATCTATCAATTAGTGTAGATGAGGCAGTTATTCATATGGTGGCAACATGAGTAGCAGAATTACTTTCAGTTTTCTTGTAAAGGAAGATATATACAATGCAAAAATTTACACCATTTAGTCATTTCAATCACTTGATAAATAATCAGCTATCAAATCAGTTCTGCAATTTCACTGACGAAACTATTGGCATGCCTCAAGTTTTCACTTTTCAACCAAGTGGAGGCGCATCTCAGTTTCTCTGTAAAAAATAGATTGGATTTTAACACTGTCAGTAAACTATCAAAGGCTAAGTTCCACTTCAGACATAGTTCTGATTATTTATAAGTAATTCAGATTCTGCTGACAGATTCTCATGGTAATGGATTAGGTGAGTAACTGTTGACTGTTCAGTAAAAAGTTCCACAAAACAGAACAACCATTCAAATGATCCAAACAAGCCATCAGATTATTTCTAAACCATCTTAATCCATATCATTTGCATGCAACCTGAGAGCATCCTTCGGGCCCCAGGTAGAACCACCTATTCCAAGAAACGTCTTGTGTTTCAGACCTCAGCTAGAAATACTCTGATCTGTTATTCTGTTGAGTGTGTGGTCATGTTCTCAATAGCAGAGTCATCTGTGCAGAAGTCACAGCCCTCACAGAGACCCTCTGTGTTCTACACAACTCCTGCCCACTATAGCGCATAATCATGGGGGGACCCAAAACACAAAGATACCCTTTGATTAGAACAGTTCCAATAACTTTGTTATTGAGTCTTGCCATGCTAAATATGCCTGGAAGCATGTACCTAAAATCACAAAATTTTAAAGCTAGAAAGGTCCTTCAAGCCACTCAAATGTCCCTCATACATGCAGGAAATGAGGAAATTGAAGAAGCTAAATGGCTTACCCAAGTTTGGTGACAGAATTAGGACAATTACATACCCCGGACTCCCTTCCAAGTGCTAAGTTTTCTTACAAAAACACTTTCAAGTGTGAAGTTGAGAAAACAACCTACTTCTCCAAATCTCAAGTTTATTCTTATACAAGAATGGAACAAGACCATCCCCAAGTTTTCTTCTGTCTCTAAAATCTGGTGAATCTCATTTTCATAAGTACTTAACGAGATAGACCCAAGATCTATCAATTAGTGTAGATGAGGCAGTTATTCATATGGTGGCAACATGAGTAGCAGAATTACTTTCAGTTTTCTTGTAAAGGAAGATATATACAATGCAAAAATTTACACCATTTAGTCATTTCAATCACTTGATAAATAATCAGCTATCAAATCAGTTCTGCAATTTCACTGACGAAACTATTGGCATGCCTCAAGTTTTCACTTTTCAACCAAGTGGAGGCGCATCTCAGTTTCTCTGTAAAAAATAGATTGGATTTTAACACTGTCAGTAAACTATCAAAGGCTAAGTTCCACTTCAGACATAGTTCTGATTATTTATAAGTAATTCAGATTCTGCTGACAGATTCTCATGGTAATGGATTAGGTGAGTAACTGTTGACTGTTCAGTAAAAAGTTCCACAAAACAGAACAACCATTCAAATGATCCAAACAAGCCATCAGATTATTTCTAAACCATCTTAATCCATATCATTTGCATGCAACCTGAGAGCATCCTTCGGGCCCCAGGTAGAACCACCTATTCCAAGAAACGTCTTGTGTTTCAGACCTCAGCTAGAAATACTCTGATCTGTTATTCTGTTGAGTGTGTGGTCATGTTCTCAATAGCAGAGTCATCTGTGCAGAAGTCACAGCCCTCACAGAGACCCTCTGTGTTCTACACAACTCCTGCCCACTATAGCGCATAATCATGGGGGGACCCAAAACACAAAGATACCCTTTGATTAGAACAGTTCCAATAACTTTGTTATTGAGTCTTGCCATGCTAAATATGCCTGGAAGCATGTACCTAAAATCACAAAATTTTAAAGCTAGAAAGGTCCTTCAAGCCACTCAAATGTCCCTCATACATGCAGGAAATGAGGAAATTGAAGAAGCTAAATGGCTTACCCAAGTTTGGTGACAGAATTAGGACAATTACATACCCCGGACTCCCTTCCAAGTGCTAAGTTTTCTTACAAAAACACTTTCAAGTGTGAAGTTGAGAAAACAACCTACTTCTCCAAATCTCAAGTTTATTCTTATACAAGAATGGAACAAGACCATCCCCAAGTTTTCTTCTGTCTCTAAAATCTGGTGAATCTCATTTTCATAATGTAAAATACCAAATGGCCCCATTGTGTGGGGATAGAAAGCTGCTCTGAGCTTCTCCTAAGGAATATAAACGTGGGAGAGGCACAGGAAGAGGCTGGATTTACTGATCAGGAAGCAAAAAAGGGATGGAGGGGTCTAGATGGCTGCCACTGGGGACCCAGCACCTGTCCACTCCCTCCTTCCTGGTGACCCACAGGGAGTGGGATGGGGACATTCCAGTAATCACACATCCTGCAGCCCCTGTGGGTCCAGCCCTCACCGCCTCAGATGGCTGCTGGGTAGGGAGGGCGATGAGATAGATGGATGAATGCAGGGCTGTTGGAAGCTCCAGGCCAGAAGCTTCTAACAGCTTCCAGCTCCAGGTCAGGTTAGGAACCAGTCAATACTAATTCGCTGTCAGGGACCTGCCAGAGAGACAAAGAACCCCCAAGGCCACTCATTTCACCATGAGAATCAATGACTTATTTTTCATGTTCTTTACCCTAGATAGGAAGTTTTCTTCCTAGGTGGCGCTCGTGGTAAAGAACCCCTCGGCCAATGCAGGAGACACAGGAGACAGGGGTTCGATTCCTGGGTCAGGAAGATTCCCCAGAGATCTTCACTTCCAGGTAGCCCACTCCAGGATGCTTGCCTGGGAAATCCCATGGACAGAGGAGGCTGGTGGGCTACAGTCCATGGGGTTGCAAGGAGTCGGACATGACTGAGCAATTAACACTTCTATCCACTTCTGTCCACCCTAGCAGAGTAGGCGTGTGGCTGAACAGGGTTATTCTGCCACGTGAATAATCTCATGCTGCGAGATCACTGGCTTGGCTCGACTATTCATCCATTTCCTCCACAGAATCCCACCTAATCGGAGCAGTGTGCCGCTCACCCAGGCATCGCCCATAGGTTCCAGAGCTCTTTGAAACAGTGGGCGGAGCCAGCGGTTCTAACCTTGACTTCATCAAGGCCGCTCCAGTAGCCGGCTTTGCCTCTCTAATTTGATACATAAAGTAATGCTGTTTTGAATGATTTCCTTCCTATATAGATCAGACCTAATTCAAACCCAGTCTTTTAGAATGTCACTGTCACTTCCTGAATTCTCTTCTATGGTACCGCACAGGATAAAAGGGGGGCTCCTAGTTAGCTGCAAGGGGGTTATGTCTAACCCTCCCTGCATGGCTGCTGTAGGTTATTCTCCTAAAAGCAATCATATTAACTGGTAATGCATAATTACACTTTGTGAGTCTGTTAACAGGTTTAGCACTCACAACAGCCCTGACCAATAAAGACCATTATTATTATATCTGAATTAGAACTATTATGGACTAAATAATCATTGCCAGCTTAAATTTAAAAATGAGAGATGAGAAGGAAGTTGCTGGCACAGAGAAGTGAGGTCATTTGCCCAAGGTCATGCTATCAGCAAGTGGCAGAATCAGGATTCACACCCAGGTCTTTCCACCCCAGAAATGGCGTTGCTATTAACTAACTGGTATTGGATACTCCACACATGTTCTGTGTTTCTAGAGCTCTGACAAGAGTTTTATAATCATCCCCATTTTACACAAGGGTCCTCTGGCTAGTTAATAAAAGAGACAGGATCTGAATCCAGGCCTCTCTTGTGCCCAAATTTCCGTTCTCTGAAAAATGACAATATCTCCAGACAGAAGGACCTTGAAACTATTTTTGTAGTGGACGGGAAAGCTGGGTTGTTTTTTCTGCCTAAATTTTGCATCCCATGGACAGAGGAGGCTGGTGGGCTACAGTCCATGGGGTTGCAAGGAGTCGGACATGACTGAGCAATTAACACTTCTATCCACTTCTGTCCACCCTAGCAGAGTAGGCGTGTGGCTGAACAGGGTTATTCTGCCACGTGAATAATCTCATGCTGCGAGATCACTGGCTTGGCTCGACTATTCATCCATTTCCTCCACAGAATCCCACCTAATCGGAGCAGTGTGCCGCTCACCCAGGCATCGCCCATAGGTTCCAGAGCTCTTTGAAACAGTGGGCGGAGCCAGCGGTTCTAACCTTGACTTCATCAAGGCCGCTCCAGTAGCCGGCTTTGCCTCTCTAATTTGATACATAAAGTAATGCTGTTTTGAATGATTTCCTTCCTATATAGATCAGACCTAATTCAAACCCAGTCTTTTAGAATGTCACTGTCACTTCCTGAATTCTCTTCTATGGTACCGCACAGGATAAAAGGGGGGCTCCTAGTTAGCTGCAAGGGGGTTATGTCTAACCCTCCCTGCATGGCTGCTGTAGGTTATTCTCCTAAAAGCAATCATATTAACTGGTAATGCATAATTACACTTTGTGAGTCTGTTAACAGGTTTAGCACTCACAACAGCCCTGACCAATAAAGACCATTATTATTATATCTGAATTAGAACTATTATGGACTAAATAATCATTGCCAGCTTAAATTTAAAAATGAGAGATGAGAAGGAAGTTGCTGGCACAGAGAAGTGAGGTCATTTGCCCAAGGTCATGCTATCAGCAAGTGGCAGAATCAGGATTCACACCCAGGTCTTTCCACCCCAGAAATGGCGTTGCTATTAACTAACTGGTATTGGATACTCCACACATGTTCTGTGTTTCTAGAGCTCTGACAAGAGTTTTATAATCATCCCCATTTTACACAAGGGTCCTCTGGCTAGTTAATAAAAGAGACAGGATCTGAATCCAGGCCTCTCTTGTGCCCAAATTTCCGTTCTCTGAAAAATGACAATATCTCCAGACAGAAGGACCTTGAAACTATTTTTGTAGTGGACGAGCTGGGTTGTTTTTCTCCCTAAATTTTGCATCAGGAATGTATATCAAAACTATATGCTCAAACTGTAAAATAAATAAACATAATTATAACAATAAGTAATACACATGGAGACAAGCAATGAATTTATCCATGTAAAGTGCTTAGAATGGTGCTTACCCTTTTTGGAAGTTTAGAGTCACTGATCACATATAATGGATTGTTAAACGGGTACATTCTCCTTTGAAGAGTGAAAAATAGCTGCTGCTTGTCTCAAAGGAAACAGGCACACTCAAATTTAACTGCATCTTTGTTGGTACTAAAACATACTTCCTACACTCTGCACAGCTTCACTGAAACCTAAGTGTCAAGAATATTTTACATGGCCCAGATATAACCAATGCTTTTTCTAAACATCTGAAACACGAACACGGACACACTGCTCTTAAATCTAAGAACGCATCAAATGGAAATCTTGTCTTGAAAATGTCAAAAACGTTGAAAATGGCAAACTTCATGCCTTTTGTGAAGAATCTGATTTTAAAACACTTTTATTAAAAGGTGGAAAAGAAGCAATGAAAATAAAAACCAGCGAACCTGTTGGTAATCTTTACTAAAAGCCTAAACCCTCCACCGTCTGCAGAGGGCTACAAACCTAACACGCCTTGGCCTCTGAGTGGACTCAGCCATTTCAGTGAACAGAGTTTACTTCTGTAACTTGTAATGACCAAGGAAACAAGAGGGCTGGAAGACATATCAAGTATGGGGATGGGGGGCCTCCCTGGTAGCTCAGTGGTAAAGAGTTCCCCTGTCAATGCAGGAGACACGGGTTCGATCCCTGATCCGAGAAGATCCTACATGCTGTGGAGCAACTACGCCTGTGAGCCACAACTATCGAGCCTGTGCTCCAGGAACACAAAGCTATGGAGCCCGTGTGCCCTAGAGTCCGAGTTCCACAACAGGAGAATTCACTGCAACAGGAAGCCTGCTCACCTAGGGCTTCCCCTGGTGGTCCAGTGGGTAAGGACACCGCCTTGCACGGCAAGGGGCGCCGGTTCGATCCCTGGCCTGGGAAGATCCCACGTGCCGCCGAGTGGCTGGACTGATGTGTCCAATTACCGAGCCGGAGCTCTGGAGCGCATGCGCCCAGAGCCAGCCCTGTGCGAGGACAGAGGCCACCGCGATGGGAGGCCCACAGGAGCCGAAGAACAAAGACGGATGAACATAGAGAAATGAAAGACCGATAGAAGTGGCCCGCCTGCTCCCTCCCTCCCCAACCCGACCCCCACCCAAAATAAATAAATAAATAAATCTTTAAAAAAAAAAAACAAAAACAAGAAGCCTGCTCACCTCAACTAGAGAGTAGCGCCCACTCCCTGCAACTAGGGAAGAGCCTGCAGAAGTGAAAACCCAGAATAGCCAAAAATAAATAAATAAACATTTTTGAGAAAGTATGGGGACGAACATGGCTATTAAACTTGAGACGGACAGCATAGCCAACAAGATAAAGGACAAAGAAAACTATGCCAGGGTACCCTCACATACGAGCATACCTACTTAAGACCCCAAATGGGCTGATACACATGCCAGGTCATCTGGAGAATCTGAAGAGTAGAGACTGGAAACCCTCAGACTAATGTTGTGAAGAGAGTAGAAGAGGCCTGAGGAGTTGCCATTTGGTGAGATAAAATTAAAAGCATATTCAAAGATGGAATCTGGGGCTTCCCTGGTGGTCCAGTGGATAAAGAGTCTGCCTTGCAGTGCAAGGGGCACCAGATCGATCCTGGCAGAGGAAGATCCCACGTGCCGCAGAGTGGCTGGACCGGTGTGTCCAATTACAAGCCAGCACTCTGAATCACAGGTGCCCAGAGCCAGTACTCTGCAACGAGAGGCCACTGCAATGGGAGTTTCACACAGGCCAAAGAATACAGATGGATGAAAATAAATTTAAAAAAAAAAATAAAAGAGGCCAAGAATTTTTTTTTAAAAGATGGAATCTGCAAGCAGCATCCCCTCTCTGGGCACCATCATGATTGAAGATGCTTGGGAACAAGTAAGGGTCACACTGCTTGCCAGCAGTACATCCTAGAAGCTCCTAGAAGATCTGGGACTGAAAGCAGCCAACCACCCACACCTGGCTGTGCACGGGGGTACATCTGGCTGCTACTGCAGCCCTCCTGGTGAAGGTCACCTCCTAGGGAGTCCTTAGGTGTTCTTAGGTGACGCTTCCTATGTCCCGGGAAGTGGGCCACAGAGACTGTCAACAGTCGGATAATAAGGGAAGAGGGGCAAGCTGAATAGTCTGATTCAGAATTGTCCTTTTCTTCCTCAAATGAATGGCACTATGACAATGTCATATGGGACAAAAGGTCAACACTGACATGGCTGCACCCTACCAGAAATATTACCATAATGAGAGGAGAAATCTCCAGGGCTCTCAGTGGGAAAGATAAATGCAGACTAAGCAGAGAGTTCCATTTGGACTTCCCTAGTGGTTCAGATGGTAAAGAATCTGCCTGCAATGCAGGAGACCTGGGTTTGATCCCTGGGTTGGGACGATTCTCTGGAGAAGAGACTGGCAGCCCACTCCAGTATTCTTGCCTGGAGACTCCCATGGACAGAGGAGCCTGGCGGGCTGTGTAGTCCATGGGGTCACAAAGAGTCGGACACGACTGAGCGACTAACACACTTCCAGTTACAAAACTTCACTCTAATGCTAATCATTTATAACTACACCAGTGAATTTTCCCCCTGTTTTACTGGTTTGCCAGTGGCTGGACAAATCTACATAGAGCATTTACTGGAATGACTGCTAGATGACTTCATTTGCTGCTTTGAGCCTCAGGTTGTACCGCCTGTATCTCCTAGCATTCAACTGATACTATACTGTTCACTTCAGAAACTCTCCCCTAAACATTTCACATGGAGGCCTTTCACTCACAGGCGCGCTCACTATCCACTAGCTCAGGTTTTATCAACAGGTACTTAATAGAGAAGTTTGGAGAGAAAGCACTTTTTTTAAAAAAAAAAAACATCTACTTATTTATCTTTTGGGGGGTGAGGTGGGGAGGGAGGGGGATGGGCAGGCCACTTCTATCGGTCTTTCATTTCTCTATGTTCATCCGTCTTTGTTCTTTGGCTCCTGTGGGCCTCCCATCACGGTGGCCTCTGTCCTCGCACAGGGCCGGCTCCGGGCGCATGCGCTCCAGAGCTCCGGCTCGGTAATTGGACACATCAGTCCAGCCGCTCGGCGGCACGTGGGATCTTCCCAGGCCAGGGATCGAACCGGCGCCCCTTGCACCGCAAGGCGGTGTCCTTACCCACTGGACCACCAGGGGAAGCCCGGAGAAAGCACTTTTTTAATGGCCGTATTTCCCTGTACCTTCTTAGGAAGAAAAGAAAAGGAGGCCCATTCAAGACTGTCATAGCTTTCCATTTTAAACAGCTGTAAAATACCTGTTTCCAAAAGCCATCAATTGTATTTTATGCAAAGTTTTTCACTCAATGGCCTTATTCCTTAAGGTAATTGTCAAAGTTCCGAAGAAGAAGCTGAGCAGAAGACATGCCTCCTCCCCAAGCAAGAGAAGCCATTGAAATTCTAGGAAACGGCAGAACCCAGCGGCTGCCAGGATCACTAACCAAAACATAGGTAGAACATCAAGTGCTCAGAAAGGTAAGAGTCGTCCTGAGAGGTTGATTCCCAACCCCTCCCACCCACAGTAGATTCCCAAAGTCAACAAAACGCAGAGGTGGCCAAGCTCCTATTCCTACCAATCTCATCTGGGTCTGGGGAGGAGAATGAACTTCAGCTGTCCCAGAGAAGGGAGGTTTTTTGTTTGTGTGTTTGTTTTGGTTTGTTTGTTTGTTTAAACTCTTAAGTTCAGCTTAAGGATAGAGCAAAAGGTTTAGATGTTTGGATTTGTATAGGTAGCTGAGTTTCCTAGATGTGACCTATTTAAGCCAGGTCATTTTTATTCACTTGGCTGTACGGTGGAAACTAACATTGTCAAGCAACTATACTCCAATAAAAAAAAAAAAAAAATTAAAACAGGTCATTTTAAAATGCTCTGTCAAAGTCTGATTATACAATATCAATAAATAAAACCACCTAATTATCTAAAAGGAAGAATGAGAGATCTATGAAGTGAATACCCATGAATTAACGCAGGACACTCAAAATCCAAGTGTTTGATAGGAGGAAGTCATCACTTTCGATTTCTTCTCCTTTTTAAGTAACTTTCTGCGAATAACCTACTTTAAATGAAATCGCCACACGTAAAGCCGCCTCTAGGTGGACTTCAAAGAAAACATCTCTCTTCAACACACACCTCACATCCACAACCGCAACTCGTGGCAGAGTTTGAAGGGTCTCATAATCGCAGACCGATCAGGAAGTTGCCAGAAACAATTAAGCAGGGTTTCAAGATGAGTGGTACAGGATGTGCCCATAGAAAGAAATGTTGCGCGCGCTGGTGGAGCTGCCAAAGCCGCTACTGCAAAGTACCCTGAACTTTTAAAGGGCGACCTCGGGTCACTCTGACCGCCCGCCCCGCCTTTGGTGGCCTTACAAGCACCGTAGCCCTAGAGATATTTGGGGGGACAAGGGGAGAGATGCGAAGACTGCGAGCAGGAGTGGAGGGCGGGCAGAAGGAGGGTGCCTACGGGAGCTCCTCGGTCGCTCTGAACTTGAAGGTTTCGCTTTCGTCCAAGTAGGGGCACGACGAGGTAGCAATGAACTTCCTCTCCCGAGAGACCCTCGCGCGGCAAGGACGACAGGGGCGTCCCTGGAGAGCCCGACTCCAGCTTTTCAGCCGGTCGGGGAGCGCAGGGGCCTGCAGGGGGTGGGGGACCGCGGAGATGCCCGGGAGGAGGCGGGGGCTGGCGTGGGCGAGGCCCCAGGAAGCGCCTACCTGTGCCGGGCGCGCTCAGAGCCCGGAGCCCGGCCGGCGCGCGCAGGTGTTCGGGGGCAGCCCGGGGACGGCCTGGGCGGGCGGGGCGCGCATCCCGGCCGGCGGGCTGCTAGCTCCCCGCCGCGGGGGCCGGCAGGGCTCCCGCCTCTGCTCCGGAGGGCGCGTCCCGCGGCGGCGGCGGCGGCCGCAACAGGCGCCGAGGCGCAGGAACGGCGGCGGCGGCGGCGGCGGCGGTGGAGGAGGAGGTGTCTGCGCGCGGCTCGCGTTTCCTCCTCCGCGGCAGGGCGAGCGCGGGGGAGGCGAGGGGAGGGCTGAACCCGGGATCTCCCAACGCGGTCCCCAGGGACCTCAGAGGGGAACGCGGCGCCCCCTCCTTCCCCGCTGCGCCGCGTGACTGCTCGGGCGGCATGGCTGGCGAGTCACACGCGGGAACAGCTGCTGCAGTGCGGGTCCGCCGCGGCCTCCCTCCCCGCCCCGGCGGTCCGGCCTCAGCCTGCCCCTGGGCCGCCAGCCTGCGCCCCGGAGAGGGTGTCGGGGTGCCGCCCCACTCAGCCCCGAGCGGCGTCTCGGCCCGCTGGACGCCCGGAGCCCCGCGCGAGAGGAAGGCCCTCGAGGAGGGATGTGCGGTCGCAGCCCTGTCCTTGGCAGCCTATTTATAGCAGGTGACCCTGCCAGCCGCGCGCTCGGCCTGCGGGGCTCTCAGCAGGTGGCACTGCCAGCCCGCTCTTCGCTCGCGGCCGCATCAGCGCTCTCGCCTTCTCTCTCTGAGATGGACCCGGCGAAACCCGCACAGAACACAAAAGGACGACCGAGCCTCCCGGCTCTCCCCGCTTCACCCCTGCTTCCGTCCTGGGCCAGGAGTGAACTGAGGCACGGGCATCCTATGGGGCTGAATTAGGGATTCAGGGAAAAGCTGAAGCCTGAAGTGTCCTCCCCGCGTTAAATAACCGATAAACCCATTTCCGAACAACTGCGGAGTGACGCAGGGGCTCGACTGCCGGGCGCTTTTTCCCTCCGGGATGGTCCAGCGTACGCACGCGCGCACGAGAGCCCTCTCACACACCCACTTTGTCTGTCTGTCTGTCTGTCTCTCTCTCTTACATACACACATCCCTCATTCTGCCTACCCTCGCTTTGGGGAGGTTCCCAGCGGCTTTGTGGAGTGTAAGGAGAAACCCCAGGGAGATGTAAGACGTCTGAGAAAGCGGGCTCCTAGGGTTAGGAGATGGCAGGCTGCAGGAAACAGGCAAACTTCCTAAATTCCTGTCCCAGCAGGTAAATTTCACGTCCCAGGGCAGGGAGAGGGATCCGAGGTAAGTGGAGGGAGCTTAGCTGAGAGGGGAAGGTAGAAAGAAGTTGGAGATGGTCTTTGGGTAGGTGGGGAGGGGGCTAGGCCACAGGAGAAGGGGGTGACATCTCTCAGGATTGTTTGCATAGTGTGTAGCTGCAAGCTAACTTTAGGTAAGTGGCTGAATTTGGGCTGCAAGTTTGGAGGTGAACCCAAACCCCTGCTTCACTACTCGGTTGGCTTAGGCAAGCTGCCGGACATCTGGTCTCTATTCTTTTACCTGTAAAATGGGTCCGTCCACTTTGTAGGACTGCTGTGAGGCTATAATGGCATAGTGTGTCTAAAGTGCTCAGCACAGTGGCACATACATGGACCTCAAGTAGTGGCAGCAGCCACTGTGAGTGACCATGGCTCAAGATGCAAATATAGGTCCAAGGTTTGCCCCTCCCTCCTGGCTTCCTCCTTACTGCAGGAACTGTGAGTTGCTAGAAGCTGAGCAGACTCTTGGAGCTTTTTTGATTAGAACGACCTTAGGGTCCCTCACCCCGTTCCTCTGGATGCTCACATGCAGGGAGTTATGTTTGAATGGGATACAAAAGTTTTATCCACAGCTTGATTTAAAACTCATACTACTTTATACGTATTGTCTCTAATCCTCACAAAAACTCTGCAGGGCAGAGATGAGTAAATCCAGAGGTTAATGCCTCTTGGGGCCACAGAGCTGGTAAGTTCTGGTAAGATCTAGATCTAAAGCCCCTGTAACACACTTTCTCTCTGGCCAGGGGTAGCTCTCACAGCAGTCAGCTCCCTCTTTATTACAGTGCAGTTGTGTACTTAGTCTCAAATCTTTTTCTTTTTAAAGGTAAGGCATATATACAGATGTAAATAACGATTAGAATGTTTATTGGGTCATGAAAATTGTCCTTCATTAGATTATAAGACCAGGTACATCAGAGGAATCTGGGGGCTACAGTTCACGGGGCTGAAAGAGTCAGACACAACTGAGCACACACACACACAGATACACACACGCATACCAGTTACGCCATACTGTTACTTCTTGGATCGCACCATGATTGTTTCCCATCGTCTCCCACTTACTCATACGGTCGCCATCCCCTCTGCAGCAGCCTTCTTGGGAACACTTACCTCCAGAGTGCTAGATGTATTCAGTCCCAGCTAGGTAAGTGGCTGGAAATTTGGGGGCGGTGGGGGCTAGGCCACAGGAGAAGGGGGTGACATCTCTCAGGATTGTTTGCATAGTGTGTAGCTGCAAGCTAACTTTAGGTAAGTGGCTGAATTTGGGCTGCAAGTTTGGAGGTGAACCCAAACCCCTGCTTCACTACTCGGTTGGCTTAGGCAAGCTGCCGGACATCTGGTCTCTATTCTTTTACCTGTAAAATGGGTCCGCCCACTTTGTAGGACTGCTGTGAGGCTATAATGGCATAGTGTGTCTAAAGTGCTCAGCACAGTGGCACATACATGGACCTCAAGTAGTGGCAGCAGCCACTGTGAGTGACCATGGCTCAAGATGCAAATATAGGTCCAAGGTTTGCCCCTCCCTCCTGGCTTCCTCCTTACTGCAGGAACTGTGAGTTGCTAGAAGCTGAGCAGACTCTTGGAGCTTTTTTGATTAGAACGACCTTAGGGTCCCTCACCCCGTTCCTCTGGATGCTCACATGCAGGGAGTTATGTTTGAATGGGATACAAAAGTTTTATCCACAGCTTGATTTAAAACTCATACTACTTTATACGTATTGTCTCTAATCCTCACAAAAACTCTGCAGGGCAGAGATGAGTAAATCCAGAGGTTAATGCCTCTTGGGGCCACAGAGCTGGTAAGTTCTGGTAAGATCTAGATCTAAAGCCCCTGTAACACACTTTCTCTCTGGCCAGGGGTAGCTCTCACAGCAGTCAGCTCCCTCTTTATTACAGTGCAGTTGTGTACTTAGTCTCAAATCTTTTTCTTTTTAAAGGTAAGGCATATATACAGATGTAAATAACGATTAGAATGTTTATTGGGTCATGAAAATTGTCCTTCATTAGATTATAAGACCAGGTACATCAGAGGAATCTGGGGGCTACAGTTCACGGGGCTGAAAGAGTCAGACACAACTGAGCACACACACACACAGATACACACACGCATACCAGTTACGCCATACTGTTACTTCTTGGATCGCACCATGATTGTTTCCCATCGTCTCCCACTTACTCATACGGTCGCCATCCCCTCTCTGCAGCAGCCTTCTTGGGAACACTTACCTCCAGAGTGCTAGATGTCAAGACAGGGACACATCCAGTTTCACTGACATCCCCAAACTGCCTTTCATACACAATAGTTAGATGATGGTTGAAACTATTACCTGGCAACCCTGGTCAGGTCAAGACTGGAGGCTCCACTCAGAGCATCCTGGCCAGAACTCCCTCCATCCTGCCCATCACACTCTCTGCTTTTTCTCAGGAACCTCCTCTACCGACACCCACAGTCCCAGAGTGCAGCGAAGCTTAGGTACAGGTAAGTAGCCAGAGGGATGCTAATCAGACCACAAGACTTGAAAGTGGGAGGGGTGGAGGATAGAGGTGGGCCTAGGCCCCTTGTCTCTCCTTCTGTTCCTCCCCTCCACCCCACCACTGTGGTCTAGCAAGTTGCAGCTCAGAGATTTACTACTTAGTGGCAAGTGACCATTCCCCTGACCCTGTAATCTGAGTTAGGGAAGGGTTACGACCTTGTGAGAAGCAGTGGTTTCTGCATTACTTTTCCAGTTCCTGGGGTCAGTGAGTGCCCTGGGAATAATCATGAGGGATTTTATAATCCTTTTAGCTTCCTGGAGACAGAACTCCCTTTATAATAGTCTGTGGTAAAGATTTTCAAAGCTTTTCGCTATAAAACATCATCTCAGAGCAGAGAAGAGCCTGTTATCAACCTCACTGTCACTCATTTCCAGCAGCTGCGGAAGAAGGAACTAACAAAGGGGACCTTGAGGCTGATGGTGTTCCTGGGTGGCAAGGTCAAGACTATTGAACAAGGAGGGGCCTCTTTGTGCAGCGAAAGGAGCTCTCACAGCAGTCAGCTCCCTCTTATTACAGTGCAGTTGTGTACTTAGTCTCAAATCTTTTCTTTAAAGGTAAGGCATATATACAGATGTAAATAACGATTAGAATGTTTATTGGGTCATGAAAATTGTCCTTCATTAGATTATAAGACCAGGTACATCAGAGGAATCTGGGGGCTACAGTTCACGGGGCTGAAAGAGTCAGACACAACTGAGCACACACACACACAGATACACACACGCATACCAGTTACGCCATACTGTTACTTCTTGGATCGCACCATGATTGTTTCCCATCGTCTCCCACTTACTCATACGGTCGCCATCCCCTCTCTGCAGCAGCCTTCTTGGGAACACTTACCTCCAGAGTGCTAGATGTCAAGACAGGGACACATCCAGTTTCACTGACATCCCCAAACTGCCTTTCATACACAATAGTTAGATGATGGTTGAAACTATTACCTGGCAACCCTGGTCAGGTCAAGACTGGAGGCTCCACTCAGAGCATCCTGGCCAGAACTCCTCCATCCTGCCCATCACACTCTCTGCTTTTTCTCAGGAACCTCCTCTACCGACACCCACAGTCCCAGAGTGCAGCGAAGCTTAGGTACAGGTAAGTAGCCAGAGGGATGCTAATCAGACCACAAGACTTGAAAGTGGGAGGGGTGGAGGATAGAGGTGGGCCTAGGCCCCTTGTCTCTCCTTCTGTTCCTCCCCTCCACCCCACCACTGTGGTCTAGCAAGTTGCAGCTCAGAGATTTACTACTTAGTGGCAAGTGACCATTCCCCTGACCCTGTAATCTGAGTTAGGGAAGGGTTACGACCTTGTGAGAAGCAGTGGTTTCTGCATTACTTTTCCAGTTCCTGGGGTCAGTGAGTGCCCTGGGAATAATCATGAGGGATTTTATAATCCTTTTAGCTTCCTGGAGACAGAACTCCCTTTATAATAGTCTGTGGTAAAGATTTTCAAAGCTTTTCGCTATAAAACATCATCTCAGAGCAGAGAAGAGCCTGTTATCAACCTCACTGTCACTCATTTCCAGCAGCTGCGGAAGAAGGAACTAACAAAGGGGACCTTGAGGCTGATGGTGTTCCTGGGTGGCAAGGTCAAGACTATTGAACAAGGAGGGGCCTCTTTGTGCCAAGCAGAAAGGTAGGAGTCACCCCTCAGCTCTCACCTGCCGAGGCCATCGCTCTAGGAGTGAGGCGGCTCCCTCCCCGTGCCACATAGAAGCCAGCCTCCCAGCAGGGCTGGCACACTGCCAAGGGAGAGGCTGGGGCCGCAGGGCCTAGGTGATGACAACAGGAGAGCCCTCTGGGGCCCAGGCTGGAAGTTCTTTAAGTCGCCAGTAACAAAACTAAGTAGGGAACAAGCCAAACATTGTCGTGACTCTGCTTCCAACCTCCGAGTCTCCTCCTGAATTCCTACCACGGGTCATCTTGGAGGGGGTGGTTTCTCCTATAGATTCTTTTCTAAGTTAGTCATCTGCATGGAAGCTAGGTGTTTACTGCCAAAGGTCAGGGGCACTGATATCAGCTTTAAGGTGGCTGTGGAGCTCTACTGAGCACCACTGGCACCATTAAATCAAGTGGGAGCCCCAGAGGCTGAAAGAAAACAAATCACTTTTCTTTTCAAAATTAAGGGAACTATGGGACTTGCCCGGCTGTCCAGGTTAAGACATCATGCTTCCAAGCAAGGGACATGGATTCAATCCCTGATCAGGGAACTAAGATCCTAACATGCTGTACAGTGTGGCCAAAAAACATGTGTTTTAGTTATGAAAAAAGTTAAGGGAATCATATAAATCTAGAATAAAAATTCTTAGGTTAATGTAAAGAAGAGACCTTTAATAAAACTATTTATTATTACATCTCTCAGCTACTTGCTTCAATGTTTGTTTTAGTTGGAAATTTGCGCGATGCATCAGTCAGGTGCACAGAGAATAGTGGGTGCAGCGAGAAGATAAGAAAAACGCACACACAGAGAAACAATGGGAATGGGGAACTCAAAGCTCCTTTTCCCCGGCTAGGATTTAAACACCCACTCCCTTTATAATAGTCTGTGGTAAAGATTTTCAAAGCTTTTCGCTATAAAACATCATCTCAGAGCAGAGAAGAGCCTGTTATCAACCTCACTGTCACTCATTTCCAGCAGCTGCGGAAGAAGGAACTAACAAAGGGGACCTTGAGGCTGATGGTGTTCCTGGGTGGCAAGGTCAAGACTATTGAACAAGGAGGGGCCTCTTTGTGCCAAGCAGAAAGGTAGGAGTCACCCCTCAGCTCTCACCTGCCGAGGCCATCGCTCTAGGAGTGAGGCGGCTCCCTCCCCGTGCCACATAGAAGCCAGCCTCCCAGCAGGGCTGGCACACTGCCAAGGGAGAGGCTGGGGCCGCAGGGCCTAGGTGATGACAACAGGAGAGCCCTCTGGGGCCCAGGCTGGAAGTTCTTTAAGTCGCCAGTAACAAAACTAAGTAGGGAACAAGCCAAACATTGTCGTGACTCTGCTTCCAACCTCCGAGTCTCCTCCTGAATTCCTACCACGGGTCATCTTGGAGGGGGTGGTTTCTCCTATAGATTCTTTTCTAAGTTAGTCATCTGCATGGAAGCTAGGTGTTTACTGCCAAAGGTCAGGGACACTGATATCAGCTTTAAGGTGGCTGTGGAGCTCTACTGAGCACCACTGGCACCATTAAATCAAGTGGGAGCCCCAGAGGCTGAAAGAAAACAAATCACTTTTCTTTTCAAAATTAAGGGAACTATGGGACTTGCCCGGCTGTCCAGGTTAAGACATCATGCTTCCAAGCAAGGGACATGGATTCAATCCCTGATCAGGGAACTAAGATCCTAACATGCTGTACAGTGTGGCCAAAAAACATTTTTTTTAGTTAGGAAAAAAGTTAAGGGAATCATATAAATCTAGAATAAAAAGTCTTAGGTTAATGTAAAGAAGAGACCTTTAATAAAACTATTTATTATTACATCTCTCAGCTACTTGCTTCAATGTTTGTTTTAGTTGGAAATTTGCCGCGATGCATCAGTCAGGTGCACAGAGAATAGTGGGTGCAGCGAGAAGATAAGAAAAAAAACGCACACACAGAGAAACAATGGGAATGGGGAACTCAAAGCCTCTTAGGTCAAGGCCCCGAACACATTCGGCAGTCCTGCTTTTATTCATGCTGAAGCCTCCAGGTGTTTACAGGGAATGATATTAGCACGGGCTGGTTACAGTCACAGCCCTATTCCATAATTATTCCCATGGCTTTGAGGATGGAAAGCGCATGTTGCAGCTGGAGGGCAACTAAATCAGCAAGAAGTTTTAGGAGTCTATCCTGTGTGCATACGCAGCGTTCTAACGTGCGCTGACCCGGCGTTCCTAAGTCCACAGGAGCTCTCTCACCTGTTGCTGATCAGTATATCCCCCAGCTAATAAGCCCATGTGAATCAAATCACTTGTTTGTCTTAGATCTTTCTAGTATATGTCTCATTCCCAATTTACCCTTCTCCTGGCTCAGCCAAAGCCACGAAAACCTCCACCAGTTTTATTTCCCCACAGAAATCCAAACTCATTATTGCTGTGATACATTTTCACCTAACTTCCAGATACACACAACAAGGTAGGAGGTCTTAACGAATGGGTCTATTTCCAAAATTTGTATAAAGGCAAGAGCTAAGATTATATCGGACAGAACTTGGGATAGTAAGGTGGTCCACTGGGGACACTGGATCCCATTGATGAGGTGGCTCCCCAGAGTCCTTGGTGGAGAAGGTTTCTGAAGCGCGTCTGAGCTCAGGCTGCCCTGTGGAGAAGCAGCGTCTACCTGGGGCTGGGGGGAGGCGGCATCGCTGCACCAACGCTGGGTAACGTGCCAGCCCTGCCAACCTGACGGATGACTGCTAGCATCTAAACAAGACATAAGTCATGCGCAAGGATCAATATTAACTGTAAGAAATAGTTTTCACAAACATGACAATGGATTGAAGTCAAGATTGAAGAGTGGTGGAGAAATAGACGCAGCGGAGGGGTGAGCCATGAGTCAGGCGGCCAAGGTTTTACGACTCTTCAAAACGTTACACAGGACCAGACAACAGGTTTTTAGAAATGATGCTCGGGCATTAGAAGCAGCCAGAATAAAGATAAATGAGGAATTCGAATGTAATAAAACTGAAACTTCTCCTAAGAAAATAGAAGAGCTAATAAAAGTAGGTTCTGATGTGGAATTGATACTCAGAACATCTGTTATACAAGGTATTCACACAGACCACAATACGCTGAAACTGGTCCCTAGGAAAGACCTTCTTATAGAAAATGTGCCATATTGTGAAGCACCAACTCAGAAGCAATGACTTTTACTAAAAAAATAAAATTAAGTCTTTGTCATTTTTTTTTTATTTTAAAATATATAACTCTAACCAAAAAAAAAAAAAGATCGAAGAGTGCCTTACATTGACTTGCCTACAATACCAAGGCCTTGAAATGGCTTTCTGAAAGGTATGAAAATGAGTAAAACACCGTGGAGTAAAAAAAATGAATGACGCGAGCAGATAACTGATGTCGATTTTGAAATTTTGCCTCTTAAACTCGTGCTTGCTGTGGACGAGAAGGCATAAACCCGTGCTGTGTGAGGAGTGAGCTACATGCTCGG
Source organism: Tragulus kanchil (assembly GCA_022376925.1). Lineage (NCBI taxonomy): Eukaryota > Metazoa > Chordata > Mammalia > Artiodactyla > Tragulidae > Tragulus > Tragulus kanchil. Next base: position 120,581,000 of record JAIOJX010000025.1, on the reverse strand, counting down.
GTCCCAGGGTGGCTGCCAGGAGAGCCTCCTCTCCTTTTATAGACAAAGCAGCTCATTTTCTGATAACTAACTTCCAGATACACACAACAAGGTAGGAGGTCTTAAGAATGTGGTCTATTTCCAAAATTTGTATAAAGGCAAGAGCTAAGATTATATCGGACAGAACTTGGGATAGTAAGGTGGTCCACTGGGGACACTGGATCCCATTGATGAGGTGGCTCCCCAGAGTCCTTGGTGGAGAAGGTTTCTGAAGCGCGTCTGAGCTCAGGCTGCCCTGTGGAGAAGCAGCGTCTACCTGGGGCTGGGGGGAGGCGGCATCGCTGCACCAACGCTGGGTAACGTGCCAGCCCTGCCAACCTGACGGATGACTGCTAGCATCTAAACAAGACATAAGTCATGCGCAAGGATCAATATTAACTGTAAGAAATAGTTTTCACAAACATGACAATGGATTGAAGTCAAGATTGAAGAGTGGTGGAGAAATAGACGCAGCGGAGGGGTGAGCCATGAGTCAGGCGGCCAAGGTTTTACGACTCTTCAAAACGTTACACAGGACCAGACAACAGGTTTTTAGAAATGATGCTCGGGCATTAGAAGCAGCCAGAACAAAGATAAATGAGGAATTCAATGTAATAAAACTGAAACTTCTCCTAAGAAAATAGAAGAGCTAATAAAAGTAGGTTCTGATGTGGAATTGATACTCAGAACATCTGTTATACAAGGTATTCACACAGACCACAATACGCTGAAACTGGTCCCTAGGAAAGACCTTCTTATAGAAAATGTGCCATATTGTGAAGCACCAACTCAGAAGCAATGACTTTTACTAAAAAAATAAAATTAAGTCTTTGTCATTTTTTTTTTATTTTAAAATATATAACTCTAACCAAAAAAAAAAGATCGAAGAGTGCCTTACATTGACTTGCCTACAATACCAAGGCCTTGAAATGGCTTTCTGAAAGGTATGAAAATGAGTAAAACACCGTGGAGTAAAAAAAATGAATGACGCGAGCAGATAACTGATGTCGATTTTGAAATTTTGCCTCTTAAACTCGTGCTTGCTGTGGACGAGAAGGCATAAACCCGTGCTGTGTGAGGAGTGAGCTACATGCTCGGGTCCCAGGGTGGCTGCCAGGAGAGCCTCCTCTCCTTTTATAGACAAAGCAGCTCAACTTCTGGGCACTGGTTCCACTTCCCCTTTCAGCTCCTGCTCCTGCTTGTAAATCACTGCTCTTCGCAAGCAGCCGCCCCACCCCACGGAGGTCTCGGACTCTCTCCAGGCTTTCCTCTGGCTTCCCCTTCCCACCCACGCTGGCTCGGTGGGCTGGGCCATCAAGCCCAAAGCAGAGCAAGTGTTCAGGAGCCTGCTGTCTTTTGTAACACCTACATTTGTCTAGGTCTCTGAGAATCTCTTTGTAAATTGTCAGCATTCTGTATTTCGGGGATGTTACCCAGACTGGTAAGATGACTGAACTTCCAATACTGTGAGACCCCCACTTCGTTTCATCCTAAATGCCATTATGACCTTGCTGGTACTTGAGGTGTAATCTTTTCTAGAAAAATGCAGCAGCCAGCTAACTGGTCTCCTTGAGGCTGCCCTTGCCACTCCACAGTCTCTTCTCACTATAGCAGCCAAGGGAATCTGCTGAAGTATTAGTTGAGCCACATTACTGCTCTACTTAGAATTCTCCCATAGTTTCCCAGCATTCCCAGAGTGAAAACCAAAGTCCTTATAGTGATTTAGGGAGCCCTATGGGACCCTCCCCTCTCCCCATCCCCCATCACTACCCCTGACTCTGTGGTCTGCTGCCAGTCTTGGCTCACTCAGCTCTAGCCATATTGGCCTTCAAATCAAAGTGTTAGTCACTCAGTCGTGTCTGACTCTTTGTGGTCCCATGGACTCTAGCCCCCCAGACTCCTCTGTCCCTGGGATGCCCAGGTAGGAATACTGGAGTGGGCAGGCATTCCCTTCTCCAGGAGATATTCCTGACCCAAGGATAGAAACTGAATCTCCTGCATTGCAGGCGATTCTTTACTGCTAAGCCACTGGGGAAACCCCTATCCCATTTTACTGGCTTTTTGAGGGTGGTAGTGTACAGAATTGTATTGTTTAAGAAGCTATAAGGAAAGCCTGCTTATATCCCTCGCTTTCAGAATAACCTTCCTTGTAGCAAGGTGTTCTGTGAGAGGGCTGTGCTTCTGCTGGGCTCTGACCCCATCCCTTGAGCTTGAGGGAATATCTACTGAACTGAGTCAAGGTTCCCCTTATCAGTGCAAATTGAAGACATGTCCTTCAGAGTAGTCTCTTTCTGATCATGTTGTGTCTCTTGCCTAGTAATTCCTACTGTGTACCAGCATTAGAGTGGGAGCTTGCTTCATTACTTAGTAATCTTTAACAGAGCTGAGCTAGAGACATTTGGCCCCTCTTCTCATTTTCTTGTTGCTAAATAGAAAATGTCAGATGAAGCTCCTCTATTACTCAAAGGAAAGGAATTTGAGTCCTTAAATTTGAAACTTAGAGAAAAAATTGCAAAGGAGTTAGAATTTACCAAGATTCCCAGATTGGTAGGTATGTACAACAAAAGGCTTGGAAGAGTCAACCAGCAGAGAGATTTGTTGACCAGCAATTCTTTCGCTGGACTTGACTAGGCACTGAAGTGATATAAAGAAATACGAGATCTCATCCCTATCTTTAGGACCCTTAAACTCTTCTAATTCATGACCTACAACCTTTCTTAAAAGCCCATTTAGTAAATATTTTAACCTATGCAGGCCATTCCTTCTCTGTCCCAACTTTCAACTTTGTCATGGTAGTGCAAAGGTAGCCATAACATGTAAGAAAATGAGTACAGTTGTGTTCTAGGGAGGATGGGCACTGCCATTGGAATTTCATGAATTTTCACATATCAAGAACGAATATCTTTAAAACATCTTTTCCCAATCATTTAAACATGTAAGATTTACTCTATCAAACAACGTTTCCTGCACAGCAAAGGGAACCATCCACAAAATGAAAATTCCCTGTATGGAATGGGGAAAACATTGGCAAACCACGTATCAGATAAGGGGTTAATATATGCTTTACTGGGGCTTCCCTGGTGGTCCAGTGGGTAAGGACACCATCTTGCAGTGCAACGGGCTCCGGTTCAATCCCTGGCCTGGGAAGATCCTGTGTGCCACGGAGCGGCAGGACCAATGTGTCTAACTACCGAGCCGGAGTTCTGGAGCACATGCGCCCAGGGCCAGTGCTCTGTGACAAGAGGCCACTGCGATGGGAGGTCCACACGGGCCAAAGAACAAAGATGGATGAAAAATAAATAAATGAAAGACCAACAGAAATGGCCCACCCCCTCCCCAAAATATATATGCTTTATTATGAGCATATTAAACAACAAAATGTGACCATGGGTCTAATAATTATCGTGTTTGTAGTATGTATGATGATCTGAGATACTCATGGCAGCTGAACTGTGACATGAATGTTCGTGATTTCTATTGATGACAATTCGAGTCTGCTGACACTGTTGTGGTTTGTAGCCTCCATTTATAATGAAAGGCAAATCTAGATTTTGGTCAGAATTTCTGGAAGTAATTTTTAAAAATGTTTGTTGTTTTCCATCCATGTTCACTAATTCTCTACATTCTATGGCCAAAATTGTCAGGGGTAGTCCTCTTCCTTGGTCCTTGTCTTGTCATGATAAAGAATTAAAATGATGGACCAGGAAAGCTCACACCGGCAGGATCTGTCAAAACAAGTAACATGAAAACACACTCTTGAGATGTGAGAGCGGACTGACCCCGACTTAAGGTTTTTCTATTTATGTCCTTGTTCCCTACCCCAAGCAGTCCTGAGTCTGGTTCCGCTCAATGTCAAGCAGGGCTTGTATTCGAGAACAACCAGGGAGGGGGCGTGTTGGGCATGTTTTTCCTCCTACGAAGGATTTTACTTTGGGCTTTCCCTTTGTTCTGTTTTATGCGGGCTTTTTCCTTTTTTTGCCTTTTAGCTGCTGCTTGTTAACCACCGTTACCGTTTTAAGCCACCATTGTACTCTGGGTTCGAACCACCTAACATTAGTATTGGAGAAACTTTGATCTCAAGTTAAGAGCTTCTAGGAAGTCAGGGATAATGTGGAGAAATGGGGCAGTTAGAAGGCCCTCATCTTTGAGAGCACAGCTTTAAGGGAGATGTGAAGAGAGGGGAAATTGAATAGCATTGATTCAGGCAATGTCAGTTCACAAAATGCCTCCCAAATGCAAGGGCAGGGAGAAACTGAAGGAAGTTGGATAGGCAAGTTAAATGGCTGTTACCTTAAGTCATTTATTTTGGGGTGGTTTCTTACACAGCAGAAGCTAACTAACGCAGGTGAGTAACGTATTTTCCAAATCTGTTTCCTAGCAGTTTTTCCCTACTCCGTGAGTTGTTATCCCAGATGAATACACTGTGTGTTAGGATAATCTCTACAACTCTTCTTAGTACCTGAAGAGATTATTTTGAGTTGCGAATCCTTTGTGTCTTAGTTTTTCTTATCCATTCTGGGCTTCAAAAAGTCAGTTATGGGGCTTCCCTGGTAGCTCAGTGGTAAAGAGTTCACCTGCCAATACATGAGACACAGGTTCGATTCCTGAACTGGGAAGATCCCATAGGCTGCAGAGCAACTAAGTTCGTGAGCCACAGCTGTTGAGCCTGTGCTCTAGGGCCTTGGAGCTGCAACTATTAAGCCCCCGGGCCCTAGAGCCTGGTACCACAAAAGAAAAGTCACTGCAACAATAAGTCTGCTCACCTGCACTAGAGAGTAGCCCCCACTCTCTGCAACTAGAGAAGAGCCTGTAGCAGCAGTGAAAACCCAGAATAGCCAAACATAAATAAATAAATAAAATGTATTTCTTTAAAAACAAAAACGTCAGTTACACTTGACATGCTGAAAGATCACACCTGGTCCTCAATGTCAGCTGCCAATCATCACAACTCATTTGTCCCTGTAACCAGTGGTGAGACTCCGCAAAATACGTGTTACATTTCTCTTGAGAGTTCCATAGCCACAGAAGCTCCTTTAGGATTGAATGCTCTTTTGAAGAAAGACCCCATTCTTGCCACACTGACCAGCCTCCAGAGGCTATGGATCATTTGTCAGTTTTATTAAACCTGAGCAAATCACTTAACTTCTTTTGGTTCTCGGGGTTTCCACCTATGAGAGGGGAATAAAAATAACTGTACTTACCTTACAAGGCTGTTAGTAGAATTAATGAGTGAGTAAAGGGCTTCCCAAGGTGGCAAAGTGGTAAAGAATCCACCTGTCCGTGCAGGAGATGCAAGCGACGTGGGTTTGTTCCCTGGGTCAGGAAGATCCCTTGGAATAGAAAACGGCACACCCACTCCAGCATTCTTGCCTAGAAAATTCCATGGACAGAGGATCCTGGCAGGCTACAGTCCATGGGGTCCCAAAGAGTCAGACGTGACTGAGTGACTGAGCACAGCACAGAGCTCGAAAGGAAAGTACTTGGAATCTGGCGTGTAGCAGAGCCGCCATTATTGCTACATTTCAGTGTTCCGATTTCTCTCCTTTATCTTCCTGTCTGGACTTAATCAGCTTTCTTTCCTCTTTCATCTCTCTGTAGGGGGAACAGGATACTAACCTAATAGACTATTTCAAATAACCCCAGTCTTCTAGGAAACCGAGACTCCAGGAATTCAGCATTTATGCTGCTTCAGAAGTCATGTAACGATTGCTGTAAAGAGAAAGTCAGAAACATTTTTCCTCTTCAATTTTTGGTCAAGGTTTTTCCAGCAAGGATTGGACAGCGTCTTCAAAGCCTGTAACATTTTTCAAGTTAAAATTTTACAACTTAAAAGTCTTTCAAATTCCTTCGAGCCCTGTTCCCCTTTAATGAGGCTTTGCTGGGAGCGGGTGGGGGGTGCAGGAAAGCCCAGTGAGGGCTGGGCCAGCTCTGGCAGCGTGTGGACTGTGCCGGTGTGGAGGAGGCTCGCAATTCAAATGGACATCAGTGCTAGATAAAATAGAACAACGTGCTTTTAAATGTATAGTTGAATTCCAAAGACAATATATTTCCTACATGTTAAAAAATGTTTTTCCTCCATAAAATGAGGAAACCAGACACCAGTCATTGGAGACCCATAGCCTGAGGGAGGTAGGAGACCAGGTGTGAGTCTCAAGGCTGCAGTTGTAACGTATCATACTCACACATATACCACGCACACACAGGCATTTGAAAATACGGCCCTGGGTTGGTAGGAGGCAGGGAGCTGGAACTGACCCAGTTGTTTTTGTTTTTTATTTTTTCACCGCTAATAGTTTTATTGGGTCCTTTTTTCAAATCTCTCTTTTTTAAAATTGAAGGATAGTAGATTTACAGAGTTTTGTTGTTTTCTGCCAAACATCAACATGAATCAGACATAGGTATACATATGGCCTCCCTCTTGTTTTTCAAGTCTCTTTTTTCTTATTCAGGGTGTTCCGTCTTAATCCCAGGGTCCACAACAACTGTAAAGACTATGCCTCTGTGAAAAGCAAACTAGGTACACATGTACTCCTTGATCCAGGGTCCGGGAAACTTGTAGTTGGCTTGAGACATTGGGTGGAGATGGGGGGGTGGGCTGAGGGTCAGAGGTGAGGAGAGTAGTTTTGTGACCAGAGATCAAAATTTCAAACTGGTGTCTTTTGAATGTATAAAGTGTGGATGTACACTCACAAACTGGTGTAGGACTCAAAACTAATAAAAGTGACATAAAAATGTACCACCAACTTTGTGAGAAGAATTAAATACCTTCTCCCAAATTGTGGGTAGTCTTCTAATTCTATTTACAATGGCTTTTATCATACAAATATCATTGACCCTTTTGCTTTATGCTTTGGGTTTTTAATGTCTCTTTTAAGAAATCCTTCTCTACCATGATGTCATAGAGACTCTCTCCCACAATTAATTTCTTCTAAATTTTCTTTAGCTTGCAACAGGAAGTTTCAAAAATATTTAATTGAAGTATAGTTGATTTACAATGTTGTGAATTTCTTCTCAAAATTTTAAAGTGTTGTTCACATTTAGATCTTGAATCTAACTACAATTTACTTTTCCATATGGTTTTGGATATGGTTTGAGGTAGGGATCTAATTAGTTTTCCCATCTGGATAGCTAATTGTTCCAGCATTTTTTTACTCCGCAGGTTTTCCTTACAGACAGACTTATGATGCCATGTTGGTCATATACCAGTTTCTTCAACATACACGTGCTTATTTGTCATTTCCCCCCATTGGTTTCTTTGTTCATCTCTCTGCCAAATTTACTACTGTATCTTTATAGTAAATCTTAATATGTGGTAGCACAATTTCCCTCTTCTTATTGCTATGGACTGTGGAGAGTCTGAGAATTTATCCATTTGCAAGCTAACGAGGCAGCCTGTCACTCATTCATGGATAGAGTAGAGGACGTGAGGCCAGTGAGTCAGAGACAAAGGCCTTTATTGCTCACTGCACGGCAGGCAGCACAAGTTTACATTCACCTCAGTTACCCTTGTCCCCGAGTTCCATAGAAAATCAAACCTGAATCAGATCATGCTTCTCCATCTTTCATACCACCTTATAGGACTTGTTGGACACAAAGAAACATGTTCAACACACAGTGAGGAGAGAGTTAGCAAAATTCAACACGTGGGAAACCTTACGTAGGGAACAAATTATTTGGTTGTTTGGAATACATTTAAAAAGGAAAAAAAAAATAAGATGAAGAATTTATAAAAGATATTTAAGAGACATGTTAACCAACTGCAGTATGTGAATACTCTTTGAGCCCTGATTCAAACAGTCTTCCCTGGTGGCTTAGATGGTAAAGAATATGCCTGCAGTGCAGAAGGCCTGGGTTCAAGCCCTAGGTCAGGAAGATCCCCTGGAGAAGGGAATGGTTACCCACTCTTGCTTGAAGAATTCCATGGACAGAGGAACCTGGACGGCCATAATCCATGGGGGCCGTGAAGAGTCGGGTATGACTAAGCAACTAACGCATTGTTTTTTCAAGCAAATGACATATGAGACAAATGAGGGGCTTGCATATTGACTATGTGATTGATGATGTTAAGGAATTATGAACATTTTAAAATGTAACAAAAGTAATATGGTTGTGTGTGTGTGTGTCTGTGTGTGAATCTGTCCTTATCTTTTATAGATACATACTGAAATACTTAGATACAAAGAGGTCTGTGATTTGCTTCAGAATTGTCCTGTAGAGAGACAGGGAAAGAGGGAGATTTCAATGTAATGGAATTGGTCATAAACGGAGGAGCTGCTAGAGCTGGCTGATGGGCGCTGGGAAGCCCATTGTGTGATTCTTTGTACATGTTTGAAATTTTCCATAAGTTTAAAAAGGAAAGGGGGAAAGTCAAATATTAAAATCACCAGCAATTCCAGGCAGGTATTTTGAGGTGTCTGTGTACAGATGAGGCTGGAGGAAGGCCACTGGGGAACTAACTGAAGAGGAAAAACAGACTCGGAGCTGGGTTACACTGCTGCATTTGAGGACACCTGAGGAGGAAAGCCCGAGGAGGCAGGTGGTAATACAGTGTTGGAAGTTGAGAGAAAAGTCTGTAGTCCTGAACTTAGGACAACGACAGCTTTGAGCATAAAAACACTTTCAGAGAGCAGAGAATTAATGATTCTGCCTCGGAGAATGAATGAATTTAGGATTCGGAAGGAAAAAATAAGGAAGCCTGCTGGATGAGTGAAGAAGTGATCTCAAGCCTCCACCTAAGGTTTACTTTTGCTTTAGGAATACTTACCAGATACGGAAATATATTTCCTTCTTGCCACTGAGAGATTTTTTTTTTAAAACAGTTAAGGCGAGCTAGTTCAGAACTATGTATTTGGGAGGACAATCAGGTCTCGTCAGCTCTGGAAACTGCAACCCTCACTTCCCTTTGGAAGTTGCACAATGCTGTTTAGAAATGGTTTCAAATGATTATTTGACCTGGAGCCAGCCAGCTCTTTGGCTCTGTGTGCCCAGCTCTGTTTTGGACCAGGTTCACGCCAAACACCAAAGTGGCTTTCACTGGACACGAAGGGGAAGTGGCCACTGTTTCGAAAATTGTAATTTCAGGAACCTATGTGAGGAAGCTAGACCAAGAGAAATGAGATTCCCCAACAGTGCTCTCCACCGTAGGCACCCCGGGCTCATGCTGGAGGGCTCATCTCTCCAGACAGCTTGTCTTTCTCCCCGAGTGTGTCTGAGTTACTGCACTGTGCTTGCATGGGGAAGTCTCTAGGAGTGGCGGTATTTTACCCCTTGCTTCCTGTCTGCCTAAGATGTGTGACAGCTTGCTTTCAGTAGTTGAGTTACTCAACGCAAAGGGTGCTGGTCTCAAGGACGGGATGATGCAGAGAAGCAGCATGCAAACAGCCTCCCAGAGTCAAACTGTTTTGAACAAAAATGTAGGAGTGTGAACTTGATGTTCCTGAAAAAGACAAATCCCAAAGGGGACATCACAGAACTGCCTCCCCATAGTTCAAATACTTGACTACTGCAGTGCGGCAATCATCTGCGTCCAGGTGGACTTCCTTGGTCAAACTACATTTGAGATCACACAAATGCAAGTTTATTATCAGTATCCAGAAAAGCACCTGGCTTGTAGCAAAATTCAAGCATGACTCAATCAGTGAACATTTAACAAATACATGAACAGATCTGAGGAAGCAGAAATTATAAATATGACTTAGATGCTATCCTTTCAAAATTCCTTCAAAGTAGCATGATAATAGAGTTAAATCAGGGAGATAAATTAATGAGATTGGGGGCTTCCCTGGTGGCTCAGCAGTAAAGAATCTGCCTGCAGTGCAGGAGACGCAGATTCAATCTGTCCCGATAGGATCCCCTGGAGAAGGGGATGGCTGCCCACTCCAGTGTTCTTGCCTGGAGAATCCCATGGACAGAGGAGCCTGGAGGGCTACAGTCCATAGGGTCACAGAGTCAGACATGACTGAAGCGACTGAGCACATATGCACAATACCAGTATTTTTTAGGAGAGAGAAGAATAAAGGTCTCTATTTCAGAGATACCACGAAGTAAAAACCCTAACCAGTGGACTGGTATTTCCTCCTGCAAGTCAGCATCTCCACTTCATTTGTCCTTTCTAGGAGAGAAGATGGGCTGCCTTCCCTACAGTCAAACTGAACACTCTTCCCAAGCAGGCTTAGCCAGGAGGCAGAGGGGGCTGCTGCACAGCGCTCAGCCCCAACACTGCCTTCCTCCCCCGCAGAACACGCCAATGTCTCCTGACATCGGCACGTCACCCGGTTCTACCTTCCTCGTCCCCAGTTTCAGCACCCCTCCCTTCAGGCTGTAAGGTAAGGCAGGATAGGAGCATAAGGCCGCCTGTCTCTGGTAAGAAATGTTTTTCCCACATCTCAGATGTTAGGGCTTGTAAGAGGGCTAGTTGAGCATTCTGCCAATGAGAACTGCCGATGATTTATTACTGCTGGTGGAGCCCTTAATGGATTTTTTTATATAAAGACTCGCAGCATGAAATGACCTCAGGGACCATTTAGTAAAATCTCTTTATTTTTACAATGACAAAATTATCACCCCAAGTCCATAGTTTACGTTAGTATTCACTCTTGGTTTTGTATATTCTATGGACTAGGGCAAATATATGCATAATGGCCTGTATTCACTATTATAGTGTCATACAGAAAAGTTTTTTTACTGCCATAAAAATACTCTGTAAAAATTAAAAAAAAAAAAAAAAAAAATCCTCTGTGATCTGCCTATTATTCATCTATCTCTCTTGCACTGATTTTCTTCTGGTTTCCACAGTTCGGATGATACTCATACATTAATTTAGGTTCACTGATGATAACAAATGCACCACCCTGGTGGGGTGCTGGTGATGGGGGGTGTTGTGCATATGTGGGGGCAGGGTGGTATGAGCTATCTTTGTACCCTCCTCTCAATTTTGCTGTGAAGCCAGCACTGCTCTTAAAAAAAAAAATCTTAAAAATAACAAAATAAGAGACTTTGAGAGGCTCAGTGACCTGACCAAGGTCACAGAGCTGGGTCCCAGTGGAGGAAGACTAGAATGCAGGGGTCTTATGTTGCAAGTTTTGTGCCCCACATCGCTACTTTGTATCCCAGAAAATGTCAAGAGGTACTTAGTGAGAAATAGAGGAAGATCTCCTCCAGGTCCAACTGAGTAAGTGGAGCAGGTCCTGAACTTGACATTTGGGTTTCTTCCCACCTCCCTCCCTGCCCACACGCACCCTAGCACCTCTTCACTTTTGCTAATGCTGTGCTCTGTGCCTGGAAGATTTCCTCCTCCATCTTCAACTACTACTGGCTCCTGAAGGTGGCGCCTCCTCTGGGCAGAATGCATCCCTTTCTCATAGTTCTCAATTCTGAGTGCTTTGCAAATAACTCAATTATAGAATATGTAAGTACTATACTCGATAGTTACTTATTAGCTCTCCAGTTAGACCCTGAGCACCATCAAGCAGGACTGGATCTTAACTACCTTCGCACTTCCAGAAACAAGTTCTGTGATACAGCACAATGTATGTCTTCAAAAAAAGAGAGAAATGTACAGAGGACACAGATCTTAAACTTCCTTTTTCCAGAGTACAGTTTTAAGACTAGAAGGCAATACCAAACAAAAATAAATATCACTTCTACAATGAAACAGCTAATAGAATATGTGGAATATTGTACATTTAAGAGTTGTTAGGGGACAAACTACATGTCACAAGGATATACAGACACTCCTTCTTTCACATAAGAAACATGATTGTCAACAGCGCTGTAATTTTTCATTGTTCTGAAACTGCTCATAACCATTTAAGAATAATAGGCAATCATTTGCTTTAAAAATTAAAAATAATCACACAAAATATATAAACTATATAAAGAACAGTTTGGTCCTCGGTCATGGGTCCTCAGTGGGAGTCATCTTGGAAAGTTATAAGGCCATCAGTGATGAGAAGGCACAGATTAAATAACAAACCTGGAAAACTCTTATTTCAGATTGTGGTCACATGAAAGCAAGGAAAAAAAAAAAAAATCAAAGTCACATAGTTATTGTTATAGTCCTTGTTACTCTAGGACCAAGATTACATTAAGATGTACTAAAGCCCTACCCCACCCCTCAAAACACAATAATCTACTTTGTAAGTTTCAAATAACCACTGTTTGATTGAAGATTTAAAGAGATAAAATGAACACACACCAAACACAGGTGGTTAAACTGTTTTTTTCCTAGCACATGCACAATGTATATTGGTGCATCATTAGAACTAAAGTTTTAGGTCAAAAAACTCTTTTTTTTTAAGTATCTTTTCGCTCCACTTTATAGGTTCCTGTGATTTGTATTTTCCCTAAACACAGCATTTGATCTGTTCATTTATTTCATAAGCTATTGATAGAAATGTAAATATATGCCTATATAAATGTGGCCAGCTTAGATATGACAGCCCAGAATTTAGTAATTGTATAACATGAATTTTAGACGAAAAATATATGTGGTATTTATTCTAAGGAAAGCTTATTAATGACATGTTTTTGAAGGTCAGTTATTTTCAAAATCTTCATTTTTAAAATTCAGATGATGCCCAGGCTCAGCCTCTTAAAAGGAATGCCAGCTTGTCAGACTGGGCTATCTTTCTTCATCTCCCTTAACATTCAAACATAAAATAAGGAGGAATGTAGGTGTCTTAAATTATTTGGCCCTCAAAAACATTGCATAAGAAATCAACTTCAGCTTAATTGTAAATAAATGTAGTTATGCCCAAGGCTGGGATGGTTTACTTTCCTTTTGGCTGGAGGTCATACTTTTGTGGCTGGAAAAAATGTTCTTCAATAGCACTGACTAGTTCATCTAGTTCTTTCTTCAGCTGCTCAGGATCACTGCAAAAGAAGAGGGAAACCAATACTAGGTGAGTGGATTATTCCAAAGCATGTTTTAAAGATTGCCTACATTAACTAACATTGATATTTTCCCTTAAGAGAAGGGTTAAATCAGACAGAGGAGAACTCCAGTTCCTTAAGCATGGGAACACATCTGTAGCGTGGACAAAAAGCCCATGAGACCGTATTCATTTTTTTCCACAAAGGCTTTCCCAAGGTCTCTACTATAAACAAAACCACCCCTTTGCACTTCTCATAAGATTTTTTTTGGAGGGGGGCCATGCACAGCATGTGGGATCTTAATTTCCCAAACGAGCATCAAACTCTCGCTCCCTGCATTGGAAATGCAGTCTTATGAGAATTTTCAAAACACACAATCTGTAGCCTGGTGTCCCCCAAAACTCGGCTGCAGCCCTGGGTGAGGCTTTCCCAGGATGCAAGAGAGGGGGAGCCTCCTGGTGGCCCTGCTGGTCGCTCACCAGGACCTCAGACCCACTGCTTATCTTTTTAATTTTACTTTGGGGATAAAAAGGTCGCAACTAAAATATAAACAAAAATTTAGGGAACTAGATTTAACAAAATCAAGATTTCAAACATGTGGAAAACACTCATTTATGTGCAACTGGAAGGTTGATAATAGATAAAACAGAGTTGTAATTAGACATGTATCAGGCTTACGTATCAGGCTACTAACTGTCAAGCAGGGTTCTAACAGATAAAACCAACAGGAGATATACAGCCAGTTCATTAATGAGTTTTAGTTTTATGGATATTGCTTGTCAGGCTACTAACTGATATGAGTTACTGTGAGTATTTAAAACCAAAAAGCTCAATAAAAAAAAAAATTGAATCCTTTAATTCAAACTTTTAATACTTCATACTTGACCATCTTTAACATATGCAAAATTTTAACGAAATGGACAATATTTGTAATTAGTTAAGATCATTTTTGCATTATAGCAGCTAACCAGTACAACTAAAACAATCCATTTTATTACAGATATTAATTCTGGATCTACTGCTTACTAGCTGTGTGCCCTTGGGCGAGTAACTTAACCTTTCAAAGGCCCAGATTCCTCACTTGTAAAATTGAAATAAAGACTATCTTCTCAAGAGAACTGTTATGTAGATTGAGAGAGATTATATACCGCAATAAGCACAACCTGGCCCCAAAACCTCAATAAATATAGCTATCATTATAATTATTTTTATCTTCATTGGTAACATATAAAGTAATTATGCTTCATAAATATATATGAGCTACACAAATCTTTTCTTTTTCCCTTCTCCATAAATGTGCTTTGAGAAAAATAAAAGTTCTCAGGAAAGCACAGTGACTAATAATTACTGAGATTTTTTTAAAAACAATATCCATAAAGCTAAAGCTCATCAGTGAATTTACTATGTATCTCCTGCTGGTTCTGTTTATTGGTAGAACTCTGCTTGACATAGTTATTACCCAATTTTTGAGACAGTAAACGAGGATCTTTGTTCTTAGAAGATGAGTATTGAAGTTTGCAACTTACTTTCAAATGGCTGAGAAAACAAATAAACCAATCCAAATATATAATATGTATGGTGAGGGAGAGCAAATATTGCCAAATGTTAGCAATTGCTGAGACTAGGTTAAGGCAGGCAAACTCTGGCTTGCAGCCCGTTTGAATAGTTTCATTGGAGCCCAGGCATGCCCATTCTTTTATGTCTGTGGCTGCTTTCTGGCTACAGTAGAGCTGCGTGGTTGTAACAAGGATTGTGTGGTTTGTAAACCCTAAAATAGTTACTATTTGGCTCTTTACAGAAACAGTTGGCCAACCCTTAGTCTATGTGAGGAGTATGTGGTTATTCATTACATTATTTCTACAATTCTATAGGTTTGAAATTTTTCAAAATAAAAAGTTGGACAAAACTAAAGATAACAAGGGAATTCCCTGGCGGTCCAATGGTTTAGGACTTTGTGCTTTCACTGCTGAGGGCGCAGGTTGTGTCCCTGGTGACAGAACTAAAATCTCAAAAGCTGTGTGGCATGGCTAAAAAAACCCCAAAACAATAAAAAAGGCAACTAAAGACATCAACCCCAACAAAGAGTTTTAAAAGCAGGACTTATATTTGAAAAAAGATTTTCTATTCTAAAGAGTTACTGGGTTGTAGAAGTCTATGGCTGAATAAAGTTCCTGATATAAAATATATTAGTAATATTTATCATTATCAGAAAACATGGAAACCTTAGCCATGGCTTTATTGCTGTTGTGTCAGGTACGCTGATGCCTCGCTTAAGCCCAGACAGCACATCTATGGACTAATGTCCCATTTAATGAGAGCAACATTTCAATGACGATAACAGAAGGGCAAACCTTCAGAGATTTTCAGCAATTTAGAAATTAATATTTCACTTTAAGTCCACTCAGTAAGTTATGTGAAAAACATAAATACCATTGACCCTTAAACAGTAAGTTGTACTGTTACTAGAAAAGAAAGATTTTTAAATATTACAAACATTCCCAGGATATGTTCTGTTTATTGGTAGAACTCTGCTTGACATAGTTATTACCCAATTTTGAGACAGTAAACGAGGATCTTTGTTCTTAGAAGATGAGTATTGAAGTTTGCAACTTACTTTCAAATGGCTGAGAAAACAAATAAACCAATCCAAATATATAATATGTATGGTGAGGGAGAGCAAATATTGCCAAATGTTAGCAATTGCTGAGACTAGGTTAAGGCAGGCAAACTCTGGCTTGCAGCCCGTTTGAATAGTTTCATTGGAGCCCAGGCATGCCCATTCTTTTATGTCTGTGGCTGCTTTCTGGCTACAGTAGAGCTGCGTGGTTGTAACAAGGATTGTGTGGTTTGTAAACCCTAAAATAGTTACTATTTGGCTCTTTACAGAAACAGTTGGCCAACCCTTAGTCTATGTGAGGAGTATGTGGTTATTCATTACATTATTTCTACAATTCTATAGGTTTGAAATTTTTCAAAATAAAAAGTTGGACAAAACTAAAGATAACAAGGGAATTCCCTGGCGGTCCAATGGTTTAGGACTTTGTGCTTTCACTGCTGAGGGCGCAGGTTGTGTCCCTGGTGACAGAACTAAAATCTCAAAAGCTGTGTGGCATGGCTAAAAAAACCCCAAAACAATAAAAAAGGCAACTAAAGACATCAACCCCAACAAAGAGTTTTAAAAGCAGGACTTATATTTGAAAAAAGATTTTCTATTCTAAAGAGTTACTGGGTTGTAGAAGTCTATGGCTGAATAAAGTTCCTGATATAAAATATATTAGTAATATTTATCATTATCAGAAAACATGGAAACCTTAGCCATGGCTTTATTGCTGTTGTGTCAGGTACGCTGATGCCTCGCTTAAGCCCAGACAGCACATCTATGGACTAATGTCCCATTTAATGAGAGCAACATTTCAATGACGATAACAGAAGGGCAAACCTTCAGAGATTTTCAGCAATTTAGAAATTAATATTTCACTTTAAGTCCACTCAGTAAGTTATGTGAAAAACATAAATACCATTGACCCTTAAACAGTAAGTTGTACTGTTACTAGAAAAGAAAGATTTTTTTTTAAATATTACAAACATTCCCAGGATATTCCCAGGATAATGAAAAAGAAAAGATAAAATATATAGAGAAAATAGACCTTCTTTTAAAATAATTTTTTGTCCGTGCTGCGTGGTATGGGGGATCTGAGTTCCCCAGCCAGGGATCAAACCCACACCTCCTGCATTAGAAGCACAGTCTTAACTACTGGACCGCCAGGCAAGTCCCGGAATATAGATCTTTACATTGGACTTATGTTCATTTGTTTTCAAAATAGTGAGACACAGAAATACGGAAACACTAAGTGCGAATGAAAATTATTCGGAAGGTTCAGGGCTCACCAGGGTGTGGCTTGCCAGTTCCCTTATGATAAACTCCCCGACAGGTGACCATTCTGAGTGCTGGTTCTCATGGTTTATAGTTTTGTTTCACTATTTCTTGCTTTGCTGTCGGCACTCGCTTCTCCCGGATTACGGAAGGTCCAACTGTAACAGACCTTCCTGGCGCTCCTCTGACCTGTGACATTTAATCTGCCATTGGCTGATGATTAAGATGCTCAGAAAATTTCTTCTGGCCTTATTTCCACATAATGTAAATTTGGTTCACATGCCAGAAAAACCCTCTGAACACAGCTCTGGCGTGTGTGTGACGTCACCACCGAGGCCTGTGTTGTCTTCTACAGCAGCCGCTAGACACACGCCGCGACCGTGCACTTGCAACGTGGCTGGCGCAACCGCGGAACTGAACTGAGATTCAGCTTTGAAACCTGATATTTGATTCAGTTATTGGAGAACTTCAGTATGTTTGGCACAACTTGGTGTCCAAATGTGCTTTTCAACGGTAAATTTTATGAAACCTAAATACAGATTAAGTATTTCCAAGAAAATACAGCATTCAAATTTGAGATATGATATGAATGATCTGGGAACATACATGTTGGTGAACAACAAAACTCTGTAAAATCTTAAAATAAAGAATTAAAAAAAAAATTTGAGATATGTAGTAAAACGACACGGATTTTGAAGACTCAGTGTGAAAAAATTTAAATATCTCATTAACAACTTTAATAATAATTACAGGTTGTTAATATTTAAAATACTAAGTTCAGTTAAATACATATATTATCTGTTTCTTGTCACTATTTGAAACATGTCTAGGAGAAAAATTTCAAATTGCATATGTGGCTTATATTTTATTTCTGTTGGAGAGCACTGACTTAATTCACTTTTTAAAAAATGTCCTGATTTTGAACTGTATTCTTTTTTTTTTTTTTAATTATTTTAGATTATTTATTTATTTGGCTTCACTGGGTCTTAGTTGCGGCATGTGGGATCTAGTTCCCTGACCAGGGATCGAACCCAGGCCCCTTGCATTGGGAACACAGAGTTTTAACCACTGGACCACCAGGGAAGTCCCCTGAACTGTATTCTTATAGAGAAGTGAAAGCCAAGCGACTGTGAAACTAGTGTGTAATATGACATTTGCACGTGCTAGCTACACGTATCATGGCTGATGAAGTTCTAAATGTCACAGGTGTTGGAAAGTGAGCAACTCAAACCCTTTACAAAACACAACCCTGAAGCAACTAGACCCACATCAGCTCTTTGGTGGCAAGGACACTTTCTGCCATGGCTCTTTATTTGCCCTAAGACCTAGCATGACTTACACACAGTAGATGCTCAAAGATGTTTGTTGAATGGGTGTGTAACAGATTTTAATTCATTGTACCAGAGATATGGAGAAAAATTGCCAGCCTCAAATGAAAAGTACTAGAAGAAGAAAATTTTATTACTAAAGCTAGGAATGAAATTTTCCCATACAGGGAAATTTGAGATGGAAGGAAATGGCTAAGTTGGAAGTAAACACTCCTGTCCCTGCACTTCAAGTGACTGTTCAAATCAGAGTGTCACTGCAA
Source organism: Tragulus kanchil (assembly GCA_022376925.1). Lineage (NCBI taxonomy): Eukaryota > Metazoa > Chordata > Mammalia > Artiodactyla > Tragulidae > Tragulus > Tragulus kanchil. The sequence goes on along the minus strand of JAIOJX010000025.1, from coordinate 120,562,647 downwards.
GTTCCGAAACAACAATTCCTAATTAAACTATATATTGGAAAGATGAGCTATTTTACTTGGTATCTGCACAGAATTTAGGAAGTTCAGGGAATAAAAAATCACAGCAGCTGCCATCCACAGCATACCTGTTTCCAGGAGGGGCATGCAGTTCCGTGTAGTACTTGATTTTGGGCTCTGTCCCACTGGTCCGCATGGTGGCCACGCCTCCATTAGCAAAGGTGAAGGTGATCATTTGGCTGCTTCTACTAGTAGGCAGAATCTAGGAATTAATTTTCATGTTATAAATGTATTAATAAGTAGCAGCATAAGTTTTATTTTAACCTAATATGCTCCCCTAAAAAAGCAAGAAAGTAAATGCAAATAAAAGAATACATCTGAGAAAATCATAAAATGTACTTCATATAAGTGAAATAAATAATAAGGCAATTTGTAAAAACTGAGTAAATTTGTATATTACTCTTTACCCCTGTAGTTTTATTAAAGCTACTATTCTAAAATCAAAACACATCATTTCACAAGCAACAGCTTTAAACCAATTAATAATACATTACAAAAATCCACAAAACATTAGGCTTATTTCATTTTCAAGGTCTTCTGCTATATGAACCATAGCTGATTGGTGTTCAAATGACTAAAGTGACTGAAGCATTAAAATCAAAAAACACACAAGGGCAAAGAGGCAGCAGCTGTTGAGGGGCTTGCCAACCAATCGTGGCCATCAGACACCGGACAGAGGGGCCCAAGGGACCTCTGGAACACGGGACAATGACCACGCAGCCTCTGCAGCAGGCGGACAAGATGCCAGTCAGCACGCTCTGCAGAACCCTGGCAGAGCGCACCATGGGGGCCCCAGGTACTGCAAAGGCTGGCAAAGGCAGTATCTGAAAGGCACTACTGGATTCTTCCACACCCTCAGCTTCTGCCCACGTGACCAACCAATCACCTCATCAGGAGACGGTTTAAATCTCTGGTGAAACTGAACCTGAAGAGCTCAGAAGTCGGGGACACCGGGCACCATGGAAGAAGGAAGGGCATGGAGAAAATTGGCAGTCAGAGTCCACACACTGAACACTCGAGTCCCTACTCTCAGGTCCTTGGACCTCTCCACCACTTCCGAGGCCTCAGCGCCCCAGCTTAATAGCTCAGGCAGGAGACTAGGGCGAGAGTGAAGCATTTCCAGAAGGCCTTGAAGGAATGTAAAGACAATACACAGGAAGAAAGATCGACATTTAAAAACGCTGTAATTAATATCCTTAAGAGAGATCAGATATAACACACATGAAACAAGATGTTACTTTAAATAGAGAAAAAGAGGTGACACATTCAAAGAAGCCATGACACTCAATGCTGAGGTAATCTCCCCCAAAGTAGGAAAGGATGATACAGATGGACATGGGAAGAGAGAAACATGGAAAGGAGAACCACATCCAGGAGAGGCAGCATCGAGGGATCTGTCAAGAGGAGAACAGAAAATGCAAGGGAAGAGGTTACTTGAAAAACAACCGTCCAGCCTTCTTCGACAAAAATCAAGAGAATTCCTCAAAATGGAAAGAAATGACTCCACAGACCAATAAAGACCAATCAAGTGTCCAGAAAAATGAAAGAAAGGAGGACTATGTTAACATCTTGCTATTGGAACTTTGAAGTCAAAATTTACTGGAAAGTTCCTAATATTTTCCATAGAGAAAAAAAACGCACAGAAAGGACTGAATGAGTATGGTGTGAGTATGGACATGACTGAGTGAATGAGAAATAACAACACTGATAAGTCAAAGCATCACCACATGACCATGTTATTTAGAAATCTGGTGGTAAATACCAGGAGAAACAACTAAGAGGGAGTGTCTTGGCACACGGCAATGAGACAACAGGAGCTGGAACTGCCACGGTTCATCATAAGCCTTTACGCTATTTACCTTTTAAAAACATATTGTGGGCAGATGTAAATTAAAACATAGAAAAAGGTGAATATCAAAGCAAATGTCTAGCACCTCATAAGCATATTCTTACTCTTCCTACACCTCTGCCACAGTCAGTGATACTCTTTCTTCTGCTATATACGAGCATTCTCTTGACTCCAGTGGGGATCTATATGGTAGAAAGAACTTGACCTCATGCTTTATAGCTGACAACTCCCATAGTCAGAGAACAGAGTAAAACTATGGCGGAAGAAAACAGGGGTTCTTAAGGTTGGACCAGGAGCATCAGCATCAGCAGGGAACTTGTTAGAAAGACAAATAAGGGGACATCTCTGGTGGTCCAGTGGTTAAAATTCTGTGTTTCCAATACAATGGGGCCTGGGTTCGAGTCCTGGTCAGGGAGCTAGATCCCACATGCCGCAACTAAGAACCAGAGCAGCCAAATAAATAATTTAAAAAAAAAAAAAAGAAAGACAAATAAGGGGTGGGCTGCAATGCTCAGTACTTTAGCCTGGCCGCCAGGTACTTCTGAGTCTTTTTCAAGTTCAACTGCTGAAAGAGATGAAAAGTTCAATTTGCGATCAGAAGATCCAGATTCTATGCAGAGCATGACCAATTAGCTGTGTTGATCACAGGAAGATCTAACACTGCTGAGTAGTTGTCCTCGGTACCCATGGAGGACTGGTGCCAGGAGCCCCTGCAGATACCAAAATCCACAGATGCTCAAGCCCATTACCTACACTAGCGTAGTAAATCGACCCTCTTGCAGATGTGAAATCCTCGGATGCCGAGGGCCGGCTGTATCAACTCCTGTTGTGCTAAATAACAGGACTGGTTGAGATGACTAGTGAGAACCCCCTGTAGTTTCAGCTCAAGTTTTCAAACTATCTCTGTATTTTAATAGCGTATTGATAATAATGCCTAAAATCAGCTTCAATTAATTATATGATTAAATAAGTTAAGCTAGTCAAAGGACAGTGAAAAAGCAACTAGAGATGAGCTTTTTAACTGATAAAATACATGACTTACAGCTTTCTTATCAGGTTGGTTGTCATCATAGCCAGTTGTGAGGTCCCGAATGCCAGAAATTTCAAATCTGCCACAAGTTTTTGGATAATTATCCTTCCCATTGTAGTTTCTAAGGTTTCCAAATAACTTTTTAATAGTGTCTTGATTGTGGCAGATAAAATACGAAGCTTTGGTGATATGGTAGCCATACCTAACAATACAAACACAATTACATGCAAAATGAGAAACAAATAATTGTGCACAGAGTACACTAAAAATATATCAACCAGTATATTCTAAAACAAATATCACAACTAACTTCAAAGGAATAGTTCAGCATTAAAAAGAGGTTTAACACTTTACCCCAGGGATCACTGCCCTGCTGTGTGGCCCTCAGTCTCAATCTGCATGTAAAAGTTATTACTGGAACACAGCCACACCATGCCCATTACTTTATGTATGTGTCTGGCTGCTTTTGTACTTCAAAGGCAGAGTTGAATAATTGCTATAAATTGCTAAATTTATGTTTCATGAATACATTTAATCTTTTTTGGACATTGGATACTTAAAAAAATCACATTCTTCCCTTAGCCATTTCTGTAACTAATGTTCACATTTGTTAAAGATTAATATCATCACAAATGGTAATTACTATTAAGTGGTTAGGGCTTCCTGGTGGCTCAGGCGGTAAAGAATCCACCTGCAGTCTAAAGATGTGTGTTTGATCCCTGGGTCGAGAAGATCCCTTGGAGAAGGGAATGGCAACCCACCCTGGTATTCTTGCCCGGGGAAAGCCTATGAACAGAGGAGCCTGGTGGGCTGCAGTCCATGACTAAGCAACTAACACTTTCACTTTCATTAAATGGTAAGTATCCAAAGGAAAAGTTGATCTCTTATTTAGTTTTCACAAGAGAGAGAATTTACACCTAGAGTAAAAGCATTAGAAAGAACATAAGTATCCCATGCCCAAGAAGACAGTAAAACATTAAAAGATATTCCTATGTGTGGGGATTCATGTTAACTGTGCCTACTGGGATCATTTTACAATATAGTCATACATTGAATCATTGTGTTGTACACCTGGAACTGATGGGAAAATATTCCTTCATTTAAATAAGAGTCAAGAGAAACTTACTCAATATAGATGGCCTTTAACTGCTGAGACAAAGACAAGTTTTTGGATAATTATCCTTCCCATTGTAGTTTCTAAGGTTTCCAAATAACTTTTTAATAGTGTCTTGATTGTGGCAGATAAAATACGAAGCTTTGGTGATATGGTAGCCATACCTAACAATACAAACACAATTACATGCAAAATGAGAAACAAATAATTGTGCACAGAGTACACTAAAAATATATCAACCAGTATATTCTAAAACAAATATCACAACTAACTTCAAAGGAATAGTTCAGCATTAAAAAGAGGTTTAACACTTTACCCCAGGGATCACTGCCCTGCTGTGTGGCCCTCAGTCTCAATCTGCATGTAAAAGTTATTACTGGAACACAGCCACACCATGCCCATTACTTTATGTATGTGTCTGGCTGCTTTTGTACTTCAAAGGCAGAGTTGAATAATTGCTATAAATTGCTAAATTTATGTTTCATGAATACATTTAATCTTTTTTGGACATTGGATACTTAAAAAAATCACATTCTTCCCTTAGCCATTTCTGTAACTAATGTTCACATTTGTTAAAGATTAATATCATCACAAATGGTAATTACTATTAAGTGGTTAGGGCTTCCCTGGTGGCTCAGGCGGTAAAGAATCCACCTGCAGTCTAAAGATGTGTGTTTGATCCCTGGGTCGAGAAGATCCCTTGGAGAAGGGAATGGCAACCCACCCTGGTATTCTTGCCCGGGGAAAGCCTATGAACAGAGGAGCCTGGTGGGCTGCAGTCCATGACTAAGCAACTAACACTTTCACTTTCATTAAATGGTAAGTATCCAAAGGAAAAGTTGATCTCTTATTTAGTTTTCACAAGAGAGAGAATTTACACCTAGAGTAAAAGCATTAGAAAGAACATAAGTATCCCATGCCCAAGAAGACAGTAAAACATTAAAAGATATTCCTATGTGTGGGGATTCATGTTAACTGTGCCTACTGGGATCATTTTACAATATAGTCATACATTGAATCATTGTGTTGTACACCTGGAACTGATGGGAAAATATTCCTTCATTTAAATAAGAGTCAAGAGAAACTTACTCAATATAGATGGCCTTTAACTGCTGAGACAAAGACAAGTTCTTGCTTGCTAGAAAGTTTGCCATCTCTGCACTTATGACGGCAGCACTGACTCCGTCTTTGTCCAGAACGAAAGGGCAGCACATATATCCTGCAGAAACACGCGTCATACACGCTTCTTGAGGACTGGTTCCCTTACACACTGCGTATGCACACATCTAAATGCATCCAGCCTACTGCATGAGAGGTTGTCCAGTATGTAATGCTTCTCATTCACCATCACTGTATTTAAGAATCTAGCCCTACTGCCTAGCCATAACGGGCCTTCAAGAAGTACTTTCTGAGGTACAAAAACTATGTATACAATAAAGAAGATACAGGGATGTATTGTATAACACAAGGAGTATATAAAGTAATTTCAATTTTATAATAACTATAATAAAGTTAATAAACTATATTAATAAATATAACTATTAATAGTCAAAATAAAACTTTTTGATATTTTGTAATAACTATAAATGGAATCTAACCTATAAAAATATTGAATCACTATGTTGCACACCTGAAACCAATATAATATTATAATTAAACTATGCTTAATTTAAAAAAGAAAATAAAGAGGAACTATTGAATTACCTGTAAGGAGAGTCTCTCTCTTAGACAAATGATGCTCATTTTCCAGGTCTGGCCCAAATCCCTGCAGCTTGCACACCACTGCCTCCAACTGTTCTAGCTGATTCTTATTCTGTCTGTCTTCTCTGAATCCCCACAGTTCTTTCAAGTTACAGGATTCACTTTCATTAAATGGTAAGTATCCAAAGGAAAAGTTGATCTCTTATTTAGTTTTCACAAGAGAGAGAATTTACACCTAGAGTAAAAGCATTAGAAAGAACATAAGTATCCCATGCCCAAGAAGACAGTAAAACATTAAAAGATATTCCTATGTGTGGGGATTCATGTTAACTGTGCCTACTGGGATCATTTTACAATATAGTCATACATTGAATCATTGTGTTGTACACCTGGAACTGATGGGAAAATATTCCTTCATTTAAATAAGAGTCAAGAGAAACTTACTCAATATAGATGGCCTTTAACTGCTGAGACAAAGACAAGTTCTTGCTTGCTAGAAAGTTTGCCATCTCTGCACTTATGACGGCAGCACTGACTCCGTCTTTGTCCAGAACGAAAGGGCAGCACATATATCCTGCAGAAACACGCGTCATACACGCTTCTTGAGGACTGGTTCCCTTACACACTGCGTATGCACACATCTAAATGCATCCAGCCTACTGCATGAGAGGTTGTCCAGTATGTAATGCTTCTCATTCACCATCACTGTATTTAAGAATCTAGCCCTACTGCCTAGCCATAACGGGCCTTCAAGAAGTACTTTCTGAGGTACAAAAACTATGTATACAATAAAGAAGATACAGGGATGTATTGTATAACACAAGGAGTATATAAAGTAATTTCAATTTTATAATAACTATAATAAAGTTAATAAACTATATTAATAAATATAACTATTAATAGTCAAAATAAAACTTTTTGATATTTTGTAATAACTATAAATGGAATCTAACCTATAAAAATATTGAATCACTATGTTGCACACCTGAAACCAATATAATATTATAATTAAACTATGCTTAATTTAAAAAAGAAAATAAAGAGGAACTATTGAATTACCTGTAAGGAGAGTCTCTCTCTTAGACAAATGATGCTCATTTTCCAGGTCTGGCCCAAATCCCTGCAGCTTGCACACCACTGCCTCCAACTGTTCTAGCTGATTCTTATTCTGTCTGTCTTCTCTGAATCCCCACAGTTCTTTCAAGTTACAGGATTCACCTTGACAGCTAGCCTACACTCTTGTGTGGCTACTAAGCAGATCTATATAAACTGCTGTAGGCTAAGGTCAGTACCATCCATTTCTTTCAGCATCAGTGTGTAATTGATATGCAATAAGTACCTGATAAACAAACCTAATTTTTTTGTTGTTCAATAAAAAGCTATAGAAAGACCAGACTGCCAGTTCTGATGACAAAAAAGCAAAAGATGAGTTATCGCTCTTCATTTAATGAATTCAATGATGAGCTTGTGTCCATGTTCCAGGGAATGTATGAACCAGAAGAATATGTAATATATAAAAAGCATGATGGAGGGCTTCCCTGGTGGTGCAATGGGTAAAGAGTCCACCTTGCAGTGCAAGGGGTGCCGGTTCGATCCCTGACGTGGGAAGATCCCGTGCTGAGGAGTGGCTGGACCGATGTGTCCAATTACGAGCCAACGCTCTGCAGCACACGCACCCAGAGGCCGTGCTCTGCAACAAGAGAGGCCACTGCAATGGGAGGCCCACACAGGCCAAAGAATAAAAAGATGGATAAAATAAATATAAATAAAAGAGGTATAATGGGGAAAAAAAGGCATGATGGATAGTAACTCTTACTAAACAAACAGCTAAAACATCCCCAACACAGATGACTGCCTTTCATGTTTCCACTGCTAGCTCTCCTTTCCACTCATTCATGGGAGTTTCCCTGGTGGTCCAGTGGGTAAGGACACTGCCTTGCAGTGCAAGGGGCGCCAGTTCAATCCCCAGGCTGGGAAGATCCCACGTGCCGTGGAGTGGCTGGATTGATGTGTCCAACTACCAAGCCAGAGCTCTGGAGCACATACGCCCAGAGCCGGTGCTCTGCAGAGAGGGAGGTCACTGCGATGGGAGGCCCACACAGGCCAAAGAACAAAGATGGAAATGAAAGACCAATAGAAATGGCCAAAAAAAAAAAATTTCCATTCATTCGTGGTAGTCACTTAAGTGTTTCCCAGTCATCCTGGCTGGTTTTTTCAGGTGACAATCACTCTGATGAAACTCCCTAAACCATGGCTTTCCTTTCACCTGGACAGGTCTCTGGAGAGCACTCCCCAAGGGAGAGTGAACTACACAAGGCCTAAATATCAGCACTGTGCTGAGGAAATACCACAGCTCTCCAAGTAGGAGAATGTTCTTAAGCAACCCTCACCATGTACAGAACGTCACTGTTCACAGTCATCAGGGGAAAGGATTCCCTTCCTTAAATGAATGGCATAGTTATTTGTGAGATATTCTTTTCAGTTGAAAAAAACCCTGCAACGCAAACATTGGAGTAAGACAGATGCTGAGTGTCCCAGAAGAAAAGCAAACTGCGTGCTCCTGTTTCAGTGTTAATCTTTTGAACCCAAGTCTAAATCTTAGCCCATTTATTTGTATTCTATAAATTAACTAATTCCATGATCATGCTGATCAACTCTTACCAATAGCTTCTTCAAATGCAAATAAGACATTTTTGCCTTGGTCTATCAGCTGTTTTGCTCGGTTGCCCATCCACTTAAAACCAGTTAATGTTTCCTAAAAGAATAATCCAAGAGGGAGAAAAATGCCTTAGACCTTTCCAGAGCCAAAGAAAGGGAAAAGAAAAGTCTCACAACACCTTACCTCAAGTGAAAACCCTCCTTTAAGGCGATGGCTTGCAGGATTTTGGAAGAGACGGTGCTGGACAACATGTATACGCCAGTAACTCTTACTAAACAAACAGCTAAAACATCCCCAACACAGATGACTGCCTTTCATGTTTCCACTGCTAGCTCTCCTTTCCACTCATTCATGGGAGTTTCCCTGGTGGTCCAGTGGGTAAGGACACTGCCTTGCAGTGCAAGGGGCGCCAGTTCAATCCCCAGGCTGGGAAGATCCCACGTGCCGTGGAGTGGCTGGATTGATGTGTCCAACTACCAAGCCAGAGCTCTGGAGCACATACGCCCAGAGCCGGTGCTCTGCAGAGAGGGAGGTCACTGCGATGGGAGGCCCACACAGGCCAAAGAACAAAGATGGAAATGAAAGACCAATAGAAATGGCCAAAAAAATTTCCATTCATTCGTGGTAGTCACTTAAGTGTTTCCCAGTCATCCTGGCTGGTTTTTTCAGGTGACAATCACTCTGATGAAACTCCCTAAACCATGGCTTTCCTTTCACCTGGACAGGTCTCTGGAGAGCACTCCCCAAGGGAGAGTGAACTACACAAGGCCTAAATATCAGCACTGTGCTGAGGAAATACCACAGCTCTCCAAGTAGGAGAATGTTCTTAAGCAACCCTCACCATGTACAGAACGTCACTGTTCACAGTCATCAGGGGAAAGGATTCCCTTCCTTAAATGAATGGCATAGTTATTTGTGAGATATTCTTTTCAGTTGAAAAAAACCCTGCAACGCAAACATTGGAGTAAGACAGATGCTGAGTGTCCCAGAAGAAAAGCAAACTGCGTGCTCCTGTTTCAGTGTTAATCTTTTGAACCCAAGTCTAAATCTTAGCCCATTTATTTGTATTCTATAAATTAACTAATTCCATGATCATGCTGATCAACTCTTACCAATAGCTTCTTCAAATGCAAATAAGACATTTTTGCCTTGGTCTATCAGCTGTTTTGCTCGGTTGCCCATCCACTTAAAACCAGTTAATGTTTCCTAAAAGAATAATCCAAGAGGGAGAAAAATGCCTTAGACCTTTTCCAGAGCCAAAGAAAGGGAAAAGAAAAAGTCTCACAACACCTTACCTCGAAGTGAAAACCCTCCTTTAAGGCGATGGCTTGCAGGATTTTGGAAGAGACGGTGCTGGACAACATGTATACGTCTTTGAGGGCGCTGGGATCTGGTTTCTTTTCTTTCCAAGAAGTAAAGAGCCACCAGCCCAGGAGGGCCCCCAACTCATTGCCAGAAAACACTTTCCATTCGCCACTGAAAGGAAAAAACACCTATGCATGGCCGTGATCTTAAGAGAGCTCCCTTAGGATCCTGCAGGGGCGCTGTGCGATGGCCTGGAGGGGTGGGATGGGGGGGATATACATATGACTAATCTGGGATCATACATGTCTGTAAACAACAAAACTCTGTGAAGTAAAAAGTAAAATAAAAAAAGAGAGAGAGAGAGAGCTCCCTTAATCATAAGTGACAATTAAGGACAGAACATTGAAGCCAAACAAAGCTCCAAGTCGCCTCTGCAGGAGTGTTCTCATTTTCCCTTTGCTGTTGTTCTCATGATCCTTGTTTAAGTAACAGCCAGAAGTGTGACTGCCACTGCACAAGCACCATGTCTCAGCTGGTGTGCCTAGACAAACATCCTATCTCTGAAAAGCGTATAAAACAAGTACATCAGCGATGACATAGAAATGCTTTTACCTCAGTCTTTGGCAAAGGCTTTGGTTTTAAACATAACAGAAATATGCTGGCAAGATTCCCCACTCCTCCTAATATAATAATTTACATATCTCAATTTTCTGCTCAGCACTGCTGATTCTGAGAGTGAGTTTAGCATTCCTTAAGATTCAGCACAGCCCTCACAAGTTGGGACACCAGTGAGCGAGCTTGCAACTTAGGTTCCTGTCTGTAGTCAAGGCAGCTACAAGCACACCTCACATCTGAGCATGCAGCTCCTCAGCTTAAATTGTTAAAAACAACATAGCATGAATCTGTTTTGTCATAACTGAAAGTCCTAACCCTTTGGTGGAAACTGTCCCCCAGACATCACACATGTTGTTTGACCTGCAAAGCTGCTCGGAGGCCGCGTACCTTTCAACTTTTTCCCCTTACCTACCACTGCTCGTTAATGTTTCCTAAAAGAATAATCCAAGAGGGAGAAAAATGCCTTAGACCTTTTCCAGAGCCAAAGAAAGGGAAAAGAAAAAGTCTCACAACACCTTACCTCGAAGTGAAAACCCTCCTTTAAGGCGATGGCTTGCAGGATTTTGGAAGAGACGGTGCTGGACAACATGTATACGTCTTTGAGGGCGCTGGGATCTGGTTTCTTTTCTTTCCAAGAAGTAAAGAGCCACCAGCCCAGGAGGGCCCCCAACTCATTGCCAGAAAACACTTTCCATTCGCCACTGAAAGGAAAAAACACCTATGCATGGCCGTGATCTTAAGAGAGCTCCCTTAGGATCCTGCAGGGGCGCTGTGCGATGGCCTGGAGGGGTGGGATGGGGGGGATATACATATGACTAATCTGGGATCATACATGTCTGTAAACAACAAAACTCTGTGAAGTAAAAAGTAAAATAAAAAAAGAGAGAGAGAGAGAGCTCCCTTAATCATAAGTGACAATTAAGGACAGAACATTGAAGCCAAACAAAGCTCCAAGTCGCCTCTGCAGGAGTGTTCTCATTTTCCCTTTGCTGTTGTTCTCATGATCCTTGTTTAAGTAACAGCCAGAAGTGTGACTGCCACTGCACAAGCACCATGTCTCAGCTGGTGTGCCTAGACAAACATCCTATCTCTGAAAAGCGTATAAAACAAGTACATCAGCGATGACATAGAAATGCTTTTACCTCAGTCTTTGGCAAAGGCTTTGGTTTTAAACATAACAGAAATATGCTGGCAAGATTCCCCACTCCTCCTAATATAATAATTTACATATCTCAATTTTCTGCTCAGCACTGCTGATTCTGAGAGTGAGTTTAGCATTCCTTAAGATTCAGCACAGCCCTCACAAGTTGGGACACCAGTGAGCGAGCTTGCAACTTAGGTTCCTGTCTGTAGTCAAGGCAGCTACAAGCACACCTCACATCTGAGCATGCAGCTCCTCAGCTTAAATTGTTAAAAACAACATAGCATGAATCTGTTTTGTCATAACTGAAAGTCCTAACCCTTTGGTGGGCCCAAACTGTCCCCCAGACATCACACATGTTGTTTGACCTGCAAAGCTGCTCGGAGGCCGCGTACCTTTCAACTTTTTCCCCTTACCTACCACTGCTCGCTACAAACTCTATAATCACACTTATCTGAAGCACTGCAGCACCCAACAGGCATGCTCTTTGGTCTGCTCAACCTGAATTCAACATGGTTTTGAAGGTCTGGCTCCTCATCAAACCTTTCACCAAATGCTGAACTATAAAGCCACCACCAAAGTACTTTGCCCTCATTAGGCACTGAGTCATTAATTATGATAAAATGATAATACGATAAAATAATGATAATTTTGTAAAAATAATGATGCTGAAGTTGAAGCTCCAATACTTGGAGCCACCTGATGCAAAGAAACAACTCATTGGAAAAGACCCTGATGTTGGGAAAAGTAAAAGGCAAAAGGCGAAGGGTACAACAGAGGAAGAGAGGGTTGGATGGCATCACCGATTCAATGGACATAAGTTTGAGCAAACTCTGAGAGACAGTGAAGGACAGGGAAGCCTGGAGTGCTAGAGTCCATGGGGTTGCAAAGAGTTGGCCATGACTGAGAGAATGAACTTAACAATAAAAGGGGGACAGTAACAGTAATTTCAGTTCCAAACACACCCCGGGCTGGTTTACTCTGCTTGATGCTTGCTGATCCTGTGGCCCCTGTACCAGTACTGGCTTTATATCAGAGGCTCTGACAGAGGTTCAAGGAGATGATCATTTATAAGATAAATGGGAAACTTTTCCAAATGGATCTGGTCTCTCCAGAAACATTACTTTCATTACGTTACCCAACACTTAATTGTACCTCTCTTGCTTTTCTGCCACAGCAAGTCTATCAGCATCTGGGTCATTTGCTAAAACAATTTTGGCCTTGGTTTTGTCAGCCAAAGCAAAAGACAAAGTCTGAAAAAGAGAAAAGAGAAAAGATCATTCCAACTAAGAGTTGAGCACACTGCAATCTTTAAAAATGTTCAGTTCTTTCAGAATTAAAATAAGTCTTTTCCCAAACCAAGGCTGAATTTTCTTTCTGGAGCTGGTCTTGGCCTGTCATATATTACTTCCTAAGTCAGAGGTCAGGTATCAACAGCATCAACATATGATCCACATGTGCTTGTGGGACTTGCTCCACATCTGATTGTGTGTGTGACCGGACTGGTATTTCCAAGCCTGGCCCTGTGATCAGCCTCACAGATAAACCAAAATGAACTGACTCTCTGAGCATCACTGTTACCCTAGCCTTTAAAAAGGCTAGAGTAGGGACTTCCTTGTTGGTCCATCAGCTAAGACTGTGGGCTCCCAGTGCAGAAGGCCTGGGTTCAATCCCTGGTCAGAGAACTAGATCCCACTAAGACCTCGTGAAGCCAGATAAATAAATCCTAAAAATAAATAAAATTTTAAAAGCTGAAGGAACCATAATTTAAACAGTACTCCTTCATATCAGAAAAAATGTCAACTGAGGAACAAAAATCATGTGGTAATCCTCCATGCTATCACTGCTTCTTTTTGGTATTAAGAAACACAGTAAATCAAATTAAAATTAAAAGAATCACATTGAAAGTGAAGGCTCATTTTAAATTTGTGAGCAATTTCAGCTTTCACATTTTGATGCCTAAGACGTCTGATTTGAAAATTCCTTTAAGAAATGGATGACTAATAAATATAAATATTTCCAATGATGAAATTACATGTTTCATGTATTTCATGGTACCATGAAAACACATAAAAACTTATTTTATTCACTAGGAATAGTTTTGAATTATAGTAAAGATAAATTCTATAATTAAAAACAACATCAGGTTACCCAGACGTCTTTACCCTCTTCGGGATTTGGGTATTTCACTGTCGGGAACTCAGGATCGGGATCCTTCTGCTCAGGAACAGCCATGGGAGGAACCAAGTTGAAAGCCTGGAAAGCCGACTGCACGAAGCTGTGAGCCACGCCATGGACGGAGGTGTGCACAAACTTCACTGTGGCTTTCTTGTTCACAGCCCTGGAATCAGACACGTGGAGAATGACAAGACACACAAAGAGGGCTCTCAAACTTGGAAGGTGAAATGCAGACCAAAGTGGAAAAATAAGACAACTGAGTATCTTTTCCCAAACCAAGGCTGAATTTTCTTTCTGGAGCTGGTCTTGGCCTGTCATATATTACTTCCTAAGTCAGAGGTCAGGTATCAACAGCATCAACATATGATCCACATGTGCTTGTGGGACTTGCTCCACATCTGATTGTGTGTGTGACCGGACTGGTATTTCCAAGCCTGGCCCTGTGATCAGCCTCACAGATAAACCAAAATGAACTGACTCTCTGAGCATCACTGTTACCCTAGCCTTTAAAAAGGCTAGAGTAGGGACTTCCTTGTTGGTCCATCAGCTAAGACTGTGGGCTCCCAGTGCAGAAGGCCTGGGTTCAATCCCTGGTCAGAGAACTAGATCCCACTAAGACCTCGTGAAGCCAGATAAATAAATCCTAAAAATAAATAAAATTTTAAAAGCTGAAGGAACCATAATTTAAACAGTACTCCTTCATATCAGAAAAAATGTCAACTGAGGAACAAAAATCATGTGGTAATCCTCCATGCTATCACTGCTTTTTTTTGGTATTAAGAAACACAGTAAATCAAATTAAAATTAAAAGAATCACATTGAAAGTGAAGGCTCATTTTAAATTTGTGAGCAATTTCAGCTTTCACATTTTGATGCCTAAGACGTCTGATTTGAAAATTCCTTTAAGAAATGGATGACTAATAAATATAAATATTTCCAATGATGAAATTACATGTTTCATGTATTTCATGGTACCATGAAAACACATAAAAACTTATTTTATTCACTAGGAATAGTTTTGAATTATAGTAAAGATAAATTCTATAATTAAAAACAACATCAGGTTACCCAGACGTCTTTACCCTCTTCGGGATTTGGGTATTTCACTGTCGGGAACTCAGGATCGGGATCCTTCTGCTCAGGAACAGCCATGGGAGGAACCAAGTTGAAAGCCTGGAAAGCCGACTGCACGAAGCTGTGAGCCACGCCATGGACGGAGGTGTGCACAAACTTCACTGTGGCTTTCTTGTTCACAGCCCTGGAATCAGACACGTGGAGAATGACAAGACACACAAAGAGGGCTCTCAAACTTGGAAGGTTTGCAAAATATCAAGGAACCAGATTCCCAAGACTGTAAGACATCAAAGTACCAAGAATGTGTAAGACAACTGAGTATCTTTCAAATTTTGTGAAAAAAAGAAAAAACTTATGCACTCTCTTCCAAACACTCATGTTTCCACATTTAAGTTTTAAGTTTTCCTTTTTGCTATTTTCTGCAAATCTGATGACTTGTGGATATATCTCAGGCTGCAGCTTTCACACCCACCGGGGGTTCCCGGAGGGACTCCCCGCTGGTCCAAGGCAGTACCTACCCAAGGCAGTGCCAGCCCCAGGCCTCCCACTAGTCCCTACGAGCTTCCCGTATGATTGTCCAAAGGCCTCTTTCAACACAATGTGATGGAACATCCCAATACGGGC
Source organism: Tragulus kanchil (assembly GCA_022376925.1). NCBI lineage: Eukaryota > Metazoa > Chordata > Mammalia > Artiodactyla > Tragulidae > Tragulus > Tragulus kanchil. The sequence goes on along the minus strand of JAIOJX010000025.1, from coordinate 120,547,300 downwards.
GCATGACAAATAAAATATTTTCTTTGTCAAGTAGCAATCCTATTTAGCAAAGTGTTCTGATCTAAGGACTTAATGTAGAATAAAAATAAGATCATAATCAACAACAAAGGTTACAGAAAATGTAAACACAAAGGTGTTAAAAAATTCCAGCGCCTGTCTTCTAGGTTCTTAGGTTATTGTGCACTTTTTCTGGCAACAAATAAATTAACGAGGTCTTTATTTAGTATAAAACAAACATATCTTTGAAAATAAAATACATCTAGAAAATAGATATGCAAGAATAGAACAAATCTGGAAAACACAACAATCCAGAAGTTGATCCAACTTGAAATGAGAAATATATAAGAAATAAGATTTAGTGGTTAACACGATTTGGAGACAGACTCTAAATTTAAATCCTGAAGCTACGTATTTATAAAAAATACTTATTTGGTTGTGCTGACACGCGGGATCTTTGATCTTTGTTGCAGCATGCAAGATCTTTAGCTGTGGCATGTGGGATCTGTTTTCCTGGGCAGAGATCAAACCCGGACCCCCTGCATTCGGAGCACGGAGTCTTAGCCACTGAACCTCCAGGGAAGTCCCCCTCAAGTGCCACTGTTTATAAGCTGCCAGACTGTTGGTTATTTTCCTAACTTCTCTGTGGTCACAGTTTTCTTCCAAAACAGCTGCCCGTTACTGTGGTAATTAAATGAGATGAATTAATACAAAGAGGGCTCTCAAACTTGGAAGGTTTGCAAAATATCAAGGAACCAGATTCCCAAGACTGTAAGACATCAAAGTACCAAGAATGTGTAAGACAACTGAGTATCTTTCAAATTTTGTGAAAAAAAGAAAAAACTTATGCACTCTCTTCCAAACACTCATGTTTCCACATTTAAGTTTTAAGTTTTCCTTTTTGCTATTTTCTGCAAATCTGATGACTTGTGGATATATCTCAGGCTGCAGCTTTCACACCCACCGGGGGTTCCCGGAGGGACTCCCCGCTGGTCCAAGGCAGTACCTACCCAAGGCAGTGCCAGCCCCAGGCCTCCCACTAGTCCCTACGAGCTTCCCGTATGATTGTCCAAAGGCCTCTTTCAACACAATGTGATGGAACATCCCAATACGGGCGCATGACAAATAAAATATTTTCTTTGTCAAGTAGCAATCCTATTTAGCAAAGTGTTCTGATCTAAGGACTTAATGTAGAATAAAAATAAGATCATAATCAACAACAAAGGTTACAGAAAATGTAAACACAAAGGTGTTAAAAAATTCCAGCGCCTGTCTTCTAGGTTCTTAGGTTATTGTGCACTTTTTCTGGCAACAAATAAATTAACGAGGTCTTTATTTAGTATAAAACAAACATATCTTTGAAAATAAAATACATCTAGAAAATAGATATGCAAGAATAGAACAAATCTGGAAAACACAACAATCCAGAAGTTGATCCAACTTGAAATGAGAAATATATAAGAAATAAGATTTAGTGGTTAACACGATTTGGAGACAGACTCTAAATTTAAATCCTGAAGCTACGTATTTATAAAAAATACTTATTTGGTTGTGCTGACACGCGGGATCTTTGATCTTTGTTGCAGCATGCAAGATCTTTAGCTGTGGCATGTGGGATCTGTTTTCCTGGGCAGAGATCAAACCCGGACCCCCTGCATTCGGAGCACGGAGTCTTAGCCACTGAACCTCCAGGGAAGTCCCCCTCAAGTGCCACTGTTTATAAGCTGCCAGACTGTTGGTTATTTTCCTAACTTCTCTGTGGTCACAGTTTTATCATCTGTAAAACGGCAACATACCAGAACCTGCCCACAGCATTACTGTGGTAATTAAATGAGATGAATTAATACAAGTGAAAGGCATATAGCAGTTATCTGATACATAATAGCACTTACATCATGTTAGAAATTGTCTGATTAAAGATGATATTTCCAATTAGTAAAAGAAAAATAGATTCTTCAGTTTAATATGTTGGTACAACTCTAGAAAGAATCTAATCTGCTTTTCTACTTTATGCCTCAGACAAAATTAAAAATAACTCAAAAGATTTAAACATTGCAACATGTGGAGTTCCCTGATGGTACAGTGGTTAGGATTCTGTGTTTCCACTGCAAGGGACATGGGTTTGATCCCTGATTGGAGAACTAAAACCTCACATACCATGTGGTACGATCAAAAACAAAACACTGCAAAATGTAAACATGAAAGCTTTAAAGTAAAACAAAAGTTGTGTTTTTTTTTTTAAATAAGCTTTGTACAGTGAAATCTTTTTAAGTCTGACAAAAAATCCAGAAGTCAGCAATTAAACGTTTCAATGAAAAAGTCCAAAGGTAACAACAGAACAAAAACAAAATCTGAAATAAATGAAGGCTAGTTTTCTGTACAAGCTAAGATGTTTTACAAATGCAAAGATGAAAAAATATTTAGAAAAATATGGGCAAAATAAAAATTAAAAAGTCATAATTAAATAATGTAAATAAAGTTAGGTATTACTTTCATGTAGCAAACTGGAAAAAAGGGCAAATTTTATAATACTCAGTGTAGGTAAGAATGTGTGTGGACCACGTACTGTTATGTGTGTGGATATGTACTGTTATATCCTGTTGGTGGGAACCTCAGCTAGTGTAACATTTCTAGAGAGCAATTTGTTAATCATTATCAACTTTGTAAATGCATAAATAATTCTGATGTTTGCAATGTATCTTCTCTTTTTCACTTTTTTGGTGCCTGCACATCTTGTGGGATTTTAGTTCCCCAACCAAGGATCAAATCCTCGCCCTTGGTAGTGAAGGCACACAGTCTGAACCCTACCAGGACTTCTGGGAAATTCCCTCTGCTATAGATTTTTTGAATATTCTTACTCACACATACACACACAAATACGCAAGGAACTGTGCTCAGAGTTGCTGACTCTGGTGCCACTTGGAAGAGCAGAAAACTAGAAACCCTTAGTCTTTACAAAGTTCAATAAGAGGGAGAAAGAGAAGGTGCACAGATGGGGTTTGCTGGATTATTTTAAACGGTCCCCAACATTTAAAAATTAGAGAATTTCACAAACAAAAACCTAAGTTTCTAGTTTTTCTTAGCAGAAGAAAACAGATCATGTGGCAAGGCTGGATCTAGGTATTCACACGGTAATACCTATGGCACGGCGGCTCCCCTCAAGTGGGATGGAGGTTCCATATTCCACACAGGAGCTGCCAAGACCCAAGCGATCCAACAAATACAAAATTAGAGACAACTCAGAAATTCGGCTGCTCTACCATCAGTGGTTTCCTGCTAGGGGTAAGAACAGGGTTGGTGGGACCCTCGGCATGCAAGCAGGACAACCCTTCACTCAGCTTCCCTGCTTTCTACCCTTGAGCATCGCATCTGTATCATAGGGTTAAATAAACCTGTATGGCAGCCATTAAAACAAAAGGGTCAGGGCTGACGGGGGCTAACACAGAACAGTATCCATGACAAACTAACCAGGGGGAAAAGGTACAGAACAGACACATGCTCTCTATATTCCTGGTTACGATTCTTTTTTTTTTTTTTTTTAATTAATTTATTTTTTTCCTGGTTACAATTCTGAAATACTCATACCTTACATGTATATGAAGATTTCGAGGAAGATAAAAAACGTCAGTGTTTCCTATTTGACATCTTTAAACAAGTTTTTTTACATACATATATAAAAGTGTGCACATTTACACACACACACCCACACATATATACATATGAATCTACAGCAGAGCTCAGCAAACCACGGCCTGTGGGGCAGCCACCCGCTTCTGCAGTCAAAGTCTCTGCCCCTGAGCTATACTCATATGAAGTCCACTTTTATAAATAACACTTTTTTAAAAACACAGCTGTTTGTGTTCATCCATTTCCACCTCCTCTATGGCTGCTTTCCTACAACTGGAGAGTTGGGTCGTTTGCAACATAGTAGCTCACAAAGCCAAAAGTATACAATGCCTGTCCTCTTAAAAAAAGTTGCCAACCTATCATCCACAGTCTCTAAAGTCAGACACAGCTACAGTATATGCAGTATAGAGTAGCAACTGGGGACAAAAATGTAATGAAAACAGAATTTGGTTGAATCACAGTAATTTACCTCAAGTGAGGTGAGTTTACAACCCATTTACCTGTGAAAACAGTATGTTTTAAGGTCTTCAAAGTAGTCTTTATTGATGGTAGCGCATGGGTCATGAACAAGAGGATTTCCATCAACTACAGAATCGTCCCAGGCTTGAGACCATGGCTCTAGATTTTCTTCAATAGCCTGGGAAATCCCTTTATCATGAGGAGAGATGATCTGAGCCCCATTATCCCAATAGACCTGGAGAACATGGGAACATATCCAGATGGTTTAGAGTCCATCCATTCCCTGTGCTCCCAGACCTTAAAGACACAAGCTTCAGATAGAAGGATACAAGGGTACAGAGAAAAATACAAAATACCTTATAACCATTATCCTGCTTTGGATTGTGAGAGGCAGTTATCATGATTCCAGCACAGAGTTTCAAATGTAAAACTGTGTAGGGCTGTAATATAGAAGGACACAAGAACAATTTTAAGCAGAAATTAGGTATATTTAAAAGGTCTTTATCATACATTGTTTGTACCATGTTCCCTTTAATAAACATATCACTGTCATAATACGTCATGCAATATTTCCTTTTTTGCTACATCCAAGTGGTATACTCTGATTTCTCTTAGAACTGACTCACTGCTCAAATTTCTGGGATGTTACTCCAAAAAGGGAAGTTGAGTACTTTCCTGGATATCTTTTTATCCTGTCTTCTCCTTGGTGGAGCTAGAAAACTCTCCAAACAATAAGATGGTCTAGCCCTCCATTATATTCTTTTCAGTCTTCTGCTCAGGACCGAAGCTTATGGCTTCAGTTTATTCCCTCCAGCTGCTTTCTCCGCTCTTCTTGCCCTGATTTGCTTTTAAGGAAAAGGTTGAGGCGAATGTGGACGATATGGAGCAAGCTCTCAGAGTTTGTTGTTTATCTCCCACTCCAGGCTGATCGTCTCCTGCTTGCATTTCTCCTTAACTGCCACCTTATAAGACTACTTCCCCAAATGGAGACAGGATATCCCATGGCTGCACCTGAGGCTTACTCTACACAAGCACCCTGAGATTCTAGCAGTCTGTGCCCTCTACCCGCCACTCCAACCAAGAACTGCTGTGGTCACTTGTCCCCCTAGAAGTTCTCTCATGGTCCCCAGGTGTCCTGGAGCAGAGAAAAGAGGAGAACTACTCCACGACTTAGACCAATGACCATAAGACACTCATTTAATTCACATCTGATATAAAAACAAAAGGTATCAAACACTAATACAGTACAGAAGAGCAAGGATGCCTGAACACACTGCAACTATTCCAACAAACAATAAAACTCGAACCACGTCTGGATGTGACATTGAGCTTCTACGGGGATATTTACAATCTAGGAGGAGCTGCACTTACGTGTCAGTGCACTAGAGACAGTAAACACAATGCCAGTGGACATTACTTTTGTATTTAAACACTCATTTCTACTTGATGGAAGTAAGTACATTTGAATCATGCTTTCGGTTTGATTTCTAAAAACATATATTCTTAGCATTTGGCCCTACTCTTAAAAAGCTCGTTCTGCACAAAAGCAACAGTCATTCATAGTCCCTTTGGCCTTTCTCTAGATTCTGCTACAATAAGAATCTATAAAAATCTTCCTAAAACACACCAAGCATGCTTCTGGTACTGGGTATCAATAGGATTTAGAATGAAACACTTATATAAAAGGCTGGTGCACCAACTCTTTTAAAATGTCCACGATAGAACATGGTTTGAGGTGAATTCAGATTTAGATCCAAGAAGGTGCCTAATTGCGATAGCTGGGGAAAAGAATACAAACCAAAGTAAAAAGACAGACAATAGGAATTTTTATTGTGTTCACCAGCTAAAATATCCTTCAAATGCAAACAAAAGAAAAAAATGCATTAAAATATCAATTCAGAAAGAGAGGACATATGTGTATATATATATATATATATATATATATATAAATTCTGATGAATCTGAAGTCAAACACCAGAAAAATATTACTAGGAAGTGGAAGGAATTCCTGGAGAGAAGAGAGAATTCCAGATAGAAGACAAGGAGCGCTTCTATCTTTTAAACACCAGAATCCAGGAGCAATAAAGACCCTAGAACTTGGCCATGTCCCACCCCTGATCCTGGGACAGGAAACTGTAGAAGGAAACAGGACTCACCACAAAGGGGGTTGGCGTTATATCAGAAAAGAGGTACACAGGAACACCCTGGCTGATGAACGTGGTGGCAGCAAGCCGGGCAAATCTGGAAATGCAAAGTGACAGGAGAGAAGAGCCGTCAGGACCGCAGGTGACTGGAGAGAAGAAAAGGAAGACCCAACCATTTCTTCATCTTTTTATTTTTATATCTATTTATTTGCCTGCCCCAGGTCTCAGTTGCAGCACTTGGGATCTTTAGTGGTGGCACCCAAGCTCTTATTGGTGGGATCTAGCCCCTGATTAGGACTCAAACCTGGGCCCACGGAGTCTAGCCAGTGGATCACCAGGGAAGTCCCCAACTGTTTCGTTAGACTGAGAATAGCTGCCAGATAGATGAAAACCTTGATTATATGTCTGCTGGCAGAGCACGTTAAGGCTGGAGGAAGCTTAGGAGTCATCTCTCTCCATCCCTTTAACAGAAATGGAACTAAGGCTGAGAAAGGCCTGATGACCTGTCCCATGTCCACCAGCCACTCAGCAGCTAAGCTCCCATGTCCACTGGTCACTAAGCAGTTAAGCTCCCATGTCCACCGGCCATTAAGCAGCTAAGCCAGGCTGCACCCAAGTCTCTCACCTCTCTTCCATCTCAGCAGGTCTCAGCTGAAGACAACGCTGTCCCTATGGGACACCTGAATCGCCTGTATACATTTTTGGTTGTCACTGGGGTAGGGTGCTAGTGGCAGCTAGTGGATGGAGGCAAGGGATGCTGCTAAGCATCCCACAATGCACAGGGCAGTACCACCAACAAAGAGTTATCTGGCCCAGTAGCAAGTCCCATGGCACCTGTCAGCATGCAGAAACCCCTATCTAAAGCTTTTACTACCTAGGGTACGCCTCAAAGACTAGCACTTGATTCAAAGTTGTCCTCTACAAAACATAAGGCATACTGGAGGGGGAGGGGTGTGCGTGTGTGACATATCTGTGACACACATCTGTGTATGATATATATACATCTTAGCTCCTTTCAACTCTTAAAAGAAGACCAATTTTGACACCTTGACACATTTCTCAGTTTCCAGGTAAGGCCAGCCAAGGCAGGAAACTGTAGCAGGAAACAGGACTCACCACAAAGGGGGTTGGCGTTATATCAGAAAAGAGGTACACAGGAACACCCTGGCTGATGAACGTGGTGGCAGCAAGCCGGGCAAATCTGGAAATGCAAAGTGACAGGAGAGAAGAGCCGTCAGGACCGCAGGTGACTGGAGAGAAGAAAAGGAAGACCCAACCATTTCTTCATCTTTTTATTTTTATATCTATTTATTTGCCTGCCCCAGGTCTCAGTTGCAGCACTTGGGATCTTTAGTGGTGGCACCCAAGCTCTTATTGGTGGGATCTAGCCCCTGATTAGGACTCAAACCTGGGCCCACGGAGTCTAGCCAGTGGATCACCAGGGAAGTCCCCCAACTGTTTCGTTAGACTGAGAATAGCTGCCAGATAGATGAAAACCTTGATTATATGTCTGCTGGCAGAGCACGTTAAGGCTGGAGGAAGCTTAGGAGTCATCTCTCTCCATCCCTTTAACAGAAATGGAACTAAGGCTGAGAAAGGCCTGATGACCTGTCCCATGTCCACCAGCCACTCAGCAGCTAAGCTCCCATGTCCACTGGTCACTAAGCAGTTAAGCTCCCATGTCCACCGGCCATTAAGCAGCTAAGCCAGGCTGCACCCAAGTCTCTCACCTCTCTTCCATCTCAGCAGGTCTCAGCTGAAGACAACGCTGTCCCTATGGGACACCTGAATCGCCTGTATACATTTTTGGTTGTCACTGGGGTAGGGTGCTAGTGGCAGCTAGTGGATGGAGGCAAGGGATGCTGCTAAGCATCCCACAATGCACAGGGCAGTACCACCAACAAAGAGTTATCTGGCCCAGTAGCAAGTCCCATGGCACCTGTCAGCATGCAGAAACCCCTATCTAAAGCTTTTACTACCTAGGGTACGCCTCAAAGACTAGCACTTGATTCAAAGTTGTCCTCTACAAAACATAAGGCATACTGGAGGGGGAGGGGTGTGCGTGTGTGACATATCTGTGACACACATCTGTGTATGATATATATACATCTTAGCTCCTTTCAACTCTTAAAAGAAGACCAATTTTTGACACCTTGACACATTTCTCAGTTTCCAAAGCACCTGGCTTAGTGCAGGACAGAAAACATGGCATCAGGTCTTACTTTATGCTTGGAGTAAAGTAATTCATCACAATAAACAATTTATTGCCAATGAACAACACTGCACTATTACAGGATTAAACAAAGTATTCCATCATTCTCAAATATATTTTGAGCACTAACTTTATGGAACATTATTTGGGGAGCTGGCTGGGGCAAAAAGAGGAGATCTTTAGGCATCAAAATTACTAGAATCAAGAGTAATACAAAAATAATTTTGACAATTAGAAAATGCCCCTATATAGGGGAAAGTAAAAAAAAAATTTTAAAAGGTAGCAAAAATAACAAAAATCTGAATTAAATCCATATTGCATACACTAGAAGGTAAAGAAGTCACTTTTTCCATCAGGAAACATGTTATCATGTGTACAGGCTGACTTTAAAGGTGCTTTCTTAAAGTTGACCAAGGAGACAACCTATCTATGATATATATAGGACATATATGAACTAAGCTACAACCATGCACAAAAAAATTCAATGTGTTCTTCGCACATGCTTAACAGTTACTGCTTGTGTTCCTCATCAGATATTTAACACTGAAAGATTAAAGAACTAAACATCTCCTTAGGCAGAATTTTGAGGCTGCAATAGTTTCTGATTCTTTAAGAAAGAGTCCTGTATTTATCATCAGTGCTTTACCACAACTGGTTAATATTTGTTACAACCTCTGAATATCATGCTTGCTGTAGGTGACAGAGAGACTCTGAACTCCACTCCATCCCATTTCATCAAACCCTGAGACCTAAACCATAAACAAATAGAATTGGTAACCTCAGTCTCTCTAAGAACAGACATGCACCCCAAGGCCAGAGTAAGAAGCTTCAACATCTTAACTGACAACATTAACATATGAAAGATGTGTCACCCAGAGACCGGGGAGACAGATTAAAATGAAGAGCCTTGAGAAGTTTAATGGGCAATTAGCCACCCGAAGGTCTGAAGGAGGGTCTGACATGCCTTGGTGGTAGTAAAGGTTGCTTAGGACATATTTCTAACTGTGTAGTCACTAGCTGAAATTGACAAACTGATACTCTGAGGTTCATATTACATACCTCTCTTGTGAATATAGTTCATATGCATCAGTCCCTGAGAGATACAACTTCTCTCATTTTGTTGACAAACATCACAATTTTGAGCCTGCAGCTCAAGACCCCGTATTTCATTATCACCCTACAAACGTTCAATCTAGGGGCTGATGCCCTCTGATCTTGTGCCCTGGCCAGGCTCCCTTCCACAGGATCACACATTTGTTCCCATCAGTGCTTCTCTCTTAGTTCAGAAGCTACTGAGAAACAGAGATAAGGACTCTATGAAGCCATCCAGGGTTGAAAAGTTATGAGACTTTCATTAATATTAAATATTTGCATGTTCCTCCAATCTAATAAATTACTGATACTTATACTCCGGAATGACTATTCAAAAGTTTATTATACGGCTTCCCTGGTGGTCCAGTGGGTAAGGACACCGCCTTGCAGTGTGAGGGGCGCCGGTTCGATCCCTGGTCTGGGAAGATCCCGCGTGCCGCAGAGCGGCTGGACCAATGTGTCCAATTACCGAGCCGGAGCTCTGGAGTGCATGCACAATGGGAGGCCCACACAGGCCAAAGAATAAAGATGGATAAAAACAAATAAATAAAAACCAATAAAAGAGGCCAAAAAATTAAAAAGAATGTAGTAGACAAATGCATGTAACCTAAAAGTTAAATCGATTTATCATCAGTGCTTTACCACAACTGGTTAATATTTGTTACAACCTCTGAATATCATGCTTGCTGTAGGTGACAGAGAGACTCTGAACTCCACTCCATCCCATTTCATCAAACCCTGAGACCTAAACCATAAACAAATAGAATTGGTAACCTCAGTCTCTCTAAGAACAGACATGCACCCCAAGGCCAGAGTAAGAAGCTTCAACATCTTAACTGACAACATTAACATATGAAAGATGTGTCACCCAGAGACCGGGGAGACAGATTAAAATGAAGAGCCTTGAGAAGTTTAATGGGCAATTAGCCACCCGAAGGTCTGAAGGAGGGTCTGACATGCCTTGGTGGTAGTAAAGGTTGCTTAGGACATATTTCTAACTGTGTAGTCACTAGCTGAAATTGACAAACTGATACTCTGAGGTTCATATTACATACCTCTCTTGTGAATATAGTTCATATGCATCAGTCCCTGAGAGATACAACTTCTCTCATTTTGTTGACAAACATCACAATTTTGAGCCTGCAGCTCAAGACCCCGTATTTCATTATCACCCTACAAACGTTCAATCTAGGGGCTGATGCCCTCTGATCTTGTGCCCTGGCCAGGCTCCCTTCCACAGGATCACACATTTGTTCCCATCAGTGCTTCTCTCTTAGTTCAGAAGCTACTGAGAAACAGAGATAAGGACTCTATGAAGCCATCCAGGGTTGAAAAGTTATGAGACTTTCATTAATATTAAATATTTGCATGTTCCTCCAATCTAATAAATTACTGATACTTATACTCCGGAATGACTATTCAAAAGTTTATTATACGGCTTCCCTGGTGGTCCAGTGGGTAAGGACACCGCCTTGCAGTGTGAGGGGCGCCGGTTCGATCCCTGGTCTGGGAAGATCCCGCGTGCCGCAGAGCGGCTGGACCAATGTGTCCAATTACCGAGCCGGAGCTCTGGAGTGCATGCACAATGGGAGGCCCACACAGGCCAAAGAATAAAGATGGATAAAAACAAATAAATAAAAACCAATAAAAGAGGCCAAAAAATTAAAAAAAGAATGTAGTAGACAAATGCATGTAACCTAAAAGTTAAATGTATTTAACCTATTGAAATGATTACAAGTAAAATTAGAAAATATACTAAAAAAATAAGTTTCCGGGCTTCCCTGGTAGCTCAGCAGTAAAGAGTTCGCCTGCCAATGCAGGGGACATGGGTTTGATCTGTGCTCTGGGAGGAGTCCACATGCTGCGGAGCAACTGGGCCCGTGAGGCACAACTACTGAGCCTGTGCTCTAGAGCCTCAGAGCTGCGACTACTGAAGCCCGTGTGCCCTAGAGCCCAAGCTCCACAACAAGAGAAGTCGCCGCAACAAGAAGCCTACTCACCTCAACCAGAGTAACCCCCACTCCCTGTGGTAGCAGTGAAAACCCAGAAGAGCCAAAAATAAACACATAAATAAATAAAAATTTTTAAAACTTTAAATATTATTTTTAAAAAAGTTTCCAAAAAGTTACTGTCATTACATACCTCCTGCTGCTGCCTCCACTTGCTGGATGGGCTCGAGCGTCAAAGCTGATCACAACACCTCTTTCCTTCAGGTCACTGAATTGTTTCTCCAGGTACCTGCAAAATCCCTAAAAAACACCCCATCGATGAAAAGACTGTTTTAACACACTAAACCAAAAACTGACCGAGTTTTCTCTCCTTCCACGAGAGAACACTGTAGCAGGAGAGAAATCCCTCAGTAACTAAGTGAACTGTATGACAGGAAAACAACAGCTTTATTTATTCTCTAGCTGAAGGTATCAGGCACTGTGCTGGACACTTCGTACTTACATCACTAATCCCAGGTCCGCTTGGCCAAGAAATCCCACTTTACAGACAGAAAAGCTAGAACTCAGAGAGGCTCAGTGACGTGCCCAGTTTCAGACACACAAATAGCAGAGCCTAAATTTGTGCCTGGGTCTGGTTAGAGGTGGTTCAGTGCTACATTAAAAGCACACAGGGGGCTTCCCCTGGTGGTCCAGTGGGTAAAGACACTGCCTTGCAGTGCAAGGGGCGTCAGTTCGATCCCTGGGCTGGGAAGATCCCGCGTGCTGCAGAGCGGCTGGACCGATGTGTCCAACTACTGAGCTAGAGCTCCGGAGCACATGTGCCCAGAGCCGGTGCTCAGCAACGAGAGAGGCCACTGCGATGGGAGGCCCATACAGGCCAAAGAACAAAGATGGATGAAAACAAATAAATGAAAGATCAATAGAAGTGGCCAAAAAAAAAAAAAAAAAAGCACACAGGATGTATGGGTTTGTACCACCACTTATGAGCAAAAGACAAGTTCCTTAATTTCTCAGTAACTCAGTTTCTTTTTCTGTGAAATGGAAACAACAGTAGGGCCTACTTCAAAGGGTTGCATGAGGGTTAAATGAATTAAAACACACCACGTGTGGGCTTCCCTATTGGTCCCATGGGTAAAGAGTCCGCCTTGCAGTGCAAGGGGCACCAGTTCGATCCCTGGCCTGGGAAGATCCCACATTGCCACGGAGCAGCTGGATCGGTGTGTCCAATTGTGAGCCAGCACTCTGGAGCTTATGTGCCCAGAGCCAGTGCTCTGCAATGAGAGAGGCCACTGCGATAGGAGGTCCACAAAGGTCAAAGAACAAAGATGGATGAAAATAAATAAAAAGCTAATAAAAAGAGGCCAAAAAACAAACAAACAAACAAACCCCACACCATGTGCACATGCTAGGAATCCTATACCAAGAATGCACTATATGTTTGCCTCGATGAGCATTCTTTTTAGTCATTATCCTCCAAAGCCTGTACTCATTTTACACAAGTCTAAAATGTCTGAGGATACAGAGGTGTTTCAGACATTTCAACCTGCTCTATATAACAGCCAGTAAATGAAATTCAACACACTTAGTAAGATCTTGACAGTTAACTGATCTAAACTTGTTCTGTTTGTGAAATTATTTTCTAGCAAAAAGGTCTTAAGCAGGCTCTATTCATCCACCATAATAAGAGTGTGGGCTATTTCCACCTGCCTAGAAATGGAGGAACAGACAATTCCTGCGTCTTAGTTGAGTGCAGTAACATGACATGAGTCTGAAATATGGATGATTAGAAAATAGTGAACTTCGAATTCAAGAGGTTTGGATTACTGGACAAAATAGGTTTTATTACAGGAGAAAAAGAACTTTGACTGGGTTATAATCATGGTTCATATTACTTATTTCACTTTGGTTGAAGGAAGTCTTATAAAATAAGTGTCACTCATTTCTGGTAGGGCAATACTTTGCAGCTTTGCTGATAGAGTGGTGCCACTTTAGAAAACCTTTACTTTTTCTTGTACAAAAATACTGCATTGGGCACATCTTCTGAGGCTGAGGATAACAAGCACTCACGGGTACTAGTTTTGTGGGGTTCCTAGAAGGTACCCAGATGCTCATACTCTAAGGCTTTCCACAAGGGGCTACCCTCGTGGCTCAGAGGATAAAGCATCTGCCTGCCATGCAGGAGACCCAGGTTCGACCCCAGGTCGGAAGATCCCCTGAGAAGAAATGGACCCCCAGCGCCTCCTGTGGCCCTGGCGGATGAGGGTTAAATGAATTAAAACACACCACGTGTGGGCTTCCCTATTGGTCCCATGGGTAAAGAGTCCGCCTTGCAGTGCAAGGGGCACCAGTTCGATCCCTGGCCTGGGAAGATCCCACATTGCCACGGAGCAGCTGGATCGGTGTGTCCAATTGTGAGCCAGCACTCTGGAGCTTATGTGCCCAGAGCCAGTGCTCTGCAATGAGAGAGGCCACTGCGATAGGAGGTCCACAAAGGTCAAAGAACAAAGATGGATGAAAATAAATAAAAAGCTAATAAAAAGAGGCCAAAAAACAAACAAACAAACAAACCCCACACCATGTGCACATGCTAGGAATCCTATACCAAGAATGCACTATATGTTTGCCTCGATGAGCATTCTTTTTAGTCATTATCCTCCAAAGCCTGTACTCATTTTACACAAGTCTAAAATGTCTGAGGATACAGAGGTGTTTCAGACATTTCAACCTGCTCTATATAACAGCCAGTAAATGAAATTCAACACACTTAGTAAGATCTTGACAGTTAACTGATCTAAACTTGTTCTGTTTGTGAAATTATTTTCTAGCAAAAAGGTCTTAAGCAGGCTCTATTCATCCACCATAATAAGAGTGTGGGCTATTTCCACCTGCCTAGAAATGGAGGAACAGACAATTCCTGCGTCTTAGTTGAGTGCAGTAACATGACATGAGTCTGAAATATGGATGATTAGAAAATAGTGAACTTCGAATTCAAGAGGTTTGGATTACTGGACAAAATAGGTTTTATTACAGGAGAAAAAGAACTTTGACTGGGTTATAATCATGGTTCATATTACTTATTTCACTTTGGTTGAAGGAAGTCTTATAAAATAAGTGTCACTCATTTCTGGTAGGGCAATACTTTGCAGCTTTGCTGATAGAGTGGTGCCACTTTAGAAAACCTTTACTTTTTCTTGTACAAAAATACTGCATTGGGCACATCTTCTGAGGCTGAGGATAACAAGCACTCACGGGTACTAGTTTTGTGGGGTTCCTAGAAGGTACCCAGATGCTCATACTCTAAGGCTTTCCACAAGGGGCTACCCTCGTGGCTCAGAGGATAAAGCATCTGCCTGCCATGCAGGAGACCCAGGTTCGACCCCAGGTCGGGAAGATCCCCTGGAGAAGAAATGGCTCCACACACAAGGCTTCCCACAGTGACAGCGCCCTCTCCTGTGGCCCTGGCGGACCCCTGCACCACGGCCCCAGTGTTCAAGAGGGCTAAAAGTGTTCAACCTAGGTCTAAAATCCCTGATGTCTCCAAACTGCTCTAAAAAATTCTAGGGCCGGCTGAGGTTGAGGGCCTGAAGTAGAGCTAAAGGAAGGGGAAATGTTTTTTTCCAGAGATTCACTGTGGGATCAAAACATTATCATAGAACAGAAGAAACACTGTTGAAATAGCTTCCAAAGGTCAAATTTGACCAATATTGAAAAGCCATACAGATTTGGCTCAAAATAATGAAACCATTGTTTTATATATATATATATATATATATATATTTATTTATTTAGTTGGTTGCACTAGGTGGTAGTTGTAGCACAGGATCTTTTAGTTGCATGTGGGATCTAATTCCCTGACAAGGGATCGAACCCAGGCCTCCTGCATTGGAAGCATGGAGTCTTAGCCATTGGACCACCAGGGAAGTCCCGAAACCATTGTTTAATAAGAACGATTCAAAGACAGGATGGCTATTTCAGAAGACAATGAGTTCTCCTCTACTGAGATGTCATGGCTCAAGTCAAGTAACCTAACAGGAAATGAAAACCTCTGTCAATGAGGGAAACAACACAGAAATTTCCCTCTAGTCTCTTTCCTGTTTCCTATTGGGAGATTCCTGACTCAGGACCTGCTTCTTAAATACAACCAATGGCATCTGGGAGCACCAATGGGTCAAGAGTCCACACCAGGGACCAGCCAGCAGGGGGTGTTCAGAGGAGTTGAGGCGCCACACTGGTCCACCTGACGCCAGACGCAGCTCTCGCTACTGAGCCCTACCCACATGACAGATCTGTGAGCAACATAAATGAGGTTGTTGTTTAAAACCACTGTTTCAGATGATTTGTTGTACAGCCCTAGCAACCAAAGCAGAGGGCAACCCTATCCATCCGTGTGATCCTGTGCTATTCATAATCCAGAACGGGATTCCCAGGCTCACATTGTTCCAAGCTTTCCCTCCAGGAAGATCTCAGGGAGCCCTACTGCTTAACAGGTATGTGTGGCCAGCAGTTCCCAAGTTCAGTTCTGTACTCTTATGAAAGATTTCCTTCTTAGGGCTTTGCTAGAGCATGCCTAACTCTGTAAGTACATGTAAAGTACACATAATCACCAGTCATCAATTTTCCCAGCCTTTTCTTTCCGGACTAATGTGACCTTTATTTTTAACAGGCCTAAGAAGCTAAAGAAACAGAACGACCTGTTCCACTTCATTTCCCTCAAAAACAGAACTCTTGACACTCAGTGGCAGCTGTTTTGTCAAAGGATCCAGCTTTATTCCTAAAGGCTGGGTCTAGCCCCCGATAGTAAAATTCACAAATAAAGGCCAGGGAACTCAGCAATAATGTCCACTGATACTATAAGTTAACTATAAATTAAACTATAAGTTTAAGTTAAAACTAAATAGAACTAATTAACTCTTGGTTATTCTGGCAGTTAAAGAAGCTTTTCAATGCTTGCATCTGTACAACCATAACAAAACTTATAAAAATGTAGATTTGGTCAGTTTAGTTGGTGGATTTGCACTGGAATGAAACCTTCATGAGGGAATCTGTCTGTTTCGGTCATTATGACATCCCTGATGTCTGGCACCTAATAAATCTCTGTGAAATGAATAAAATGAGTTTTGAAACAATGCTGCTTCCGCTGACTGTACAAGCCTAACTTTATGGGGTAAATAAAGGAAGTCACCCATTAGGCAGATCCACCAGCTTTTTCTATAATGAAAACAAGTTAGGTCTGTCAAATACAAAAAGGTGCCTGGAGTTAAATTAATTAAAGGAGGAGGCCCTTAGACTGAGCTGGCTTCAATGTCTTAGGAGCCTACTCAGTAAGCCAAAACCTGACCCTGTAAAACCTCAAGGTTAAGAAACTGTAACATAAGGAGATTCAATCACAAATAGCCAGCCAAGCTTTCCCAAATATGGCAACTGCTTGAGATGGAGCCAATCAAATTTCCTTACTTTGTTTCGGCCTCTTTATAAATAAAGTCTTTTCCTGGGTTCCTGCTCTGAGGGGGAGCAGATTATGTGACCCCAAGCATGTCACTCTTGCATGTGGATCATTTTGAACTGAAGCCAATCAAGAGCTGGCAGACTGAAGAAAAACTTTCACCTCTTCCTCAGAACTCCCTAAAAGAATATAGATCTATTACCAGAGATAACCTGTAATCTGAAAGACCTATCTGTATGGCAGGCAACTATGTAATTACCAAACATCTGCTTTCTACTATCCCATGGAAAATACAGATATTCAAAATGCATATATTAAATATATATGTGCAACTGCAAAGTCCTTCTACTGTCATTCTCCACTTTGAAGCCTCAACTCCCAGATTTCACTTTGGGCCTCACTGCTCTTATGGCGGGGAGGGGGGGTACCCATACATATATAATTAGTTTTCTCTTGTTAATCTGTCTTATGCCAATTTAATTATCAGACCAACCAAAGGATCTAGAAGTGTAGAGAAAGGTTTTTTTCTCCCCAGCAGCTCCTATTTCCAGTTTGGAACTGCTTGATTCAAATAGATTTTTGCTTAATTAGATTCTTAAAAATTTTAATATGTTTCAGTTTATCTTTTTTTCCAATTTTTTCCAATCTCTCTTTTTTTTTTTTGGCCACTTGTATTGATCTTTCATTTATTCATCTTTGTTCTTTGGCCTGTGTGGGTCCTCCATCGCAGTGGCCTCTCTCATTGCCGAGCACCAGCTCTGGGCACATGCTCTCCAGAGCTCAGGCTTGGTAGTTGGACACGTTCGTTCAGCCGCTCCATGCTACATGGGATCTTCCCAGGTCAGGGATAGAACCAGTGCCCCTTGCATTGCAAGGCAGTGTCCTTACCCACTGGACCACCAGGGAAGCCCCAGTTTATCTTTTAACACTGGGATAATGTGAAGAATTATAAAAATGTGGTACCTGTGTTGTCTGGATGATGGTCAGGTCATTCATACGAGAAATTCCTGCTCCCATAGCAGCTCGGAGACCAGCTGTCCCAAACTCCATTCGCTTAAAACATTCTTAGATACTGTCTGCCAATAAATTTCTACTTTGTTTCGGCCTCTTTATAAATAAAGTCTTTTCCTGGGTTCCTGCTCTGAGGGGGAGCAGATTATGTGACCCCAAGCATGTCACTCTTGCATGTGGATCATTTTGAACTGAAGCCAATCAAGAGCTGGCAGACTGAAGAAAAACTTTCACCTCTTCCTCAGAACTCCCTAAAAGAATATAGATCTATTACCAGAGATAACCTGTAATCTGAAAGACCTATCTGTATGGCAGGCAACTATGTAATTACCAAACATCTGCTTTCTACTATCCCATGGAAAATACAGATATTCAAAATGCATATATTAAATATATATGTGCAACTGCAAAGTCCTTCTACTGTCATTCTCCACTTTGAAGCCTCAACTCCCAGATTTCACTTTGGGCCTCACTGCTCTTATGGCGGGGAGGGGGGGTACCCATACATATATAATTAGTTTTCTCTTGTTAATCTGTCTTATGCCAATTTAATTATCAGACCAACCAAAGGATCTAGAAGTGTAGAGAAAGGTTTTTTTCTCCCCAGCAGCTCCTATTTCCAGTTTGGAACTGCTTGATTCAAATAGATTTTTGCTTAATTAGATTCTTAAAAATTTTAATATGTTTCAGTTTATCTTTTTTTCCAATTTTTTCCAATCTCTCTTTTTTTTTTTTGGCCACTTGTATTGATCTTTCATTTATTCATCTTTGTTCTTTGGCCTGTGTGGGTCCTCCATCGCAGTGGCCTCTCTCATTGCAGAGCACCAGCTCTGGGCACATGCTCTCCAGAGCTCAGGCTTGGTAGTTGGACACGTTCGTTCAGCCGCTCCATGCTACATGGGATCTTCCCAGGTCAGGGATAGAACCAGTGCCCCTTGCATTGCAAGGCAGTGTCCTTACCCACTGGACCACCAGGGAAGCCCCAGTTTATCTTTTAACACTGGGATAATGTGAAGAATTATAAAAATGTGGTACCTGTGTTGTCTGGATGATGGTCAGGTCATTCATACGAGAAATTCCTGCTCCCATAGCAGCTCGGAGACCAGCTGTCCCAAACTCCATTCGCGCCTTAAAACATTCTTGTAGTTCTTCTTTATTACCTGTTGCAATTAGCTTTTTCACTGATTCCAAAGTTGAAGGATTCTGCAAAACAGAAATATATACACCAGATATAGCCAGGTGAAAAACACACTGAAAAAGCTGAAAAACAACAACAACCAACCCACAATAATTCTAATCTACAGGAGAAAAAGAACGTATCTATGTATTTGGAAAGTGTATATGTATATATATATATATACACACATACACACACATATTGTTGTTGTTGTTGAGTCATTAAGTCATGTCTGACTCTTTTGCAACCCCATGGATTGTAGCTTACCAGGCTCCTTTGTCCATGAGATTCTCCAGGCAAGAATATTAGAGTGGGTTGCCACTTCCTTCTCCTAGGGATCTTCTTGATCCAGGGATCGCACCCATGTCTCCTGCATTGGCAGGTGGATTCTCCACCACTGAGCCACCAGGGAAGACCACATGCACACATATACATGTATAGGTTTTTCAATTTTATAAGGCTTTTGAAATACAAAGTCGGTCTTTTAAAATTATAATGTGTGATACTATGATATAATAAATACATGAGACTTCCCTGGAGGTCCAGTGGTTAAGACTCCAAGTTTTCAATGTTGGGGGTGTGGGTTAGATCACTAGTTGGCAAACTAAGATCCCACTTGGCATGCAGTGTGGCCGAAAAGTTGAAAAAAAGAAATATATATTTAGTTACTGTTCCTAGTTTCTGGCAGAGGTAATAAAACCCTTGAAATTCCCTGAGTGATTAGATGAAAGCTGCATCTTTTGTTATTCATAATAAATCTCTTTCATCCATGCCCTTTATCCTAACGAGGTGACTCTTGGGAACCGAGCAAGTGATCAGCTGAGAACTTTCAGCCCCACCATCCCCTGACTTCCAAGAAAGGGAGGGGCTAGGGATTAAGTTCAACCACCAACAGCCAATAATTTAATCAACCACACCTATGTTAAGGCACTGAAACTCTGCACCCCTTCCCACTATACCTTGCCATATGAATCTCTTCCAGATGGCTGTTCTTAGGTTGTGTCCTTCATTAACAAACTAGTAATAAGTAAAGCGCCTTCCTGAATTCTGAGCTTTCCTACCAAATTACCAAACCCTGGAAGGGGGTCATGACACCCCTGGTTTGTTGTTGGTTGGTCAGAAGTACAGGTGACAACCTGGGGCTTCTGTGGGTATCTGAAGTGGGAGCAACTTACTGGGCTAGGACCCATAAGCTGGGGGACCCACACCAACTCTGGGTATGTGCTAAGTCACTTCAGTTGTGTCCAACTCTTTGCGACCCCATGGGACAGGCTCCTCTGTCCACAGGATTTCCCAGGCACACTGGAGTGGGTTGCCATTTCCTTCTTCAGGGAATCTTTCCAACCCAGGGATCTAATCCAGGCCTTTTACTTCTCCTGTATTGGCAGGTGGGTTCTTTATCACCAGCACCACCAGGGAAGCACCATTAACTCTGGGTAGCCAGTGTTAAAACTGAGTTAAATTGTAGGATGCCCAGTTGGTGTCCATAGAAAAATGGGAAATTGTTTGGTGTGAAAAGCTCACATGTATGATGTCTGGAGTATTATGAGTAAAAGGAAATCATTTTTCCTTCACAAGTATTATTTACTTCCCTACAAAGGTAAGGACTTTTGGAGAGACGAGATGAATACACAGGTTTGGGGGTCTACCATTCAGAATGGAAACCCAGCCACACCACCACTCACCAACTTCATACTGGTGGGCAGATTAGTTAGCTTCTTGAATTCTCAGTTTCTTCCTTTCTAAAATATGAACAATCTATAAACTTCCTTACAAGGTGGTTCTGATATGGCTTCCATTAAATTAACATAAAACACCTTTTTCTCTTTGGCATCTAGTAATAATCAAATGTTCATTTTCTTCCCTAATGTCTTCAAATTTTCCCAGAGTGGTACACTTATATAACTTACATCAAAATATTGCTTTGTTAGTGTTTTATAAGTTGTATGATACTTTCACACACTTGGTCAAATCTGAATCTTGCACTGACTACAACAGGCAGGCAAATAAAAATCCCATGTTATAGACGGGAAGAGTCTGAGAGACTATCTTAATTAAAATGCATAAAAAGCATTAACTTAGTACCTTTTCTGTTACACTGTTAGCTTCAAATGGACACCCACACAAGTCATTTAAGTTCATTTTAAGTTGCCCTTTTTTTATACAATAGTTGCAGAAAATGTTCATAGAGAAAAATGACAATGATATCAATTTCATATCAAACTTTTAAAATAAAAATTCAGGGTAACAAACTCCAGCCATCATCTTAAGTAGATAAGCATGCAGGCAAAATGTGGCCATGTAATTAAACTTTGAAATGTTACTGCAATAAAAGACTGGCTTTCTGGAATTAAGCTCATACTTTCAGATTGTTTCAGATTCGACAAGAAACAAGTCAAAGCAACAGCCACTGACCACAGAGCACAAGCTGACCTATCAGATGGTCTGGCCCCCGACTTAGAGCTCCGATCTGGAGTGGGTTGCCATTTCCTTCTTCAGGGAATCTTTCCAACCCAGGGATCTAATCCAGGCCTTTTACTTCTCCTGTATTGGCAGGTGGGTTCTTTATCACCAGCACCACCAGGGAAGCACCATTAACTCTGGGTAGCCAGTGTTAAAACTGAGTTAAATTGTAGGATGCCCAGTTGGTGTCCATAGAAAAATGGGAAATTGTTTGGTGTGAAAAGCTCACATGTATGATGTCTGGAGTATTATGAGTAAAAGGAAATCATTTTTCCTTCACAAGTATTATTTACTTCCCTACAAAGGTAAGGACTTTTGGAGAGACGAGATGAATACACAGGTTTGGGGGTCTACCATTCAGAATGGAAACCCAGCCACACCACCACTCACCAACTTCATACTGGTGGGCAGATTAGTTAGCTTCTTGAATTCTCAGTTTCTTCCTTTCTAAAATATGAACAATCTATAAACTTCCTTACAAGGTGGTTCTGATATGGCTTCCATTAAATTAACATAAAACACCTTTTTCTCTTTGGCATCTAGTAATAATCAAATGTTCATTTTCTTCCCTAATGTCTTCAAATTTTCCCAGAGTGGTACACTTATATAACTTACATCAAAATATTGCTTTGTTAGTGTTTTATAAGTTGTATGATACTTTCACACACTTGGTCAAATCTGAATCTTGCACTGACTACAACAGGCAGGCAAATAAAAATCCCATGTTATAGACGGGAAGAGTCTGAGAGACTATCTTAATTAAAATGCATAAAAAGCATTAACTTAGTACCTTTTCTGTTACACTGTTAGCTTCAAATGGACACCCACACAAGTCATTTAAGTTCATTTTAAGTTGCCCTTTTTTTGATACAATAGTTGCAGAAAATGTTCATAGAGAAAAATGACAATGATATCAATTTCATATCAAACTTTTAAAATAAAAATTCAGGGTAACAAACTCCAGCCATCATCTTAAGTAGATAAGCATGCAGGCAAAATGTGGCCATGTAATTAAACTTTGAAATGTTACTGCAATAAAAGACTGGCTTTCTGGAATTAAGCTCATACTTTCAGATTGTTTCAGATTCGACAAGAAACAAGTCAAAGCAACAGCCACTGACCACAGAGCACAAGCTGACCTATCAGATGGTCTGGCCCCCGACTTAGAGCTCCGATCTGGAAGGTAAAAGAGGTTCAGTCGATATTAATAACTGCTGGGTGAATGAGAAAACACAGAGATTTCCAGGTCACACACAATATCTGATGATGCCTTCATTCAGTGTAGATTTGGAAAATCCTAATTGACTTTCAATACCTATAAAAGACCAAATAGCCAGAGAAGAAAGGAAGCAGATAACAATAAAAAAGTCAGGCTTCCCTGGTGGTCCAGTGGGTAGAGTCCACCTTGCGGTGCACGGGGCACCGGTTTGATCTCTGGCCCGGGAGGATCCCATGTGCCACGGAGCGGCTGGACTGGTGTGTCCAACTGCAAGACAGCACTCTGGAGCACAGGCACCCGGAGCTGGTCCTCTGCAGCGAGAGAGGCCACTGCAGTGGGTGGCCCACACAGGCCAAAGAATAAGGATGGATGAAAATAAATAAACAAAAAAACAATAAACGAGGCCAAAATTAAAAGAATAAAAAGTCAAGAGGGCCAGTAGAGGTCAGAAGTAACCGAGAAGACACATCCGAGACCCAGAAGTGACACATCTGTCAGCAACCAGGGGGATGGGGATGGAGGCGCAGTGCAAGGGCTGGGGGGTACCTGCCGGATGCCGGGGCAATCAGCCCAGAGGGCTGCCACGCTTTCAGCTGGCGGTGGTTCCCTCTGGGTGCCTGTCTCAAGCCAAAGAAGAAACTGAGAAAGGAAAGAACAAGCGATGTAGCAACAATTAAAAAACAGAAAGGACAATACCCCCTCACCTCTATCCGGTGAGGTACTCTCTGTATATACACAGATACATCATTTCGTGCAAATGAGGTTTGTATTTCTTCGAAGGGGAAGTTTTATGAAACTAACTCATTACCAATTATGGCTTTAAAAGACATTAACTCACTGAGTTATCAGAAACAGGGACCTTTCTCTCCACTAAAGAATTACAGAGAAGGCTTCCCCGGTAGCTCAGTGGTGAAGAGTTCGCCTGCCAATGCAGGAGACACGGATTTGATCCCTGATCTGGGAAGATCCCACATGCTGCGGAGCGACTAGGCCCGTGAGCCACAACTGTTGAGCCTGTGTGCTCTAGAGCCTCAGAGCCACAACTGTTGAGCCCATGTGCCACAACTGTTGAGCCCATGTGCCGCAACTACTGAAGTCTGTGTGCCCTAGAGCCTGAGTTCCATGAGAGAGGTCACCATGATAAGCCTGCTCACCTCAACTAGAGAGTAGCCCCCACTCCCTGCAACGAGAGAAGAGCCTGCAGCAGCAGTGAAAATCCAGAGTAGTCAAAAATAAATTAAAAAAAAAAAAAGAAAGAATTATAGAGAAAAACCACCCCGGGAGTTGCCAATAGCATCCAGAAGCAGGATATGATCGCTTTGCGTGCGCAGGGGCAGGAAGGTGAAGAGCAAGTCCTGGCCCCTGCGGACAAGGCTTGCAACCTTCCCGTCTGACTGAGACTCTCAGGCCTCTACCCCTGTGCAGGCCTAGGGGCCATGCAAGTTAGTGAAGAAGTGGGCAGCAATGCCTACGTGATTTGCTGAGACCCAGTGCAAAATAAAAAAGGGACTCCTTGTTCAAAAAAATGTTTAAGAATTTCAGAGCAGCTCAGAACATTCAACCAAGTGCTGTGCCCTCCTAGGAGAACAGATCCTGTGCAGCCTGGTGAACCTCATGTCTCTGAAGCCAGTCCTGGAGACAGATATTAACAAACAGACTCACTAGTAAGTGTTTTGCTTATAGCCAATCTCTGTAAGAGAGAGGGAAAAGAACAGTCTGTTGAGTGCGAGTATTAGAAATACTTTACCCTTGGGAGCCAGGGAAGCGCTCTCTACATAAGCCACATTTAGGTTCAGACCTGAAACATGAGTGACAACAGGAGAAACAAGCTGAGCAGAAGAGGGCAGAAAGGAACCTTCCAGGAACACAGAAGCACCTACCAGAGGCAACAAGTAGGAAGCAGGAGCCTTAGGTTAGAAAGGAGACAGGGAATGCTGTCTGGAGCTGGATCCCTGCTCCAACACCCAAGAGAGTGAAAAGCTAGGGTGCTGTTTCCAATGGGTTCCCCTTCTACTTCCCAGCAAAATCAAGAGACCTGAGGGGGAAAACCCCAAAAGTCAAGCGGGTCCAGACTCACGTTTACCAGCAAGGGCCAAGAATGCCAGTCGGCCAAGTTCCCGGGAGACTGAGGAATCCAGGGGGGTACAATTCTGCGCTGGGGGATGCACAGCTGACGGCAGAGAGCGAGCCCCGCGGTCAGAGTGGCAGGAACGCGTGCTCGCCTCTATTAGACGAAACCCCGGAGCCCAGCTCGCTGCCTGGGTGGCTGGTTTTGTCCCGGCGCAACCTTCCCGGGCAAACCTCAAACAGGTCACAAACCAGCCACACCGAGGAGCAGAAGTCTAGCGGCCCTCGCGTCCTCCTCCTCGGCCTTAGGGCGGGACCCGCTCGGCCCCGCGGGACGGGCGAGCACGGAAGGAAGGAAGACCGGCACCGTCACTCACCCCAGGAAAGGAGACCCCGCACCTCCTCCGGGCGCTCCCGGCCCCACGGGACCCCTCACCTTGTCCCATCGCAGCCACTGGGCCGCCTCCTGGTGCAGCCGGGAGTCCATGCCTGGCTCGCCGCCGCCCGGAGCCGCCACCGCCGCCCGGAGCCGCCACCGCCGCCCGGAGCCGCCACCGCCGCCACGTTCGGGAGGTGGCGAGGCCGTCCTTCCGGCGGGGCGGGGAGAACCGGCCCGGGAGCCAGCCGCGCCCCGGGGAGGGATGACGCGCGGCGCCCGGGCACGCCCCCTGGCTGCGCGCCGCGCGCCTGCGCGGGCAGGGCCGGGACGCGGGGAGGAGTGTGGGGGTGGAGGTGGGGTGACGCCGAGGTCACCCCCGTTCACAGCGCTGCTATTCATTCACATTCAGCGGTGCTTCAGGCCCCGGGTCTGGAGCCGGGATCTGAGCACCGGTAAACCCAGAGAGGAGCTTGAACATTATGGGGAATTATGAGGATCAAGAATAACCGAGGAAAGTCTTTAAACGAAGACAAAGCGGGACGATTATGATAGACAGTGAAACAGAACAGGGAGTCTGGAAACAAATCGACACGTGTACGGACGTGCGTGTGTCCAGTCACGTCCGACTCTCTGCGACCCCATGGACTGTGGCCCGCCAGGCCTCTGTCCATGGGCGTGTTCAGGCAAGAATACTCGACTGGGTTGCCGGTTCCTCCTCCAGGGTATCTTCCTGACCCGGGATCCAATGCAGGTCTCCTGAGTCTCCTGCGTTGGGAGACGGATTCTTTACACTGAGCCGCAGTTCGTTTATTTCAGAGGTGGCGCTGCAGAGCAAGGAGAAAGGACTTCCTTTTCAAGGAATGGTGCCAAGTCAATTGGAACAAACTCCTGGGCATGAAGGACAGGGAACCTGGCCGGTGTTGCAGTCCATGGGGTCGCGGAGAGTCAGATACTACTGAACAACTGAACAAGAACAAAGGCCAATTGAATATCTATGGAGGAAGAAGAAAAAGAAACTGGAGCCCTGTCTTACACCATATCTCATATAAATAGGCCTTAGGGCGGGACCCGCTCGGCCCCGCGACGGCGAGCACGGAAGGAAGGAAGACCGGCACCGTCACTCACCCCAGGAAAGGAGACCCCGCACCTCCTCCGGGCGCTCCCGGCCCCACGGGACCCCTCACCTTGTCCCATCGCAGCCACTGGGCCGCCTCCTGGTGCAGCCGGGAGTCCATGCCTGGCTCGCCGCCGCCCGGAGCCGCCACCGCCGCCCGGAGCCGCCACCGCCGCCCGGAGCCGCCACCGCCGCCACGTTCGGGAGGTGGCGAGGCCGTCCTTCCGGCGGGGCGGGGAGAACCGGCCCGGGAGCCAGCCGCGCCCCGGGGAGGGATGACGCGCGGCGCCCGGGCACGCCCCCTGGCTGCGCGCCGCGCGCCTGCGCGGGCAGGGCCGGGACGCGGGGAGGAGTGTGGGGGTGGAGGTGGGGTGACGCCGAGGTCACCCCCGTTCACAGCGCTGCTATTCATTCACATTCAGCGGTGCTTCAGGCCCCGGGTCTGGAGCCGGGATCTGAGCACCGGTAAACCCAGAGAGGAGCTTGAACATTATGGGGGAATTATGAGGATCAAGAATAACCGAGGAAAGTCTTTAAACGAAGACAAAGCGGGACGATTATGATAGACAGTGAAACAGAACAGGGAGTCTGGAAACAAATCGACACGTGTACGGACGTGCGTGTGTCCAGTCACGTCCGACTCTCTGCGACCCCATGGACTGTGGCCCGCCAGGCCTCTGTCCATGGGCGTGTTCAGGCAAGAATACTCGACTGGGTTGCCGGTTCCTCCTCCAGGGTATCTTCCTGACCCGGGATCCAATGCAGGTCTCCTGAGTCTCCTGCGTTGGGAGACGGATTCTTTACACTGAGCCGCAGTTCGTTTATTTCAGAGGTGGCGCTGCAGAGCAAGGAGAAAGGACTTCCTTTTCAAGGAATGGTGCCAAGTCAATTGGAACAAACTCCTGGGCATGAAGGACAGGGGAACCTGGCCGGTGTTGCAGTCCATGGGGTCGCGGAGAGTCAGATACTACTGAACAACTGAACAAGAACAAAGGCCAATTGAATATCTATGGAGGAAGAAGAAAAAAGAAACTGGAGCCCCTGTCTTACACCATATCTCATATAAATATGCATTCCAGGTCAATTATAGATATAAGTGTGAAAGGTACAGTGAAACTTCTAGAAACTAAAGAATCTGTCTTCGTAATCTTAGGACACTAGCCCATAAAGGAAATGCATGCAGGGAGCATGAAAAGTTATAGGCAAGAATGGCTCTAGCAGCATTATTTGTAATAGCTCCCAAAATGGAAACGCCAGGTGCTCATCAACAATATAATAGATAAATACATCATAGTATATTCATACAATGATATAGACAAATGATGGTGTATCTTTAGAGCCGTGAAAAAGAAACACTGTACACATCATAGATGTGCCAACATATTGAATGGAGGGCTCCCCACCCCAATATTGGTTTATTCCACATGTATGAAATTCTAAAATAGGTAAACATATAGGAAAGAAAATGGATCAATAGGGCCCAAGAACTGAGGGTAGGGAGAGGGGTTGTTTGCAGAGGGCACAAGGGAATTTGGGGAGTGATCGAGTTGTTTTGTTTAAATACAAGCAAGCTCAGTCGCTCAGTCCTGCCTGACTCTTTGTGACCCTATGGACTGTAGTCCATCTGACTCCTCTGTCCATGGAATTATCCTGGCAAGGATACTGAAATGGATTGCCATTTCCTCCTCCGGGCATCTTCCCCACCCCAGGATCAAGCTGGTCAGTTGAGTCCCTAGTGCTCTAGTACTGGCGGATGGAGTCTCTACCACTAAGTCACCTGGGAAGCCCCCCAGGGCTTACTGTACTTGGTAAAGGGTAATTTCACTCTATGTAAATTATATCTCCTTTTTAAGTCTTAAGGTTTAGTACTTTTCAAAAAATCTGCCTGGTTTACTTTATTGGGAGACGGATTCTTTACACTGAGCCGCAGTTCGTTTATTTCAGAGGTGGCGCTGCAGAGCAAGGAGAAAGGACTTCCTTTTCAAGGAATGGTGCCAAGTCAATTGGAACAAACTCCTGGGCATGAAGGACAGGGGAACCTGGCCGGTGTTGCAGTCCATGGGGTCGCGGAGAGTCAGATACTACTGAACAACTGAACAAGAACAAAGGCCAATTGAATATCTATGGAGGAAGAAGAAAAAAGAAACTGGAGCCCCTGTCTTACACCATATCTCATATAAATATGCATTCCAGGTCAATTATAGATATAAGTGTGAAAGGTACAGTGAAACTTCTAGAAACTAAAGAATCTGTCTTCGTAATCTTAGGACACTAGCCCATAAAGGAAATGCATGCAGGGAGCATGAAAAGTTATAGGCAAGAATGGCTCTAGCAGCATTATTTGTAATAGCTCCCAAAATGGAAACGCCAGGTGCTCATCAACAATATAATAGATAAATACATCATAGTATATTCATACAATGATATAGACAAATGATGGTGTATCTTTAGAGCCGTGAAAAAGAAACACTGTACACATCATAGATGTGCCAACATATTGAATGGAGGGCTCCCCACCCCCCAATATTGGTTTATTCCACATGTATGAAATTCTAAAATAGGTAAACATATAGGAAAGAAAATGGATCAATAGGGCCCAAGAACTGAGGGTAGGGAGAGGGGTTGTTTGCAGAGGGCACAAGGGAATTTGGGGAGTGATCGAGTTGTTTTGTTTAAATACAAGCAAGCTCAGTCGCTCAGTCCTGCCTGACTCTTTGTGACCCTATGGACTGTAGTCCATCTGACTCCTCTGTCCATGGAATTATCCTGGCAAGGATACTGAAATGGATTGCCATTTCCTCCTCCGGGCATCTTCCCCACCCCAGGATCAAGCTGGTCAGTTGAGTCCCTAGTGCTCTAGTACTGGCGGATGGAGTCTCTACCACTAAGTCACCTGGGAAGCCCCCCAGGGCTTACTGTACTTGGTAAAGGGTAATTTCACTCTATGTAAATTATATCTCCTTTTTTTTTTTAAGTCTTAAGGTTTAGTACTTTTCAAAGGAGGCAAAACTGATCTATGGACATCAGAGAGTGGTTACTTTGGGCAGGAAGAGGGTGCCTTTTGGGATGCTGGGACCATTCTATTTCTTGACCTGGGCAGTAGTCGCTCAAGTGTGTTCACTTTGTAATAGGTCAGTGGACTGCACCTATAAGTTGTGCATTTTCTGAGTATTCTATTTCTTTTTTGCATTTATTTATTTAGTCTATTTCAATTTTAAAAAGAAAACAACATATGTCCAGGATCTATGATAGCTGTCAAAGTGTAACAGAGGTATATCATATAATCTTATTGTCATAGCAGACAGGTAGCAGAGAAATAGGGGCAGGGGTCAGGCATCAGGAACAGAAATCCTGCATCTTGTAAACAGTGGGGGTCCATAGTAGACAAAGGAAAACCAGAACCTTCGGACTGACTAGAAGTTGAATGATAAGTCTGCAAGAGTGTGTGCTCAGCACAGACTCCTTTTGAGACCCCATGGATTGTAGTTCTCCAGGCTCTTCTGTCCATGAGATTTTCCTGGGAGGAATACTAGAGTGGGTTGCCACGGCCTCCTCCAAGGGATCTTCCCAATCCAAGGATCGCAACTGTGTTCCTTAGGTCTCCTGTATTGCAGATGGTTCCCTTACTGCTGAGCAGCCAGGGAAGCCTGTAAGAGTCTGAGGAACAGACAAAGAAAGAGAAAGGTGGGAATCTCCTGCATCCAAAATTAACACCTTTTTCTCATTGTGCTCTCATTATAAGATTATTGCTGTTGTTCAGTCACTAAGTCATGTCCCACTCCTTGAAACGCTATGGACTGCAGCACACCAGGCTTCCCTGTCCTTCACTGTCTCCCCAAGTTTGCTCAAATTCATGTCCATTGAGTTGATGCCATTCAACCATCTTATCCTCTGTCACCCCCTTCTCCCCCTGCCTTCAATCTTTCCCAGCACCAGGGCCATTTCCAATGTGTTGGCTCTTTGCGTCAAGTGGCCCAAGTATTGGAGCTTCTTCTTCAGCATCAGTCATTCCAGTGAATATTCAGGGTTGATTTCTTTTAGGATTGACTGGTTTGATGTTCTTGCAGCCCAAGGGACTCTCAACAGTCTTCTCCAGCACCACAATTCCAAAGCGTCAGTTCTTTGGCACTCAGCCTTCTTTATGGTCCAACTCTCACATCCATACATGACTACTGGAAAAACCACGGCTTTGACTACGCAGACCTTTATTGGTAGAGTGATGTCTCTGCTTTTTAGTACATTGTCTTGGTTTCTCATACCTTTTCTTCCAAGGAGCAGACGTCTTTTAATTTCATGACTGCAGTCATTGCCCATGGTGATTTTGGAGCCCAAGAAAATAAAGTCTGTCACTGTTTCCATTTTTTCACCATCTATTGCCATGAAGTAATTGGACCAGATGCCATGATCTTCATTTTTTGATTAGCCTTACAAATAAGTGCTCATCATGCACTGATGCCATGACACTTCTGATCTAAGCTAAATAAGGGCAAAGATCTCTCCTCTCTTCAGAAAAATGGAGCTGGATAAAAATCAGGGAAGACAACCCCAAACTCCTCCTTCCCCAGTGAATACTTGGCCCCTTCGTTTCTATGCCCCTCATAACCACTTGACAAAGAAATCCAGGGCAGCAGTTCTTCACCTGTCTGCCCCCTATCCCCGTGAGAGCATATCCTTGCTTAAATAAACTCTCTCTTTACTTATTGCAGATGGTTCCCTTACTGCTGAGACCAGGGAAGCCTGTAAGAGTCTGAGGAACAGACAAAGAAAGAGAAAGGTGGGAATCTCCTGCATCCAAAATTAACACCTTTTTCTCATTGTGCTCTCATTATAAGATTATTGCTGTTGTTCAGTCACTAAGTCATGTCCCACTCCTTGAAACGCTATGGACTGCAGCACACCAGGCTTCCCTGTCCTTCACTGTCTCCCCAAGTTTGCTCAAATTCATGTCCATTGAGTTGATGCCATTCAACCATCTTATCCTCTGTCACCCCCTTCTCCCCCTGCCTTCAATCTTTCCCAGCACCAGGGCCATTTCCAATGTGTTGGCTCTTTGCGTCAAGTGGCCCAAGTATTGGAGCTTCTTCTTCAGCATCAGTCATTCCAGTGAATATTCAGGGTTGATTTCTTTTAGGATTGACTGGTTTGATGTTCTTGCAGCCCAAGGGACTCTCAACAGTCTTCTCCAGCACCACAATTCCAAAGCGTCAGTTCTTTGGCACTCAGCCTTCTTTATGGTCCAACTCTCACATCCATACATGACTACTGGAAAAACCACGGCTTTGACTACGCAGACCTTTATTGGTAGAGTGATGTCTCTGCTTTTTAGTACATTGTCTTGGTTTCTCATACCTTTTCTTCCAAGGAGCAGACGTCTTTTAATTTCATGACTGCAGTCATTGCCCATGGTGATTTTGGAGCCCAAGAAAATAAAGTCTGTCACTGTTTCCATTTTTTCACCATCTATTGCCATGAAGTAATTGGACCAGATGCCATGATCTTCATTTTTTGATTAGCCTTACAAATAAGTGCTCATCATGCACTGATGCCATGACACTTCTGATCTAAGCTAAATAAGGGCAAAGATCTCTCCTCTCTTCAGAAAAATGGAGCTGGATAAAAATCAGGGAAGACAACCCCAAACTCCTCCTTCCCCAGTGAATACTTGGCCCCTTCGTTTCTATGCCCCTCATAACCACTTGACAAAGAAATCCAGGGCAGCAGTTCTTCACCTGTCTGCCCCCTATCCCCGTGAGAGCATATCCTTGCTTAAATAAACTCTCTCTTTACTTATTTAACCTCTCTGCTTTATCTCTAAATCCTTTTTGCTAACAAGAAGGAACCTCAAGTTCACCAACAACAATATGATCATATAATCATATCAGTTAATATGTAATCATATCAGTTACTATGTAATTACAAACTGATGAGAATGCTGAAAGGAAAGCAAGGAGATTCCATGAGGGTTCACTTTAGCTCAGGAAAGCTTCTGTCAGCACTTGAGGCTTGTGAGGGCTTCCCAGGTGGTGCTAGTGGAAAAGAACCCACCTGCCAATGCAGGAGATGTAAGAGACGCAGGTTCAATCTCTGAATCAGGAAGATACCCTGCAGGAGGGCATGGCGGTTCATTCAAGTATTCTTTCCTGGAGAATCCCATGGACAGAGGAGCCTGGTGGGCTATGGCCCATGGGATTGCGAAGACTCAGACATGATTGAAAGCAACTTAGCATGCATGCACCAGGAAACAGGAGGGAAGGATGGAATTGATGTTGGGGGAGGCACCCCCCCATGAAAACACGTCAGATACTCTCTAAATGTGGTGCTCCCCTCAACTGAAAGCCCCAAGAAACCAGACCACAGGGAGAAGAGAAGGATAGGCAGCCTCTGTCTCCCCCTCTGTCAGGTTGTCACAGGTCAGTCAGTCTCAGACTGTCTTCTTTCTTTGCACCAGACCAACCTTCTTTTCAACATACTAAGACACAAATTGTGTGACAGTTCTGAGACGAGAAAGTGTCAACTAAGAAAAACATACAACTTAAAAGCTGTGAGTTCAACTTCTTTTGGGGACACTACTGAGGACCCTAGCCAGAAGACATCTCTGATAGCTCTGAGGAGCTGCTCTGAAGAGGTGAGGGGAAGCCAGGATATGTAGGAGTTTTTCCTGGGAAAAAACCGTGTAGTTGAACATCAAAAGTTTGCTGCCAATCACAAGAAGCGGACCTCTCAAGCTAATGGTTTCATTGTTTGCGTGAGAAGATACAAAGTCTGAGTTCATTGAAATTATTCCTTAGATATGCATTTGGACTCTCTTGGGCCAGTATTCAAAGCACAGAAGGTATCCTGTTTTTCTCCATTCTGAATTCCCCTCAGGGTGCACTTTGGAGGGCTTAGTCAGGATGGAGTGGCTAATGACTTGATGGCAAGCAATGTTCATTGTTTGCTGGAATGGCAGGCAGCCATTCCCTTTTCATGCAGGTCTCACTTGCCGGTCTTTCCCTCTCAAACACCAGAGCTCTCCCAGGTGGGACTGTGCAGCTTCCAGCCTTCTGCCAGGGTAGGCATGGGCTTGGGGAGGGTGGGGGTTCTGGGCCTCAGAGTTCCAATCATGCCTGCCAGATGGGGGTGGTGGCAGGTGAGTCTGGGCTACAGTTCAAAAGGTGAAAGGAATGGGGTGGCTAGAGGATATTTTGATGCTTTTCATGACATTCCTCAGCACAGAAGTTATGGGTCCACAGTGACATCCCATCAGAACTATTTTAATTTCCATTTGGGATGCCAAGGGGTAGGTTTCTCAGTGCTCAATATTCAAGGAAAGAAAGCAAGTGGGAGTTTTCAACCGTAGGGGAACTTTTCACAAGAAAATTCCAAGTTGTAAATCAATCCTTGTCCCTTAATTGTGAAGGGCACTGGGATCTCAGGTACTGGTGATCACCCCCATGAAAACAGATACTCTCTAAATGTGGTGCTCCCTCAACTGAAAGCCCCAAGAAACCAGACCACAGGAGAAGAGAAGGATAGGCAGCCTCTGTCTCCCCCTCTGTCAGGTTGTCACAGGTCAGTCAGTCTCAGACTGTCTTCTTTCTTTGCACCAGACCAACCTTCTTTTCAACATACTAAGACACAAATTGTGTGACAGTTCTGAGACGAGAAAGTGTCAACTAAGAAAAACATACAACTTAAAAGCTGTGAGTTCAACTTCTTTTGGGGACACTACTGAGGACCCTAGCCAGAAGACATCTCTGATAGCTCTGAGGAGCTGCTCTGAAGAGGTGAGGGGAAGCCAGGATATGTAGGAGTTTTTCCTGGGAAAAAGCCGTGTAGTTGAACATCAAAAGTTTGCTGCCAATCACAAGAAGCGGACCTCTCAAGCTAATGGTTTCATTGTTTGCGTGAGAAGATACAAAGTCTGAGTTCATTGAAATTATTCCTTAGATATGCATTTGGACTCTCTTGGGCCAGTATTCAAAGCACAGAAGGTATCCTGTTTTTCTCCATTCTGAATTCCCCTCAGGGTGCACTTTGGAGGGCTTAGTCAGGATGGAGTGGCTAATGACTTGATGGCAAGCAATGTTCATTGTTTGCTGGAATGGCAGGCAGCCATTCCCTTTTCATGCAGGTCTCACTTGCCGGTCTTTCCCTCTCAAACACCAGAGCTCTCCCAGGTGGGACTGTGCAGCTTCCAGCCTTCTGCCAGGGTAGGCATGGGCTTGGGGAGGGTGGGGGTTCTGGGCCTCAGAGTTCCAATCATGCCTGCCAGAGGGGGGTGGTGGCAGGTGAGTCTGGGCTACAGTTCAAAAGGTGAAAGGAATGGGGTGGCTAGAGGATATTTTGATGCTTTTCATGACATTCCTCAGCACAGAAGTTATGGGTCCACAGTGACATCCCATCAGAACTATTTTAATTTCCATTTGGGATGCCAAGGGGTAGGTTTCTCAGTGCTCAATATTCAAGGAAAGAAAGCAAGTGGGAGTTTTCAACCGTAGGGGAACTTTTCACAAGAAAATTCCAAGTTGTAAATCAATCCTTGTCCCTTAATTGTGAAGGGCACTGGGATCTCAGGTACTGTGCAGAAAGCAATGAGCGATCAGCTTATTCTGTTACTCCCTTCTGCTTCCCTTTTGTTCTGCAAAGCAGAACAGGTCCTCTGCATTATGTTAAGGAGTCACTACATCCAGGATACTGTCCGGGGGTCTCCTGTAACTAAGATGCCTGCGTTGGTGGTCTTTTTGGTTCTAACAATGGTGCTACAGTGACCTGAAACAGTTGCTTCTCATACATGATCCTCAAATTAACATTTCACGTCTGTGGAAGCTTATGTAGAATAATAAAGTGTTGGAGCAGAAAGAGTTCTTTGGAATCAATTTGGACCTAATTTGATAGATGAGGAAACAGAGACAGAGAACTTCCAAGCCCCTCTCTGAGACAGAACCAGGATTTTCCTGCCTGGTCTCCTGATTTTCTAATCCAATGCTCAATCTCCAGCTCTACTCAGCCCATCTCTCCACCTGTTCATAGAAGGAAGTTCATGAGCTCTGGTAACTTGTTTCCATGTGAGAGCAGCTGGCTCTTTATGAAAAACAGTGATCATTTCTGGCATTGATATGTTAGGGAATGCTCAAAATAATTTAATTTGTTTGTGCACGCTCTTCTGCTGCCTGAGAACTGTTTCACACGTGGATGTCCTGTTTCCCCTTTGGGAAAATTCCCAGTTTTCCCATATGCCGTGTCAGCAATTCTACCAGTTCTGTTATACCCAGCTCAGGAAGAGTTGTTCTAAAACTTTTTTATTTATACAAATTTTATTTATTATTATTTTAACAGGGTTTTGGCTACCTTTATTTGGGGGGGGCGGTTGGGGAGGGAAGGGGGTGGGTGGGCCACGTCTATTGATCTTTCATTTATCTATTTTTCATCCATCTTTGTTCTTTGCCCCGTGTGGTCCTCCCATCGCAGTGGCCTCTGTTGTCACAGAGCACCGGCTCTGGGCGCATGCGCTCCAGAGCTCTGGCTCGGTAATTAGACACATGGGTCCAGCTGCTCCGCGGCACGTAGGATCTTCCCAAGCCAGGGATCGAACCGGCGCCCCTTGCAGTGCAAGGCGGTGCCCTTACCCACTGGACCACCAGGGAAGCCCTGAAACTTTTTTTATTTTGGAAAGTTTTAAGTATCTACTAAAATTGATCCCCGTGTAAATATCGCCAGGTCAACTATGATCATCCATGCCAATCTTGTTTCAGGTACCCACTTCTACTTCCTGTATATTTGGAAGAATATTCCACACATCATATAATTCCATCTATAAAATTTTTAGTGTGTCTCTAGAAGATGACACATTAAAACTAACCACAAAATCATTATCTCACCTAAAATTGTATAGTTAAAGTTAGTAATTCCTTAATGTCACTAAATATCTATTTAGTGTTCAGATTTTCTCATACATGTTTTTCACGTCTGTGGAAGCTTATGTAGAATAATAAAGTGTTGGAGCAGAAAGAGTTCTTTGGAATCAATTTGGACCTAATTTGATAGATGAGGAAACAGAGACAGAGAACTTCCAAGCCCCTCTCTGAGACAGAACCAGGATTTTCCTGCCTGGTCTCCTGATTTTCTAATCCAATGCTCAATCTCCAGCTCTACTCAGCCCATCTCTCCACCTGTTCATAGAAGGAAGTTCATGAGCTCTGGTAACTTGTTTCCATGTGAGAGCAGCTGGCTCTTTATGAAAAACAGTGATCATTTCTGGCATTGATATGTTAGGGAATGCTCAAAATAATTTAATTTGTTTGTGCACGCTCTTCTGCTGCCTGAGAACTGTTTCACACGTGGATGTCCTGTTTCCCTTGGAAACTTCCCCAGTTTTCCCATATGCCGTGTCAGCAATTCTACCAGTTCTGTTATACCCAGCTCAGGAAGAGTTGTTCTAAAACTTTTTTATTTATACAAATTTTATTTATTATTATTTTAACAGGGTTTTGGCTACCTTTATTTGGGGGGGGCGGTTGGGGAGGGAAGGGGGTGGGTGGGCCACGTCTATTGATCTTTCATTTATCTATTTTTCATCCATCTTTGTTCTTTGCCCCGTGTGGTCCTCCCATCGCAGTGGCCTCTGTTGTCACAGAGCACCGGCTCTGGGCGCATGCGCTCCAGAGCTCTGGCTCGGTAATTAGACACATGGGTCCAGCTGCTCCGCGGCACGTAGGATCTTCCCAAGCCAGGGATCGAACCGGCGCCCCTTGCAGTGCAAGGCGGTGCCCTTACCCACTGGACCACCAGGGAAGCCCTGAAACTTTTTTTATTTTGGAAAGTTTTAAGTATCTACTAAAATTGATCCCCGTGTAAATATCGCCAGGTCAACTATGATCATCCATGCCAATCTTGTTTCAGGTACCCACTTCTACTTCCTGTATATTTGGAAGAATATTCCACACATCATATAATTCCATCTATAAAATTTTTAGTGTGTCTCTAGAAGATGACACATTAAAACTAACCACAAAATCATTATCTCACCTAAAATTGTATAGTTAAAGTTAGTAATTCCTTAATGTCACTAAATATCTATTTAGTGTTCAGATTTTCACATCTGATGTCTTAATTTTTAAAAAATAGTTTGCTTAAATCAGAACCAAATAATCTCATCATAAGGCCTGTTGTTATTGTTGTTCAGTCACTAAGTATGTGTCTGACTCTGCAGCCCCATGGATTGTAACACTTCAGGCTCCTCTGCCCTCTACTATCTCCTGAAGTTTCCTCAAATTCATGTCCATTGAGTTGATGACACTATCTAACCATCTCATCCTCTTCTGCCCCCTTCTCCTTTTGCTCTCATTCTTTCCCAGCATCAGGGTTTTTCCAATGAGTCAGCTCTTTGCATCAGGTGGCCAAAGTATTGGAGCTTTAGTATCAATCCTTCCAATGAATATTCAGGGTCGATTTCCTTCAAGATTGACTGATTTGATCTCCTTGCTGTCCAAGGGACTCTCAACAGTCTTCAGGCTTATAGATTTCCTTTAATATGTAGATTCTGACTAAATTTTCTTGTTATTTATTTGTTGAAGGAACTGGATTGTTTGTCCTGTGGAGTTTTCCACAGTCTAGATTTTGCTGATTGCATCTCCATGGTGTCTGCTAGCATGTTCCTCTGTCTCTTGTATTACTTGTAAATTCATCACATTATAATTTTCTCTTTGTGATTTCCTTTTCCTTTTTACTAATCTCCTTTTGGGATTAGGTCACTAATCTCCTAGATTGAGGTCAAGAATGGGGTTTTATCTATCCTGGCCTACCCAGAGCCTAGTGGCTTCCCTGATAGTTCAGTGATAAAGAATCTGCCTGCAATGCAGGAGGAACAGGAGACATGGACTTGATCCCTGGGTCTGGAAGATCCCCTGGAGGGGGAAATGACAACCCATTCCAGTAAAATTGATCCCCGTGTAAATATCGCCAGGTCAACTATGATCATCCATGCCAATCTTGTTTCAGGTACCCACTTCTACTTCCTGTATATTTGGAAGAATATTCCACACATCATATAATTCCATCTATAAAATTTTTAGTGTGTCTCTAGAAGATGACACATTAAAACTAACCACAAAATCATTATCTCACCTAAAATTGTATAGTTAAAGTTAGTAATTCCTTAATGTCACTAAATATCTATTTAGTGTTCAGATTTTCACATCTGATGTCTTAATTTTTAAAAAATAGTTTGCTTAAATCAGAACCAAATAATCTCATCATAAGGCCTGTTGTTATTGTTGTTCAGTCACTAAGTATGTGTCTGACTCTGCAGCCCCATGGATTGTAACACTTCAGGCTCCTCTGCCCTCTACTATCTCCTGAAGTTTCCTCAAATTCATGTCCATTGAGTTGATGACACTATCTAACCATCTCATCCTCTTCTGCCCCCTTCTCCTTTTGCTCTCATTCTTTCCCAGCATCAGGGTTTTTCCAATGAGTCAGCTCTTTGCATCAGGTGGCCAAAGTATTGGAGCTTTAGTATCAATCCTTCCAATGAATATTCAGGGTCGATTTCCTTCAAGATTGACTGATTTGATCTCCTTGCTGTCCAAGGGACTCTCAACAGTCTTCAGGCTTATAGATTTCCTTTAATATGTAGATTCTGACTAAATTTTCTTGTTATTTATTTGTTGAAGGAACTGGATTGTTTGTCCTGTGGAGTTTTCCACAGTCTAGATTTTGCTGATTGCATCTCCATGGTGTCTGCTAGCATGTTCCTCTGTCTCTTGTATTACTTGTAAATTCATCACATTATAATTTTCTCTTTGTGATCTCTCCCTCACTAATCTCCTTGATTAGTCACTAATCTCCTAGATTGAGGTCAAGAATGGGGTTTTATCTATCTTGGCCTACCCAGAGCCTAGTGGCTTCCCTGATAGTTCAGTGATAAAGAATCTGCCTGCAATGCAGGAGGAACAGGAGACATGGACTTGATCCCTGGGTCTGGAAGATCCCCTGGAGGGGGAAATGACAACCCATTCCAGTATTCTTGCCTGGAGAATCCCATGGGGTCACAAAGAGTCAGACATGACTGAACATGCTCGCTATGCTATGCCACTCAGAGCCTACCACTGTAAGTGCCCAATAAAAGAATGAAGAAGTGAATGAAGTCAGGAGGCTGTGTTTTCTTCCCTTACTTAAGAAAGGGAAGACTCTAGAGTCAGGACTGGATCTTGGTTCCACCCTTTGCCCTGAGCAGGTCAAACTTTCTTGGCTTTAGTCTCTTTATTTCTAAAATGGAAACAATAAAAGTGTGCAATTTCAATAGTGCAGGGCTTACATGAGGAAACACATGTAAAATGCTGTGTTTGACATGGAGTTGGCACTCAATAAATGCTAGCTACTATCATGAAAGTTTTAATAGCATGACATTCTGTATTCATCAGGATAGCCTAGGCTAAGATGAAGTGATGAATTAACACCTAAGCCTCAAGACTTAGTGAAACAGACCTTTTTGTTTCTTGCCCATGCTCATGTTCAGGGTGAGTCAGAGGTTGCTATATTCCACACAGTCACTTGGCGATCAGAATGTTTCCATCTTGTGGTTCCTCCATGCCAAGATGTGACCTTTGCAATCACTGTTGAAGACTGTGGGGGTCACTCATGGCTCTTAAGTGCTTCTGCCTGGGAATGGCATGTATCAGCCTTACTCGTATTTTAACTGAAACTCATCATATGAACCCATGAACTGCCAGAGTACCAGGAAGTGTAGACGATCTACATGCCCAAAAAGGAGAAGAAAATTGGATGGGATGAACTCTCATGGGTACTACCACATATTCAGTGTTGCCTGTGATTAAATGTTAGGGTGGGTGCAAATATCAATGAACCAGACGTATTTCTAACGAGCAAGGAGTAATTCTGAACCATTATTCAGTTGAAATTTAGAACTACCACCTGCCAGAATCTGCTGGCAATGCAGGAGACCTGGATTCAATTCCTGGATAAGGAAGATACTCTGGAGAAGGGAATGGCAACCCAGTCCAGTATTCTTGCCTAGACAATGCCATGGGCAGAGGAACCTGGTTGCCTAGAGACTAAGGGTCAAAAAGAAGTCAGACACACCTAAGTGACTAACAACATCTGCTAGAACAGTCTGCCTCATACAGTAGAGTGATCCCTTGTAATAGAAATCAGATCATATATCTCTCCTGTGCTCAGTTCCATCATGGCTTCATAATGTACTTAAAGTTAAATCTATATCTTTACCAGGGCTTCAAAGTTCTACTTAATCTATCCCCCTGCCCTGACTTCTTGCCACTTTTCTCACTCATTTTCTCAGGCTGTTCTCTGTGCCGATCCTTGAGAATATGTCAAACAAGAGCTGGTCTGAAACCTATGCCTGCATAGCCCTCCCCCGGATGTCCCAGTGCCAAATATCCACATGTAATTCAGGCTTCTGCTTCATAATCACCTCGTTAGAAAGTCTCTCCTCTGTAAAGGGCTGGCAAGTATTTCACAACTAGCTCTCTGGGATAAAAAATTTACTAGAGTTTGCCCATTTCTGTGGTGTAAACACAGCCACTTTGGCTGTCACCATGCTCCCAACATGATGCCACTGGACAGAGAGCTGGGAGGGGATACAGAGTGGCATGCCATCAGGTAATGTTTCCAATGCACAGTTAGATAGTAAATACGTTAGAGCCTAAATAGTAGTAACAAGTAGCAAAATAAATAGAAAACAGTGAGTGTTGAGTACTGCTACTTTTTATTATAATGTATCTACTTGAACATTTATAACATTCAAATTTTAATGATGGCAGTGTTTAACATTTGGCTAGCAAAATTTCTAACCATCTGCTAATTAGGTTTGATGAACCAATATAAGCTGCCAGGGACATACCTTGCTTCTCCTAAACCCTTCTCTTATCTTAGTATATTATTTTTCAAAGTGTTTGGGTACTACCACATATTCAGTGTTGCCTGTGATTAAATGTTAGGGTGGGTGCAAATATCAATGAACCAGACGTATTTCTAACGAGCAAGGAGTAATTCTGAACCATTATTCAGTTGAAATTTAGAACTACCACCTGCCAGAATCTGCTGGCAATGCAGGAGACCTGGATTCAATTCCTGGATAAGGAAGATACTCTGGAGAAGGGAATGGCAACCCAGTCCAGTATTCTTGCCTAGACAATGCCATGGGCAGAGGAACCTGGTTGCCTAGAGACTAAGGGTCAAAAAGAAGTCAGACACACCTAAGTGACTAACAACATCTGCTAGAACAGTCTGCCTCATACAGTAGAGTGATCCCTTGTAATAGAAATCAGATCATATATCTCTCCTGTGCTCAGTTCCATCATGGCTTCATAATGTACTTAAAGTTAAATCTATATCTTTACCAGCGCTTCAAAGTTCTACTTAATCTACCCCCCTGCCCTGACTTCTTGCCACTTTTCTCACTCATTTTCTCAGGCTGTTCTCTGTGCCGATCCTTGAGAATATGTCAAACAAGAGCTGGTCTGAAACCTATGCCTGCATAGCCCTCCCCCGGATGTCCCAGTGCCAAATATCCACATGTAATTCAGGCTTCTGCTTCATAATCACCTCGTTAGAAAGTCTCTCCTCTGTAAAGGGCTGGCAAGTATTTCACAACTAGCTCTCTGGGATAAAAAATTTACTAGAGTTTGCCCATTTCTGTGGTGTAAACACAGCCACTTTGGCTGTCACCATGCTCCCAACATGATGCCACTGGACAGAGAGCTGGGAGGGGATACAGAGTGGCATGCCATCAGGTAATGTTTCCAATGCACAGTTAGATAGTAAATACG
Organism: Tragulus kanchil; assembly: GCA_022376925.1. Classification (NCBI taxonomy): domain Eukaryota; kingdom Metazoa; phylum Chordata; class Mammalia; order Artiodactyla; family Tragulidae; genus Tragulus; species Tragulus kanchil. The sequence continues at coordinate 120,505,159 of JAIOJX010000025.1, read as the reverse complement.
TTAGAGCCTAAATAGTAGTAACAAGTAGCAAAATAAATAGAAAACAGTGAGTTTTGAGTACTCGCTACTTTTTTATTATAATGTATCTACTTGAACATTTATAACATTCAAATTTTAATGATGGCAGTGTTTAACATTTGGCTAGCAAAATTTCTAACCATCTGCTAATTAGGTTTGATGAACCAATATAAGCTGCCAGGGACATACCTTGCTTCTCCTAAACCCTTCTCTTATCTTAGTATATTATTTTTCAAAGTGTTTGGTACTACCTGCCATGATATTGTAAATTTGCTTTAACCTTATCTATCAACCATGTATCATGTAAAAGTCTTTTTTTTCCAGCTGAGTCCCCAGCACCTGGAACAGTGCTTAGTTCATAATAGATGTTCAGTGTTTGTGAAGAAGAAATCACTGGGTCTCCTTATACTTACGGGAAAAAACAGAAAAGAAAAGAAAAACGGATACAGCAATAAGATAGAGATAGAGCACCAATACAACCTTTTCCTCTAAAACAAACTAGTATTTCTGAATTTAACCAAGAAGTGCACTGCTTGTCACTCTTCTGTAAGGTCCCAATTTCAAGGCTGATGAGAAACAGGAGTAGATACGTGTCAATAGACTTTATCAGTATCTTCATTACTGGCCATAACCCAAAGTACACCAACAGCAAACTTTTCTGCAGGTCAGCTGGAGTTTAATTGTCTTTCTCAGTGAAAAAATGCAAATTAATTCTTTTTCTCACTGAAAAAACACAAATATCTCTTAGTTGTTCAATCGCTAAATCATGTCCAACTTTTTACAACCTCATAGTCTGCACCATGCCCGGGTACCTCTTATTTATACCTATTTTCATTTTTAAAAATTCCTGAAATTTGCTGTTTTCTCCCATGACTCCTTTTAATCATTCTTTGCACTTGAACTCCCAGTAGACCTTCTGATGGTTAAAATTTTAAGGCCAGGGCTGGTTAGTGTTCCCTCAGTCCAGATTCTTCTACTTCACTTTCTCCTCTTCCTGGAGCTCACTTGGCTTTCCGTACCCCTGACCTTTCCCCACTATTGGATATCAGGGAACGAGCCATGGTTCTCATTAGATGGTTGGTGACTACTTTAGCATCATGGCATCCTTTTGCCTCCAGAATGTTCCATGCAGTTAGATAGTAAATACGTTAGAGCCAAAAGTAGTAACAAGTAGCAAAATAAATAGAAAACAGTGAGTTTTGAGTACTGCTACTTTTTATTATAATGTATCTACTTGAACATTTATAACATTCAAATTTTAATGATGGCAGTGTTTAACATTTGGCTAGCAAAATTTCTAACCATCTGCTAATTAGGTTTGATGAACCAATATAAGCTGCCAGGGACATACCTTGCTTCTCCTAAACCCTTCTCTTATCTTAGTATATTATTTTTCAAAGTGTTTGGTACTACCTGCCATGATATTGTAAATTTGCTTTAACCTTATCTATCAACCATGTATCATGTAAAAGTCTTTTTTTTCCAGCTGAGTCCCCAGCACCTGGAACAGTGCTTAGTTCATAATAGATGTTCAGTGTTTGTGAAGAAGAAATCACTGGGTCTCCTTATACTTACGGGAAAAAACAGAAAAGAAAAGAAAAACGGATACAGCAATAAGATAGAGATAGAGCACCAATACAACCTTTTCCTCTAAAACAAACTAGTATTTCTGAATTTAACCAAGAAGTGCACTGCTTGTCACTCTTCTGTAAGGTCCCAATTTCAAGGCTGATGAGAAACAGGAGTAGATACGTGTCAATAGACTTTATCAGTATCTTCATTACTGGCCATAACCCAAAGTACACCAACAGCAAACTTTTCTGCAGGTCAGCTGGAGTTTAATTGTCTTTCTCAGTGAAAAAATGCAAATTAATTCTTTTTCTCACTGAAAAAACACAAATATCTCTTAGTTGTTCAATCGCTAAATCATGTCCAACTTTTTACAACCTCATAGTCTGCACCATGCCCGGGTACCTCTTATTTATACCTATTTTCATTTTTAAAAATTCCTGAAATTTGCTGTTTTCTCCCATGACTCCTTTTAATCATTCTTTGCACTTGAACTCCCAGTAGACCTTCTGATGGTTAAAATTTTAAGGCCAGGGCTGGTTAGTGTTCCCTCAGTCCAGATTCTTCTACTTCACTTTCTCCTCTTCCTGGAGCTCACTTGGCTTTCCGTACCCCTGACCTTTCCCCACTATTGGATATCAGGGAACGAGCCATGGTTCTCATTAGATGGTTGGTGACTACTTTAGCATCATGGCATCCTTTTGCCTCCTTTGTTTGGGTGTGTGACCAGGCACAGATGGGCTGGTGAACTTAGGAAAGCACGGTCATTGATGCACTATATGCCTCGGTTTCTACCTCAGTCAGAGGAAGAGACAGCTGATCACACGTCAAAGTGTGTGGGGTAAGTCCTCATCGGAGATTCTTATTCGAAAATTTCAGTGTCCTCCAAACTGTTTGTATCCTCATTCCACTTGGGACCAATCCTAGACTAGACAGTGCATCTCTGGGAAGTGTTAAATTTAAGAGGCTCAGAGGGAAGGGAAAGTGATTTTTTCTCTCATGAGCATTCCACAATTCCTGATTTTCTGAAAAGCACTGTTTTGGCAACTGAATATTCAGTCTTTTAAAGTCAGAATGCAGAAAATCCATAGTTCTGATTTGGGTAGCCTCTAATCATTTTTTTTTTAATACACCAGAAGAAGCTGCAGATACTTTGCATTTTTCCTTTCTATCAAAATGATTTTTTACTTCTAACCTCAGGCATTTCTAATTCTCCCTGCATTGATTTGGACTTTAGTTTGTACTCCTTGAAGCAAACAGTATTATAAAGGACACCAAGAGCTAAAAGAAGTACTTGTCTTCAATAAAATTATATTGCAAAGATAACACATAAATCATAATTTAAGGTGGAAAGTCCAACCTTAAATTCCTTAAAGGACCATTGAGCTTAGCTCCAGAAAGATAATTTAAACGTTATAAACTTTCCCATTCTAATCACACATCAGTTTTGATCTAATCCCATATTTTTTGCTTCAGTCATTTAAGACCCATCCTTTTCTACCTGTAGAGATTAGATTATTGTTTTCAATGACTCGTGCATCCCTTTCCTTATAGAAGGGTCGTACATTCGCCCCTTACTTTACAACCTGCAGGGACTTCCTGTTGTAGAGGTAAGTTCCTTTCCTTATCAGTAGGAAGCTTGGCCATGTAACTTGATCAGTGGGACGTGAGGAGATGAGATAGGGATTGTCTTTGAACTGAAATTTGAACAGGCGTCATGTCAGGTAGCTCTCTTTCCCTCTGCTACTGACCACGTGACCCAAGCAGGGCTGCGCCTTCTGTTTGTGCCTGGGGACGAGAAGCCGCAGCAGTAGGTCGTGGCGCCTGGGCTGTCCTGTAATTTCTCCGAGAGAGAAACATTTACAAACCGCTGGGATTTGCGGGGTCATTTGCTTCTGCCGCAAAGCTGACTAACCCACCCTGGAGTGGATTTTACCTGCTTTGAGGATGGTTGGAATAGAGGAATATTTGGATTTAGCCCTTCTAATTTTTCCTGTACCATGGGAAGATAAAAGTGTTCAGAGGAAGTTTCCTAAATATTCCCCTGGGTCACTAGCTTAATGAGGGACTATCCAGGCTTTTAGCCTCCTTAATGGGAAACCAAACTAAACCAAGCCAAACCACAATGTTTCTCAACAAACTCCAGGCACCATGTACCCTAAATAATTGAAAAGTTTTAACTCTTCAATTTTTCATGTTTTGCTTTTCAAAATGCCCTCAGACTACAGACAGATAAATAGACTTCAGCAAAAAGCACAAAGGAAAAAATGTTTAACAGTTCTTGAATACTGGTAATTATCACATTCTGAAAAAATACCGTGTCATAGTCTGACTTGATGAAATCATTAAAATATAGTTTGACGACTATCATTTGCTCTGGACAGATGCCTTTTCAAATAAAGACTAGATAATTAGATAGTTAAACGGGTTTTAGTAAAATATAGTTTTTATTTGAAAGTCTAAATCATAATTTAAGGTGGAAAGTCCAACCTTAAATTCCTTAAAGGACCATTGAGCTTAGCTCCAGAAAGATAATTTAAACGTTATAAACTTTCCCATTCTAATCACACATCAGTTTTGATCTAATCCCATATTTTTTGCTTCAGTCATTTAAGACCCATCCTTTTCTACCTGTAGAGATTAGATTATTGTTTTCAATGACTCGTGCATCCCTTTCCTTATAGAAGGGTCGTACATTCGCCCCTTACTTTACAACCTGCAGGGACTTCCTGTTGTAGAGGTAAGTTCCTTTCCTTATCAGTAGGAAGCTTGGCCATGTAACTTGATCAGTGGGACGTGAGGAGATGAGATAGGGATTGTCTTTGAACTGAAATTTGAACAGGCGTCATGTCAGGTAGCTCTCTTTCCCTCTGCTACTGACCACGTGACCCAAGCAGGGCTGCGCCTTCTGTTTGTGCCTGGGGACGAGAAGCCGCAGCAGTAGGTCGTGGCGCCTGGGCTGTCCTGTAATTTCTCCGAGAGAGAAACATTTACAAACCGCTGGGATTTGCGGGGTCATTTGCTTCTGCCGCAAAGCTGACTAACCCACCCTGGAGTGGATTTTACCTGCTTTGAGGATGGTTGGAATAGAGGAATATTTGGATTTAGCCCTTCTAATTTTTCCTGTACCATGGGAAGATAAAAGTGTTCAGAGGAAGTTTCCTAAATATTCCCCTGGGTCACTAGCTTAATGAGGGACTATCCAGGCTTTTAGCCTCCTTAATGGGAAACCAAACTAAACCAAGCCAAACCACAATGTTTCTCAACAAACTCCAGGCACCATGTACCCTAAATAATTGAAAAGTTTTAACTCTTCAATTTTTCATGTTTTGCTTTTCAAAATGCCCTCAGACTACAGACAGATAAATAGACTTCAGCAAAAAGCACAAAGGAAAAAAATGTTTAACAGTTCTTGAATACTGGTAATTATCACATTCTGAAAAAATACCGTGTCATAGTCTGACTTGATGAAATCATTAAAATATAGTTTGACGACTATCATTTGCTCTGGACAGATGCCTTTTCAAATAAAGACTAGATAATTAGATAGTTAAACGTGTAAATAATTAAAGATTTTCAGTAAATTTTATCATTTCCATATGTCAACTATCTCATTACTTGGCTTTATGTCTTCATGTTCATTTACATACCTATTTCTATATTGCATGTGTGTATTTATTTATTCGTTTTTGGTTTCAGTGAGAGAGAAAAAAAAACCATACTTAACCATAAAATTATCTTTTAAAATGTTGCTGATTTTTACAGTTGTAGTTGTTCAGTCACTAAGTCCTATCCTACTCTTTGTGACCCCTTGGACTGCAGCATGCCAGGCTTCCCTGTCTTTCACCGTCTCCCTGAGTTTGCTCGGAGTCATGTCCATTGAGTCGGTGATGCTATCTAGCTATCTCATCTCTGCTGCCCACTTCTCCTTTTGCCTCAGTTTTTCCAAGAACCAGGATCTTTCCCAGTGAGTCAGCTCTTGCATCAGGTGGCCAAGGTATTCAAACTTCAACTTCAGCATCAGTCCTTCTAATGAATATTCAGGGTGGATTTCCTTTAGGATTGACTGGTTTGATCTCCTTGCAGTCCAAGTGAAAGGGTTTTATACCTCGATTCGAGACTTAAACCCAGGGCCCAGACCTGATCGAACTCTGCTTGGGACTTGAACCCATACGGCTGGAGCTTGAATTCCAGCCAAAACCCTGTTTGGGACTTGAACCCAGATGACTGGGACTTGAACCTAGCCAAAACTGGTTTGGTACTTGAACTCACATGGTTAAGTCTTAACCCCAGCCAAAACCCTGCTTGGGACTTGAACCCACGTAGTCAGGACTCAATCCTGGCCAAAACTCTGTCTGGGACTCGAACCCACACGGACGGGTCTTAATCCAGCACTCACCCAACATCTGGACCCACTGAGGCTCAGCTTCTTTGTGCCTTAACGCAGAAGGAATTCAGCGAGAGGCAGAGTGATAGACAAGAAGAGGATTTATTAGGGTAGGGTACTTGTAAGCGGTGCAAGCCGGCAGGCAGGAAAGCTCTGCTCTGCTCTCCCTTCGACTGAGTGGGCAGCCGCATATATAGGATAGTAGAAGACCACCCCCTCCCCCTCAAGTAGACACAGATGGAAGGCCTACATCATTAGTACCTTCTTCACCAGCATCTCCTTCATCAGCTGTTTATACCCAGTCAAGCCTGCTTTACTGAACAAGGAGCAGCTCTCATGAGTTATCATCAACTCACTGACCTCCCAACCTTTCTCAGGTCTCACCCTTCTACCTACCGTCCCCTACTAGGACTCTACAACTACCTACCTGTTCTACTCTGTCCCTATCACAAGGGACTCTAAAGAGTTTTTTCCAGCACCACAGTTCAAAAGCATCTATTTTTCAGTGCTTGACCTTCTTTACAGTCTAATTGTCACATCCTTATATGACTACTAGAAAAACCATAGTTCTGACTATATGGATCTTTGTTGGCAAAATGACATCTCTGCTTTTTAATAGTCTATCTAGGTTTGTCATAGCTTTTCACGAGACTGTGCTAAAATATTGAATAGTTTCATTTATGTAAAATTGCTAAAATATGTCTAATATACAGAGGGATAGATACTAGGGATGTTGTAATGAGAAAGAAAAACAAAACAAAAAATGCTCAGAGCAACAACTTCAGATCACAGACTCAATCTGACAAATAAACATTAAAATACTTGTTTTGTTAACGGTAAGACCTAGACTGAGGCTACATACTTTATTCCAGCCCTTCTAAAACTACACTAAGGCGGAAATAAAGGGACACTTTAGGAGAATATAGACCTACCAGGACAAAGAGAATTGAGGGGAGCAGACAATGCCAACACACACTGGAGGCTGGAAAACAGGTAGAGGAATGAGGCTCTCGTAGCATCTTGGAGGGACCTGAGTCCCAAACTAGTGGATAAAGCCAGGAACAATCCATTTCAAACACAAAACCTTAAAGACTCAGGAACTTGTAGACCCAGATAATTCTACAGGTAAAAGAGGTATCACCTCATATCAGTCAGAATCTATCATCAAAAAGTCTATAAATAATTTTTGAAAATACAAATAATAAATACTGAAAAGTTGTAGAGAAAAGAGAACCCTTCTAACCTATGGCTGGGAGTGTAACTTTGTGCAGTCACTATGCAAAACAGTATGGAGATTCTTTTGAAAATAGAGCTACCGTATGATCCAGCCTCCTGGGCATATATCAGGGAAAGACTAAAACTAACTCTGTTACTGAGAGTTGAGTTTTGGCTGCTCACTGCGCTATAGCCAATAAAGAGGCAAGGCTGGTGGAAAGAAGAGTTCGCTTTATTTTGGAGGCTGGCAATTGTGGAGACGGTGAACTCGTGTCCAAAGGCCAACACACTGACAATCATCGGGTGAGAGCTTTTATAGGTAGAGGCAGGGGGCAACACGCCGAAACATCATAGTCATCCTGAAATTGGCCTCGTCAGTGTCATCTTGATTGTTTTAAATACTGTTAGTCTTCATTTCCAGGGGCAGTTTGTTCCCATTTCTTTGAGGCTAGTTCTCAGAAGTGGGGCAGCTTATATCATGGCTACAGTTCAGTCATCATATAGTTAACTCTTTCCACCTGGTTAGGATTTCAGTATATACAAATACCTTAAAGGATATGGCTCAGAATATTATCTATAGCCCTTGAGGAGGAACTAAAGGTCCTTGACTGTGCTTAATAATTAAACTATTATTATTTGGTTTCGTTTGACTGTTTTCCTTTGCTTTTGCATTTTCTCACTTCTCTGTTTAGACTTACTTTAGTTAAAGTTTTTCTTTTTTTTTTGCAGAAAACAGGCAAGTGGAGGACATGAAGGGAAAGACCATAGTGACTTGCTCCACTTCAATATGGAAAGATATATACGTCTCAATATTCATAGCAGCATTATTCACAATAGGCAAGGTATGGAAACAAAGTGTTCATCAACAGCTATATGGATAAAGGAGATGTAGTACACACACAATGTAATATTACTCAGATATAAAAAGCATGAATTATTGCCATTTGTATCTATGTAAGCGTGTTATTTGGAAATATGTAGGGAAAGACATGACTTCATGACTTCCCAGATGGTAAAGAATCCATCTGCCAATATAGGAGACGCAGGAGATGAGGGTTTGATCCCTGGGTCAGGAAGATCCCCTGGAGTGGGAAATGGCAACCCACTCCAGTATTCTTGCCTGAAAAATTCCGTGGACTTAGGAACCCGGAGGGTTACAGTCTATGGGGTTGCAAAGAGTCCGGACATGACTAAGCACAGAGAACAGGGAAAGAAAACCAGCTGAAAAGAGTTAAAGGAAGTTGCATTATTGTGACACAGTGGTGGTTGCAGAGGCTGCTGTTTTTTGTAAGCAGTCTTGTGGAATTAAGTAACTCTTTAAACTAGAGACATGTATAACTTTGATCAAATGGAAGATAAATTAAACAAAAAATCTGTATTGAAGATGAGGTTTTGAGGTGAAGCCAAACACCTGAGTATAAATGGGCCAGCTTGGGTTCCTTCCAAGAACTGAGCTCTGGGGCACCCCAGTCTTCAGGGAAACCTGAGAAGGCGAGGCTAGGAATGCTGGAGGAGAAGCCGGTTGTGGGGGGTCCTGGGGGCCCGTGAGGCCAGTGTTTCAAGGAGGCACGGTCAACCTTTTCAAATGCTGCTGAGAAGAAAGTAAGAAAGCTCTGAAATGGCCACTAGAACAAAGACTACACAAATGCCAGGTGTACACAAATGCCTTGAAATTTCCAATCTATAGAAAGAAGTTATTAGCCTCCTAGTTTAGTCATTCCCAACCAGAATTACTTGGAACCTTAAAACAAAGCTCTGTCATTCACACACATAAACACACACACACATGTGCATATATACCCACTCGGAACTGAGCTAGAGTTAGAATTTGCATTTCGAAGCATTATAATTCCGACTCTAGAGGTCAGCAAGGCTTGGGAATACTGGCCTGGCTAGACTGTATCTGGAACAGGAACTGATGACCAGTCACTGGCCACACCTACAATTCTTGCCCCTCCTCAAACACCATATATTTAGTCCTTAAGGTTTTTAGCATTTTATTTTAAAATATTCATTTTACATTAAAGAAAGTAAATGGACTGTGCCTCGTATGTGAATTTTCTTCTAGAGTTTCAGCTTATTGCAGGTAGTATCTATTCTTATGTATTATCCCACTTGTCAATCAAACATTGAACACTGTTTCTTCTTAATAACAGCATTAAATGGGTATTGAGACAACATGGCCAAACTTTTCTTTCAATGACTTTTGTAAAGAAACAGCAAACAAACAGTTCCTGGCAGTTATTAATCCTGCAGCCATCGTTTAAGCCATAAAGACTTCTACAACAATCAAAAAAAAATGGTGGTTGCAGAGGCAAAGAAAACCAGCTGAAAAGAGTTAAAGGAAGTTGCATTATTGTGACACAGTGGTGGTTGCAGAGGCTGCTGTTTTTTGTAAGCAGTCTTGTGGAATTAAGTAACTCTTTAAACTAGAGACATGTATAACTTTGATCAAATGGAAGATAAATTAAACAAAAAATCTGTATTGAAGATGAGGTTTTGAGGTGAAGCCAAACACCTGAGTATAAATGGGCCAGCTTGGGTTCCTTCCAAGAACTGAGCTCTGGGGCACCCCAGTCTTCAGGGAAACCTGAGAAGGCGAGGCTAGGAATGCTGGAGGAGAAGCCGGTTGTGGGGGGTCCTGGGGGCCCGTGAGGCCAGTGTTTCAAGGAGGCACGGTCAACCTTTTCAAATGCTGCTGAGAAGAAAGTAAGAAAGCTCTGAAATGGCCACTAGAACAAAGACTACACAAATGCCAGGTGTACACAAATGCCTTGAAATTTCCAATCTATAGAAAGAAGTTATTAGCCTCCTAGTTTAGTCATTCCCAACCAGAATTACTTGGAACCTTAAAACAAAGCTCTGTCATTCACACACATAAACACACACACACATGTGCATATATACCCACTCGGAACTGAGCTAGAGTTAGAATTTGCATTTCGAAGCATTATAATTCCGACTCTAGAGGTCAGCAAGGCTTGGGAATACTGGCCTGGCTAGACTGTATCTGGAACAGGAACTGATGACCAGTCACTGGCCACACCTACAATTCTTGCCCCTCCTCAAACACCATATATTTAGTCCTTAAGGTTTTTAGCATTTTATTTTAAAATATTCATTTTACATTAAAGAAAGTAAATGGACTGTGCCTCGTATGTGAATTTTCTTCTAGAGTTTCAGCTTATTGCAGGTAGTATCTATTCTTATGTATTATCCCACTTGTCAATCAAACATTGAACACTGTTTCTTCTTAATAACAGCATTAAATGGGTATTGAGACAACATGGCCAAACTTTTCTTTCAATGACTTTTGTAAAGAAACAGCAAACAAACAGTTCCTGGCAGTTATTAATCCTGCAGCCATCGTTTAAGCCATAAAGACTTCTACAACAATAAAGATAATTTTTCTTGCATTAGTGATTATTTGTTTCTATCAGGCAGCTTGGTAATACTAGTCTCCTCTATGAAAGTAAAAATAACTCTTTTAAAATAGCTCCTTATATTGGGATAAAATATGTACAACATTGTTGGCCGTTTTAATCATTTCCAAGTGTAGGATTCTGCAGCATTAAGTACACTCCTGTTGTTGAATTAAGCACATTCCATTTGTTGTGCTACCAGTACAACCGTCACTACTGAAAATCTGAAGTGGGTATGGTGCTTTATTTCACAGATTTGTTTACATATTAGGAGTTTAGCCAACGAACCTTTGTTTTGTAGTAAAGGGCGCCCTCTTCAGGCAACATGTCCAATGCTGTTAAAGATACTGAATAGACAAAAACCCTGGAAACTCAGAATCAGCACCAGGAGGCGTTTTGTGGGCTGTTTTATGTCTAATCCTAACCAGTATTTTATTTTTGGACGTCTCCAGTAAAGCGTCTTTTTTTCTATTATCATTTAATCATATAACTTAACTTAGTTAAAAATCCGTTTCCTTTATGTCCTAATTCCTATTTGTCATCAATATATTACTATAAAGTCCCTTCAGGTCTGTTCTTGGAAGATTTAAGGCACAACTACAAGAATGCTTATTATGTGATGCTTCCCTTGACTTGAGATAACACCAGTAGGTAAGAGAGGCTGAATTTCTTGTCATTGCCAATAACTCATATATTCTTGAAAGTATTTCATAATTCGATTCATATTGAAAGAGAAAAACTCTATCCAGATCTAAGATCTTTTGGTTTGCTTGAATAAGGCTTCATTCAACATGTATATTACAGTACAGTCTATGAAATCATTGAAAAAAACTGTGCCTCGTATGTGAATTTTCTTCTAGAGTTTCAGCTTATTGCAGGTAGTATCTATTCTTATGTATTATCCCACTTGTCAATCAAACATTGAACACTGTTTCTTCTTAATAACAGCATTAAATGGGTATTGAGACAACATGGCCAAACTTTTCTTTCAATGACTTTTGTAAAGAAACAGCAAACAAACAGTTCCTGGCAGTTATTAATCCTGCAGCCATCGTTTAAGCCATAAAGACTTCTACAACAATAAAGATAATTTTTCTTGCATTAGTGATTATTTGTTTCTATCAGGCAGCTTGGTAATACTAGTCTCCTCTATGAAAGTAAAAATAACTCTTTTAAAATAGCTCCTTATATTGGGATAAAATATGTACAACATTGTTGGCCGTTTTAATCATTTCCAAGTGTAGGATTCTGCAGCATTAAGTACACTCCTGTTGTTGAATTAAGCACATTCCATTTGTTGTGCTACCAGTACAACCGTCACTACTGAAAATCTGAAGTGGGTATGGTGCTTTATTTCACAGATTTGTTTACATATTAGGAGTTTAGCCAACGAACCTTTGTTTTGTAGTAAAGGGCGCCCTCTTCAGGCAACATGTCCAATGCTGTTAAAGATACTGAATAGACAAAAACCCTGGAAACTCAGAATCAGCACCAGGAGGCGTTTTGTGGGCTGTTTTATGTCTAATCCTAACCAGTATTTTATTTTTGGACGTCTCCAGTAAAGCGTCTTTTTTTCTATTATCATTTAATCATATAACTTAACTTAGTTAAAAATCCGTTTCCTTTATGTCCTAATTCCTATTTGTCATCAATATATTACTATAAAGTCCCTTCAGGTCTGTTCTTGGAAGATTTAAGGCACAACTACAAGAATGCTTATTATGTGATGCTTCCCTTGACTTGAGATAACACCAGTAGGTAAGAGAGGCTGAATTTCTTGTCATTGCCAATAACTCATATATTCTTGAAAGTATTTCATAATTCGATTCATATTGAAAGAGAAAAACTCTATCCAGATCTAAGATCTTTTGGTTTGCTTGAATAAGGCTTCATTTAACATGTATATTACAGTACAGTCTATGAAAACGATTGTAAAACAATGATCATTTAGTCAGTAATTGCTAAAAATACAATGGAATTAATAAATCTATTCTTTTGGTCCAGACATTGCAATTTAGTTAAATAAAATTCAGTTGTTAGTTTACTAAACGGGTGCTTATTAACTATTATAACCTTAATCAACATAATTCTTACTCTCCCAGATCATCTTATCCTATCATTGTATTAAAAATAATCTTTCCAGGGGCTTCCCTGGTGGTCCAATGGGTAAAGCGCAAGGGGCAACAGTTTGATCCCTGGCCTGGGAAGATCCCACAGACCATGGAGCGGCTGGACCCATGTGCCCAATTACGAGCCAGCGCTCTGGAGCACATGTATCCAGAGCCGGTGCTGTGCAATGCGAGAGGCCACTGCGATGAGAGGCCCACACAGACCAAAGAATAAAGATGGATGAAAAATAAATCACTAAAAAGAGGTGAAAATTTTAAAAAAATTCTTTTGAAGGATTCCTATTCTTACATTATTTGTTGACTTATAAAAATACAGAAGGTTTAATTTATTATTTTCCTTTATTTTCATGGTGTGCTAAAAACACTTCAGTCGTGTCCTACTCTCTGTTACCCTATGGACTGTAACAGGCATGTAATTAGAAGTTAAAAGATGAGTTTCAGATGAAAATGCATATAAATAATAGCCCTAATAAAAATATACAGCTAGTGGAAGTGAACGTGTTAGTTGTTAGATGAGCATGAACAAGCTTCTCTGTCCAAGGGATTCTCTAGGCAAAAATGATTACCAGGGTTCTGACCCAGATTTATACTTCCCTTGACTTTTGAATTCCTATTTGTCATCAATATATTACTATAAAGTCCCTTCAGGTCTGTTCTTGGAAGATTTAAGGCACAACTACAAGAATGCTTATTATGTGATGCTTCCCTTGACTTGAGATAACACCAGTAGGTAAGAGAGGCTGAATTTCTTGTCATTGCCAATAACTCATATATTCTTGAAAGTATTTCATAATTCGATTCATATTGAAAGAGAAAAACTCTATCCAGATCTAAGATCTTTTGGTTTGCTTGAATAAGGCTTCATTTAACATGTATATTACAGTACAGTCTATGAAAACGATTGTAAAACAATGATCATTTAGTCAGTAATTGCTAAAAATACAATGGAATTAATAAATCTATTCTTTTGGTCCAGACATTGCAATTTAGTTAAATAAAATTCAGTTGTTAGTTTACTAAACGGGTGCTTATTAACTATTATAACCTTAATCAACATAATTCTTACTCTCCCAGATCATCTTATCCTATCATTGTATTAAAAATAATCTTTCCAGGGGCTTCCCTGGTGGTCCAATGGGTAAAGCGCAAGGGGCAACAGTTTGATCCCTGGCCTGGGAAGATCCCACAGACCATGGAGCGGCTGGACCCATGTGCCCAATTACGAGCCAGCGCTCTGGAGCACATGTATCCAGAGCCGGTGCTGTGCAATGCGAGAGGCCACTGCGATGAGAGGCCCACACAGACCAAAGAATAAAGATGGATGAAAAATAAATCACTAAAAAGAGGTGAAAATTTTAAAAAAATTCTTTTGAAGGATTCCTATTCTTACATTATTTGTTGACTTATAAAAATACAGAAGGTTTAATTTATTATTTTCCTTTATTTTCATGGTGTGCTAAAAACACTTCAGTCGTGTCCTACTCTCTGTTACCCTATGGACTGTAACAGGCATGTAATTAGAAGTTAAAAGATGAGTTTCAGATGAAAATGCATATAAATAATAGCCCTAATAAAAATATACAGCTAGTGGAAGTGAACGTGTTAGTTGTTAGATGAGCATGAACAAGCTTCTCTGTCCAAGGGATTCTCTAGGCAAGAAAACTGGAATGGGTTGCCATGCCAGAGGGTCTTCCTGACCCAGAGAGCAACTGTCTCTTGCATTGGCAGGCGGGTTCTTTACCACTAGCACCACTTGGGAAACCCTTATCAAAACTGAATTTCATATATATATATATATATGTGTGTATATATATATATATTTGACTGTGCTGGGTCTTAGTTGCAGTATGTGGGATCTAGCTCCCTGACCAGGGCTCGAACCCAGGCCTCCTGCATTGGAAGCCAGGAGTCTTAGCCACTGGACCACCAGAGAAGTCCCAAAACTGAATTTCTAGTCAAGGTTTTATTGGCCCTAAAAATGTTTTAGAGAAAAACGAGCTGTACTTCTTTTAAAAACTGTATCATTTTAATTTGTATGGAAGAATAAAAAATGAACAGCAGAAATTAGAATCCTAGAATTTTAAAACTGGAAGAGATTTTAGAGATCCTCTCGTCTTCTGCTATATACTGAGGGCAACTGTCCTCAGCTGAGTAAACTGGGTTCTAAAATGATCACTTAATTTTCCCCAGATTGTACTATTTTACTCATTGAAGCAAAACAGTTGCAAATGAATGTAAGTAAAAGGTTGATTTTAATCTTAATGCAGTAGTTTCTTTAGTGGTCACGTGGGATGCCTGTGTTTCATCTTTGGGTGGCTGGGAGGCAGTGCTGTGTAGTGGGAAAAAGCTTTCAAGTCAGAGACAGAGCCAAGAGCTGCCACTTGGTGGCAGACTTTGGGCAAATTACTAAGTATCTAAATGGGAAAAATAATACATACCCTATAGGCCTGTCATAGGGCTTAAAATGGGCTTCCCAGGTGGCTCAGTGGTAAGGAATATGACTGCAAATGCAGTAGCCGAGGAGATGCGGCTTCAGTCCCGGGATGGGGAAGATCCCCTGGAGAAGGGAGTAGCAACCGCCTCCAGTAATCTTGCCTTGATCATCTCATGGGCAGAGAAGCCTCACAGACTACAGTCCACGGGTCGTAAAGAATCAGACACGACTGAGCGACTAACACGCTCACGTTCATTGGCTGTATAGTTGTTAGATGAGCATGAACAAGCTTCTCTGTCCAAGGGATTCTCTAGGCAAGAAAACTGGAATGGGTTGCCATGCCAGAGGGTCTTCCTGACCCAGAGAGCAACTGTCTCTTGCATTGGCAGGCGGGTTCTTTACCACTAGCACCACTTGGGAAACCCTTATCAAAACTGAATTTCATATATATATATATATATATGTGTGTATATATATATATATTTGACTGTGCTGGGTCTTAGTTGCAGTATGTGGGATCTAGCTCCCTGACCAGGGCTCGAACCCAGGCCTCCTGCATTGGAAGCCAGGAGTCTTAGCCACTGGACCACCAGAGAAGTCCCAAAACTGAATTTCTAGTCAAGGTTTTATTGGCCCTAAAAATGTTTTAGAGAAAAACGAGCTGTACTTCTTTTAAAAACTGTATCATTTTAATTTGTATGGAAGAATAAAAAATGAACAGCAGAAATTAGAATCCTAGAATTTTAAAACTGGAAGAGATTTTAGAGATCCTCTCGTCTTCTGCTATATACTGAGGGCAACTGTCCTCAGCTGAGTAAACTGGGTTCTAAAATGATCACTTAATTTTCCCCAGATTGTACTATTTTACTCATTGAAGCAAAACAGTTGCAAATGAATGTAAGTAAAAGGTTGATTTTAATCTTAATGCAGTAGTTTCTTTAGTGGTCACGTGGGATGCCTGTGTTTCATCTTTGGGTGGCTGGGAGGCAGTGCTGTGTAGTGGGAAAAAGCTTTCAAGTCAGAGACAGAGCCAAGAGCTGCCACTTGGTGGCAGACTTTGGGCAAATTACTAAGTATCTAAATGGGAAAAATAATACATACCCTATAGGCCTGTCATAGGGCTTAAAATGGGCTTCCCAGGTGGCTCAGTGGTAAGGAATATGACTGCAAATGCAGTAGCCGAGGAGATGCGGCTTCAGTCCCGGGATGGGGAAGATCCCCTGGAGAAGGGAGTAGCAACCGCCTCCAGTAATCTTGCCTTGATCATCTCATGGGCAGAGAAGCCTCACAGACTACAGTCCACGGGTCGTAAAGAATCAGACACGACTGAGCGACTAACACGCTCACTTTCATTGGCTGTATACTTTTATTAGTGCTATTATTTAATGTTTATATGCATGTTCATCTGAAACTCATGTTTTAATATGTAGTTACATGCCTTAATTTTCTACATTTTTCTACATTCCATAGAAGAGCCTCTTGTATCATAATTAATTCATTGGTGCCTCTGTTTCCTCATTTGTATTAGGAGGAAAAGGTTGGACAAAATGGTTTTAAAATTTTTCATAGCCCTAAGTTTCCACGTGTTCATCAGGAGGTTTTTTTTGAAGCCCTAAATCCCAGCTTCTCAGTAAAAGCCTTCCTATTTAAATAGAGCAAGCACATGAATGTAAAAGTCAACAGGAAGAATTCCTATAGTAGCCATTAAAGCTCATCCAGAATAAGAGATAGTGCATTGTCTCATGGAAACAGTCTATGAGTCAACAGAAAGAAGAAATATAAAATACGGTAGAAAAAACTATGGGCTTCCCAGGTGGCGCTAGTGGTAAAGAAACTGTTTGTCAATGCAACAGACACAGGAGATGAGAGTTTGATCCCTGGGTAGAGAGGATCCCCTGGAGAAGGCAAGCCACTCCAATACTCTTGCCTGGAGAATCCTGCAAAAATTATTAAAAAATATAATGTCAATGGAGCCAGGGCTATATGGTCACCATGGGAAAACAGAATGTACTTTCTCACTGCCAAAGAAGCATCTTTCTGGAGAATAAGTGTCCTTTTTTTAAAAAAGTATTGTTTTTAATTGAAGGATAATTGCTTTACAATATTGTATTGGTTTCTGTATTGAATCAGCCATAGGTGTAGGTATGTCTCCTCCCTCTTGAACCTCCCTCCCTGGAGAATAAGATTTCAATATGTAGAAGGCTCTTTAAAAACTTCGTACCCTCTAATCTACTAATTCTATTTTGGAAATATACCCTAAGAAAATAAACTTAAAGGAAACAAAATCAGATGTAGAAGTACAAATACAGCTGCTTCATTTATAGTACAAAATAAAAAAATAGAAAGGGAAGAGCGTTTATTCCTACAAAAAGAAGAAAAATTGATTCATATACATTTATGTTGCATGTATACGCGTGTGTATAAATACACATAATACACACAAGTTTTCATGGTTTCTCAGCAGAAACAGTTTACGCAGTCAGTGTAAGTACTTGGAATTTTTTGAAAATAACCTTAAGGTGAAAAAGAGAAGAACAAGATAGTAGTTATGTTCTGATTGCAGCTGTAAGCATTCATGAGATGATTGTTTGTTCAGCTGAGTTTACATCTCCTGTCCTCTTGTTCCTCTGTGCTGCAGATGCTTCTTGTTGAAAGTACTTGGGAATGAGACGGGCAGGGGATGGTGGAGGGGGAACTTGGGAAGAATCTCTAGAACTGAAGAGGCTGCTTTGAGGAGTGAGATTGAATCAAGTATTCTTAGAAGGACGATGGCTGAGGTTACAGATCATGAATTAGCTCCAGTCTAAATAGTAATTTTTTTTTTCCTGGCACTAATACAATGTCGGAATGTTGGAGGAAAAAAAAAATGGGGATTGAGTCAGAGAACAAAAAAAAACCATCTGTGTAGAGGTGGAAAAATGACAAAGGAACAAGTGAGTCGAAGGATGGTTAATTGATCTATTCGGTTCAATGTAATGGAAGTAAACCATTCACTTAATGAATAGCCCATAGATCAAAGGCAAGTTTAGAGAATCAAGCTTAAAACAACAGAGAGCACCACGGGAGATGAGACAGTCAACACATGAATGAAGGGCCAGGATCCCCTGCTGGAATGGGTGCCACTGTTGCCAAGGGGCCGCTGTCCCAGTGAGGCTCCTCCCCTGCCTTTGCACCTGCCATGCATGGACTTTGAGGCCATGAAAACATACTAAACTATCCATTTGTCCCTAGTGGTTCAGAGTTGAGGCCTCAGGCAGGATCATTCAATTGGCTAACCCTTGGTCATGTGTCCAATCTTTACTTCCAGGAAGAAGAGAAACATACCTGGCTCCTTCTCTCAGCCTTCTTGCTGGGCATAAGCTTTACCTCCCAGCAGACTCTCACCTTGGGGATTCCTCCCAATTAGGAAGGAGGTTTAGACACTGAAGGGAAAACACACAACAGACAACAGACTCTGTTCTTCATTGTACTAAGAGGGGTTGAGTGTTGGACCTTTGGTTCTGGGATTACCGGAGAAGTTGTGGGAAGAGATGGTAATTGAAAATCTGGAGGAAAAGAGAGGGAAAATGAGATTGGAGGTTTTGATGCATCTTTGTATGTTGAGAATGAGAATGCTGGAGAGATCAGAGAATATCCGAGAATAGAACATGAGAGTTTAAGATTTCAAAGGTAGAGCACAGGAGATTTCTGGGCAGCATACAGTAGTAGTTATGCACCAGAGACAACCAGGAGAAAATCTGGAATAAGAGATCCAAGACCTACCCTAGCTCACAGCAGAGAACCTAGCACTTAATAAATAAATGTTGAACGAGTTCTTTCCCTCAGTAGTATATTTTTGATTTATAAAAAAGGAGAAAGTTATCCTTAATGTTGTCCTGATAATAAGTCAATCTGACTTTCTGTATGACTTTGAGGTATGACATAACAGAGCCATCATGACTAAAAGTAATCTAGACTTATTAGAAGTTTGCTTTAACTGGGTCTTCATATTGACTTATTTATATAGATAAAGCTTGACAATTTTAGTGTATCTGTTTGCTTTTAAAAGAAATTATTTGACTGTGCTGGATCTTTAGTTGTGGCATTCAGGATCTAGTTTCTGACCAGGGATTGAACTCCAGGCCCCTGCGTTGGGAGCTCAGAGTCTTAACCACTGGACCACGGGATAGTCCCTGCTATTAGATTTAAAGAGTAAATTAGAGGGTATTGTGCTGTGCCAAGTTGCTTCAGTCATGTCTGACTCTTTGTGACCCCATGGACTATAGCCCACTAGGCTCCTCTGTCCATGGGAGTCTCCAGGCAAGAATACTGGAGTGGGTTGCCATTCTCTTCTTCAGGGAATCTTCCCAACCCAGGGATCAAATCCAGGTCTCCTGCGTTGCAGGCAGATTCTTTACCATCTGAGTCACCAGGGAAGCTAGAGTTAAAAGTTATTGCTGATTAATGTGCTCCATAGATAAAAAGATGGAAAGTCTGACATCTTCAACATCTACTTCCAGAGTTGCCCTGACTGTTGAAGTCCAGTCAGCAGAAGGGAAAGTGAGAGAAGGAAGAGTTTTATGGATCAAGCCAGGAAGTCCCAGACATAAATTTGCCTATTTGCTGTTAGATTCATTCTCTGCTGACTCCCTGATCTGCTCTGTATCACAGGGGCCTACATTTCTCAGGCTCCTTTGTCAGCTGGTTTTTTGCTAAGCTCAACAAAAGGGAGACAAGAAAAGGTTTGGACAAGGAGGAGAGAAGCCAGAGCATTTCTTTCTGCGTCTGAGTATTCCTTCCTTTCTTCTTCCTTTTTATCTCCTCTTTCCTTACCTCCCTCTCTCTATCAGTCTCTCTCTGTCCCTGGTGGAGTGGAGTCTTCAATGGCAAATCTGGAATAAGAGATCCAAGACCTACCCTAGCTCACAGCAGAGAACCTAGCACTTAATAAATAAATGTTGAACGAGTTCTTTCCCTCAGTAGTATATTTTTGATTTATAAAAAAGGAGAAAGTTATCCTTAATGTTGTCCTGATAATAAGTCAATCTGACTTTCTGTATGACTTTGAGGTATGACATAACAGAGCCATCATGACTAAAAGTAATCTAGACTTATTAGAAGTTTGCTTTAACTGGGTCTTCATATTGACTTATTTATATAGATAAAGCTTGACAATTTTAGTGTATCTGTTTGCTTTTAAAAGAAATTATTTGACTGTGCTGGATCTTTAGTTGTGGCATTCAGGATCTAGTTTCTGACCAGGGATTGAACTCCAGGCCCCTGCGTTGGGAGCTCAGAGTCTTAACCACTGGACCACGGGATAGTCCCTGCTATTAGATTTAAAGAGTAAATTAGAGGGTATTGTGCTGTGCCAAGTTGCTTCAGTCATGTCTGACTCTTTGTGACCCCATGGACTATAGCCCACTAGGCTCCTCTGTCCATGGGAGTCTCCAGGCAAGAATACTGGAGTGGGTTGCCATTCTCTTCTTCAGGGAATCTTCCCAACCCAGGGATCAAATCCAGGTCTCCTGCGTTGCAGGCAGATTCTTTACCATCTGAGTCACCAGGGAAGCTAGAGTTAAAAGTTATTGCTGATTAATGTGCTCCATAGATAAAAAGATGGAAAGTCTGACATCTTCAACATCTACTTCCAGAGTTGCCCTGACTGTTGAAGTCCAGTCAGCAGAAGGGAAAGTGAGAGAAGGAAGAGTTTTATGGATCAAGCCAGGAAGTCCCAGACATAAATTTGCCTATTTGCTGTTAGATTCATTCTCTGCTGACTCCCTGATCTGCTCTGTATCACAGGGGCCTACATTTCTCAGGCTCCTTTGTCAGCTGGTTTTTTGCTAAGCTCAACAAAAGGGAGACAAGAAAAGGTTTGGACAAGGAGGAGAGAAGCCAGAGCATTTCTTTCTGCGTCTGAGTATTCCTTCCTTTCTTCTTCCTTTTTATCTCCTCTTTCCTTACCTCCCTCTCTCTATCAGTCTCTCTCTGTCCCTGGTGGAGTGGAGTCTTCAATGGCAGTTGTGTCTCTTCCTCTTGTCCATTAGCCCCTCTCCTTTGGGCATCTTGCACTGCTAAGTTCTAGCTTCAGTGCTCTGATACCATCTCTTCCTATTGACATCCTTGTTCTGGGGGTCATGTTGACTTCCTATATCTAATTTTTGGGTAGTCTCACTAGCCCCTGCTTAGCTTCTCAAGTTCTTTTATAAATTCACGGTATTAAATTCTCATTGTTTGAAAGATCTAACAACAAAAAGACCTTTTTTGTTATTGTTGTTCTCCTGATAGGATTCTGGCTGATGCAATATTCACAGTGAAAACTAAATGTGTGGAATTCACTTCAGCTGAATTTTAAAGTCCTCTGATTCAGAGCTTCCTGTTACCTAAGAACACTTCTATGCAAATGTGTAGTTATGACCTGAAGCAAAGAGTGCCTAGCCATCCGTCTGATGCTTTCTCTTTCCTCCTAGACACTCAATTAGACTCCATTTCCCAGCCATGTAACAGATTTGCCAACAGGCAAATGGAATGTAGGTAAATTTTATGCCTGGGACTTCCGCCCAATTCATAAAACTCTTCTCTCTTTCCTTCTGCTGACTGGACTTCAGAGCAACTCTGGAAGTAGATGTTGAAGATGTCAGACCTTCCATCTGCCTGGGTCCTTGCCTGTCTGTGGAGCAAATCCTTCTCACATAAGTTATTGCTGATTAATGTGCTCCATAGATAAAAAGATGGAAAGTCTGACATCTTCAACATCTACTTCCAGAGTTGCCCTGACTGTTGAAGTCCAGTCAGCAGAAGGGAAAGTGAGAGAAGGAAGAGTTTTATGGATCAAGCCAGGAAGTCCCAGACATAAATTTGCCTATTTGCTGTTAGATTCATTCTCTGCTGACTCCCTGATCTGCTCTGTATCACAGGGGCCTACATTTCTCAGGCTCCTTTGTCAGCTGGTTTTTTGCTAAGCTCAACAAAAGGGAGACAAGAAAAGGTTTGGACAAGGAGGAGAGAAGCCAGAGCATTTCTTTCTGCGTCTGAGTATTCCTTCCTTTCTTCTTCCTTTTTATCTCCTCTTTCCTTACCTCCCTCTCTCTATCAGTCTCTCTCTGTCCCTGGTGGAGTGGAGTCTTCAATGGCAGTTGTGTCTCTTCCTCTTGTCCATTAGCCCCTCTCCTTTGGGCATCTTGCACTGCTAAGTTCTAGCTTCAGTGCTCTGATACCATCTCTTCCTATTGACATCCTTGTTCTGGGGGTCATGTTGACTTCCTATATCTAATTTTTGGGTAGTCTCACTAGCCCCTGCTTAGCTTCTCAAGTTCTTTTATAAATTCACGGTATTAAATTCTCATTGTTTGAAAGATCTAACAACAAAAAGACCTTTTTTGTTATTGTTGTTCTCCTGATAGGATTCTGGCTGATGCAATATTCACAGTGAAAACTAAATGTGTGGAATTCACTTCAGCTGAATTTTAAAGTCCTCTGATTCAGAGCTTCCTGTTACCTAAGAACACTTCTATGCAAATGTGTAGTTATGACCTGAAGCAAAGAGTGCCTAGCCATCCGTCTGATGCTTTCTCTTTCCTCCTAGACACTCAATTAGACTCCATTTCCCAGCCATGTAACAGATTTGCCAACAGGCAAATGGAATGTAGGTAAATTTTATGCCTGGGACTTCCCGGCCCAATTCATAAAACTCTTCTCTCTCTTTCCCTTCTGCTGACTGGACTTCAGAGCAACTCTGGAAGTAGATGTTGAAGATGTCAGACCTTCCATCTGCCTGGGTCCTTGCCTGTCTGTGGAGCAAATCCTTCTCACATTAACCAATAGGACTTGAGATGAGGGAGAGACAAACCTCCAGTATGGCTATTCACTGAGATTTGGGAATTGGTATGTTATGGCACTGGCAGATCCCCTGGAGAAGGGATAGACTGCTCACTCCAGTAATCTTTCCTTTTTTGACCACTTCTATTGATCTTTCATTTATTTATCTTCGTTCTTTGGCCTGTGTGGGCCTCCCATCGCAGTGGCCTTTCTCATCTCAGAGCACCGACTCTGGGTTCATGCGCTCCAGAGCTCCAGCTTGGTAGTTGGACACATGGGTCCAGCCGCTCCGTGGCACGTGGGATCTTCCCAGGCCAGGGACCAAACCAGCGCCCTTTGCACTGCAAGGCAGTGTCCTTACCCACTGGTCCATGAGGGAAGCCCCCTCACTCCAGTATTCTTAGACTTTTCTGGTGGCTCAGATGGTAAAGAATCTACCTGCAAGGCAGGAGATCTGGGTTCAATCCCTGGGTTCGGAAGATCTCCTAGAGAAGTGAGTGGCAATCCACTCCACTATTCTTGCCTGGAAAATCCCCATGGACAAAGGAGCCTGGCAGCCTAGTCCATGGGGTCACAATGAGTTGGACATGACTGAGAGACTAAGCACAGAATAGCACAAACACCACAGCACTGAATGTTACCTTAACTAATATGACTTGTGAAAAATGTTTATTGAGAAGCTTAATGGCTATGAAGGCAGATGAGCCCCCACACTGCCACTAACTAGCTGTCTTTGAATGAGTCATTAAATCTCTCTAAGCCTCAGTTTCTTCTGCTGTAAAATAGAAATAACAGTACTGTTTCCATGGTTACATGGTAAGGAATTACTGTACATGGTATCTATATGTGTAATTCCATATATAATTACCATTATATTATGTTACATATAATTGGTGAGAATAAAGTTGGTTTCCCAGATGTACATTGCCAACAGGCAAATGGAATGTAGGTAAATTTTATGCCTGGGACTTCCCGGCCCAATTCATAAAACTCTTCTCTCTCTTTCCCTTCTGCTGACTGGACTTCAGAGCAACTCTGGAAGTAGATGTTGAAGATGTCAGACCTTCCATCTGCCTGGGTCCTTGCCTGTCTGTGGAGCAAATCCTTCTCACATTAACCAATAGGACTTGAGATGAGGGAGAGACAAACCTCCAGTATGGCTATTCACTGAGATTTGGGAATTGGTATGTTATGGCACTGGCAGATCCCCTGGAGAAGGGATAGACTGCTCACTCCAGTAATCTTTCCTTTTGACCACTTCTATTGATCTTTCATTTATTTATCTTCGTTCTTTGGCCTGTGTGGGCCTCCCATCGCAGTGGCCTTTCTCATCTCAGAGCACCGACTCTGGGTTCATGCGCTCCAGAGCTCCAGCTTGGTAGTTGGACACATGGGTCCAGCCGCTCCGTGGCACGTGGGATCTTCCCAGGCCAGGGACCAAACCAGCGCCCTTTGCACTGCAAGGCAGTGTCCTTACCCACTGGTCCATGAGGGAAGCCCCCTCACTCCAGTATTCTTAGACTTTTCTGGTGGCTCAGATGGTAAAGAATCTACCTGCAAGGCAGGAGATCTGGGTTCAATCCCTGGGTTCGGAAGATCTCCTAGAGAAGTGAGTGGCAATCCACTCCACTATTCTTGCCTGGAAAATCCCCATGGACAAAGGAGCCTGGCAGCCTAGTCCATGGGGTCACAATGAGTTGGACATGACTGAGAGACTAAGCACAGAATAGCACAAACACCACAGCACTGAATGTTACCTTAACTAATATGACTTGTGAAAAATGTTTATTGAGAAGCTTAATGGCTATGAAGGCAGATGAGCCCCCACACTGCCACTAACTAGCTGTCTTTGAATGAGTCATTAAATCTCTCTAAGCCTCAGTTTCTTCTGCTGTAAAATAGAAATAACAGTACTGTTTCCATGGTTACATGGTAAGGAATTACTGTACATGGTATCTATATGTGTAATTCCATATATAATTACCATTATATTATGTTACATATAATTGGTGAGAATAGTTAATTTTTGTTATTAGTCAACTAGAAAGCAAATCTTAAAAATAGCTTCCCATGCTCTGTGTGTACCTCATATAATGTTAAGATACATCAATATAAATTAAATAAAGTACCATTGTTAGATAATGGAACTTCATTATGGAGTCAGTCACATGGCCATGGAACTTTCTTCCCCGTGTTTTCATTAGTTTTTTCCATTGCAGTTGCTGGAAAATAGCGTGGCTGATTCTTTCTTTCTAGTGAAACTTTAATGTGCAATTGAAAGGATAAACAGGAGCAGGACTTTATAAACCACAGCCTTACCGGACTTCCCCAGTAGGACTAATAACCCCTTCCTATGAACCTTCATTACGTATTTGACTCTGACATTCACGTGCTGCCCAGCTTGACTCTCTGCATCAGCATACAGCAAATAAATCAAAGTTCAGTGAAGGGAGGACCAAGAGTGGGTGGTGAAGCACTCTTAGGCCACAGGAGTAGGGGCCACTACCAGTCTTGGGCCTAAGGGCTGGCCCTTTAGGAAGGAATGGCTCCTGGAATCTGGCTCCACCTGCGACTCTGGGAGACGGCTGCTCTTCAGTGGCTGTGGCTGTAGGATATGCACCTGTGCTCAAGCCTCAGCCAGTAACAAGCTTTACCTTTCTCTTCTCCTTCACTTCCACTGGCTGAGCCCAAACTGAAGCTGGACCACAAGGGAGCTTAGTCACCTCTGTGCGTAAAAGTCAGCCTCCCAGGGCTCTGGGCCATGTAGAAAAAGGTACATGTAGATCCAGAGGAAAGAGGAGAATATCCAGTATGCTGACCCTGTGGGTAGAAGAACTGTGAGCTTCTTACCATTAGTAGATTCTTTGTTATGTTGCTTTCTTATCCTCCATGCTTAGTAAAGGACACTTAATGGTTATTGGAAGAACAAATGAACATGGGAAACAAAGATGCTTGCACTTAAAATGAGGAAATTTAAATATTTAAGTTATGTTCCCAAGGGCTTCCCAGGTGCCTCTGTGGTAAAGAATCTGCCCATCAATGCAGGAGATGCTGGAGACGTAGGTTTGATCCCTGGTTTGAGAAGATCTCCTGGAAGAGGAAATGGCAACCTGCTTCAGTATTCTTGCCTTGAAAATCCCATGAACTTTGAAGAGCCTGGTGAGCTACAGTCCATGGGGTCACTGAGTCAGACATGACCAAGTGAGTGAGCACAAGCACAATGTTCTCATATCCTTAATTTACCCCAGGGGTTAAGAGTCTGTCTCTGGAAATGAGAGCTCTAAGGGAACTGAGGCAATCATTGCTTCCTGATGGATGCAATCATGGCATCCAGTCTTTGTTGTGCAAGGACAATTGACCTTCTCCCCAAGGTCACTCCTGGCCTGTGGTCACGGTGTTCTCTAGTGTAGGTCAGTCTTTAAGGCTGTCGTGCTGTTTCTGAAGCCTTTCACAAAGTCAAAGGACTTCTATCAATGCCCAGTGGCTCGTGACTTCATCCTAGATTTCCCTGACCTTTTCCTTGCGGGCTCCTGTCTTACTAAAATCTGCATGTTAACATTAGGCTGATATTCTTCCTTTTAACTTCAGGTCCGTCACTGTCAATTGCTCATTTTGCCAGCCAGTGGTTAAAAACTATTAGCCAGTAATCGCAACAGAGAAGGATCATCAGAGGAGGGATACTTATTTCAAAACATCTCAATTCAGTTCAGGGCAGCAACTCTCACTAGTTGCTGTAGGAATGGACTGTACGGTCTTATATTTTCCTTCACGATATAATGTTCCATATGATGCTTTTTTTCTTTCTAAATTGTATTTAGCTGTTCATTTTTGACTGTGCTGGGTCTTTGTTGCTGCGAGTGGGCTTTCTCTAGTTGTGGAGAGCAGGGGCTACTCTCCAGTGGCAGTGTGTGGGCTTCTTGTTGTGGTGGCCTCTCTTGTTGCAGAGCATGGACTCTGAGAGCTTTGGTAGTTGTGGTGTGTGGGCTTAGTTGCCCCAAGGCATGTGTGATCTTCCCGTACCAGGGAGCAAAACTCACGTCCTCTGCATTGACAGGTGGATTCTTAACCACTGGACTATCAGGGAAGTCCTTAGGATACTTTTTCCATTTTTGGTTCAGAAAAATATTGTGGAGACATAGTGTTCAATAAATCAGCACTCTTCCAGGGCTACAGTAAATAGGATATCTGTGCATGCATCCTTAGTCACTTAATCCTGCTGAACTCTTTGCAGCCCTATAGACGGAGGCTTGCCAGGTTCCTCTGTCCATGGGATTTTTCACCAAGAATACTGGAGTAGGTTGCTATTTCCTCCCATGAACTTTGAAGAGCCTGGTGAGCTACAGTCATTGTCTTCCCCTGATATCCTTAATTTACCCCAGGGGTTAAGAGTCTGTCTCTGGAAATGAGAGCTCTAAGGGAACTGAGGCAATCATTGCTTCCTGATGGATGCAATCATGGCATCCAGTCTTTGTTGTGCAAGGACAATTGACCTTCTCCCCAAGGTCACTCCTGGCCTGTGGTCACGGTGTTCTCTAGTGTAGGTCAGTCTTTAAGGCTGTCGTGCTGTTTCTGAAGCCTTTCACAAAGTCAAAGGACTTCTATCAATGCCCAGTGGCTCGTGACTTCATCCTAGATTTCCCTGACCTTTTCCTTGCGGGCTCCTGTCTTACTAAAATCTGCATGTTAACATTAGGCTGATATTCTTCCTTTTAACTTCAGGTCCGTCACTGTCAATTGCTCATTTTGCCAGCCAGTGGTTAAAAACTATTAGCCAGTAATCGCAACAGAGAAGGATCATCAGAGGAGGGATACTTATTTCAAAACATCTCAATTCAGTTCAGGGCAGCAACTCTCACTAGTTGCTGTAGGAATGGACTGTACGGTCTTATATTTTCCTTCACGATATAATGTTCCATATGATGCTTTTTTTCTTTCTAAATTGTATTTAGCTGTTCATTTTTGACTGTGCTGGGTCTTTGTTGCTGCGAGTGGGCTTTCTCTAGTTGTGGAGAGCAGGGCTACTCTCCAGTGGCAGTGTGTGGGCTTCTTGTTGTGGTGGCCTCTCTTGTTGCAGAGCATGGACTCTGAGAGCTTTGGTAGTTGTGGTGTGTGGGCTTAGTTGCCCCAAGGCATGTGTGATCTTCCCGTACCAGGGAGCAAAACTCACGTCCTCTGCATTGACAGGTGGATTCTTAACCACTGGACTATCAGGGAAGTCCTTAGGATACTTTTTCCATTTTTGGTTCAGAAAAATATTGTGGAGACATAGTGTTCAATAAATCAGCACTCTTCCAGGGCTACAGTAAATAGGATATCTGTGCATGCATCCTTAGTCACTTAATCCTGCTGAACTCTTTGCAGCCCTATAGACGGAGGCTTGCCAGGTTCCTCTGTCCATGGGATTTTTTCACCAAGAATACTGGAGTAGGTTGCTATTTCCTCCTCCAGGGGATCTTCCTGACCAAGGGGTTGAACCTGGGTATTCTACATTGCAGGTGGATTCTTTACTGTGGAGCCACTCGGGAAGCCAAAATAGTACATACATTTGCTGGCAAGAGAAATTATTAAAGAAAGGTACAGAAACTTAAAAATACTAGGCATGGTTTTATTATGAAACATCACAGAAATGAGGTTTCCATATAGTTTAACTGAATTTACTTTGGGGCATGTCTTTAGTCTGAGGATTAAGGATGTGTCTAAAAGGGAAGCATACAGTAGGTATACGGAAAATCTGTTTTCTGTCATTTTTCTGGTTGGCTTCATTGCTTTGTTTGCTCTGAAGTCTGTTAGAAGGAAAATGTTTGAAACAGAAATTTGGTCAGAAGAGTGTTACTTTATTACCTCCAGGTATGTGCAGCTTTAGTATTCACATAAATAGAGTTTTCAAAGCTTTCATTCTTAACAGCCATCACTAATTATTAAGTTCATTCATATTTTGTGTATTGAGCATGTCAATGGAGGTCTTAGGTCAAGCTTCTTTTTGGTCATGACTTAGTCATGTGAATTTTAGCCAAGCTTTCCTTTAATGTTTGTTATAGGAAAGATTTTCATAGGGAGACAAGGCGTTTTCCCTTCATTTCATGATGGCTGAATTAGGAGGCTGAGGACATAAAGTAGTATGTCCTTGTCATCTTAAACATACCTAGTCATTATCTATTTTTTGTTCATGAAATCACTTTATTGGGCCCAATCTTTGATCCTTTCTGTTTAGGCCCTATGCTTGACTCTCCAGGGATTTAACAAGAAATGAGGCATGTATGGTCCTTGTCCCCCAAAATGTTTCTCTAGTTGGACAGTTGATTAATGATTAATTTAATAATTAGATTGAAATGTGAGAGCTATCACAAGCTATATTTGATTAAGCACCATTTGAGAGGAAGACTGAATACACATTCAGAGTTCCGAAAAAAAGAGAGCTGATTAAAGACAATTCAGAGAAGCTTCTCAAAAGGAAAAGGAGATGAGATTGGGAGAATTTGAAATAACAAGAGTTGGTGGAGGAAAGGATGGGAGCAAGGTTTCCAGAAATTTTTTATTTACCCTCTTGAGCTTGAATTCTCTGTCAAGTGTGAAATCAGTAAATGTGTTAACCTGGAGGAAATGGTTTAATTCTAGCAGCCCAGTGGCAGGTCTCTGGCTCTTGTGGGTCAGACAGCTGTGTGCACCAGTGACCACGTCCGTAATCTTTCCTTGATAAGATGCCCAGATTGTGATGGATGCAAAAAAAAAAAAAAAAAAAAAAACCCGAAAAACAACTACATAAATGACTTCAGTTTAGAAAGGACGTTAAGGGAATTCCCTGGCGGTCCAGTGGTTAGGACTAGGTGCAATCATTGCTAAGGGATTGTTTTGCTTCAAAACTAAAAAACAGAAATATAATACAAAAGAAGATAAGAAAATCAATATTGGCAAATGATTCTATCAGTAGTTATCCAGTTACCGTGAGTGGGTTATAAAAATATATTATAATAGGCTACAATAGGTGTAACCAAAGACACTGACAACCAATGAGAAAGCAAGTGTATTGAAAATATACCCCTACATCTAAGAATTAGACAAGGCTCTAAGAAGACTCAAAGTTCTTGCTCTCTCTCCTCATTTTCACTGGTCCTTGAGTTTGCCTGGGGTTTCCGGCACTATGGACATTTTGGTCAGGATAGTTCTTCGATGTCTGTTGTGCACTGCTGAATGCTTAGCTGCATCTCTGCCCTCCACCTGCTGGATGTCAGCAGCATCCTACCCCAATTGCCTAACGAATCAGCCTTGTCATCTTAAACATACCTAGTCATTATCTATTTTTTGTTCATGAAATCACTTTATTGGGCCCAATCTTTGATCCTTTCTGTTTAGGCCCTATGCTTGACTCTCCAGGGATTTAACAAGAAATGAGGCATGTATGGTCCTTGTCCCCCAAAATGTTTCTCTAGTTGGACAGTTGATTAATGATTAATTTAATAATTAGATTGAAATGTGAGAGCTATCACAAGCTATATTTGATTAAGCACCATTTGAGAGGAAGACTGAATACACATTCAGAGTTCCGAAAAAAAGAGAGCTGATTAAAGACAATTCAGAGAAGCTTCTCAAAAGGAAAAGGAGATGAGATTGGGAGAATTTGAAATAACAAGAGTTGGTGGAGGAAAGGATGGGAGCAAGGTTTCCAGAAATTTTTTATTTACCCTCTTGAGCTTGAATTCTCTGTCAAGTGTGAAATCAGTAAATGTGTTAACCTGGAGGAAATGGTTTAATTCTAGCAGCCCAGTGGCAGGTCTCTGGCTCTTGTGGGTCAGACAGCTGTGTGCACCAGTGACCACGTCCGTAATCTTTCCTTGATAAGATGCCCAGATTGTGATGGATGCAAAAAAAAAAAAAAAAAAAAAAAACCCGAAAAACAACTACATAAATGACTTCAGTTTAGAAAGGACGTTAAGGGAATTCCCTGGCGGTCCAGTGGTTAGGACTAGGTGCAATCATTGCTAAGGGATTGTTTTGCTTCAAAACTAAAAAACAGAAATATAATACAAAAGAAGATAAGAAAATCAATATTGGCAAATGATTCTATCAGTAGTTATCCAGTTACCGTGAGTGGGTTATAAAAATATATTATAATAGGCTACAATAGGTGTAACCAAAGACACTGACAACCAATGAGAAAGCAAGTGTATTGAAAATATACCCCTACATCTAAGAATTAGACAAGGCTCTAAGAAGACTCAAAGTTCTTGCTCTCTCTCCTCATTTTCACTGGTCCTTGAGTTTGCCTGGGGTTTCCGGCACTATGGACATTTTGGTCAGGATAGTTCTTCGATGTCTGTTGTGCACTGCTGAATGCTTAGCTGCATCTCTGCCCTCCACCTGCTGGATGTCAGCAGCATCCTACCCCAATTGCCAACTGTGACCACCAAGAATGTCAGCACCAAAACTCACTCCCATTGAGAACCATCAGGCCTTCTCTGGTGACTCAGTGTTAAAGAATCCGCTTGCAGTTCAGGAGACGCAGGGGACACAGGCTGGATTCCTGGGTCAGGAAGATCCCCTGGAGGAGGCCAACCTACTCCAGGATTCTTGCCTGTAGAATCCCATGGACAGAGGACCTTGGTGGGTTACAATCCAAGGGATCGCAAAGACTCAGATATGACTGAAGTGACTGAGCATGCGCACACACATGTGAGCTATTGGCTTAGTTCTCGTCAAGTGGTTGATTTTTTTTTTTTTTAAGTAAGTCTTGAATAGGTCTAATAAAGGACCACATATATGGGAGCAGACTGCGGTTAGCACAGAGATGGGGGAAAAAGACATTCAAAAAAATTTGCGCGAGGAAGTATACTTTTGAAAAATATTTATTTATTTTCATTTATTTGGTGGAGCCAGGTCTTAGTTGAGGCCTGTAGGATCTTTTGATCTTTATTGTGGCATGTGGGACCATTAGTTGTGGCAGGTTCCCAGGATCTAGTTCCCCAACTAGGGATCGAACATGGGACCCTGCATTGGATGCACAGTCTTAGCTACTGGACCACGTGGGAAGTTCCAGTACATTTTCATTTATTCCCTATAGTCTTAATTACTTGTGGTA
The DNA here is from genome assembly GCA_022376925.1 of Tragulus kanchil. Lineage (NCBI taxonomy): Eukaryota > Metazoa > Chordata > Mammalia > Artiodactyla > Tragulidae > Tragulus > Tragulus kanchil. Next base: position 120,473,112 of record JAIOJX010000025.1, on the reverse strand, counting down.
GAAAGCATACAAGATAATATTTCTGGAAAAGCTATAAGATGTCATGAACTCTCCAAGCCAAGGCTTGGATATTCTTGGCAGCTGACCTCTGCTGGCTGAGTGCAGGACCTCTCTGAGCGCAGTCCAGTGGAGATATTCACACTTTCATCTGGTGAGAACTCCGTGACTGATCAAGCTCAGGGCAGAGTCTTGGGTGAAGCTAGTGGAGGCAGATGGCCCTTCCCCAGGGTGTAGAATGTCAGAGTGGACATGCTAGGCACAGGGAGCATGCTCATTTGAGCAGGTCCCACAGAAACGACCTTCCCTGCCAGCAGAGAGCAAGCTAAACTGCTCAGCTGTTGCAAGACAGTGCTCTACAGGCAGATGGAACCAATGCTGGGATCCGTTCACATCACTATGCAGAATTAGCTCATCAATACAGGCAGTGTTCTCTTTTCAATCGCTAGGGCTGTAGGCATGGGTATCCTTTTAAGAATTGCATTATCTTTTATGTATGAAAGGAGAGGATATTTTTATCTGAACATCTGGTATCAGAATTTCTTTTAAAAGAGAGCTGACTTTATTGGAAAAAAAATATTTGGCGAATACTTGGTTTGGAAGAAGAGATATGTAAATTACACTTCTGTGAGAAAGGTCATTATGGTTACAAATGGTGGGAAACAGCAATAATTCTGCTTTGCCTTTCAGGGTGTGCAGGGAAAGAGGAAAAGACAAGAGAAAGGATGAGGAATAAATAAGATGGCAAAAGACTATGTAAATCTCCATTCGCCCTGGGACCCTCAGAATACCGTAGCAAAATCTTCTTTATCAGTTTGGGGCATGTTAGGCTGCAAGTAATAGAATACCAGATACTTGGTGGCTAACATAAATGGGAATTTATCTAAAACCAGAGATTTGTAGTTGTTGGCAAGTGTTCAGCTAATTAATAATGCCATCAGGGACCTAGGTACTTTAAAAAAAAATCTTTATGCCCAGCTATATTTTTTTATATTTTTAAATTTTAATTTATTTATGGCTGTGCTGGGTCTTCGTTGCTGCATGGGCTTTTCTCTAGTTGCAGGGCATGGGCTTCTCATGGCAGTGGCCTCTCTTGCAGTCTAGCATGCATCAGCTTCAGTACTTGAGGTTCCCGCCCTGGAACACAGGCTCAATAGTTGTGGCCCATGAGCTGAGTTGCTCTGAAGCATGTTTGTTTAATCTTCCCAGATCAGGGACTGAACCTATGTCTTCTGCAATGGCAGGTGGATTCTTTATCACTGAGCCACCAGGAAAGTCCCCTAGGTATTTTCTATATTTCCACTTTGCCATTCTTGGTTTGCTGGCTCTTACGCTCACCCTTACCACATTATGTTCTTAAGGAGCTGCTTATTATTTCCATATTAAATCCATATTGCCAGCAGAGAGCAAGCTAAACTGCTCAGCTGTTGCAAGACAGTGCTCTACAGGCAGATGGAACCAATGCTGGGATCCGTTCACATCACTATGCAGAATTAGCTCATCAATACAGGCAGTGTTCTCTTTTCAATCGCTAGGGCTGTAGGCATGGGTATCCTTTTAAGAATTGCATTATCTTTTATGTATGAAAGGAGAGGATATTTTTATCTGAACATCTGGTATCAGAATTTCTTTTAGAGAGAGAGCTGACTTTATTGGAAAAAAAATATTTGGCGAATACTTGGTTTGGAAGAAGAGATATGTAAATTACACTTCTGTGAGAAAGGTCATTATGGTTACAAATGGTGGGAAACAGCAATAATTCTGCTTTGCCTTTCAGGGTGTGCAGGGAAAGAGGAAAAGACAAGAGAAAGGATGAGGAATAAATAAGATGGCAAAAGACTATGTAAATCTCCATTCGCCCTGGGACCCTCAGAATACCGTAGCAAAATCTTCTTTATCAGTTTGGGGCATGTTAGGCTGCAAGTAATAGAATACCAGATACTTGGTGGCTAACATAAATGGGAATTTATCTAAAACCAGAGATTTGTAGTTGTTGGCAAGTGTTCAGCTAATTAATAATGCCATCAGGGACCTAGGTACTTTAAAAAAAAATCTTTATGCCCAGCTATATTTTTTTATATTTTTAAATTTTAATTTATTTATGGCTGTGCTGGGTCTTCGTTGCTGCATGGGCTTTTCTCTAGTTGCAGGGCATGGGCTTCTCATGGCAGTGGCCTCTCTTGCAGTCTAGCATGCATCAGCTTCAGTACTTGAGGTTCCCCGGCCCTGGAACACAGGCTCAATAGTTGTGGCCCATGAGCTGAGTTGCTCTGAAGCATGTTTGTTTAATCTTCCCAGATCAGGGACTGAACCTATGTCTTCTGCAATGGCAGGTGGATTCTTTATCACTGAGCCACCAGGAAAGTCCCCTAGGTATTTTCTATATTTCCACTTTGCCATTCTTGGTTTGCTGGCTCTTACGCTCACCCTTACCACATTATGTTCTTAAGGAGCTGCTTATTATTTCCATATTAAATCCATATTCAAGGCAAGAAAAAGGGAAAAAGGGAAAAACTACCACCGATGGTTGTATTCTTTTTTTATTCTTTTTTAAAGAGAGTTCACTCTTTCCAAAACATCTCCAGCAAGTTTCTACTTATGTCACATGACCTCCCTGAGCTCAAGAAGTAAGATAAAATAATTAGCTTTTTTTTTTTTAAGTAAGACTTTGGGAGTAATCGCAGTTTTATGCCATACTTTAGGTGTAACACACAAATTATTTGTTTTATTATTTTATTTTTGGCCCTGAGGCATATGGAATCTTAGTTTTCCTAGCAGACATGGAACCTGCACCCGCTGCATTGGAAGTGCAGAGTCTTAACCACTGAACTGCCAGCGAAGTTCCTAATCAGCTTTTGTATCCTCTTTGATGGGCTTCTCAGGTGGCACAGTGGTAAAGAATCCACCTGCCAATGCAGGAGATGCACATGCATGAGACATGGGTTCAATCCCTGGGTTGGGAAGATCTCCTGGAGAAGAAAATGGCAACCCACTCTAGTGTTGCCTGGAAAATTCCATGGATATAGGAGCCTGATGGGCTAGCGTCCATGTGGTTGCAGATTGAGTACAGCAGGGCAGCAGCATCTAGTTAACAGAGGCAGCCAAGGGAGCAGGCCTGGCACTGGGTCAGCCAGCCTACAGCATCTGCTACGTGTACTGTCCTCATAGACTAGCTTGGCTGTGTGCAAGCTAGTTGAGGAAATGAAAGAAGGTGATGAGCTTCACACTGGAAAATGATCTGGTGTGAGCAGAAAAGTTCACAGGAAAGTCAGAGGCTGGGAGAACCCAGCCCTCTAGAGCAAGAGGAAATGGTGGTGAGAGCTTCAGGCCTCCACAAGCTGTGGATGTGAGGGTGGGCGATCACAACAACTAGATCTCATGGCCGATGTCTGGGTTATATTAACCTTAGTTAAACCCCAGTCCTACTAGTGATTCTTTTCTGTGGTCTTCAAATTTGCCACTTCCACAGAGTCCCCTCTTCAACTCCACTGCTAATGTCTTCCACACTATTCTTGTAACTTCTGTCACTCTGCCTTCAGTTTTCCCCCACCTTGTTCAGTCTCAGGTAGCCTGTTGGTGTCTAGATGTTGCCCTGTCCCAGGTGGCCCTAGTGGTAAAGAATCTACCCACCAGGCTTCCCCTGGTGGTCCAGTGGGTAAGGACACCACCTTGCAGTGCAAGGGGCGCCGGTTCGATCCCTGGCCTGGGAAGATCCCACATGCCAGCGGAGCGACTGGACCGATGTGTCCAATTACCGAGCCAGAGCTCTGGGGCACATGCGCCCAGAGCTGGCGCTCTGCAACGACAGACGCCACCGTGATGGGAGGCCCACAGGAGCCAAAGAACACTCATGTATTCTTCCCTGGAGAATCCCATGGACAGAGAAGTCTGATGGGCTACAGCCCATGGGGTCACACAGTTAGACACAACTGAAATAACTTGATACACGTGCATATACCTAAAAGCTGCAAAATGACTTTCAGGGAGAAATAGCATAAAGAATCAGTCCAGTTCATTTGCTCAGTTGTGTCTGATTCTGTGACCTCACGGACTGCAGCACGCCAGGCCTCCCTGTCCTTCACCATCTCCCAAAGCCTGCTCAAACTCATGTCCATTGAGTTGGTGATGCCATCCAACCATCTCATCCTCTCTTGTCCCCTTCTCCTTCTGCCTTCCATTCTTTCCAGCCTCAGGGCATTTTCCCATAAGTCATCTCTTCACATCAGGTGGCCAAAGTATTGGAGCTTCAGCATCAGTCCTTCCAATGAATATTCAGGGTTGATTTCCTTTAGGATTGACTGGTTTGAGCTCCTTTCAGTTCAAGGGACTCTCAAGAGTTCTCCAACACCACAGTTCTAAGGTATCTGATTCTTCAACTCTTAGCCTTCTTTATGGTCTGACTCTCAAATTCATACATGACTACTGAAAAAACCATAGTTTTGACTATATGGACTTTTGTTGGCATAAGGAATAAGTGACTAGAAAACGGAATGTGTTGGATGGCGGTAAGAAATCAACAAGGGAAGCATTCGTCCTATTGCTGGGGCTGAGATGTCTCCTTTTTCCCTCCTGAGAGCTCACTCCTCCAACAGAGGCCCAGCAGCCCCAGAGCAGCATGCAGTTCCCTTGGATTCTCAGGTTCAAAGTCCTACATTAGACATCTGTGATCCAAATTATTTGTAAAGTTCTCATATTGGCCAAAAAGTTTATTTGGATTTTTCCATAATATCGTATGGAAAAACCCAAATGAACTTTTTGGCCAGCCCAATACGTAAGTTACATTTCTTCATAACCAGGAACTGAAATATATTCCTATTAAAACAAACTGAACAACAACCAAAAATAGAATGGATTTTAGAATAGCATTTGATTATCTTGGGAAAATGCTTTAAATATTGTGCTAAATGGAAGAAATGGACTCCAAAATAATATATGTGACCTGAGTTTTTTTTTTTTTTCCACATCCAGAGAACGAGAGGAAGTAGGGTGGGGCATCATAGGTGTATCTTTGGCATGAAGGTTAGAATTTAATCTCCAGCAAGGTGTGGCTCCATTATCATATTAAATCCACACAATAAACCAGCCTATTAACATGTATCAAGGTTACAGTTGTTTAGTATTAAAACTCAGCGGAGTCTATACGACCAGGAGCAGAATAACTTGAGAATTCTCCACCCTCTTCCCTAGGTTATTTTAAGACATTGTTTTTTCTTTTTCTTTTAGTCTAGCTAAGTAGTTCTCAAACTTTAGTATGCATAGCAAACAGTTTACAGGGTTGTGAACATAAAGCCATGTATACCGTACTTTTTTTTTCACTCTTTTTTTTCTCTATCATACCTCTTTTATTTTTATATTTATTTTCATCCATTTTTATTCTTTGGCCTGTGTGGGCCTCCCATCGCAGTGGCCTCTCTCGTTACAGAGCTCCGGCTCTCAGGGCGTGTGCTCCAGAGCCCTGGCTAGTAATTGGCCACACAGGTCCAGCTGCTCCACCGCACGTGGGACCTTCCTGGGCCAGGGATCAAACTGGTGCCCCTGGCACTGCAAGGCAGACTGTCTACCACTGGACCACCAGGGAAGCCCTATACTGTACTTTTTGAGTCATTTGAGGATAATATAGGGATAGCTTGGGCTTTTCTGGTGACTCAGTGGCAAAGAATCCACCTACCAATTCAGGAGAGGTAGGTTCCTTTCCTGGGTTGGGAAGATCCCCTGGATCTTCCCCTGGAGAAGGAAATGACAACCCACTCCAGTATTCTTGCCTGGAGAATCCCATGGACAGAGAAGCCTGGTGGGCTACAGCACATGGGGTTGCAAAGAGCCACACATGACTGAGCGAATGAGCACATACAGGGATAGTTTGCCCAGCTTTTCCTCTTGATTAGCTGACAGTAGAATTAAACTTTGATGCACTTGCTACTTTATCTTCTAGAGCTCATTAAAGAAGCTCAGCTGATAAAGAATCCACCTGCAATGCAGGCGACCCCAGTTTGATTCCTGGGTCAGGAAGATCCCCTGGAGATGGAATAGGCTAAATTACCTTAAATGTAAATTACCCTGTTTACGTTCAAATGGATATTATGTATCTGAGAAAGTTGATAAGATTAATTTTTGAAAATGGGATTAAGAAAAACTTTTCTTTACTCTCATCTATATTGCCTAATTTTCCTATAATGAAGCCATAGTACTTTTCTAATCAGAAAAAAAGCTACTTAAAAATAATTAAATGATAAAAGTTCATTGACAGTGCTCATTTGACTCTCTTCTTACCAGGAGCTTTGATAGCCTGAAGACAAAGCCTGTCTTTAGGCTAACTCCACCCTCCTAGGGTCAGCTTCAGGTCCCACGGATCTGCCATTTTTGACTCTAAGACAGATATCAGCAAGGGTCTTCCCACATAATTATTTCTAATAGAGTGACAATCTGGGGTGGGTGTGGGCAATCAAGCAATCCAGTCATATTTAGGGACAAATGAATCAACTAGTTAAAATGAGTTACAATACAAGATTATTCCCAGAACGCCTTTTCTCTATGCTGCTTGTTTGAATTACCAGCTTTGTGACTTTATTTGTGCACAGTCCTAGTTTTTGCTAACCACACATTGTTTGTGAAGCCACAAAGCTAAGAATTCTGTATTTTCCCATGCTTGAGTGATCTGTAACCGAGACTAGTTTGTACAATAGGAGAATTTGGTTTGCATTTCTTGTGCTGAGCACTTGATTAAACAAATTAGCAATGCTGCATTTTAAAAAGTATGTAGAAACTCAACCAGTTTAGCTACCGAGTGCTGTTCAGCTCATATGCAAATGTGTTCTGTGTTCTCAGAATTTTTTCCCTGAACCTTTAGAGTGTGGAGCCAAGATGCCCTTTCTCTGTGATTCCAAGGTCTTTTCATCTTGGCATAGATACTCAGGAGCTGTAGGTAGGATTTTTAAAGGATAAAGAATTATATATAAAGCATCCTCCCAAACAAAGCTTTGTTGAGCTAATTTTTGTCTGAGGTTGAGAAGTCCATTTGTCTTATACAGCAGAGAAGATCAGTGGACCACTGATCTTCTACTCCCTCCCCAGGAAACTGCTGTGATTTCCAACCCAGCTTCTTTCTGCCCTTTCCCTATGTCTCACCCTAGACAGCTTTGAAAGCCCAGAAGCAGCCATGAAAGAACCTACAAAGGAAGTTTTCGGATGTCATGGAGAGAAGGGACAGAGTAATAAGCAGGTCATTTATTTTTATATTCTTCTTTGCCTTTGTTTCCTCTTCTTACTTATTCTCCCCATGAACTGCCACAAAATTCTGGGAGGAGCGAAAGCTCATCCCCTTGAAACCCATCTAGATGGAAATGGAGGAGGGACTAAGTCATTTTTCTCTTTCAGCAGAAAATAAAAGCCCACCGGATAATCCAGGAATGGAAGGGACCATAAAACTATAGAGTTTGTTTGTAAGTGTCAGTGTGTTGGTTACTTAGTCATGTCTGACCCTTTGCCAGAGTCAAACAGTCCCATGGACTGTAGCTCACCAGGTTCCTCTGTCCATGGAATTCTCCAGGCAAGAATACTGGAGTGGGTTGCCATTTCCTTTTCCAGGGGATTGTCCTAGCCCAGGAATCGAACCTGGGTCTTCTGCATTTCAAGCAGAGTCTTTACTCTCTGAGCCACCAGGGAAAGCCCTAGAGTTTATTTATATTAGTGTCTAAATGTGTGAGCATCAGTTCAGAGTTTTGTTTTGTTTTTAATATTTATTTACTTGGCTGCTCCAGGTCTTGGTTGAGGCACAGAGGACCTTCTAGTGTTCGCATATGGAATCTAGTTTCCTGACCAGTGATGGAACCTGGGCCCCCTGCATTGATATCTCAGAGTCTTAGCCACTGGACCACCAGGAAAGCTCCCAAGGGCAAAGTTTTGTTTTAGCAGAGACTGCCTAGTCTTCCCTTCATATAATCCCATTTGCAGAGTGCTGACTTTTTTCCTGACCAAGATATGCTTTTCCACTGGTGGAGTCATTGGGGAGACCGCAAAGGACAAAGCAGTTCTTATGGACTGAATAGATAGTGTAGATAACATGCTTTAGAAAGTTATAAAAGGTCATGAAGAACAAGCATGCATTCTTCCAAGGCTTTTAAAAACCATTCTCTATACCTGAGTCCTCTAATAAGGTTTCTATGAGGCTTTAGTTCATCATTAAGCTGCCATGGGATATCCTCTGAGAAAGGGTAGAATCGGGAGCTTTCTCTTTTCTAGCAGCAATAATTGTTAAGTTCATTATTTGTATTCATTCAGACTTATTGAACTTTACATATTTTTAAATATAAAAAACATTTTCAAATGGAGGTCAGTCATGATTTTCTCTATAAGCAATGCACATCATTGTAATTCTAGCTTTTTGCCATTGAGAATAGTGAATTATTTTATTTTAGTGTATTATTATTATTTTAGTTGTGGCATGTGGGATCTAATTCCCTGACCAGGGATTGAACCCTAGCCCCCTGCATTGGGAGTGCAGAGTCTTCCCACCAGAGAAGTCCTGAGAAAGTGAGTTATTCTGAATTGCGCTTATGCGCCTGCTCTTTCCTATCTTGGCAGAGCACATTGTCACTGCTCACCCAATCTGCAGGCAGGATGGTGACAGAGATTTATTAAAACCCTGTTGTGTGGGTCAGTGACTGTCCATGGAATTCTCCAGGCAAGAATACTGGAGTGGGTTGCCATTTCCTTTTCCAGGGATTGTCCTAGCCCAGGAATCGAACCTGGGTCTTCTGCATTTCAAGCAGAGTCTTTACTCTCTGAGCCACCAGGGAAAGCCCTAGAGTTTATTTATATTAGTGTCTAAATGTGTGAGCATCAGTTCAGAGTTTTGTTTTGTTTTTAATATTTATTTACTTGGCTGCTCCAGGTCTTGGTTGAGGCACAGAGGACCTTCTAGTGTTCGCATATGGAATCTAGTTTCCTGACCAGTGATGGAACCTGGGCCCCCTGCATTGATATCTCAGAGTCTTAGCCACTGGACCACCAGGAAAGCTCCCAAGGGCAAAGTTTTGTTTTAGCAGAGACTGCCTAGTCTTCCCTTCATATAATCCCATTTGCAGAGTGCTGACTTTTTTCCTGACCAAGATATGCTTTTCCACTGGTGGAGTCATTGGGGAGACCGCAAAGGACAAAGCAGTTCTTATGGACTGAATAGATAGTGTAGATAACATGCTTTAGAAAGTTATAAAAGGTCATGAAGAACAAGCATGCATTCTTCCAAGGCTTTTAAAAACCATTCTCTATACCTGAGTCCTCTAATAAGGTTTCTATGAGGCTTTAGTTCATCATTAAGCTGCCATGGGATATCCTCTGAGAAAGGGTAGAATCGGGAGCTTTCTCTTTTCTAGCAGCAATAATTGTTAAGTTCATTATTTGTATTCATTCAGACTTATTGAACTTTACATATTTTTAAATATAAAAAACATTTTCAAATGGAGGTCAGTCATGATTTTCTCTATAAGCAATGCACATCATTGTAATTCTAGCTTTTTGCCATTGAGAATAGTGAATTATTTTATTTTAGTGTATTATTATTATTTTAGTTGTGGCATGTGGGATCTAATTCCCTGACCAGGGATTGAACCCTAGCCCCCTGCATTGGGAGTGCAGAGTCTTCCCACCAGAGAAGTCCTGAGAAAGTGAGTTATTCTGAATTGCGCTTATGCGCCTGCTCTTTCCTATCTTGGCAGAGCACATTGTCACTGCTCACCCAATCTGCAGGCAGGATGGTGACAGAGATTTATTAAAACCCTGTTGTGTGGGTCAGTGACTGTCCCTCCTGGGTCGAGGGGGTGACTGCGAGCAGCAACTACAGTCCAGACAACAAACACAATTACCAATGAGCCAAGCGCAAGGCTCGGCATCATGGGAGAAGATGGAGAGATACTGGCATGGTGTGTGTTTTCAGTAGGGGCTCACACATATGGTACTCTGCTGGCCGTTCCAGGAATACACAGAGAGATACAGAGCATAGCTGCTGCCCGCTGGGGACCATGTATGCTAATTTGAAAAGTAATATGCACACACACACACACACACACACACATCCGCTTACATCCTCTTTGGAGCAAACAAAACTGGTTTAACCCTCACAGCTGAATGAGGCTGGTGCTGTTACTATCTCCATACAGGGCTATGCAGAGTGAGGGTGAGAGGGAGTTGGGGTGATAAACAGAAGAATTGGGGCAGTCTTGCTGTGGTTCTCCTGCCATCAACTCTGTGGACTACAGTTAATATAGTGAGAATGTAAGTTGTAAACCAAAATCGTAGGGACTTTCCTGGTGGTCCGCTGGCTAAGAATCTGCCTTCCAATGCAGGGGACGTGTGTTCAATCCCTGGTTGTGGAATTAAGATCTCACGTGCTGAGGGGCAACTAAGCCTGAATTGCAACTGAAGAAAACCCGTGAGGCAAAAAGAAGAACTCTCCCACTGTAACAAAGACCCAGCTCAGCCAAAGTAAATAGATACATAATAATAGAACAAGTAAAATAAAAAATAAAAGAGCTGCAATCACGTTAGCCTTCTTTTTCTAAGTTCTAGAGTTCTAAAATCTTGACCCAACCCAACCTTGATTCAACCTGAGTCTGCTGCATTGCAGGCAGATTCTTTACCATCTAAGCCACCAGGAGAGCCCTAAGTAAAGATTAGTAATAAAATAAGTAAAACATAAAAATTAAAAAAAAAAACAAACTGTAATCAAATAGCCTTCTTTTTCTGAATTCTAGCCTTCTAGAATCAGGAAATGATTAGATGTGTGCATGTTTATATACACTAGCAGACTGCTCAGAGCCCTCACTAACCAGACTTTGTGGTGGTGGTGGTGGGTTTAGTCACTAAGTTGTGTCTGACTCTTGGTGACCCCATGGACTGTAGCCTGCTAGGCTCCTCTGTCCGTGGAATTCTCCAGACAAGAATACTGTAGTTGGTAGACATTTCCTTCTCCAGGGGATCTCCCTGACCAGGGATCCAACTCAGGTCTGCTGCCTGGGCAGGCAGATGCTTTACTGCTGAGCCAGGGGAGTCCCAAGAGCCAAATAGCTGGAGTGAATAATGAATGTGATAGGAGAGGTCAGTTGAAATAAAGCCCTCAAGCATAAATAAACATTAGTCCAAAGATAAAAGAGAAAGGCAGAATGGCCGAGGCATGCAGGCAAGCAGTAACAATTCACATTCAGAACAAGAAGATGGGGAAGGCTGCGTATGGAGAGAAGTCACAGATGAGTCTAGATAGGGAAGCAAGGGCTGAACTGTCAGACACTGGACTCATCCTGTGGACAACGGTACCTCACTGGTCATTTTATTTTAAGCAGTCAAGTGATGATCACATTTGTGAATTTAAAAGATCACTATGGCTTGAGTATCTCAAAAGGCTCAATGTTAAATGGCTCCTGCATGCTTGAGAACACTTTGTAGAAGGAATGGTGTTTGTGCTGGCAAACAACAAAAGTCTAATTGTGGAATATTTTTGCTATGTAGCTATGCTGATGTCAAAGTCATTAGAAAGGCCACAGTATGAGCAGTATGCTAGTAAGGACACATGCCCAAATATAAATACTGCGTGGTGACCTATGCAGCATAAAATTACTAGTTGATTCATCCAACTATATAAAATGGTTAAATTGGAAAGCTACCTTTTTTTTTTTTTTTTTGATAAATGGCATAGGCATTATCTACACTTATAAAGGGTTCTGAGTTCTTCAAAACAACATAGCAATTTGCTCTTCAAGGTCAACAGGAGAGCATCTTCTGCTGCATTGGATCCCTCTGACTTCTGTCTCTGTCTCTAGACTTTTTCTCCTAATGGTTTTGTTATCACAGGAGGAGGGGGTCCGGCTGCTTGCCTCTCAAAAAGCCAATAAACAGGCCAGGTTGGTGGAAAGGAAAGTTTGCTTTATTTCAGATGCCAGCAAGTGGCCGGGAGGGAGGGTGGTTGACAACTGTCCAGAGGTCTACTCCTCCCTTACTGATGACCAGTGGGGCAAGAGTTTTTATAGAAACAAGTAGGGGGAAAGGATGGGGCGGCCTCAGAAATAGCACAGTCAGCTCTGATTGTCATCTTCAGACTGGTCATCAGTTGTCTGACCAGTGTTGTCTTGATGAACTGGTTAATCTTCATTTACCAGGGATCCAACTCAGGTCTGCTGCCTGGGCAGGCAGATGCTTTACTGCTGAGCCAGGGGAGTCCCAAGAGCCAAATAGCTGGAGTGAATAATGAATGTGATAGGAGAGGTCAGTTGAAATAAAGCCCTCAAGCATAAATAAACATTAGTCCAAAGATAAAAGAGAAAGGCAGAATGGCCGAGGCATGCAGGCAAGCAGTAACAATTCACATTCAGAACAAGAAGATGGGGAAGGCTGCGTATGGAGAGAAGTCACAGATGAGTCTAGATAGGGAAGCAAGGGCTGAACTGTCAGACACTGGACTCATCCTGTGGACAACGGTACCTCACTGGTCATTTTATTTTAAGCAGTCAAGTGATGATCACATTTGTGAATTTAAAAGATCACTATGGCTTGAGTATCTCAAAAGGCTCAATGTTAAATGGCTCCTGCATGCTTGAGAACACTTTGTAGAAGGAATGGTGTTTGTGCTGGCAAACAACAAAAGTCTAATTGTGGAATATTTTTGCTATGTAGCTATGCTGATGTCAAAGTCATTAGAAAGGCCACAGTATGAGCAGTATGCTAGTAAGGACACATGCCCAAATATAAATACTGCGTGGTGACCTATGCAGCATAAAATTACTAGTTGATTCATCCAACTATATAAAATGGTTAAATTGGAAAGCTACCTTTTTTTTTTTTTTTTTGATAAATGGCATAGGCATTATCTACACTTATAAAGGGTTCTGAGTTCTTCAAAACAACATAGCAATTTGCTCTTCAAGGTCAACAGGAGAGCATCTTCTGCTGCATTGGATCCCTCTGACTTCTGTCTCTGTCTCTAGACTTTTTCTCCTAATGGTTTTGTTATCACAGGAGGAGGGGGTCCGGCTGCTTGCCTCTCAAAAAGCCAATAAACAGGCCAGGTTGGTGGAAAGGAAAGTTTGCTTTATTTCAGATGCCAGCAAGTGGCCGGGAGGGAGGGTGGTTGACAACTGTCCAGAGGTCTACTCCTCCCTTACTGATGACCAGTGGGGCAAGAGTTTTTATAGAAACAAGTAGGGGGAAAGGATGGGGCGGCCTCAGAAATAGCACAGTCAGCTCTGATTGTCATCTTCAGACTGGTCATCAGTTGTCTGACCAGTGTTGTCTTGATTGTTAAAGCTACGGTTAATCTTCATTTCCAGGGTCGGTTTGTTTCCATTTCTTTGAGGCCAGTTCTCAGAATTGTGGCAGTTTGTGTTATGGCTACAGTCTGGTCATCCATGTAGTTAACTTTCCCACCTGGTGTTTTACTCTCTATAAGACAGGTCACCAGATATGTCTCAGAATATTATCTAAAGCCCTTGAGAAAAAACTAAAGGTCCTTGGCTATACTTAACGACTACATCATTATTATTTAGTCTCTTCTGATGGTTTTCCTTTGTTTCCACCTTTCTCAGTTCTCTAATCAAACTTATTCTTTGATTAAAGTTTTCCAAAACTTTAGGCAGGCAGGGGTCAAGGCAGGGCAGGAGTAGGGAGTGCTGCTCCATTTCAGTTTCATTGGAATAAGTTAGGCCCATTCAAGAGCATATCCCTTTTAAATAACAGAGTCAACTGATCAGAGAACTTAATTTCAGCTACAGAATCCCCTGTCCTAAGTCATATAAAATAACCTGATCATGGAGTGATATCTTACATGGAATAGCCATCTTGAAGGTCATTTTAATAGTGTGCCCACTATGGGCATTCTTACAGAGGGAAGCTCACTTCTCAGGGGGTACCCTTGGATACCTCTCTTTACCTTGGCTAAATGTTGGCTAAATGTTCTCTCTGTCATGGCTACAGATTTGGGGCTCCAGTTTGAAATAGCTGGCTTAAATTTGGTATTTCTTTTAACTTTAGGTGCAAACAATAGAGTGAGTACTTGGGTATACTTTGTCATTGTTTGCATTTCCAGGGATGCTCCCCCATAAAAGTGGATATAAATGGGAACACGACAATCCGTTGCTGTTTACGTGGCTGGGTTGGCAGTGCCTGCTATGTGGTTAGATGCCTCTATTTCCTTTTCTCCAGACTTTAGTACACTTCTCCGAAGTTTGCTTTATTTCAGATGCCAGCAAGTGGCCGGGAGGGAGGGTGGTTGACAACTGTCCAGAGGTCTACTCCTCCCTTACTGATGACCAGTGGGGCAAGAGTTTTTATAGAAACAAGTAGGGGGAAAGGATGGGGCGGCCTCAGAAATAGCACAGTCAGCTCTGATTGTCATCTTCAGACTGGTCATCAGTTGTCTGACCAGTGTTGTCTTGATTGTTAAAGCTACGGTTAATCTTCATTTCCAGGGTCGGTTTGTTTCCATTTCTTTGAGGCCAGTTCTCAGAATTGTGGCAGTTTGTGTTATGGCTACAGTCTGGTCATCCATGTAGTTAACTTTCCCACCTGGTGTTTTACTCTCTATAAGACAGGTCACCAGATATGTCTCAGAATATTATCTAAAGCCCTTGAGAAAAACTAAAGGTCCTTGGCTATACTTAACGACTACATCATTATTATTTAGTCTCTTCTGATGGTTTTCCTTTGTTTCCACCTTTCTCAGTTCTCTAATCAAACTTATTCTTTGATTAAAGTTTTCCAAAACTTTAGGCAGGCAGGGGTCAAGGCAGGGCAGGAGTAGGGAGTGCTGCTCCATTTCAGTTTCATTGGAATAAGTTAGGCCCATTCAAGAGCATATCCCTTTTAAATAACAGAGTCAACTGATCAGAGAACTTAATTTCAGCTACAGAATCCCCTGTCCTAAGTCATATAAAATAACCTGATCATGGAGTGATATCTTACATGGAATAGCCATCTTGAAGGTCATTTTAATAGTGTGCCCACTATGGGCATTCTTACAGAGGGAAGCTCACTTCTCAGGGGGTACCCTTGGATACCTCTCTTTACCTTGGCTAAATGTTGGCTAAATGTTCTCTCTGTCATGGCTACAGATTTGGGGCTCCAGTTTGAAATAGCTGGCTTAAATTTGGTATTTCTTTTAACTTTAGGTGCAAACAATAGAGTGAGTACTTGGGTATACTTTGTCATTGTTTGCATTTCCAGGGATGCTCCCCCATAAAAGTGGATATAAATGGGAACACGACAATCCGTTGCTGTTTACGTGGCTGGGTTGGCAGTGCCTGCTATGTGGTTAGATGCCTCTATTTCCTTTTTCTCCAGACTTTAGAGTCAGACTACACTTCTCCGTCTGGCCTCAGGTGTGTGGTCTTGTAACTCCCATCCTCCATAACTCTCCCCTCCTCCACAATCCTCCCTGCCCTCAGTTTATTGCCACCAGTAAGCTGGAAATCAGAAGAACCCAATGCCCCAGAAAGTGGTGGAGACACAAGGTCAAAGGAGTCTGAATTCTTGTTTGAAAGTAATTGTTTGAAAGAGAATTACACAGGATGGCTGCTTGAGCAGGAACACCTCTGTTGAACTATGAGTGAAAACAGACTTTTTGTGTCAAACAGTGATTGGCTGGAGTTGATCGTTACAGCAGTGAACCTGCTGTGTCTGGTACTGCTGGATTTCATATCGCCCATGGCTGCAGAGATCATAACTCATGCTAGATATGTACAGTAGGTCTTCACTATCTGCAGGTTCCTCACCCACAGGTCCAACCAACTATGGATCAACAGATATTTGGAAAAAATTTCAGAAAGATCCAAAATATAAAACTTTAATTTGCCACTCTGGCAACTATTTATATAACATTTACATTGTATTAGCTATTAGCAGCAATCTAGAAATGATTTAAAATAAATGAGTGGATGTCTGTAGATTATATGCAAATACTACACCTTTTATATAAGGGACTTGAGCATCCATGGATTTTTATATCTTCAGGGGTCCTAGAATCATCCCTAGTTCTCACTTGTTAATCTATTTGTTGCTGCTTCTGTTCCTTTATTTGTTAAACAAAAAGCATAATCTATGTCCTATCCTATTAGAACCCAAGAAATGTAAAAAGATATTTATTATATTTAAGGATTAAATAGTATTCAATTTCTTTTTTTTTTTTTTTTTTGACTAAATGAAGTTTTAGGACAATGCATGAAATCTACTTATAACAGGATATTGATTTAAAGTTCCTTTAGTAGTTAAAATGTTCTCTTGAAACTAGCAATTTAGAAATCCAGTTGATTTTCTTTTTATTAATCTAATTAATTTATAGAAACAATTCTCCAAATTAGAGTCCAAGTATTTTGAGAGGTTTCATGGTGAAACCAGGAAATAAAGTTGCTGCTTATCAAGTAGGCCCCTATGTTTTCAAGTTCACCTTTCTTACCTTTCTTTCTTATGAACAATGATGTCATTGCCTCGAATTTAGCTGTTTCCAGTAACCCAATGTGTGATTTTAATGACCCTGCTGAATGACATTTTGTTTTGTATATTGAACTCAGAAAGAGTCAATACTATAACTAGTTTATTTAATACAATGTCTTGATATTTAATACATAAACATATTCTGGAAACTCAAGATAACATTTTTATTATTCCATGGACTTTATTGACTGATTTCAATCAAGGTAGAAATGCCTTCAGTCTGAGTTAGCCTATTCCCATAGGAAGGAATTGTTAGAAAAAAAGATAAGGTACGACAAGACAACAAAAACAATGATAGAAATATAAAACAGTGAATAGAACAGAAAAACAATGATAATTTATGATTACTTAAATTAAGAAAGGTGATCCAATGCAAGAAAAAGGAACATACGAGTAATCAAATAAATGATACTTGAGCTAGAAGGAAAAGAAAAATCAACATAGGTAGACCTTTGGTAATTATAGGCTTAAGAAATGGGAGAATAAGAAAACTACTCCAAACAGAAGGTGGCAAGCCACATTAACTGAAGACTATTAGCAAGAAGAGCAAGGAATGTAAAGAGTACTAAAATGTTTAAGAAAAAGGACAAAATCTTGTAATTTGTGACAATATGGAGGGCATTATGCTAAGTGAAATAAACCAGGCAGAAAAAGACAAATACCTCTGGTGTCACTTACATGTGAAATTAAAAAAAAAAAAAAAAGCTGAACTCATAGAAGCAGTAGGATGGTGGTTTCCAGGGATTGGGATGGAGGAAACAGGGAGGAGTCGGCAAAAGGCTACACATTTTCAGCCAAAAGGTGAACAATGAGGATCTAGGATACAACATGGTGACTACAACTGATAGCACTATTGTGTGGTTGAAATTTGGTGAGTGTAGAACTTCAGAGTCCTCATCCCCCTTCCACCATATGAAGGTAAACGTGATGAATGTGTTTATTAACTCGATGGAAGGAATCCTTTCAGAATGCACATGTATATCAAATCAACACACTTCACACTTTAAGTATCTTACAATTTTGTCAATTCTACCTCAATGAAGCCAGGGGAAAAAAGAAGGAAAACAAGCTTTAAAATACCAGAGTCCTGACTTCAGATTTCAGTTCTGCATTCAACTTACCTGTGACTAATTAATTATTTTACTCCTCTGAATTCAGGGTCCTTCCTTGGTGGCTCAAATGATAAAAACTCTGCCTGTAATGCAGGAAACCTAGGTTCAATCCCTGGATCAGGCAGATCCCCTGGAGAGAAAATGGTAACCTAGTGCAGTATTCTTGCCTCGAGAATCCCATGGACAGAGAAGCCTGGCAGGGTACAGTCCAGGGGGTTGCGAAGAGTCGGACATGACTTAATGACTACACTTTCACTTTCTTTTGCTCTGCGTGCTAGTGTCCCCAATTCTCACATGAAAATAATAATAAGATGCCCGCAAGGTAATCTTGAACTTTTCAAGAGAGTCAGCCTTTCTGTCGGACCGGTTCTCTGGGTAGTTAAGTGGTACCTAGGCATGTGATTGCTCATTCATTCTGTATTCCCCTGCCTGACTGCAATTAGATATGCAGGATGTGACTACATTCTCACCAGCAGAATGTAAGTGAACACTAAGACACTGGGTGTGCCTCCTCCATGCCTCTTTCCTGATTAGAACCAGTGGAGGTCCAGCCTTGACAGTGGACGAGGCCAAGGCCACAAGGTCCTGAGTGACTACATGAAGCAGAGTTTCCAACAGCCTTGACGACTCACCTCACATAGTCCTGGGACAGAGCAGTATACCTCTGTCTTCTTTATACTCTTGGTTATTTATTGTTCTCCTTTGTTTCAACATCCTTGTCCTAACCTAATAAATACAGCTCCTTTTATACAAACATATGATTAATTCTCTCTTCTCTCCTCATATATTTTCCTCCACTGCTGACTGGTGGAAAATCACTACACATTCTGGGTGTTTTTATCCAAAAGAAAATGCATTCAGATTTTACTTTATTTGAAGTTCTAAAACAATGGGATGTTTTTACCAAATATAAAATGGCATTTCCCCATACAACTTTCCTCTTTTAAAAAAAAAAAAATGTGATACCTTCCTTATTGCTTGGAAATCATGTATTAATGGAAAATGTGAGGTATAGCATGACCCACGGATTAGAATCGGATGGCCATTGAAAAGATAGTTTATAGGAGTTCTCAAGAGGAGCGGGCAGGCCTTGCCTGAGATGCTGTGGCCATACGTGGAAACACCAGAGTTGGCTGGGGAGAGGGGTATGGGAGGGTTGGAGTGGCAACAGTCTTCATTGTCGCCTCTGCAGGAATTAGTGGGCAAGGAAGAGTACACAGTCTCAGGAATTTGTCAGTTTGAATAATTTTGGCAGACTCTGGTGGCATAGAGGCTGCCTCAGTTGCCCGATAGCTGGGATCAGAGTGATTAGGGCAGGTGGACAGTAGTTCTGAGGGTGAGAGAAGGAGACAGGTGGGAGTGTAGGTTCTGGCTTGCTTGGTTTCTATTTGAAGAGGACACTAGTGAGTGAGCTGTTTATCATCTCTAGGAATTGCCTGACCCTGGCAGGGGCCGTCCTTCCAGGTCAGTGAAGCCCCAGAGGTCAAAGCATCAGAATCCAGATAATAAAAGACATGATTCATACACTTAGCCACGTGCACAGCACTGAAGAGCTCTGATTAGAAAACTGTAAGCACTCATTAAATGATAACTATCATTTTTGGGGTGCATGCCAATTGTGCTTGGTACACCAAAATATGAGAGAGTGCTCTTATCCTCAAACATTTAATAGTCTAGCTGCATAGATAATATGTAAACACAATGTAGCAGAAGGCAGTTTGTGAGCAATGAAAGCCAGGGAGGTTCTGCAGACAACAAAGGATGCTGGGGTGGCATGGTTTGCATAGAGTCAGGAGGAGCTCAGATGGAGTTCTTGAAGGAGCTGGATTTTAGTTAGGAGTGATCAAGGCAGAGGAACACAGATCCAGAATGTAAGCTCTAGGAGATCACGCCTGGCTTGTCCGTCACTGCTTTCCCCACACCTAGCACAGTGCCTGGCACAGGATGCTCCATCTGTAAACACTGGCTGAAGAGAAATACACTCTGGGCCCGGAAGGGGGACAGATGCATGACTGAGGGACTCTAATGAAAGCAATTTGAATAGTGAAGCCCGTGTTCGGAAAGGGATGTTAGAACGTTGTGTTAATATGGATCCTCCAAGACGTAGACACCAAGGATTAGAATCGGATGGCCATTGAAAAGATAGTTTATAGGAGTTCTCAAGAGGAGCGGGCAGGCCTTGCCTGAGATGCTGTGGCCATACGTGGAAACACCAGAGTTGGCTGGGGAGAGGGGTATGGGAGGGTTGGAGTGGCAACAGTCTTCATTGTCGCCTCTGCAGGAATTAGTGGGCAAGGAAGAGTACACAGTCTCAGGAATTTGTCAGTTTGAATAATTTTGGCAGACTCTGGTGGCATAGAGGCTGCCTCAGTTGCCCGATAGCTGGGATCAGAGTGATTAGGGCAGGTGGACAGTAGTTCTGAGGGTGAGAGAAGGAGACAGGTGGGAGTGTAGGTTCTGGCTTGCTTGGTTTCTATTTGAAGAGGACACTAGTGAGTGAGCTGTTTATCATCTCTAGGAATTGCCTGACCCTGGCAGGGGCCGTCCTTCCAGGTCAGTGAAGCCCCAGAGGTCAAAGCATCAGAATCCAGATAATAAAAGACATGATTCATACACTTAGCCACGTGCACAGCACTGAAGAGCTCTGATTAGAAAACTGTAAGCACTCATTAAATGATAACTATCATTTTTGGGGTGCATGCCAATTGTGCTTGGTACACCAAAATATGAGAGAGTGCTCTTATCCTCAAACATTTAATAGTCTAGCTGCATAGATAATATGTAAACACAATGTAGCAGAAGGCAGTTTGTGAGCAATGAAAGCCAGGGAGGTTCTGCAGACAACAAAGGATGCTGGGGTGGCATGGTTTGCATAGAGTCAGGAGGAGCTCAGATGGAGTTCTTGAAGGAGCTGGATTTTAGTTAGGAGTGATCAAGGCAGAGGAACACAGATCCAGAATGTAAGCTCTAGGAGATCACGCCTGGCTTGTCCGTCACTGCTTTCCCCACACCTAGCACAGTGCCTGGCACAGGATGCTCCATCTGTAAACACTGGCTGAAGAGAAATACACTCTGGGCCCGGAAGGGGGACAGATGCATGACTGAGGGACTCTAATGAAAGCAATTTGAATAGTGAAGCCCGTGTTCGGAAAGGGATGTTAGAACGTTGTGTTAATATGGATCCTCCAAGACGTAGACACCAAGATGGGATTAAATGTGCAAGGATTCTGTTAAGGGAAGCACCTGAGACAAAGCACCTGAGGAGTGTCCAGGCAAGGCTAGAAGAGTCATCAGAACATGGGTAGACTGCTATGCAGCTTATGAAAGTCGTCAGGAAGCCCTCAAGTCAAAGTCAGCTGCTGTCAGACCTTTGGGAAATTACCCGAGACCAAGGAACAGCGTCATGACCGGAACCCAAGTCTCCTTCTTTGTTCGAAGGTCAGTGTTTTCTCCTGATGGATGGATACATAAATAAAATCTTTAGGACGTCAAATGGCATTCCCAGAACTGAAGGGGAATTTTGGTTCAACCTATTCTGAGTGCAGTGATAAAGCATTAAGCTTCCTGGAAAATGATGCAAAAGATAACAGTGGAGTTATCAAAAGAATTAACAAAAAGTTAACAAAAGAGTTCACAAAGAGTTAAAGTTAACAAAAGAGTTCCCAGTGGAGCTTGCTGGGAACAGGTCCAGGTTGGCACCTAGAAAACCACCTGAAGAGTGCCAGGGCCGAATTCCTGCTTTGTACTTGCAGCTACCCTTCAGCAAGGAGAAACCCTGTAAAATGAAAAAAGTGCTGGACAAGGTCATTGACAAGGTGAGTCATCTCCCTGGGCTGTTTCCTTGTAGGTAAAGTAAGAGGGCTAGACTAGTTGTGTGCAAAGTTTCACCGAGCCCTAACCCTGAGGCTAGGTATAAACACTATGGCTTCACTAAGAGAGGACAAAAAGTATTTCTCTTGTGGGTGGGGCTGAGATAATGCCGGGGTGACATTTTAGAATTGTACTGAAGGCGACATGAGAGTATGGCATTTTGTTCAGATGCTCTTGATGTGCCCAGCTCTGGGAATAAAATGATGAATAAGAAATAGTAGGGCTTCCCCTGGTGGTCCAGTGGGTAAGGACACCGCCTTGCAGTGCAAGGGGCGCCGGTTCGAGCCCTGGCCTGGGAAGATCCCACGTGCCGCGGAGCGGCTGGACTTATGTGTCCAATCACCGAGCCGGAGCTCTGGTGCGCATGCGCCCAGAGCCGGCGCTCTGCGACAACAGACGCCACTGCGATGGAAGGCCCACAGGAGCCAAAGAACGGAGATGGATGAAAATAGAGAAATGAAAGACCAATAGAAGTGGCCCGCCCACTCCCTCCCTCCACAACCCGACCCCCGCCCAAAATAAATAAATTCTTAAAAAAAAAAAAAAGAAAAAGAAAAAGAAATAGTAGTCAACCTTGAGGACCTCAGAGTTAAGTAAAAGACTTGGTGAAGGTAGTGTGGGGTGGGGCATTTTGGGGGACTCCTGTGGAACCCTGGGGAACCATACAACCTCTGACTTGGTTTCTTCCAATGAAATACCTACCCCTCAGGGTTGTTGGGAGGATTGAAAATAGCGCAGATAAGGTGACCAGGACAGCATCTGGAAGAAAAGTGGAAACTTACAAAGTGGCTTGCTGTCATGACGAGCGTGGCTGGGTATAAGGCTGAGCGAAAGTCTCCCCAGGCTGCCCCCTGCACACCCCCAGCACTGCTCTAGATGAAGAGACCATTTGATTGAGTTAGCCCGCAAGTGGACTTCCTCGTGTGTGAACCGCTCTCTGAGGTGAGGCAAAAGACAGATGCGGAGTTAAAAGGAGCTGATAGGGGACTTCCCTGCTAGTCCAGTAGCTAAGACTCTGCATTCCCAATGCAGGGGGTCTGGGTTCACTCTCTGGTCAGGAAACTCGATCCCACATACCACAACTAAGAATTTGTATGCCGCAACTAAATACCTAGTGGAGCCAAATAAAATAAATATTTAAAATAATAATAAAAAATAAATATAGCTAATAGGAGACTTAGAGGAGAGGCTAGTAGGCCTATAAGTATGGAATTCAGTGAGGGGAGATGAGAGGTGAAAGGAAAATGCCTCTTGGGCCCAGGAAAGAGAGAACCAGGAGGAGGAGAATGGCTGAGAAGTTCTGGGGTGAGAGAACTGGGGTGGGGCCAAAGAGGGGAGAGGATATACAAGTGTAACAGGATTTTTGAGTGGGACTCCCCTCCTTTATTTTTGAGAGTAAGGTGAAGAATAAAGACTTGGCTGCTTGTTCCTCTTTAACTCTGATGCCATAGAAACAGTATCACAGGGTTTAGCATTCTAAAGGCTCCCATTACATACATACATAATTGGAACGCATTGTGGTAATTGAGGTATTTATTGATACAAAGTCCTGTGCGGTTTGTGAGAGGAGTAGTTCTTTCTCCTGAATGGGTCAGAGAAAAGGAAGCATTTGCTCTGTCTGAGGGCTGGCTTTGACTCTTGGATGAATGATCTTGGTAAAATCACTTAAACTCTCTGACCCTTGCCTTCCTCATATATATGAAGGATGATTTAAAAAGGTCCTGCTTAAAGGTTTTGAGCAAAGATCAAATGAGGTGTTGAATGTATGATATGAAGTGGAGAGGCTGGTGGGAGTTCTCATTGAGAGTTTGGTTTGTGAGGGTGGACACATGTAGGTTTGAATCTTGGCTCAGGGTCCTGTGGACGAATAATAGGATATTTGTGGGACCCAATGGTCAACACATGGGAAACCTTACCCATGTCTGGCACAGGAGAAGTGCTCAAGTGTTAATCAATTCTCTTTGCAAATCTTGAAGCACTGAGCAAGTGGCTATTACTCATTTTGTAATTCTGACTAAGGCCCAAGAATATCAAACTGTAGAAGTGAAAATGCACAAGGTGGGGGGATGAGGTCCTGTATTAGTTGCCTATTGCCACTGAGACAAATGATCATGAACAACACAAAGTTATGCTCCTACAGTTTTGGAGGTCAGAAGTCTGAGATTCATTTCAATGGGCTAAAGTCAGGGTGACACAGTGACGCGGGGTTGATGCCTTCTGGAAACATTGGGGGAAAATCGGTTTCCTTGCCTTTTCCTGCCTCGAGAGTCTGACTCCATTCTTTGAGTGACAGCCCCCTCCATCCACCTTCAAGGACAGCATCAGAGCATTGTTTCTCCTCTCTGGCCCCTGCTCTGTCCCTGCAAATTCTCAAGCCCTGAGGCTACTGCCTCCCTCTTATAAGGGCTACATACATATGTGTCTTCCATGGGACTCCATTGGGCTCACCTGGATGATTCAGGAAATTTCCCATCTCAAGATCCATAGCAATTACCTCTGCAACATGTTTTTGCCAAATAAGGTAATGTGTTCCCAGGTTCCAGAAATTCGAATGTGGTCATTTGTGTTGTTTAGTTTCAGAACTGTGTCTGACTCTTTGTGATCCATGGACTGTAGCCCAGGCTCCTCTGCCCAAGGGAATTCCCAGGCCAGAATACTGGAGTAGGTTACCATTTCCTTCTCCAGGGAATCTTCCCAACCTAGGGATTGATTCTGAGTTTCCTGCATCTCCTGCGTTGGCAGGCAGATTTTTTTTTTTTTTTTCCTATCAATAAGCCACCTGGGAAGCCTGGGTGGTCATCTTTGGGCAGTTGTTATCCAGGTTATTTCAGGTAACCAGAGAAAGAAAAAGGAATTTCCAAAAGGAAAATCTGCAAACTGGGAAAACTGATTTCAGACAGTGAATGACTGCTGAGAAGTTAGAAACAATGAAGGCGAGTGTTGAGACGAGAGGGCATAGGCACAACCCTAGTCCCCGTGACTAACAGAGAAAGAAGACTCCGGCTCCTGCCTCCTTCCTGGAGCCTCTCAATCCCCACTCCTCCTCATGCGTGTCCCTCCTTTCCCCCTCTCTCCTCTTCCTCTCTGTGTTGAGAAACAGCATGAGGATGGCTGTCATAATGACCTGGTTATTGAATTATGGATCAATTATTCTCAAACTTTGCATCCTTGGTCTAATCACTTAACCTCTCTGAATCCAAAACACCTTATCTGTTTAGATAAGAGTAAGGGTAATGACCTTGAGGAGAAGGTTGCAAGACATTTTATGAGATAACTTTTTGAGGAAATACCTGACTTGAAAGCAGGTGTTCCTCTCTCAAGAAGGGAGAGAAAATAATTGGGAGAGAAACTCCCAGTCCTTTCCCCCATCTTTTAGGGGAACAGGGGCATCTCTAGATCCCCAGCTCCATGCCAGTCACTCTTCTAGGCCCATATTGTCCCATTTGTTTCTTACAACAACCTTTTGAGACATATTTACTTACCCATTTTGATGGCAAAGAAAAACCTGTTTCTTACTCTTCTCACAACATTTCTGATGTCAAATATGTAGGGATTTTACCCACACTGACCAGTTCTTCAACTCTCTAGACACCAACTGGGTGTACTATTAACTCCATTCTGACTCTAGCTGCTCAGG
This sequence comes from Tragulus kanchil, assembly GCA_022376925.1. Classification (NCBI taxonomy): domain Eukaryota; kingdom Metazoa; phylum Chordata; class Mammalia; order Artiodactyla; family Tragulidae; genus Tragulus; species Tragulus kanchil. Next base: position 120,448,026 of record JAIOJX010000025.1, on the reverse strand, counting down.
GTTAGGGCAGACCCACAGGTTAAGGACTCAGTTCTACAAGACTGCCCTTTGATTCAGACACCAGTCAAAAGTAGGAACCAAGTCACTCACACCTAGTGGACTGTAGCCCAGGCTCCTCTGCCCAAGGGAATTTACTGGAGTAGGTTACCATTTCCTTCTCCAGGAATCTTCCCAACCTAGGGATTGATTCTGAGTTTCCTGCATCTCCTGCGTTGGCAGGCAGATTTTTTTTTTCCTATCAATAAGCCACCTGGGAAGCCTGGGTGGTCATCTTTGGGCAGTTGTTATCCAGGTTATTTCAGGTAACCAGAGAAAGAAAAAGGAATTTCCAAAAGGAAAATCTGCAAACTGGGAAAACTGATTTCAGACAGTGAATGACTGCTGAGAAGTTAGAAACAATGAAGGCGAGTGTTGAGACGAGAGGGCATAGGCACAACCCTAGTCCCCGTGACTAACAGAGAAAGAAGACTCCGGCCCTGCCTCCTTCCTGGAGCCTCTCACTCCCCCCTCCTCCTCATGCGTGTCCCTCCTTTCCCCCTCTCTCCTCTTCCTCTCTGTGTTGAGAAACAGCATGAGGATGGCTGTCATAATGACCTGGTTATTGAATTATGGATCAATTATTCTCAAACTTTGCATCCTTGGTCTAATCACTTAACCTCTCTGAATCCAAAACACCTTATCTGTTTAGATAAGAGTAAGGGTAATGACCTTGAGGAGAAGGTTGCAAGACATTTTATGAGATAACTTTTTGAGGAAATACCTGACTTGAAAGCAGGTGTTCCTCTCTCAAGAAGGGAGAGAAAATAATTGGGAGAGAAACTCCCAGTCCTTTCCCCCATCTTTTAGGGGAACAGGGGCATCTCTAGATCCCCAGCTCCATGCCAGTCACTCTTCTAGGCCCATATTGTCCCATTTGTTTCTTACAACAACCTTTTGAGACATATTTACTTACCCATTTTGATGGCAAAGAAAAACCTGTTTCTTACTCTTCTCACAACATTTCTGATGTCAAATATGTAGGGATTTTACCCACACTGACCAGTTCTTCAACTCTCTAGACACCAACTGGGTGTACTATTAACTCCATTCTGACTCTAGCTGCTCAGGGTTAGGGCAGACCCACAGGTTAAGGACTCAGTTCTACAAGACTGCCCTTTGATTCAGACACCAGTCAAAAGTAGGAACCAAGTCACTCACACATCTGTGGCTGCAAACTGGAGGCTCCCACGATCCCCTCCTCAGGTTTGATAATTTGCTATAGTGACTCTCAGAACTCAAGGGAAACACTTACTTACATTTATTGGTTTGTTATAGAGGGCATAACAAAAGCTACAGATGAACAGCCGGATGAAGAGATACATAGGGAGAGGTCTGGAAGAGTCCATAGTCCAGGAGCTTTGCCCTGTGGAATCAGGGTCCACACCCTCTGACATATCGATCTGTTCACCAAGCCAGAATTTCTCCATATCCCAGAGTTTAGGAATTTTTGTGGAGGCTTCACCCCACAGACATGATTGGTCATTCACTCAGTCTCCAGCCCCTCCCCCCAACCCAGAGGCTAGAGGTGGCTGAAAATTCTAAGCCTCTAATGACGACTTAGTCTTTCCAGTGACTGTTATAAACCTCTTCAAGAGCCCGTCCGGAGTCATCTCATTACAACAAAAGACACACCTGTCACCCAGGAAATGCCAAGAGATTTAGGAGTTCTGGGTCACGAACCAATGTCAAACACCAAACATTAGAACAAAAGGTGCTCCGTGTACCCCGTCACTTGGGGGCAGGAGCTTTGTGTCAGGAACTGGGGGTAGAGATCCAGTACATATTTATTTTGTCACAGATAGGAACAAGTGGATCCAGAGAGGTGAGGCAGGTAACCCAATTCATATAGTAGGAGATGGCCAAGCTATGACCTGGGCCTGACTCTCCTGACTTCACTGGCACAAAGTTCTGCACTTTTTTACTCAGAGGTGCTGGTGAGTGGCCAGCGCACAGCTCTGAGATCCTACTCATGGTCGTTCAACATCTGCCAGGCTGGTCACATGAAGGGAAGTGGATGACTGGAATTAGGAGGGTAAGTCTCAGCATACTCCCTTTCCCTCAAAACCCGAAAACCCATTTGGCAAAGAAAAACCTGTTTCTTACTCTTCTCACAACATTTCTGATGTCAAATATGTAGGGATTTTACCCACACTGACCAGTTCTTCAACTCTCTAGACACCAACTGGGTGTACTATTAACTCCATTCTGACTCTAGCTGCTCAGGGTTAGGGCAGACCCACAGGTTAAGGACTCAGTTCTACAAGACTGCCCTTTGATTCAGACACCAGTCAAAAGTAGGAACCAAGTCACTCACACATCTGTGGCTGCAAACTGGAGGCTCCACGATCCCTCCTCAGGTTTGATAATTTGCTATAGTGACTCTCAGAACTCAAGGGAAACACTTACTTACATTTATTGGTTTGTTATAGAGGGCATAACAAAAGCTACAGATGAACAGCCGGATGAAGAGATACATAGGGAGAGGTCTGGAAGAGTCCATAGTCCAGGAGCTTTGCCCTGTGGAATCAGGGTCCACACCTCTGACATATCGATCTGTTCACCAAGCCAGAATTTCTCCATATCCCAGAGTTTGGGAAATTTTTTGTGGAGGCTTCACCCCACAGACATGATTGGTCATTCACTCAGTCTCCAGCCCTCCCCCAACCCAGAGGCTTAGAGGTGGCTGAAAATTCTAAGCCTCTAATGACGACTTAGTCTTTCCAGTGACTGTTATAAACCTCTTCAAGAGCCCGTCCGGAGTCATCTCATTACAACAAAAGACACACCTGTCACCCAGGAAATGCCAAGAGATTTAGGAGTTCTGGGTCACGAACCAATGTCAAACACCAAACATTAGAACAAAAGGTGCTCCGTGTACCCCGTCACTTGGGGGCAGGAGCTTTGTGTCAGGAACTGGGGGTAGAGATCCAGTACATATTTATTTTGTCACAGATAGGAACAAGTGGATCCAGAGAGGTGAGGCAGGTAACCCAATTCATATAGTAGGAGATGGCCAAGCTATGACCTGGGCCTGACTCTCCTGACTTCACTGGCACAAAGTTCTGCACTTTTTTACTCAGAGGTGCTGGTGAGTGGCCAGCGCACAGCTCTGAGATCCTACTCATGGTCGTTCAACATCTGCCAGGCTGGTCACATGAAGGGAAGTGGATGACTGGAATTAGGAGTAGGAGTAAGTCATCAGGGCTGTGTGAGCATGCGTAGCAGCAGAGATCACACATATACCGGAGGTCACCCTAAGGCTTAGCCTGTCCTAATGAGAGGCCACGCCACTAGGCTATACCTCACCTGTATGAGAATAGAAAAAAGTGTCCTTTATGGACAGACTCAACCTTGGAGAGCAGACATTTCCTTAAGCCAATTGTTAATAGAAATGAACTCTTCTCCCCCTAGAGTCCTCGGTCAAGGCACACACAGGTTACATTTTAATCCCCACCTGCTCCCTGGGCCTTGGCAGCAAAGCATAAGAGGAGGAGCCTCGTTTCTGGAATTGGATCACAGCCTGACCACTTACTGCTGTGTGACCTTAGACAGCTGACTTAACCTCTCTGTGACTTGGTTTCATTATAAATAGAGGAGAATAACTATAATTATTTCAGAGGTTCTCATGAGAATGCAAATGACTTAGCACACATAGAAGTTAGAATTATTTCCAGTCAAAGGAAGCACCATAGGGCTGTGAGCATTATTATCCCCAGAGCTGCAGGCCTAGTTACTGGCAGGGAACAGAGTCCCTCACTGTCTCTCTCTTTCCAGTTCCAGGCTTCCTCTGCCATTCTAGAAGTACCTCTCTGATACTTCCACTCTCCTTGACCCCCTGATGACTGGTGAATCAGTCTGGGAGCTAAGCTTGAATGCAGGCATACTTCAACATATACTTAGGAACGTCATGTGTCTTCCTGAGAGTTTTGTTAAGATAAAAGCTAAAAAAAGGAAAACTGGGTCACGAACCAATGTCAAACACCAAACATTAGAACAAAAGGTGCTCCGTGTACCCCGTCACTTGGGGGCAGGAGCTTTGTGTCAGGAACTGGGGGTAGAGATCCAGTACATATTTATTTTGTCACAGATAGGAACAAGTGGATCCAGAGAGGTGAGGCAGGTAACCCAATTCATATAGTAGGAGATGGCCAAGCTATGACCTGGGCCTGACTCTCCTGACTTCACTGGCACAAAGTTCTGCACTTTTTTACTCAGAGGTGCTGGTGAGTGGCCAGCGCACAGCTCTGAGATCCTACTCATGGTCGTTCAACATCTGCCAGGCTGGTCACATGAAGGGAAGTGGATGACTGGAATTAGGAGTAGGAGTAAGTCATCAGGGCTGTGTGAGCATGCGTAGCAGCAGAGATCACACATATACCGGAGGTCACCCTAAGGCTTAGCCTGTCCTAATGAGAGGCCACGCCACTAGGCTATACCTCACCTGTATGAGAATAGAAAAAAGTGTCCTTTATGGACAGACTCAACCTTGGAGAGCAGACATTTCCTTAAGCCAATTGTTAATAGAAATGAACTCTTCTCCCCCTAGAGTCCTCGGTCAAGGCACACACAGGTTACATTTTAATCCCCACCTGCTCCCTGGGCCTTGGCAGCAAAGCATAAGAGGAGGAGCCTCGTTTCTGGAATTGGATCACAGCCTGACCACTTACTGCTGTGTGACCTTAGACAGCTGACTTAACCTCTCTGTGACTTGGTTTCATTATAAATAGAGGAGAATAACTATAATTATTTCAGAGGTTCTCATGAGAATGCAAATGACTTAGCACACATAGAAGTTAGAATTATTTCCAGTCAAAGGAAGCACCATAGGGCTGTGAGCATTATTATCCCCAGAGCTGCAGGCCTAGTTACTGGCAGGGAACAGAGTCCCTCACTGTCTCTCTCTTTCCAGTTCCAGGCTTCCTCTGCCATTCTAGAAGTACCTCTCTGATACTTCCACTCTCCTTGACCCCCTGATGACTGGTGAATCAGTCTGGGAGCTAAGCTTGAATGCAGGCATACTTCAACATATACTTAGGAACGTCATGTGTCTTGCTGAGAGTTTTTGTTAAGATAAAAGCTAAGCTGTTGAAACAGAGAGAACTAACATTGTTGTGATTTAAAGGATATAGAAGTTTATAATTTAGACTTATTATGAGTACTGTTTGGAATGGATGAGTAGTCTGCCCTCAGACTATTTTTCTGGTAAAGTAGCTCGTGTTTTCTCTAGCTCAGCGAGTCTCTACCCAGCCACTTTGTTATATGTAGGAAATGGGGCTCATTTATGTGATCTCTGAACCTAAGACAATATTTAGACCTAGTCCGGGCTCTAATAAACCTAAAGCCTGTAAACAGTTCTTTTTGGCATTAATACATCGTGTGCGTGTGTGTGTGTGTGTCACGCCCAGCTGTGTCTGATCCTTTGTGACCCCCATCAACTGTAGCCTGCCAGGCTCCTCTGTCCATGGGATTCTCCAGGCAAGAAGACTGGAGTGGGTTGCCATTCCCTTCTCCAGGGCACCTCCCTGACCACTGAATACATCATACTCCCAATATGTCCTGCTGGCTCACTTTCCCCCTTCATCTTTTTCTTTAATTTTATTTATTTATTGTTCATGCTGAATGGCCTGTGGGATCTAGTTTCCCGGCCAGGGGTCGATTCCGCCCTCCCCGCAGTGGAAACTCAAGTCCTAACCACTGGACCACCAGAGAAGTCCTTCCCTCACTCATCTTACCAATCAGTGCACTCTCAAGAAATCTCTCACTTTAGTATTTTTCTTGCCATGGTTCTATCAATGTGTTAACAGTTTGAAAAAGGTTATTTTTACACTAAGAACTGATGTGGTACCTCTCTGCCAAATTTTCTTTTCTGTGCATTAGAGCTGACATAATCGTTCACGTGGAAGAAAGTGGCAGTGAAGAGAGCATCAGTTTTGTAATTATTGGTTATTGGCTGCAAGCGGGGCTGGCAAAGTGAACTCATGGTCCACAAGAACTGGTGTTCGTGTGGGCTGCATGCACGAACGTATAATGGACATATGGACAAGCACAGCCTCCACATTTGTAAAGACTCTTTATTTTGCCATCTGTTTTTCAATTCTTCACTTAGAGATCTCTGACACAGGAGCCTTTGCACTGGGGGAGCAGGCCACCTGATTGCATTGATTCCCCAGAGCACCTGGAGGCCGGAGGTCCTGCCTCGTTTCTCAGTGGCCGCCAGCAGCTGCCCGAGGCAGAGGAGGGGCCGTCTCTCCTTCGGCAACGGGCACCCCTGGCCCGGCCCGTGTGACTCTGTGACCTTCTTCAGGTTGGAACTGCCTTTGGAAACACGCTGTCTCAGAAACAGATAAGAGAAACAATCCAGGATGCTCCATTGTGACAGAAGGACAAGGAAATGTGTGTTCAGCTGAACTTTACTGAGGCCTTCATTCCCTTATTCAGTAAATGTTGGTGTAACGTTCTTTGGCATTAATACATCGTGTGTGTGTGTGTGTGTGTCACGCCCAGCTGTGTCTGATCCTTTGTGACCCCCATCAACTGTAGCCTGCCAGGCTCCTCTGTCCATGGGATTCTCCAGGCAAGAAGACTGGAGTGGGTTGCCATTCCCTTCTCCAGGGCACCTCCCTGACCACTGAATACATCATACTCCCAATATGTCCTGCTGGCTCACTTTCCCCCTTCATCTTTTTCTTTAATTTTATTTATTTATTGTTCATGCTGAATGGCCTGTGGGATCTAGTTTCCCGGCCAGGGGTCGATTCCGCCCTCCCCGCAGTGGAAACTCAAGTCCTAACCACTGGACCACCAGAGAAGTCCTTCCCTCACTCATCTTACCAATCAGTGCACTCTCAAGAAATCTCTCACTTTAGTATTTTTCTTGCCATGGTTCTATCAATGTGTTAACAGTTTGAAAAAGGTTATTTTTACACTAAGAACTGATGTGGTACCTCTCTGCCAAATTTTCTTTTCTGTGCATTAGAGCTGACATAATCGTTCACGTGGAAGAAAGTGGCAGTGAAGAGAGCATCAGTTTTGTAATTATTGGTTATTGGCTGCAAGCGGGGCTGGCAAAGTGAACTCATGGTCCACAAGAACTGGTGTTCGTGTGGGCTGCATGCACGAACGTATAATGGACATATGGACAAGCACAGCCTCCACATTTGTAAAGACTCTTTATTTTGCCATCTGTTTTTCAATTCTTCACTTAGAGATCTCTGACACAGGAGCCTTTGCACTGGGGGAGCAGGCCACCTGATTGCATTGATTCCCCAGAGCACCTGGAGGCCGGAGGTCCTGCCTCGTTTCTCAGTGGCCGCCAGCAGCTGCCCGAGGCAGAGGAGGGGCCGTCTCTCCTTCGGCAACGGGCACCCCTGTCCCGGCCCCGTGTGACTCTGTGACCTTCTTCAGGTTGGAACTGCCTTTGGAAACACGCTGTCTCAGAAACAGATAAGAGAAACAATCCAGGATGCTCCATTGTGACAGAAGGACAAGGAAATGTGTGTTCAGCTGAACTTTACTGAGGCCTTCATTCCCTTATTCAGTAAATGTTGGTTGCCTCCTTTGTCTCACTCAGTATATTTTCTGGGATGAACGATAAACAGCTAGAACAAAGAATTCAAAAATGCCGTGGCTTTGGGAAGAAAGAAGCCTCTGCTCTTCGCTGTCACAGTCGAGGCGGCCCGGGTGGGCGGGATGGCTAGGCTCCATATGCTGACTGACCATCTGTTGCTCCTCCATTCTGTGGACGCTGTCCTGTGATGCATGCTCTTTGTACAAGGGTTTAGAGGCTGCCTCACTCCCCCTTTCTGCACAAGGGGACCTGTTTTGACAAAGTGTTTACACTCTCGTTTGACAAATTGTAAACATGTTGAACTTAAGAGATGTCATAAAAACATCCTCATGAAATTCCTTATTGCATCTGTCGTTGTTGAGATAGGTTTAAAAAACAAAGGAAAACACGCTGATGCACAAAAAGCAAGCAAGGATAAACAAGCTGTTGGCATTGGAGAGAAAGGCTCGGGAGGCTCCGGGAGAGGATCTCAGCTAACACTCCCGTCACTCCAGCCCAGCTGCCAGCCCTAATCTCACAGTGCATCGATGTCATGCATCTCTCCAGAGAATACTGAACTGAGGTTTGTAGAGTGTGGCACGCAGTTTGGAGGAGATTCCAGCCTCCTCCTGTGGACATTCAAGAGGTCCCAAGAAGGAGGCAAGAAGGGCTTTTGGGAGAATCTGCACAGGAGCCTTTGCACATGGCGGACAAGCACAGCCTCCACATTTGTAAAGACTCTTTATTTTGCCATCTGTTTTTCAATTCTTCACTTAGAGATCTCTGACACAGGAGCCTTTGCACTGGGGGAGCAGGCCACCTGATTGCATTGATTCCCCAGAGCACCTGGAGGCCGGAGGTCCTGCCTCGTTTCTCAGTGGCCGCCAGCAGCTGCCCGAGGCAGAGGAGGCGCCGTCTCCCCTTCGGCAACGCGCACCCCTCTCCCGGCCCCGTGTGACTCTGTGACCTTCTTCAGGTTGGAACTGCCTTTGGAAACACGCTGTCTCAGAAACAGATAAGAGAAACAATCCAGGATGCTCCATTGTGACAGAAGGACAAGGAAATGTGTGTTCAGCTGAACTTTACTGAGGCCTTCATTCCCTTATTCAGTAAATGTTGGTTGCCTCCTTTGTCTCACTCAGTATATTTTCTGGGATGAACGATAAACAGCTAGAACAAAGAATTCAAAAATGCCGTGGCTTTGGGAAGAAAGAAGCCTCTGCTCTTCGCTGTCACAGTCGAGGGGGCCCGGGTGGGCGGGATGGCTAGGCTCCATATGCTGACTGACCATCTGTTGCTCCTCCATTCTGTGGACGCTGTCCTGTGATGCATGCTCTTTGTACAAGGGTTTAGAGGCTGCCTCACTCCCCCTTTCTGCACAAGGGGACCTGTTTTGACAAAGTGTTTACACTCTCGTTTGACAAATTGTAAACATGTTGAACTTAAGAGATGTCATAAAAACATCCTCATGAAATTCCTTATTGCATCTGTCGTTGTTGAGATAGGTTTAAAAAACAAAGGAAAACACGCTGATGCACAAAAAGCAAGCAAGGATAAACAAGCTGTTGGCATTGGAGAGAAAGGCTCGGGAGGCTCCGGGAGAGGATCTCAGCTAACACTCCCGTCACTCCAGCCCAGCTGCCAGCCCTAATCTCACAGTGCATCGATGTCATGCATCTCTCCAGAGAATACTGAACTGAGGTTTGTAGAGTGTGGCACGCAGTTTGGAGGAGATTCCAGCCTCCTCCTGTGGACATTCAAGAGGTCCGCAAGAAGGAGGCAAGAAGGGCTGGCCAGACTGATAAGGTTGTACATGCCCACCCGCTCCTTGCACCAACTCTCTCCTGACCTGCCTACTGAAGAGATGTGTTGCATTAATCACAAGGATCTATGTGTGAGTGTGTGATCAGTAGCTTTCTTTATGTTGGTTATCTTTGACGTCCTGAACTTCTGGGTCATATCTAAGGGTGTGCGGGCATGCTCGGTGTCTTCAGTTATGTCCAACTCTTCTCAATGCAATGGACTATAGCACACCCAGCTACTCTGTCCATGAGATTCTCCAGGTAAAAATACTGGAGTGACTTGCGATGTCCTTCTCCAGGGGATCTTCCCAACCCAGGGATGGAACACACGTCTCTTACTTCTGCACTGACAGGCAAGGTTCCTTACCCGGAGCACCACCTGGGGACTCCATGTCTAACGGAGGGGAAGCCTTTTCTAAATTCTAAGTTTCAAATGCAGGGATGTTGATTAAATCACTGGACTTTGGCAATTAAATCAATGTCTTACTCCTCCCCAGAAATCAGGAGGTGGGATTAAAAGTTCCAACCCTGTATTCTTGGTCAGTTTTCCCTGGCAATCATCCCTCATACTTAGTGGCTTTCAAAAGTTACCTCATAAACGTACACCCAGTTTTCTCGCAAGGGGACTTGCTATGAATAATAAGATACAAATTCATTTTCATGGCTCTGAAAGTTTTCAGGAACCAAGGACAAAGAACCAACTATTATAACAAAAGATGCTTCCTTTGCTCTGATGCTTAGAAAATTCCAAAGGAACTGTGAGCCAGGACTGGTGGACAAAGATCATATACATATGAAAAATTTATTTTGGTCATGTGAAGGACCAAACATATATGTTTCTTGTAAGTCATAATATCACCGTAGGAATAAAGGGAATAATTACTGTGGGGAGAACTAGCAGCTGCCTCACAGGGCTTAGGGTGCTCTGTCTTTCTATAGCCAGAATAATGGAAAGCTGTTTACAGCTCTAGAGTGCATCTTTTTATATTTTACAGCTGTCTTGGAACAGAGATGATGCTTCTATCGGGCCAGAATACTGAACTGAGGTTTGTAGAGTGTGGCACGCAGTTTGGAGGAGATTCCAGCCTCCTCCTGTGGACATTCAAGAGGTCCGCAAGAAGGAGGCAAGAAGGGCTGGCCAGACTGATAAGGTTGTACATGCCCACCCGCTCCTTGCACCAACTCTCTCCTGACCTGCCTACTGAAGAGATGTGTTGCATTAATCACAAGGATCTATGTGTGAGTGTGTGATCAGTAGCTTTCTTTATGTTGGTTATCTTTGACGTCCTGAACTTCTGGGTCATATCTAAGGGTGTGCGGGCATGCTCGGTGTCTTCAGTTATGTCCAACTCTTCTCAATGCAATGGACTATAGCACACCCAGCTACTCTGTCCATGAGATTCTCCAGGTAAAAATACTGGAGTGACTTGCGATGTCCTTCTCCAGGGGATCTTCCCAACCCAGGGATGGAACACACGTCTCTTACTTCTGCACTGACAGGCAAGGTTCCTTACCCGGAGCACCACCTGGGGACTCCATGTCTAACGGAGGGGAAGCCTTTTCTAAATTCTAAGTTTCAAATGCAGGGATGTTGATTAAATCACTGGACTTTGGCAATTAAATCAATGTCTTACTCCTCCCCAGAAATCAGGAGGTGGGATTAAAAGTTCCAACCCTGTATTCTTGGTCAGTTTTCCCTGGCAATCATCCCTCATACTTAGTGGCTTTCAAAAGTTACCTCATAAACGTACACCCAGTTTTCTCGAAAGGGGGACTTGCTATGAATAATAAGATACAAATTCATTTTCATGGCTCTGAAAGTTTTCAGGAACCAAGGACAAAGAACCAACTATTATAACAAAAGATGCTTCCTTTGCTCTGATGCTTAGAAAATTCCAAAGGAACTGTGAGCCAGGACTGGTGGACAAAGATCATATACATATGAAAAATTTATTTTGGTCATGTGAAGGACCAAACATATATGTTTCTTGTAAGTCATAATATCACCGTAGGAATAAAGGGAATAATTACTGTGGGGAGAACTAGCAGCTGCCTCACAGGGCTTAGGGTGCTCTGTCTTTCTATAGCCAGAATAATGGAAAGCTGTTTACAGCTCTAGAGTGCATCTTTTTATATTTTACAGCTGTCTTGGAACAGAGATGATGCTTCTATCGGGCCAGGACTTCTGGAAAGTTCACCAAGGCTGCTCACCTGGGAATGAATCAGAGAGGCTTGGAATGGGTCTGGCACTCCCACTTAGATAGGACCCATTTGCTTGGCCGTTGTGAGCATCCTCAGACCAGACGAGGTGGTCTCCTGGGCCTAGTCAAGGCTTGACAAAATGTGTGGCCAAATTGCCTCTAGCTAGTGTTACTTGGCTGTGCATGGAAGCCTCCTCCTCTGTACTACCATGTTCCATTGTGATGCCTGGGCCAAGTCCTCTGCTAACCTACGCCCAGGCTTTGCTTGATTTGTGATACGCTCCCCCTCTGGTTAGTTGCAGCCTTGTGGATACAGCTTGGCCAATAGAAGGCAGCTCTGTGCAGGTGTAGCCAGCGTCAGGGCCATGTTTTATGAGCAGAACGCTGGTTGAATTTCAACCCATACTGTCCCCTGCTCCCCAACAGGCTGGGCACTTTTGTGCAGTCCTTCAGCTGTACAGCCACACACAGCGGGCCTCTCAGGGGCCATATATTCATCTCTGGCTCTCAATTGCCTAGCATAGCACCGGGGCATGACCTTGAGAGATTTACTTGGCTTTCTTCAGACTTATTTTCTTGTCTGTAATATCGTGGTTTTCTGAAAATGATTGTATTTATTTATTTTTGTCTGTGCTGTGTCTTCACTGCTGCTTGGGCTTTTCTCTAGTTGCAGAGTGCAGGGGCTCCTCTCTAGCTGCAGTGCCTGGACTTCTGATTGCAGTGGCTTCTCTTGTCATGGAGCACAGGGCCTAGGGTGTGCCGTCTTTAGTAGCTGCAATACGTGGGCTCAGTAGTTGTGGTGCACAGGCTTAGTTGCTCTGAGACATGTGGGATCTCCCTTGACAAGGGATTGTATCTATGTCTCCTGTATGGACAGGTGGATTCTTTACCACTGAGCCATGAGGGATGCCCCTATAGTGGTTATTTTTTAATATATATAGTGGCTTTCATAAGGCATTGTCTCATAGGACTTCTATGAGAATCAGACAGAACACGTAAAGCGTGGGCTTTGTGGTCAGGTTGCCTTGGGTCCAAAGACTAATTCTGTTTTATCAAGGGGGTGTGGCTTTGGGAAGTTTACTAAATCCTATGGGCCTCTGTTTTCTCAACTGGGGATAATAATAGGGCTTACCTCATGGAATTATTAGGAAGATTAAATAAGATAATCCATTTGAAATACAAAACTTAGGATCCAATATATATCAACCATTCAGTCAGATTTACATATTATCACATCTTACTTTGACGTATAGCCCCAGTGCAGTTCCTGCCGCATGGTAAGTGGTCAACAAAGAACTATCAGGTGATAAATAAATGGAGATAGAATCATTTGAAGTCCATTGTTGGCTTCCAAGAGAGCAGACTTGGCTGAGTCCCCAAGGACTTCTTTTCGTAACTACTTTACTCCACTCCATGGAGGCCTGGAGTAACCAGGTGTGACTTTGGGACCCACACCAGCTAATCTTTGTGCTCCATCTAAGCACAGAAATGTGCACAAAGGAAGCACTGGATCATCCAAAGAATTTAGCTTATAAAGTTTTTCAAGTGATGCTAACAGTGCCTTAAACATTTTTGAGTTGCCTTTAAGAAGAATTATGAGCAGAGTCAGCTTATTTCAGAAAATAAATATCACAGTGTGTAGTCATACTTCATGTTTGGTCATAAGGGCATTCCTGCGCTTGCTAAATTACGTTGTTTACTACTTTGGACCCTTGATTTACTCTCTAAGGACACAACTTTGTGGCCGTTAAAGGGAATGTAACTTGGGCCCTGAAGATCCTAAAATGCACTTCCACACCAGTTTGTGCAAGGTATGCTTTTGAAGAGGACATCGGAATGTTTAAATCACAAGTATTGTTTTAAAAACAATCACATCACAGTATGCTTACATTGTAGTTTTTTTTTTTTTTTTTTCTTTTTAAGTATGTGTCCAACAGAGGCAAGGCATTGAGGTATTTGCAGGAAGGACTCTAGTGACTCTAGCTGGTGTCTGGAAGGGGAGTCTGCTCCTCAGAAGAGCCTGAGGGAATACATTTTGCTCCAGAGCAGAAGGCCAAATTTGAGAAGGAAACAGTGCATTGATGGGGGCTGCACTGGGGTGAACACTTCCAGGAAGCAACAGAAGCGACGCCAGGAAAAAGTTGCAGGAATGACGTCCACTTCTTACACTCCTGGCGACCAGATCTGGATGAAGCATTTTCTGGCACGGAGAGATTAAAAAGAGATACTTCCCCTAAAGCTCTGAAAATAATTTAAAACAGTCTAAAAAGTTGAAAGAAGAGTACAATATGTATCTACCACCTTTATTCAACAACTGTTAGCGTTTTTGTTTGTATGAGTGTATGTGTGTGTATGTGTGCTTAACATTTTGCTGGACCTTCGAAAATAATTTTCAGACATTAAGACACTTTACCCCTAAATAATTGAGGTAAAAATTGGGACATTCTCCAATGTAACACTATACTATTATCACACTTGAGACAGTATTCCTTAATAGCATTTTTCTCAACTTTACTCAAATCTGTGCCAAATATCCCTACATCTTTTATAGCTGTTTTTTCCTTCCACTCATTCCAAACCAGAATCTAATCAATACATTGCATTTCGTTGTTATGTCTCTTTATTCTCCTTTATGCTAAAAGAATTGTGCATAGTTAAAACAAACAAGCAAAAGAACACTGTGCCTTTGAAGAGACCCAGAAGTGGTCTTGTGGAAGTTCCACAGTCTGGATTATATGCTTTCTCCTGGTGCCCTTCATCTCGTCCCTTTTCCCCAGATATTTTGTGCACCTGGAAGGTAGATCCAGAGGCTTGACAAGATTCAGGTCACACATCTCTGGCGTGAATACAGAATAGGTGACCTTGTGCATATCAATTGCATCTCATCAGGAGTCACGGAATGTCAGGGTGTCATACTATGACTAACTCGCCTAAGGTTGGTAACTGTTGGAATTTTCCACTGAAATTTTATTTTCCCCCTTTTGCAATTAGAAACCAGTGGGAGATAACTAAGCAATCTGCACGTACCTTCGTGGGCAGCAATCTTTCACTGACTGGTTTAGTCCATCCTGCTCACTTAAGACCCACTCACGATGGCTTCAACACACTCTTTCTAGAACACCTTCAACAAATTTTCTTTATGTTTCTTATGAATCCTAGGTTACAAGTGTTTACTTGGCTGTTCTTCAAAAACAGCAAGATCTTGCTCAATGCTGATAGAGAAGTTCTGCAAATATGTGTAGGCATTTCCTGTTGGGGACAGCTGGAAATATTTACCCTTAAACATCCCCACTGGGTATGGAGGAATTGGCCTGGCCACTAAAACCTTTACTCCCCACGAGACCCTAGACTTCTCAGATTCACAACATAGGCTTCCATCTGGCTAGTTTTCCATTAGGTTATGCTAATGAAGGGGACTGCAACCCTGTTTATGCATCTGAATCATCCAAGGAGATTTAGATTGTGTTCTGATCCATTTGGATCAGAATCTATGAGGGTGAGGCCAAGTATAAGTATATTCTAAGAGCTTTCTCAGTGATTCTGTTGGAGCCAGTGGAACCACCAAAAGAGAAGTTACAATTGTCCCTTGAACAATCACAATGCAGGAAGGGAGAAGCAAGGGGTAAGCGGGTAGGTGGGAGTGCCCACTCTCTGTGCAATGAAAAAAATCAATATATAATTTCTAGTTGGCCTTCCCTTCCATAGTTCCTCTGTATAAGCCATTCTGCATCCAAGGATTTGACAAACCCTGGACTGGATTGTACTGTATTGTAAAACTATGCACAATGCAAACTGTGTTCATTCAAGGGCCAAAACCACTTCAAAAACGTAATGACAGTATCAGCATGTAACATCAAGGCACCATATACCTTTCTCCAGAATGTTGGTTACCAAACTTTGTCTACCTATTACAATCTCTTGGGAGAGATTTTATCACTTCTGATGGTCAGGTTACACCCTATACCAATTAAACAGGAATGTCTAGGAATGGAAACAAGGCATCGGAATATTTTAAAGATGTCAGGTGATTTCAAGGTACAGCTCAGTTTTGAAACCCCTACCCTAGAGACTGTCTTCAAAAGAAACAGTTTTGGTTTCCAGTGGAAGGCAAGTATATCTATTGACAATGATTTGAGCAAAAAAATTATCAGTAAAATCAGTTCATGGCCTCTAAACTCAAAGGATGCACTTTTACTTAACAGGGAGTCTGAAGGTGACTCTGGGGCTTGTTCTGAGGCTCCGTGGTGTCATCAAGGACTCCTGCTCTGCCCCCAAAGGACATTCACAGCTACTGGTTTCTCATCCTGTGTTTGTTACCTCATCGTCTTTAGCAATTTTAGGCATTTTAGCTTTACATCAGCTTTCCCAAGGTAGAAGGAAGGTGGGGTACGAAGTTCTGCAAATATGTGTAGGCATTTCCTGTTGGGGACAGCTGGAAATATTTACCCTTAAACATCCCCACTGGGTATGGAGGAATTGGCCTGGCCACTAAAACCTTTACTCCCACGAGAGCCTAGACTTCTCAGATTCACAACATAGGCTTCCATCTGGCTAGTTTTCCATTAGGTTATGCTAATGAAGGGGACTGCAACCCTGTTTATGCATCTGAATCATCCAAGGAGATTTAGATTGTGTTCTGATCCATTTGGATCAGAATCTATGAGGGTGAGGCCAAGTATAAGTATATTCTAAGAGCTTTCTCAGTGATTCTGTTGGAGCCAGTGGAACCACCAAAAGAGAAGTTACAATTGTCCCTTGAACAATCACAATGCAGGAAGGGAGAAGCAAGGGGTAAGCGGGTAGGTGGGAGTGCCCACTCTCTGTGCAATGAAAAAAATCAATATATAATTTCTAGTTGGCCTTCCCTTCCATAGTTCCTCTGTATAAGCCATTCTGCATCCAAGGATTTGACAAACCCTGGACTGGATTGTACTGTATTGTAAAACTATGCACAATGCAAACTGTGTTCATTCAAGGGCCAAAACCACTTCAAAAACGTAATGACAGTATCAGCATGTAACATCAAGGCACCATATACCTTTCTCCAGAATGTTGGTTACCAAACTTTGTCTACCTATTACAATCTCTTGGGAGAGATTTTATCACTTCTGATGGTCAGGTTACACCCTATACCAATTAAACAGGAATGTCTAGGAATGGAAACAAGGCATCGGAATATTTTAAAGATGTCAGGTGATTTCAAGGTACAGCTCAGTTTTGAAACCCCTACCCTAGAGACTGTCTTCAAAAGAAACAGTTTTGGTTTCCAGTGGAAGGCAAGTATATCTATTGACAATGATTTGAGCAAAAAAATTATCAGTAAAATCAGTTCATGGCCTCTAAACTCAAAGGATGCACTTTTACTTAACAGGGAGTCTGAAGGTGACTCTGGGGCTTGTTCTGAGGCTCCGTGGTGTCATCAAGGACTCCTGCTCTGCCCCCAAAGGACATTCACAGCTACTGGTTTCTCATCCTGTGTTTGTTACCTCATCGTCTTTAGCAATTTTAGGCATTTTAGCTTTACATCAGCTTTCCCAAGGTAGAAGGAAGGTGGGGTGGTACATAAAAGCTTTATTCCTCTGAAGTTCTGTCATTTTATCTGAGGTTGAAACTCTCCCAGCCAACCTTCTCCTACATCTCTTTGGCCAGAGCAGGCTCACATGTCCACCTCTAACCAACTCTCTCAAAGGAAAATGGGACAACATGGTGGCTTAAACCAAACACGATTATTCACCTATGCTTGGTGTAGATGCCTTGCCCTGTGAGATGAATGGGTTTCCATTGGCTGATGTTCTGCTACCAGAGAAGAAGTAGAGTGAGTGCTTGTTAGGCAGCCAACAAACTGCAACAAGCAAGCCATGAAATGACTGAAAGGGGGAAGAAGAGGAGAAACAGGACTCAGGAAACCACAGACTTCTCCATTTCGCAAGAAAGGTCCTCTAGCCGTGCTGGTTACCACAGCCCTCCTGAGGCTCTTGGCACCACATCAGAAATGCATTTTTTTCCCCTTCTATTGGGAAAGAATCTTCCAGGTTCTTGTTTAAAGGCCTTGCCTGGATTCATCTTCCAATGCCATTTGAGAACTTCCTGCTAATGGCAATGGGAAGGACCACTTGACACAAGTTTTAAACATTGAACAGATTTTGGGATCCATCTTTCTCCCTTTCTTCCTACCCCAAGTAATTGAAAATAAATACAAAGCCTAATCCACAGCAATCAACATTTTCCCTACGACCAGTACCTACTTATATAGTTTTATTTATTTTTAAAAGTAACAATAGCAACTTAAAATGTATATTTTTGGTGATTACCACTTTTCTGATGCCCTAAAGTATGTGCTTGGTTGCTATTTTGGGTAAAGCTGCATTGCTCATGGGAACTCTCTAGTCATGTACGTCATCACTGGAGCCCAAGATGATATTTTTAAAGTCTGTCATCTCCATGCTTTGTGATTTAATTCAGACCATTAAAGGGCAACTCTCCCAAGGCACAGCTCTAATCAACTTCAGAAACTAAGTCAATAAAATATTGCTTGACATATATGAGCTCTGTAAAGTGTTTGTTGTCATTTCTATAGACCTCAAAACTCTTTGGGAATGAAAAGAGACCACACAATTTACACAAAGAAAGTATATTAATAAATGCAGAATGGAGAAAGGGAAAAGGTAAGAGAACTAACACTTTTGATTATCCTCCCTATTCTGGGTTCAGGAAGGACAGTACATATACATGTGTTGTTATATGTAATTCTTCCAACCAGCCCCACAAGGTGAGTGTTATTAGAGCCGCTTGACCTGTCCGGAAATTGAAGCTCAGTATCTCCCCAGCCAACCTTCTCCTACATCTCTTTGGCCAGAGCAGGCTCACATGTCCACCTCTAACCAACTCTCTCAAAGGAAAATGGGACAACATGGTGGCTTAAACCAAACACGATTATTCACCTATGCTTGGTGTAGATGCCTTGCCCTGTGAGATGAATGGGTTTCCATTGGCTGATGTTCTGCTACCAGAGAAGAAGTAGAGTGAGTGCTTGTTAGGCAGCCAACAAACTGCAACAAGCAAGCCATGAAATGACTGAAAGGGGGAAGAAGAGGAGAAACAGGACTCAGGAAACCACAGACTTCTCCATTTCGCAAGAAAGGTCCTCTAGCCGTGCTGGTTACCACAGCCCTCCTGAGGCTCTTGGCACCACATCAGAAATGCATTTTTTTCCCCTTCTATTGGGAAAGAATCTTCCAGGTTCTTGTTTAAAGGCCTTGCCTGGATTCATCTTCCAATGCCATTTGAGAACTTCCTGCTAATGGCAATGGGAAGGACCACTTGACACAAGTTTTAAACATTGAACAGATTTTGGGATCCATCTTTCTCCCTTTCTTCCTACCCCAAGTAATTGAAAATAAATACAAAGCCTAATCCACAGCAATCAACATTTTCCCTACGACCAGTACCTACTTATATAGTTTTATTTATTTTTAAAAGTAACAATAGCAACTTAAAATGTATATTTTTGGTGATTACCACTTTTCTGATGCCCTAAAGTATGTGCTTGGTTGCTATTTTGGGTAAAGCTGCATTGCTCATGGGAACTCTCTAGTCATGTACGTCATCACTGGAGCCCAAGATGATATTTTTAAAGTCTGTCATCTCCATGCTTTGTGATTTAATTCAGACCATTAAAGGGCAACTCTCCCAAGGCACAGCTCTAATCAACTTCAGAAACTAAGTCAATAAAATATTGCTTGACATATATGAGCTCTGTAAAGTGTTTGTTGTCATTTCTATAGACCTCAAAACTCTTTGGGAATGAAAAGAGACCACACAATTTACACAAAGAAAGTATATTAATAAATGCAGAATGGAGAAAGGGAAAAGGTAAGAGAACTAACACTTTTTGATTATCCTCCCTATTCTGGGTTCAGGAAGGACAGTACATATACATGTGTTGTTATATGTAATTCTTCCAACCAGCCCCACAAGGTGAGTGTTATTAGAGCCGCTTGACCTGTCCGGAAATTGAAGCTCAGAAATTTGGAGTAACTTGTCCTAGAGAATGGGTTAGTAAGCAGCAAGGCTAACTTAGATCTGTCTTGATCAAGACATGCTTTTCTTAAGAATACATGCTTCTTGTTTTTCTTTTTTGACAGATGCTTGGGCAAAATATACAGTGTTCATAGAAAAGGGCACCAAATCCACTTTAGTTGGGTTGCTATTATGTCCCTAGAGGCAAGTATGGTGCAGCTTTTAGGTAACTGTCATTGATAATTTACAGCCTTGGAGTTGCCAAGGTGACAAACATAGTTCTGGTCCCTCAGAGAATTTACAGACCAGTGGAGAAACACAAGTGCCAACAGATGAGAACATTCAACGTGAGAACTGCTTCCTTCGTCACATACTTGGAATAAAGGTAGATCTTGGAAAAAGACATTCTGAGTTAGAAAGGTATTAGAGAAAGACTTATGGAGGACATAATTTTGACACAAGTACTGGCTTCAGGATAAAGAGGAGTTCTCCAGGCAAATATTCAGGGGGAGGGCATTCCAGGGAGGGAGAACATTTTGTGCAAAAGCAAGTAGATTTAAGAGAGCTCTGGGAATTACAAGCAGTTCAGTACTGATGGCTCTTGAAATTTAAAGATAAGAGTGCAGAAAATGAGTCCCTGGGGGAAAGAAACTGCCAGATCCTTCTAAAAGTGTTGAGCTTTTGATAAAAGTAACAATTATGTAGAGATATAGTATCATCAAGTAAGAGATGATTGTGATAGCACAGAGGTCCAAAAGCAATTAATATTTTAAATATTCATGCCTGCAAAATATTAGAAATGACAAAAATGTCCACCAATGGAGGATTGATTATAACCTCAAAACCCCCTCTAATTGGTCAATAAAATATTGCTTGACATATATGAGCTCTGTAAAGTGTTTGTTGTCATTTCTATAGACCTCAAAACTCTTTGGGAATGAAAAGAGACCACACAATTTACACAAAGAAAGTATATTAATAAATGCAGAATGGAGAAAGGGAAAAGGTAAGAGAACTAACATTTTTTGATTATCCTCCCTATTCTGGGTTCAGGAAGGACAGTACATATACATGTGTTGTTATATGTAATTCTTCCAACCAGCCCCACAAGGTGAGTGTTATTAGAGCCGCTTGACCTGTCCGGAAATTGAAGCTCAGAAATTTGGAGTAACTTGTCCTAGAGAATGGGTTAGTAAGCAGCAAGGCTAACTTAGATCTGTCTTGATCAAGACATGCTTTTCTTAAGAATACATGCTTCTTGTTTTTCTTTTTTGACAGATGCTTGGGCAAAATATACAGTGTTCATAGAAAAGGGCACCAAATCCACTTTAGTTGGGTTGCTATTATGTCCCTAGAGGCAAGTATGGTGCAGCTTTTAGGTAACTGTCATTGATAATTTACAGCCTTGGAGTTGCCAAGGTGACAAACATAGTTCTGGTCCCTCAGAGAATTTACAGACCAGTGGAGAAACACAAGTGCCAACAGATGAGAACATTCAACGTGAGAACTGCTTCCTTCGTCACATACTTGGAATAAAGGTAGATCTTGGAAAAAGACATTCTGAGTTAGAAAGGTATTAGAGAAAGACTTATGGAGGACATAATTTTGACACAAGTACTGGCTTCAGGATAAAGAGGAGTTCTCCAGGCAAATATTCAGGGGGAGGGCATTCCAGGGAGGGAGAACATTTTGTGCAAAAGCAAGTAGATTTAAGAGAGCTCTGGGAATTACAAGCAGTTCAGTACTGATGGCTCTTGAAATTTAAAGATAAGAGTGCAGAAAATGAGTCCCTGGGGGAAAGAAACTGCCAGATCCTTCTAAAAGTGTTGAGCTTTTGATAAAAGTAACAATTATGTAGAGATATAGTATCATCAAGTAAGAGATGATTGTGATAGCACAGAGGTCCAAAAGCAATTAATATTTTAAATATTCATGCCTGCAAAATATTAGAAATGACAAAAATGTCCACCAATGGAGGATTGATTAAATAAATTTTGCATATACATAAATGAAAAACCATATAGTTATTTAAAAAGCATATGGGAGGGCTTCCCCTGGTGGTCCAGTGGGTAAGGACACTGCCTTGCAGTGCAAGGGGCACCAGTTCGATCCCTGGCCTGGGAAGATCCCACATGCCGCAGAGCGGCTGGACCGATGTGTCCAATGACCGAGTTAGAGCTCTGGAGTGCATGTGCCCAGAGCCGGCTCTCTGCAACGACAGATGCCACTGCAATGGGAGGCCCACAGGAGCCAAAGAACAAAGACAGATGAAAATAGAGAAATGAAAGACCAATAGAAGTGGCCCGCCCGCTCCCCTCCCTCCCCAAACCGACCCCCGCCCAAAATAAATAAATAAATAAATAAATAAATCTTAAAAAAAAAGAAAAGAAAGAAAGCATATGGGAGGGGAATTCCCTGCTGGTCCAGTGGCTAAGACTCTGTGCTCCCAATGCAGAGGGTCTAGGTTCAATCCCTGGTCAGGGAACTAGAGCCCACATGGTACAACTGAGACCCAATGCAACCAAAAAAAAAAAAATATGGGAGGGATAGACTGGGAGTTTGAGATGACATATACATACTGATATATTTTAAATAGATCTAAAAATAAATTTAAATCTTAATTTAAAATATAAATATATAAAAAATAAAATTCTCATTTTCAAAAAAAAAACTAAGAAAACCAGAGCGAATGAAGCAAATTCATGGTGTCCCAGATTAGATTCTCTAGAAAACAAAGCTAATAGTTTATTTGGAAAGTACAAGCCCATTAGGGTGAGGGTGAAGCTAATGGGAAGTAAGGCAAGAGAAGGTTCAGTGTTATGTGTTACCATGCTGATCAGATCAACGGATTGTAAAGGGACACGGTGTATCTCTCATCAGACAGCTTATAAGTAGGAACCATTTGAGAGGGGTTTATGGAGGAAAGAAAGGAGGGAAAAGCCTACTGCTTGGCTCTTCCCATTTCTTGTTTCCAATTGGTGGAGGTTACACTCTCCCATGATGTCATCTTGACCTCAGCAGATTGTGTCTTGCAGTGGTGTTTCATCTGGGTCCCAAAGTAGGGGGCAACCAGGCTTAGGTGGAGACCAACCAAGAGAGAAAGGAGGAAACTATTGAGGGAATTTTAAAAGGCATATAAAGATTTTTATTCCAATTAATATGTTGCCTGACTATAAAGTCTGGAAACACTGATATATTATTTTATCATATTTTACATATCAATATACTATCTTTTAGAAAACATATTCTCTATATTTCTAGATTTGACGGCCACTTTATACTCTAGTATAAAACAGGTACCGAAATGTGCTCTAAGAAAACAAGGTGCAACACTGCTATATTTAAAATAGATAACCAAGAAGGACCTACTGTATAGCACATGGAACTCTGCTCAGTGCTATGTGGCAGCCTGAGCGGGATAGGGGTGGGTGGGAGAATGGATACATGTATATGTTCAGCTGAGTCCCTTCGCTGTTCTCTTGAAACTATCACAACATTGTTAATTGGCTATTCCTCAATACAAAATAAAAGGTTTAAAGTTTGGGAAAAAGAAAACAAGGTACAAAATAGCATGCACATACAATATGCTAACATGGCTTAAAATAAAGACTATAGATTATGTTTATTTATTAATAGAATTCCTCTGAAAGAAGACACAAGAAACCAAAACTGAGAGCAGCATTTGTCTTCCAAATTGAGTGGTTGGGGAATTAAGAGGAAAACTCCTTTTTTCGCCATATACCTTTTGTACATTTCTAAGTTTGTATCATGTCAGACTATTAGTTATTAATGCAAAAACTTAAATTGTACCAAGAAAACCACTTTTAATATTAGAAAGATCACACTGGAAGTAGTAAAGAGGATTTCTTTCTTTTTTCTTAAACATTTGTTAGCTTTTGTCTTTAATTTTGGCTGCACTGGGTCTTTGCTGCTGCACGTGGGCTTTTACTAGTAGCAGCGAGCAGGGGCTGTTCTCTAGTGCAGGCTTCTTACTGTAGTGGCTTCTCTTGTTACA
This sequence comes from Tragulus kanchil, assembly GCA_022376925.1. NCBI lineage: Eukaryota > Metazoa > Chordata > Mammalia > Artiodactyla > Tragulidae > Tragulus > Tragulus kanchil. The sequence continues at coordinate 120,424,404 of JAIOJX010000025.1, read as the reverse complement.
GAGCATGGGGCTCTAGGATGTGTGGACTCAGTGACTGTGGTCTGCCAGCTTACTTGCTCCATGGTATGTGGAATTTTCCCTGACCAGGGATTGAATCTGTGTGCCTTATACTGGCAGGTGGATTCTTAACCATTGGACCACCAGGGAATCCCAGTAAAGAGGATTTTGAAGAAGATCATTTCACTCAGCAAATACAGTTGAGCATCAGGGTGGACCCCACAGTGAAGGCGGCCTGGACACAGCTTATGATCTTAGAGAGAGGACAGTTCAATGGGAGGAAAGACACAGGTCTCTAAACCCTGACTGGGGAAGACACATCCTTGCTCTGAGTGCACAGTCATTCGTGCCGAAGAAGTTTTATTCCTGTGCAAAGTCCCCACAGAGCATGCCTCTGTTTCTCATTCGCACATTGTTAATGCAGAGCGAGAACAGAAGTGCTCACATTTTTCAGAAAAGGCCAGAAAGTAAATATTGTAGGCTTTGGGGGCCAGACCGTTTCTGTCATAGCTTCTCAACTCAGCTGTTACAGCACAAAGCAGCCATGGCCAGTACCTGAAACAGAGCCCTGTCTGTGGTCCAGTAAAATGACTGGAAATTTCACAAATCCGTTAGAGATTCCAGTCAGACTTGAAATGGCATATGATTTTTATGTGTCATAAAATATTCTTCTTCTTTTGAGTTTTTCTCCAACCTTTTAACAATGTAAAATCCCTTCTTAGCTCGCAGGTGGTACCAAAACACACCATGGGCCTCGTTTCATTTGGGAGTTGTGGCTAACTCAGCCCGGAGTTAAAATATTGCTCCCATGTACAAATTCCAGTTCTGTTTCTATAAAATCTCAGCACCTCTCCACACACTAAGTTTGTATCATGTCAGACTATTAGTTATTAATGCAAAAACTTAAATTGTACCAAGAAAACCACTTTTAATATTAGAAAGATCACACTGGAAGTAGTAAAGAGGATTTCTTTCTTTTTTCTTAAACATTTGTTAGCTTTTGTCTTTAATTTTGGCTGCACTGGGTCTTTGCTGCTGCACGTGGGCTTTTACTAGTAGCAGCGAGCAGGGGCTGTTCTCTAGTGCAGGCTTCTTACTGTAGTGGCTTCTCTTGTTACAGAGCATGGGGCTCTAGGATGTGTGGACTCAGTGACTGTGGTCTGCCAGCTTACTTGCTCCATGGTATGTGGAATTTTCCCTGACCAGGGATTGAATCTGTGTGCCTTATACTGGCAGGTGGATTCTTAACCATTGGACCACCAGGGAATCCCAGTAAAGAGGATTTTGAAGAAGATCATTTCACTCAGCAAATACAGTTGAGCATCAGGGTGGACCCCACAGTGAAGGCGGCCTGGACACAGCTTATGATCTTAGAGAGAGGACAGTTCAATGGGAGGAAAGACACAGGTCTCTAAACCCTGACTGGGGAAGACACATCCTTGCTCTGAGTGCACAGTCATTCGTGCCGAAGAAGTTTTATTCCTGTGCAAAGTCCCCACAGAGCATGCCTCTGTTTCTCATTCGCACATTGTTAATGCAGAGCGAGAACAGAAGTGCTCACTTTTTTCAGAAAAGGCCAGAAAGTAAATATTGTAGGTTTTGGGGGGCCAGACCGTTTCTGTCATAGCTTCTCAACTCAGCTGTTACAGCACAAAGCAGCCATGGCCAGTACCTGAAACAGAGCCCTGTCTGTGGTCCAGTAAAATGACTGGAAATTTCACAAATCCGTTAGAGATTCCAGTCAGACTTGAAATGGCATATGATTTTTATGTGTCATAAAATATTCTTCTTCTTTTGAGTTTTTCTCCAACCTTTTAACAATGTAAAATCCCTTCTTAGCTCGCAGGTGGTACCAAAACACACCATGGGCCTCGTTTCATTTGGGAGTTGTGGCTAACTCAGCCCGGAGTTAAAATATTGCTCCCATGTACAAATTCCAGTTCTGTTTCTATAAAATCTCAGCACCTCTCCACACACTTGGTTGGCTCTGGGAGCTTGCTGATCTGCTAAAGCTTCATGGTTCTGCAGCTGATGGCTTGATTTGCGTTTCATTTTGGTTTAACTTTGCATTTGTTCTCCCAGACTGTGCCACTGTTCTTCTTGCTGTGTTGTGTGCTGATTTGCAATGGAGTCCTGCATGGCCATAAAGGTCACAGAAGAAGATTTAATTCCCCTGTGACTGCTGGTGAATTCATTTCTGGACATTAGAACCACTTTCATGAACCCCACACCATATGCCATATGGAATATCATTATTAGCTCCCTGGAGTTTCCGCTGTTGCCATCTGTCTGTGACTTCCTGTGTGGTTTCTTGGCAGCAGGAAAATCATCTATCAAAACGCTTCTAGAAAGTAAGTTTTAAAAGCCCGACTCTAAGCAACATCTGCCTCTGAACTTAGATGTACATTTTCAAGGCTTACATGTTTGAAGTACATTAATAATGAAGTCTACTGTGGAGCCCCAGTCGAAAATTATAAGAGTGTATTATAGTTCATCACCAGGGTAACATCCAGATACAAGCACTGCCAACCGTGCAAAACCCTCCACAAGCAAACCTCTACAATCTCCCATTTTGAGGACTCTCATATGTTAGTCAGACCTCGGCACTGTGCCTAAGCTAGGCCTCTGTTCTTAAACACACCCAGAGTTTTCTATCCTTCATAGCAGAAGTTGTTTCTGTTCATTTTGTGGTTGTCCCCAGTATTTAATGCAACATGTAGCACTTAGGAGGAGGTCAATGAATATGTTGATCTGAACTGAAATGTTAAATGACACCCCATGAGTTTCTAGGTCGTAGCTCCATCCATATCAGCAACAAGGCTTTCACTCAGTGATCCTGGTGAGTCTTTGCAAAGATGTATGTGAGATGTATGAAAGAGTAACATGTAAACTTATATCACCATATGTAATACAGATAGCCAATGGGAATTTTGCTGTGTGACTCAGGGAACTTAAACAGGGGCTCTGTAAAAACCTAGAGGAGTGGGACGAGGAGGGAAGATGGGAGGGAGATTCAGGAGGGAGGGGACATATACCTATGGCTGATCCATGTTGATATATGGCAGAAAACAACAAAATTCTGCAAAGCAATGATCCTTCAATTAAGAAAAATTAATAAACTAAGAAAGAAAGAATTGTGTGTTATGCTATCTTGGTGGCTCATTATGGATGTACATAAAATGCACAAAAAAATTATTAATTATGAAATTTTGGTTTAACTTTGCATTGTTAACGTCCCCGCTGTGTTGTGTGCTGATTTGCAATGGAGTCCTGCATGGCCATAAAGGTCACAGAAGAAGATTTAATTCCCCTGTGACTGCTGGTGAATTCATTTCTGGACATTAGAACCACTTTCATGAACCCCACACCATATGCCATATGGAATATCATTATTAGCTCCCTGGAGTTTCCGCTGTTGCCATCTGTCTGTGACTTCCTGTGTGGTTTCTTGGCAGCAGGAAAATCATCTATCAAAACGCTTCTAGAAAGTAAGTTTTAAAAGCCCGACTCTAAGCAACATCTGCCTCTGAACTTAGATGTACATTTTCAAGGCTTACATGTTTGAAGTACATTAATAATGAAGTCTACTGTGGAGCCCCAGTCGAAAATTATAAGAGTGTATTATAGTTCATCACCAGGGTAACATCCAGATACAAGCACTGCCAACCGTGCAAAACCCTCCACAAGCAAACCTCTACAATCTCCCATTTTGAGGACTCTCATATGTTAGTCAGACCTCGGCACTGTGCCTAAGCTAGGCCTCTGTTCTTAAACACACCCAGAGTTTTCTATCCTTCATAGCAGAAGTTGTTTCTGTTCATTTTGTGGTTGTCCCCAGTATTTAATGCAACATGTAGCACTTAGGAGGAGGTCAATGAATATGTTGATCTGAACTGAAATGTTAAATGACACCCCATGAGTTTCTAGGTCGTAGCTCCATCCATATCAGCAACAAGGCTTTCACTCAGTGATCCTGGTGAGTCTTTGCAAAGATGTATGTGAGATGTATGAAAGAGTAACATGTAAACTTATATCACCATATGTAATACAGATAGCCAATGGGAATTTTGCTGTGTGACTCAGGGAACTTAAACAGGGGCTCTGTAAAAACCTAGAGGAGTGGGACGAGGAGGGAAGATGGGAGGGAGATTCAGGAGGGAGGGGACATATACCTATGGCTGATCCATGTTGATATATGGCAGAAAACAACAAAATTCTGCAAAGCAATGATCCTTCAATTAAGAAAAATTAATAAACTAAGAAAGAAAGAATTGTGTGTTATGCTATCTTGGTGGCTCATTATGGATGTACATAAAATGCACATTTTTATTATGAAGATGAATGAGATACTCAGTAAAGCATTATGCATCTTCAGATAAGTGCATAGTATAGACTGCACAGGAACACCAGATGTGGCTGAAAGTGTCTTGACCTCTGAATTAGAAGATCTTGGTTTGCACAGTAGCTTTTTACAAGCTCTAAAATACTGACTAACAATCAAATGAAAAACCCCATTTACCAGCTAGGATCTATTTAGGTCTCTGAAACAAGAACAACCATCCCTGCGCTGGGGAATACAGATGTGAGAAAAAAGAGATAACTTATAAAGGCAAACAGATGAGGGCATGCATAAGGAGAGGACTGCTTAAACTGAGGTAATTTCTGAGTTAGCCACCTCCCTCGGAGAATTACTTTGCTTAACAAATGATACCTGTGAAGTGCTTTTAAACTTTAGGACCAGATTCACATGTACCTTACTTTGAGAACAGAACAAAACAAAACAAAACAAAAACCACCAAATGCATGCTAAAGATTAGTGCAACTAGCTTAAATTATTTAGATTGAGTTCATACACCTAAAATTTAAAATTTGTAGTTTAACCTGAAGGAAATTTCTCATACTGATGCTTAATAAAACATCCAAACTATGAATATCTCAGCTATTGCCTCCACGTCTTCTTGATTCTTGTAGCTTATTAGCATGAGAAATCATCTTTCTCAAAACCGATTGTTTTTATTGAGAATTTTCTCATTTCTTCTTATATCAAAATCAAATACTTTATTTATCTTTTTAAAAAACTTTTGTTATTGCTCATTTGCTAAGTTATGTCTGACTCTTGGCAATCTTATGAACTGCAGCACACCAGACTTCCCTGTCCTTCCTTCTGCCCCAGAGTTTGCTCAGTTTTATGTCCACTGAGTCAGTGATACCACCCAACAATCTCATCCTCCGCTGCCCCCTTCTCCTATTGCCCCCAATCTTTCCCAGCATTGGGGTCTTTTCCAATGAGTCACTTCTTTGCATCAGGTGGCCAAAGTATTGGAGCTTCAGCTTCACTATCAGCCTTTCCAATGAATACTCAGGGTTGATTTCCTTTAGAATATACTGGTTTGATCTCCTTGCAGTCCAAGGGACTCTCAATCTTCTCCAGCACTACAGTTTGAAAGCATCAATTCTTTGGCACTCAGCCTTCTTTATGGTCCGACTCTCACATCCATACTTGATTACAGGAAAACCATAGCTTTAATTATACAGACTTTTGTTGGCAAAGTGATGACTCTGCTTTTTAATACACTGTCTAGGTTTGCCTTAACTTTCCTTCAAAGGAGTAAGCATCTTCTAATTTCATGGTTGAAGTTATTGTTCACAGTGGTTTTGGAACCCAAGAAGACAAACTTTGTCACTGCTTCTACTTTTTTCTCATCTATTTGTCATGAAGTAAAAGGACTGGATGCCATGATTTTCATTTTTTGAATGTTAAGCTTTAAACCAGCTTATATTTCTCCCTCATCCAGAGGTTCTTTTGTTCCTCTTCACTATCTGCTATTAGACTGGAATCATCCGCATAACTGAGGTTGTTGTTATTTCGCCCTGCAATCTTGATTTCAGTTTGTGATTCATCTAGCCCAACATTTTGCCTGAGGTACTTGGCATAAAGGTTAAATAAACAAGGGGCCAATATACAACCGTGATGTACTTTTTCCCCAAATTTGACCAGTCTGTTATTCCATACCCACTTCTAACTGTTGTTTATTGTCCTGCACACAGGTTTCTCAGGAGACAGGTAAGGTGGTCTGGTATCCCCATTTCTTTAAGAATTTTCCACAGTTTGTTGGAAAAGGCAGAGGAACCAGAAATCAAATTGCCAACATTTGTTGGATCATAGAGAAAGCAAGGGAATTCCAGAGAAACATCTACTTTTGCTTGTATGCTAAAGTTTTTGACTGTGTGGATCACAACAAACTGTGGAGAAAGCTTTATTATTGTATAATTAATGTATAAATGATTTCACATATTTAATGTATATTAAATATTCACATATTTAATGTGTATTTTGATGAATTTGAAGAGATGCAAACACCAAGGTACTAAACATATCTCTTATCTTCAAATATTCCTCATTTTCCCGTGGGTTTGAGGGTGTGTGTTTCTGTGTGTGTGTGTTTTATGTATTAAGAAGTCTTGAGGGTGGGGGGAGAAGTGAGGAAATATGAATAAAGAATGGGCTTTAGTTAAACAATGATTATCAATAGTGGCCTATTGTGACAAATGAACTACACTAATATAAAACGTTGATTAAAGGAAGACTGAATGGAGGATATGGGGAAACTCTCTGCTTTTAATACACTGTCCTAGGTTTGGCAAAGTATCTTCAAACTTTTCCTTCCCAAAGGAGTAAGCATCTTCTAATTTCATGGTTGAAGTTATTGTTCACAGTGGTTTTGGAACCCAAGAAGACAAACTTTGTCACTGCTTCTACTTTTTTCTCATCTATTTGTCATGAAGTAAAAGGACTGGATGCCATGATTTTCATTTTTTGAATGTTAAGCTTTAAACCAGCTTATATTTCTCCCTCATCCAGAGGTTCTTTTGTTCCTCTTCACTATCTGCTATTAGACTGGAATCATCCGCATAACTGAGGTTGTTGTTATTTCGCCCTGCAATCTTGATTTCAGTTTGTGATTCATCTAGCCCAACATTTTGCCTGAGGTACTTGGCATAAAGGTTAAATAAACAAGGGGCCAATATACAACCGTGATGTACTTTTTCCCCAAATTTGACCAGTCTGTTATTCCATACCCACTTCTAACTGTTGTTTATTGTCCTGCACACAGGTTTCTCAGGAGACAGGTAAGGTGGTCTGGTATCCCCATTTCTTTAAGAATTTTCCACAGTTTGTTGGAAAAGGCAGAGGAACCAGAAATCAAATTGCCAACATTTGTTGGATCATAGAGAAAGCAAGGGAATTCCAGAGAAACATCTACTTTTGCTTGTATGCTAAAGTTTTTGACTGTGTGGATCACAACAAACTGTGGAGAAAGCTTTATTATTGTATAATTAATGTATAAATGATTTCACATATTTAATGTATATTAAATATTCACATATTTAATGTGTATTTTGATGAATTTGAAGAGATGCAAACACCAAGGTACTAAACATATCTCTTATCTTCAAATATTCCTCATTTTCCCGTGGGTTTGAGGGTGTGTGTTTCTGTGTGTGTGTGTTTTATGTATTAAGAAGTCTTGAGGGTGGGGGGAGAAGTGAGGAAATATGAATAAAGAATGGGCTTTAGTTAAACAATGATTATCAATAGTGGCCTATTGTGACAAATGAACTACACTAATATAAAACGTTGATTAAAGGAAGACTGAATGGAGGATATGGGGAAACTCTCTGTACTAGCTTTGTAATAATTCTGTAATCTGAAACTCTTTTGAAATTAAAATTTATTTTAAAATCAGCAAAAAAAAAAAAAAGAAGTCTTGACATGAGGCCTATCTTCTTCACATATGTTGAAGAGCACAATACCGATATTATTAACTATAGGTGGAGAATATGGCACCCACCATCACTTGATCATAAAGTCTTATCATTTTAAAGACAGTTACTTTTCTGCTGAATTATGTCTTAGAGTTATAATAAGAATAATTAAGAAATAAAATAATATTAATTAATTTTACTATTTTAATGATATAATAACTAGATTATCTGTCTGACAAGTCAAGACCCTATCAATAGTTATAGGATGAAGAAACATTTTTCAGAACTGAGCTTGACCTCAGTGTATTTCTGAGGGTTACAATATGGCAGTTGCTGCTCCATATTGTCACTTCAGGTTTTGTTAACCATGGGGAGTGGTAGCAATAGTTGAAATTAGTTTGTTAATCCTTATTATCCTTTACTGTACCCCACACCTGCTGGTATAGATCATCTGAGTGTGATTCACTGTTGGCAACAGCCCTGGTCTGTGAGCTAATATAAACTTAGCAAACATTTTAGAGAATGCCTTGTTAACACTGGCTGCTAATGAAGGACCAAAGTGTATTGTTTTGGATGAGTTAATAAATATCCTGAGTTTACTAATATTGCTTTGACATCGCTATTCCATTTCTGTCAACATACTTCTTTGATGCTGATTTCTCTGCTATGAGTGTTATATGCTAGTAAGACAAACTATAGAAGTTTAGACTTATCCTCAGTAAGTAATGCTGTCACCATCTGACCCATATTGCCTGTATTAACAAGAAGGAAGCAGTCCAGTTTTCCTAGTAAAGGCTTTAAATATTAATATGCATGTAGGTGTTTGTTCACAACATTTCTTAATTTGTATAGAAGTGATTAACAGGAGAAATCATTATTCCCTTCATCACATTTTTGGCTATGATTTCAGTGATCACTGTGAGTGGGAGATGCAAACTTTGGGGAGTGGATGGAAGGATGAGGAGAAGTAGAAACTAAATCCAGCCAAGTGAACCATGAAGCACCTTCTTTCCTTGAAGTTGAAGAGGCTTCCCAGAAACTACAAATGGGTTCAGAATGTAAAACAAACAAACAAGCAAACAAAACCAGAGAGAGAGAGAGAATATCCCATCTAGGTCACCATTGATATCCCAGTCAGCAGTCCAGTTGGGTCATTTGACAATCTTGAGCAAGCAAAGAAAGAAACTTCAAAAATGTATGACAAAGTAGTCATTCTTCTCCAAATTATGAATAATATGGGGATATTTAGTGGGCAAGCATCAATCATCTTTGGGAAGACTACAATTAAGAAATATTCAAGAGAATGAAGCACTTAATGGTAATATTTATTAAAATACAAGGATCAGCACGTGTTTGGTAGAAAGCCAGGGCCACCACCTTCTTCACCTCTCTCACCCTTCTGATCAGAAGGATCCCATGGCCTGTGAAATGGGTAAGAGCTTTGGTTTCAGATCTGAAGAGGCATGGGACTTAACCCTACCCCATCACTTCCAGAGGTGTGACCTTGCTTCTCTAAGCCTCAGGCTGATAGATCATCTGAATTCACTGTTGGCAACAGCCCTGGTCTGTGAGCTAATATAAACTTAGCAAACATTTTAGAGAATGCCTTGTTAACACTGGCTGCTAATGAAGGACCAAAGTGTATTGTTTTGGATGAGTTAATAAATATCCTGAGTTTACTAATATTGCTTTGACATCGCTATTCCATTTCTGTCAACATACTTCTTTGATGCTGATTTCTCTGCTATGAGTGTTATATGCTAGTAAGACAAACTATAGAAGTTTAGACTTATCCTCAGTAAGTAATGCTGTCACCATCTGACCCATATTGCCTGTATTAACAAGAAGGAAGCAGTCCAGTTTTCCTAGTAAAGGCTTTAAATATTAATATGCATGTAGGTGTTTGTTCACAACATTTCTTAATTTGTATAGAAGTGATTAACAGGAGAAATCATTATTCCCTTCATCACATTTTTGGCTATGATTTCAGTGATCACTGTGAGTGGGAGATGCAAACTTTGGGGAGTGGATGGAAGGATGAGGAGAAGTAGAAACTAAATCCAGCCAAGTGAACCATGAAGCACCTTCTTTCCTTGAAGTTGAAGAGGCTTCCCAGAAACTACAAATGGGTTCAGAATGTAAAACAAACAAACAAGCAAACAAAACCAGAGAGAGAGAGAGAATATCCCATCTAGGTCACCATTGATATCCCAGTCAGCAGTCCAGTTGGGTCATTTGACAATCTTGAGCAAGCAAAGAAAGAAACTTCAAAAATGTATGACAAAGTAGTCATTCTTCTCCAAATTATGAATAATATGGGGATATTTAGTGGGCAAGCATCAATCATCTTTGGGAAGACTACAATTAAGAAATATTCAAGAGAATGAAGCACTTAATGGTAATATTTATTAAAATACAAGGATCAGCACGTGTTTGGTAGAAAGCCAGGGCCACCACCTTCTTCACCTCTCTCACCCTTCTGATCAGAAGGATCCCATGGCCTGTGAAATGGGTAAGAGCTTTGGTTTCAGATCTGAAGAGGCATGGGACTTAACCCTACCCCATCACTTCCAGAGGTGTGACCTTGCTTCTCTAAGCCTCAGTTTTCTTATCTATATAATACTCATCCCCTGGCAGTATTATAAGGAATAGAGAGCACATGTACAATGCTGGTACAGAGTAAGTACTTAATACAGAGTAGTGATTCTGGTTACCTGTTGCCAAGTAACAAATGGCATCTCACTATTGGTGTTGAAACAGCAGTCACTTTTGTTATGTTCATGGATTATGTGGACCAGTAATTCAAAAAGGGTACAGCACACAGAAGAAACAACTGTTCTCCACAATGTCTAGAGTCTCAGTTGAAGTGACACAAATTTTGGGGAGGGGTATAAATTGAATGAGGGAGACTGGAGGAGCTGGGCCTGGAGGAAGTGCATTCACAATGGCCTTTTCTCTCAAGGCCATTGGACTGTGATGGCCACATAATGAACCCAGCTAGGACTGCTCACTGCAGCACTTACATACATCCTCTCCATGTGACTTGTTTTCCTTAGAGCATAGCAACTTCAAGGTAGTCACACTTCTTCCTGGCAGCTCAGAGCCATGAATTGACATCAATAGCTACCATGGCAGTTCTAAAACATGGCTCCAAATTCGTGGTACTCCTCTCATCAAGAAATCTCTGGGGCTTCCCCTGGTGGTCCAGTGGATAAGGACACCGCCTTGCAGTGCAAGGGGCGCCAGTTCGATCCCTGGCCTGGGAAGATCCCACGCGTCGCGGAGCGGCTGGACTGATGTGTCCAATTACCGAACTGGAGCTCTGGGGCGCATGCGCCCAGAGCCGGCGCTCTGCAACGACAGAGGCCACCGCGATGGGAGGCCCACAGGAGCCAAAGAACAAAGACGGATGAAAATAGATAAATGAAAGACCAATAGAAGTGGCCCGCCCATCCCCCCTCCTCCCCACCTCACCCCCCAAAAGATAAATAAATAAAATAAATGTATTAAAAAAAAGTCTCTGAGCAGTCTTTTTGTGTGTGTCTGATTTTTCTTTCTTTTTTTTTTTTTTTTCCATTTTCCATCCATCTTTATTCCTTGGCACGCATGGGCCTCCCATCACAAAGGCCTATGTTGTTGCAGAGCACCAGCTCTGGGCGCATATGCTCCAGAGACCCGGCTTGCAACAGGACAGGCCGGCCCAGCTGCTCCGTGGCACGTGGGATCCTCCCAGGCCAGGGATCAATCCGTTGCCCTCTGCACTGCAAGACGGACTCTTCACCCGCTGGACCACCAGGGAAGCCTGTTGCCAAGTAACAAATGGCATCTCACTATTGGTGTTGAAACAGCAGTCACTTTTGTTATGTTCATGGATTATGTGGACCAGTAATTCAAAAGGGTACAGCACACAGAAGAAACAACTGTTCTCCACAATGTCTAGAGTCTCAGTTGAAGTGACACAAATTTTGGGGAGGGGTATAAATTGAATGAGGGAGACTGGAGGAGCTGGGCCTGGAGGAAGTGCATTCACAATGGCCTTTTCTCTCAAGGCCATTGGACTGTGATGGCCACATAATGAACCCAGCTAGGACTGCTCACTGCAGCACTTACATACATCCTCTCCATGTGACTTGTTTTCCTTAGAGCATAGCAACTTCAAGGTAGTCACACTTCTTCCTGGCAGCTCAGAGCCATGAATTGACATCAATAGCTACCATGGCAGTTCTAAAACATGGCTCCAAATTCGTGGTACTCCTCTCATCAAGAAATCTCTGGGGCTTCCCCTGGTGGTCCAGTGGATAAGGACACCGCCTTGCAGTGCAAGGGGCGCCAGTTCGATCCCTGGCCTGGGAAGATCCCACGCGTCGCGGAGCGGCTGGACTGATGTGTCCAATTACCGAACTGGAGCTCTGGGGCGCATGCGCCCAGAGCCGGCGCTCTGCAACGACAGAGGCCACCGCGATGGGAGGCCCACAGGAGCCAAAGAACAAAGACGGATGAAAATAGATAAATGAAAGACCAATAGAAGTGGCCCGCCCATCCCCCCCCACCCCACCTCACCCCCCAAAAGATAAATAAATAAAATAAATGTATTAAAAAAAAGTCTCTGAGCAGTCTTTTTGTGTGTGTCTGATTTTTCTTTCTTTCTTTTTTTTTTTTTTTTCCATTTTCCATCCATCTTTATTCCTTGGCACGCATGGGCCTCCCATCACAAAGGCCTATGTTGTTGCAGAGCACCAGCTCTGGGCGCATATGCTCCAGAGACCCGGCTTGCAACAGGACAGGCCGGCCCAGCTGCTCCGTGGCACGTGGGATCCTCCCAGGCCAGGGATCAATCCGTTGCCCTCTGCACTGCAAGGCGGACTCTTTACCCGCTGGACCACCAGGGAAGCCTTCTGATCAGTCTTTTAAGAAAGAATACATGAATACTATAAAACCTCCTGAAGTCTGTTATTTACTGCATGAATGATGCAGTAGGAAGTGTGAATAGTGGAAGTTGCTCAGTCCTGTCAAGTCATGGAATTCTCCAGGCAAGAAGACTTCTCCAGGGGATGTTCCCAACCCAGGGACTGAACCCAGGTCTTCATTACTGGCAGATTCTTTACCATCTGAGCGACCAGGGAAGTCCAAGAATAGTGGAGTGGGTAGCCTATCTCTTCTCCAGGGGAACTTCCTGACCCAGGAATTGAACTGGGGTCTCTGGCATAGCAGACAGATTCCCTACCAGCTGAGCTGCAAGGGAATCTCAATAAAGTAGGAAGAGGAGTGATAAACTCAGAATTTCTTCAGGTGGATGGTATGTCAATTTGGGATTTGAAGATTTTAGGTCTGATTTCTAATTCTCCTCGGCTCATAGTGATTCTTGGGTAGGTCTTCGTCAAGCCTCTCCTGGCCTCCTCCCATCATATAGCTTCTGCCCCTGGGGCTGCTTCTGCCCTTGCTCTGGCCATGATGTCCATTGGTGAGCTCCGTGCCTGCCCCACTAGCTCTCTGATCTCTTCTGCAAGCCTCTTGGCTACTTCTCTGACTCCTTCTCTGCCTTCAGTCCAGGATGACTGTTTTCTTCTAAGGTCACAATAACGGAAGGCTGGGAAGCACAGGTGAGCTGTAAGATTTGTGTGCATGAGGAGGAGGCTCCAGATTCCTCAGCCGTCACTGTAAGGCCAGCACCAAGTAAACCTGTGTATTTGTTTCTTAAAACAGAGGTATCCTGAAGACACGGCAGACTGTAAAAATACAGTTTTATCATTTTGCAAATGCACACTCACATTTGTTAATATATACAATGATTCTTTTAAGAAGAATGTCATTCCCTCTATTGTCTTTCTTCTTTCTGTCAGGATCATTGGCTTATACTGCCAGCTAGTTAACCATTAAAGGACCTGCTTTCTGTGGTTTACTCCAAGAGCTAAAATGTTTCCCTCTCTGCCTACTGAACTCAATGTGGGTAGGAGATAATGAAGATGCAGCCACAGTCTTTTAAGAAAGAATACATGAATACTATAAAACCTCCTGAAGTCTGTTATTTACTGCATGAATGATGCAGTAGGAAGTGTGAATAGTGGAAGTTGCTCAGTCCTGTCAAGTCATGGAATTCTCCAGGCAAGAAGACTTCTCCAGGGGATGTTCCCAACCCAGGGACTGAACCCAGGTCTCCTGCATTGCGGTCAGATTCTTTACCATCTGAGCCACCAGGGAAGCCCATGAATACTGGAGTGGGTAGCCTATCTCTTCTCCAGGGGAACTTCCTGACCCAGGAATTGAACTGGGGTCTCTGGCATAGCAGACAGATTCCCTACCAGCTGAGCTGCAAGGGAATCTCAATAAAGTAGGAAGAGGAGTGATAAACTCAGAATTTCTTCAGGTGGATGGTATGTCAATTTGGGATTTGAAGATTTTAGGTCTGATTTCTAATTCTCCTCGGCTCATAGTGATTCTTGGGTAGGTCTTCGTCAAGCCTCTCCTGGCCTCCTCCCATCATATAGCTTCTGCCCCTGGGGCTGCTTCTGCCCTTGCTCTGGCCATGATGTCCATTGGTGAGCTCCGTGCCTGCCCCACTAGCTCTCTGATCTCTTCTGCAAGCCTCTTGGCTACTTCTCTGACTCCTTCTCTGCCTTCAGTCCAGGATGACTGTTTTCTTCTAAGGTCACAATAACGGAAGGCTGGGAAGCACAGGTGAGCTGTAAGATTTGTGTGCATGAGGAGGAGGCTCCAGATTCCTCAGCCGTCACTGTAAGGCCAGCACCAAGTAAACCTGTGTATTTGTTTCTTAAAACAGAGGTATCCTGAAGACACGGCAGACTGTAAAAATACAGTTTTATCATTTTGCAAATGCACACTCACATTTGTTAATATATACAATGATTCTTTTAAGAAGAATGTCATTCCCTCTATTGTCTTTCTTCTTTCTGTCAGGATCATTGGCTTATACTGCCAGCTAGTTAACCATTAAAGGACCTGCTTTCTGTGGTTTACTCCAAGAGCTAAAATGTTTCCCTCTCTGCCTACTGAACTCAATGTGGGTAGGAGATAATGAAGATGCAGCCACAGTCATGGGCATTTGACACTGCTATCTCCTGGTCACCATAGGTGTTCCTGTCTCTTTCTAAGCTGACTATTTTTTGTTTAACCCAGAAGAATCAGGAGACTGAGTGGCTGAGTGTACACAAACCATCACCACATCTGAGGTGCACTCAGGCCCTTGTAAGTGGCATCTGAGAGCAGGGGATAATGGGACAGTGGGGAGCCTAGAATTCAAGGGGAACTTTTCCCCAGATTTTTGCTTTTTGTGTATCCTCCTGGAAGGCATTGATTTTGCCTCTTGGCTTGTTAAGTGTCTATACTCTGAGCCTCTTTTTTTACTTCGTAATTGTTTTTGGCAATGATAATCAAGTTTCACAGAATCTCATGGAACTCTACAGGTTTTTGGATGTTGTGTTTCTGTTTGAGGTTAGATTTAAGAGCTTCTTCCACATTATTTTTTACTTTAGGAGTTGTTTTGGAATTTGTTAGGAAAGCTTTTAAGAATATCTCCTTTAACTGAATGTGGTAGGGGAGCGAATCCATCCAAGGAGCATGCTTGAGACAGGTTTGATTGCTGTTGAGTAAATCTGGAGATATATTCTGCTTAGTGGACTGTGCAGGCTGAGGACAAAAACTGGGATGCTGCGTGAATTGACTGGGAATAGAAGACTGAGGGGCAGAGAATGTAGAGAACAGATCCCTGGTTGGGAAGACTCTAGCAAGAGTCTGGAGACAGAACAGAGAGTGCAGAAGGATTATTAAGCTTAGCTGGGTGAGCTGTGATGTAAGCATCTCCTTAGTCTCTCCATAAAATCTATACAGTTGGTTTTATAGATAAACTGCTTTCACAAAATAACTCTTTAATTTAAGGTGAGTTTTAGATTTGCATTTAGATTTAGATTACAACAGAAAAGTTGTGAAAAGTATACAGCATATGCCTTCCTCCAAACCTGATTCCCCTAATAGCAACATCTCATGTTAGGAAAGCACGTTTGTGTCAATGAGTCAATTGTTAACTAAAGGATCATTGGCTTATACTGCCAGCTAGTTAACCATTAAAGGACCTGCTTTCTGTGGTTTACTCCAAGAGCTAAAATGTTTCCCTCTCTGCCTACTGAACTCAATGTGGGTAGGAGATAATGAAGATGCAGCCACAGTCATGGGCATTTGACACTGCTATCTCCTGGTCACCATAGGTGTTCCTGTCTCTTTCTAAGCTGACTATTTTTTGTTTAACCCAGAAGAATCAGGAGACTGAGTGGCTGAGTGTACACAAACCATCACCACATCTGAGGTGCACTCAGGCCCTTGTAAGTGGCATCTGAGAGCAGGGGATAATGGGACAGTGGGGAGCCTAGAATTCAAGGGGAACTTTTCCCCAGATTTTTGCTTTTTGTGTATCCTCCTGGAAGGCATTGATTTTGCCTCTTGGCTTGTTAAGTGTCTATACTCTGAGCCTCTTTTTTTACTTCGTAATTGTTTTTGGCAATGATAATCAAGTTTCACAGAATCTCATGGAACTCTACAGGTTTTTGGATGTTGTGTTTCTGTTTGAGGTTAGATTTAAGAGCTTCTTCCACATTATTTTTTACTTTAGGAGTTGTTTTGGAATTTGTTAGGAAAGCTTTTAAGAATATCTCCTTTAACTGAATGTGGTAGGGGAGCGAATCCATCCAAGGAGCATGCTTGAGACAGGTTTGATTGCTGTTGAGTAAATCTGGAGATATATTCTGCTTAGTGGACTGTGCAGGCTGAGGACAAAAACTGGGATGCTGCGTGAATTGACTGGGAATAGAAGACTGAGGGGCAGAGAATGTAGAGAACAGATCCCTGGTTGGGAAGACTCCTAGCAAGAGTCTGGAGACAGAACAGAGAGTGCAGAAGGATTATTAAGCTTAGCTGGGTGAGCTGTGATGTAAGCATCTCCTTAGTCTCTCCATAAAATCTATACAGTTGGTTTTATAGATAAACTGCTTTCACAAAATAACTCTTTAATTTAAGGTGAGTTTTAGATTTGCATTTAGATTTAGATTACAACAGAAAAGTTGTGAAAAGTATACAGCATATGCCTTCCTCCAAACCTGATTCCCCTAATAGCAACATCTCATGTTAGGAAAGCACGTTTGTGTCAATGAGTCAATTGTTAACTAAAGTCCATACATTCTCTAGAGTTCCTTTTTTAACCTAATATATTTGCTTTTCTGTTCCAGAATCCCCACTTAAGGTCCCACATCACAGTCGTCATGTCTCCTTTGGCTCCTCTAAGCTGCGACAGTTTCTCAGACTTCCCTGTTTCTTTATGACCTTGACAGTTTTTAAAAAATTGAAGTAGAGTTGACTTCTAAGATTATATTAGTTTCAGGTGTATAACACAGTAATTTGGTATTATTATAGCTTATTTATTTTATAACTAGTACTTTGTACTTCCTAATCCCCTTTACCTATTTTGCCCCTGCCCCCACCCTGACCTTGACAGTTTTCCAAACCCAGCGTGCATTAATTCTGAAGTCAGGAAATTGATGCCCTGCTGAACATTCAACCTATATCCATGCAGTTAGACATTCTGTCTTGTTTGCAATACTTCTGTAAGGATCTTCAATTACATCATAATAAGCATCTTATATCTATTGACATAGCATATTTCTTAGCATCATCCATTAAGATAAGACCTCATAAGGATCCTCAGAGATGATATTTTTGCCTAGCACTGAGAGCTATACAGAACAGAAGATGAAAAGCCTGGCAGGCTTCCCTCCTATATGATAGACTGAAAAATGTGGCTCTGGGGATAGGCAGTGATTCACTCAGGACTAAGCAAAGGGTACAAGGCTGGATGGGTCCCCAGAAGTTCCAAGTTCTAGTTGAATAAGCAGATGTCTAGACATGTGTCCAGAATGTCCACATCAGTGTAAATTGATTACTCAAAGACAGTCAACAGACACTGACATGTGCAGTATAATGTGTGACTTTACACAAGCAAAATGGTTGAAATTCAAATACAAGTAGAAAGAATTGTTCAAAAGTATTTTTTCTGCCTCTTACTGTAAGATTTTATGGGCAGTTGTTTTAAAATTTTAGATAAACCGCTTTCAAAAAATAACTCTTTAATTTAAGGTGAGTTTTAGATTTGCATTTAGATTTAGATTACAACAGAAAAGTTGTGAAAAGTATACAGCATATGCCTTCCTCCAAACCTGATTCCCCTAATAGCAACATCTCATGTTAGGAAAGCACGTTTGTGTCAATGAGTCAATTGTTAACTAAAGTCCATACATTCTCTAGAGTTCCTTTTTTAACCTAATATATTTGCTTTTCTGTTCCAGAATCCCCACTTAAGGTCCCACATCACAGTCGTCATGTCTCCTTTGGCTCCTCTAAGCTGCGACAGTTTCTCAGACTTCCCTGTTTCTTTATGACCTTGACAGTTTTTAAAAAATTGAAGTAGAGTTGACTTCTAAGATTATATTAGTTTCAGGTGTATAACACAGTAATTTGGTATTATTATAGCTTATTTATTTTATAACTAGTACTTTGTACTTCCTAATCCCCTTTACCTATTTTGCCCCTGCCCCCACCCTGACCTTGACAGTTTTCCAAACCCAGCGTGCATTAATTCTGAAGTCAGGAAATTGATGCCCTGCTGAACATTCAACCTATATCCATGCAGTTAGACATTCTGTCTTGTTTGCAATACTTCTGTAAGGATCTTCAATTACATCATAATAAGCATCTTATATCTATTGACATAGCATATTTCTTAGCATCATCCATTAAGATAAGACCTCATAAGGATCCTCAGAGATGATATTTTTGCCTAGCACTGAGAGCTATACAGAACAGAAGATGAAAAGCCTGGCAGGCTTCCCTCCTATATGATAGACTGAAAAATGTGGCTCTGGGGATAGGCAGTGATTCACTCAGGACTAAGCAAAGGGTACAAGGCTGGATGGGTCCCCAGAAGTTCCAAGTTCTAGTTGAATAAGCAGATGTCTAGACATGTGTCCAGAATGTCCACATCAGTGTAAATTGATTACTCAAAGACAGTCAACAGACACTGACATGTGCAGTATAATGTGTGACTTTACACAAGCAAAATGGTTGAAATTCAAATACAAGTAGAAAGAATTGTTCAAAAGTATTTTTTCTGCCTCTTACTGTAAGATTACATTTATTTGTTAGAAAATACACCAATTGATTTTGTGAATTTTTAGTTAAGTCAGTGCAATCAAACATCTCCATTGTATCTAGGCCGAAATATATTAATAAATCAGTACCTCTAACAAAGATATTCTGTATCAAAATTCTAAGGTTTCTTTATGATCATAGCACTGAGATTGATACAAACTTGATTTTCATTTGTGAAGGGAAACTAGCAAGTAAACTAAGAGTGATTCACTGAATTAATGACTATAGTATTTTTTACTTGATGGCAATTATCTTGTTACTCTCTAAATTCCTTTGGAAACTTTAATTTCACTGAGTTAAAAAGCTTCTGTTAGGCACCATATGACACAGCAATCCCACTATTCGGCTTATACCCTGATGAAATCAAAATTGAAAGAGGTACCTGTACCCCAATGTTCATTGCAGCTCTCTATACAATAGCTAGAACATGAAAGCAACTTAGATGCCCATCGACGAATGAATGGATAAAGAAGCTCTGATACATATATACAATGGAATACTACACAGCTGTAAAAAGAAATGCAGAAGAATCAGTCCTAATGAGGTGGCTGAATCTAGAAACTATCATGAAAAGTGAAGTAAGTCAAAAAGAGAAAGACAAGTACAATATACTAGCACATATATATGGAATCTAGTAGATTGATAATGATAACACACACAGTGAAGCGATGAAAGAATAGACATGGAGAATAGACATATGAACATTGTAGGGAATGGACAGTGAGTGGGAGGTGTAAAGGAAGTAGCATGAAAACCTTTACTGTCGTATGTGAAAAAAAGAGCTATTGTTATTGCATTATTAGAAAAGGGGATCCTGCAGGGGTGCTGTGCAACGGCCTGGAGGGGTGGGATGGTGGGGGGATATACATATGACTAATCTGGGATCATCCATACCTGAAAACTACAAAACTCTGTAAAAGTAAAAAAGTAAAATAAAAATTAAAAAAGAAAAGCTTCTGTTAGAATTTATCACATAAAACTAGAATAAGTAAAAAATAATTTCCATACATTTTTTCCCTTTATTTATTTATTTATTTTTAACTTTTATTTTACTTTTAACTTTTGCAGAGTTTTGTTATTTACAGATATGTACATTCCCAGATTAGTCATATGTATATCCCCCACTTCCCACCCCTCCCAACCATCACACAGCACCCCTGAAGGATCTCCTTTGCTCACAGAGCAATGACTATAGCTATTTTCTTCACTTATGATAGTACAGGCCTTCATGCTATAGTGTTTAATTTGAGAAGATAATATTCAGATGTAGCTCCATGTGATTCTGAACAGATCATCAATAATAGCAAAAATTAAAGTTATGTTTCTTATTTTATAAACCTTAAAGTGGATTACTACATTTCTAAGAAATAAAATGTATGGTATGATCGTGGGGTATACAGACTTTCGTAGGAGGCTGATTTTATGCCTACCCTCAATGCATTTTGAAGCCCATGAAAATATTCTCATTAATAATGCTGTAAAGTGCTCACAATCAAGCACTGTAGAGACTTGCCAAGTGTAGTTTTAAATCATCTTGACTTTTCTTTTTTTGTTCTTTCAAGTTGCCTTTAAAAAAGATACATATCGTGGTAAAAGTCATATAAAATATACTATTCTAACCATATTTAACTGTACAGTTCGGTGGCACTAAATACATTCACATTGTTGTGTAACACTCACCATCATCCATGCCCTGAATTTTTCACTTTTCTAGACCGAAACTCTGTCTCCATTAAACACTAAGTAATCATTCCCTCTTCGTACCCCACCCTCGCCTCCAGTCCCTGGGATCTACCAATGCACTTTCTGACTTTGTGAATTTGACTCTTCTTGGTACCTTCATGTGCATTTTTCTGATTTAAGTAGAGTACAGTCAGTAGCTCAGCATTTCCCCTTCTTTATCAATTCTATTCTATCACGGTGACCTTGTCCCTAATAACTGGCACTAGAAGGGGGTGGAATTGATCGAGGGTACAGAGATGAGCCTGTTTGACAGATTTAATGATGCAGTGACAGACACTGAAGCCAGGAACTACTCCACCCCCAGCAGCACCAGAATTCCCTCTGGTAACATTTCGAACACTGAATTTTTAGGAGCATGTATTTTAGGATGGGGAATAATGGGAAAAAGCACTGGCAACTGGCAGGCACTGTGCCATGCTGAGCCTCTCTACCCTGGAGTAACCCTCACAAAGCTATAGGCAGTTTCTCAATGACTCATCAGGCCAACAGAAGCATCACGGTGCTGAATAATGATCCTAATTATTCTCAAAGATGGGGCAAACACATCTTACATGTTCCCTTTTTATTCTTTTCACCGACCCAGATGTCATGCTCTGGATTTCAGGATTGGATGTTTGATTGCATTCTCTCCATACCATATTGGAAGTGAAAGTGTTAGTAACTCAGTCATGTCCAACTCTTTGCAACCACATGGACTGTAGCCTGCCAGACTCCTCTTGATTATCACATGTAGGACATCAGAGCTTTAGTGAGAGTGATTCATTGGGAAGACCAAATATATGGGTTATTTAAAAAAAAATTTTTGGCTACCTTGTGCAGCATGTAGGATCATAGTTTCCCAACTAGGAATTGAACCCACATCCCCTGCATTGGAAGCATGAAGTCGTAACCACTGGAAGATCAGGAAAGTCCCCAGATATATGTTAAGTGTTAAACATTTCGTGAAGAAATTGACAGTTGACAAACATGTCAAATACCTTCAACCCATCCTCACTCTAGGAACGGGTAAATTTCCCCTGGCCCATGTGGCCATAAGTTCCTTTCTGTTGTTGATGGCTGCTTTGGTAATCTTAGTTTCCTTCTGAACTATGATGAAGAAACTCTTAATCAAATGAATCCATCTGTGAGTAAGACTTTCTCCAGTCTTATAACCACAAACTTCAGGACTTCTGTAGTGGTGTAGTGGATAAGAATCCACCTGCCAATGTAGGGAACATGGGTTCAATCCCTGGTCTGGGAAGATTTCACATGCTATGTAGTTATCAAGCTTGTGCACTACAACTACCGAGCCCGTATCCTAGAGCCCTTGAACTACAACTACTGAGACCTCATGCTGCCACTATAGACACCCACGTGGCTTAGAGCCTATGCTATGCCACAAGAGAAGTCAACATGACGAGAAGCCCATGCTCTGCAATAAAGAGTAGCCTCCACTTGCCACAATGAGAGAAAGCCCATGCAAAGCAACAAAGAACCATGACAACCAAAAACAAATAAACATTTTTTTAAAATTCCACAAATTTAATCTGTAATGATCTATCTAGCCACTCAATTGCCCCTTTCCCTATAAAATAAATGTAGTGTTGTTTGTTTTCTGAGGAAGGGTGACCCTGGAGAAGATACCAGATTAACAAATGTTACAGGTATTGTGGCCTTTTTATCTCCTTAGTCCCAGCCCTGGGGTTGTTACACAGAACTCTCTGCTATGTTTACTCTTTGTGAGATCTCTACTGTGGATAGTTCATTTGGGAGTAAGACAGATGAAGTAACTCAGACCTCTTGCAACCACATGGACTGTAGCCTGCCAGACTCCTCTTGATTATCACATGTAGGACATCAGAGCTTTAGTGAGAGTGATTCATTGGGAAGACCAAATATATGGGTTATTTAAAAAAAAATTTTTGGCTACCTTGTGCAGCATGTAGGATCATAGTTTCCCAACTAGGAATTGAACCCACATCCCCTGCATTGGAAGCATGAAGTCGTAACCACTGGAAGATCAGGAAAGTCCCCAGATATATGTTAAGTGTTAAACATTTCGTGAAGAAATTGACAGTTGACAAACATGTCAAATACCTTCAACCCATCCTCACTCTAGGAACGGGTAAATTTCCCCTGGCCCATGTGGCCATAAGTTCCTTTCTGTTGTTGATGGCTGCTTTGGTAATCTTAGTTTCCTTCTGAACTATGATGAAGAAACTCTTAATCAAATGAATCCATCTGTGAGTAAGACTTTCTCCAGTCTTATAACCACAAACTTCAGGACTTCTGTAGTGGTGTAGTGGATAAGAATCCACCTGCCAATGTAGGGAACATGGGTTCAATCCCTGGTCTGGGAAGATTTCACATGCTATGTAGTTATCAAGCTTGTGCACTACAACTACCGAGCCCGTATCCTAGAGCCCTTGAACTACAACTACTGAGACCTCATGCTGCCACTATAGACACCCACGTGGCTTAGAGCCTATGCTATGCCACAAGAGAAGTCAACATGACGAGAAGCCCATGCTCTGCAATAAAGAGTAGCCTCCACTTGCCACAATGAGAGAAAGCCCATGCAAAGCAACAAAGAACCATGACAACCAAAAACAAATAAACATTTTTTTAAAATTCCACAAATTTAATCTGTAATGATCTATCTAGCCACTCAATTGCCCCTTTCCCTATAAAATAAATGTAGTGTTGTTTGTTTTCTGAGGAAGGGTGACCCTGGAGAAGATACCAGATTAACAAATGTTACAGGTATTGTGGCCTTTTTATCTCCTTAGTCCCAGCCCTGGGGTTGTTACACAGAACTCTCTGCTATGTTTACTCTTTGTGAGATCTCTACTGTGGATAGTTCATTTGGGAGTAAGACAGATGAAGCTGCGAGCTTCATCAAACCTTGATCTCCGAAGAAAAAGTGATTAGGCTGCTTCTTCCATGTTTTTCTTCCAGTGACATTCAACAACTCAGAGAACTTAAACCCACAAGGACAGCACTGTGTCCCGCTGGAAAGTACCAAGACTATGGATGCTTTGCCAACCTTTGGTCCTTCAGAATATTGCAGGGAGCAGCTGGGTTCACAATATCAAATATTTACTAAACATTTACTATATGCTGGGCACACTGAAATGTGTTTTATGTGCATTTAAACATTTTATTGAGGTAAAACATGTAGTAAATGTGCATGACACAGAGATAAAGAATTCTCTTGCCAATGCAGAAGGCACAATGAGACATGGGTTCAATCCCTGGATTGGGACGATCCCCTGGAGAAGGGAATAGCAGTCCACTCCAGTATTCTTGCCTGGAAAATTTCATAGACAGAGCATCCTGGTGGGCTACAGTCCATGGGCTGCAAAGAGTCAGACATGACTGAGCAACACAGACACACATAATATGTAGTAAAGATGTATAAATCTTTATTGTATAGCGTAAATCTCAGTGAATTTTTATATATGATGATTTTTATAGATGATTATATATGTATGCCCTGTGTAACTACCACCGAGATCATGATACAGCATATTTCCAACCCAGAAAGACTCCTTTATTGCCAGACAATACTTTTACTTTCCCCATGATAAACATTATTCTGACCTCTACCATCAGAGCTCAGTTTTGCCTGTTCTTGAACTTTATATAAATGGAATCACAGTGTATGTATATGAGTCATCCATATTGTTACATGTAGTGGTGGCTCATTTTTTCTTGCTGTATAGTTTTCCAGGCTTAACTATATCATAATTTATTCATACATGGTCCTTTTTATAAGACATTTGATTTATTCTGAGTTTTAGGCTATTTTAAATAAATTTATGACTCATCATAAGCCTTTTTTGATAAATATCTTTTGAATATATACCTTTGTGTAGAATTACTGGTTCATGAAATTCATTTAGTATAATTAGTTTGTGCTCAGTCACTCAGTTGTGTCTGACTCTTTGCAACCCTATGGACTGTAGTTTGCTAGGTTCCTCTGTCCCTGGAATTTCCCAGGCAAGAATAATGGAGTGGGTTGCATTTTCTACTCTAGGGGATCTTTTCAACTCAGAGATCAAACCCCCATCTCCTGTGTCTCCTTGCACTGCAGGTGAATTCTTCACCACTGCACCATATGTGAGTAGATATAGCCAAATCATTTTCCAAAATTGTTATACCAGTTTGTATGCTTACTACCAGTTTCTCATATGATTCCAGTTGCTCCACATCATCACCAACACTTGATGTTATCAATGTTTAATTCTAACCATTCTGGTGCACATGTGGTATTATTTTGTTTTAAATTGTATTTCTCCAATGACAATGATGTTAAATACTTTTTAATATACTTTGTAGTCATTTGGAAATTCTTTTTTGTTAGTGGTCTTTTGCCCTTTGTAAAAAAAAAATTTTTTTTTTAATTTTGCCTTACTGAGTTCTGGCTTGCTGTGTTGATTATCCATTAATATACAACAAGTCATCCCTAAATTTAAAACAACAATAATCATGTTAATATTCTCTCTGGTGATTCCGGGAGTTTCTTGGACTCAGCTGGTGGTTCTCACTCCAGGTCTCTTGCGAGGTTGCATTCAGATGGTGAGACTGGAATTACCTGAAATTTCCATCCTGCACTCAAACAGCTGGAAGCTGGAAGAACTACAGCTCCTCAGGTACTTCTCTACAACTAGATGTAGCTTTGTCCCAAGGTCTATTTAGTATTGGGCTTCAGGATTTCCCACATGGTGGCTGGCTCAGGGTTCCAAAAGGCACATGCCCCAGGAGAATGATCCAGGTGGAAGCTGAGTCACTGTTTACAGTCTTAGCCTCAGAAACAACACGGCATCACTTATACCATTCAGTATTAATCAAGGCTGTCACAAAGGCCCACCCAGTTTTAAGAGTGAAAAGAGACTCCACCTTTTGACTGAGGGTGCGGCAATTATCTGGAAGAACAAATAGGGCTGAGAATATTGTTGTGACCATTTTTGAAAAATATAATTTATCACAGTTTGCTATCTGGCCACAGTTCACATTCCTCTCCTAGGCAAACTATACTTCCTTCCTTCCCAAAGATCCCCCAGCGTCTCATCTCATGATAGTATCTGAAACTTGAGGTCCACATGATGAGCTTATCATCTTAATTTAATCCAGATGTGGATGAGGTTCCTTGGGTACAGTTCCTTGAATACCAGCTCCTACATCCCCAATCCGATCTGAAGGCTTGTGAACTAAAGTGACCTGCCCTGAACATACCCAACATCCAAGAATGCAGCAGTCACAGGCTACTTGCAATGAACACTCTTGGTCAAAATGGGGGCAAATGGGAGGCCTACAACTGTCACTGATCTGAATTCTAGCTGGGCACGTGCAGAGGTCAGTCATATATCCTGGGAATGAATCCCTATGGCTCTTCCTGCAATAAATGTAGCCTATGTCTGCAACGGAGTAGTTGTCTCCTATCCATAGATGTTTGACAGTCCCCAAACTTCCTTTCCCTTATTTGTTGCTGTTGTTGAGACGTTAAGTCATGTCCAACTCTTTGCAACCCCACAGGCTGTAGACTGCCAAGCTCCTCTGTCCATAGGATTTTCCAGGCAAGAATACTGGAGTGGGTTGCCCATTCCCTTCTCCAGGGGATCTTCCCATCCTGGGGATCAAGCCTGGGTCTCTTGCATTGTAGGTGGATTCTTTACCTTTTGAACCACCAGGGAAGCCTGTTTGCCTGTCTGTAGTTTCCTTCCACTCCTCCAAAACAAACATGGAAAGTAAACTTCCTCAGAATCCCAGGTGATCTTGTAAGAAGTCATAAAGGAGAGGAAGTGTCTTAGATACATCTGACTGAAGTTGGGTACAAACACAAAAGAGTTTTTGTTTTGTTTTATATTTCGGCTATTATTACTACTGTTATTTTGTTATTTCCAGGAAGATTAATAGGGTAAGGAAAAGGGAACTGTCTGATTAATGTCCCTAAAAGTGTATCCTGGTTTCAGGACTGAATGTGAATAACTATATAGTCTTAAGTCCAACAATGAAGGGGCCTGTAAGATATGAATATAAGACTACCAATTTCATGTAGCTCACTGGATTTTCATTGAGGATAAAGTGAGCTAATGAGAAGAAGTCAATTCTGAGAGCAGTGACTGTAATGTTTCTTTATGGAAAGCAACCAGTCCCGGCAAGAGGCAAGCCTGCAGACAGAGTAGAGAACAGGGCCATTCACTAGCCAGAGCTTATCTTAGGAAAACTTTGTGATCCCAATAATGCCATCATGAATAAACACCTTATTTTTATCTCAATGGTGCCACCAGGCATTTGGGAGCCTGCCAGCTTTTTGCAATTGTTCTTTCCCCCACATGAACTACTAGGTAATTCAAGTCAAATGACTCATTGGAGGAGGGAAGAGGCAACTCAGGACTGTGCAAGCTCATTTTGCAGGTGTCCTGCTGATATAAAGAGAGAAAGGTAGGATGGTGCTTTTTAAGATAATCGCCCTTCATCAATTCAGAATGATTTCAGTGCTGAATTACTTATCGTGTGTGACTAAAAGCAAATAAGTTACTTCCTTTAACCGCTTGCTTTGTTTAAAGTGACAATATAATGGAGTTACTGTATTTAGCCTCTAGTTACTAAACGACAGGTTCAAAATTATCCTGACATCAAAAGCGTAAGCTCCAATCTAACCCATTGAAAAGTGGTTAATATTTATTGAGCTCTAGTTAGCTTTAAAGTGAAAACATTACCCATTCCCTTCTCCAGGGGATCTTCCCATCCTGGGGATCAAGCCTGGGTCTCTTGCATTGTAGGTGGATTCTTTACCTTTTGAACCACCAGGGAAGCCTGTTTGCCTGTCTGTAGTTTCCTTCCACTCCTCCAAAACAAACATGGAAAGTAAACTTCCTCAGAATCCCAGGTGATCTTGTAAGAAGTCATAAAGGAGAGGAAGTGTCTTAGATACATCTGACTGAAGTTGGGTACAAACACAAAAGAGTTTTTGTTTTGTTTTATATTTCGGCTATTATTACTACTGTTATTTTGTTATTTCCAGGAAGATTAATAGGGTAAGGAAAAGGGAACTGTCTGATTAATGTCCCTAAAAGTGTATCCTGGTTTCAGGACTGAATGTGAATAACTATATAGTCTTAAGTCCAACAATGAAGGGGCCTGTAAGATATGAATATAAGACTACCAATTTCATGTAGCTCACTGGATTTTCATTGAGGATAAAGTGAGCTAATGAGAAGAAGTCAATTCTGAGAGCAGTGACTGTAATGTTTCTTTATGGAAAGCAACCAGTCCCGGCAAGAGGCAAGCCTGCAGACAGAGTAGAGAACAGGGCCATTCACTAGCCAGAGCTTATCTTAGGAAAACTTTGTGATCCCAATAATGCCATCATGAATAAACACCTTATTTTTATCTCAATGGTGCCACCAGGCATTTGGGAGCCTGCCAGCTTTTTGCAATTGTTCTTTCCCCCACATGAACTACTAGGTAATTCAAGTCAAATGACTCATTGGAGGAGGGAAGAGGCAACTCAGGACTGTGCAAGCTCATTTTGCAGGTGTCCTGCTGATATAAAGAGAGAAAGGTAGGATGGTGCTTTTTAAGATAATCGCCCTTCATCAATTCAGAATGATTTCAGTGCTGAATTACTTATCGTGTGTGACTAAAAGCAAATAAGTTACTTCCTTTAACCGCTTGCTTTGTTTAAAGTGACAATATAATGGAGTTACTGTATTTAGCCTCTAGTTACTAAACGACAGGTTCAAAATTATCCTGACATCAAAAGCGTAAGCTCCAATCTAACCCATTGAAAAGTGGTTAATATTTATTGAGCTCAAACTATGTGTCAGACACTTTTTAAGTCTTGTACAGTGTTAACCCATTCAACTCTCTCAACAGCTCTCTGAGTGAGATATTATCTTTTTTATTCTAAAAGAAATAAGAGGCATAGGAGGGTGTGGAGATGCAGAATTTAGCCAATGAAGTTGGATGCCAGAGCCTGCCCTTGGGATCTTATGCTATACCAACTGTCTATGAAATTCAAGATTAAATGTTAAAACATATTCCTAGAGATAGCTTACTCATGGCTGTAGGTGTAATAACTTTGCTTTTGAGGCCATTCCAAGAAAACCACAGTAAAATGACTGTGGGCAAAACAATATTTATGCAGGCATTTCAGAGAGTGGCTCATCAGAGGAAAACAATCCTCCTTAGACTTAGTGAAGATACTGAAAAGCTGCAGATGGAGAGGAATTCTTAATGTTATAAGGTGATGCACCGTGTTACCTCTCCAAGGCAAACAAGCTGGTACTTGAGTAACAACAGAACCCAGAAAGATGTCAGCAAATGATGTAGCACCAAGGTGGTTAAAAAGGAATGAAGAGGAGCCTTCAACCATATCTCATGAAAATTTCCTCCCATTATTTAAATATGGAAAGCTTGGGACTAACGTAAGAACTAGAGAGGATGTTAGTTACAGTGAATGTGTATGTAGCTCTATTCATATCCCCTTGGAGCACTTATTACTTAACCGATTTCAACTGCCAAAAACATGCAACCCTTTATCTCAGCCCTAAAGGCTTTCTTGAGTGTCCAGAGGCAATGGAGATTTAACCACCATCACCACCAATACCTCATGACCACTCCCACACATGTTGTCCAGCAGGCTCCTGCTAATGGGCAATGGGAGATAGTGGATGTGTAACCCAGTTCACCCATCTCTCAGCAGAAGAATCCGATATGCCCTTCACTGTCTCTGAGTCTGGTGGACTGAGCTCTGGCAACAGAAGACATTTGCTTGAAAACATAATCATGTCAAATAAATATAGAAATAATTAGTGAGGATCAGAGAAATAACCATACTCCTAATTCTAAGGGAACTGAAGTTTCTGCCCTTGGGACCCTCCCAGAGGTCTTCCCTCTGTACCTCTTCACCTGCTTATCTGTATTGTTTAGCATATCCTATAATAAGCTGGTAAATGTTAAAAAAAAAAAAAACCCTGTGCTTTGAAATTGTGAAAATACTAAAAGAATCAGCAAACTGATTCTATTCAGTATTAAATAGAAAGAAATATTTTACATTTGAGTTTGCTGTATATTTTTCAGCATTCTGAACCAACCCATTGAAGCAGCGAGGTCATAAGGAATGAAAAAAGATATATAGAGATACAGGAATAAGATGTTAGGAGCATTCCCTTTATAATCATTAAATCAAAATAAAGATGCCACTATCACCATAGCCTATGCAGCACTGGACTAGAGGTTGTAACCAGAATAATAGGACAAACATTAAAAAAATATAAGGGTTAAAAGGGAAAAAAAAACTATAATCAAAACTATAATCATAATATGCTTATCTGCACACAAATGAAAAGCACCGAAAACACACAAAGAACTACAAAAATCAATTATACTCTATATACTTGTGACAGTTAAAAAGTCATACTTAAAAACAAAAGAATGTGGAATAGTCATAGAAAGAAAGTTAAGGTAGCTATGAAAAAAATCTACCAAATTTGGGTAAGGTGGCTCAGATTAGCCTGCCAGTTTAGGAGTCATAGGTTCAATCCCTGGGTTGAGAAGATCCCCTGAGAAGGGAATGGCAACCCACTCCAATACTCTTGCCTGGAGAATCACGGACAGAGGAGCCTGGTGGGCTACAGTTCGTGGGGTCTCAAAACAGACACAACTTAGAGACTAAAACAGCAGCAAATGGAAAAATAAATTTGGGCAAAATCTTTAGAAAGAAAATTATAAAAATTTATTGAAAAACAGAATAAGGCCTAAATAAATGTAGGATTATATTGTGTAATGGTGAGAAAGACATAAAATGGTAGAGTATGCCTTATTTCCTCAAATTTGACTATGTGCTTCCATTGTGTCCAACTCTGTACACCCCTGGACTATAGCCCATTGGGCTGCTCTGTCCATGGGATTCTCCAGGCAATAGGGTTGGAGTGGGTTGCTGTGCCCTCCTCCAGGGGATCTTTCCAACCTGGGGATTGAACCCAGGTCTTCTGCATTGCAGGCAGATTCTTTACCACTGAGCCAGCAGGGAAGTCCAAATTTGACTATGAGAAACTTCAATTTCAATTCAAATTTCAACAGATTTTCATAAACCTTGACAATCTGATCCTAAAACTTGAATGAAAAAACAGAATTGCCAAGAACAAGAGAACAAAGCATGGCAACTTGCTGTAATAAATATCAAAACTTAATACAACGCTACAATAGTAAGAGAGTATGTTGGTGGCTCAGCAGTAAAGAAACCACTTGCAACGCAGGGGAGCCTGGTTCAAACCCTGGGCTGATCCTGGGGAGAAGGAAATGGCAACTCACTTTAGTATTCTTGCCTGGGAAATCCGGTGGACAGAGGAGCCTAGCAGGCCAGAGTCCACAGGGTCGCAGAGTTGGACATGACTTAGTGGCTCAACCACCAGCACCTTAATGCTGGTGTGGGCATTGACAAAGAGATCAGTTGAACAGATGTAGATATAGGTACAGAGAAAACACCGATGTAAGCTTGATATACATTGTAGCAAGTCAGATCAGTGGGTAAAGGAGACTGTACTTCATAAATGGTGCCAGAATATGGAGTTTTCCCCTATGGGAAAAAGTGAAAGCTAGATCTCTATTCAAAACAGGTACAAAAGTAATTCCTTACATATTAGAGACCAAGATGTGAAAAGTGAAACTTCAAAAACTAGAAGAGAATGGAAAATTAAATTTGGGCAAAATCTTTAGAAAGAAAATTATAAAAATTTATTGAAAAACAGAATAAGGCCTAAATAAATGTAGGATTATATTGTGTAATGGTGAGAAAGACATAAAATGGTAGAGTATGCCTTATTTCCTCAAATTTGACTATGTGCTTCCATTGTGTCCAACTCTGTACACCCCTGGACTATAGCCCATTGGGCTGCTCTGTCCATGGGATTCTCCAGGCAATAGGGTTGGAGTGGGTTGCTGTGCCCTCCTCCAGGGATCTTTCCAACCTGGGGATTGAACCCAGGTCTTCTGCATTGCAGGCAGATTCTTTACCACTGAGCCAGCAGGGAAGTCCAAATTTGACTATGAGAAACTTCAATTTCAATTCAAATTTCAACAGATTTTCATAAACCTTGACAATCTGATCCTAAAACTTGAATGAAAAAACAGAATTGCCAAGAACAAGAGAACAAAGCATGGCAACTTGCTGTAATAAATATCAAAACTTAATACAACGCTACAATAGTAAGAGAGTATGTTGGTGGCTCAGCAGTAAAGAAACCACTTGCAACGCAGGGGAGCCTGGTTCAAACCCTGGGCTGATCCTGGGGAGAAGGAAATGGCAACTCACTTTAGTATTCTTGCCTGGGAAATCCGGTGGACAGAGGAGCCTAGCAGGCCAGAGTCCACAGGGTCGCAGAGTTGGACATGACTTAGTGGCTCAACCACCAGCACCTTAATGCTGGTGTGGGCATTGACAAAGAGATCAGTTGAACAGATGTAGATATAGGTACAGAGAAAACACCGATGTAAGCTTGATATACATTGTAGCAAGTCAGATCAGTGGGTAAAGGAGACTGTACTTCATAAATGGTGCCAGAATATGGAGTTTTCCCCTATGGGAAAAAGTGAAAGCTAGATCTCTATTCAAAACAGGTACAAAAGTAATTCCTTACATATTAGAGACCAAGATGTGAAAAGTGAAACTTCAAAAACTAGAAGAGAATGTAAGAATGTATGATTTGGAATACAGAAAGATGTCGCCAGTAAGAAATTAAAAAAATACATGTACACTATAATACATGAAAAAGCTATGAATTGATTGTGATAAAAAAATAAAAAGGATAGAAACTGGAAGATTTGAAATACATAGATACTTGATAAAGGGTTAGCATGTATGATGCGTATCATCATCTCTTCTGAATAAATAAAAAGACAAAATCTTGGTATAAAAACGAACAAATGGGGCTTCCCTGATGGCCCAGAGGGTAAAGAGTCCTCCTTGCAGTGTAAGGGGCACTGGTTCGATCCCTCGCCCGGGAAGATCCCACATACTGCGGAGCGGCTGGACCGGTGTGTCCAATTACAAGTCAGCACTCTGGAGCGCATGTGCCTGGAGTTTGTGCTTGGCTGCGAGAGGGGCCATTGCAATGGGAGATCCACACAGAACAAAGATGGATGAAAACAAATAAAAGAAAGAACCAATAAAAGAGGCCAACATTAAAAAAAAAAAAAACGAACAAATGGGGCTTCCCTGATGGTCCAGTGGGTAAGGACACCCACTGCAAGTGAGTGGGCAAGGGGCACCAGTTCGATCCCTGGCCTGAGAAGATCCCATGTGCCACAGAGTGGCTGGACCGATGTGTCCAACTACTGAGATGGAGCTCTGGAGTGCAGAGCCAGTGCTCTGCAGCGAGAGAGGCCACTGTGATGGAGGCCCACACAGGCCAAAGAACAAAGACAGAAATAAATGAAAGACCAATAGAAGTGGCCAAAAAAAAAAAAAAAAAACAAATGCATAAAGAGGCATTTCCGAAGAGGAAACACAAATGGCTTATAAACATATGAGAAGATATTTAACCTCTATACTCATCAAGGAAACAGAAATGACAGCCACTTAGAAGTATTTGAAAGTGTTCTACCGTGCATTGAGACTTAAACCCAAAACCCTGTTTGGGACTTAAACTCACATGGCTGGGGCTTGAACCCAGCCAAAACCCTGTTTGGGACTTGAACCCATGTGACTGGGACTCAAATCCAGCCAAAACCCTGCTTGGGACTTGAACCCACGTGGCCAGGACTTAATTCAGCACTCACCCAACATCTGGACCCACTGAGGCTCAGGTTCTCTGTGCCTCAATGCAGAAGGAATTCAGCGAGAGGCAGAGTGATAGGCAAGAAGAGGATCCATTACGATAGGACGCTTGTAAGAGGTGCAAGGGGGCAGGTGGGAAAGCTCTGCTCTTCCCATTGGGTGGGCAGCAATATATATACAGGAGGGTAGCAGACCGGCTTCTTCAAATAGACATAGATGCAGATGTAAGGCGTACGTCATTAGCTCCTCCTTCCCCAGCTCTTCCTGCTTTATTGAATAAGGAGCAGCTTTCTTGAGTTATCGTTAATTTACTGGCCTCCCAACTTTTGCCAGGTTTTACCCTTCTACCTACAGTCCCCTACTCGGACTTTACAACTACCTAACTATTCCATTCTGTCCCTATCAGATTGAGTGTACCAATGGTCCCAGGCTTTCATGCCCCCTGTGTCCAGTTCTCTTTCATATTCCCTCCCCTTTCCAAGTCTGGACTTGACCATGTTCAACCTGACATTAACAAGCCTATTGCACACAGAGGGGAAAGGGGCATCTGCTCTTTTGTCTTGCCGCAAGGGTGACAGACCCATGGGACAGAGCTGAATCATCCTCGTCTAGCCAACACACAGATGACCTGTCTGCTGAGCTCAAGCCATAAGCAAGCCTAGGTGAAATCAACAGAGCCTGGCCCTATCAGCTGACTCACCTGGCCAATGATCGACTAGTGAGACGTAATAAATGGGTATTGCTTTAAGACTCTAAATTGTGGGGATAGTTGGTGTGTGGCAATGACTAGCTGATATTGGTGTTATTTTACTGGCATCTGACTAGCAAAATTCTAAAGTCTGACAGTGTCAAGAGACAGTGGGAATATAGAGCAATGGAAACTCTTAACACATTAGTGGCACAAACTAATATAACCATTTTGGAATATAATGAATCATTATCTTATAAGGATGAAAATACCTCACGGCCTAGCAGTCACATTCCTGCTGCATGTGTGCTTCCAAGTGCACTTAGAAAAATGCACATTCCAGAGATGTGCATAAGAGTGTTCATAGTAACATTGTTTATAATAGCAAAATATGCGGACCCACTGAGGCTCAGGTTCTCTGTGCCTCAATGCAGAAGGAATTCAGCGAGAGGCAGAGTGATAGGCAAGAAGAGGATCCATTACGATAGGACGCTTGTAAGAGGTGCAAGGGGGCAGGTGGGAAAGCTCTGCTCTTCCCATTGGGTGGGCAGCAATATATATACAGGAGGGTAGAAGACTGCCACCTTCAAGTAGACGTAGATGCAGACAGACGTAAGGCATACATCATTAGCTCCTCCTTCCCCAGCTCTTCCTGCTTTATTGAATATGGAGCAGCTTTCTTGAGTTATCGTTAACTTATTGGCCTCCCAACTTTTCTCAGGTTTTACCCTTCCATCTACAGTCCCCTACTCGGACTTTACAACTACCTAACTATTCCATTCTGTCCCTATCAGATTGAGTGTACCAATGGTCCCAGGCTTTCATGCCCCCTGTGTCCAGTTCTCTTTCATATTCCCCTCCCTTACCAAGTCTGGACTTGACCATGTTCAACCTGACATTAACAAGCCTATTGCACACAGAGGGAAGGAGCATCTGCTCTTTTGTCTTGCCGCAAGGGTGACAGACCCATGGGACAGAGCTGAATCATCCTCGTCTAGCCAACACACAGATGACCTGTCTGCTGAGCTCAAGCCATAAGCAAGCCTAGGTGAAATCAACAGAGCCTGGCCCTATCAGCTGACTCACCTGGCCAATGATCGACTAGTGAGACGTAATAAATGGGTATTGCTTTAAGACTCTAAATTGTGGGGATAGTTGGTGTGTGGCAATGACTAGCTGATATTGGTGTTATTTTACTGGCATCTGACTAGCAAAATTCTAAAGTCTGACAGTGTCAAGAGACAGTGGGAATATAGAGCAATGGAAACTCTTAACACATTAGTGGCACAAACTAATATAACCATTTTGGAATATAATGAATCATTATCTTATAAGGATGAAAATACCTCACGGCCTAGCAGTCACATTCCTGCTGCATGTGTGCTTCCAAGTGCACTTAGAAAAATGCACATTCCAGAGATGTGCATAAGAGTGTTCATAGTAACATTGTTTATAATAGCAAAATATGCAAAGAATCCAAATGTCTGATACCATAAAGCACAAATAATTTGTAGCAATTTCAAAAAATGGAGTAGTGAAGATAAGTAAACTAAAGCAAAATGTATCAATATGGATCAATGGTACAAATGTAATACCAAAGCGAAAAAAGCAA
The DNA here is from genome assembly GCA_022376925.1 of Tragulus kanchil. NCBI lineage: Eukaryota > Metazoa > Chordata > Mammalia > Artiodactyla > Tragulidae > Tragulus > Tragulus kanchil. The sequence continues at coordinate 120,388,623 of JAIOJX010000025.1, read as the reverse complement.
GTGGCAGAAGAATACAAGCAATAGGATACTATTTATATAAAATTCAAGGCAGTATAAAACTAAATATACCATTTAGACATAGGTACAAATATAGTAACATTATAACAAAATTATTGCAAATTTCAGTATGGTGAATTCATTGGGGAAGGTGGAAAGATTTCAGCAGTTTAGTTAATCTTTCTTAAACTGGGTTGGTAGGTACACATATATCCACTTTATTAATCTTTATGTCTTGTATACTATACATCCCTTCAAAAGAATTTATCTATCTATCTGCCTACCTACCTGCCTGCCCAAATAAGGAACCAGTCTTTCAAAATATAGAAGTAACAAGAGAGTTGGAAATATGTATCTATTACTATGTTCACATCATCATTGCCATGTGTACAGAGCAGAGCCCAGGGGATCTGGCTAACATTGTATTTCTTTGATGTCCTCAACAGGGAAAAACTGATGGGTATATGCTTTGCTTCCCATAATTTCTTTTCAAACTGACAGTTTCCAAAATACTTCATTTTGTTCTTTCAACACATGCCCTTTCATTGTGACCCCAGATGGCATTTTCTGAGCACATGAGCAACGTGCTGCTTCCTGCACTGGCACTGATGGAAAAGCAGATGACTGTTAATTGCCTGGAAGGATGAACGAAGACCATGGGCATCAAACAGAAGAGAGCTACAGTCAAGTGTTCAAAGTTTTCCCTAATAGAGGACAGCCTTTTCGGAGGTGAGGGCTGCTTTTAACTGGCAATTAATCAACTGGCTGGATGATTAAGGGTACAAAAACATATAAATGTGCACACAAGAGAAGTGAAAACATATATCCATGCAAAACATTTACAGTACAAGAATGTTCATAGCAGCATTATTCAGAAGAGCTAAAAAGTGGAAACAACACAAATATCCATCAAATGCTAAATGAATTTAAAAAATGTGGTATACCCATACAATAGAATAGTATTGTCATAGAAAGAAATTAAGTACTGATACACACTACAACAAGGATGAATTGTGAAAGCATTATATGAATGAAAGAAGTCAGACATGTACTGTATGATTCCACTGTATGATATGAAATAAATGTCCAGAAGACATAAATGAATAGACACAGGGGCTTCCCTGGTGGTCCAGTGGGTAAGGACACTGCCTTGCAGTGCAAGGGGCACCGGTTCGATCCCTGGCTTGGGAAGATTTCACGTGCCGCGGAGCAGCAGGACCTATGTGTCCAACTACCGAGCTGAAGCTCTGGAGCACATGCACCCAGAGCCAGTGCTCTGCGACAACAGAGGCCACTGCGATGGGAGGCCCACACAGGCCACTTTATTAATCTTTATGTCTTGTATACTATACATCCCTTCAAAAGAATTTATCTATCTATCTGCCTACCTACCTGCCTGCCCAAATAAGGAACCAGTCTTTCAAAATATAGAAGTAACAAGAGAGTTGGAAATATGTATCTATTACTATGTTCACATCATCATTGCCATGTGTACAGAGCAGAGCCCAGGGGATCTGGCTAACATTGTATTTCTTTGATGTCCTCAACAGGGAAAAACTGATGGGTATATGCTTTGCTTCCCATAATTTCTTTTCAAACTGACAGTTTCCAAAATACTTCATTTTGTTCTTTCAACACATGCCCTTTCATTGTGACCCCAGATGGCATTTTCTGAGCACATGAGCAACGTGCTGCTTCCTGCACTGGCACTGATGGAAAAGCAGATGACTGTTAATTGCCTGGAAGGATGAACGAAGACCATGGGCATCAAACAGAAGAGAGCTACAGTCAAGTGTTCAAAGTTTTCCTAATAGAGGACAGCCTTTTCGGAGGTGAGGGCTGCTTTTAACTGGCAATTAATCAACTGGCTGGATGATTAAGGGTACAAAAACATATAAATGTGCACACAAGAGAAGTGAAAACATATATCCATGCAAAACATTTACAGTACAAGAATGTTCATAGCAGCATTATTCAGAAGAGCTAAAAAGTGGAAACAACACAAATATCCATCAAATGCTAAATGAATTTAAAAAATGTGGTATACCCATACAATAGAATAGTATTGTCATAGAAAGAAATTAAGTACTGATACACACTACAACAAGGATGAATTGTGAAAGCATTATATGAATGAAAGAAGTCAGACATGTACTGTATGATTCCACTGTATGATATGAAATAAATGTCCAGAAGACATAAATGAATAGACACAGGGGCTTCCCTGGTGGTCCAGTGGGTAAGGACACTGCCTTGCAGTGCAAGGGGCACCGGTTCGATCCCTGGCTTGGGAAGATTTCACGTGCCGCGGAGCAGCAGGACCTATGTGTCCAACTACCGAGCTGAAGCTCTGGAGCACATGCACCCAGAGCCAGTGCTCTGCGACAACAGAGGCCACTGCGATGGGAGGCCCACACAGGCCAAAGAATAAGGATGGATGAAAATACATAAATGAAAGACCAATAGAAGTGGCCAAAAAAAAAAAATGAATAGACACAGAAAGTGAATTCATGACTATCAGGGGCGTTGATAATCAGAGTGACTCATGGGAATGACTGCTAATGGGTATGAGCGTTCTTTCTTTAGCTAGTTTAATTATTTATTTTGGCTGCACTGGGTTTCTGTTGCTGTGTGCGGGCTTTCTCTGGTTGTGGTGAGCGGGAGCTTCTCTCTAGTTGTGTTGTTCAGGCTTTTCATTACAGTGGCTCCTCTTGTTGCACAGCATGGGTTCTAAAGCACAAGCTCAGTAGCTGTGGTACCTGAGTTGAGTTGCTCCACAGCATGTGGGATCTTCCCCAAGCCATGTCCCTTGCTCTGGCAGGTGGATTCTTAACCACAGGACCACCGGGGAAGTCCATGGGATTTCTTTTAAAGGTGATGAAAATGTTCTGGAATTAGATCGTGATGAAGGTTGCATAACTTTGTGAATATATTAAAAAAAAAAACTACTGAATTTTATGCTTTAGGGTGTGTGAATTACGACTAAAAAAAAGAAAAGCTAATCTTCTTTGTTAGGCAGGAGAGTGGTTACTGGTGATGGTGGAGGCAAGGGATGGGAGAGAGCACGAGAGGAGTTTGTGGTACTGCTGGCCATGTCCTGTTTCTTGATCTAGGTATGGGGTTATGTGGCGCAGTTCACTTTGAGTTAGGAAAACTTTCTGGAGTAACCATCATTTTGATATATACTGTGTGGACTTTATCGTGTTCCTCAAAAAGACATGTTCAGCTCCCACTGCCTCAGAATGTAAGCTTATTTGGTAATAGAGTCGCTGCAGAAGTATTTGGTTAATATGAGCTTGTGCTGGAGTACAGTGTGATCTTAATCCAGTCTGACTGGTGTCTTAGAAGAAGAGAGAAACACACACAGGGAACACAGCCATGCAGAGGTGGAGGCAGAGAGCAGAGAAACACTACCACAAACCAGGGAGGGTCTGTGAATACCAGAAGCTCAGAAAAGGCAAGGAAGGGTCCTCATCAGAGGCTTGGAGGAAGCACAGTCCTGCCAATCCTTTGATTTCAGACTTCTAGCCTCCAGAACTATGGGAAGATATATTTCTGTTACTGGAAGCCACCAAATTTGTGGTACTTTGTTACAGCAGCCTTAGCAAACTAAAACATATATCATGAATAAAGACTCTGGAATTAAAAGGGGGAAAAAGAGCATGTAAGGCTCATTTATATGTCAAATAGAAGTTACCATAAAAGAGCCTGGAGGCAGTGCTTGCTTGGGCTGGTGAGATCAGGAAGGCTTCCTGAGGTGGACACACTTGAACTGAATTTTGAAGCACTGGTAGGAGTTTGCCAGGTGTGAAAGGAAGAACTGTCACTAGATTACCATGGCTCCTTGACATGTGGAGCTAAGATTTTAGTGAGGGTGATAGGTGGAAAACAAACAAACAAATAACAAACTCAAATTGTGGATTATTCTAACAGAAAGCCAGTGTCCTGAAGTGTTCTCATGCCCCTGGATGAATACGAGTCACGCTTGTAAGTAAGCAGCCTTCCGCAACCTGGTGTCTGAAGATCCCAGGCAGAGTGCAGGGGTCACCACACAGAAAGCCTGATGGGTTTGTTCTCACCCTAGTGCTGTGTGTCTTGGGCACATCTTCTCATTTCTCAGAAACTCAGTTCTACATCTGAAAACAGAGATAGCAAAAAAAAGGCTGTACTCTGAAATCACAGAGTGGTACTGCTGGCCATGTCCTGTTTCTTGATCTAGGTATGGGGTTATGTGGCGCAGTTCACTTTGAGTTAGGAAAACTTTCTGGAGTAACCATCATTTTGATATATACTGTGTGGACTTTATCGTGTTCCTCAAAAAGACATGTTCAGCTCCCACTGCCTCAGAATGTAAGCTTATTTGGTAATAGAGTCGCTGCAGAAGTATTTGGTTAATATGAGCTTGTGCTGGAGTACAGTGTGATCTTAATCCAGTCTGACTGGTGTCTTAGAAGAAGAGAGAAACACACACAGGGAACACAGCCATGCAGAGGTGGAGGCAGAGAGCAGAGAAACACTACCACAAACCAGGGAGGGTCTGTGAATACCAGAAGCTCAGAAAAGGCAAGGAAGGGTCCTCATCAGAGGCTTGGAGGAAGCACAGTCCTGCCAATCCTTTGATTTCAGACTTCTAGCCTCCAGAACTATGGGAAGATATATTTCTGTTACTGGAAGCCACCAAATTTGTGGTACTTTGTTACAGCAGCCTTAGCAAACTAAAACATATATCATGAATAAAGACTCTGGAATTAAAAGGGGGAAAAAGAGCATGTAAGGCTCATTTATATGTCAAATAGAAGTTACCATAGAGAGAGCCTGGAGGCAGTGCTTGCTTGGGCTGGTGAGATCAGGGAAGGCTTCCCTGAGGTGGACACACTTGAACTGAATTTTGAAGCACTGGTAGGAGTTTGCCAGGTGTGAAAGGAAGAACTGTCACTAGATTACCATGGCTCCTTGACATGTGGAGCTAAGATTTTAGTGAGGGTGATAGGTGGAAAACAAACAAACAAATAACAAACTCAAATTGTGGATTATTCTAACAGAAAGCCAGTGTCCTGAAGTGTTCTCATGCCCCTGGATGAATACGAGTCACGCTTGTAAGTAAGCAGCCTTCCGCAACCTGGTGTCTGAAGATCCCAGGCAGAGTGCAGGGGTCACCACACAGAAAGCCTGATGGGTTTGTTCTCACCCTAGTGCTGTGTGTCTTGGGCACATCTTCTCATTTCTCAGAAACTCAGTTCTACATCTGAAAACAGAGATAGCAAGAAAAAAGTGTATATAAAGTCTATTCTCGGGCTTCCCTGGTAGCTCAGTGGTAAAGAGTTTGCCTGCCAAGGCAGGAGATATGGGCTTGATCCCTGACCCCGGAAGATTCCACATGCTGCAGAGCAACTAAGCCCGTGAGCCACAACTATTCAGCCTGAGCTCTAGAGCCTCAGAGCTGCAACTATGGAGCCCATGTGCCGCAACAACTGAAGCCCATATGCCCTAGAGCCTGAGTTCCACAACGAGAGAAGTCACCACAACAAGAAGCCTGCTCACCTCAACTAGAGAGCAGCCCCCACTCCCTGCAACTAGAGAAGAGCCTGTGGCAGCAGTGAAAACCCAGAAGAGCCAAAAATAAATAAATAAATAAAAATTTAAAAAGTCTATTCTCATTCTAATTTGGTGAATTAAGTGTTTTTATGGTCGTCCCTTTGAATCCTTGGGTTCGGTATCTGTGAATTCAACCAACCATGGATTGAAAATATTAGAAAAAAAAAATTCCAGAAAGTTTTAAAAAGCAAAATATGGATTTGCCACATGCCCAGAAACTGTATTTATATAGCATTCACATTTTGTTCATAGCTATGTACATAGATTTACATTGGTATTAGAGTAATCTAGAGATGATTTCAATTACACAAGAGAATGTGTATAGGTTATATGCAAATACTCTGCCATTCTATATAAGGGACTTGGGCTTCCCTGGTGGCCCAGTGGGTAAGGACACCGCCTTGCAGTGCAAGGGGCACCTGGCCTGGGAAGATCCCACGTGCCGTGGAGCGGCTGGACCGATATGTCCAATTACCAAGCCGGAGCTCTGGAGTGCATGTGCCCAGAGCTGGTGCTCTGCGACAACAGAGGCCACTGCAATGGGAGGCCCACACGGGCCAAAGAACAAAGATGGATGAAAATAGATAAATGAAAGACCAATACAGGTAGCCCGCCCCACTCTCTCTAAAAAAACTGTCTATCGGGCTTCCCCTGGTGGTCCAGTGGATAAGGTCACTGCCTTGCAGTGCAAGGGGCGCCGGTTTGATCCCTGGCCTGGGAAGATCCCACGTGCCGCGGAGCAGCTGGACTGATGTGTCCAATCACCGAGCCGGAGCTCTGGAGCGCATGTGCCCAGAGCCGGTGCTCTGCGACAACAGAGGCCGCCGTGATGGGAGGCCCACACGGACGAAAGAACAAAGACAGATGAAAATAGAGAAATTAAAGACCAATAGAAGTGGCCCGCCCGCCCCCTCCCTCCCCAACCCGCCCCCCCCCCCAAAAAAAAAAAAAAAAAATAAATCTAAAAAAAAAAAAAAAAAATCTTACAGATCTGTTTTTTTTTTTTTTAAAAAAAAAAACCCGTCTATCTATATAAGGGACTTGAGTATCCTTGAGTTTGGTATCTGTGGGGTTCTTGGAACCAAACCCCACAGATTTTGAGGGCTGATTTATAAAGAACCATGTAATTTGGTTAATTAAAGCAGACTTCATGGGATAGTAGTAGGACAATGTACAGTACTCCATGTAGATTTTTTTAAGGTGGTTAAATGGAACTGTGCTACCTATTACAAATAAAAGGAGCTGTAGTCTGTAGCCTTATTTTCTCAGACTGGAGTGAGCATGGAAATTCACTGTATAATGAGAAGAGCATTCAGCTCTAGACACGGCTTTGTTATTGTATTTATCTCTTCTGTGGCAGCAACTATTTTCATTGCAACCCTGCCTTACTGGAATTGCTTCGTTGCCCATGTATCTCTTTGGTTAGGGAAACAGAGATGAAGGAGAAAAGCACGCCTAGAGAAGGAGAATGAGAAGGCAGCTCTCATGTAATGAAAAGAACTCCAGAGTTGGGGTTCAAATTTCACTTCTCCCATCTCTCAGCCGTGGGACCCAGACCAAGTGTTGTACTCGCTGAGCCTTACTTTCCTCAACCACAATGGGAGTGAAAATCCATTCCTCACATGGCAGTTGTGAGGATTAAATTCACTCATGCATTTATCAAATATTTAAGGAGCACTGACTATATTTACCCAGGTATCTATAAAACAATGTATATCTATGTCTATTTATTTATCTACTGTTATCTACTTGGCACTTCAGATACAGCAGCAAGAAGACAACACAACCCATGGCCCTCAACCTCAGGAAGTTTCTAATATAGAGGAGAAGACAGGTACTGAACAAGAAGTGAGGCATGCAGTGAATGATAGTAACTTCTAACTTTACAGGGATTTGGAAAATGATAGAAGTTATCTTGTTGAAGACAAAAGTGGTGGAAGGCGGGGAGAAAAGAATGGGAGCATTTAATACAATTCTGAGTCTTTTGCTCATGTTGTTTGAATCAGCAGTGAAGGAGTGGGTGCTGGACTGAATGAGTGTGAAGTAGGTAAGATCATGGCTCACAGGCAGTTTTTCCTGAAAATGTGTTTCCTCCCAAACATGAGCCAAAATTTTATTTAAATTTCATTTAGCGTCTTTCAGATATGAACTAAGAACCATAAAGTAAGCTGATGTGTATGTTTCCTTGTGCAGAACACAGAACACTTACCAATCCTCCAGGGTAATTTGTCTTTCAAATCTCTCTGGTGTTCGGAATCATGTCATATTTTTATTACATCTCAAACTACATCTGAACATCTGAATAGCATAATTGATCTTCTTCAAATAGAATTTCTTAATCATCTATAGCTCCTTGACAGCAATTAAAAATCACACAACTTCTGTAAAAGTACAAGTTGTCTAGCTTGGTGGATACCATGTATATACTCATCAAAGTCTATTTAGTTAAATTAAATAAGGGGTGAAGGAGAGACACTGTAGCTAAAACATTAAGGCTTCAAGTGCCTGTGATTAAAGGAAATGTGGATTTTGCTCTTAAAAAATATTAAAAAGCATACTGTTTAGAAATCTTCAGCTTTTATCTTGCATTTTCTCATTGTACCATCTAGTATGATTGCTACTAGCCACATGTAGCTATTTAAAATTGATTCAAATGGGGATGGGGTGGGAAGGATTGGGAGTTTGGGACTAGCAGATATAAAGTATTTTATATAGAATGGATGAGCAGCAAGGTATTACTGTATAGCACAGGGAACTATCAGCAATATCCTGTGATAAAGCAAAATGGAAAAGAGTAAAATGAAGAAGAATGTGTAACTGTGTATAACTGAGTCACTTTGCTACACAGCAGAAATGAACACAACACTGAAAATCAAATATACATCAATAAAATTTTAAAAATAAAATTTAAATTAACTATAACAAAATTTAACATTTAGCTCCTCATGCTTGCTATCCACATTTCAAGTGTTCTGGAACCACATGTGGCCAGTGATGAGCATATTAGACAATGCAGATATGGAATTTTTTGTCATCATCAAAATATTTTTTGGATAGCACTGCCTTAAGAAGGCTTATTCAGCAAAAAGAACTGTGAAGCATCCTCATACAAGCCTGGATGAAATGAGTTTTCCTTTATTCCTAGAGAAACATTAGGAATCTTTTCACTCATTTCTGGAAATGCTTCTTTTAAAAGGTAGCATCTAATGGTTAATGAACAAAATTGTTTCTCATGCCATTATTTTAGAAATTAACGTAGATGTTCATGGCAAGAGAAGAGTTAATGGTTTACAGTCACCAAAATTATGATATTAGAGATCTTTTAATGACAAGAGAAAAATGCTAATGATACTAGTTGAAAAAAAAAACAAACCTCACCAATACAATAAGATACCCAAATGTACTCACACATGGTTATTTCTAACCAATTAGCTTACTTTTTTTTTTTTTTTTGATTTTCCACATTCCGTCCAGTCCCCCTCAGTGAGCATAAACTATTTAGTTACCAGTAAAAAAAAGTTGTTCTATTTTTTTTTTTTTTTAAAGTACAAATATTTTAGGTTTAGGACAGATAGATAAATACAATGCAAAGCACAAAGCAAGTCTTTGGTGAGTTTTTTTTCTGCTTCAATAGTAAATGGAAAGGTTGGTGGAGTTAAAATGATTTTGATGGCAGTCTCAAGGTCTAGGATATGCCTTCAGTCTGCGATCATTCTTCTTACCCATCCAGGATCTAGTAAGTGTGATTTAGAAGACAAGTGTGTGGGCTGGTGGCTTTGAGGAAACTGATAATAAAGCAAATTATAACACACTAGGTCACATGCAGGCTTCCCTGCTGGTAGAGGCTACAGAGCTGCCTCAATGTGGGAGCCTGGGAACTATCAGCAATATCCTGTGATAAAGCAAAATGGAAAAGAGTAAAATGAAGAAGAATGTGTAACTGTGTATAACTGAGTCACTTTGCTACACAGCAGAAATGAACACAACACTGAAAATCAAATATACATCAATAAAATTTTAAAAATAAAATTTAAATTAACTATAACAAAATTTAACATTTAGCTCCTCATGCTTGCTATCCACATTTCAAGTGTTCTGGAACCACATGTGGCCAGTGATGAGCATATTAGACAATGCAGATATGGAATTTTTTGTCATCATCAAAATATTTTTTGGATAGCACTGCCTTAAGAAGGCTTATTCAGCAAAAAGAACTGTGAAGCATCCTCATACAAGCCTGGATGAAATGAGTTTTCCTTTATTCCTAGAGAAACATTAGGAATCTTTTCACTCATTTCTGGAAATGCTTCTTTTAAAAGGTAGCATCTAATGGTTAATGAACAAAATTGTTTCTCATGCCATTATTTTAGAAATTAACGTAGATGTTCATGGCAAGAGAAGAGTTAATGGTTTACAGTCACCAAAATTATGATATTAGAGATCTTTTAATGACAAGAGAAAAATGCTAATGATACTAGTTGAAAAAAAAAACAAACCTCACCAATACAATAAGATACCCAAATGTACTCACACATGGTTATTTCTAACCAATTAGCTTACTTTTTTTTTTTTTTTTGATTTTCCACATTCCGTCCAGTCCCCCTCAGTGAGCATAAACTATTTAGTTACCAGTAAAAAAAAGTTGTTCTATTTTTTTTTTTTTTTAAAGTACAAATATTTTAGGTTTAGGACAGATAGATAAATACAATGCAAAGCACAAAGCAAGTCTTTGGTGAGTTTTTTTTCTGCTTCAATAGTAAATGGAAAGGTTGGTGGAGTTAAAATGATTTTGATGGCAGTCTCAAGGTCTAGGATATGCCTTCAGTCTGCGATCATTCTTCTTACCCATCCAGGATCTAGTAAGTGTGATTTAGAAGACAAGTGTGTGGGCTGGTGGCTTTGAGGAAACTGATAATAAAGCAAATTATAACACACTAGGTCACATGCAGGCTTCCCTGCTGGCTCAGATGGTAAGAGTCTGCCTACAATGTGGGAGACCTGGGCTTAATCTCTGAGTCAGGAAGATGCCCTGGAGAAAGAAATGGCTACCTTCTCTAGCATTGTTGCCTGGAGAATTCCATGGACAGAAGTGCCTGGCGGATTACAATCCTTGGTACCGCAAAGAATAGGACATGATTAAGCAACTAACACTTGTGCACACACACACACACACACATACACACACACACAGAGGCCATGTACAGGTAGGTGGTAAGGAGGAAACTGTTCGAAACATGGAGAAAGTGAAATGTTGTGGCATAAATTGCAAGTTAGTTCGAAACCTAACCTTTTGAGGTTCCCCTGGTGGTACAGTGGTAAAGAGTCCGCGGTTGGATCACTGGGCCAGGAAGATCCCACACGCAGAGAAATGGCTGGGCGGGTGTGTCCAATTATGAGCTAGCACTCTGAAGCGCATGCGCTCAGAGCCAGTGCTCTGCAATGAGAGAGGCCCCAGCAATAGAGGCCCACACATGCCAAAGAATAATAAAGATGAATGAAAAATAAACAATGACTTTTGAAAAAAAAAAAAAAACCCAAACCTCACTTTTCTTCAGTTAAAATGATCAATTCAATCCAAAAGTCATTTTATTAACCTGGATGATTTTAAAATTAAACTCTACTAACATTTTCCAAGTAATTTTGACACAATCAATCTTTTCAAGCCCTTTCTCAATGCTCAGCCAGTTTTTCCTTGCATATTGTAGATGAAATCAACCTATTTGAAAATTTAGCAGCTCTATAAATTCATCTTAATCTTACTGCTGCTCATTTTATATGCATTTATAATATGCATGCAAATGCATAATGATATATATAAAGACAAATGAAATGTGTACATGTATGAGTATTTTATAGAGACTAGTTAGTTGTTAGAGAAAAGGCTTTTTTTTAGAAGTAAAAGTGCTGACACCATGCACAAAGATAAACTCAAAATGGAGTAAAGACCTAAATCTAAAAAAAAAAAAGACCTAAATCTAAGACCAGAAATCATAAAACTCTTAGTGGAGAATATAGGCAAAACACTCAAGGACATAAATCAAAGCGAGATCTTCTCTGACCCACCTACTAGAATAGCGCAACTAAAAAGACAAATGAACATGTGGGACCTAATGAAACTTAAAAGCTTCTGTACAGCAAAAGAAACTACAAAAAAAGCTGAACAGACAGCCCACAGAATGGGAGAAAATCATAGCCAATGAAACAACAGACAAAGAATTAATCTCCAAAGTCTACAAGCAACTCAGACAACTCAACATCTGAAAAATGAACAACCCAATCAAAAAATAGGAAAAGAACCTAAACAGACACCTCTCCAAAGAGGACATACAGATGGCCCCAAAACACATGAAACAATGCTCAACCTCGCTTATTATTAGAGAAATGCAAATCAAAAGTACAATGAGATATCACCTCACACCTGTCAGAATGGCCATCATCAACAAATCGACAGACAATAAACACTGGAGAGGGTGTGGAGAAAAGGGAACACTTTTGCATTGCTGGTGGGAATGTAAATTGATACAGCCGCTGTGGGAGACAGTATGGAGATTCCTTAAAAAACTAAAACTAGAAGTACCATACGACCCAGCAATCCCACTCTTGGGCTTATACCCTGATGAAATCAAAATTGAAAGAGGTACCTGTAACCCAATGTTCATTGCAGCTCTCTATACAATAGCCATAACATGGAAGCAACCTATATGTCCATCAACGAATGAATGGATAAAGAAGCTCTGGTACATAAATACAATGGAATACTACACAGCTGTTAAAAGAAATGCAGAAGAATCAGCTCTCATGAGGTAGCTGGATCTAGAACCTATCATAAAAAGTGAAGTAAGTCAAAAAGAGGAAGACGAGTACAATATACTAACACATATATATGGAATCTAGTAGGATGGTAATGATAACACACACAGTGAAGCGATGAAAAAATAGACATGGAGAATAGACATATGGACATTGTGGGGAATGAACAGTGGGTGGGAGGCATAAACGAAGTAGCATGAAAACCTATACTACCATATGTGAAAAAAAATAGCTCTTGTCATTGCGCTGTGAGAAAAGGGGATCCTGCAAGGGTGCTGTGCGATGGCCTGGAGGGGTGGGATGGGGGGGATATACATATGACTAATCTGGGATCATACATATCTGTAAACAACAAAACTCTGTAAAAGTAAAATAAAAATTAAAACAAAAAGGAAGTACAAGTGTATGAGCTTTAAGGAGATAAATAAAATCTAAAGCAAAAGGCAAGTCATTGGTGAATTTTTTTCCTATTTCATTAATAAATTGAAAGGTTGGTGGCGTTAAAAGCATTTTGATGGCAAATATATTACATATTATATGAACTGTTATTATGTGTCAAACTTTATATATCTTTGTTCAACCTTTTATTTTCAATGACTGTATCACATACATAGGCACTTTGTAGTTATCTAGTGAATGTGAAAAAGTAGTCAGTTGAGAACATTAGCAAGAGGCTGACTAAACTGTTAAATGCCCAGTGAAAAATAAAAATATTTACTGAGAGGACTGAGTGTCAGTGACTTATATGTTGTCTGGCTAAGACTAGTACATTAGCTTTTGAGCTGGAGAATGGGAAAGACATAATTCTAGGCTAGGGACACCCCTTTAGTTTGGGAAGGATTGAAAGAGTGAATTATACAACGAGTGAAGGCATTAAGAGTGAAGTCCATCCATTTTGCAATGTCATCCAAAACAGTGTGGACACCACGATTCATCTGTGCTAATCTGCTTAGAGTGGTCTGCAGACCAGGCAAAGGATCCTTCCGTCAACTGAGACCTTGCCCAGTCACCTTTGGGTCATTTGATGTTCAAATAATTTAAAATGTTTACATTAATCCCCCTGTAGAGATGTTTGCTGCATTTCAGAGTACAGTCAGCCCTCTGTATCCACAGGTTCTGTATCCACAAAGTCAACCAACCGGTGGTAGAAAATATTAGAAAAAAAAAATTCCAGACAGTTCCAGAAAGTAAGCCTTAAATTTATCACATTGGCAACTATTTGCATAGCATTTACATTGTATTAGGTATTATAGTAATCAAGTGATAGTTAAAGTATTGATATAAGGGAGGATATAGGTAGCTTATATGCAAACACTACACCATATATACAAGAAACAGGAGATGCATCCTTGGATTGTGTTAACCACAGGTGGGGGTAAGGGGCCGGAACCAACCCTTGAAAAATATTGGGGACTCTATTTTGATTCTGCATCTAAAGCAACATTCCAGTATTCCCCCCTCCTTCTCACTTTTGACTGCCATCTACTCAAGAAGGATGTAGGACTAGAGTTTTCCAGGTACTATTTTGCTCCTTCATGCCTATGACCAGACTGCTTCTCACTATTGACAGTCATCAACTGTCAGGGAATTGAAAAAAAAAAAAAAAAACTGCACTAGGCTTCCAGATGTTAATTTTAAATGTAAAGCTTTCATCAGGAAAATGCAGGTATTACAAATATTGAGACTGATCTTTTCATTCAGCTTCCAACTCAGAAATTATGATGAGGTTCATTAGAGAAAAAAGCATCATTCATCATTCATTCTTTATTTCCCTGAAACTTAGCATAATAATCTTGGCTTAAAATGTCATTTAAATTGTCATGGCTTATCACAGAAGTGCTGAAATGATTCATATCACAAAGAACATCTAAGATACTATGTCAGCAAATTTACGGAGTGTGTAATGAGTATATGACACTCTGTTCAATGCCAGACTACGAGGACAGATATAACCAGCTTTAGCATTTGCAGCCTTACGTCTTATTTCTAATAAATTGAGTGAAACAATATGGAGACTATCCTACTTCAAATTCCCTGGGAGAGGAGAATATTGGGGAAGGATGGTCTGGTCAGTGTACCTGTATCATTATTTTGGTACTCACACTAGTACTGGTGGTGAGTGGACACTCTCAGAGTTGTAAATACTTTTCCAGAACTCTGTGACCCCTTGTCGATCAAAGGTTATTGCTCTTAATTCATGCTTAACACACCCAGTCAATATTTCCAAGTAAAACCCAGGAGGCTGGTTTTGAGTGAGAGATTTATAGTCTTGCTTCTCTCCATTAACCCTGCAAGAGCCATGTATGGAAGCTGAGTTACCCAGCCGTTTCCTTTTGCTGATGTAGCAAGTCACGACAAATATGGCATTGATATAAGGGAGGATATAGGTAGCTTATATGCAAACACTACACCATATATACAAGAAACAGGAGATGCATCCTTGGATTGTGTTAACCACAGGTGGGGGTAAGGGGCCGGAACCAACCCTTGAAAAATATTGGGGACTCTATTTTGATTCTGCATCTAAAGCAACATTCCAGTATTCCCCCCTCCTTCTCACTTTTGACTGCCATCTACTCAAGAAGGATGTAGGACTAGAGTTTTCCAGGTACTATTTTGCTCCTTCATGCCTATGACCAGACTGCTTCTCACTATTGACAGTCATCAACTGTCAGGGAATTGAAAAAAAAAAAAAAAAACTGCACTAGGCTTCCAGATGTTAATTTTAAATGTAAAGCTTTCATCAGGAAAATGCAGGTATTACAAATATTGAGACTGATCTTTTCATTCAGCTTCCAACTCAGAAATTATGATGAGGTTCATTAGAGAAAAAAGCATCATTCATCATTCATTCTTTATTTCCCTGAAACTTAGCATAATAATCTTGGCTTAAAATGTCATTTAAATTGTCATGGCTTATCACAGAAGTGCTGAAATGATTCATATCACAAAGAACATCTAAGATACTATGTCAGCAAATTTACGGAGTGTGTAATGAGTATATGACACTCTGTTCAATGCCAGACTACGAGGACAGATATAACCAGCTTTAGCATTTGCAGCCTTACGTCTTATTTCTAATAAATTGAGTGAAACAATATGGAGACTATCCTACTTCAAATTCCCTGGGAGAGGGAGAATATTGGGGAAGGATGGTCTGGTCAGTGTACCTGTATCATTATTTTGGTACTCACACTAGTACTGGTGGTGAGTGGACACTCTCAGAGTTGTAAATACTTTTCCAGAACTCTGTGACCCCTTGTCGATCAAAGGTTATTGCTCTTAATTCATGCTTAACACACCCAGTCAATATTTCCAAGTAAAACCCAGGAGGCTGGTTTTGAGTGAGAGATTTATAGTCTTGCTTCTCTCCATTAACCCTGCAAGAGCCATGTATGGAAGCTGAGTTACCCAGCCGTTTCCTTTTGCTGATGTAGCAAGTCACGACAAATATGGCAACTTACACAACACAAATGTATTATCTTACGGTTTTGTAGGTTAGACAATGGAAATATGTCTCTGGGCTTTATTTCTTTCCTGAGGCTCTAAGAGAGAATCTGACTCCGTGCTATTTCTAGCTTGTAGAAGCTTCCCACATTCTTTGGCTCAAGGCCTCCTTTTCTCTTTAACGCCAGCAACATTGCATCTCTCTGTGCCTTTCTTTCATAGTCATATATCCTTCTTTATTGCTCAGCCTCTCTTTTCCACATCTGAAGCCTCTCTTTTCCATGTTTGAATCCTCTCTGGCTATATAGAGCCTACCCAGATAATCCAGGATAATCTCCCTATTTTGAAGTCAGTTGATTAGCTACCATAATTTCATTTGCAATTTTAAAACTTTTCTTTCCCAGGCACCTAACATATTCATAGGTTCCAGGGATTAGAACATGGACATCTTCTGCGGGCCATGATTTTACCTGTTACACTAGCCCAGACTCTCCTCCCTCAGGGTCAGTCCCTGGTCAGGGAACTAAGATCCCTCATGCCACATGGTGTGTCCAGAAAGATTTTAAAAACTTAAAAATTAAAAAAATGAGACACTGATGTTTGTGCTACTTTACACATTAAACCAGCTTTTTAAATTTAATGTGCAATTGAAATTTTCTAAGTAATTTCCAAATAATGAGCACAAGCAGAATTTTGAGGTATCTGTTCAATTATAATATCATATGAAAATACCTGTGGTTCTCCTCTGAACAGAACTTTGGTCCTATTTCTGATGAAATAAAACTCCTAGTCTTATTGAAATAAAAAAAAAGAAAAGAAAATATCTGTGATTCTACCGGTGACAGTGTCTCAGGTTCTGTGATTTGTTGCTACATTTACCATTGAAGGAAATGCAAAATTTCCCTTCAAGATTGTTGAAAACAATTTTGAATAATTGCAGGATTAATGAAGATGTTAACTTTTCCCCATTCAAACCCACAACCCCCCTGAAGTCTACTTACAGTTTCCTTAGGTCAAACCAGTCAATCCTAAAGGAAATCAGTCCTGAATATTCATTGGAAGGACTGCTGCTGAAGCTGAAGTCCAGTGCTCTGGCCACCTGCAGACACACAGTAGACACGGGAGCAGTATGGGAAGGAGAGAATGCAAGATCAGAGGGTGGAGGAATCTAATTTATTAAAAAAATAGTTAATGTACAATTTATATAAGTTAAGGTGTACAACAAGAGTGGAGGAATTTTTTTGGCAGCCTTTAAGTTTTTATCATTCCATATTTCTTTTGAGTCACTTAAAAGCTTGAAAGAAAGTCAAAATGTTCCAGAAACATTCTCCACTTTCTTTTGGTTACAAAAGAGGCCCCCCTTTCTACCAAAAGTTAGTGCATATCCCCATAGTATACTAAAGTGGTTAAAGAAATAAGCGAAAAGGCCATTAAGCTTATTCTATTTTTAAAATGTCTCCCTTTTTCTTGTTTATTTTCCATGCAAGAATGCTGCCTAGATCATGTGAAAGAGGTTATGGCCCTCCCCAGATTATGGTGGTTCTTTTTTTTTTTTTTTTAGCTTTTTGTGGGGGTGAACGGGTTGGGGAGGGAGAGGCTGGGCGGGCCACTTCTATTGGTCTTTCATTTGTCTAGTTTCATCCATCTTTGTTCTTTGGCCCATGTGGGCCTCCCATCACAGTGGCCTCTGTTGTTGCAGAGCACAGGCTCTGGGCGCAT
Organism: Tragulus kanchil; assembly: GCA_022376925.1. Taxonomy (NCBI): domain Eukaryota; kingdom Metazoa; phylum Chordata; class Mammalia; order Artiodactyla; family Tragulidae; genus Tragulus; species Tragulus kanchil. The sequence continues at coordinate 120,371,055 of JAIOJX010000025.1, read as the reverse complement.
GCTCTCCAGAGCTCTGGCTCGTAATTGGACACATCAGTCCAGCCACTCCACGGCACGTGGGATCTTCCCAGGCCAGGGCTCGAACTGGCGCCCCTTGGACTGCAAGGCGGTGTCCTTACCCACTGGACCACCAGGGAAGCCCCGATTATGGTGGTTCTGAATAGCATGTTAGCAATGAAGGTATTTATGGCTGAGAGAGTAATGGAGAAATTTATACTTGAAAACAATCAATTATTCATTCAGGGACCATAACAGGGATCATATCTGGCTTCAGCACAAAGATATACAAGACCATGCAAGGAGTTATGATCAAAATAAACAGCTGAACCAGCATGCATGACCAAGCAGGTGTTCTCCCTGGCATTCTGGACTCTTTCAGTAAGAAGGCATGTTGTGGCCCTTCACCAGAGTAAAATGGAATTTCTGTAACCTTTAACCCTGATGCAAAATAAGCTGCCAGAGGTTCACATACTGGAGTGCATCCACCCTTATGGAATGGAGAAATCTTGATAAGCATGACCCTGAGGACTAAAACCAGAGCAAAGTCCAGCAGCCTTTTAGTCACCGCCTCAGGAAGGACTTAGGGTTTCTAGCCCAGATCTACATGGTACGTATGGTCTCATGCGGCTGTGAAGCACTTGAACTGAGATGTGCTTTATATTTTTTAAGTTTAAAGTTATTTTCTATAATTTTAAAATGATTTTTTATTGTTCTTGGTCTTTGTGGCTGCGTGGGGGCTTTCTCCAGTTGTGGAGAGTGAGGCTACTCTCTAGTTGTGGTGCTTGGGTGAATCATTGCCCACTGTGTGGACTCCTCTTGTGGAACACAGGCTCTAGGCACATGGGCTTCAGCCATTGCAGCACGTGGGCTCCGTCATTGTGACGTGGGCTTAGTTGCTCTGCAGCATATGGAATCTTGCCAGACCAGGGATTGAACCTGTGTCCCTCGCATTGGCAGGCAGCTTCTTACCCACTGTACCATCAGGGAAGTCCCTGAGATGTGTTTTAAATAGAAAATACTTGCCAGATTCTGAAGTCATAGTACAGTGAAAAGAATGTTAAGCATCTCATTAGTCATTTAACTTTTTTTTTAAAAGATTTATTTATTTATTTTGGTGGGGGTGGGGTAGGGAGGGAGGGGAGCAGACAGGCCACTTCTATTGGTCTTTCATTTGTCCATTTTCATCCATCTTTGTTCTTTGGCCCATGTGGGTCTCCCATCGCAGTGGCCTCTGTTGTCGCAGAGCACAGGCTCTGGGTGCATGTGCTCCAGAACTCGGGCTCAGTAATTGGACATATGGGTCTAGCCGCTCCACAGCACGTGGGATCTTCCCAGGCCAGGGATCGAACTGGCGCCCCTTGCACTGCAAGGCAGTGTCCTTACCCACTGGACCACCAGGGAAGCCCTAACATTTTTGATTACATGTTAAAATGATGTTTGGGATCCATTAGGTTAAATGATATATATTGTTGAATTTAATTTCACCTGTTTTTTTTTCCACCTTTTTTTTTAATTCAGTATTTAGAAAATGTAAAACTACATACAAAGCTTGTATTGTATTTCTATGAGTAGAAATGTTATTTCACCTAGTTGGAAATAATCATGAAGTTAATTCACATAAGTCATGTAATTACAATCTGGTTTAAACTATGCAAGCATTTTTTTTTTACTTTATTATTATTTTTTAAAATTTTGCCCTCTTTTATTGTTTTTTTAAATGTATTTATTTTCATCAATCTTTATTCTTTGGCCTGTGTGGGTCTCCCATTGCAGCGGCCTCTCTCATCACAGAGCACCGGCTCTGGGTGCATGCGCTCCAGAGCTTTGGTTCGTAATCGGATACACTGGTCCAGTCACTCCGTGGCTCATGGAATCTTCCCAGAACAGGGATCAAACTGGAGTCCCTTGAACTGCAAGGCAGACTCTTAACCCACTGGACCACCAGGGAAGTCCTTAAACTATGCAAACATTTTTTAACAAGATTTTATAATCTTTGAGATGTCTTTATGTTCCTCTTTTTCTTAGCTTCTTTCTGGTTCTGTGCAGTCATTTCAGAAAAAACCCTTGATGTAAAAAAGTTCACATGCTGTCTTCCTGAGCATTACGGAGCTGGGAGTGGTCTGGGCTGTGATGGTCCACACTGAACCCAGGATGGGGTGAGAAGGTCATCCCCACAGAGGGGCAGAGTTGGTGGCAGCAGGTGCTAAAACCTGGCCATGCAGACTAACTTTTTGGCCAAAAGGAAGAGAGGAAAATCTTTGTTACTGACCTGGCTCTTGGCAACAGAATGGCCCAGATGGGTTCTCAGAGTCTAAGGCAATGTTGAAAAAGGGCCTTCTCCCTTTCTGCAGTCCTCTCGTCCCCTCCATCCCATTGCCCTGGAGAAACACCTCAGGCACCACCAGACCTTTCAAGTTCTCTCTGTACATCAGCCCCTTGGTGTCCTACCAGTCTACAGAGAAGTTTATCACCTCAAACCCTTATCCCCCTCAAAACTGCCAAATGCCTTGAAAAACCTCTAAGATGTCAGGCTTTTCCTAAACTGAAATCCACCTCCTAAACTGCCTTCTTCATTCCTATTCCTGGGTCTCTAGGCACAGTTACCAAGCATTGCTCAATCAAGCAGATTGGTCCCCGAAAAATTCATGGGTTGCAGCCCCAGCTGTACCCTCTGAGATGCCCGGCAGCACATATGCTGGGCAGCTCTCCTGTTACCTTCAGTGACCTTTACTATCCTCAGAATCTCTGAGAATTGGCAAAAAGAGCCCTCTTTGTCCCCCAAGATACCTCTACCACTCCCTCCCTCTTCTCTCTCAGCCAGGTTCTGACAAGAGAACTCTCCATGACTCTCCATGACTATTTCTACTCCTTCACTCTGGCTGCCCCCATCACTCCCTTAATGTTCTTTCACAAGAGTCTTGGAGGATATCTCTTTCAGTTCTTATTTTACTGGACTACTCTGAACATTCAATGCTGACCATCACTTCTTTCTTTAGGACAATCTTGCATGTATTCTTTTTTTTTATTATTATTCTTTATTTTAAAGGTTTTACAGAGTTTTGTTGTTCACAGACATGTATGTTCCCAGATCAGCCATATGCATATCCATGGTCTCCACCCCCCCAGACCATCACCCCAAGCCATTGTAAGCACTCCTATTCCCTTAGCACAATGACACTAGCTATCTTTTCCACACATAACAGTATAGGTTTCCATGTTACTCCCTCCATGCTTCCCCCTCCCTATTTCTTCCCCACAATGTCCCTATGTCTATGGTCTGTCTGTTTTTCCATGAGTTCCCTGTGTGTGTTATCAAGACCGTCCTACTAGATTCCATATATGTGTGTTAGTATACTGTATTTGTCTTTCTCTTTTTGACTTACTTCACTTTTTATGATAGGTTCTAGAGCCAGCCACTTCATTAGGACTGGGTGTCCTGCATTTCTTTTAACAGTTGAGTAGTATTCCATTGTATATATGTACCAGAGCTTCTGTATCCATTCATTGCCCCACCTCAGGCACCACCAGACCTTTCAAGTTCTCTGTACATCAGCCCCTTGGTGTCCTACCAGTCTACAGAGAAGTTTATCACCTCAAACCCTTATCCCCCTCAAAACTGCCAAATGCCTTGAAAAACCTCTAAGATGTCAGGCTTTTCCTAAACTGAAATCCACCTCCTAAACTGCCTTCTTCATTCCTATTCCTGGGTCTCTAGGCACAGTTACCAAGCATTGCTCAATCAAGCAGATTGGTCCCCGAAAAATTCATGGGTTGCAGCCCCAGCTGTACCCTCTGAGATGCCCGGCAGCACATATGCTGGGCAGCTCTCCTGTTACCTTCAGTGACCTTTACTATCCTCAGAATCTCTGAGAATTGGCAAAAAGAGCCCTCTTTGTCCCCCAAGATACCTCTACCACTCCCTCCCTCTTCTCTCTCAGCCAGGTTCTGACAAGAGAACTCTCCATGACTCTCCATGACTATTTCTACTCCTTCACTCTGGCTGCCCCATCACTCCCTTAATGTTCTTTCACAAGAGTCTTGGAGGATATCTCTTTCAGTTCTTATTTTACTGGACTACTCTGAACATTCAATGCTGACCATCACTTCTTTCTTTAGGACAATCTTGCATGTATTCTTTTTTTTTATTATTATTCTTTATTTTAAAGGTTTTACAGAGTTTTGTTGTTCACAGACATGTATGTTCCCAGATCAGCCATATGCATATCCATGGTCTCCACCCCCCCAGACCATCACCCCAAGCCATTGTAAGCACTCCTATTCCCTTAGCACAATGACACTAGCTATCTTTTCCACACATAACAGTATAGGTTTCCATGTTACTCCCTCCATGCTTCCCCCTCCCTATTTCTTCCCCACAATGTCCCTATGTCTATGGTCTGTCTGTTTTTCCATGAGTTCCCTGTGTGTGTTATCAAGACCGTCCTACTAGATTCCATATATGTGTGTTAGTATACTGTATTTGTCTTTCTCTTTTTGACTTACTTCACTTTTTATGATAGGTTCTAGAGCCAGCCACTTCATTAGGACTGGGTGTCCTGCATTTCTTTTAACAGTTGAGTAGTATTCCATTGTATATATGTACCAGAGCTTCTGTATCCATTCATTCGTCGATGGACATCTAGGTTGCTTCCAAGTTCTGGCTATTGTATAGAGAGCTGCAATGAACATTGGGGTACAGGTGCTTCTTTCAGTTTTGATTTCATCAGGATATAAGCCTAATAGTGGGATTGCTGGGTCATAGGATGTTGCACGTATTCTTGTTCCATGATACTTTCCTATATAGATTCCGTCCATCTGCATGAAGACGTGGTGCATCAAAATTGTGGTGCAGGAAAAGAGTCCTGAAGAGTCCCTTGGAAAGCAAGATCAAACCAGTCAATCCTAAAGGAAATCGGAATTCATTGGAAGGACTGATGCTGAAGCTGAAGCTCCAATACTTTCCATCTTATGTGAAGAGTCGACTCATTGGAAAAGACCCTGATGCTGGGAAGACTGAGGGCAGGAGGAGAAAGGGGGAGCAGAGGATGAGATGGATGGCATCACTGACTCGACAGACATGAGTCTGAGCAAACACTGGGAGCTAGTGCAGGACAGGGAATTCTGCTGTGTTGCAGTTTACGGGGTTGCAAAGAGTCAGATATGATTTAGAGACTGAACAACAACATAGCTCAGAGGTTCTCAATCAGGGGCAATTTTGCCCCCAGGTGACACTTGGTAACATCTAGAGATATTTTTACTTCCTCAATCCGAGGAAAGTCCTACTGGCTTTTTGTTAGTAGAGGCCAATGAGGCTGCTGGGCTTCCCAGGTGTACCTAATGGTAAAGAACCATCCCCAGGAGAAGGAAATGGCAATCCACTCCAATATTCTTGCCTGGAGAATTCCACGGACAGAAGAACCTGGTGGCTAGAGGCCATGGGGTTGCAAAAAGCCCTACACAACTGAGGCAACTTAGTATCTATGAGCAAAATGGCTGCTAAACAACCTACAATGCACAGAACATATCTGATCCACAAAAGCTGGTAATGTTGAGAAACCCTACAGTCTAGCCCAACATTGGCACCATGCACCCTATCATTGGATTACTCATTACAATGTAGAATCTTAGAGTCAGAAGGGAACCTTTAGAAATCATCCTATGGCTAATGTGAGAAATTCTTAGGACCCTGGGTGTCCTGCATTTCTTTTAACAGCTGAGTAGTATTCCATTGTATATATGTACCAGAGCTTCTGTATCCATTCATTCGTCGATGGACATCTAGGTTGCTTCCATGTTCTGGCTATTGTATAGAGAGCTGCAATGAACATTGGGGTACAGGTGCTTCTTTCAGTTTTGATTTCATCAGGATATAAGCCTAATAGTGGGATTGCTGGGTCATAGGATGTTGCACGTATTCTTGTTCCATGATACTTTCCTATATAGATTCCGTCCATCTGCATGAAGACGTGGTGCATCAAAATTGTGGTGCAGGAAAAGAGTCCTGAAGAGTCCCTTGGAAAGCAAGATCAAACCAGTCAATCCTAAAGGAAATCGGAATTCATTGGAAGGACTGATGCTGAAGCTGAAGCTCCAATACTTTCCATCTTATGTGAAGAGTCGACTCATTGGAAAAGACCCTGATGCTGGGAAGACTGAGGGCAGGAGGAGAAAGGGGGAGCAGAGGATGAGATGGATGGCATCACTGACTCGACAGACATGAGTCTGAGCAAACACTGGGAGCTAGTGCAGGACAGGGAATTCTGCTGTGTTGCAGTTTACGGGGTTGCAAAGAGTCAGATATGATTTAGAGACTGAACAACAACATAGCTCAGAGGTTCTCAATCAGGGGCAATTTTGCCCCCAGGTGACACTTGGTAACATCTAGAGATATTTTTACTTCCTCAATCCGAGGAAAGTCCTACTGGCTTTTTGTTAGTAGAGGCCAATGAGGCTGCTGGGCTTCCCAGGTGTACCTAATGGTAAAGAACCATCCCCAGGAGAAGGAAATGGCAATCCACTCCAATATTCTTGCCTGGAGAATTCCACGGACAGAAGAACCTGGTGGCTAGAGGCCATGGGGTTGCAAAAAGCCCTACACAACTGAGGCAACTTAGTATCTATGAGCAAAATGGCTGCTAAACAACCTACAATGCACAGAACATATCTGATCCACAAAAGCTGGTAATGTTGAGAAACCCTACAGTCTAGCCCAACATTGGCACCATGCACCCTATCATTGGATTACTCATTACAATGTAGAATCTTAGAGTCAGAAGGGAACCTTTAGAAATCATCCTATCGCCTGCCTGAATTGTTTGGGTAAGAAGACTGACTGAAAGTCATAGAGTGCGTCTCTGGCATGGCTTTATCCTGATCCTTGGGTCTTTGACCATTTCTGTTTCAGGACGCCATTGTTTTCTTTCTCCCAGGTACATTTTCAAAGCTCCTATAAACCAGGTTAGGATTTATTATTACACTTGCAATGACTCTCTCCTCCACTTCCTCCTCTCAGCCCAGTACTAGGAACATAGACCATACTTGTTGCCAAATTCCAAAATACTGAGGTTTTATAAAACATAATTTGACGCTCCTGCAAAAATATTTCTCAGAGAACTATAGGCTTCTCTTCTGGATATAACCTCTCAAAAGGAAAGATTACTACATCTACGCCACAGAAAGAAGAAATCCTACAGAGATCTTCTGCGGAAGTAATTCCAACATTAATTAAAGTAAATAGGAGCCAATTGAGTCTTAATGCATTTAAATGATGATGATGAAAATTGCCACCTTCTAGCACAGAGGAAAACAGGAAAGGTTTCTACCAAGGAGAATGATTAACTGAATTCTTATAGGGAACTGGAAAAATAGCTCACAAAAATTCAACAAAACCAGAAAAGACAGAAAATTGTATAAATTTGATTCCTAGAAGCTCTTAATTACAACACACTCCCATGAGTAACATCTAGAGATATTTTTACTTCCTCAATCCGGAAAGTCCTACTGGCTTTTTGTTAGTAGAGGCCAATGAGGCTGCTGGGCTTCCCAGGTGTACCTAATGGTAAAGAACCATCCCCAGGAGAAGGAAATGGCAATCCACTCCAATATTCTTGCCTGGAGAATTCCACGGACAGAAGAACCTGGTGGCTAGAGGCCATGGGGTTGCAAAAAGCCCTACACAACTGAGGCAACTTAGTATCTATGAGCAAAATGGCTGCTAAACAACCTACAATGCACAGAACATATCTGATCCACAAAAGCTGGTAATGTTGAGAAACCCTACAGTCTAGCCCAACATTGGCACCATGCACCCTATCATTGGATTACTCATTACAATGTAGAATCTTAGAGTCAGAAGGGAACCTTTAGAAATCATCCTATCGCCTGCCTGAATTGTTTGGGTAAGAAGACTGACTGAAAGTCATAGAGTGCGTCTCTGGCATGGCTTTATCCTGATCCTTGGGTCTTTGACCATTTCTGTTTCAGGACGCCATTGTTTTCTTTCTCCCAGGTACATTTTCAAAGCTCCTATAAACCAGGTTAGGATTTATTATTACACTTGCAATGACTCTCTCCTCCACTTCCTCCTCTCAGCCCAGTACTAGGAACATAGACCATACTTGTTGCCAAATTCCAAAATACTGAGGTTTTATAAAACATAATTTGACGCTCCTGCAAAAATATTTCTCAGAGAACTATAGGCTTCTCTTCTGGATATAACCTCTCAAAAGGAAAGATTACTACATCTACGCCACAGAAAGAAGAAATCCTACAGAGATCTTCTGCGGAAGTAATTCCAACATTAATTAAAGTAAATAGGAGCCAATTGAGTCTTAATGCATTTAAATGATGATGATGAAAATTGCCACCTTCTAGCACAGAGGAAAACAGGAAAGGTTTCTACCAAGGAGAATGATTAACTGAATTCTTATAGGGAACTGGAAAAATAGCTCACAAAAATTCAACAAAACCAGAAAAGACAGAAAATTGTATAAATTTGATTCCTAGAAGCTCTTAATTACAACACACTCCCATAAATAACTAATTTTCTCTGAAAGAAAGTATTTAAGCAATTATTGACACAGAGTTCAAAAAGGCCAGGTTAAGTAAAAAATGACAGATTAAGACTTTGTATTGGAAACGATGAACTAACTGGCTAGTATTCTGCATTTCAGAGGCAGCAGAGTTTAACTTCAAATGCCTGGAGTGAGTCGATCCTGAGTTTGAGGCCTGGCAGCTGTGTGAGCTGGGTACATGCCTTCATCCTGCAACTCCTAGTCTCCTCAGCTATGATGTGAGGATCAATAATCATGATTCCCCAGATATGAAATTGGAGGGTTTGATAAAGGAACACACTAAAAGTGTTTGCCCCAGGACCCAGCTGAATCAAACAGATGAGTAAAGGAGAGCTAATATTATAACTATTTCTACCTGTGATTCTTTAATTTTATTTCCAAAAAAAAGCTGGAAGATTATTTAGCCTTGTGACGTCAAATTTTTATTTCCTCAGAAGTAATGTGACATCCCCTTCCTAATATGAATGAGAATGTCAGTCACATTGATGTTTTCACGTTTAAAATAAAACAGTAAGCGATGGCTTAGATATGCATATGTGAGCCTTTTTAAATCAGGTGAACAAATCAGTAGGGTTAAGTACCTGGGAAATAATTTAAGCTTCATTTATTTTCTTCCTCTTTCCCTGCATTTCTCCTTTTCTTCCTCCTCACATCTTCCCTCTTTCACTCTCTCCATTAACAAGATGGGCAAATGCATGTGTATAAGGTATTCAGAGAGTAAAACATCTATAGAGAGTGTGTCAAGCAGCTCAGTGTTGTGAAAAAGTCTGAGAAGAGAAATTTTAGCACCTTAGATTCCAACTCTGACTCACACTAGCAATGAGGTAGCAGGCAAGGCACTGAACTATCTCTCATTAATTTAATGGGCCAATTGAGTCTTAATGCATTTAAATGATGATGATGAAAATTGCCACCTTCTAACACAGAGGAAAACAGGAAAGGTTTCTACCAAGGAGAATGATTAACTGAATTCTTATAGGGAACTGGAAAAATAGCTCACAAAAATTCAACAAAACCAGAAAAGACAGAAAATTGTATAAATTTGATTCCTAGAAGCTCTTAATTACAACACACTCCCATAAATAACTAATTTTCTCTGAAAGAAAGTATTTAAGCAATTATTGACACAGAGTTCAAAAAGGCCAGGTTAAGTAAAAAATGACAGATTAAGACTTTGTATTGGAAACGATGAACTAACTGGCTAGTATTCTGCATTTCAGAGGCAGCAGAGTTTAACTTCAAATGCCTGGAGTGAGTCGATCCTGAGTTTGAGGCCTGGCAGCTGTGTGAGCTGGGTACATGCCTTCATCCTGCAACTCCTAGTCTCCTCAGCTATGATGTGAGGATCAATAATCATGATTCCCCAGATATGAAATTGGAGGGTTTGATAAAGGAACACACTAAAAGTGTTTGCCCCAGGACCCAGCTGAATCAAACAGATGAGTAAAGGAGAGCTAATATTATAACTATTTCTACCTGTGATTCTTTAATTTTATTTCCAAAAAAGCTGGAAGATTATTTAGCCTTGTGACGTCAAATTTTTATTTCCTCAGAAGTAATGTGACATCCCCTTCCTAATATGAATGAGAATGTCAGTCACATTGATGTTTTCACGTTTAAAATAAAACAGTAAGCGATGGCTTAGATATGCATATGTGAGCCTTTTTAAATCAGGTGAACAAATCAGTAGGGTTAAGTACCTGGGAAATAATTTAAGCTTCATTTATTTTCTTCCTCTTTCCCTGCATTTCTCCTTTTCTTCCTCCTCACATCTTCCCTCTTTCACTCTCTCCATTAACAAGATGGGCAAATGCATGTGTATAAGGTATTCAGAGAGTAAAACATCTATAGAGAGTGTGTCAAGCAGCTCAGTGTTGTGAAAAAGTCTGAGAAGAGAAATTTTAGCACCTTAGATTCCAACTCTGACTCACACTAGCAATGAGGTAGCAGGCAAGGCACTGAACTATCTCTCATCTGTAAAATAAGTGGCTAAGGGTTCCTCTAACTTTAATTACTAGATTGTACTTTTATTTCTGGAGAGCTACAAGCAGACATTCAATTCAAATATGTTGTTAAAAAATGGTCTTGCCTTTTTATTAGTAAGTTCAATCTGTAAGAAAAAAGTGAACACTATTCATTTTAAAAATGATATTTGTTATTTTGAAGAGATATCTTGGTCCAGTCATTTGGCTGACATTTTATGTTCCCAAACTATAACTGGCTGTTTGCGTGTGTGACACAGACAAGGCTCCATGCTTAGATACGCTCCATACCAGGCTAGTGCATCTTGAAATTCTTAATTTTGAAAAAAAGTTTTCATTTTACATGGTGGGGGAGGGTGTTCTGCAAATTATGCAGCTGGTTCTGGCTACAGTTTATAATTTATAGTTTAATTTCTAGACCCAGAATTCCTTTTCTTTTTTTTAAATTAGAAACCTACAATGACCTCTTTCTTCTGCAGCTGCTCTGTATTTGAGTTGGAATAAACCGTTCCACCTGCCAAACTGCAGGGGGTGTGGACAATCATGCAGAGGAATGCGTGCCCTCTTTTGTCTCCAAAGGGCAGAGGTACCATCCCTCAGCTTCAGCCATCTATAGTGGCCTGAGTTGCTTTCACTGGGAATTACCACGTCAGTGCAAATGTTTATGAGAGTCCAGTAGCTGTGTGGAGGACTCAGTGAGGAAAAAAAAGAGTTCAACTTTAAAAATCCAAGGCCAAAAAAAAAAAAAAAAAATCCAAGGCCAAGGAAGAGCCTCTTCTATGAAAACCTCCATTGCTCACTTTGTGCTCTTCTTGGTGTTCTTGAACATCTGCTCAAGGCCTGACCACCTTGTTTCAGAAGGAGTCTCTAAAGGGCAGCAAAGAAGGAACTGGTTTCCCAGGTGGCTCAGTGGCAAAGAATCTGCCTGCCAAAGCAGGAGACACAGGAGACCTGGGTTTGAAACCTGGGTGGGTAAGATCTCTTGGAGGAGGCAAGGACAACCCACTCCAGTATTCTTGCCTGGATAATTCCATGGACAAAGGGGCCTGGCTGGCTGCAGTCCCTGGGGTCACAATGAGTCAGACAGCACTGAACACGCATGCAAATAGGGAACTGCTCAGAGAAAGACTCTGAGTCCAATCGCTCCTTGTGATGATAATTAAACTTCAAAACCCACTTCTGACCTTTTACTTAGTGCACGCTATCCCTGAGCCAGGCAGAGAGGGCATGGCGATGAGCAAACACAATGAAGACAAGCTAATCTCAATTTATCACAGTGGCCTGGTCACCGTGGGGTTACTCCCTGATCTGTGAAATAAGGATACCACTTACCTCACAGAGCTGGAGTGATGATACAGGAGATAATAAGTGACCAGGTACTTGAAGAGTTACTTCGTAGTATTTGCAAGGTACAATGTAGGCATACGATTAAGAAAAAAAAAAAAAAAGGCAATCTGTTTCTGGAGATATGAAGAGGTTTTCTTTCCCAATAGGAGCAGCTTAAATGGAAGTGGAGATAGGAAGAAATTTAAATGATTTGACTTTTCTCACTTTCAAACATTGGAATTTGACATCCCGTGCAGCGCCTCTCCCCTGACCAGTCTAGCGAGGGGAACGCCAGCTGAATAGAGATGCTCGCAGATAAAAAGATCCTGCCCATTCTAGCGCTGGAGAGTCCACCTATCCAGAGCTTCCTGAACTGTGTGTCTTTTTCTCTTTCCACGCCCGCCTCATTCCAGCTCCCGAGAGGACAAACCCCGGCGACCCTGTACCGAACCCGGGTTCCCTCGCAAGCAGAGCAGCGGCTGTCCCGCGGTTCTGAGTAAGGGAGCGCGCGCGCGCGGACTGGAGGGTGGGGCTGGCTTGATGGGCGGGGACCAGGGGCGGGGCCGTGGGCTAATCCGGGCCGCCGGAGCAAGAGAACCTACTTGAGAGGACGCCACGGCGAAATGGAGAGGCGGGACCAGGCTGAGATGGGCGGGGCTGGGGTGGGGTCACTGGATCGGCCTCCCGCCGGTACAGGCGGAGCCTGGGGCTAGGCTGGGAGAGCTGGGGCCGCGCGGAGGTGGGTGGGGTCGGAGGGAGGATCCTTGGCGGGGCCGGGTGCGCAGCGCGGGGGCTGAGCCCTGCTTGTCTGTCCGCCTGCGGGCCCCAGAGCTGCACTCCTTGCCGGAGCCCGGGTAGTGGCGCCCGTGGGGAGGAGAGCGAAGGGACGCGGCGATGGCTCCGTGGGGATTCCCGGGGTCCGCCGTGCTCTCCGCTGCTGTCTTCGTGGGAGGCGCCGTGAGTTCGCCGTTCGTGGGCTCGGGTGAGTGCCCTGTCGCGGCGGGGGCGCGCAGGGGGAGGCGAGGGATCGGGACCGCAGCCCCGCTGCGCCCCGAGCGGCCCTGGTCCTTGGCACAGCTGCGGGTTCCGGGGGCTGAACGTCTGGCTGTCCCGGGCCGGGTGCGGCGCGTGGCGATGGCTCCTGTCCCTCTGTTCCCGCCCGCTCGGCTCCCGCCTTCTCTCCTCTCGGCGGCGACTCCTCCGAAAACCTGTTACCCCCGCCCCCACCTCTGAGCTGTCTGGCGTGTAGGGACCCGGCCGGCTCTGGCCTTTATTGGGAGCGCTTGCGCTTCCGCCTGGGCCAAGCGCCCCGGAGCCCCGCGGACCCCTTTCCCGCCCATGTCCTCAAAGGGCCCGCGAGCAAAAGATCTTGACACCGGGGACCGGGTGCGCTGTCGCCGCCTTCCTTCCCCCTCCTTTTTTAAAAAATTGAATCTTAAAACCTCGAGGAGTTCCAGTTTCCTTCCTTTCCAAGTTTTACTTTAGTGCTTGATGGATTCTTGTAACAGGTTGGGAGTTTCAGATTTCTTTCCACGTATCCTGGATAAACCAGTCTTGGAAAAAGGGAAGGCGCATTTGTACACTTAATTTTCTTCTTTTGTTATGTGTTGATTCCTGTCACCACGAAAGGAACCTTCTGTGGTCAGAGCAGGAAGCCACCAGCAGAGATGATAAAATGGTGTCTCCAGTGATGAACTTGGAACTGGAGTTTTAATTGAAATCTAAGAGGAGGTGTGACTTCTATAGAAGTCCTTTTTCACACTCTTGTTTTTATAACTAGAGACACCAGGGATTCCTTACCACTGGTCCCCCTCTTAATTGCCACCTTACAGCAGTAGTTAAAAAACAACAACAACAACAACAACATATACCTTCTTGGCCAATTGGGGTTACTATAGCCTGGAATCTTACGTCAGCAAACCTTTCCAAGCTTGAGCAGCTCCTCTTTAGGTCCAAATAATAAGTAACTGGAAGTTTTCCAACCATGACTGTCTCCTCCCTAAAAACACATATGCTGCTCTTCTCTCATGAGAATAATTCTCTTACTTACAGCTGGTCTTCACTCTTTTATAGAAACCAGAATATGTTAGAAAGGGAATAGGAAGGATTGTGTGTCTCCTGAGTCTTTATTAGCAAATCTGTATTTCCTTCAGCCATCCACCCTGCATCTCATTACTGAGACAGGTAGGGACATGAAAGTGAGTTAGTCAGTTGTGTCCATGTCTTTGCAACCCCATAGACTATAGCCCTCCAGGCTCTTCTGTCCATAAAGTTCTCCAGGCACGACTACTGCAGTGGGTAGCCATTCGCTGCTCTGGGGGAATCCCATCCAGGGATTGAACCTGGGTCTCCTACACTTCAGGCAGATTTTTACCATCTGAGCCACCAGGGAAGCCCAGGTAGGGGTATCATTAAGTTCAAATTGGACCTCAGGTCCAACTTTACTTATAGGGCTAGAGTCAGTTGCTCCAGAATTTAAAGAGTTTAACCTAAAAGAGAAAAAATGTAAAAATTGAATCTTAAAACCTCGAGGAGTTCCAGTTTCCTTCCTTTCCAAGTTTTACTTTAGTGCTTGATGGATTCTTGTAACAGGTTGGGAGTTTCAGATTTCTTTCCACGTATCCTGGATAAACCAGTCTTGGAAAAAGGGAAGGCGCATTTGTACACTTAATTTTCTTCTTTTGTTATGTGTTGATTCCTGTCACCACGAAAGGAACCTTCTGTGGTCAGAGCAGGAAGCCACCAGCAGAGATGATAAAATGGTGTCTCCAGTGATGAACTTGGAACTGGAGTTTTTAATTGAAATCTAAGAGGAGGTGTGACTTCTATAGAAGTCCTTTTTCACACTCTTGTTTTTATAACTAGAGACACCAGGGATTCCTTACCACTGGTCCCCCTCTTAATTGCCACCTTACAGCAGTAGTTAAAAAACAACAACAACAACAACAACATATACCTTCTTGGCCAATTGGGGTTACTATAGCCTGGAATCTTACGTCAGCAAACCTTTCCAAGCTTGAGCAGCTCCTCTTTAGGTCCAAATAATAAGTAACTGGAAGTTTTCCAACCATGACTGTCTCCTCCCTAAAAACACATATGCTGCTCTTCTCTCATGAGAATAATTCTCTTACTTACAGCTGGTCTTCACTCTTTTATAGAAACCAGAATATGTTAGAAAGGGAATAGGAAGGATTGTGTGTCTCCTGAGTCTTTATTAGCAAATCTGTATTTCCTTCAGCCATCCACCCTGCATCTCATTACTGAGACAGGTAGGGACATGAAAGTGAGTTAGTCAGTTGTGTCCATGTCTTTGCAACCCCATAGACTATAGCCCTCCAGGCTCTTCTGTCCATAAAGTTCTCCAGGCACGACTACTGCAGTGGGTAGCCATTCGCTGCTCTGGGGGAATCCCATCCAGGGATTGAACCTGGGTCTCCTACACTTCAGGCAGATTTTTTACCATCTGAGCCACCAGGGAAGCCCAGGTAGGGGTATCATTAAGTTCAAATTGGACCTCAGGTCCAACTTTACTTATAGGGCTAGAGTCAGTTGCTCCAGAATTTAAAGAGTTTAACCTAGAAGAGAAATCGTTAAGAATTCAGCACACAATGCATGTAGTCAGTCATAGCAGGAGAAATCCATCCATAGTGTGAGAATTTATTTCAACGAATCCTTGAGCAGTTCCAGCTTTCAGAACTGGAATGGAATGATGAAAGCTTTTAATTGCACAGTGAAACATTTTAGAAGAATGAAGTATCGAAAAGTTTCAAAATGGTACAGAGTATGAATGTGCCAGTGTGACTTGAGGCCTGTTTCATGGAGAAGAGATGCCCTGAACAGCCAACATCTGAAATCTAAGACACTTAACTTTTGTAGGAAATATTTCAGGGAAGTAGGGAGGAACTTGGGGATAATGTTGAGTGCCTGCTATGTGTCAAGCTTTGAGATGGGCACTTTATATTCATTTTTATAGCTATTTCTCATCATTCTATGAAGTTCTTATTTCCAGTGAGGTGCCTGAGGCCCAGAGAGGTTAAACAGTGACCCAGCATCACATAGCCAGTGTATCTTTCATCAGCCAATCAGAGAAGCAGAACCACTAGGAGGTTCAACGTGTATCTTTATCTTTGATAACCAAGCCTGCTTGATTCCAAACTACATTCCACTGGTATAGTGAAACCAGTTCATTCTGTTTCCACTATACCTCACTGCTCCCCAGAGAGAAAATAGAACAGAAATCAATTTCAGTGTCTTGTTGAGCTTCTAGGGTAGGGAGTCTAGGACATCATAGTATTGCAAGTGTGGGGTTACCAATCGTTGGGAAGCAGAGAAGAGAAGGACAGTTAAGTGCACAGTGGGTAGTGGCAATGTCTCTTTCACTTCCTGCCTAGTACAAGAACCTCTTTAAGCTTCTGTCTTTGTAGCAGCATTCGAAACTGAATACCACCTGCACTAGAAGGGATGGTTTTCCACACTTGGCTTATTTATGTCTTTAAGCTCTCTGGTTACTTAAGGCTTAGTTTCTCTGCAGACAGTGGGCATAGCTTTTGAGTAAGGAGTGGGCTGAAAAGGACCAGAGGCTGGTGAATGAGAGGTGCTGTCTCCTGAGGCTCTATGGGCTTTCGTCCAGCCTCCTGACTCCTTATTTAGATGGTCAAGATAAGCTTTATTAAATTCTGGTTGTCCTTTGGCCAGGTAGCTGTTAGGCTGTGTGTCTACAATATTTGTAGTCAGTGGACGGGGATGTCTTGAAAAAGCAGCCCTTTGGAACTTGAGCTTCCGTGTCCAAATTTCATTTAGTTTGAGATATGCCTGCCATTCCCCATCTTCCCCATTTATCCCCCCAAATAAATAAACAACTTTTATATTTGGGCGTTGGAGTAGTTGAGTTTGAATGAGAGAGACCAAAGCGACAGGTGGTAGAGGAAAAGTTTTGTTGTTACTTTTTAAAGAATTGTTTGTCTCTGGTGTTGAAGTTCAATTACATACTGGGACAAAAGAAAAGTTATTTAAAAATAGATAAAAAATGATTTAGGGTGGGAAGGGGGAATATACATATGACTAATCTGGGAACATACATATCTGTAAACAACAAAACTCTGTAAAAGTTAAAAGTAAAAGTTAAAAAAACTAAGCATAAAAAATGGGGGAAAAATGATTTAAATTGTCATCGGTTAAAACTATTATGTTGAATGGTTTCTGAGAATTGTGGGGTAGTTGCTTCAGTAATTCTAAAGACTTGGTGGGCTGCTGAAAGCAGAGAGATTAGTGACTCTGGTGTGGCTAACAGGAGTGAAATGGAAATTAGCAGTTAGTTACCCTGTAAGCACTTTATTCTTTTGGAGGAAAGAATGCAGAATGCAGTTTTTGTTTTTTTTTTTTTTTTAAGAATGCTGTTTTTATTATACCTGTTTTGTGGCAGGCTCTGGTTCAAGTACTAAGATCATTTACTTCTTACAGCATCCTGTCTGCTATATAGTTTTATTTCTCCATATTTAGATGAAGAAATTGAATCCTGAGAAGTTAACTTGAACAAGTCATTTAAATATGTAAGTTGAATTTTGACCTTGACTCACATCTGTTTATTTTGGAGGCCTATTATTACCAGATCATTTTGTTTTGCCTTATAGTGAGGAATTTCTTTTTATCCCAAGGTATTTATAAAGAATCAGTGAACAGAGCTTCCCTGGTATCTCAGTGGCGAGGAGTTTGCCTGCCAATGCAGGAGACACAAGTTCGATCCCTGATCTGGGAAGATCCCACATGTTGCAGAGCAGCTAAGCCGGTGAGCCACAACTATGGAGTCTGTGCTCTAGAGCCTCTGAGCTGCAACTGTCGAGCCCATGTGCCACAACTACTGAAGCCCGTGTGCCCTGGAGCCCAAGTTCCACAACAAGAGAAGTCACCACAGCAAGAAGCCTGCTCACCTCAACTAGAGAGTAGCCACCATTCCATGCAACGAGAGAAGAGCCTGCAGCAGCAGTGAAAACGCAAAAACAAATAAATAAATAGATTAAAAAAAAAAAAAGAATCAATGAACAGGGTAAAAACATGATAGAGTGGAAAGAGTACCAACGTCTAAGTCCTAACTCTGGACTTGAAGTGTACCTGCACTTTCTGGAATGTGACTCTCCCTGCTTCCATTTTCTTGCCTGTAAAATGGGTGCGTGACAACCTCTATCTTTATCTGCCTTACTGGCTGTTAGTGAGGAGCCAATGAGCTATTGTCGCTGAAAGGTCTGGGCAAATGGCCAAGTGGTATATGTCTTTTATCCTGTGTATCTTTTGTATCTTTTTTTCTTTTTTCTTTTTTTTTTGTATGTGTGTGTCTTTTTGTCCTGTATTTCTTACCCAGAGTGTCCCTTAGACTAGACTTTTTTTTTTTGGCCATTCTGGCCTTTCACTGCTGCTGCAGGCTTTTCTCTCGTTGCAGGGAGTGGGGGCTACTCTCTGGTTGAGGTGAGCAGGCTTCTTGTTGCGGTGACTTCTCTTGTGGAACTCGGGCTCCAGGGCACATGGGCTTGATAGTTGTGGCTCTGAAGCTCTAGAGCACAGGCTCCATAGTTGTAGCTCACAGGCTTAGTTGCTCTGCGGCATGTGGAATCTTCCTGGATCAGGGATCGAGCTCATGTCTCCTGCATTGGTAGGTGAACTGTTTACCACTGAGCTACCAGGGAAGCTCCTAGAGTAGATATTTAATGTCAGCCAAACTGTCTAATACATGAAGACCACACATGTTTTCATTCTGGAAGTAGTGATGATTTGCAATCATAGGTTCATTGTAAACACATGAGAATCTGGAGTGACACCTCAGATTCAGTGAGTTTGTTGGCATGGTCAGGGAGTTAAGTAGCCAAAGCTTTTTTCTTCCTATTTACCCTCAGCTAAAACACAGCTCTTGCTGTTTCTGGATAATTACCGAAGGATTTAAAGTTTGGTGGAGAGAGAATCATCTTTGATATTATTACCGAAGGATTAAGTTCCAAGTACAACAAGAGAAGTCACCACAGCAAGAAGCCTGCTCACCTCAACTAGAGAGTAGCCACCATTCCATGCAACGAGAGAAGAGCCTGCAGCAGCAGTGAAAACGCAAAAACAAATAAATAAATAGATTAAAAAAAAAAAAAGAATCAATGAACAGGGTAAAAACATGATAGAGTGGAAAGAGTACCAACGTCTAAGTCCTAACTCTGGACTTGAAGTGTACCTGCACTTTCTGGAATGTGACTCTCCCTGCTTCCATTTTCTTGCCTGTAAAATGGGTGCGTGACAACCTCTATCTTTATCTGCCTTACTGGCTGTTAGTGAGGAGCCAATGAGCTATTGTCGCTGAAAGGTCTGGGCAAATGGCCAAGTGGTATATGTCTTTTATCCTGTGTATCTTTTGTATCTTTTTTTCTTTTTTCTTTTTTTTTTGTATGTGTGTGTCTTTTTGTCCTGTATTTCTTACCCAGAGTGTCCCTTAGACTAGACTTTTTTTTTTTGGCCATTCTGGCCTTTCACTGCTGCTGCAGGCTTTTCTCTCGTTGCAGGGAGTGGGGGCTACTCTCTGGTTGAGGTGAGCAGGCTTCTTGTTGCGGTGACTTCTCTTGTGGAACTCGGGCTCCAGGGCACATGGGCTTGATAGTTGTGGCTCTGAAGCTCTAGAGCACAGGCTCCATAGTTGTAGCTCACAGGCTTAGTTGCTCTGCGGCATGTGGAATCTTCCTGGATCAGGGATCGAGCTCATGTCTCCTGCATTGGTAGGTGAACTGTTTACCACTGAGCTACCAGGGAAGCTCCTAGAGTAGATATTTAATGTCAGCCAAACTGTCTAATACATGAAGACCACACATGTTTTCATTCTGGAAGTAGTGATGATTTGCAATCATAGGTTCATTGTAAACACATGAGAATCTGGAGTGACACCTCAGATTCAGTGAGTTTGTTGGCATGGTCAGGGAGTTAAGTAGCCAAAGCTTTTTTCTTCCTATTTACCCTCAGCTAAAACACAGCTCTTGCTGTTTCTGGATAATTACCCGAAGGATTTAAAGTTTGGTGGGGAGGGGAGAGAATCATCTTTGAATTCATTATGCCAAGGCACTTACTGCTGATGGTCTGGTGTTTTCTCTATGTATTTTTTACTCAGAGAAGATCATAATGCAAATACACTTTTTTACCTTGCATTTTTTACCTAATCTTATACTTAAAGCTTTCTCCATTTCCCTACACACTCAAAAAGTGACTGCATAATACTGAAATGACTGAGCATGCTTGCACATACGGATTCTCTGTGTTTTACCTCACTGTGCTTCCATTTTGGACTTCTCAGGTGGCACTAGTGGTAAAAAACCTGTCTGCCAATGCAGGAGACATAAGCGAAGCAAGTTCAATCCCTGGGTCAGGAAGGTTCCCTAGAGGAGGACATGGCAACCCAAGGTTCTTTTTTGGAGAATCCTATGGACAGAAGAACCTGACGGGCTACAGTCCATGGGTAACAAAGAGTTGGACATGACTGAAACGACTTAGCATGCATGCTTCCATTTTAGATTTTAGTATTTGCTAATTATTTTTAAA
Organism: Tragulus kanchil; assembly: GCA_022376925.1. Taxonomy (NCBI): domain Eukaryota; kingdom Metazoa; phylum Chordata; class Mammalia; order Artiodactyla; family Tragulidae; genus Tragulus; species Tragulus kanchil. The sequence goes on along the minus strand of JAIOJX010000025.1, from coordinate 120,350,618 downwards.
CCAATTTTAAAATTTAAACATCTGTTCGTTGTTTCAGTGAACATCTGTGTAAAGCTTTGTCTAGATATCCATGACTTCTGGAGAGAATGGGTTCCTGAAAAGGCAGTGTTAGGAGTCAAAAGTATTTGTCTGAGGCCATTGGAGACACCAGTCTTAGTGACCTGAAGGGTGTCCCAGTGTGTATTATGACACCAGTGGTCAGTGGACTCGCTTTGCATGGACTTTTGGCATTTTCTCTGCAAAATGTATTTGCTAACTTGTAAGGCAAAAACCTGGAACCTTGATCGTTTTAATTGGTATGTCTTTGATTACTAATAGGTTGACTTTTCTTCTAGTGTTTGAGTTGTTTGCGTATGTCTGTAATTGTCCTATATGGACATTTCTGAAATCTGAAAAATCCTGAAAATGGAGAGATTTTTGAGGCTTTTGCATACCCTGCTGGTGGGTAATACCTAACCCAAATCAGTGTGGAATTCTAGTGTCTGTTTATCTCAGTTTGCTAAGTTTTGGCTGCAGTACTATTCATAAGTTTGAGTGTCACAAAATGTGGTTTTAATACTCTTTAGTGCTGTTTACTTATGTTTGCATTCCGAAGGATTTAAAGTTTGGTGGAGAGAGAATCATCTTTGAATTCATTATGCCAAGGCACTTACTGCTGATGGTCTGGTGTTTTCTCTATGTATTTTTTACTCAGAGAAGATCATAATGCAAATACACTTTTTTACCTTGCATTTTTTACCTAATCTTATACTTAAAGCTTTCTCCATTTCCCTACACACTCAAAAAGTGACTGCATAATACTGAAATGACTGAGCATGCTTGCACATACGGATTCTCTGTGTTTTACCTCACTGTGCTTCCATTTTGGACTTCTCAGGTGGCACTAGTGGTAAAAAACCTGTCTGCCAATGCAGGAGACATAAGCGAAGCAAGTTCAATCCCTGGGTCAGGAAGGTTCCCTAGAGGAGGACATGGCAACCCAAGGTTCTTTTTTGGAGAATCCTATGGACAGAAGAACCTGACGGGCTACAGTCCATGGGTAACAAAGAGTTGGACATGACTGAAACGACTTAGCATGCATGCTTCCATTTTAGATTTTAGTATTTGCTAATTATTTTTAAACCAATTTTAAAATTTAAACATCTGTTCGTTGTTTCAGTGAACATCTGTGTAAAGCTTTGTCTAGATATCCATGACTTCTGGAGAGAATGGGTTCCTGAAAAGGCAGTGTTAGGAGTCAAAAGTATTTGTCTGAGGCCATTGGAGACACCAGTCTTAGTGACCTGAAGGGTGTCCCAGTGTGTATTATGACACCAGTGGTCAGTGGACTCGCTTTGCATGGACTTTTGGCATTTTCTCTGCAAAATGTATTTGCTAACTTGTAAGGCAAAAACCTGGAACCTTGATCGTTTTAATTGGTATGTCTTTGATTACTAATAGGTTGACTTTTCTTCTAGTGTTTGAGTTGTTTGCGTATGTCTGTAATTGTCCTATATGGACATTTCTGAAATCTGAAAAATCCTGAAAATGGAGAGATTTTTGAGGCTTTTTGCATACCCTGCTGGTGGGTAATACCTAACCCAAATCAGTGTGGAATTCTAGTGTCTGTTTATCTCAGTTTGCTAAGTTTTGGCTGCAGTACTATTCATAAGTTTGAGTGTCACAAAATGTGTGTTACCTTTCTAGGATTACAGTCTGAGTTTCCAGGCACCGCTGACCTCCAGGTTTACAGATAAGGGATTATGGTTCTGCATTTCCTCTTCCATGACTCATTTGTTCTGGTTTGTGGGCCATCCAATGTAATACTGCCCCAAAGAGTAAAGTACCTTATGGAGAAAAAGAACTCAAATGAGAGACAGTATGTGAAAAGAAGCACTGCTTGGTATTTTAGTATGGAATCTAATAAAGGAAAGATACTTGGGCAAAGCTGAGCATTCCCGTTTTCTAGGTGGGTTTAGGGATGGGTGCTCATTATAGTGAAAAATCTGCTTTCCTCTGCCTCTTTCTTACACTGTGTTCTTTGGAAGGGAGAAAATAAGCGAAATCTACCCAAGGACCATCTTGAGGAGGGAGGGATGGAAGAGGGTGCTGGATACTGCAGGCAAACTGAGTTCTTTTTTTTTTTTTTTTAAAGATTTATTTATTTATTTATTTTGGGTGGGGGTCGGGTTGGGGGGGGAGGGGAGCAGGCAGGCCACTTCTACTGGTCTTTCATTTCTCTATTTTCATCCGTCTTTGTTCCTTGGCTCCTGTGGGCCTCCCATCACGGTGGCGTCTGTCGCGGCAGAGCGCCGGCTCTGGGCGCGCACACGCTCCAGAGCTCCAAAGCTCCGGCTCGGTAATTGGACACATGGGTCCAGCTGCTCCGCGGCACGTGGGATCTTCCCAGGCCAGAGATCGAACTGGAGCCCCTTGCACTACAAGGCGGTGTCCTTACCCACTGGACCACCAGGGGAAGCCCCAAACTGAGTTCTTGTGCTCAGCCATCTGTCTCATCCTGAGGATCCTTGTGCCAAGCATCTTGACCTCAGGGTTTTTCTGTTCCCTCTACACAGGGTCCTAGAGTTCCTGCCTTCTTGTCTTTGTTCCTCCCAGGATCTCAAACAGCTGTCAGCTCTTCCCAACTCTCTCCCCACCCACTTCCGATATTGTTTGCACATCCCTGTGGATATCCACTGAGAAGCTGCCCATTGTAGAGAGGTACACAGTCTTTGAACCGCTTTCCTCCTCTCAGTTGTGGAGAAAATATGGCAGAGTTGCTTCATTGGGATTGTTGTGACAAGTACCTGTCGAATGCTTGATTCTGGTATTTTTTGGGGGCTTTTCCAATAAAGTTTGAGTGTCACAAAATGTGTGTTACCTTTCTAGGATTACAGTCTGAGTTTCCAGGCACCGCTGACCTCCAGGTTTACAGATAAGGGATTATGGTTCTGCATTTCCTCTTCCATGACTCATTTGTTCTGGTTTGTGGGCCATCCAATGTAATACTGCCCCAAAGAGTAAAGTACCTTATGGAGAAAAAGAACTCAAATGAGAGACAGTATGTGAAAAGAAGCACTGCTTGGTATTTTAGTATGGAATCTAATAAAGGAAAGATACTTGGGCAAAGCTGAGCATTCCCGTTTTCTAGGTGGGTTTAGGGATGGGTGCTCATTATAGTGAAAAATCTGCTTTCCTCTGCCTCTTTCTTACACTGTGTTCTTTGGAAGGGAGAAAATAAGCGAAATCTACCCAAGGACCATCTTGAGGAGGGAGGGATGGAAGAGGGTGCTGGATACTGCAGGCAAACTGAGTTCTTTTTTTTTTTTTTTTAAAGATTTATTTATTTATTTATTTTGGGTGGGGGTCGGGTTGGGGAGGGAGGGGAGCAGGCAGGCCACTTCTACTGGTCTTTCATTTCTCTATTTTCATCCGTCTTTGTTCCTTGGCTCCTGTGGGCCTCCCATCACGGTGGCGTCTGTCGCGGCAGAGCGCCGGCTCTGGGCGCGCACACGCTCCAGAGCTCCAAAGCTCCGGCTCGGTAATTGGACACATGGGTCCAGCTGCTCCGCGGCACGTGGGATCTTCCCAGGCCAGAGATCGAACTGGAGCCCCTTGCACTACAAGGCGGTGTCCTTACCCACTGGACCACCAGGGGAAGCCCCAAACTGAGTTCTTGTGCTCAGCCATCTGTCTCATCCTGAGGATCCTTGTGCCAAGCATCTTGACCTCAGGGTTTTTCTGTTCCCTCTACACAGGGTCCTAGAGTTCCTGCCTTCTTGTCTTTGTTCCTCCCAGGATCTCAAACAGCTGTCAGCTCTTCCCAACTCTCTCCCCACCCACTTCCGATATTGTTTGCACATCCCTGTGGATATCCACTGAGAAGCTGCCCATTGTAGAGAGGGTACACAGTCTTTGAACCGCTTTCCTCCTCTCAGTTGTGGAGAAAATATGGCAGAGTTGCTTCATTGGGATTGTTGTGACAAGTACCTGAGATAAAAACACGAGTGCATGACTCAGTGTTTGGCACGTAGCAAATACTAAAGAAGTGTAGGGTTATTTCTTTATCCTTAACCAGAGACTACCTGTCCCAGCTCGAACGTGGGACAAAAGTTGATACCTGCTTCAGAATCTTCCTTTCAGGTCCTCTGTCATCGCCAGGCTGCTGAGGCTGATTCATCTCACTCTGAGCCCAGGCTGCTGAGGCTGGGGTCTCCTGGGCAGGAGGCTGAGGAGGCAAGTTGGGTGGAGCCAATGCCCCCTGGGAGGGGGTGCTGGTAGGGAGCTCTCTCAGGGTGCAGGGGATGGGGCTGAGCCATTAGCTACCAAAATTAGGCAAGGTAGGAGAGGAAGAAAAAAAGAAACCATTAATCTTTATAAGGGTAAAACATGGCAAGTTTCTTTTGGAAGAATTTTGAAAGATTTACCAACTGGTTCTTATCTAGCTGGTAGATCCATAGGGACAGTCACAAAATTTTGACAGTTTTCCCCTAGGACTGCTGTATAGTAATTATCCTCATGACATCCTTTTTGATGATCCTGGGTTGAACTGGGCATTGTTCATCTTCTCATTGTTAGTGGTGAATGTTCTGTTGAAGTAGAATGGAATTAGAAATATATAATATAAATAATAATATATGAAATATGTAACATATATATAATAAGAAATATATTTAGTCTCTGTCCTCAGTTCTTGGCACAGAGTTCCTCAAACCCTTAGAATTTCCTAAATAATAAGGGTATCCTTTTTTTGGGTGCGGATCCCCTTTGAGTGAATGATAATGAGATGGCTTAGGGTGGTGTCCGTGGATAGCCTCAGGATGGGGCTGGTCACCTGAAAGAAGGTGGGGATAGAGCTGAAACTTTGAACCTTGTCCAGCCACCTCTGAGAAGGGGAAGAGCCATGGTGAGAATAAAGCAGAATAAATGCTTTAAAAATCTGAACAACAGGACCTGATGAGCTTCTGGGTTGGTGAGCGGCAGGAGATGTGTGGAGAGTAGCTTGCCCTCAGGATGTGTAAACTCCACCCTTTTCCATCCCTAGTCCTGTGCTTCTGTCCTGTCTGTCTGTTCCTGGTTATATCCTTTTATAACAAAGTGGTGGTCTAGTAAGTCAGGTGCTTCCCTGAGCCGCTCTAGCACGTTGAGCCATACTCAACGAGGGAGTTGTATAGCCAATTGGTCAGAAGCACAGATGACAACCTGGGCTTGGAATTGGGGTCTGCTGGGGGTGGGGGTAGGGTGAAGCCTTGTGGGTCTGAGTCCTTAATGTGTGGGGTCAGACAGTCTTTTCAGGTAGTGTAGGAGCCGAGTCAGCCGCCTGGTGGTGCAGGGCAAACTCATACTGGGAAGAGGAGCTATAACCCTGCAGCACAAGGGCTGATGGTCTCCTCAAAGCTTGTCAGCAGATGAGAATACTGAGTTGACCCAGCCAGGTCTCAGGGGGTCCTTTACTCTGTCTAGGGCTCTTCTTGTTGAGTTAAAGCTATCTTCCACTGCATGGACTCCACTTTGCTGCTTCTGGCAAGTTCTATTCTTGCCCCTGGCGCTCCTGCGCCAGGGTCTGGTCTCAGCTCTCTGGCTTTGGGGTGGTTGAGCAGGCCCTGACATTGCTAACTGACTTCTGAGAGTAATTGGGTTGTTCTTAATCACGTCCTGTTAGTGTCAGAGAGGACTCCGTGGTCATCTTAGTTAAAACCCTCCCTTTAGAGGTTGGGGAGCTTCCGGTTCAGGAGTCCGCAGGAGTCGGGAGCGGCCATAGCCCGTGGTTCTGGTGAGGGAAGGCCTGTGTGTGTGTGTGTGTCTTGGTTACTGTCCAAGGCTCAGATCCAACCAAGCACAGGACCTGGAACAGAGCAGACGCTTAAAAACATTTGACTGAAGGAAGGAAGGAAGCCAGAGCTGAAATCCAGGTGTTCTGACTCAGCCTGAGGTTTTTTCTTTAGAATGAAGTGAAGACCTATGCTTTCCAAAGTCACCTTCAGATCTTAGCAGTAAGTTCTTCTTCTTCTCCTCTTTTCAAGGGAAGAGCCATGGTGAGAATAAAGCAGAATAAATGCTTTAAAAATCTGAACAACAGGACCTGATGAGCTTCTGGGTTGGTGAGCGGCAGGAGATGTGTGGAGAGTAGCTTGCCCTCAGGATGTGTAAACTCCACCCTTTTCCATCCCTAGTCCTGTGCTTCTGTCCTGTCTGTCTGTTCCTGGTTATATCCTTTTATAACAAAGTGGTGGTCTAGTAAGTCAGGTGCTTCCCTGAGCCGCTCTAGCACGTTGAGCCATACTCAACGAGGGAGTTGTATAGCCAATTGGTCAGAAGCACAGATGACAACCTGGGCTTGGAATTGGGGTCTGCGGGGGGTGGGGGTAGGGTGAAGCCTTGTGGGTCTGAGTCCTTAATGTGTGGGGTCAGACAGTCTTTTCAGGTAGTGTAGGAGCCGAGTCAGCCGCCTGGTGGTGCAGGGCAAACTCATACTGGGAAGAGGAGCTATAACCCTGCAGCACAAGGGCTGATGGTCTCCTCAAAGCTTGTCAGCAGATGAGAATACTGAGTTGACCCAGCCAGGTCTCAGGGGGTCCTTTACTCTGTCTAGGGCTCTTCTTGTTGAGTTAAAGCTATCTTCCACTGCATGGACTCCACTTTGCTGCTTCTGGCAAGGTCTATTCTTGGCCCTGGCGCTCCTGCGCCAGGGTCTGGTCTCAGCTCTCTGGCTTTGGGGTGGTTGAGCAGGCCCTGACATTGCTAACTGACTTCTGAGAGTAATTGGGTTGTTCTTAATCACGTCCTGTTAGTGTCAGAGAGGACTCCGTGGTCATCTTAGTTAAAACCCTCCCTTTAGAGGTTGGGGAGCTTCCGGTTCAGGAGTCCGCAGGAGTCGGGAGCGGCCATAGCCCGTGGTTCTGGTGAGGGAAGGCCTGTGTGTGTGTGTGTGTCTTGGTTACTGTCCAAGGCTCAGATCCAACCAAGCACAGGACCTGGAACAGAGCAGACGCTTAAAAACATTTGACTGAAGGAAGGAAGGAAGCCAGAGCTGAAATCCAGGTGTTCTGACTCAGCCTGAGGTTTTTTCTTTAGAATGAAGTGAAGACCTATGCTTTCCAAAGTCACCTTCAGATCTTAGCAGTAAGTTTCTTCTTCTTCTCCCCTCTCGAACTGGGAAGATGCAGTTTTGTCTGCCAGCTTTTTTGGCTGCGTGCATGCATGCTAAGTCACTTCAGACATGTCCGACTGTTTGCGACTCTCTAGACTGTAGCCACCAGGCTCCTCTGTCCTTGGGATTCTCCAGGCAAGAACACTGGAGTGGGTTGCCATGGCGTCCTCCAGGGAATCTTCCCCACCCAGCGGTCGAAAGAGCTTCTCTTTTGTCTCCTGTGTAGGCAGGCAGGTTCTTCACCACTAGTACCACCTGTAGCAGGTAAGAGCCTAGACTCTAGAGCAGTACTGCACAAGTTCAAATCCCAGGTCTGCTGTCTGTTACCCCTGGTGCGTCTAGCATTGTTTGATCTCAGCACTGTTTTATGGGCTATATTGCTCCAGAAGCTTTAGATGAAGACTCTGGTCATGGAGAAAAAAGAATGACAATACAAAAGTAACCAAGTAGTGCCTTATCAGGTGAACATGGTAGGACATTGATATATTTGAAAGTGTCAGTGAAAATTTTCAACACAAAGGTTTTCAAAACCTAAATGCATGTGTGAAATTCTCAACTGGTACTTTAAATGCATCTGTTAGTTTTATATCATATAGTCAATTTTATAATACTTTAAACCTTTCCCTTAAACCTTTGTTTCACAGGTTCATTAAATATTTATTTAATGCACTGGGTCTTAGTTGTGGCATGTGGGATCTTTTAGTTGCTGCATGCAGGATCTTTCATTGCTGTACGTGAACTCTGAGTCTAGGCATGTGGCATCTAGTTCCCTGACAAGGGATTAAACTCGGGGCTGTCTGCCTTGGGAGCATGGAGTTGAAGCCACTGCACCACTAGGGAAGTCCTGCATTTTTAAAATTTGTATTCATTCAGCAAATGCTAGTAAGGTTGAGGTGATGAGAACAAAATAGACACAGTCCGTGCCTTTATGGAGCCACATAGGTGATCAGGGAGGACGATTAAACAAGCCATCATGATAAGGTGTCATTACTACCTCGATAAGGAAAGTGTGGCACAGAGCCAGAGTACTTGACCTGAGGCTGGGGACGGGACGAGGGTCAAGTAGTGGTTGAGCAAGACTTTCTGGAGAAAGTCAAGTTTGAATTTATGCTTGTGAAAGTGTCGGCATTAGCCAGATGAGGAGGACAAGTGATCTTGGAAGGGAGGAGTGAGGGCGAGCAAAGCCATAGCATCGATTTCCAAATATGAGCCTGCATCCCCCTCCCTCGTTGGAGATGGGACTGGAGAATTTGCATTTCTGCCTCCCTCCAGGATGATGCTGCCTAAGTATTTTCACCTGGAAATGCTTCCCCTCTTCTTGGAACAGTCATCCTGTTTTCCTGCCTATCCTTGAGGCTGAGATCGTGAATAATACTGTCAGGAAAGCTTTCCTAGGTATTCTCACCACGAATATCTCCTTCTATGAATATATACCTTGAGTCCATGAATACATGTTTTGAAGATAAAACTCATTTCCCATGCTTGATTGCCAAGTCAGCATTCTACGTCCTTTGGCATAGAATTATAGGCAGTTGTTTTCACTGTGTTTTGTCTTAAGTAGACAGCAGAGCATGTAAGACACACAAATGTTTGATTGCTTGATCAGATTTATTTCTTGCATTCGGTATAAGGAGCAGGTTGTTGTATTCTCTGTTTTGTAGAGATGAGGAAACAGATGTACAGAGGGAAAACAAAAGCTAAGAAAAGTGAAATGTCTCATTCAAGTCCTAGATGAGAGGAAGCCACAGCTACATACATATTCGTTCATCTCAAATTTTTGTTGTGTGAAATTGCATGTACTCCAATGCATTAAATATTTATTTAATGCAGGCATGGCTTGGGATCTTTTAGTTGCTGCATGCAGGATCTTTCATTGCTGTACGTGAACTCTGAGTCTAGGCATGTGGCATCTAGTTCCCTGACAAGGGATTAAACTCGGGGCTGTCTGCCTTGGGAGCATGGAGTTGAAGCCACTGCACCACTAGGGAAGTCCTGCATTTTTAAAATTTGTATTCATTCAGCAAATGCTAGTAAGGTTGAGGTGATGAGAACAAAATAGACACAGTCCGTGCCTTTATGGAGCCACATAGGTGATCAGGGAGGACGATTAAACAAGCCATCATGATAAGGTGTCATTACTACCTCGATAAGGAAAGTGTGGCACAGAGCCAGAGTACTTGACCTGAGGCTGGGGACGGGACGAGGGTCAAGTAGTGGTTGAGCAAGACTTTCTGGAGAAAGTCAAGTTTGAATTTATGCTTGTGAAAGTGTCGGCATTAGCCAGATGAGGAGGACAAGTGATCTTGGAAGGGAGGAGTGAGGGCGAGCAAAGCCATAGCATCGATTTCCAAATATGAGCCTGCATCCCCCTCCCTCGTTGGAGATGGGACTGGAGAATTTGCATTTCTGCCTCCCTCCAGGATGATGCTGCCTAAGTATTTTCACCTGGAAATGCTTCCCCTCTTCTTGGAACAGTCATCCTGTTTTCCTGCCTATCCTTGAGGCTGAGATCGTGAATAATACTGTCAGGAAAGCTTTCCTAGGTATTCTCACCACGAATATCTCCTTCTATGAATATATACCTTGAGTCCATGAATACATGTTTTGAAGATAAAACTCATTTCCCATGCTTGATTGCCAAGTCAGCATTCTACGTCCTTTGGCATAGAATTATAGGCAGTTGTTTTCACTGTGTTTTGTCTTAAGTAGACAGCAGAGCATGTAAGACACACAAATGTTTGATTGCTTGATCAGATTTATTTCTTGCATTCGGTATAAGGAGCAGGTTGTTGTATTCTCTGTTTTGTAGAGATGAGGAAACAGATGTACAGAGGGAAAACAAAAGCTAAGAAAAGTGAAATGTCTCATTCAAGTCCTAGATGAGAGGAAGCCACAGCTACATACATATTCGTTCATCTCAAATTTTTTTTTGTTGTGTGAAATTGCATGTACTCCATGCTCAGCACTGCTGATGAAAGGAAGGTCTCATATTTGTTTATTAATATTTACTTTTTCATTGTATGTCCTTCTATTTTAAGAGAAACCTAAGGCAGCTTACTAATTGAATAAAGATTTTGTTCTGGGCTTCCCTGGTGGTCCAGTGGGTAAGGACACCGCCTTGCACTGCAAGGGGCGCCGGTTCGATCCCTGGCTTGGGAAGATCCCACGTGCCGCGGAGCGGCTGGACCGATGTGTCCGATTACCGAGCCGGAGCTCTGGAGCGCATGCGCCCAGAGCCGGTGCTCTGCGACAACAGAGGCCACCACGATGGGAGGCCCACAGGAGCCAAAGAACAAAGACGGATGCAACTAGACAAATGAAAGACCAACAGAAGTAGCCCTCCTGCTCCCCTCCCCCTCCACTGCCCCCATAAATAAATAAATAAATCTTTAAAAAAAAAAAAAAAAGATTTTGTTCTTAGTGAAAAATGGGCGATTATCCAAGGAATTCTTCAGGAATTGTCTATTTACTTTTAGAATAAATATTTCAAGGGACTAATTCAATTTACATGTCATTGGATTTCAAAATGATCTTTATAAAATTCTGGCCTGAGGGAGATATTTTAAAAAATTGTTTTCAGCTTCCTGAAGAGGCACAGATTAGACAATTATGCCATTACCCTTCTCAAGTGGCCAGCTAAGTTTAGTTGATTGGTTGATTTATAAAGAACCTGGGGATGAGAGGTGAAGAATGGCTGAGATAGATGAAGGGGATGAAGAGATGCAAACTTTGAGTTATAAAGTAAATAAGTTATGGGATATAATATACATAATAGGGAATGTAGTTAATAATATTGTAATACTTTTATTTTTTATTTTTTTTGGGGGGGCGCGGGTGGGGGAGGGAGAGGGGCGGGAGGGCCATTTCTATTGGTCTTTCATTTATCCATTTTTCATCTATCTTTGTTCCTTGGCCTGTGTGGGCCTCCCATCGCAGTGGCCTCTGTTGTCGCAGAGCACCAGCTCCGGGCGGATGCGCTCCAGAGCCCTGGCCCAGTAATTAATTGGACACATCGGTCCAGCCACTCCGTGGCACGTGGGCTCTTCCCAGGCCAGGGATCGAACCGGTGCCCCTTGCTCTGCAAGGCGGTGTCCTTACCCACTGGACCACCAGGGAAGCCCCAATAATATTGTAATACTTTTAAATGGTGACAGGTGGTAACTAAATTTATTGTGGTGACCATCTTATATAATGCATATACATGTTGAGTCATATACCTGAAACTAATATAACATTTTCCATCAACTATACTTTAGTAAAAACAAACAGAAAAAGAAAGAACCTGAATATAAAATGTCACATGGTAGGTAGGGCTAAAAACAAACATCAAATTCTTTTCAGCATCAGTGACATGCCAAGCCTTCCTCCCCCATGAATAAACCAGCATAATGTGGTTCTCTGAGATTCCTATAATGGGGGGAAGCTGGAAGAATTCATTGGTCTTTCTGCCTCAGAGTATAATTCGGAAACACTAATTTCTAAATATTCCAACAACTCTTCATAGCTGGAAGTCTCCAACACAATCGTGTGAATTATTCACATTATAAGAAACAGCAGCCCGGAATTTCCTGGCATTGGTAAAGTGGCAGATGGCTAATGAACTGGCATCCCTTCATTTTTCTTGCATGTTTGTATGACCTGAAGGCTGCTGCAGCTTCCTCACTTTCCAACCCACGCCTCCTCTGCTGAGTCAAAATACAGAACCACTACTGCTAGAAGAAAAAAAAACAAGGCATGGGCTATTGCTCAAAGCCAGGTGACAGAGCCAAGAAATCTGGGTTTTGAAGGTAAAACTCATTTCCCGTAAATGATTGACAAGTCAGTGTCTTAATAATCTGTGCAGGTAAGTATGTAGATATTCCATACAAACAGCATGTAATTCATTTAAAAATGAATGTCTTCTTTGAGCTACTGGTAGGTGCTGTGTAGGTACATACAATGAACAACGAACACGGTTTCTGTTCTCCACCAATTTGTGATGCAGGCGGGGGAGGAGATAAACTCTGAATACAAATCATTATAGAATAAAGGAGGATGTGTTGGGTTCATCACAGACCTACAGACAAAGTGCTGCTTGGGATCTCAGGGGAGAGAGACTTTCCTTCTGATAGGAGAGGCAGAAAAGCCTTGAGAGCCTAAAACATGGCATTTTAAGCAAACTTTAAAGGGAGTGTGGGCATGGCAGTCCAGCCAAAGGCACAACAGAGCTGTAGAGGTAGGTCAGGAGAAGTTAGTGCAGAAGAGAGGGTGAGGCTAGGCTGTGGAGCTCCTGAAATAAGGTGCTTGATGGTGTAGGCAGTCAGGGAGATAACTATAATGTTGAGTCATATACCTGAAACTAATATAACATTTTCCATCAACTATACTTTAGTAAAAACAAACAGAAAAAGAAAGAACCTGAATATAAAATGTCACATGGTAGGTAGGGCTAAAAACAAACATCAAATTCTTTTCAGCATCAGTGACATGCCAAGCCTTCCTCCCCCATGAATAAACCAGCATAATGTGGTTCTCTGAGATTCCTATAATGGGGGGAAGCTGGAAGAATTCATTGGTCTTTCTGCCTCAGAGTATAATTCGGAAACACTAATTTCTAAATATTCCAACAACTCTTCATAGCTGGAAGTCTCCAACACAATCGTGTGAATTATTCACATTATAAGAAACAGCAGCCCGGAATTTCCTGGCATTGGTAAAGTGGCAGATGGCTAATGAACTGGCATCCCTTCATTTTTCTTGCATGTTTGTATGACCTGAAGGCTGCTGCAGCTTCCTCACTTTCCAACCCACGCCTCCTCTGCTGAGTCAAAATACAGAACCACTACTGCTAGAAGAAAAAACAAGGCATGGGCTATTGCTCAAAGCCAGGTGACAGAGCCAAGAAATCTGGGTTTTGAAGGTAAAACTCATTTCCCGTAAATGATTGACAAGTCAGTGTCTTAATAATCTGTGCAGGTAAGTATGTAGATATTCCATACAAACAGCATGTAATTCATTTAAAAATGAATGTCTTCTTTGAGCTACTGGTAGGTGCTGTGTAGGTACATACAATGAACAACGAACACGGTTTCTGTTCTCCACCAATTTGTGATGCAGGCGGGGGAGGAGATAAACTCTGAATACAAATCATTATAGAATAAAGGAGGATGTGTTGGGTTCATCACAGACCTACAGACAAAGTGCTGCTTGGGATCTCAGGGGAGAGAGACTTTCCTTCTGATAGGAGAGGCAGAAAAGCCTTGAGAGCCTAAAACATGGCATTTTAAGCAAACTTTAAAGGGAGTGTGGGCATGGCAGTCCAGCCAAAGGCACAACAGAGCTGTAGAGGTAGGTCAGGAGAAGTTAGTGCAGAAGAGAGGGTGAGGCTAGGCTGTGGAGCTCCTGAAATAAGGTGCTTGATGGTGTAGGCAGTCAGGGGCTGAGGATGGGATGGAGTGGAGGGTAGGGAACCAGAAGAGGCCCTCAGGCATGGCAGCATGGTAGAGAAGCCCCAGATAGTGAGCTGAATAAGACCGCAATACCAGACCTGGACCCAGTACTTTCAGCAAGGCCATTGAGATTGCTGTTCTGTTTCCTCATCTGGAGAAAGAGGACAAGGGCTGGAGCTGGGCAGGAAGATGGGGAGGGAGGGAGGAGAGAGAATGAGTGTATGTGTCTTTTATACATCTCAAAGTAGTTTGGAAGATCAAAAGAATATTATTAATCCTTTGGAAGTAATATGAATATGGGTTATGTATGTGTTTCTGTGTGTGATAAGTTGCTTCAGTCATGTCTGACTCTTTCCGGCCTTGTGGACTGTAGCCTACTAAGCTCCTTTGTCCATGGGATTCTCCAGGCAAGAAAACTAGAGTGGGTTGCCATGCCCTTCTCTAGGGGATATTCCCAGCCCAGGGAATGAACCTATTTCTCTTTACCATCTGCACTACCAGGGAAGCCCCTGAATCTGTGTTTCTTAATGTATAGTTTAATATAATACATATGCTATATAGATAGAAACAATTTTTCAGGATTTGCTGGGAAATTCGAATCAAGAAGTGCAATGTATAGTCATGGTGGTATGAAGACCAAAAAATGTTCATTAATGGTAAAAGCCAGCTGGCTGTTATGTCTTAAGTTAGAGTAAATCCTCGGAAATAGTACAAATCATCTTGACTCCCAAATTCTTTATTGCTTAGCATTTATTTTTAGAGGGTTGCTGTGTATTTCCAGGTTTTGACCTATTGTTGGTCAAGTTCTCATTGTTTGCTTCTCTCTCTGGGTGGGTCCAAGTTAGGAAGTCACTGTTGGCCATTCGTGTTTAGGGCAGTGTCTTTTAAACATGCAGGTCAACTTTGGGTTGATTTATTAAATCCTGCTTGGCTAAGGGCTGTTTCTTTCCGTCACTTCTGGTGAGTCTGTTTTCTTAGTCCCTTGATTTCTTGTAATGTGACCAAGCAGATTTGGGGGCAGAAAATAATCCACTTGAAAGTAATTTAGTATACAACAGATGCCTACTTATTATGAAAATACCAGTACAGAGACAGTAGACTTGGTGGAATTAGTGCCTGGGTGGGTGGGATAGACGAGGAGGGGCGTTTTCAAGTAGGGAAGGAGAATTCTTTCGCTTGAACCATACGATAAAATAGTTGATCTTTTCCATGTTGTTCATTGCTGCATCTTGGTATATAAATAAACTCTTGATGTCTAGTCAATGTAGTATAATAAAGGTTATATATATATATATATATATATATATATATTCACACACACACTAATGGAGCCACCAGGGGGTGGCTCAGTGGTGAACAATCTGCCTGCACTGCAGGAGCTGTGGGAGACTCTGGTTCGATCCCTTTATCGGGAAGAACCCATGGAGGTGGACATGGTAACCCACTCCAGTATTCTTGCCTGGAGAGTCCCATGGACAGAGGAGCCTGATGGGCTACAGTCCAAAGGGCTGCAAAGAGTTGGACATGACTGAAATGACTAAGTATGTGCACATATATGTTGTACTATATGTATATATTTGTCTTTTGTCCTATGTTCCTAGCTTCCTAAACTCCTAAAACCCTTGGAATTTCCTGAGTGATCAGTGTCTTTTGTTATTCATTGAACTGGCGCCCCTTGCACTGCAAGGCGGTCTCCTTACCCACTGGACCACCAGGGAAGCCCCCTTATCAGATTATTATTATATTATTGTTACTCATAATGAGACCATACCAGAGTTCACCCTAATGAATCATTCTTGGTGGGCCCCTAGATAGCTTCAAAATGAGGGCCGGTTGTTAGAGGAACCAACTTCAGGATTATAGCGGGTTGGAACTTTTAGCTGCATCCCTTGAACTCTGAGACGGGTGAGGTTTCTGCAACGGATCACTAGGTTAATCACCAATGGCCAGTGACTTCAAAATGATCATGCCCATGTAATGAAATTTCTTGAAACTTTGATAAAAACTCTGAAATAAGGAGGCTAGAGGAGCTTCTGGATTGGTGAGCCCATGGATTGCTTTTTTGGGCTAACTTCTGCTGTGTTTTAGTCCCTTGATTTCTTGTAATGTGACCAAGCAGATTTGGGGGCAGAAAATAATCCACTTGAAAGTAATTTAGTATACAACAGATGCCTACTTATTATGAAAATACCAGTACAGAGACAGTAGACTTGGTGGAATTAGTGCCTGGGTGGGTGGGATAGACGAGGAGGGGCGTTTTCAAGTAGGGAAGGAGAATTCTTCGCTTGAACCATACGATAAAATAGTTGATCTTTTCCATGTTGTTCATTGCTGCATCTTGGTATATAAATAAACTCTTGATGTCTAGTCAATGTAGTATAATAAAGGTTATATATATATATATATATATATATATATTCACACACACACTAATGGAGCCACCAGGGGGTGGCTCAGTGGTGAACAATCTGCCTGCACTGCAGGAGCTGTGGGAGACTCTGGTTCGATCCCTTTATCGGGAAGAACCCATGGAGGTGGACATGGTAACCCACTCCAGTATTCTTGCCTGGAGAGTCCCATGGACAGAGGAGCCTGATGGGCTACAGTCCAAAGGGCTGCAAAGAGTTGGACATGACTGAAATGACTAAGTATGTGCACATATATGTTGTACTATATGTATATATTTGTCTTTTGTCCTATGTTCCTAGCTTCCTAAACTCCTAAAACCCTTGGAATTTCCTGAGTGATCAGTGTCTTTTGTTATTCATTGAACTGGCGCCCCTTGCACTGCAAGGCGGTCTCCTTACCCACTGGACCACCAGGGAAGCCCCCTTATCAGATTATTATTATATTATTGTTACTCATAATGAGACCATACCAGAGTTCACCCTAATGAATCATTCTTGGTGGGCCCCTAGATAGCTTCAAAATGAGGGCCGGTTGTTAGAGGAACCAACTTCAGGATTATAGCGGGTTGGAACTTTTAGCTGCATCCCTTGAACTCTGAGACGGGTGAGGTTTCTGCAACGGATCACTAGGTTAATCACCAATGGCCAGTGACTTCAAAATGATCATGCCCATGTAATGAAATTTCTTGAAACTTTGATAAAAACTCTGAAATAAGGAGGCTAGAGGAGCTTCTGGATTGGTGAGCCCATGGATGTGCTGGGAGGGTGGTGTGTCTGGAGAGAGCGTGGAGGCTCTGCACCCCACCCCTACCCCCACCCCATGTCTTCTGTTTGGCTGCTCCTGAGTTGTATCCTTTATAATGAGTTGTAATCATAAGTATAGCACTTTCCTAAGTTCTCTAAATCATCATAGCAAGTTGTTGAACCTGAAGGTGATCCTGGGAAGCCCTGAGCTTGTGGTGGGTTAGCCAGGTTCCATCTGTAGATGCTATCTGCGTTGGTGTCTGAAATGGGGGCAGTCGTTGTGGAATTAAGCCCTTAAACCTGTGGGGTTTGCAGTAACTCCAAGGAGTTGGTGTCAGAATTGAACTGTATTTCAGGACACCCCAGTTGGTGATGGAGACTTGGCTGTTGGCAAGTGAAACAGTCAAGTCTTTCCTATTGGGAAACATCAGTTCATAATATTAAAACATTGTGACCGTAATAACCTTTGAAATTATGGTGGTGTACTTAAAGACTGAAAAGGCTTAAAAAAAAAAAAAAGTATAGTGGGGCTTCCCTGGTGGCTCAGAGGTAAAGAATCCACCTGCGAGTGTAGGAGACAGGAGTTCTGACCCAGGAAGATCCCACATGCTGGGGAGCAACTAAGCCCGAGTGCCACAACTATTGAGCCTGTGCTCTAGAGCATGGGGGACCAGTTACTGAGCCTACGTGCTGCCACTAAAGCCTGTGTGCTCTAGAGCCCGTGCTCCACTACAAGAGATGCTGCCGCAGTGACAAGCCCTGCACTGCAGGGCAGAGTAGTCCCTGTTCATCACAACCAGAGAGAAGCTCACATGGCCAGGAAGACCCAGCACAGCCAAAAGAAAAACTGACTAAAAAAAAAAATAGTATAGTGGGAAAGAAAAAGGTTATCAGGGCAGTGCTGTATTATTTGTCTGTCAAAGGGAAGTTTAGGATTTTCAGTAAGTAATCAGCAATTTCAATAGTGTTGAATATCGATCAGATGCCTTTTTTGATTTTCTTCTTATGAATCTAGCAGGATTTTTCTTTTTAAATTAGTACTTAATAGCAAAAAATAGATAATTAACTTGGAGAGAATGCACCTTCTCTTCCCAGTAACTGACTCACTATTCTCTCATTCTCAATTTATTTTTGAATTAGATGAGTAATGATTACCCAAGAATTTTTCTGCTCAGCTGTGGATAATCCCATTTTGTGAAACTTTACTGAATAACAAAATTGTTAACTGTCATAAGCAATAGAGCAGAATATGGGGTTCTGGAGACAGGTAACCTGGATTAAGATCTCATGTTTGCTCTTTGCTAGCTGTGTGACCTGGTGTAAGTGATTTGACCTCTCTGTGCTGTAGTTTTCATACCTGGAAGATGGGGTTGGAAACGATACTGCCTCCCACGTAGGATTATTGTAAGGGTTAAACAAGTTCATACCTGTAAAATGCTTGGACAGGTAATTATACAAAGTATGCATCAGTACGTGACTGTTATTAATAGTAGTTTTCTATGTGTCTAACCCTTGCTACTGGTTTTCAGAGTTCTTACATGAGTTTCAGGCTACTGACATTCATTTCTTCCCCTTAAAAATAAGGTTTTCTTGGAGAAGGAAATGGCAATCCACTCCAGTGTTCTTGCCTAGGAAGTCCCATGGACAGAGGAGCCTGGTCGACTGCAGTCCATGGGGTCACAAAATGACTTAGCAACAACATGACTTAGCAACTAACAAAAAAAATATCAGGTTCTCTCTATCTTGGGCTTTCCTAATTACTTCTGTTTAATCTTGCCTTTGATTGCCTTTTCTGAAGTGGTCGTTTCTATGCTAGTTCCTTTTCCCTTTGCTCTAACAGCCCCAGGGTAGTCCCTGTTCATCACAACCAGAGAGAAGCTCACATGGCCAGGAAGACCCAGCACAGCCAAAAGAAAAACTGACTAAAAAAAAAAATAGTATAGTGGGAAAGAAAAAGGTTATCAGGGCAGTGCTGTATTATTTGTCTGTCAAAGGGAAGTTTAGGATTTTCAGTAAGTAATCAGCAATTTCAATAGTGTTGAATATCGATCAGATGCCTTTTTTGATTTTCTTCTTATGAATCTAGCAGGATTTTTCTTTTTAAATTAGTACTTAATAGCAAAAAATAGATAATTAACTTGGAGAGAATGCACCTTCTCTTCCCAGTAACTGACTCACTATTCTCTCATTCTCAATTTATTTTTGAATTAGATGAGTAATGATTACCCAAGAATTTTTCTGCTCAGCTGTGGATAATCCCATTTTGTGAAACTTTACTGAATAACAAAATTGTTAACTGTCATAAGCAATAGAGCAGAATATGGGGTTCTGGAGACAGGTAACCTGGATTAAGATCTCATGTTTGCTCTTTGCTAGCTGTGTGACCTGGTGTAAGTGATTTGACCTCTCTGTGCTGTAGTTTTCATACCTGGAAGATGGGGTTGGAAACGATACTGCCTCCCACGTAGGATTATTGTAAGGGTTAAACAAGTTCATACCTGTAAAATGCTTGGACAGGTAATTATACAAAGTATGCATCAGTACGTGACTGTTATTAATAGTAGTTTTCTATGTGTCTAACCCTTGCTACTGGTTTTCAGAGTTCTTACATGAGTTTCAGGCTACTGACATTCATTTCTTCCCCTTAAAAATAAGGTTTTCTTGGAGAAGGAAATGGCAATCCACTCCAGTGTTCTTGCCTAGGAAGTCCCATGGACAGAGGAGCCTGGTCGACTGCAGTCCATGGGGTCACAAAATGACTTAGCAACAACATGACTTAGCAACTAACAAAAAAAATATCAGGTTCTCTCTATCTTGGGCTTTCCTAATTACTTCTGTTTAATCTTGCCTTTGATTGCCTTTTCTGAAGTGGTCGTTTCTATGCTAGTTCCTTTTCCCTTTGCTCTAACAGCCCCAGGGGAGACTTCGGCCGAGGACCCATGACCTCACTGGGGGAGGGGACTGGGGCCCTCCACGCTTACCACCTCAGCTCGCCAGTTCCCATATTTCCAGAAGGCTGGCCACATGCCTGTCTAGCAAGGAACATTGCCTGACCTAACCTGTGACTAATTGGAAAGCCCTGCCTTTATAGGACTTCTGTAGTTTTCTGTTTAACTGTTACTGGCTTCCTGTTCCTGGAAGAGATGCTGGGCTGATGTCAGGCGTGGGAGCCACAGATGGGCCCCCGCAGTGCACAGGGCAGCTGTTCACTCACCTCCAGGGCTTGAGGCATTTCTCTGCCCCCCCACCCTCCCCCGCCCCATTTAACACTGCCCCTCCTGTCAGGCTCACGTGCTTCAGTTTCCTTTCCTGTTTGTTGGCTTTTTGTTTCCACCTGAGTTGGGAGCTTTGTGAGGAAAGGAGCGTTTACATGTATTACTACTGATAACAAGAATCATTGCATTGCTGTCTCACGTTTATTGAGCGCTAGGGCTTCCCTGGTGGCTCAGACAGTGAAAGAATCTGCCTGCAATGCAAGAGATCCAGGTTCAATCCTTAGGTCAGGAAGACTCCCTGGAGGAGGAAATGGCAAACCATTCCAGTATTCCTGCCTGGGGAATTCCATGGACAGAGGAGCCTGGTGAGCTACAGTCCGTGGGGTCTCAAAGAGTCAGACGTGAAACACTTTCGCTCTGTGTGAGGGCCTTGGCTAAACCTGAGTTCATCTCATTTCCTGCTCAGAAACCGTTCTATTATTACCTGCATTTTAGGGATGTGGAAACGGAGACACCAGGAAGTTAATGGACTTGCCTGGGGTCTCACAGCCCGGAAGCAAGTTGAATGAATGTGGTGCCACCAAGGAAAAGCTAGTTTCTGATTTGCCTCCTTTCTTTCTAAGGGAGCTGCTTTGGTCGAGAGCTTGCGCCCTGCTTGCAGACCTCCAATTCAAATCCTAGCCATTCCTCAGATGAGTGACCTTGACTTCAAAACTTCGTTCTTTCATGCCTGCATTTCTGAGATGGGTTTCATTGTAACACCTAAGAGTTCTGAAGATTAAAAAAGAATGCAATTGAAGATGCCAAGCTGGTAAATAAGCTCGCCGTGAAGGCTTGCGGCTTGTAGTGGTTGGTGGTAGAGCGGTGGAGCATCCCAAAGGCCCTGGATGTGGAATGTGAGCCTCCAACACACCCCCTGAGAACCAGTCAGTATCTCCCTCTCTCTGTAGGGCTGGATGCCGGGCAGTCTTCCCTCCTGAAGCCTCTGCTTACTAGCTCCAGCCAGCTTGGCAACACCCCTTGTTCTCCCATGTGGTTAGTAGATGTTGTCTTCTGTGTGATGGAAATTACTTGGCTGGATTCCCACCCTGGCAGGGGCCAGTTGTACCTGGAAACCAGGGACCTAGTTCCTGGAAGCCTCGTCTCCCCAGTCAGTGCCCTCTCTGCAGAGCTCCAGGGAATCACTGGTTCCTAAGGAAACCCCTTCCTCCTTGGGCCCCCTCTCTTGCGGTTTCTGCCAGAAACAGGCCATCAGGGCCTCTCCTCTTCCCATTCGGTGGTTTCGTCCTGGCATTTGCAGGTTAGCTTCTTCCTGTAGTTTGAATAATTCCCGACCTAGTCCCTGCTTCCCTGGTGGCTCAGACAGTGAAAGAATCTGCCTGCAATGCAAGAGATCCAGGTTCAATCCTTAGGTCAGGAAGACTCCCTGGAGGAGGAAATGGCAAACCATTCCAGTATTCCTGCCTGGGGAATTCCATGGACAGAGGAGCCTGGTGAGCTACAGTCCGTGGGGTCTCAAAGAGTCAGACGTGAAACACTTTCGCTCTGTGTGAGGGCCTTGGCTAAACCTGAGTTCATCTCATTTCCTGCTCAGAAACCGTTCTATTATTACCTGCATTTTAGGGATGTGGAAACGGAGACACCAGGAAGTTAATGGACTTGCCTGGGGTCTCACAGCCCGGAAGCAAGTTGAATGAATGTGGTGCCACCAAGGAAAAGCTAGTTTCTGATTTGCCTCCTTTCTTTCTAAGGGAGCTGCTTTGGTCGAGAGCTTGCGCCCTGCTTGCAGACCTCCAATTCAAATCCTAGCCATTCCTCAGATGAGTGACCTTGACTTCAAAACTTCGTTCTTTCATGCCTGCATTTCTGAGATGGGTTTCATTGTAACACCTAAGAGTTCTGAAGATTAAAAAAGAATGCAATTGAAGATGCCAAGCTGGTAAATAAGCTCGCCGTGAAGGCTTGCGGCTTGTAGTGGTTGGTGGTAGAGCGGTGGAGCATCCCAAAGGCCCTGGATGTGGAATGTGAGCCTCCAACACACCCCCTGAGAACCAGTCAGTATCTCCCTCTCTCTGTAGGGCTGGATGCCGGGCAGTCTTCCCTCCTGAAGCCTCTGCTTACTAGCTCCAGCCAGCTTGGCAACACCCCTTGTTCTCCCATGTGGTTAGTAGATGTTGTCTTCTGTGTGATGGAAATTACTTGGCTGGATTCCCACCCTGGCAGGGGCCAGTTGTACCTGGAAACCAGGGACCTAGTTCCTGGAAGCCTGTCTCCCCAGTCAGTGCCTCTCTGCAGAGCTCCAGGGAATCACTGGTTCCTAAGGAAACCCCTTCCTCCTTGGGCCCCCTCTCTTGCGGTTTCTGCCAGAAACAGGCCATCAGGGCCTCTCCTCTTCCCATTCGGTGGTTTCGTCCTGGCATTTGCAGGTTAGCTTCTTCCTGTAGTTTGAATAATTCCCGACCTAGTCCCTGCTTGGCCTCTGGTGAGGGATGTGCAGGAACAGATCTGTTAGGGACCAGGCCTCTGTGAAAGGAGGGCACCGCCTTTCGTGAGGGTGTGTCAGCTCCGCTCCTTGCTGGACAGCGCGGTGTGGAATGTGATGGAGTCCTGTGAAATGTGGCAGAGGGCCACCTCCCTGAGCTAGGTTTGGGCATCTACTGCTCTTTGTGGGCCTTCCTTTGAATTGTGTCAATAGGAACCTTCTGTTGACTTTGAAGAGCACAGGGGCTTCTAACAAGTGGGTAAAACTACAGGGTAGATCAGTCGTCTGAGCTCTGCAAAGAATCTATTTATATATGTTTTTAAAAATTGTCAGTATTTGGCAAATGAAGACACAAGTACGTTGGCCGTTCTGTCCCATCAAGTACCATCTTAAAAAAAAAACTTCTGGTCCAGCTGAGGTGAAAGTGGATGCTTGAACAGTCATCGGGAAGCCCTTCTGGAAGGATGGAATCTACTTTTGAGATTTGTCACGGGTTCCATGTGGCAAATGTTGAAGGTGCTGCCAGCTGTGTTTCGGGAACTACGATGGAGTTAGGGGTACAACAAAAGGACATTGTCGGGCTTCCCTGGTGGTTCAGTGGGTGAGGACACCGCTTTGCAGTGCAAGGGGTGCTGGTTCGATCCCTGGCCTGGGAGGATCCCATGTGCCACGGAGGCTGGACTAGCCCCCCTTGGGCAAGTCTTCCCTCCTGAAGCCTCTGCTTACTAGCTCCAGCCAGCTTGGCAACACCCTTGTTCTCCCATGTGGTTAGTAGATGTTGTCTTCTGTGTGATGGAAATTACTTGGCTGGATTCCCACCCTGGCAGGGGCCAGTTGTACCTGGAAACCAGGGACCTAGTTCCTGGAAGCCTCGTCTCCCCAGTCAGTGCCCTCTCTGCAGAGCTCCAGGGAATCACTGGTTCCTAAGGAAACCCCTTCCTCCTTGGGCCCCCTCTCTTGCGGTTTCTGCCAGAAACAGGCCATCAGGGCCTCTCCTCTTCCCATTCGGTGGTTTCGTCCTGGCATTTGCAGGTTAGCTTCTTCCTGTAGTTTGAATAATTCCCGACCTAGTCCCTGCTTGGCCTCTGGTGAGGGATGTGCAGGAACAGATCTGTTAGGGACCAGGCCTCTGTGAAAGGAGGGCACCGCCTTTCGTGAGGGTGTGTCAGCTCCGCTCCTTGCTGGACAGCGCGGTGTGGAATGTGATGGAGTCCTGTGAAATGTGGCAGAGGGCCACCTCCCTGAGCTAGGTTTGGGCATCTACTGCTCTTTGTGGGCCTTCCTTTGAATTGTGTCAATAGGAACCTTCTGTTGACTTTGAAGAGCACAGGGGCTTCTAACAAGTGGGTAAAACTACAGGGTAGATCAGTCGTCTGAGCTCTGCAAAGAATCTATTTATATATGTTTTTAAAAATTGTCAGTATTTGGCAAATGAAGACACAAGTACGTTGGCCGTTCTGTCCCATCAAGTACCATCTTAAAAAAAAACTTCTGGTCCAGCTGAGGTGAAAGTGGATGCTTGAACAGTCATCGGGAAGCCCTTCTGGAAGGATGGAATCTACTTTTGAGATTTGTCACGGGTTCCATGTGGCAAATGTTGAAGGTGCTGCCAGCTGTGTTTCGGGAACTACGATGGAGTTAGGGGTACAACAAAAGGACATTGTCGGGCTTCCCTGGTGGTTCAGTGGGTGAGGACACCGCTTTGCAGTGCAAGGGGTGCTGGTTCGATCCCTGGCCTGGGAGGATCCCATGTGCCACGGAGCGGCTGGACTGATGTGTCCAATTACTGAGCCGGAGCTCTGGAGCGCATGCGCCCAGAGCCGGCGCTCTGCGACGACAGAGGCCACCGCGATGGGAGGCCCACGCGGGCCAAAGAACAAAGATGGATGAAAAATAGACAAATGAAAGGCCAATAGAAGTGGCCTGCCTGCTCCCCTCCCTCCCCACCCCCCCCTCCCAAAATAATAAATTAAAAAAAAAAAAAAAAAGGACATTGTCCCTGCTACTTGGGGAAATAGGCATGTTTGACTAACTTTGGGCTTTTCCTGTGAGTTCTCTCACCTCTGTTGGCTTTCCTAACATTGGCTGCTGTATGCCTGAGTGATGTGTTTGTAGTAAAGTGGGTGGAGAGGCTGTCAGCGGCTCTCAGTGTTGGTTCTTTTGGTGTTGTGCAGTCAGTCGCCCAGTCATGTCTGTCTCTTTGTGGCCCTGTGGACGGCAGCACACCAGGCCTCCCTCTCCCTCACTGTCTCCCAGAGTTTGCTCAAGTTCATGTCTATTGCATCGGTGAGGCCGTCCAGCCATCTCATCCTCTGATGCCCTCGTCTCCTTCTGCCCTCAATCTTTCCCAGCTTCGGGGACTTTTCAATGAGTCATCTGTTCGCGTTAGATGATCAAGATATTGGAGCTTCAGCTTCAGCGTCAGTCCTTCCAAAGAATATTCAGGGTTGATTTCCCTTAAAATTGACTGATTTGATCTCCTTGCTGTCCAAGGGACTTTCGGGAGTCTTGTCAAGCACCACAGTTTGAAGGCATCAGTTCTCCTTGGCTCATCTCTCTGCTTCTCCCCAGTGATACTATATTAAACCACTGGTTTGTTGGCAAAATGAGAATTTCATCCATCCTCTTGTTTACCTTCTTGGGATCAGAGATTTCAGATAAAACAGTGAAAGGGTCAAGTGTTACCTAGTGGAAAGTTTTGTATACTGGATGTTGTCTCTAGCCAATAATGTGTATGATTGAAAATTCTTTCTCCTTTTCCTCCTTCCTCCTTCTCTGCTTTTCCTCCCTTCTTTCTGAAAGATTTTTAGATGACATGTAACTAACATTGTTTGCACACATTTTGTGACGGCTATTAGCTTGCTTCTAAGTAAAATAGTTTGTGATTAATAATGTGAAAACATGTACCTGTGAGCAAGATGCTTTTCTATAGATAGGAACAAGTCTTCCCTTCACTTTCATAACAGAATAGCTATGGAGGAATAAGAGTTCTATTATAGAAGGCTCTTTTGCTTTTTGTAGTTAAAATTAATATTGGGACATGTTAAGCTGCTGAGAATTTTTTTTTAAAAGTCAATACAAATTTCATCCTTCTCTAGCTAACTTTAATCCTTTTTTATGAGGACAGTGTTTACATTTAGCAAGACAAATGCAAATTCTAGTGTTTACCACACATAATAGAATTATTTGGAGAGAAACAACTTTCAGGAGTTTGAGTAGGTGGATGTGGTCCTGGGCTCCAGCCCAGCTCCCTGGTCAGTGGTGATGACTTGACCCACCTGTTTACTGTGAGGCATGTGCCACTGACTAGGTAAAGCAGAAAACCAGTATCTCATTTTCTTTTCTTGGTCTGTCTCTTTGTGGCCCTGTGGACGCAGCACACCAGGCCTCCCTTTGTCTCCCAGAGTTTGCTCAAGTTCATGTCTATTGCATCGGTGAGGCCGTCCAGCCATCTCATCCTCTGATGCCCTCGTCTCCTTCTGCCCTCAATCTTTCCCAGCTTCGGGGACTTTTCAATGAGTCATCTGTTCGCGTTAGATGATCAAGATATTGGAGCTTCAGCTTCAGCGTCAGTCCTTCCAAAGAATATTCAGGGTTGATTTCCCTTAAAATTGACTGATTTGATCTCCTTGCTGTCCAAGGGACTTTCGGGAGTCTTGTCAAGCACCACAGTTTGAAGGCATCAGTTCTCCTTGGCTCATCTCTCTGCTTCTCCCCAGTGATACTATATTAAACCACTGGTTTGTTGGCAAAATGAGAATTTCATCCATCCTCTTGTTTACCTTCTTGGGATCAGAGATTTCAGATAAAACAGTGAAAGGGTCAAGTGTTACCTAGTGGAAAGTTTTGTATACTGGATGTTGTCTCTAGCCAATAATGTGTATGATTGAAAATTCTTTCTCCTTTTCCTCCTTCCTCCTTCTCTGCTTTTCCTCCCTTCTTTCTGAAAGATTTTTAGATGACATGTAACTAACATTGTTTGCACACATTTTGTGACGGCTATTAGCTTGCTTCTAAGTAAAATAGTTTGTGATTAATAATGTGAAAACATGTACCTGTGAGCAAGATGCTTTTCTATAGATAGGAACAAGTCTTCCCTTCACTTTCATAACAGAATAGCTATGGAGGAATAAGAGTTCTATTATAGAAGGCTCTTTTGCTTTTTGTAGTTAAAATTAATATTGGGACATGTTAAGCTGCTGAGAATTTTTTTTTAAAAGTCAATACAAATTTCATCCTTCTCTAGCTAACTTTAATCCTTTTTTATGAGGACAGTGTTTACATTTAGCAAGACAAATGCAAATTCTAGTGTTTACCACACATAATAGAATTATTTGGAGAGAAACAACTTTCAGGAGTTTGAGTAGGTGGATGTGGTCCTGGGCTCCAGCCCAGCTCCCTGGTCAGTGGTGATGACTTGACCCACCTGTTTACTGTGAGGCATGTGCCACTGACTAGGTAAAGCAGAAAACCAGTATCTACTCTTCCAGACACTTTTAAGCTATGTGGCTAAGAGTACGGGGCCTTGGAATCACAGGGCCTGGCCTGAATCCCATCCCACTGTACATTACGACTTGTTACTGAGCCCCATGTATATTGAACTGCACCCCCCCCATATATTGAATCCCTGTGGACCTCATTTTCCTCATCTGCACATGGAAACAATGAAATAACCTACCCTATGGATGTTGTGGAAATGAAATGGAGTTGTACGTGAAGCATCTATTGATAGAACACTGTCTGGAGCACTTCAAACACTCTGTAAATGCTGCCTTGCGGTTACCTTCATGTAGCAACTCATTGTTTAGAACACACCACTTTTAGAAAAGAATCTGAAGTGAATATTAAATTTCTGAAGTCCCATTGCTTTGCAGTCCTATCAAGAATGTCTTTCAATAAATTCCACTTCTTTCTTGAGTGGATGACACAGTGGTAAAGAATCCCCTGCTAATGTAGGAGACACAGGAGACCTGGGTTCAGTCCCTGGTTTGGGAAGATCCCTTGGCGGAGGGCTTGGCACCCCACTCCCGTATTCTTGCCTGGAGAATCTCATGGACTGAGGAGCCTTATGGATTACAGTTCATGGGGTCATGGTGAGTTCGGACGACTGAGGGACTGAAACACACACATACAATTTACAATTAAAAACATAATAATTTCATTTCTTTATTGTTGGCTGTGCTGGGTCTTTGTTGCTGCACAGGCTCTTCTCTAGATGTGGTGAGTGGGGCCAGGCTCTTTTGCTTTTTGTAGTTAAAATTAATATTGGGACATGTTAAGCTGCTGAGAATTTTTTAAAAGTCAATACAAATTTCATCCTTCTCTAGCTAACTTTAATCCTTTTTTATGAGGACAGTGTTTACATTTAGCAAGACAAATGCAAATTCTAGTGTTTACCACACATAATAGAATTATTTGGAGAGAAACAACTTTCAGGAGTTTGAGTAGGTGGATGTGGTCCTGGGCTCCAGCCCAGCTCCCTGGTCAGTGGTGATGACTTGACCCACCTGTTTACTGTGAGGCATGTGCCACTGACTAGGTAAAGCAGAAAACCAGTATCTACTCTTCCAGACACTTTTAAGCTATGTGGCTAAGAGTACGGGGCCTTGGAATCACAGGGCCTGGCCTGAATCCCATCCCACTGTACATTACGACTTGTTACTGAGCCCCATGTATATTGAACTGCACCCCCCCCATATATTGAATCCCTGTGGACCTCATTTTCCTCATCTGCACATGGAAACAATGAAATAACCTACCCTATGGATGTTGTGGAAATGAAATGGAGTTGTACGTGAAGCATCTATTGATAGAACACTGTCTGGAGCACTTCAAACACTCTGTAAATGCTGCCTTGCGGTTACCTTCATGTAGCAACTCATTGTTTAGAACACACCACTTTTAGAAAAGAATCTGAAGTGAATATTAAATTTCTGAAGTCCCATTGCTTTGCAGTCCTATCAAGAATGTCTTTCAATAAATTCCACTTCTTTCTTGAGTGGATGACACAGTGGTAAAGAATCCGCCTGCTAATGTAGGAGACACAGGAGACGTGGGTTCAGTCCCTGGTTTGGGAAGATCCCCTTGAGGAGGGCATGGCAACCCACTCCAGTATTCTTGCCTGGAGAATCTCATGGACTGAGGAGCCTTATGGATTACAGTTCATGGGGTCATGGTGAGTTCGGTACGACTGAGGGACTGAACACACACACATACAATTTACAATTAAAAAAACATAATAATTTCATTTCTTTATTGTTGGCTGTGCTGGGTCTTTGTTGCTGCACAGGCTCTTCTCTAGATGTGGTGAGTGGGGGCCATTCTTCCTTGTGGTGCGCAGGCTTCTCACTGTGGTGGCTTCTCTTGCTGGGGAGCATGGACTCTCGGGCCTGTGGGCTTCAGTGGTTGTGGCTCCCGGGCTCTAGAGCACAGGCTCAGTAGTTGTGGCGCACCAGGTTAGTTTGCTCTGTGATATGTGAGATCTTCCTAAATCAGGGATCAAACCCGTATCCCCTGCTTTGGCAGGTGGATTCTTTACCTCTGAGCCACAAGAGAAGCCCCATAATTTATAATTTGAAAGGCACAGAAAGGTCTACAAAGTCTCACTCTACTCCTGTCCTCCAGCCCCTCATCCCATCTCCAGGAGTGCTGCTATTACAAAAGACTTAAAAAAAAATCCCCAAACGGACAACCAAGGAAATAGCAAAAGAGAGAGGAGAGGGAGAGGTAGGAAAATAGGAAAAGAGGAGGGGAGAGATTCAGCTGGAGTCCAAACTGCCGAGCTGTCCCACGCCCCCCAGTGCCTCGGACATTGCTCTTGCTTATACCCCACTCTGAGCACCCCGCAATATGCTCCAGCCCTTGGTCTTCCCTCAGGGCTCCCCATCCTGGTCTCTCTTAGAGAGGTGGTGGGAGGTTTCCTGACCTGTGTCCCAGTGTGAACACTTGTGAGCTGACCTTGCCCTGTGGGGGTGAGTTCAGGTCGGATGAGCCATTTGTGTTGTCTGAATGCGAACCATTCTGGAAGATTCGGGAAGAGTCCAGAACTTGAGACCCTCGACTTCTCAAAATACCCGTAT
This sequence comes from Tragulus kanchil, assembly GCA_022376925.1. Classification (NCBI taxonomy): domain Eukaryota; kingdom Metazoa; phylum Chordata; class Mammalia; order Artiodactyla; family Tragulidae; genus Tragulus; species Tragulus kanchil. The sequence goes on along the minus strand of JAIOJX010000025.1, from coordinate 120,321,133 downwards.
CCTAAGTTGAATCCCTTCTCAAGGAATAGCTGTGAGGCTGTAGTTGTTTTCTGTGTTCAGTCTTTTGGTGCCCTTGAAGAGTTCTGTTTGGTCAGGAAGTTCCGTGGCCTTAAGAAATCACTTTAAATGGTAAATCTGAGACAGTTGTGGAGAATGCTGGGGACTTTACGCTGCAGAGTTAGTTTTCCCATTTTAGTTTAAATGGAAACCTGCGATGGCAAATATTTATGGTTTCCATCCTTATTTTTAAGTATCTTTGGTTCTTTATATTGATGTCACCCCAATTTCAGTCCTTTGTTCTGGTAGCTACCTGGGGTTCTGGAGTATTTCAGTTTTGTCCTTCTGGCTACCTGCCCGTCAAGAATGTTTATTTCCTTTCTGTCCAGCCAAATTCAGTTTTTCTTTTGAGACTTAATATAAAGTCTCCTTCTTCTTGGACCCGCACTAATGATAAATACTTGCCTTCTCAACTCCTGTGGTACTTATGCAAAGAAGCATAGGCTTTAGGAAGCGCAATGCTCCAGACATTCCATTTTGAGTAATTGGGTTGGAAATTGAAATGCATTTTCCCATTAAAAATAATAATTAGGCTCCCACAAAGCTATTTAAAAAGCGACAGCATGGGACTTAGAGGACTTTGTTACAGAAAAGGTAAAAGAATAGTAAAATGGACTGCTGTATACGAGCCACTTGGATTCAGCATTTTGCCGTATTCACTTGCTTATGCTATCTGTCCACCCACCCATCCATCCATCCATGCATCTATTTACCTACTTTTTTTGGATAACTCTTTGAAATCAAGTTGCAGATGGTGTTACCCTCTGCCATCATTTTTGAAGACTTCCTTCCACATAACCGCAACACCATCATCCTAGCTAAGAAAATAAACAATAAGTCTGTAACACTGTCTGATCCATTTTCCTGTTGTCCTCAAAATATCCTTTATTACTATTTTAAAGTATTTATTGTTTAAAATTTGGATCCAGGCTCCAATCGAGGTTTACTAACCTCAATTTATCCTATTTCTAACAAAAGCTCTTTGAAGGCACATTTAGCCAGGTACTGGGGGAGGCAATGGAATCACCCGCTATCCTAAAGTTGAATCCCTTCTCAAGGAATAGCTGTGAGGCTGTAGTTGTTTTCTGTGTTCAGTCTTTTGGTGCCCTTGAAGAGTTCTGTTTGGTCAGGAAGTTCCGTGGCCTTAAGAAATCACTTTAAATGGTAAATCTGAGACAGTTGTGGAGAATGCTGGGGACTTTACGCTGCAGAGTTAGTTTTCCCATTTTAGTTTAAATGGAAACCTGCGATGGCAAATATTTATGGTTTCCATCCTTATTTTTAAGTATCTTTGGTTCTTTATATTGATGTCACCCCAATTTCAGTCCTTTGTTCTGGTAGCTACCTGGGGTTCTGGAGTATTTCAGTTTTGTCCTTCTGGCTACCTGCCCGTCAAGAATGTTTATTTCCTTTCTGTCCAGCCAAATTCAGTTTTTCTTTTGAGACTTAATATAAAGTCTCCTTCTTCTTGGACCCGCACTAATGATAAATACTTGCCTTCTCAACTCCTGTGGTACTTATGCAAAGAAGCATAGGCTTTAGGAAGCGCAATGCTCCAGACATTCCATTTTGAGTAATTGGGTTGGAAATTGAAATGCATTTTCCCATTAAAAATAATAATTAGGCTCCCACAAAGCTATTTAAAAAGCGACAGCATGGGACTTAGAGGACTTTGTTACAGAAAAGGTAAAAGAATAGTAAAATGGACTGCTGTATACGAGCCACTTGGATTCAGCATTTTGCCGTATTCACTTGCTTATGCTATCTGTCCACCCACCCATCCATCCATCCATGCATCTATTTACCTACTTTTTTTGGATAACTCTTTGAAATCAAGTTGCAGATGGTGTTACCCTCTGCCATCATTTTTGAAGACTTCCTTCCACATAACCGCAACACCATCATCCTAGCTAAGAAAATAAACAATAAGTCTGTAACACTGTCTGATCCATTTTCCTGTTGTCCTCAAAATATCCTTTATTACTATTTTAAAGTATTTATTGTTTAAAATTTGGATCCAGGCTCCAATCGAGGTTTACTAACCTCAATTTATCCTATTTCTAACAAAAGCTCTTTGAAGGCACATTTAGCCAGGTACTGGGGGAGGCAAGGAGCTTTCCTGGTCATGGGTAGTACGGTGAAGTCTTTGGGTGATTGCCCCTCCCTGGTTTTCTCTCCCACGCTTAGTGCCTGTGTCTGGATCCTGGGGTGCTCCTGCTGTCCTGAGTGCTCCATTTTAGCATCTCCTAGGGTGCAACTGATCAGTCACAGGTTTTAGCAGAAACCTCAGAGACAGGTGCATTTTTCAAGGGACCTCTTAGCCAAATGCATGTGTAAATCAGGGATTCAGAACCAGACATTGCTGACTGATGCCAGTTTTTCTGGGAAAGCTTTCTGGGCCTCCATCTGTTCCCATAGTGGGTTTTGCTGTCCAGAATCAAATATGGCAGAAACCAACACAACATTGTAAAGCAGTTATCCTCAATAAAAAAAAAAAATAAGATAAAATCAAAAAAGAGAGTTTTCCAGTATCAGAGCAGCATTTCAACAAGATAGAGGTAGCTGAGTACACATCAGGAGGGACTTTGTGTCATGGGTGACTGGACTCTGGGCACGTGGGTCCTAACTGGGTGTCCCTCCCTGTCTTGTCCCAGCTGTCGAGTTGGGGAGGGTGAGGTCATAGCAGCTGTTCATCTGGAAGTTGTTTGGAAGTTGGCAGCTACCTGAAGTTTCACTACAAAGTTTAGGACTTATTTATATACTGAAGTCCATTGTTTTCCAGTTTCCATATTAGCTCATTTGTTCTCTTCATATGTTTTAAGCTTTTAAAATTTGAGCAAATGCTGTGTCTCAATCAATGGCACTGGCGAGGGGAGGGGGTGTCTCTTAAGATCTTTTTGGCTTCAGTTATCTCTGTCGCCAAAAATAGAAGTAATTAGGGATGATTTTGTATTGTAGAGTTTGCTTTGCATTCTCCCCTTTCATTGTGTACGTAATTGATTTAAACTGTGTTTAAACAATTAGTTTAATAAAGGAGGTTGTTTCTCCAGAAGCTAGTAGATCCTAGTTCTGCCTGAGTAGAACTGAGAGGCCGTGTGTGGGCTAGTTATGAGCACTGTCCTGAAACAAGATCTACCTGGGTTTTCCTCCAGGCTCTTAGCAGTTTTCAACCACGTGATCCCCGAGCAAGTGACAGATTCTCCTGAACCTCTGGCTCTTCTTTCTAAAATTATAGTACCCACCTCATAGGATTGTGACCATCGAAAACCCTTAGACCCTGTGACCTAAACTCAACATGTAAGTTCCCCTTGAGAGGTGGCATCAGATATAGTCATGTTTGTGCATCAGGCTCAGTGGAGTAGAGATTGGTTGTAACTAACCTCACATCAGATCAGGTTCTGCTCCCTATAAATGTGTCAGATTTAGTTTTGCTGTGAAATGAGGTATAAAACTTCTTGTCTTCAGAGTTTTGGGGATTGTGCCCTGTGGACACAGGATGGTGGGCATGTGTGGTCTTCTCCATTAGCATCAACCCAGAGTGGATTGTGAACGGAGCTGGAGAATGCTAGGGAGTATGGAATTTCAAGAAGTTCTAGAAATGTCAATTTTAGGGACGTTGGCTCTAGAACATAGGATTTCAGCTGAGCAGACTGAGGCCTGGAGAGGTGAAGGGACTTGTTCAGAATCACAGAGGCAGCCAGGGCAAAGCTAGAGGAAGAACAACCCCTTCAGAGAAATGCACATTTCACCATCCTAGTGAGTAATCTAGACCAAAAATAGGCCCCTCTTGGGTCCTTTGATTTGAATGTTTGCTGAAAAAAAAAAAAAGGGTATGTGTTTAAAAGCAATGTTCTGGCCAACCTGGGTGGGTTATCTACTTTCCAGCCAAGTTCTTTTTCCCCATCACAGATTGTTGGGTCACTTCTGGGAAACCTTAGCTGCTGAGAATGTACCCCTTTCCTGATAGAAATGCTATCGGAATCATCAAACGCCCTTGGCCCTAGTTGGAAACAAAGCTGCTTGGGAGAAGTCAATGGCACTGGCGAGGGGAGGGGGTGTCTCTTAAGATCTTTTTGGCTTCAGTTATCTCTGTCGCCAAAAATAGAAGTAATTAGGGATGATTTTGTATTGTAGAGTTTGCTTTGCATTCTCCCCTTTCATTGTGTACGTAATTGATTTAAACTGTGTTTAAACAATTAGTTTAATAAAGGAGGTTGTTTCTCCAGAAGCTAGTAGATCCTAGTTCTGCCTGAGTAGAACTGAGAGGCCGTGTGTGTGGGCTAGTTATGAGCACTGTCCTGAAACAAGATCTACCTGGGTTTTCCTCCAGGCTCTTAGCAGTTTTCAACCACGTGATCCCCGAGCAAGTGACAGATTCTCCTGAACCTCTGGCTCTTCTTTCTAAAATTATAGTACCCACCTCATAGGATTGTGACCATCGAAAACCCTTAGACCCTGTGACCTAAACTCAACATGTAAGTTCCCCTTGAGAGGTGGCATCAGATATAGTCATGTTTGTGCATCAGGCTCAGTGGAGTAGAGATTGGTTGTAACTAACCTCACATCAGATCAGGTTCTGCTCCCTATAAATGTGTCAGATTTAGTTTTGCTGTGAAATGAGGTATAAAACTTCTTGTCTTCAGAGTTTTGGGGATTGTGCCCTGTGGACACAGGATGGTGGGCATGTGTGGTCTTCTCCATTAGCATCAACCCAGAGTGGATTGTGAACGGAGCTGGAGAATGCTAGGGAGTATGGAATTTCAAGAAGTTCTAGAAATGTCAATTTTAGGGACGTTGGCTCTAGAACATAGGATTTCAGCTGAGCAGACTGAGGCCTGGAGAGGTGAAGGGACTTGTTCAGAATCACAGAGGCAGCCAGGGCAAAGCTAGAGGAAGAACAACCCCTTCAGAGAAATGCACATTTCACCATCCTAGTGAGTAATCTAGACCAAAAATAGGCCCCTCTTGGGTCCTTTGATTTGAATGTTTGCTGAAAAAAAAAAAAAGGGTATGTGTTTAAAAGCAATGTTCTGGCCAACCTGGGTGGGTTATCTACTTTCCAGCCAAGTTCTTTTTCCCCATCACAGATTGTTGGGTCACTTCTGGGAAACCTTAGCTGCTGAGAATGTACCCCTTTCCTGATAGAAATGCTATCGGAATCATCAAAACGCCCTTGGCCCTAGTTGGAAACAAAGCTGCTTGGGAGAAGTCACGAGGGCCTCCTTATCTGGCGTCTCAGGTTATTACCGTCTTCCCCGTTACTGGAGCAGCCCTTGAGCTATGCCCACTGGGTCTGAGGAATGCCATTGCTGTGCCATTGCTTCTCAGCTCCTCTGACCATTGGGCTCAAGTTGGAAACTTAAGTATTACTTGGAAACTAGACTAGAAAACTGCTTTTGATTTTGGGGAGTTGGCTTTGAGCCATTCCTCATACCTCTTCCTCAGTTTCTGGTCGTCTTTTGTGACTAGGTCGACAGAATCATGCCAAAACTCAATACATAATGGGTCCTCAAAACACAGTGAATTAAGCCAACCCGTCTGGGTCTAGGAAAAACCCAAAGGACTTTGATAACCACTGGCTTTTTGTTGGACACGTCTTACTTGTAATATTGTGAAGGAGAATCACGTTTATCAGTGAGAGCTTAGAACCCGTTTCTGTGGTTCTTGGTGTGTGCAGAGGATACTGAAGATGAGGTGATGGGCTTGTTTTGAAGAGGCTCAGGGATCTAAGGTTGCAGCCTGCATAAGGTGAGCTGTAACTTGGGAATTGGGAGGGAGGTCAGAGCTGAGGGACGAATAGAGTTTTCCAGTTGTTCATCCAGAAAACTGGTCTGAAGTCTGGTAATGGGCATTTTCAAAACATCCTGCCTCCTGTTGTGCTAGTTGGAACCCATAGGTTTGAGATCTGGGGAGCCTTTGATTGAAGTTGTAAATATGAGAGCAAACCAGCATTTAGCGTTTTAACAGGAGAGTTGGTAAATGGTGACCTTAGGTCAGGTAAGAGGAAGCAGCGTCCATACAGGCAGGATCTAGATTGCTTGCTTTGAATCTAGGTGCTGCCATGTGTAGCAGTGTGACCTTGAGAAGGCTGCATGACCTTTCTGTGCTTCCTTTCCCCATTGGTAACAGGGAGAATACCGGTAGCCGTGTCATGAGTTTACCGTAAAGAGTCAGTGCTTTGCTTCGTGCTGGCTTGTAAATGCTCCATAAATGGGACTGTGGTGGTTCTTGTTGGTAGTAATAGAGGAGTAACATGTCTGAGCTAGACTTCCTTCACTTCTGGAATCTTCCTACCACGACGCCATCCCCTTCCTTCCTCTGTTTTGGCCTACTTTCCATTCTGACCCTGATCTCTGGTGTCTGGTGTCTTGGGCCTCTTCTTTTCATTCCTCCTCTGGTGGCCCTCCTGCGAGGGTTAGCCCAGTTGCAGATTTGGGGTGCACATCTCAGCTGTCTTTTCATTGGTGTCTCCCATTCCTGCCGACTCTCCGCTGAGCCTCACTGTCCCCACAGCCCCTCGTGCTGCCCCAGTTCTCAACAGACGCTGTCGCTTACGTTCAGAGGAAGTGAAGGCTCCCAGGCAGCTCTTCACTCACGGTCCCTCTGCCCACCCTAAAGGACTAACTCATGGAATCTCTGCCTTCCGATTTCTTTTTCCCTACTCAAGATTTTAATCCGTCTCCTTCCTTTTTATGGAAATCATCTCCTCCTGCTTCCTTACAGTCATCACTCAGCCCACTCTCTTAGACTCTCCTTTTTGCTCCTTTTCTGCTGCGTGTAAAGAAACACTTTGCTTTCAGCGACTTTGAAAAGATTCAAGGGAATTCTCGGGCAGTTCAATGGTTAAGCCTCTATGCTTTTATTGCTAGGACCTGGCCCAATCCGGGGTTGCAAACTAAGATCTAACATGCTTCTAGAAAGAGCAAACTGAGCTGTCTCTACTTCTCAACCTGAGGGAGTCTCGTTGCCCCTTCAGGTCTATAAAAACCGCTCCCTCGAAGGCCACAAAGGTCTCCCACTGACCCATTTTCCCTTCCTGCTTTATTGTATTATTTTTTCAATTTTGTGTATGAAGATTTTAAAGATTATTTTAGGGTTTTAAGTTTGCTTCAAGAAACTATGGAGGAAAAAGGAAAAAAAAAAAGAAACTGTGGAGAAACAGGGAACAAAGCACAAGAGGAAAGTTGAAAAAATGAAAAAAAAAAAAAATTCCAAATTTCTTCCTAAGTCAGCAACTAAAGATATTCCTTGTGTTCTTATGTGAACTCCTAATGGCCCAATTCATCTTGAGTTTTCCTCAATTCTCTTTCTAAAGATTCTTCTTAGGGTGTTTTTTTTTTTTTTTTTTTTAATTAATTTGTTTTTTTGCTATGGTAAGAACACTTAACATGAGAATTACCCTCTTAACAAATGTTTAAGTGCACAATACAGTATTGTTAACTAAGGGCACAATGCTGTACAGCAAATATCTGGAATTTATTCAGCTTGCATAACTGAAACTGTATCTCCGTTGAATAGCAACTACTCATTTCTCCCTGCCCTTGGCTCCTGGCAGCCACCATTCTACTCTTTTTCTGTGAATTTGATTATTTTAGATAACCTTGTGTAAGTGGAATCATGCAGTATTTGTTCTTTTGTGACTGGCTTATTTCATTTGGCATCATGTCTTCTAGGCCCATTTTTATTGTCCACAATGGCGAGATTGCCTCCTTTTTAAAAAAGCCGACTGGGATCTGACTTATGTAAATGTCACATTTCTTTATCCACTCAATCAATGAACATGTAGATTGTTCCCATGGCTTGGCTATTGTAAATAATGCTGCGAAAAGCATGGCAGTCCAGCTCTCTCTTCAGGTTCCAGAGTTCAGTTCTTTTGGGTTGCTGGATGATATGGTAGCTCTATTCTTTTTTTGGAGAAACTTCTAGACTATTTTCCATAGCAGCTGCACCATTTTACATTTCCTTCCTATTTTAGTTGCTCTCTTCTGAAACATCTGACCTGGCTGAGGGCTCATACCTTCTGGAAATTCCTTTTTCTGTATTCTAAGGTAGAGTCCTGGCTCTCTTCCTCAGCTCCTCATGAAGTAGATCCTGTTGCTCAATGCATATTTCCACTTGAAGGTTCCCTGCTTACCTCTGTCACTACATGTTTAAAACTAAACGTGTAATATTGTTTTCTCTATGCAAGCACATTAGCATATGTGTAAATATATGCTCGGGCCCCTGTAACAAAGCACCAAAAACTGGGTGACTTTAAAAGCAGACCATTATTGTCTCGCTGTTCTGGAGGCTAGAACTCCAAGATGAGGATCAGTGGGTTGCTCTTTCTGAGACTGTGAAGATGAATCTGGTCCATGCTTCTCTTGTAGCTTCTGGTGGTTGGCTGACAGTGTCTGATGTTCCTTGGCTTCTCTAAAGCATCACTGTGATTCCTGCCTTTGTCTTCACATGATGATTGCTCTTTGGGCTTGTCTGCCTCCAAATTTCCTTTATCTTTTTAAAGGACAACAGCCACATGAGACTAGGGTCCCCCAGTGACTTCATTTTAACTTGATTACCTTTGTGAAAAGACCCCATATCCTAGTATGGTCATGTTCTCAGGTGCTTGGGATTAGGACTTCAACATATCTATTGAGAATGAGGCAAAATCCAACCCATAGCACCATGCAAACTTGATTTTTTTCCAAATTTTTTTCATCTCAGTGAATGGGACCATTGTCCGCCATGTTACTCATGGAAGACATTGAGTATTGGGCATCATCCTTGTCAAGTCACTTGCCCTTATGTTAACTTAGGGTCTAGAGGTTGTAGAATTTAGAGGCACAGTTTTGAAATAGGAACCATAGGATCTGACAGGTTTACAAAGGGATTTGTGACTCCCAAATGGCTCACAACCTCTGCTCTGCATTTTTTTGACTTTGTATGTCTACCACCGTGGTACAAAAATAATACCTACATAAGAATTTTAGAAAATCACAAAGAAGCATAAAAATATGATTAATAATTAACCTATTAGTCAGTTACCCAGAATGTACATGAAGGCATAAACTATATGGATCACTTATATTTTGGTCATTTCTTCTTATAGTTTATGCCTTCATGTACTTTTTATGCTTTTACTAGTTGAATCATACGGTATGTACAATTTATGAGCTCTTTTTTAATATTCAACGTTCGATCATAGGTATGGCCCCATATCTTCAGAAAATCTTCATAAATAGTTTTAAATGGTGCATATTGTTCCATCAAATGGGCAGACAATGGTTGACTTAAATATTTTACTATTATCCCATTGTCAAACATGCAGTTGTTGCTGTTTTCTGATTTTTATAAATAATGTTACAACAACCTTTGCTATTAATTTGAACTCAGAGAATTCTTTTTTTCAGAATTCAGATGAGTCAGCTGAGAATGAAGTAAAAAAATGGACACAGTGTCTCTAAGCAAATTATTAGTGCAACTCGAAGGTGATTATTAATGATCTTAGGCAGTGTCTGATGTTCCTTGGCTTCTCTAAAGCATCACTGTGATTCCTGCCTTTGTCTTCACATGATGATTGCTCTTTGGGCTTGTCTGCCTCCAAATTTCCTTTATCTTTTTAAAGGACAACAGCCACATGAGACTAGGGTCCCCCAGTGACTTCATTTTAACTTGATTACCTTTGTGAAAAGACCCCATATCCTAGTATGGTCATGTTCTCAGGTGCTTGGGATTAGGACTTCAACATATCTATTGAGAATGAGGCAAAATCCAACCCATAGCACCATGCAAACTTGATTTTTTTCCAAATTTTTTTCATCTCAGTGAATGGGACCATTGTCCGCCATGTTACTCATGGAAGACATTGAGTATTGGGCATCATCCTTGTCAAGTCACTTGCCCTTATGTTAACTTAGGGTCTAGAGGTTGTAGAATTTAGAGGCACAGTTTTGAAATAGGAACCATAGGATCTGACAGGTTTAAAAAGGGGATTTGTGACTCCCAAATGGCTCACAACCTCTGCTCTGCATTTTTTTGACTTTGTATGTCTACCACCGTGGTACAAAAATAATACCTACATAAGAATTTTAGAAAATCACAAAGAAGCATAAAATATGATTAATAATTAACCTATTAGTCAGTTACCCAGAATGTACATGAAGGCATAAACTATATGGATCACTTATATTTTGGTCATTTCTTCTTATAGTTTATGCCTTCATGTACTTTTTATGCTTTTACTAGTTGAATCATACGGTATGTACAATTTATGAGCTCTTTTTTAATATTCAACGTTCGATCATAGGTATGGCCCCATATCTTCAGAAAATCTTCATAAATAGTTTTAAATGGTGCATATTGTTCCATCAAATGGGCAGACAATGGTTGACTTAAATATTTTACTATTATCCCATTGTCAAACATGCAGTTGTTGCTGTTTTCTGATTTTTATAAATAATGTTACAACAACCTTTGCTATTAATTTGAACTCAGAGAATTCTTTTTTTCAGAATTCAGATGAGTCAGCTGAGAATGAAGTAAAAAAATGGACACAGTGTCTCTAAGCAAATTATTAGTGCAACTCGAAGGGATGCTATTGCCTACCTAAGTTACATGATCTTAGGCATTGTGAGTAGTTACTTTGGTATTTAAAAGTTTTTCTGAATTAAATTGTTGAGGTAGATCACAGAGATTCTCCAGTCAACATTTGGCTCTTTAATGATTCTTTCTAGTCTATGGGTTGATGGAAATGTTCTTTATCTGACTTGTCCAATATGGAGGCAGTTAGCCGTGTATGACTGTTGAGCACTTGAAATGTGGCTGGTCCACCTGAGGAAATGAATTTTAAATTTTATCTATTTTTAATTGACTTAAATTTAAATAGCTATTTGTGGGTTAGTAGCTCCCATATTGGGTTGTGCAGTTCTATCAAGATGATGACTACACACTTTTATAGTGCTTATCTTTTCCTAAGTAGTCTTTAAAGTGCTTTACATATTAATGTGTGTAATCCTCACAGTGACGTTAAGGAATAGTCTTCCAGTTACTATTGCTATATAAAAAAATCACCACAGAACTTAGTGGCTTAAAACAGTAAGTCATTTATTTTCTTATGGATCTACAATTTGGGCAGAGTTCATTAGAAATGGCTCTTCTTTACTCTGTGCAGCTTCAGCTGAGGCTATAGAATCAACTTCTGAGATGTCTCAGTTAAATAGTTCACGTGTTGATGACTAGTATTGGGTTTTCTTCTTGGGGCATCTTGGATTTCCTCACAGCTTGGTGGCTGGCTTCCAAAAGTAAGTGCTCTGAGAGACAGGAAGTGGAAGCTGTCAGTTTCTTAAGGCCTGGGACTTAGGAACTGACAAAATATCATTCCAACATATTCTACTGGTCAGGTGAAGCAAAGAGTATATATTCAAGCTGAGCAGATATAGACCTCACCTCTTTATGGGAGTAGTACTGAAGGATTTAGGGCCATGTTTTAAAGCTATCATAGAAAGGTACGATCATTTTCTTTTAAAATTTATCTATTTATTTTTGGCTATTCTGGGTTTTACTGCTGCTGCAGGCTCTTCTCTAGTTGCAGGAAGTGGGGGCTACTCTCTAGTTGAGGTGAGCAGGCTTCTTGTTGTGATGACTTCTCTTGTTGCGGAGCTCAGGCCGTAGGGCTCATGGGCTTCAGTAGTTGTGGCACATGGGCTCAATAGTTGTAGCTCTGAGGCTCTAGAGCACAGGCTTAATAGTTGTGGCTCACGGGCTTAGTTGCTCTGCAGCATGTGGGATCTTCCCAGATCAGGGATCAAACCTATGTCTCCTGCCTTGGCAGGCAAACTCTTTACCACTGAGCTGCGAGGGAAGCCCTACAATCATTTTGATTCCATTTTTGCAGATGAGGAAATGAGCACAGAGCAGTAAAAAAGCTTATTCAAGGTGACACGCCTAGTAAGTGGCCAAGAAATTATTTATGCTAGGCAGTCTGACCTTTTAACTGCAGTGCATCTCTGTAATCCATGTTTCACTAATATAGATTCATATCTTCCCCAGTTTTTTCCATGATGCAATAATTATGAGATTAAACAACTGGTACACGTCTGTACATCAGAAACTGTAAATACGTCGTATTTTCAAGGGTTTGCTAGATATCATATTAATGATGAATACACATTCTCAATCACCTGATTCAGGAGGAGCTGTTTGGCTCTAATACTGAGGTAAGCACTCATTCCTGTTTCTGCCACTCCCTAAAGAGAATTTATCAGCTCCAGACAGAAACAGACCATGATTCTGAGTAAAACTTTTTCAGTCTTAGCATGTTGTCTGCTTTACCTATTCTTGTTGCATGGAATATGTTCTTTTAAAAAGGAATTAATAAATAAAATGCTTAGACTTCCCAGGTGGTGCTAGTGGCAAAGAACCTGCCTGCACTGCAGGAGGAAATGGAAACCCACTCCAGTATTGTTGCCTGGAGAATCCCATGGACAAAGGAGCCTGGAGGACTACAGTGCAGGGGTCGCACAGAGTCGGAGACAACTGAGCAATGAACACACAAAATAGTTCCCCACTATTTCTGTCTCTTTTAGTGCCCCATGCATACCTTCCTCATCGTTGCTCCTCATCGCTCATACTTGCCCAAGTGTTCACTTGTTTAGTGCCAATACTACCTTACAGTCTCCAAGATGGCGCTGCAGGAAGTGGGGGCTACTCTCTAGTTGAGGTGAGCAGGCTTCTTGTTGTGATGACTTCTCTTGTTGCGGAGCTCAGGCCGTAGGGCTCATGGGCTTCAGTAGTTGTGGCACATGGGCTCATTAGTTGTGGCTTCAAGGCTCTAGAGCACAGGCTTAATAGTTGTGGCTCTTGGGCTTAGTTGCTCTGCAGCATGTGGGATCTTCCCAGATTATGGATCAAACCTGTGTCTCCTGCATTGGCAGGCTAGCTCTTTACCACTGAGCTACCAGGGAAGCCCTACAATCATTTTGATTCCATTTTTGCAGATGAGGAAATGAGCACAGAGCAGTAAAAAAGCTTATTCAAGGTGACACGCCTAGTAAGTGGCCAAGAAATTATTTATGCTAGGCAGTCTGACCTTTTAACTGCAGTGCATCTCTGTAATCCATGTTTCACTAATATAGATTCATATCTTCCCCAGTTTTTTCCATGATGCAATAATTATGAGATTAAACAACTGGTACACGTCTGTACATCAGAAACTGTAAATACGTCGTATTTTCAAGGGTTTGCTAGATATCATATTAATGATGAATACACATTCTCAATCACCTGATTCAGGAGGAGCTGTTTGGCTCTAATACTGAGGTAAGCACTCATTCCTGTTTCTGCCACTCCCTAAAGAGAATTTATCAGCTCCAGACAGAAACAGACCATGATTCTGAGTAAAACTTTTTCAGTCTTAGCATGTTGTCTGCTTTACCTATTCTTGTTGCATGGAATATGTTCTTTTAAAAAGGAATTAATAAATAAAATGCTTAGACTTCCCAGGTGGTGCTAGTGGCAAAGAACCTGCCTGCACTGCAGGAGGAAATGGAAACCCACTCCAGTATTGTTGCCTGGAGAATCCCATGGACAAAGGAGCCTGGAGGACTACAGTGCAGGGGTCGCACAGAGTCGGAGACAACTGAGCAATGAACACACAAAATAGTTCCCCACTATTTCTGTCTCTTTTAGTGCCCCATGCATACCTTCCTCATCGTTGCTCCTCATCGCTCATACTTGCCCAAGTGTTCACTTGTTTAGTGCCAATACTACCTTACAGTCTCCAAGATGGCGCTGGTCATGCTGTCTAGTTTTCCACTCTTTATCTAGCTCCTAGCTGGTACTTTTCATATAACAGTCATGCCATAAATGCTAATTTGGGTTGGTAAACAAATACACATGGTTCCATTTTTATATGTGTGCCACTGGTCCAAAACTTGATGCCATGCTGGATTTTTCTTTTTTTTCATATACTAGATCAGTTCGTTTACTAAATCTTTCTAAGATGTATGCTCCATGAGGACAGGGATCTTTGTTTTGCTTAGTGGCTCAGATGATAAAGAATCCGACTGCAATGTGGAAGACCTGGGTTCAGTCCCTACATTGGGAAGATCCTCTGGAGAAGGGAATGGCTACCCACTCCAGTATTCTTGCCTGGAGAATCCCATAAACAGAGCATCCTGGTGGGCTACAGTCCATGCGGTCGCAAAGAGTTGGACATGACTGAGCGACTTTCACTTTCATTTTAGTCACGAATGCCTAAAATGATGCCTAGAATTGACCCCAAGTGTCCTGAGTCTGTGCTTTTAACTGCTAAGGACTCTGCTATGATACCCCTTAGTGTTGGTGAGTTTGCTCTGTGTGGACCCGTCACTGAAACTCTGTGCATTCATTCCATGCTGTGTAGGTACTCTTACAGATGAAGAAGCAGAGGTTGGCTTGAGCATTAAACAAAAACATTAAAAAAGAGGTTGGCAAGAACATTAAAAAAAGGAATTTCCCCTGGTGGACCCAGGCTATGAAAAGCAGGGACAGGATGGGAGCTCAAGAAGGTTCCAACACAAAGCCCATGGGCCTGTCCTGCCCGACTCTCCAGCCTCTACCTGGCCTGTGGTGAACATTTCCAAGTTTGTCAAATGTTCCTTGTCCCCAGTAGACGTCTGATGCAGCTGTGCATGTTTCTTCCTCAGACCATGGTGGCAGCCACCTGTTAGCCTCCAGAACTGAGACGACCCCCTCACCCACGAACAACACTGGGAATGGACACCCAGAATACATCGCATACGCCCTTGTCCCTGTATTCTTCATCATGGGTCTCTTTGGCGTCCTCATTTGCCACCTGCTTAAGAAGAGAGGCTATCGGTGTACAACAGAAGCTGAGCAAGACGTGGAAGCAGAAAAGGTTGAAAAGATAGGTAAAGATATGGATTGTTTTTCTGGGAATATGAGTGTAGATAATTTTTTAAAAATAAGAAACCAGTCATGTATATTTTCCATCTCCGTAGGGCAAATGATCCATCTTTTTTTCAGCAAAATATATTGATGTTTAATGTTATGTAAATTTTGATGTGCAACACATTAATTTGGTACATTTATATATTGTAATATGATTGCCAAAGTAGTGATGTTTACCACCTTTAGCACATAATCGTTCATTGTTTTTAGTGGTGGGAATCATTCAATTCTAGTCTCTCTGCAAGTTTAGTAATTATAATATGGAACAGGCAGAAGAACCAGAGATCAAATTGCCAACATCTACTGGATCATAGAAAAAGCAAGAGAATTTTTAAAAAGCCCTGTACTTCTATTTAATTGACTATGCTAAAGGTTTGGCTGTCAAAACAAACTGTGGAAAATTCTTAAAGAGATGGGAATACCAGACCACCTTACCTGTCCCCTGAGAATTTGTATGCAAGGATAAGAAGCAGCCAGACGTGGAACAATGAACTGGTTCAAAATTCAGAAAGGAGTATGTCAAGGCTGTATATTGCCTCCTGCTTATTTAACTTCTATGCACAGTACATCATGAGAAATGCCAGGCTGAATGACTCACAGGCTGGAATCAAGACTGCCAGGAGAAATACCAATAAGCTCAGATGTGCAGATGTTACCATCCTAATGGCAGAAAGTGAAGAGGAATTAAAGAGACTTTTGATGAGGGTGAAAGAGGAGAGTAAAAAGTTGGCTTAAAACTCAGCATAAGACTTTTGCTCTTTGGAAGGAAAGCTATGACCAACCTGTGTGCATGTCAGTGACTCAATCATGTCTGACTCTTTGCAACCCCATGGATTGTAGCCCTCCAGGCTTCTCTATCCATGGAATTCTGCAGGCAAGAATACTAGAGAAGTATTCTTTCTCCAGGAGATCTTCCTGACCTTGAGATTGAAGCCAGATCTCCAACACTGAAGGCAGATTCTTTACTGTCTGAGCCACCTGGGAAACCCTCTATAACCAACCTAGACAGAGTATTAAAAGGCAGATATCACTTAACTTTGACTACAAAGGTCAAAGCTATAGTTTTTGCAGTAGCCATGTATGGGTGTGAGAGCTGGACCGTAAAGAAGACCGAGTGCGAAGAATTAATGCTTTTGAATTGTGTTGCTGGAGGAGAATCTTGAGAGTCCCTTGGATAGCAAGGAGATCAAACTAGTCAATCCTAAAGGAAATCAACCTAGAACACTCATTGGAATGACTGATGCTGAGGCTGGTGCTCCAGTACTATGGCCGCCTGATGCGAAGAGCCCACTCATTGGAAAAGACCATGATACTGGGAAAGATTGAAGGCAGGAGTAGAAGAGAGCGACAGGATAATATGGTTGGATGGCATCATTGACTCAGTGGACATGAGTGTGAGCAAACTCCAGGAAATAGTGGACAGGGAAGCCTGGTGTGCTGCAGTTCATGGAGTTGCAAAGAGTCAGACACACCTTAGCAACTGAACAACAGCTAGTCGTCTATAGTCACTATATTGTCCATTAGATCTCTAGAGCTTATGCACTGTTTGTTGGGAATTTGTATCCTTAAGCAATATCTGCCTATCTCCCCATTCCTTATGCTTTGGTAACTACCATTTGGGCTTTCCTGATGGCTCAATGGGTAAAGAATCCAGCTGCCATGCAGGAGACTCTGGTTTGATCCATGGGTCAGGAAGATCTCATGGAGGAGGAGATGTCAACTCACCCAGTATTTTTGCCTGGAAAATCCCACAGACAGAGGAGCCTGGTGTGCTACAATCTAAAGGGTCTGAAAGAATTGGGCATGACTGAATGACTGGGTACAACTGCCATTTTACACTCTGTTTTTACAACTTTGAATTTTAGCATAAAGGACTTATCTTTCTCTGTGATTTATTTTACTAAGCATGATGTGCTCAAAGTCCATCCGTGTTGTCAAAAATGGCAGGATGTCCTCCTTTCTCATGGCTGAATAATATTCCAATATATATATATGTATATATCTTCTTTATCTATTCATTCTTGATGGACACCAGAATCTCGGCTATTTCCGTATCTTGGCTATTGTGAATAATTCTGCAATAAACATAGGAGTGCATACATCTTTCCACTTTCATTTCCTGTTTTCGTTTCCTTTGGGTATATACCCAGAAATGGAATTGATGGATCATATGATAGTTCAATTTTTAATTTTTTTGAGTTATATCCATATTGTTTTCCATAGTGGCTGCACCAATTTACATTTCCACCAGCTGTGCCCAAGGGCTCCCTTTTCTCTACATCCTGACCAACACTTTTATGAAATGATCCATCTTCAAGTCAGATGCAGTGGTGTAGTGTCACTGTAGATATTATAGGAACCACGCCTAGAGTTAGAAACTTTGCTTTCACTTATTAAATGTTTCATTAATACTAATTTAATTAAAATTTTAATTTAAATGAGGACAACAATCTTCAGCTTATCTTCACCTTGTAGAGTATTGTGAAATTATAAGATACATTTGGTGTTTGTCTCAAATGGCAGACACTGTTTGTCAGTGTATGTTAACCCTTGGGCTTTCCTGGTGGCTCAGACGATAAAGAATCTGGCTGTAGTGCAGATAGACACAGGAAACTGGGGTTCAGTCCCTAGGTCCTATAAGATCCCCTGGAGAAGGGAATAGCTACCCACTCCAGTATACTTCTCTGGAGAACTCTATGGACAGAGGAGCCTGGCAGGCTACAGTGCATGGGGTTGCCATAGTCAGACATGACAGAGAAACTAACCCTTTCACTTCTTTTCACATAGTAATCCTTACTGTTGCTGTTTTATTAGATTCTAATAAGAACAATAGGAAAACTCAATTGGTCTCACCATTGTTGTACTGCTGCTTTTGCTGGGTGGGTTAATCTTAAAAATCTATTTGGTTGGTGTACAAGTAATTGCGGTTTTGCGTTGTTGAACTTTGCCATTTGCCATTGCAATACATTCTTAAATATGGTTATGTTATACATCATTTTAATGTGCATTTATTTGTTTTCTGCTAATGAATTGTTACCTGCTATTTATTTTATATGTATTTGATACTATGAAAATGTTAGACAAAAATGAATTTGAGTGATTTTCTTATTTAAGTCCAGAATGTGATTTTCTTATTTGAGTTCAAAAAAGTGGAGACAACTCGTAACATCAACAACACATTTAGCCTAGAAACTTCCAGTGAACATACAGTGCAGTGGTAGTTGAAGAAATTTTGCAAAAGAGAGCCTTGAAGATGAGGGCGAGTGGCAAGCCATTGGAAGTTGACAGTGACCAGCTGAGAGCCATCACTGAAGCTGATCCTCTTACAGCTACACGAGAAGTTGGTGAAGAACTCAGTGTCATCTAAGAACTCAATGTTGACCATTCTATGGTTGTTTAGTATTTGAAGTAAATTGGAAAGGTGAGAAAACTCAATAAATGGGTGCCTCATGAGCTGACCGCACATCAGAATAATTGTTGGTTTGAATGTCTTATTCTACGGAACAACAGTGAACCATTTCTCAATCAGATTGTGATGTGTGATAAAAAGTCGATTTTATACGACAACCAGCAATGACCAACTCAGTGGCTGGACTGAGAAGAAGCTCCAAAACACTTCCCAAAGCCAAACTTGCACCAGAAAAAGATCATGGTCACTGTTTGGTGGTCTGCTTGTCTGTCTGATCCACTACAGCTTTCTGAGTCCCGGCAAAACTCTTGTATATGAGAAGTGTGCTTTCCGTAGCAGTCTTGGGATGAAACCCAGATCCCTGGAGAAGGGAATAGCTACCCACTCCAGTATACTTCTCTGGAGAACTCTATGGACAGAGGAGCCTGGCAGGCTACAGTGCATGGGGTTGCCATAGTCAGACATGACAGAGAAACTAACCCTTTCACTTCTTTTCACATAGTAATCCTTACTGTTGCTGTTTTATTAGATTCTAATAAGAACAATAGGAAAACTCAATTGGTCTCACCATTGTTGTACTGCTGCTTTTGCTGGGTGGGTTAATCTTAAAAATCTATTTGGTTGGTGTACAAGTAATTGCGGTTTTGCGTTGTTGAACTTTGCCATTTGCCATTGCAATACATTCTTAAATATGGTTATGTTATACATCATTTTAATGTGCATTTATTTGTTTTCTGCTAATGAATTGTTACCTGCTATTTATTTTATATGTATTTGATACTATGAAAATGTTAGACAAAAATGAATTTGAGTGATTTTCTTATTTAAGTCCAGAATGTGATTTTCTTATTTGAGTTCAAAAAAGTGGAGACAACTCGTAACATCAACAACACATTTAGCCTAGAAACTTCCAGTGAACATACAGTGCAGTGGTAGTTGAAGAAATTTTGCAAAAGAGAGCCTTGAAGATGAGGAGCGCAGTGGCCAGCCATTGGAAGTTGACAGTGACCAGCTGAGAGCCATCACTGAAGCTGATCCTCTTACAGCTACACGAGAAGTTGGTGAAGAACTCAGTGTCATCTAAGAACTCAATGTTGACCATTCTATGGTTGTTTAGTATTTGAAGTAAATTGGAAAGGTGAGAAAACTCAATAAATGGGTGCCTCATGAGCTGACCGCACATCAGAATAATTGTTGGTTTGAATGTCTTATTCTACGGAACAACAGTGAACCATTTCTCAATCAGATTGTGATGTGTGATAAAAAGTCGATTTTATACGACAACCAGCAATGACCAACTCAGTGGCTGGACTGAGAAGAAGCTCCAAAACACTTCCCAAAGCCAAACTTGCACCAGAAAAAGATCATGGTCACTGTTTGGTGGTCTGCTTGTCTGTCTGATCCACTACAGCTTTCTGAGTCCCGGCAAAACTCTTGTATATGAGAAGTGTGCTCCGTAACTTGATGAGGTGCACTGAGAACTGTAATGCCTGCAGCTGGCGTTGGTCATCAGAAAGGGCCCAGCTCTTCTCTGTAACAATGCCAGAGGAACTACCCTGGTGGTCCAGGGGCTGAGACTCCATCCTCCTGATGTGACGATGCCTGACCTCAGATCACACAACCGGCACTTCAAAAGTTGAACAAATTGAATTTTCTACGAAATTTTGCCTCACCTGCCGTATTCACCTGACCTCTTGCCAACTGACTACCATTTCTTCAAGCATCTTGACAACTTTTTGCAGGGAAAATGCTCCATAACCAGCAGGAGGCAGAAAATGTTTTCCAAGAGTTCACTGAATCTCGAAGCACAGATTTTTACAAGAGTAAACAAGCTTATTTCTTGTTGGCGAAAATGTGTTGAGTGTAATGGTTCCTATTTTGATTAATAAAGATGTGTTTGAGTCTAGTTATAATGATTTAAAATTCAGGGTCCAAAGTCATAATTACTTTTTCACTAACCTAATAAAAGGTTGGAGTTTATGTTTATGAAGTCAATGGTTGTGTGAGCAGTGCAGTGAAAATGTGGCAAGGGCTGGTGCCTTTGTATTGACCTCAGAGTGTCTCAGCATTTCCTTCTCACATGGAGTTGCTGGATTGTCTTTGAAAAACCTTGAGAGACAGAGTCCTGTTTTCTCCACAGACATACTTTTAAACCAGTTTTTAGGACCTTGGGAATTCTCAAGAACTCAATGTTGACCATTCTATGGTTGTTTAGTATTTGAAGTAAATTGGAAAGGTGAGAAAACTCAATAAATGGGTGCCTCATGAGCTGACCGCACATCAGAATAATTGTTGGTTTGAATGTCTTATTCTACGGAACAACAGTGAACCATTTCTCAATCAGATTGTGATGTGTGATAAAAAGTCGATTTTATACGACAACCAGCAATGACCAACTCAGTGGCTGGACTGAGAAGAAGCTCCAAAACACTTCCCAAAGCCAAACTTGCACCAGAAAAAGATCATGGTCACTGTTTGGTGGTCTGCTTGTCTGTCTGATCCACTACAGCTTTCTGAGTCCCGGCAAAACTCTTGTATATGAGAAGTGTGCTCCGTAACTTGATGAGGTGCACTGAGAACTGTAATGCCTGCAGCTGGCGTTGGTCATCAGAAAGGGCCCAGCTCTTCTCTGTAACAATGCCAGAGGAACTACCCTGGTGGTCCAGGGGCTGAGACTCCATCCTCCTGATGTGACGATGCCTGACCTCAGATCACACAACCGGCACTTCAAAAGTTGAACAAATTGAATTTTCTACGAAATTTTGCCTCACCTGCCGTATTCACCTGACCTCTTGCCAACTGACTACCATTTCTTCAAGCATCTTGACAACTTTTTGCAGGGAAAATGCTCCATAACCAGCAGGAGGCAGAAAATGTTTTCCAAGAGTTCACTGAATCTCGAAGCACAGATTTTTACAAGAGTAAACAAGCTTATTTCTTGTTGGCGAAAATGTGTTGAGTGTAATGGTTCCTATTTTGATTAATAAAGATGTGTTTGAGTCTAGTTATAATGATTTAAAATTCAGGGTCCAAAGTCATAATTACTTTTTCACTAACCTAATAAAAGGTTGGAGTTTATGTTTATGAAGTCAATGGTTGTGTGAGCAGTGCAGTGAAAATGTGGCAAGGGCTGGTGCCTTTGTATTGACCTCAGAGTGTCTCAGCATTTCCTTCTCACATGGAGTTGCTGGATTGTCTTTGAAAAACCTTGAGAGACAGAGTCCTGTTTTCTCCACAGACATACTTTTAAACCAGTTTTTAGGACCTTGGGAAATAGTCAGCAACTGCCCTTAGCCCTTTCAGACCTCAAAGAGCAGTTTTTGCAGAAAGGTAACATTTGGAGTAGGTCACCCTTCAAGTGGACCCAAGGGCAGAGTGGGGGAGCTTCCTCATTCCTTGCCAGCTTGCTGGCCTGTTGTTTTTTCCCACCCCCACTGACCTTTGAGGCAGAATGTGAGCACAGTCGCACGATGAGTCATGTGTGATCTTATGAGAAAACCAAGGCTGAGTATTTGTCAACAGAAAGTGGGACCTCCCCCTCCTCCTCTGCAGATGCTCTGTAGGCTGACTTGGTGGTCAGCTTGTGCACTCTCCAACCAGACGTGCGAGTTCAGGGGAGGGAGTGGCTTGGGTGGAGAAGACACTTTTCCAGATGACATGGGTAGAACACCACACTCCTTGATTCACTCTTTGTGAACGAGGTCAACCCTCCTGCTTTCTTGTGTTATGAAAGCTAATTATAACGATTGGTTTCAGAGTGGAGGTTTGTTTTATTCCCAAAGACAATCCCATGTACAGAGTCTGTCAATGTAAGCTGAGTCTGTTGGCAATTAACCTTGGCCAACATTTAGATCATTTTGAAGTATATTTAAAAATCTTGTAAACACACAGATGAATAATTACCCAATTTAAGAAATTAATATTCTAAATTTATATGATACTTCTGCAATGAAAGTAAAATCCTAGAAGCTTTTCTTTTAATTATCTTTCTTTCCAGTTCTTTTTTTCTTTCTTTCAAAATTTGATGGACAGTTTACACCTGTTCTGTCGAGGAAGTCGCTGTGTGCTCTTGGTCAGGCAGCTTGGATGATAAAGATTTTGGTCTAGTTATAATGATTTAAAATTCAGGGTCCAAAGTCATAATTACTTTTTCACTAACCTAATAAAAGGTTGGAGTTTATGTTTATGAAGTCAATGGTTGTGTGAGCAGTGCAGTGAAAATGTGGCAAGGGCTGGTGCCTTTGTATTGACCTCAGAGTGTCTCAGCATTTCCTTCTCACATGGAGTTGCTGGATTGTCTTTGAAAAACCTTGAGAGACAGAGTCCTGTTTTCTCCACAGACATACTTTTAAACCAGTTTTTAGGACCTTGGGAAATAGTCAGCAACTGCCCTTAGCCCTTTCAGACCTCAAAGAGCAGTTTTTGCAGAAAGGTAACATTTGGAGTAGGTCACCCTTCAAGTGGACCCAAGGGCAGAGTGGGGGAGCTTCCTCATTCCTTGCCAGCTTGCTGGCCTGTTGTTTTTCCACCCCACTGACCTTTGAGGCAGAATGTGAGCACAGTCGCACGATGAGTCATGTGTGATCTTATGAGAAAACCAAGGCTGAGTATTTGTCAACAGAAAGTGGGACCTCCCCCTCCTCCTCTGCAGATGCTCTGTAGGCTGACTTGGTGGTCAGCTTGTGCACTCTCCAACCAGACGTGCGAGTTCAGGGGAGGGAGTGGCTTGGGTGGAGAAGACACTTTTCCAGATGACATGGGTAGAACACCACACTCCTTGATTCACTCTTTGTGAACGAGGTCAACCCTCCTGCTTTCTTGTGTTATGAAAGCTAATTATAACGATTGGTTTCAGAGTGGAGGTTTGTTTTTTTTTTTTCCCAAAGACAATCCCATGTACAGAGTCTGTCAATGTAAGCTGAGTCTGTTGGCAATTAACCTTGGCCAACATTTAGATCATTTTGAAGTATATTTAAAAATCTTGTAAACACACAGATGAATAATTACCCAATTTAAGAAATTAATATTCTAAATTTATATGATACTTCTGCAATGAAAGTAAAATCCTAGAAGCTTTTCTTTTAATTATCTTTCTTTCCAGTTCTCCTAAAAGTTTAAGAAAATGATGAGAGAGAAATAAGAGTTGTGAGGACCGATAAAGACGTCTTGGAAATTGAGCCTGTGTTTGGACTTGAGAAGAGTTTGATGGACAGTTTACACCTGTTCTGTCGAGGAAGTCGCTGTGTGCTCTTGGTCAGGCAGCTTGGGACTGAAGGAGGAAAGTATTGCTCTAGTGCCACTGGGATCAACTGAGCTTTCTGGAGACTGTTCAGAGAGGTCTTAGGCTCTCAGACTGCGTGTGTTGTTGACCTGATGCAGGTGACCAGTTGTAACCTGTCCTCCCCTCCCCCTTCTCTTTCAGAGTTGAACGACAGTATAAACGAAAATAGTGACACTGTTGGGCAGATTGTCCAATACATCATGAAGAATGAAGGTACGGCTGTTTTAGTGTCTAGAATGGTTCGATATATTCACGTGTTTTATGAAAAACTTGCTTCAGAGAGTCATGATTTGTGTGGATTCTCCTGTCTATGTTTCTGAAGTTATTGGTAGCGCCTTCTAGCGAAGCCCACAAATAGCTCAGCTTCCAGCGTCATCCTTCAGGAGAGTTTCCCAGAAGTGAGTTTTCTAAGAGTCAGCAAGGTTAGAGTGTGGCAAGCCCTGGAGGCCTGCCTCTTACTCCTGGTCTCTCCTTGGTCTGGGGAAAATCACATTACTTCTGGGAGCCTCAGTTTCTTTCTCTAAAATAATATTTACCTCATAGCATTGCTGTGACGGATTGCATATAAAGCGTTTGGTGTAATTAGCACTCAAATATTATTTCTTCCTATTTTTGTGCTTTAAAAATTACTGTGTTAAAAATTTTTTTTTAAAAATTAATATTTTTTGTTACACTCATTTAAAATATACGATTCATTGGCATTCAGTACCTTCACAGTGGAGTAGGAAATGGCAGCCTACTCCAGTATTCTTTCCTGGAGAATTCATGGATGGGAGGATCCTGGTGGGCTGTAGTCCAGGGGGTTGCAAAGACTCAGATACAACTTGAGAGCGCAACCGCCACAATTCACAGTGACTTCTGCAATGAAAGTAAAATCCTAGAAGCTTTTCTTTTAATTATCTTTCTTTCCAGTTCTCCTAAAAGTTTAAGAAAATGATGAGAGAGAAATAAGAGTTGTGAGGACCGATAAAGACGTCTTGGAAATTGAGCCTGTGTTTGGACTTGAGAAGAGTTTGATGGACAGTTTACACCTGTTCTGTCGAGGAAGTCGCTGTGTGCTCTTGGTCAGGCAGCTTGGGACTGAAGGAGGAAAGTATTGCTCTAGTGCCACTGGGATCAACTGAGCTTTCTGGAGACTGTTCAGAGAGGTCTTAGGCTCTCAGACTGCGTGTGTTGTTGACCTGATGCAGGTGACCAGTTGTAACCTGTCCTCCCCTCCCCCTTCTCTTTCAGAGTTGAACGACAGTATAAACGAAAATAGTGACACTGTTGGGCAGATTGTCCAATACATCATGAAGAATGAAGGTACGGCTGTTTTAGTGTCTAGAATGGTTCGATATATTCACGTGTTTTATGAAAAACTTGCTTCAGAGAGTCATGATTTGTGTGGATTCTCCTGTCTATGTTTCTGAAGTTATTGGTAGCGCCTTCTAGCGAAGCCCACAAATAGCTCAGCTTCCAGCGTCATCCTTCAGGAGAGTTTCCCAGAAGTGAGTTTTCTAAGAGTCAGCAAGGTTAGAGTGTGGCAAGCCCTGGAGGCCTGCCTCTTACTCCTGGTCTCTCCTTGGTCTGGGGAAAATCACATTACTTCTGGGAGCCTCAGTTTCTTTCTCTAAAATAATATTTACCTCATAGCATTGCTGTGACGGATTGCATATAAAGCGTTTGGTGTAATTAGCACTCAAATATTATTTCTTCCTATTTTTGTGCTTTAAAAATTACTGTGTTAAAAATTTTTTTTTAAAAATTAATATTTTTTGTTACACTCATTTAAAATATACGATTCATTGGCATTCAGTACCTTCACAGTGGAGTAGGAAATGGCAGCCTACTCCAGTATTCTTTCCTGGAGAATTCATGGATGGGAGGATCCTGGTGGGCTGTAGTCCAGGGGGTTGCAAAGACTCAGATACAACTTGAGAGCGCAACCACCCCCGCCACAATTCACAGTGATGTACTACAATTTTCACCACTATCTAGTTCTGGAAACTTTTTCATCATTCCCAACCTCTGTACCCGCTAAGCAGTCACTTCTCATTTTCCACCCCTGTCCCTTCCACCCACTGGCAGCCCCACCTCTGCTTTCCGTTTCTGTCTGTGCTAGCTTGTTTCGGTCGTGTCTGACTCTTTGTGACTCTAGGGACTATAGCCCGCCAGGCTCCTCTGTCCATGGGATTCTACAGACAAGGGTACTGGAGTGGGTTGCCATGCCCCCCTTCAGGGGATTTTCCTGACCCCAGAATCAAACCCGAGTCTCTCAGGTCTCCTGCATCTCCTGCATTGGCAGGTGGGTTCTTTACTACTAGTGCCGCTTGGGAAGTCCCTCATCTGTCTCTGTGGATTCGTTTATTCTGTGATCTATTCTTTTTTTTTTTTTTTTTTAATTTTGGCCTCTTTTATTGGTCCTTCATTTACTTATTTCCATCCATCTTTATCCTTTGGCCTGTGTGGGCCTCCCACTGCAGTGGGCTCTCTCCTTGCAGAGCACCGGCTCTGGACGCATGTGCTCCAGAGCCTGGTTCGGATGCACTGGTCCAGCCACTTTGTGGCATGTGGGGTCTTCCCGGGCCAGGGACCGAACCGGTGCCCCTTGCACTGCAAGGTGGACTCTTTACCCATTGGACCACCAGGGAAGCCCTGATCTGTTCTTAAATGCTAAAACTTTTGAAAAGTCTAACTCTTGGCTTTAAGCATTTTACCCCCTTCTGAAATGTTCTCTAAACCCCCTGTTTTCTTAAACAGAGAATTAGTTTAGTCTTGATTGGATAAATCAGGGTCATTGTTCTGAAACACTGGTGATAGACAGGATATAACACCCAAGTGACTTTTGAGGTGTAGCACTCCTGCCCGTGTACCTGTGAACTAAAAACGCCCCCTGTCACATCAGTAAACAAAGGATGTTGTAGCTGACAACCCATTGTATTATAGCTGCCCCAGTGGTGAGCCCTGAGGGAACCCAGGAGGGAAAGAATACCTGCCACCTAGCAGCCATCAGATCATAGCCACTCCCTGTGGTGAGCCCTGAGCAGACTCAGGATGTGGAAACACAGGACACTGGCCCCAGATAGCTGAGGTGCAGATCAAAGGAATGATTTCAGTGAGCCCAGACTCTTGCATCTTCCCACTGAAAAATGCTGAATTCCTTGACTTGGGTTGTCCAGCTTTTCTTTTATTAATAGTAATATTTTGATGTTCTCACTACCTGGTCTTTGTTGCCAGAGCCCCTGTGTATCTTGGCTGCCTTCCTTGCCTCTCCAGAACAGTCTCTCAGTTATCTGAGTAGTCCTGTCTCCTGGGCTTAAGTCCTCAGATTTGTCCACCGGATAAAACATAGCTCTCAACTTTTAGGTTGTGAGAAACTTTTTTTTTTTTTTTCGGCCACTTCTATTGGTCCTTCATAGGCTGTGAGAAACTTTTAGGTCATGCCTTTTTTCAGTCCACTTATCCAATAACTTCAGATCCTTGTACTTTGAATTCTCATGCGAATGTAAAACAAAACGTTTGCCATGGACTCTGTCTGTGCCTGGTCAGTGTTGGCCCCTGCAGCTTCCCATGAGCCGTTTGTCTGAACGTTGAGATATCTCCGTGTTACTCTGTGAATGCCTGCCTTTCCGTTTCCAGCACTTCCCTGGATCCCCTGCTCGTGTACCTTTCCAATTAACCGGAGCGCCTGCCTGGCCCAGGTTGTGATCAGGGTTTCTGACCTAGAGAAGCATCAGTTTCATATAGTTCAGCGTACTTCTCATTGTTCTTTACAGAGAGTACTTTACATATTTGCCATAGATCTGGGTGCTTTATGCGCATCCTCTCATTTAATCCTCAGAATATCCCTCTGGAGTTGATGTTATTACACCCATTTTACAGATGAAGAAAGAAAGGCTGTGAGTGGTTGGTCACGTGGTTAGGAAGCATCCAGCCCTACCTGGGCCTCTTTCGTCTCCACAGCATTACCTCCCCTCTCTTCTAATTTGTAGCTTTCAGTTTCTCCATATGGAAAGCCAGATAATCTAGCTTAATGGGATGATGTTTAAAACAACAACAAAGACAGCGTCACTTCGATTTGATGTCTGATTTCTAAAGACCTTCCTTCAGGGAACAGGATTTGGTGATGCTATTCTTGAGGACCCAGTGGTGCATATTTCTTTTACATAAAGAGGTGGATTTTAATTTGCATAAGAAGGAACAAATATGTTCTTGGCATAAAAGCTCCAGCCATTACAGAGGGACACAGAGTAAGGCAGGATGCCCCTTCATTGCTCCTGCGTCTTGCACAAAACTGCCTTCATGTACATGTATATGTATATATATGGCTGAGTCCATTTGCTGTCCACCTGAAGCTGTCCCTACATTGTCAAGCAGTTATTCTCCAGTGCAGCTTCCCCGGTGGGCTCAGATGGTAAAGAAACTGCCTGCCAGTATAGGAGACCCAGGTTCGATCGCTGGGTCGGAAAGACCCCTGGAGAAGGGAATGGCAGCCCACTCCACTATTCTTGCCTGGAGAATCCCATGGACAGAGGAGCCTGGTGGGCTGTAGTTCATAGTGTTGCACAGAGTTGGACATGACTGAAGTGACTTTCCATGCAAACATGTGTGCCTGTTATCGCGCCATTTTGCAGATGAGGAAAGAGAGGCGCAGAGGGTAAGAAAGTTGCCCAAGGTCCTCAAGGGACCTGTGGCAGGATGGTGCCAGCAGTGGGCTCCTTCTGTTATGGTTGAGGAGAAGCCTGTGAGTCCCTGGAGGAAGCAGACTATATAATTTCCTCACCTCCCACACTCGCAGACTCTGTGCTCTTCTTTTCTTTGTTAATTATGTCCTTGTCCTTTCAAAAAGTAGCCTTTTGGTTTCTGCTGCCTTGATTACCAGGAGGTAGGCTGGAGGAAAACCACAGCACTGATTTCATCCTTTCTCCTTGCTCCGCAGTTCTTTGCATTCTGTCTTTCTTCCTCTCCGCTCTCCTCCCTGGCAGGGCCTTCTTCTGTCCGCCTGTGATTTCTCCAGTGAGCTCTGGTCCTGTGTGCGGCCTTGGTTCTCCTTGGCCACCAGGAGCCACTTGATCCCGCTGGATACCACATACACAGTGGCCTCTCCAGCTTCCAATCTGAGCCAGACCCACAGCTGGGGGATTAGCTGTCTACTTGAGTCCCTTACCAGTTTATAACCTCACTTTTTTAGTTTGCCTTCGAGACTTAAATTCTCTATAGAACAAAATGTATTTTTCTTGTCTTTGTTATTCACAGACTCTGAACTTAATATTCATTTAAACCTCTGTTGAGGTTAACTTTCTATTCTTTTTAATTGTCAGCACACTATAATATTATTTTTTTAAAACATAGAAGAAAAAAGGATAAAACTGAGCATAAGCCATTATCATTTTCTCATGTTTATTTAGGCTGTCTTTGCTTATATTTGCATATTTTAAAACATTTGCAGTCATGCTATGTGACTCATCTTCTGCTTTGCATTTTTAATTTGGCCACGGGGGTAATAGTTCACCTCTACTCGTAGTGACATTCTTGTTTATGGTTTAAACCTTTCATGTCTTGGTTTGTTACAAATCACGTTTCATATAGATAAATCTCTCTTGAAGGATGCATTTATCAGCTGACCTGCACACTGATTATCTTCCCCCTAGTCTGTAATCCTTTCTAAACAGAGCTGAACTGAAGAACATTTGAGTGACACTTAGAGAAGTTTGGAAAGTACCTGCAACTCCACAGAGGGTGATTTTGGGCCTGTTATCGCGCCATTTTGCAGATGAGGAAAGAGAGGCGCAGAGGGTAAGAAAGTTGCCCAAGGTCCTCAAGGGACCTGTGGCAGGATGGTGCCAGCAGTGGGCTCCTTCTGTTATGGTTGAGGAGAAGCCTGTGAGTCCCTGGAGGAAGCAGACTATATAATTTCCTCACCTCCCACACTCGCAGACTCTGTGCTCTTCTTTTCTTTGTTAATTATGTCCTTGTCCTTTCAAAAAGTAGCCTTTTGGTTTCTGCTGCCTTGATTACCAGGAGGTAGGCTGGAGGAAAACCACAGCACTGATTTCATCCTTTCTCCTTGCTCCGCAGTTCTTTGCATTCTGTCTTTCTTCCTCTCCGCTCTCCTCCCTGGCAGGGCCTTCTTCTGTCCGCCTGTGATTTCTCCAGTGAGCTCTGGTCCTGTGTGCGGCCTTGGTTCTCCTTGGCCACCAGGAGCCACTTGATCCCGCTGGATACCACATACACAGTGGCCTCTCCAGCTTCCAATCTGAGCCAGACCCACAGCTGGGGGATTAGCTGTCTACTTGAGTCCCTTACCAGTTTATAACCTCACTTTTTTAGTTTGCCTTCGAGACTTAAATTCTCTATAGAACAAAATGTATTTTTCTTGTCTTTGTTATTCACAGACTCTGAACTTAATATTCATTTAAACCTCTGTTGAGGTTAACTTTCTATTCTTTTTAATTGTCAGCACACTATAATATTATTTTTTTAAAACATAGAAGAAAAAAGGATAAAACTGAGCATAAGCCATTATCATTTTCTCATGTTTATTTAGGCTGTCTTTGCTTATATTTGCATATTTTAAAACATTTGCAGTCATGCTATGTGACTCATCTTCTGCTTTGCATTTTTAATTTGGCCACGGGGGTAATAGTTCACCTCTACTCGTAGTGACATTCTTGTTTATGGTTTAAACCTTTCATGTCTTGGTTTGTTACAAATCACGTTTCATATAGATAAATCTCTCTTGAAGGATGCATTTATCAGCTGACCTGCACACTGATTATCTTCCCCCTAGTCTGTAATCCTTTCTAAACAGAGCTGAACTGAAGAACATTTGAGTGACACTTAGAGAAGTTTGGAAAGTACCTGCAACTCCACAGTTGCGCTTCTCTGCCAGGCCTAGCCACTGTCTGAAAATAGGAACACCTGTCAGTACTATGATTACTATCCAAGCGCCCCTGATGGTTATTCATACTGGGCAGAAGAGAGGAACTGTTGAACTTCTTACCTTGGCCTTTAATTTGTGCGATGGCAAAATAAGATTTCTTTATAAACTACCATCATCTCTGAGTAGGCCTCTGAAGCTTGCTATAGTGATTGTGCAAACATCCTGTGAACTGTTAAACCACTCATCACTGGTTAGAGACTCAGACGCTGAAGGGGTAGGAAGCAGTTGGCCGGGGTAAATCCACTCCCCCAGAGTGAGATAGACCAGGGCTTCTGTCTGCGTCTGTTTCTAGCCGTGGGACTCTGACCAGTTGGTTACAGTCTTTAGGTCTTCGTCTCAGTCTGTAAAATGGGGATGATAATTCTGCACGCTATTAGAGAGACTCAAACATGGAAGCTCTATAAAACTTTTAGTCAGTGGCTGGCACATACCAAGATTGTGCCTGAATATAAGGAAAAGCTTTGAAGAGAATAATGGTGGGAGAGAAAATGGTATGTTTTTCTTGGCTGATTTTGACTGCTGTATTTATATTATCAGGCAGAAGTTCAGGAAAGAAGAGAAGAAGCAGTTTCTGGACATTTCTGTCCCCTAGAAAATTTCCCCTGTTCTTGACAGGTTCTGCTTTCCCTGTAACTGACTCCTCTCATTCTTTGGATGCCCACGAAGGGAAGTATAGTTGGACAGAATATTGACAAGTGTAGGGGAGGGGACTTCCCTGGTAGTCCAGTGGTTAAGATTTCACCTTACAGGGCTTCCTTCATGGTCTAGGGGTAAGAGTCCGCCTTGCACTGCAAGGGCATGGGATCAGGAAGATCCCATGATGTGCTGCAGAGCGGCTGGGCCGGTGTGTCCAACGAGCCAGAGCTCTGGAGCTCATGCGCCCAGAAAGTCCGCCTTGGGGGGGAAAAAAAATGCAAGGGCATGGGTCCTGAACACACTGATTTTTCTTCCCCTAGTCTGTAATCCTTTCTAAACAGAGCTGAACTGAAGAACATTTGAGTGACACTTAGAGAAGTTTGGAAAGTACCTGCAACTCCACAGTTGCGCTTCTCTGCCAGGCCTAGCCACTGTCTGAAAATAGGAACACCTGTCAGTACTATGATTACTATCCAAGCGCCCCTGATGGTTATTCATACTGGGCAGAAGAGAGGAACTGTTGAACTTCTTACCTTGGCCTTTAATTTGTGCGATGGCAAAATAAGATTTCTTTATAAACTACCATCATCTCTGAGTAGGCCTCTGAAGCTTGCTATAGTGATTGTGCAAACATCCTGTGAACTGTTAAACCACTCATCACTGGTTAGAGACTCAGACGCTGAAGGGGTAGGAAGCAGTTGGCCGGGGTAAATCCACTCCCCCAGAGTGAGATAGACCAGGGCTTCTGTCTGCGTCTGTTTCTAGCCGTGGGACTCTGACCAGTTGGTTACAGTCTTTAGGTCTTCGTCTCAGTCTGTAAAATGGGGATGATAATTCTGCACGCTATTAGAGAGACTCAAACATGGAAGCTCTATAAAACTTTTAGTCAGTGGCTGGCACATACCAAGATTGTGCCTGAATATAAGGAAAAGCTTTGAAGAGAATAATGGTGGGAGAGAAAATGGTATGTTTTTCTTGGCTGATTTTGACTGCTGTATTTATATTATCAGGCAGAAGTTCAGGAAAGAAGAGAAGAAGCAGTTTCTGGACATTTCTGTCCCCTAGAAAATTTCCCCTGTTCTTGACAGGTTCTGCTTTCCCTGTAACTGACTCCTCTCATTCTTTGGATGCCCACGAAGGGAAGTATAGTTGGACAGAATATTGACAAGTGTAGGGGAGGGGACTTCCCTGGTAGTCCAGTGGTTAAGATTTCACCTTACAGGGCTTCCTTCATGGTCTAGGGGTAAAGAGTCCGCCTTGCACTGCAAGGGGCATGGGATCAGGAAGATCCCATGATGTGCTGCAGAGCGGCTGGGCCGGTGTGTCCAATTACGAGCCAGAGCTCTGGAGCTCATGCGCCCAGAAACAGTGCTCTGCAGCGAGAGGCGACTGCACTGGGAGGCCCACACAGGCCAAAAAATTAAGATGGATGAAAGCAAATGGTAACTTAGAGGCAAAAAAAAAGAATTCACCTCACGATATGGAGGATGTGGATTTGATCCCTGGTGAGGAAACTAAGACCCCTCACTCAGCAGAGCAACTAAGCCCGTGTGCTGCAACTTCTGAGCCCGTGCACCACAAGGAAAGATCCCCACATTCCTGCAGGGGTGTTGTGCGACGGTCTGGAGGGGTGGGATGGGGGAGATATACATATGACTAATCTGGGAACATTACATATCTGTAAACAACAAAACTCTGTAAAAGTTAAAAGTAAATCAGAAAAAAAAAAAAAAAAAAAAGATTCCCACATGATGCAACAAAGATTCTGATGCAGCCAAAAAAAAAAAAAGATGTAGGGAGACCATCTTTTGGAGCTTAATGATGTTATGAGTAATCACGAGGAGATGTATACTTAATGGAACTTAATTGGATTTTGCTCTTTTATAGTAATTTTACACCCAAATTAAAGCACATGTTTACTTGCTAATGGTGATGTTATGCTAGAGTTTTCTTATCACAGGAAACCAGAAATGCTCCCAAGGGATAGTTTACTGAAATACAGCTAGAGTCAAGGGTCTATGTGAGTGTGTGTGTCTGTGCGTGCGTGTGTTGGTCCTACAAGGATATGCATGATATTTGCATAAAAGCTTGAGTCTGCTCTAAAAGCATCAGTCATAGCCAACAAAGGCACTGTTTGCTATTGTTTCTAAGAAATAAGGGCGAAGTACAGAAGATAATTAAAATACATTAAAAACGTTACTTCTTTTTAGGCTTATGTTTTTATATGAGAAACAACACAAGCCTGTAAAAACATAAACCTAAAAAAAAAGTAACGCTTTTAACATATTTTAATTATCTCCCTGGAGCATTTCATAATTTGATGTTTCTAACAGAGGTCATCGTTAATTTTCTCAGGCATCTATGTAAACTTTTGGTTTTGAAAAGCTCATCTTTACAAGTGAATGCTAATAAGCGTGTTATCTTTGTTTCCATACCATTTTTTGGTTGTTATTTTCCCTCTTTTTTGTTAATAGTTTTGAAGTTTTGTCAAGAATGGCAGAATATAAATGTCAACTGGCAAATTATTATGTAGTCCCTAAACACTTTTTCTGAAGGAAAATAATTTTCCAGAATTCTTAGTATTAGTTTAAGGGAGGATGATTAAATTTGTCTTACAGAGGGTTACATGTGTTTTTTTTGTCCTGTGGGAGAAGATATTACTGTTCTATATCAGTACTTTTTTTTCTTGTAATGATAAAAGTCTTTTTAGATCAAAACTTGTATTTGTGCATCTTCACAGATAGTCTTGAAAGGCAGAAGAACTGTTTCTTTTTGAAAATTATGATATGTTCCATTAATATTTCTTCAAAAACCTTACGTATTCGCAAGGGTTGTGAAGGAGATAAAATTGAATTGTGGGGGCAAAAAAAAAGTCCTTACTATTTTAGATATAAAACACAGAGATGCATACAGTACATAAACAATTGTATCATAGTTTTAATGGAGGATGGACTAGAAAAAAAAAATGTCCAAAAAGACTTCTGGGTGGAACAATAATGAAAAGAAGTTGAGAAATACTGGCTCCATCTTTAACTGTTAAGATTTAAAAGCAACAGTGTTGAAACTACATTTAATTTTCCTCCTTTTGGAATTTCAAGATGGATGTTAAATGTTGGTGTTAGCTCACATGGTAAATAGTGATTTTTTTAAAAAATTGTTTTATCTTTAGAGAATTTGTTGTGGTTAGTCCTGAGGACAGCACTTTAAGAATCAATGGAAAGGCTTCCCTGTGACTCAATGTTGAAGAATCTGCCTGCCCATGCAGGGGACGTGGGTTCAATGCTTGATCTGGGAAGATCCCACATGCCACAGAGCAGTGAAGCCATGTGCCACAACTACTAAGCCAGTGGAGCTCTAGAGCCCAGGAGCCACAGTGACCAAAGCCCGTGTGCCAAGAGCCTGTGCTCCTCAATGAAAGAAGCCGCTGCAGTGAGAAGCCCCCGCACTGCAGCTAGGGAGTAGCCCCATTCACTGCAACTAGAGAAAAGCCCACGCAGCAACGAAGACCCAGCACAGCCTAAACTAAATAAATATTTAAAAATAAATCAGTGGAAAGGGGTCAAGTGAATGCTAATAAGCGTGTTATCTTTGTTCCCATACCATTTTTGGTTGTTATTTTCTCTTTTTGTTAATAGTTTTGAAGTTTTGTCAAGAATGGCAGAATATAAATGTCAACTGGCAAATTATTATGTAGTCCCTAAACACTTTTCTGAAGGAAAATAATTTTCCAGAATTCTTAGTATTAGTTTAAGGGAGGATGATTAAATTTGTCTTACAGAGGGTTACATGTGTTTTTTTTGTCCTGTGGGAGAAGATATTACTGTTCTATATCAGTACTTTTTTTTCTTGTAATGATAAAAGTCTTTTTAGATCAAAACTTGTATTTGTGCATCTTCACAGATAGTCTTGAAAGGCAGAAGAACTGTTTCTTTTTGAAAATTATGATATGTTCCATTAATATTTCTTCAAAAACCTTACGTATTCGCAAGGGTTGTGAAGGAGATAAAATTGAATTGTGGGGGCAAAAAAAAAGTCCTTACTATTTTAGATATAAAACACAGAGATGCATACAGTACATAAACAATTGTATCATAGTTTTAATGGAGGATGGACTAGAAAAAAATGTCCAAAAAGACTTCTGGGTGGAACAATAATGAAAAGAAGTTGAGAAATACTGGCTCCATCTTTAACTGTTAAGATTTAAAAGCAACAGTGTTGAAACTACATTTAATTTTCCTCCTTTTGGAATTTCAAGATGGATGTTAAATGTTGGAGTTAGCTCACATGGTAAATAGTGTTTTTTTAAAAATTGTTTTATCTTTAGAGAATTTGTTGTGGTTAGTCCTGAGGACAGCACTTTAAGAATCAATGGAAAGGCTTCCCTGTGACTCAATGTTGAAGAATCTGCCTGCCCATGCAGGGGACGTGGGTTCAATGCTTGATCTGGGAAGATCCCACATGCCACAGAGCAGTGAAGCCATGTGCCACAACTACTAAGCCAGTGGAGCTCTAGAGCCCAGGAGCCACAGTGACCAAAGCCCGTGTGCCAAGAGCCTGTGCTCCTCAATGAAAGAAGCCGCTGCAGTGAGAAGCCCCCGCACTGCAGCTAGGGAGTAGCCCCATTCACTGCAACTAGAGAAAAGCCCACGCAGCAACGAAGACCCAGCACAGCCTAAACTAAATAAATATTTAAAAATAAATCAGTGGAAAGGGGTCAAGAGTCAACCATAACATCTGGTCTTGCTGGAAGATATCCAAGAGGAACTTGACCATTCAGTTCCATCTTTTATCCTTAAGACTTGACACCCTACAAAAGATAAATAACATATGTTGTGCTGGGGGTGATGTTGGCATCTAAGAAGCTGAGATTCAGTTTCCTGTATAGACTGTTGTTCCACCTACAAATTTGGACTTTTTTTTTTTTTTTTTAATTGTAGCCTCTTTTGTAGTTTTTTTAATTTATTTATTTTCATCCATCTTCATTCCTTGGCCTGTGTGGGCCTCCCATTGCAGTAGCCTCTCTCGTTGCAGAGCGCCAGCTCTGGGCACATGCGCTCCAGAGTGCCGGTTTGTAATTAGACACACCCGTCCAGCCGCTCCACGGCACATGGGATCTTCCTGGGCCAGGGATCGAACTGATGCCCCTTGCACTGCAAGGTGGACTCCATACCCACTGGACCACCAGGGAAGGCTTTTTTTTTTTTTGATTAACATTAGACATCTAATTTAACTCAGCCCATATTAAATAACTGCTGTGTGTAACCAGCAGGCTTCTTAGGTGGCGCTCGTGGTAAATGATTGGCCTTCCAGTGCAGGAGACATGAAAAACTCGGGTTCAATCCCTGGCTTGAGAAGATCCCCGGAAGCAGGGCATGGCAGGATTCTTGCCTGGAGAGTTCCAGGGACAGAGGAGCCTGGCGGGCTATAGTCCATATGGCTGCAAAGAGTTAGACATGACTGAAGCAACTTAGCACCCATGCATGTGACCAGCATTTGAAATTTAAAGATACCTGGCTAGAGTTAAGGTGTTGTATAGTCCTTAAGCAGAGCTAAGCCAAATGGGCCACCTGGGAAATTAACCCTTTCTCATTCCCCAGTGATGTGTGGGATAGACTTGATGCTGCTGCGTGCTGTGACCCTTCATGACCCCATGGACTGTAGCCCCCCAAGCTCCTCTGTCCATGAGATTTTCCAGGCAAGAATACTGGAAGTGAGTTGTCATTTCCTCCTCCAGGAGATCTTCCTGACCCAGGGCTCAAACCTGTCTCTCCTGTGTGCACTACAGGAGAATTCTTTACCACTGAGCTATTGGGGAAGCCCATTTACTTGATATTTCATGGGTATCCAGAATTTAAGGCTAATTATTTGAGCAGATACAAGTTATTAGAATACAGGTCTCTTGAGTCATGCACATATTTAACAGAATGAATTAAATTCAGTTTCCCTTTCATTTGAAAAGAGGGGAGATAAAGTTCTAGTATGTTATATTGATATGTAGGAAGCAGAGCTCTGTAGTAGATGTGCTTTCCTTTGCAGAGATTCTCTGCTGCTCTCACTAAACTCCTGCATGTGAAAATTATTGGCAGATGGAGCAACATCTGGGCTTTCCTTGAGAGAGACCCTCCCTTCTCCAGGGTGCTAAGGCCTCATCTGTGAATTGAAGGAACTCAGTTGGGTGTTTTTCCATCAGTTTTTCTTATATGATAATTCTCTGATCACTCAACTGATTCATTCCATTTAAATTTTTTTTTCCTTAGCAAATGTTGATGTTTTAAAGGCAATGGTAGCAGATAACAGCCTGGGTGATCCTGAAAGGTGAGTGCTTTTCCCTTGATTTCATGGGGCTTTTGTTTTCAGTTATCTGCTGGGGCAGGTTTCTCTACTTTGACACTATTGGTATGTGGGCCAGAGAATTCTTTTATATGGGGAACTGTCCTCTGTCCTTGTAGGACGTTTAACAGCATTTTTGGCCTCCACTGACTGGATGCCATTGTCCATTTTGCCTGTGGTATGACATCCCAGAATGTCTCCACACTTCATCAGTGTCCCCTGGGGGTGAAGTCACCCCTGGTTGAGAACTGCTGTGTTAGAGAACCGTGATGGGAAGAACTGGGGACCTAGGTTGTCTTCTTTGTACCGCTTACGGCTCCCCTCTTCTCGGGCAAGTTAACTGACCACTCTGAGCTCAAATTCCATCATCTATAAACTGGAGATAACCACCACGCCAACCTAATTGGAGCATTATAAGAAATACAGAATACCTTGAGCATCAGAAGACCTCTATAAATAACCAGGCTGGTTTGGGAGCACCTGCTAAGTTCTATTTTTGTAGCAGGTTATGGTTGTTTGTTTTAGGTTATAGTTGTTGAGCTTCATAGTCTGTCCTAATTAATTACAGGCGACTATTTTTCTGTGTCATTTTTCATGCTTCAGAGAGCATTGACTGAGTGCCTGCTGTGTGCTGGTCATGATGTTGGAGCTGGGCC
This sequence comes from Tragulus kanchil, assembly GCA_022376925.1. NCBI lineage: Eukaryota > Metazoa > Chordata > Mammalia > Artiodactyla > Tragulidae > Tragulus > Tragulus kanchil. Next base: position 120,282,911 of record JAIOJX010000025.1, on the reverse strand, counting down.
TTCACACATCTTTGCCAAGGAGGACTCAGGCTCTTGGGGACTGGGGACAAGAGGTTGGGGGCAGCTTGTCGGGGGAGACAGTTCAAGAAGGTGGCCTGGGAGAGTGAAGGTGTGGGATGCCCCAGGAATGGGGTGGCCTGAGGATGTGCTGTGGTCAGAAGCAAGAAAGACCGAGGAAGCAAGTTGAGTCTGAGTGACATGGCACGGAGTCTGGACCCTTTTCTCTTACGGTCTGGGTTGTGCACCCAGCACGTCTTTGCTGTTTCATGCATGTTTGCCAAACTGGCCATGTGAGATCTGCATTTCAGTGAGGTGACTCAGCGCAGGAACGCCAGCGCTGGGAGCCCTGGTGGTTTAGTTCATAGAGATACATGGGCTGTGGGTCCCTCCACGTTCCTGCCCTGACCACAGACTCCTTGTCTTAGACCTGTGTTGTCTCACTGACTCTTTGCTTCAGCCATCAAAGGGCATCCTAAATTCCCCGTCATTGGGTTTTGTGCACAGCGCATGTGGATAAACATTGTTTGAAGGAATGTTGTTAAACTTTCAAATTCAAACTCCTAATATGTGGAATGAACACTGTTTTACCCCAGAAAGCTGCGGCTGTGTGTTTTTATTTTAACAACTTGAGGAGTATCCCTAACCAACGCCAGGAAACTTTTGGCTGTTTGGTGTCTTTGAGACTTTCTCTTCCATCATGCATGCTCCTTGCCTTTTGAAGTGGACAAGTGGACTGGTTATCAGTAGCATATAGGCTGGTGGGTGCTGGTAGGTCAGGAGACCTCCAGGTGCCTTTGGGGCTCTTGGCCTGGTCTCAGGAGTCAGGCTCTGCTGTGGCATACTGACTGGCCCCAAATTCCATCATCTATAAACTGGAGATAACCACCACGCCAACCTAATTGGAGCATTATAAGAAATACAGAATAGAGCATCATGACACGACTCAAATAACCAGGCTGGTTTGGGAGCACCTGCTAAGTTCTATTTTTGTAGCAGGTTATGGTTGTTTGTTTTAGGTTATAGTTGTTGAGCTTCATAGTCTGTCCTAATTAATTACAGGCGACTATTTTTCTGTGTCATTTTTCATGCTTCAGAGAGCATTGACTGAGTGCCTGCTGTGTGCTGGTCATGATGTTGGAGCTGGGCCTTCACACATCTTTGCCAAGGAGGACTCAGGCTCTTGGGGACTGGGGACAAGAGGTTGGGGGCAGCTTGTCGGGGGAGACAGTTCAAGAAGGTGGCCTGGGAGAGTGAAGGTGTGGGATGCCCCAGGAATGGGGTGGCCTGAGGATGTGCTGTGGTCAGAAGCAAGAAAGACCGAGGAAGCAAGTTGAGTCTGAGTGACATGGCACGGAGTCTGGACCCTTTTCTCTTACGGTCTGGGTTGTGCACCCAGCACGTCTTTGCTGTTTCATGCATGTTTGCCAAACTGGCCATGTGAGATCTGCATTTCAGTGAGGTGACTCAGCGCAGGAACGCCAGCGCTGGGAGCCCTGGTGGTTTAGTTCATAGAGATACATGGGCTGTGGGTCCCTCCACGTTCCTGCCCTGACCACAGACTCCTTGTCTTAGACCTGTGTTGTCTCACTGACTCTTTGCTTCAGCCATCAAAGGGCATCCTAAATTCCCCGTCATTGGGTTTTGTGCACAGCGCATGTGGATAAACATTGTTTGAAGGAATGTTGTTAAACTTTCAAATTCAAACTCCTAATATGTGGAATGAACACTGTTTTACCCCAGAAAGCTGCGGCTGTGTGTTTTTATTTTAACAACTTGAGGAGTATCCCTAACCAACGCCAGGAAACTTTTGGCTGTTTGGTGTCTTTGAGACTTTCTCTTCCATCATGCATGCTCCTTGTACGCCTTTTGAAGTGGACCAGTGGACTGGTTATCAGTAGCATATAGGCTGGTGGGTGCTGGTAGGTCAGGAGACCTCCAGGTGCCTTTGGGGCTCTTGGCCTGGTCTCAGGAGTCAGGCTCTGCTGTGGCATACTGACTGGCCCACACCCACACCCGCCTACTCCACATCAGAGCGCTGATTCCTGGTCAGGCCAGCCCTGTCCTGTCCTTAATAGTTCCTTTTCTAGTGGACCAGGGCCTTGACATGTGCCTTTTGAAAGCAGCCAGCATCTGACCTGCAGACTTGTGCTTTTGATATTCTGGACAGGCTTGCTGGGTTTCTTCTAGGCTATCAACGTGGTCTTCCTGGTTTCTGAAGCACTGTAGCATGTGGTTATGATCATGGCTTCTAGATTTAGGCTTTCTACATTTGGATCTCATAGCCATTGTTTACTAGCTGTGTGACCTTGAGCAAGTGACTTAACTGTGCTGAGGCTCAGTGTCCTCGTTTTTAAAATGAGGAAATTAATAATACCAATCTTGGGCTTCCCCTGGTGGTCCAGTGGGTGAGGATACTGCCTTGCAGTGCAAGGGGCGCCGGTTCCATCCCTGGCCTGGGAAGATCCCACGTGCCGCGGAGCGGCTGGACCCATGTGTCCAATTACTGAGCCGGAGCTCTGGGGTGCATGCACCCAGAGCCAGCGCTCTGCGACGACAGACGCCACCGCGATGGGAGGCCCACACGGGCCAAAGAACAAAGACGGATGAAAATAGAGAAATGAAAGACCAATAGAAGTGGCCTGCCTGTCCCCCTCCCTCCCCAGCCCCCCCCAAAATTAATAATAATACCAATCTAGAGGTTTTGTAAAGATCACGTTTAGAATGGTGTTAAAGTTTTATTATTACTATTATCAGTATCTCTTTCGAGCATCACTTTTGATGTCTTGGCCTAAAAGCTTTCTTCCTTTGACCACGGTAGTACGACTGGATCAAGTATTCTTTCTTAAATTATCCGATAACTTGATTTGAATTTAAGATTTCTCTCCTCCAGGGTATGTATATTCAGGGCCTCTTTGCTTAGAGACTCATTTGGGTATGTGTGAGAAATTAGTTTGCGGGGAGGGTATGGCCTAAATATATCTAGGCAGCTCCTTGTACGCTACCGTGGACTGGTTATCAGTAGCGCTGGTGGGTGCTGGTAGGTCAGGAGACCTCCAGGTGGCTTTGGGGCTGTTGGCCTGGTCTCAGGAGTCAGGCTCTGCTGTGGCATACTGACTGGCCCACACCCACACCCGCCTACTCCACATCAGAGCGCTGATTCCTGGTCAGGCCAGCCCTGTCCTGTCCTTAATAGTTCCTTTTCTAGTGGACCAGGGCCTTGACATGTGCCTTTTGAAAGCAGCCAGCATCTGACCTGCAGACTTGTGCTTTTGATATTCTGGACAGGCTTGCTGGGTTTCTTCTAGGCTATCAACGTGGTCTTCCTGGTTTCTGAAGCACTGTAGCATGTGGTTATGATCATGGCTTCTAGATTTAGGCTTTCTACATTTGGATCTCATAGCCATTGTTTACTAGCTGTGTGACCTTGAGCAAGTGACTTAACTGTGCTGAGGCTCAGTGTCCTCGTTTTTAAAATGAGGAAATTAATAATACCAATCTTGGGCTTCCCCTGGTGGTCCAGTGGGTGAGGATACTGCCTTGCAGTGCAAGGGGCGCCGGTTCCATCCCTGGCCTGGGAAGATCCCACGTGCCGCGGAGCGGCTGGACCCATGTGTCCAATTACTGAGCCGGAGCTCTGGGGTGCATGCACCCAGAGCCAGCGCTCTGCGACGACAGACGCCACCGCGATGGGAGGCCCACACGGGCCAAAGAACAAAGACGGATGAAAATAGAGAAATGAAAGACCAATAGAAGTGGCCTGCCTGTCCCCCTCCCTCCCCAGCCCCCCCCAAAATTAATAATAATACCAATCTAGAGGTTTTGTAAAGATCACGTTTAGAATGGTGTTAAAGTTTTATTATTACTATTATCAGTATCTCTTTCGAGCATCACTTTTGATGTCTTGGCCTAAAAGCTTTCTTCCTTTGACCACGGTAGTACGACTGGATCAAGTATTCTTTCTTAAATTATCCGATAACTTGATTTGAATTTAAGATTTTCTCTCCTCCAGGGTATGTATATTCAGGGCCTCTCTTTGCTTAGAGATCTAGGAGGCATTTGGGTATGTGTGAGAAATTAGTTTGCATGAAATTAGATGGTGTGAGAGGGATATCAGCCATTTGGAAAGAAATCTAATACTTCAGAGACCAACAGTGCATCATCATTAGAAGCAGTGGTTTATTTCCAGCCAGTTAACTCCATACTAGACATGATAAATTGCATCATTGCTGTTTAAAGTGAACTGTCATTGTATAGTCTCAAAAGCTGAGTACCTGCTGCCTGAAATCAGTCCACAAAGCCCATTTGTATAATTGGAGGAGGCGCTGTTTTCCTTTGATTTAAATCTGCTTCTTAGATTGCGGGGGGATTGAATGCCTTAGCTGGTATTTGTTTTAAGTAATCAGTTCGACCTTTTCCTTTCTTTCCCCCTACCTTAGCCCGGTAACCCCCAGCACTCCTGGGAGCCCACCCGTGAGCCCCGGGCCCTTGTCTCCAGGGGCCACCCCAGGGAAACACATCTGTGGCCACCATCTGCACACAGTGGGTGGTCCTGTCGAGCGGGACGTGTGCCATCGGTGTAGGCACAAGCGGTGGCACTTCATAAAACCCACCAACAAGTCCAAAGAGGCCCGCCCGAGGCGCCAAGGAGAGGTCACCGTCCTCTCTGTGGGCAGGTGAGTCCTGGGGTTCTTGGGGTTTGTGCGACATGGTTGCTCTGCTGTGTGGATTTGTACCCCTGTTAAAAGTGGAGTGCGTTCTCTTGAGCCTGGCTCATGTCCTGTTTCTCGGCTTCTTTCATGTTTTCTGGTGTGAGTCCTGCATTTTTCCAACAGAAGAATTCTCAGAGGTGGCTATTGTAAGATCAGATGTAAGATGCATTGATTAAGGTGACAGATTAATTACTTGCTGTATTAGGGTTCTCTAGGAAAGCAGAATCAACAAGATTCTGTATGTATTTTGTGTGTGTGTGTGTCTGTGTGCTAAGTCACTTCAGGCATGTCCAACTCTTTGCGACCCTGTAGACTCTAACCCACCAGGCTCCTCTGTCCATGGGATTCTCCAGGCAAGAATACTGGAGTGGGTTTCCATGCCCTCCTCCAGGGGATCTTCCCCACCCCACGCAGGGATCGAACCCACATCTCTTACGTCTCCTGCATTGGCAGTTTCTTTACCACTAGTGCCACATGGGGAAGACACACACACACATAATCAATAAGATTCTATATACATATAATAAGAGAGTATGGGTATTAGCTCACATGATTATGGAGGCCAGGAAACCGAGCAGCTTTCCGTTGCAAGCTGGAAAAACAGGGTAGCTGGTGGTAATTCAGTCCCAGCCCAAGGGCCTGAGAACAAGGGAAGCCCATGGTGTTCATCCTAGCCCCAGTCTGAAGGCCTAGAAACAAGGGACGCTCGTGTCTGATGGCAAAAGAGGATCGATGTGTCAGAAGAGCAAATTTGGCCTTCCTCTGCTGTTTTGTTCTATTCAGGCCCTTGAGGGTTTGGATGATTACCATTCTCATTGGGGAGGGTGGTCTTCTTTACTCAGTCTACCAATTCAAATGCTAATGTCTTCTGCAAATGCTCTCAGACACACCCAGAAATAATGTTTTATCAGCTCTTTGGGTAGCCCTTGGCCTGGTCAAATGACACCCTCACACTTGGTCTAATAAAGGCCCAAATCTCAACTTTATATAGAACAGAAACTCCTGTGTCACTTTTGGAGATGGGGAGATCAGTGGAGGCTCTTTGAGTGATCATCCTGAGCCCCAGGCCCTTTCCATCTGCCGGGTGTGCTAGCTGGAAAAAGTCCGCGGGGGATTGTTCACAGGAGGTTTTTAATGGGGCTGGCCTAAAGTGGCGTGTTTCATTCTTGCTCACATTCCTCCGGCAAGAGCTCAGTCACCCAGCCACATGTAACAGCTAGGTCAGTGGGAGATGTCGTCCAGCGAGGAAGAAAGGAAGAGAAGGAGCTGGTCCAAGGCTCTGCCATCTCTGCCGATCACGTGGGTTCCTGCAACAGCTTTCTTATAGTTCCTCTTCTGTGCCCTGGTTTCCCACTCCTAAAGTTCCATTTACTTGTGACCCATATGTGATTCAGCGATGTTGTGGTTCCAGTGATGAATCCACTTAATGACGTAAGTATTAGTCACATAGTTGTGTCCGACTCTTTACGAGTCGTGGACTGTAGTCTTCCAGGCTCCTCTGTCCATGGGATTCTCAAGGCAAGAATACTGGAGTGGGGTGGCCATTGCCATCTCCAGGGGATCTTCCTGACCCAGGGATCAAACCCAGGTCTCCTGCATTGCAGGCGGATTCTTTACTGTCTGAGCGACCAGAGTAGAGATTTCATAATATGTAGAGCATTTTGGGTTGATTCTGAGAGTCCTACAGGTATGTGGCTAATACTGCGTGGGCAAAGGCAGTCGAGGGTAAATGGTCGAGAGCATGCATGCTGGAGCCAGATGGGGGAGGCCCTGAGCAAACACTGCCAGGGCTGCCTCCACGGTCCTTCTTTCTCAACTGAGAGCTCCAGGAAGGTAGCCCAGACTCACTGAATTGCCCTCATTTGAGTCCTGGCACTACTACTTACAAACTGTTACTTCTATAAAATGGGAATGACAGTAACACCACCTCATCAGGTGGCTGTGAAGGTTAAATAAGGTGACTCGTGTACAGGTCCTAATCTAGTTTTTGTCAATTATTACACACTCAAGAATTGTTGGCCATTATGTTTTTTTAAAGGTTTTTTCTTTTTTGGCCACTTCGATTGGTTTATCATTTATTTCCATCTTTGTTCTTTGGCCTGTGTGGGCCTCCCATTGCAGTTGCCTCTCTCGCTGCAGAGCGCCGGCTCTGGGCACATGCGCTCCAGAGCTCTGGCTCGGTAGTTGGGCACATTGGTCCAACCACTCTGCGGCACATGGGATCTTACCAGGCCAGGGGTCAAACCGGCGCCCCTTGCACTGCAAGGCGGTGTCTTTACCCACTGGACCACCAGGGAAGCCCTGTTGGCCATTATTAACCCCAAGGACCTACCGTACAGCACAGGGGACTCTGCTCAGTATTATCTAGGAACCTAAATGGGAAAAGAGTTTGGAGAAGGATGGATACATGGATGTGTATAGCTGAATCACTTTGCTGTATACCTGAAGAGAACCCAGCATTTACTTGTGACCCATATGTGATTCCATTGTGGTTCCATAACCTTAATGACGTAAGTATTAGTCACATAGTTGTGTCCGACTCTTTACGAGTCGTGGACTGTAGTCTTCCAGGCTCCTCTGTCCATGGGATTCTCAAGGCAAGAATACTGGAGTGGGGTGGCCATTGCCATCTCCAGGGGATCTTCCTGACCCAGGGATCAAACCCAGGTCTCCTGCATTGCAGGCGGATTCTTTACTGTCTGAGCGACCAGAGTAGAGATTTCATAATATGTAGAGCATTTTGGGTTGATTCTGAGAGTCCTACAGGTATGTGGCTAATACTGCGTGGGCAAAGGCAGTCGAGGGTAAATGGTCGAGAGCATGCATGCTGGAGCCAGATGGGGGAGGCCCTGAGCAAACACTGCCAGGGCTGCCTCCACGGTCCTTCTTTCTCAACTGAGAGCTCCAGGAAGGTAGCCCAGACTCACTGAATTGCCCTCATTTGAGTCCTGGCACTACTACTTACAAACTGTTACTTCTATAAAATGGGAATGACAGTAACACCACCTCATCAGGTGGCTGTGAAGGTTAAATAAGGTGACTCGTGTACAGGTCCTAATCTAGTTTTTGTCAATTATTACACACTCAAGAATTGTTGGCCATTATGTTTTTTTAAAGGTTTTTTCTTTTTTGGCCACTTCGATTGGTTTATCATTTATTTCCATCTTTGTTCTTTGGCCTGTGTGGGCCTCCCATTGCAGTTGCCTCTCTCGCTGCAGAGCGCCGGCTCTGGGCACATGCGCTCCAGAGCTCTGGCTCGGTAGTTGGGCACATTGGTCCAACCACTCTGCGGCACATGGGATCTTACCAGGCCAGGGGTCAAACCGGCGCCCCTTGCACTGCAAGGCGGTGTCTTTACCCACTGGACCACCAGGGAAGCCCTGTTGGCCATTATTAACCCCAAGGACCTACCGTACAGCACAGGGGACTCTGCTCAGTATTATCTAGGAACCTAAATGGGAAAAGAGTTTGGAGAAGGATGGATACATGGATGTGTATAGCTGAATCACTTTGCTGTATACCTGAAGAGAACCCAGCATTGTTAATGAACTATGCTCCAGTATAAAATTTTAAAACAAACACTTGTTGGCTATCATTGTTATTACTATTTGAATTCCACTGAGTTTCATCATGTGTTACACAGGCCACAAGGAGAAGACTGCATGGCTCTTTGCCACTTAGAGCAAAACAGTGCAACTCATGACCACACTGTTTTATTCAGAGCAGAGTCACGGGAACTTGTGAATGTAGAGTGGGGCGAGAACCTTGTTTGGACAAAGTGTATTTTGTTTGCTTTAAAAAAAAATCTGAAACCTTCTCAGATTCAACATGGCTTTTTTCAATGCCCCAGATCCTAGTACAAATACTGTAAAGCAATTATACTCCCCCCCCGCCTCCCCCGCCAAAAAGCCCCAGATCCAGCTCTCTGTCTTAGAAATATTAATAGACTAAATACTGTGACTGTTGGATGAGTATAGGCTGCGTTTCCGTGTATGTTGCTTAAAGAGAGCCTTACCGTTTACAGAGGTTGGTGGTGACAGCTCATTTCCTGATCCCCTTCACCTCCCTAGCATCTCCCTCCTCCTCCTGGTGGGCAAGCTCGTTTTGGACAAAGAGGGAGAATTTATTTTAGATGGTTTTGAGGGAAAACCTGGTATTCACCAGGATTAGAGAGAAAGTATTAAAAAAGACTTGAGGGTATTGATGGTGACAGATGAGAAAAACAGTCCACCTGAGTAGGTGTTTTTAATTTCTCTCTTCATTCTTAAGGAAAAGTTCTTTCAAATTCCTTAACCCTTAATGAACACCCAAATTTTCTTAAAAAAAAAAAGAACACAAACAAAACCCAAGCAAATACAAAAACTCTGCCACCAACTGATGGTGATAAGGGCTGTGTGTGTGTGTGTGTGTGTGTGGGTAGACCCTCTGCCAGGAAAAGTCTGAGGAAGGCGGTTGCCAACTGAACATCTGCTCTGCATACTAGTCAGGCTTTTATCCAGCTTCTGTGGGTAACATGACTGCGTAAATGCTCCGTTTCTTGTTAGAAACTATGGCTCTGAGGCGGTTTCATATCTGAGTGACCCTGTGTCTTAGTGCATTTTCACATGGTGTGTGAACTGTGCAATAGAGTCTGTCATGTGTTGAGTGAACAGTAGCTGAGAGGCTTGGCAGGAGATAGGGGAAATACATGGATGTGTATAGCTGAATCACTTTGCTGTATACCTGAAGAGAACCCAGCATTGTTAATGAACTATGCTCCAGTATAAAATTTTAAAACAAACACTTGTTGGCTATCATTGTTATTACTATTTGAATTCCACTGAGTTTCATCATGTGTTACACAGGCCACAAGGAGAAGACTGCATGGCTCTTTGCCACTTAGAGCAAAACAGTGCAACTCATGACCACACTGTTTTATTCAGAGCAGAGTCACGGGAACTTGTGAATGTAGAGTGGGGCGAGAACCTTGTTTGGACAAAGTGTATTTTGTTTGCTTTAAAAAAAAATCTGAAACCTTCTCAGATTCAACATGGCTTTTTTCAATGCCCCAGATCCTAGTACAAATACTGTAAAGCAATTATACTCCCCCCCCGCCTCCCCCCCCCAAAAGCCCCAGATCCAGCTCTCTGTCTTAGAAATATTAATAGACTAAATACTGTGACTGTTGGATGAGTATAGGCTGCGTTTCCGTGTATGTTGCTTAAAGAGAGCCTTACCGTTTACAGAGGTTGGTGGTGACAGCTCATTTCCTGATCCCCTTCACCTCCCTAGCATCTCCCTCCTCCTCCTGGTGGGCAAGCTCGTTTTGGACAAAGAGGGAGAATTTATTTTAGATGGTTTTGAGGGAAAACCTGGTATTCACCAGGATTAGAGAGAAAGTATTAAAAAAGACTTGAGGGTATTGATGGTGACAGATGAGAAAAACAGTCCACCTGAGTAGGTGTTTTTAATTTCTCTCTTCATTCTTAAGGAAAAGTTCTTTCAAATTCCTTAACCCTTAATGAACACCCAAATTTTTTTAAAAAAAAGAACACAAACAAAACCCAAGCAAATACAAAAACTCTGCCACCAACTGATGGTGATAAGGGCTGTGTGTGTGTGTGTGTGTGTGTGGGTAGACCCTCTGCCAGGAAAAGTCTGAGGAAGGCGGTTGCCAACTGAACATCTGCTCTGCATACTAGTCAGGCTTTTATCCAGCTTCTGTGGGTAACATGACTGCGTAAATGCTCCGTTTCTTGTTAGAAACTATGGCTCTGAGGCGGTTTCATATCTGAGTGACCCTGTGTCTTAGTGCATTTTCACATGGTGTGTGAACTGTGCAATAGAGTCTGTCATGTGTTGAGTGAACAGTAGCTGAGAGGCTTGGCAGGAGATAGGGGACTTGCTAGCCCTCTATAGCAAGGGGGATGCAAGTGTGGGATGGTCCCTTCTGTTAAATATAGTGGTTTTCTTTTCTTTTTTTTTTTAATTTATTGAACTATAGTTGACTTACAATGTCATTGTTAGTTTCAGGTGTACAGCACAGTGATGTGGTTTATATTACACAGACACACACTCACAATCCCCCCAAATATGTATATGTATATGTGTGTATATATATATATATATATATATATATATATATATATATACTTTTTCAGGTTCTTTTCCCTTATAGGTTGTTACAAAATATTGAGTATAGTTCCCTGTGCTATACAGTAGGCTCTTGTTGCTTATCTATTTTATTATATATAGTAATGTGTAGATGTGAATATGGTGATTTTCATTGCTATCCTAACTTTTAGCTGAGTTTGTTTGGGAACCTCCCAGTGGATTTTTCGATCATTCATGATTCTTGTTCCGTGGAAGAGCAAAACCCATCACATCTCCTCTTCTCCCTCCCTGCTCAGGTTTAGAGTTACAAAAGTGGAACCCAAGTCCCATCAGAAGGAGCGGAGAAGTTTGATGTCGGTTAGTGGGACTGACAGCGTCAACGGGGAGGTGCCGGCGACGCCCGTGAAGAGAGAGCAGGGTGACATGGAGTAGCAGGTGAGTTGGAGTCGTGGTGGCATTGAGGGTGGGGTGGTCCATGGAGGGGAGAAGGTGCCAAGAGCTTCCCTGGGGTCTGTGGGGATACAGGTGACTCAGCAAGGACATGGGGTGAAGCTGGTGGGACGATAGGGGACGGACACCATCACTTGTCTGCCCAGAGCGTTTTGTGAAGAGCCCTTAAGGGCTCGGGCTTGGCCTGCGTGATGATGAGGAGGGAAGTTTCCTTAGGAGGGAATGGGGAGTGGCAGGGGTTGTGATCAGCCAGCGATCACGTGCCCCATCTCTAGGGCTGGCATCCCACAAAGCAGGAGGTACTGAGTGTGGCTAGATCTTCCAAAGAAGATGGAGATCTAGAAGTTTCTACATGTGCAATCACCACAGGCTTTTAAATGTAGGCAGCGTGTTAAAAACCCTTTCAAAAGCCATTCACGCCAAATGACTACAATCTTGTCATAGCTTCTAGGTAATCAATGATTTGGAAAAGACTGGAGCAAGCCAAGCAACGCTTTTCTCTTTGAGAGACTAGTTTTTTGTGATGTGTCACAGTTCTAAAATACCGCTAGTAGAAATATTACTCTTTCCACCAAATATTTTGAAGCAATTAAAAAGTGAAAGTGAGTGCTTCTTAGGTTGGCCGTTTTAACTTTGGAAGATGTTACTTAAAAATAAAAAGCCTGTGATAGTTTGGCTTGACTTTCATCTTCCTCTGTGCTTTCTGTTCTGACTGGAGTCCTACCCATCCCCCTTCGTACTATTTATTTTATGTAAAAGAACAGGTGTGAGGAGTCAGGAGTGACCAGCACCAGAGTCTCCAGTGGACCCGTCAGAGGCTGAGTTGTTAAGGCAGAAGAGGTTCCACTTACAAAGGACGGGTGGGTCCTAGAAGGTACAGGCAAAGAGCAAGGTGAGCCTGAGCCTGGGAGTTAGGCCGCCCAGGTTCAAGTCCCCATTTCCCACTCACTAGCACTGGGACCTGGGCAAGGTGCTTGGCTTTTCTGTGCCTCACTTTCCTCACTGGGAGATAAAAATGATGCTGCCTGCCTTGAAGGGTGGCAGTATGATGTTAGGGAAATAGCACAGGAGGCCCAGGGCCTGGCAGATAGGAATGTTCAGTCACTGCTACTGATTCTAGTAAGTGAAGTCACTTGTGGTCAGTGTGGCTGATGGGGGAGAAGTGGCTTTTGGATGGAGCTTCTCTGATAACCTCACCCGGCTCAGAGGAACTGAGGATGATCTGGAAGTCAACTGGAGGAGCTCTGCTTCTGGATTCTGGAAGACATTAGGGGTCTCATAGCCTTCTAGCACTAGCTCTTGCTGTCGCACCCTTGGAATGACCTGGCTCCTTCTCCTGAGTTGAGAGGTCCAATAAGGGGCTTTCTTTAAAGAAGAGACATGAAGCAGAAAAGTCTGTCCTTAATTAAAACTAAAACTTCAGTTCCATGTGCCATATTGGACAGTGTAGATGCAGAACATTCCCATCATTGCAGACAGTGTTACTGACCGACTAGATGGTACCTCAGCTGTTAGAACTGGAATTCTGAAACTTTGGTAAATTAGAGGAACATTCTGATTGAAGGTACGAGGACTTGCCTTCTGGGAAGAGAAGTATGTGGCTATTTAAGCCGAAGGTGAAGAAGGCCAGCCAGCTGCAAGGAAAGCCCAAGTTGTAATGACATTTTTGCATATGAGTCATCCACCTGGCAGTGTGTGGAGGGATGGAGCAGACCGTTGGTAAGAAGACACTCTTTGCCCTCAGGCAGGAAGTGCAAGGGATCCTTGGTCAGGCTTAACCAGATGACAGCCTAGCTAATGTGCCATGACTGGTTTGGGCCACTACTGCCTGGAGTGAGGCACTCAAGATCTGGGAAGGTTAAAAGAACTAGGCTTGCTCAGTTAGTGTTCTTGGTGCAAATTCTGTCTGGATCTGGATCTGATCCAGTCATCTGAAATCCTGACTACATCTCGCTGGTCTACAATTTAATTCTCTAGGCAAAGTGCACCATCATCTGCAGTGGTTTTGTGAAAGAGCACTGGATTAGATTAGGAGTCCTAGGTTTTCATCCTTGCTTGGCTGCTTGGAAATTGTCCTTAACTGCTTGTACTCTGGGTTTTCTTTAATGTGAAATAGGATATTAAATCTTCGATTGAAGGCAAGTGCCAGGAGAGGGTCTGGCTTGTCCTTGGCTCTCAATGGTGGTGTGCTATCCAAAGGATCAACAAGCACATGAATGACCTTAGAAAGGGGGTGTGTTTTCTGAGCCTTCAACTTAATTGTAATTAATTATGGAATAAAAAAACCCATTTATTACGGAAAATTTTAAACAGAGAGAATAGTGTCACAAATGCCCAGGGACTGATTTAATTATAATACGTGCTGTGTGTTGAGTGTCTACTGTGTACCAGGCTTTGGAAAGCAGAGCCCACATGTTAATGGACTTATCCTCACAAAAGTAATAGGCACGTGCCAGTTTAAGCACAGAGAGCTGAAGCAACTTGTTTAGAGTGAGTTAGCAGCAAGAATGTGATAGAGTTTAGAGTCCAACCCAGGCAGTCTGGCTCCTGGAGGCCCAGACTTCACTACTCAGCCTGATCTGGGGAAATCAGGTCCTGGGATTAGAGCCTGCTAGGATTGGGACCTGCTGAGTGACCCTGTCTGATGAGCCTAACAGAGAATGGACTCTGAGAAAGGAGAAAAGGGAATATTCATTGACACTTAAAAATACGCATGAATTCATGAAAATTGTTCTTGCTTGGTGTCTTGGTATTTCTCATCCCCCAAGAGTGTATGTTTGGGCAATTTAAAATTACTTGGTTTCCCAATTAGAGAAATCCTGAAATTTTTCCTTCTGGGCCCAGACCTCTGGTTCTGAGCTGGATTGGAAGATCTGCCCTGGAATGTGCTAACACAGTAAGACAAGAGTGCTATGTATCTTTTACACTAATACAGTTTTTAGAGTTATATGTGTTTCCTTGAAAAATATTTTTGTTTAAATTTGGCTTTAAGTCAGGCTATTCTATCGGAATGCCTTGTTTTAATGTAGAATTGATTTAAATATTCAGATGCAAATACACATCTACCTATTGTTTAGGTCTCTTTCTTTATTATTATTGATATTTTATTTTTGGTCACTTCTTTTGGTCCTTATTTTCATCCATCTTTGTTCTTTGGTCTGTGTGGGCCATCGCAGTGGCCTCTGTCGCTGCAGAGCACTGGCTCTGGGCGCATGCGCCAGAACTCCAGCTCGGTAGTTGGGCACATCAGTCCAGCCACTCCGTGGCATGTGGGATCTTCCCAGGCCAGGATGGAACTGGCGCTCCTTGCAGTGGTGTGCTATCCAAAGGATCAACAAGCACATGAATGACCTTAGAAAGGGGGTGTGTTTTCTGAGCCTTCAACTTAATTGTAATTAATTATGGAATAAAAAAACCCATTTATTACGGAAAATTTTAAACAGAGAGAATAGTGTCACAAATGCCCAGGGACTGATTTAATTATAATACGTGCTGTGTGTTGAGTGTCTACTGTGTACCAGGCTTTGGAAAGCAGAGCCCACATGTTAATGGACTTATCCTCACAAAAGTAATAGGCACGTGCCAGTTTAAGCACAGAGAGCTGAAGCAACTTGTTTAGAGTGAGTTAGCAGCAAGAATGTGATAGAGTTTAGAGTCCAACCCAGGCAGTCTGGCTCCTGGAGGCCCAGACTTCACTACTCAGCCTGATCTGGGGAAATCAGGTCCTGGGATTAGAGCCTGCTAGGATTGGGACCTGCTGAGTGACCCTGTCTGATGAGCCTAACAGAGAATGGACTCTGAGAAAGGAGAAAAGGGAATATTCATTGACACTTAAAAATACGCATGAATTCATGAAAATTGTTCTTGCTTGGTGTCTTGGTATTTCTCATCCCCCAAGAGTGTATGTTTGGGCAATTTAAAATTACTTGGTTTCCCAATTAGAGAAATCCTGAAATTTTTCCTTCTGGGCCCAGACCTCTGGTTCTGAGCTGGATTGGAAGATCTGCCCTGGAATGTGCTAACACAGTAAGACAAGAGTGCTATGTATCTTTTACACTAATACATTTTTTAGAGTTATATGTGTTTCCTTGAAAAATATTTTTGTTTAAATTTGGCTTTAAGTCAGGCTATTCTATCGGAATGCCTTGTTTTAATGTAGAATTGATTTAAATATTCAGATGCAAATACACATCTACCTATTGTTTAGGTCTCTTTCTTTATTATTATTGATATTTTATTTTTGGTCACTTCTTTTGGTCCTTATTTTCATCCATCTTTGTTCTTTGGTCTGTGTGGGCCATCGCAGTGGCCTCTGTCGCTGCAGAGCACTGGCTCTGGGCGCATGCGCTCCAGAACTCCAGCTCGGTAGTTGGGCACATCAGTCCAGCCACTCCGTGGCATGTGGGATCTTCCCAGGCCAGGGATGGAACTGGCGCTCCTTGCACTGCAAGGCGGTGTCCACCCACTGGACCACCAGGGAAGCCCAGGTCTCCTTCTTTTAAAAAAAAAAAAAAAACCAGTGGCTTATACCACTGACTAGATTGAGAATTTCTGTCTTGATCCTTCTATTTTTGTTTATGTTTTCTTTTTAAGTAATTTTTATTGAAGTTTTCCTTCTATTTTTAAAAATCAAAATCTGCAGTTTGGCATTTTTTCCCCCTCTGACTCCTTGGCCTGAGTTTTTTTAGAGCTGGATCTGCTTGCTCTCTGCCTGATTTATTTTGGCAGTGCGGTTAAAATGGTTTCTTTTTTTCCACAGAAAATGTGTTTTGATTTCTTCTTAGAAGAATAAGCTTTTGTTCTTCAAAGTTAAATAAATCAAATTGCTTTCAGCCTCCAAATGCCACTGCTTGGTCTTCATTATCATTGGTCTTTAGCTTTTTAAAAGCATTGTTGTCATGAACATTCTGTAGCCTATGTTTCTGAAGTAGCCACCCTTCTTTCCAGTTTATGGTAGTATTTTACTGAAAACATTGATTTGGATCATTCACAGAACAATGCATTCTGTGAAGACAAAAATTCATTGTGTTAGATATCTTTTTGTTTTAAATCATTTTGTTATTGAACCTATTGTATTAATTCTTATGTCAGATCTTAGCTTAGTGATCAAAAGCTGAGTTTTAGGAATTTGCTGGTGGTCTAATGGTTAGGACTTCGAGCTCTCATTGCTGAGGGCCTGGGTTCGATCCCTGGTTGGAGACTTAGGGGATCCCGCAAACCAAAAAACAAAAAGAACAGCTGAGTTTTAAACTGCTTAGGATTTTATTTATTTATTTATTTAAAAAAATTTTTTAAGCTTAAAAAATTTTCTTTTAAATTTAATTTTTATTTCAAAATTTTATTTTATTTTTGGATGCACTGGGCCGTCTTTGCTGTGCACAGGCTCTTCGTTGCAGTACATGGGCTTTCTCTAGTTGCAGCACATGGGCTTTCTCTAGTTGCAGCACATGGGCTTTTTCTAGTTGCAACACATGAGCTTTCTCTAGTTGCAGCACATGGGCTTTTTCTAGTTGCAACACATGAGCTTTCTCTAGTTGCAGCACATGGGCTTTTTCTAGTTGCAGCACATGGGCTTTTTCTAGTTGCAGCACATGGGCTTTTTCTAGTTGCAGCACATGAGCTTTCTCTAGTTGCAGCACATGGGCTTTTTCTAGTTGTAGTGAGCCTGACTTTTCATTGCAGTGGCTTCTTATGTTGCAGAGCACTGGCTCTAGGGCTCCAGTAATTGTGGTGCATGGGCTTTAGTTGTCCTGAGGCATGCAGGATCCTAGTGCCCAGACCAGGAGTCAAACCCGTGTCCTCTACAGTGTCAGGTGGATTCTTAACTACTGGACCACCAGGGAAGGCCTTAAACTGCTTAGTTTTAATTTTAACTTACCACAAACTACCAAGTTGTTTTCAGGAAGTTACTTAGCCCCTCCAATCCTCAGGGTCTTCAGCTTTAACGTGGTGCAGAGTTGGGTGGTGAAAATGAATGACATACTGTATGTGTATAGTTCTTAGTCAGGTCTTGGCGCAGAGT
Source organism: Tragulus kanchil (assembly GCA_022376925.1). NCBI lineage: Eukaryota > Metazoa > Chordata > Mammalia > Artiodactyla > Tragulidae > Tragulus > Tragulus kanchil. The sequence continues at coordinate 120,265,637 of JAIOJX010000025.1, read as the reverse complement.
TAGTACTAACTCCCTAGTTACTGTTATCAGTAATTTCCATTGCATTCTCAAGGAGCCTACTTATATATTAATATTAGCTCATTCCTCGAGCATCACTTTTAGATACTGTAACTCCTTTTACGTCTTCAGAACACTAGAGCTTTGAACTGGATATCCTAGAAGCAGATATTTGGAAATTTCCTTAGGAATCTGGGCCATGTTCTTGCTTGTTTGGTGGTCTAATGGTTAGGACTTCGAGCTCTCTTTGCTGAGGGCCTGGGTTCGATCCCTGGTTGGAGACTTAGGGGATCCCGCAAACCAAAAAACAAAAAGAACAGCTGAGTTTTAAACTGCTTAGGATTTTATTTATTTATTTATTTAAAAAAATTTTTTAAGCTTAAAAAATTTTCTTTTAAATTTAATTTGTATTTCAAAATTTTATTTTATTTTTGGATGCACTGGGCCGTCTTTGCTGTGCACAGGCTCTTCGTTGCAGTACATGGGCTTTCTCTAGTTGCAGCACATGGGCTTTCTCTAGTTGCAGCACATGGGCTTTTTCTAGTTGCAACACATGAGCTTTCTCTAGTTGCAGCACATGGGCTTTTTCTAGTTGCAACACATGAGCTTTCTCTAGTTGCAGCACATGGGCTTTTTCTAGTTGCAGCACATGGGCTTTTTCTAGTTGCAGCACATGGGCTTTTTCTAGTTGCAGCACATGAGCTTTCTCTAGTTGCAGCACATGGGCTTTTTCTAGTTGTAGTGAGCCTGACTTTTCATTGCAGTGGCTTCTTATGTTGCAGAGCACTGGCTCTAGGGCTCCAGTAATTGTGGTGCATGGGCTTTAGTTGTCCTGAGGCATGCAGGATCCTAGTGCCCAGACCAGGAGTCAAACCCGTGTCCTCTACAGTGTCAGGTGGATTCTTAACTACTGGACCACCAGGGAAGGCCTTAAACTGCTTAGTTTTAATTTTAACTTACCACAAACTACCAAGTTGTTTTCAGGAAGTTACTTAGCCCCTCCAATCCTCAGGGTCTTCAGCTTTAACGTGGTGCAGAGTTGGGTGGTGAAAATGAATGACATACTGTATGTGTATAGTTCTTAGTCAGGTCTTGGCGCAGAGTTAGTACTAACTCCCTAGTTACTGTTATCAGTAATTTCCATTGCATTCTCAAGGAGCCTACTTATATATTAATATTAGCTCATTCCTCGAGCATCACTTTTAGATACTGTAACTCCCTTTTTACGTCTTCAGAACACTAGAGCTTTGAACTGGATATCCTAGAAGCAGATATTTGGAAATTTCCTTAGGAATCTGGGCCATGTTCTTGCTTGTGTTTAAGAGGGGCTTAGAAATAACCACGCCCCTCTTACTGGAGGTGGAATCAGAATTAGTAACAAGGCAATTGAAAAGTTTTGTAACTTAAATTCTTCATATCAAACGGGTCACAGGAGGGGTTATATGAAGAGGGAGTGTGGACTGAATTGTCTGTGCCTAACTGCTGTTGCTGGGCTGGGGCTCTGCTCTGGGATAAATGTCTCCTTTTTTGCCAAGACTGTCTGTTTCATGGATGATGCTCCCTCCCTCCTCAGGACAACAGCCAGGCACAAGGTCAGCTTTCCTGACCTACGAGGCCTTCATTTTCTGTTCTAACAGTGAGGGAAGGCGCGTTCTTCTCCTTTTAGCTTTTGAACTCTGGTGACAGGCAGTGAAGTGGTGGTCCTCCTGGGGGCCTCCACTCGGATGTGTTGCTTTATTTGCTGTCCTCTGCATGGCTTGTTACTTTGTTAACTCTCCAGGGAAGCAGAGGATCGTGAAAAACTTTAGGTACCATGAATTAATTTTTTTTCTTCATAGCTTGTGTTTTTTGTTGTTGTTCGGGGCAAATATATATATATATATTTTTTTTCAAAGCAAAAGGATCTCAGATTTAATAGAAACCTCTTCATGTGATTCCTTGGCATTTAGAAACAGAAACGACTCTTAAATAGCCACAGATAGGACCACCTGGCTGATTTAGAAATGGCCAAGTACATTTCTAAAGAGTAAAAGCGGTATTGTGTTTGATGCTTGTGTTGTTCTTACATGGAAGGCCAATCCCATTGAGTCCGTCTTAAACATGGAAGTGGAGGGAGGTTCACACCTGTCCTTGACTGTTCTCTGGGTGCAAAACACAGCCTGTAGGACCAGGCAGATGAGAAGAGCTGAGTCGTGGACAGGCATTTATATGCAACTTGGTGAATTATGGGTGATCATTTCTGCATTTTATAGATGAAGACCCAGGCTCAGAGGTATGAATTTTTCCCAGATCCCTGATCTAGGTAGGAATAAATCCATACATTGGAGCCAATATGTTTGTGGCTTTGAAGTTCAAGGAGTTTTGCTTCAACAGAGAAAAAAATCCTCAATGTAGTGGTGATAATTTCAGCATGATCAACCTTCTGCAGGCTTGGCCTCCCATGGGGACCGCCTGATGTCTTTTTTTTTTGTAAGATTTATTTATTTATTTATTTTTTGGTGGGGGTGGGGTAGGGAGGGAAGGGAGCAGGTGGGCCACTTCTATTGGTCTTTCATTTGTCCATTTTCATCCATCTTTGTTCTTTGACCCGTGTGGGCCTCCCATCACGGTGGCCTCTGTTGTTGCAGAGCACTGGCTCTGGGTGCATGCGCTCTAGAGCTCCGGCTCAATTATTGGACACATCGGTCCAGCCGCTCTGCGGCACGTGGGATCTTCCTAGGGCAGGGATCGAACCACTGGCACGCCCCAGCTTTTTGCAACTCTGGTGACAGGCAGTGAAGTGGTGGTCCTCCTGGGGGCCTCCACTCGGATGTGTTGCTTTATTTGCTGTCCTCTGCATGGCTTGTTACTTTGTTAACTCTCCAGGGAAGCAGAGGATCGTGAAAAACTTTAGGTACCATGAATTAATTTTTTTTCTTCATAGCTTGTGTTTTTTGTTGTTGTTCGGGGCAAATATATATATATATTTTTTTTCAAAGCAAAAGGATCTCAGATTTAATAGAAACCTCTTCATGTGATTCCTTGGCATTTAGAAACAGAAACGACTCTTAAATAGCCACAGATAGGACCACCTGGCTGATTTAGAAATGGCCAAGTACATTTCTAAAGAGTAAAAGCGGTATTGTGTTTGATGCTTGTGTTGTTCTTACATGGAAGGCCAATCCCATTGAGTCCGTCTTAAACATGGAAGTGGAGGGAGGTTCACACCTGTCCTTGACTGTTCTCTGGGTGCAAAACACAGCCTGTAGGACCAGGCAGATGAGAAGAGCTGAGTCGTGGACAGGCATTTATATGCAACTTGGTGAATTATGGGTGATCATTTCTGCATTTTATAGATGAAGACCCAGGCTCAGAGGTATGAATTTTTCCCAGATCCCTGATCTAGGTAGGAATAAATCCATACATTGGAGCCAATATGCTTAGTGGCTTTGAAGTTCAAGGAGTTTTGCTTCAACAGAGAAAAAAATCCTCAATGTAGTGGTGATAATTTCAGCATGATCAACCTTCTGCAGGCTTGGCCTCCCATGGGGACCGCCTGATGTCTTTTTTTTTTGTAAGATTTATTTATTTATTTATTTTTTGGTGGGGGTGGGGTAGGGAGGGAAGGGAGCAGGTGGGCCACTTCTATTGGTCTTTCATTTGTCCATTTTCATCCATCTTTGTTCTTTGACCCGTGTGGGCCTCCCATCACGGTGGCCTCTGTTGTTGCAGAGCACTGGCTCTGGGTGCATGCGCTCTAGAGCTCCGGCTCAATTATTGGACACATCGGTCCAGCCGCTCTGCGGCACGTGGGATCTTCCTAGGGCAGGGATCGAACCAGCGCCCCTTGCACTGCAGGGCGCTGTCCTTACCCACTGGACCACCAGGGAAGCCCCCGCCTGATGTCTTTTGATTGTTAGAGCTGTATCTGGATTGGTCCCAGATTTGTGAGCTATTCTGTTTTCTTACAAGTGGACTGAGATCATAGACTTTGAGATCTCAGAGGAGCTGTGATGGCTAATTCAGGTCAATTCAAGTACAGTTATATATATTGATATTTATTTATTTCGCTGTGTTGGGTCTTAGTTTGGGCACGTGGGATCTAGTGCCCTGACTAGGGATTAAACCCAGGCCCCCTGCATTGGAAGCTCAGAGTGTTAGCCACTGAACCACCGAGGAAGTCCCAGTTTCATCCTTTAAAAGTATTTATTGAGTCCCTTCCTTGTGCCAGCCCTTAGGAATGTAATAGTATGGAAAGGGACAGATGATGGCCATGCTCTCGTGACAAGAGCTTCCGTCCTAGTTTTGTGGTAGTTTTTTCTCCCCATGCTCCTGTCTCCTCACTTAAGAGAACAGAGGCCCCAGGACATTATGTACGTTGTTCAGGGCCATTGGGGCTGGTTCATTCCAAAGCCTGCACTTGGCTTCCTGATAGGTCAGCCCCTTCACTGCGTCTGACAGCCTGGATATGGCAATGTTTGAAATGGAATCATTTTTAAAAATGGAAAAAGACAGGCATACAACACAGTATTCAAATAGCATAAAAAGCTGCGAAGTGAAAAATAAGTCTTTAAGGAAAACAGGTCTTTATCCTTTCTACACCCTTTCACCCCCACCACACACATTATCTCCCAGCCTCCTTCCCAAGAGGCGACCACGGCTGTCGTGTCCTCAGCATCCTTTCAGGGGTATGCTCTGCGTGTACCTGCTTGTACAGTACATATATATGTCAGGACTTCCCTGGTGGTCCGGTGGTTAAGAATCCACCTGCCAATGCAGGAGACGTGGGTTTGATCTCAGGTTGGGGAACTAAGATCCCACATACCCCAGGCAGCAGCTAGAGAAAAGCCCATGTGCAGCAACTAAGACCCGACGCAGCCAAATACGTAAATAAATATTTTTTCAAAAACATACCTTTGTGCATGTAGTCCCCTCCTTTGCCTTCTATGAATGAGAGCTTAGGTACTTGTCTGCACCTTCCTTTTTAAAAAGTTGATGACGGGTGAGTTCTGTGGACTATTTTTTATTCCTCCACATCGACTGAGCCACGAGTGAACTTGATGAACTCACTTAAGATGTCGTATGTGCTGTTGGCTCTGTGTTGTTGGGAATAGCCCCCAAAACATTTATAGACCTAATCTGAGTTTGGGGTGGACCTCAAAACATACTTTGCTGTCATGAACTAGGATGTTCTAAATTATCCTTCCACACCACTGATCTGTGGGCAGAAGAGACTGAAACACTTGTCAGTATTCCCAGAATTTAGATAGCCTGGGGGCCCAGAGGTTGGTTTTGTTTTGCCACCAAAGATAACTGCCCTCCTCAGTTATCTCCCTAGGCAGGGCCTGCTCTAGGGCGCCCCTCCAGTGGGACTGAAAGGTGACCCGCCGAGCCCGCGGGGAGCTTGTCTGTCCTCCCCGGTGGCTCTGCCGCCCCCGGAGGAGGCCTGGGAAAGGGGGCCGCGACAGCTGCCCTTTCACCTCAGAAACTGCTCGCGGGGGTTTTGGAGGATGAAAGGACAGACCTAAGGCTTTTCCTCGGAAATGCCTTTGGAGACATTCTGGCCTAAAATGGGAAAGAAGTGAAAATGAATAGTTATAATCAGAATTTTTATGTTTCTTCATCTGTACCTCAAGACTCTGAATCTATGAACTTTAAATAGCTAAGTAGCCACCCCAATTTTCTAGAGCCCTCTCTTTTCTTCAAGGATGTACGGTGCTGTAGTCGCTCCACAGAACAGGTTCTGGAATTAGACTCCTTGTGCCCGAGTCCTGGCCTGCCCTTTTACAGCTGTGTATTCTTGGACAAGTTCCTTAGCCTCTGATGCCTTGGCTTCCCCATCTATAAAGACAGGCCATAATGATAATAATACCGCCTGTCTCATAGGGACGTTGTTCCTTGGCACTTAGCTAGTGCTGAGTAGGCAAATGCTTGATGTTATTATTACAGTATTGTGTTGGGTGGGGCCTATTTAAACACTTAGCACATAAAAGTGTGAAAATTATTATTATTATAATTTTTTTTTCTTTTTTGCTGTGAGACATGTGGTTTCTTAGTTCCCAACCAGGAATGGAACCCTGTGCTCCCTGCATTGGAGGCATGTAGTTTTCACTGCCGGACCGCCAAGGAAGTTCCCCAGATGAATGAGTTTTGGTATATTTTAATTTTCCTGAGGCTCGGAGAAGCAGGTTAAATGTAACCTGCAAGATGTCATGGTTTTGTTTATTTGACTTGGGTAGAGACTTACTAAAGGCAGGTAGCTGCACTGCTGTGCACAAGGCAGTAGAGAGACAGCGTGCTTGTTTTCCCTTTAGGAAGAAGTTGGGCGTTGGTCATAAGTGATTCTGCCTCTAGACGTTGAATCAGAGGGGGAAAAAGCGTTTTTGGCTTGTTTTTCCAGATACAGAGTATCCTTTTTGAGGAAGTTGATTAACCTCCTGGTTTTGTTTTGCCACCAAAGATAACTGCCCTCCTCAGTTATCTCCTAGGCAGGGCCTGCTCTAGGCGCCCCTCCAGTGGGACTGAAAGGTGACCCGCCGAGCCCGCGGGAGCTTGTCTGTCCTCCGGTGGCTCTGCCGCCCCGGAGGAGGCCTGGGAAAGGGCGACAGCTGCCCTTTCACCTCAGAAACTGCTCGCGGGGGTTTTGGAGGATGAAAGGACAGACCTAAGGCTTTTCCTCGGAAATGCCTTTGGAGACATTCTGGCCTAAAATGGGAAAGAAGTGAAAATGAATAGTTATAATCAGAATTTTTATGTTTCTTCATCTGTACCTCAAGACTCTGAATCTATGAACTTTAAATAGCTAAGTAGCCACCCCAATTTTCTAGAGCCCTCTCTTTTCTTCAAGGATGTACGGTGCTGTAGTCGCTCCACAGAACAGGTTCTGGAATTAGACTCCTTGTGCCCGAGTCCTGGCCTGCCCTTTTACAGCTGTGTATTCTTGGACAAGTTCCTTAGCCTCTGATGCCTTGGCTTCCCCATCTATAAAGACAGGCCATAATGATAATAATACCGCCTGTCTCATAGGGACGTTGTTCCTTGGCACTTAGCTAGTGCTGAGTAGGCAAATGCTTGATGTTATTATTACAGTATTGTGTTGGGTGGGGCCTATTTAAACACTTAGCACATAAAAGTGTGAAAATTATTATTATTATAATTTTTTTTTCTTTTTTGCTGTGAGACATGTGGTTTCTTAGTTCCCAACCAGGAATGGAACCCTGTGCTCCCTGCATTGGAGGCATGTAGTTTTCACTGCCGGACCGCCAAGGAAGTTCCCCAGATGAATGAGTTTTGGTATATTTTAATTTTCCTGAGGCTCGGAGAAGCAGGTTAAATGTAACCTGCAAGATGTCATGGTTTTGTTTATTTGACTTGGGTAGAGACTTACTAAAGGCAGGTAGCTGCACTGCTGTGCACAAGGCAGTAGAGAGACAGCGTTCGCTTGTTTTCCCCTTTAGGAAGAAGTTGGAGCGTTCGGAGTCATAAGTGATTCTGCCTCTAGACGTTGAATCAGAGGTGTGTTGAGATTAACAGGGAACTGCTGCATTGCATTTAAATTCTTCCAGGTGAACTCTGTTTTTTCCAGATACAGAGTATCTTTTGATGTTAATTACATTTTACTTGAAGTGAAGCGCTCTGATTCTCAACATCCCACAGGCTGGTCAATCACAAGCTCTCCTGTTGTCATTTGAGAAGTCCACTTCTGCTCAATCTGTGAACACGGTTAAACTGCTGTGTCGGTCCAGTAGTTAAGACCTCACCTTCCAATGCAAGGGGTGCGGGTTTGATTCGTGGTCGGGGAACCAAGATCCCACATATACCTCGTGGCCAAAACACCAAACAGGAGCCATGTTGTGACAAAGACTTTCAAAGTAGTCCACATCAAAAAATCTTTTAAAAAATTGCTGTGTGGGCTTCCCTGGTGGTTCAGTGGGTGGGGAGTCCGCCTTGTAGTGCAAGGGGCACTGGTTTGATCCGTGGCCTGGGAAGATTCCCATATGCCGCGGAGCGGCTGGACCAGTGTGTCCAATTACGAGCTAGCACTCTGGAGCACATGTGCCCAGAGCCAGTGCTCTGCAATGGGAGAGGCCACTGTGATGGGAGGCCCACACCGACCAAGGAATAAAGATGGATGAAAAATAAATAAATAAAAAAACAATAAAAGAAGCCAAAATTAAAAAAAAAAAAAAGTAAAAAAAATTGCTGTGAAACCATAATAATGCAGGTTGATCCTCAGACTTCTGTGTAAGATTCATATCTGATGTGAGAAAATTCAAAGCTATAAGGAACTCATGGTTTCCCCATTGGTGTTGTCCAGGAAAGTGCAGACCAGGGCGGGCTTCCATGGTTGTCTCTCTCTGATTGGAGTGGCTGTGACTGTGGTTTCCAGGTGAATCCTCCTGGGTGGGAACTACTGCTTTCCTGTTATTGTGTGGCCTTGGGCGAGCTTCTGAACCTGTCAGCCTCAGTGTCCACTTAGTTGAAAAATGAGAGCCGGCCTTGACGCATGGAGTCATTGGGAAGAGTGTGTTACTGATCTGGAGCACTTAGCACAGCAGCACCTGGTACATAGAAAGCACTGTAAGTGATTCTGCCTCTAGACGTTGAATCAGAGGTGTGTTGAGATTAACAGGGAACTGCTGCATTGCATTTAAATTCTTCCAGGTGAACTCTGTTTTTTCCAGATACAGAGTATCTTTTGATGTTAATTACATTTTACTTGAAGTGAAGCGCTCTGATTCTCAACATCCCACAGGCTGGTCAATCACAAGCTCTCCTGTTGTCATTTGAGAAGTCCACTTCTGCTCAATCTGTGAACACGGTTAAACTGCTGTGTCGGTCCAGTAGTTAAGACCTCACCTTCCAATGCAAGGGGTGCGGGTTTGATTCGTGGTCGGGGAACCAAGATCCCACATATACCTCGTGGCCAAAACACCAAACAGGAGCCATGTTGTGACAAAGACTTTCAAAGTAGTCCACATCAAAAAATCTTTTAAAAAATTGCTGTGTGGGCTTCCCTGGTGGTTCAGTGGGTGGGGAGTCCGCCTTGTAGTGCAAGGGGCACTGGTTTGATCCGTGGCCTGGGAAGATTCCCATATGCCGCGGAGCGGCTGGACCAGTGTGTCCAATTACGAGCTAGCACTCTGGAGCACATGTGCCCAGAGCCAGTGCTCTGCAATGGGAGAGGCCACTGTGATGGGAGGCCCACACCGACCAAGGAATAAAGATGGATGAAAAATAAATAAATAAAAAAACAATAAAAGAAGCCAAAATTAAAAAAAAAAAAAAGTAAAAAAAATTGCTGTGAAACCATAATAATGCAGGTTGATCCTCAGACTTCTGTGTAAGATTCATATCTGATGTGAGAAAATTCAAAGCTATAAGGAACTCATGGTTTCCCCATTGGTGTTGTCCAGGAAAGTGCAGACCAGGGCGGGCTTCCATGGTTGTCTCTCTCTGATTGGAGTGGCTGTGACTGTGGTTTCCAGGTGAATCCTCCTGGGTGGGAACTACTGCTTTCCTGTTATTGTGTGGCCTTGGGCGAGCTTCTGAACCTGTCAGCCTCAGTGTCCACTTAGTTGAAAAATGAGAGCCGGCCTTGACGCATGGAGTCATTGGGAAGAGTGTGTTACTGATCTGGAGCACTTAGCACAGCAGCACCTGGTACATAGAAAGCACTGTAAAACATCAGCCTCTGTTGTTAGTAGGCAGATTGTCTTCCTTCCTCAATCCCCTGTCCTTTGAGGTCTTAGTGTTCACTCTCCATCAATCTGTTCAGGCTTCTGGTTTCTGAAAACATTATTAAAGGGGCCGGATTCTTTTTTCTAGAGAATCCTTTTAACAAGGCACATATAGGTTCTAATCAAAACTCTACTGTGACAAAGAACAAAGATGGATGAAAATAAATAAATGAAAGACCAATAGAAGTGGCCCGCCCGCGCCCCCTCCTGTCTACCGCCCCAAAAAAAAACTCTACTGTGGCTGCTGTGGAACCTTGACGTAATAAAGGAATGATCGTTTTTATGATTAGACTTGTGTAGAAAGCAGTTACCTCTAGAGAAAAAGATGACCACTTCTTTCTAGATTTTTTTTTTTTCTGAAGTCCTTAACTTCTCTCCGCCAATCTTATTCTATAATGGAAAGGGTCACACTTGGAATTTCTGAATTGTCTTTTCAGTATGTGGAAGTTTTGCTTCATTTCTCCCAGCTTGAGCACTCACTTGTGTGAGGCAGTCATCACCAAATTTCCTCCACCCTATTCCCTCCCCAAAGATAGGTCAGTCTTCATTGAATATAGTAGCATCCCATAGTGACAGACCTGAGAATGACCAGTGGGTGGTGTGTTTTTTTCCCTATTTGGTTCTAGCCTTCCTTAGCACTCATACCAGCCCATCCCTGGTTTCAGACTGTTGTGTGTCCTTAGAGAAGGCACCTTTTAACATTAATGTGCTATGGTATAGAAATACTATTTTATATGTTTGTTTATAAACACTTCATATTCACAGCTGTGGAATGAAAGAAATTTAACAATGTCAAATGCACCATGACACAGTCCCAGAAATAAGGCTCGGATAAGCCATTCAGAACCTGATGCTTTCCTGTTATTGTGTGGCCTTGGGCGAGCTTCTGAACCTGTCAGCCTCAGTGTCCACTTAGTTGAAAAATGAGAGCCGGCCTTGACGCATGGAGTCATTGGGAAGAGTGTGTTACTGATCTGGAGCACTTAGCACAGCAGCACCTGGTACATAGAAAGCACTGTAAAACATCAGCCTCTGTTGTTAGTAGGCAGATTGTCTTCCTTCCTCAATCCCCTGTCCTTTGAGGTCTTAGTGTTCACTCTCCATCAATCTGTTCAGGCTTCTGGTTTCTGAAAACATTATTAAAGGGGCCGGATTCTTTTTTCTAGAGAATCCTTTTAACAAGGCACATATAGGTTCTAATCAAAACTCTACTGTGACAAAGAACAAAGATGGATGCAAATAGATAAATGAAAGACCAATAGAAGTGGCCCGCCCGCCCCCTCCCTGTCTACCGCCCCAAAAAAAAACTCTACTGTGGCTGCTGTGGAACCTTGACGTAATAAAGGAATGATCGTTTTTATGATTAGACTTGTGTAGAAAGCAGTTACCTCTAGAGAAAAGATGACCACTTCTTTCTAGATTTTTTTTTTTTCTGAAGTCCTTAACTTCTCTCCGCCAATCTTATTCTATAATGGAAAGGGTCACACTTGGAATTTCTGAATTGTCTTTTCAGTATGTGGAAGTTTTGCTTCATTTCTCCCAGCTTGAGCACTCACTTGTGTGAGGCAGTCATCACCAAATTTCCTCCACCCTATTCCCTCCCCAAAGATAGGTCAGTCTTCATTGAATATAGTAGCATCCCATAGTGACAGACCTGAGAATGACCAGTGGGTGGTGTGTTTTTTTCCCTATTTGGTTCTAGCCTTCCTTAGCACTCATACCAGCCCATCCCTGGTTTCAGACTGTTGTGTGTCCTTAGAGAAGGCACCTTTTAACATTAATGTGCTATGGTATAGAAATACTATTTTATATGTTTGTTTATAAACACTTCATATTCACAGCTGTGGAATGAAAAAGAAATTTAACAATGTCAAATGCACCATGACACAGTCCCAGAAATAAGGCTGCAGTTGGAAGTTAATAAGCCATTCAGAACCTGATGTTTTCTTTCCTCTGGATTATTGCTCAGATCAGGCAGGTATTTACCTGGGAATTGATAGCTGTTATTGCTGGTCACGTTTTCCCTTTTGCTAAGTGTGTCTTTGTGAAGAGGGAGAACCCAGCTCTGTGAATCAGTGCTGGGTAGCTTTCTGTAGCACCTGAAAATCTTAATTTTCCTTTTCTTCTGCCTTGTGTCTGGTATTAGTAAGCAAGACTGTAAGTAGCAATTGGTACTTCTCACATCCTCTTTCAAAGATACCATGCCCAGTGCAGTTTTTAATCAGCTGCAGAAGGCTCTAGTGAAAGAGAGCTACTGTGACAGGATGCTGGCGATGGTCATGATAGCTCACTTTTAGGAGGGTACTGACTGCTTGATCCGTACTAAGCACTGTACATATATCATCTTACGACAACCCCTAACAGCCCTATGAGGGACGCTGCAGAGAGGCCAAGGTTCAACAGAGAGTCACAGGGTTCTGGATGTGGGAATAGGCCACTGGCCCCAGACCCCTCGTTTGTAACCAGCTTTGGTCTTGCATGCCCACTCCTTAAAGTTGGTCAAACCTGTGCAAACAACTCTAAATGGGAAGTTCTGCTAAGTTGGAAGGATTAAGACTGTTACTTTAATGAAACAGTCATTCTAAGCCTGCCATGGCTTGCTATTGACCTTCTTGTTTCTCTGGGATAAGGGAGCAACTGATAAGAAGAGTTGAAGAGTTTTTTAACATAGGGCCAATTTCTGAATTGTCTTTTCAGTATGTGGAAGTTTTGCTCTTCCAGCTTGAGCACTCACTTGTGTGAGGCAGTCATCACCAAATTTCCTCCACCCTATTCCTCCCAAAGATAGGTCAGTCTTCATTGAATATAGTAGCATCCCATAGTGACAGACCTGAGAATGACCAGTGGGTGGTGTGTTTTTTTCCCTATTTGGTTCTAGCCTTCCTTAGCACTCATACCAGCCCATCCCTGGTTTCAGACTGTTGTGTGTCCTTAGAGAAGGCACCTTTTAACATTAATGTGCTATGGTATAGAAATACTATTTTATATGTTTGTTTATAAACACTTCATATTCACAGCTGTGGAATGAAAAGAAATTTAACAATGTCAAATGCACCATGACACAGTCCCAGAAATAAGGCTGCAGTTGGAAGTTAATAAGCCATTCAGAACCTGATGTTTTCTTTCCTCTGGATTATTGCTCAGATCAGGCAGGTATTTACCTGGGAATTGATAGCTGTTATTGCTGGTCACGTTTTCCCTTTTGCTAAGTGTGTCTTTGTGAAGAGGGAGAACCCAGCTCTGTGAATCAGTGCTGGGTAGCTTTCTGTAGCACCTGAAAATCTTAATTTTCCTTTTCTTCTGCCTTGTGTCTGGTATTAGTAAGCAAGACTGTAAGTAGCAATTGGTACTTCTCACATCCTCTTTCAAAGATACCATGCCCAGTGCAGTTTTTAATCAGCTGCAGAAGGCTCTAGTGAAAGAGAGCTACTGTGACAGGATGCTGGCGATGGTCATGATAGCTCACTTTTAGGAGGGTACTGACTGCTTGATCCGTACTAAGCACTGTACATATATCATCTTACGTACAACCCCTAACAGCCCTATGAGGGACGCTGCAGAGAGGCCAAGGTTCAACAGAGAGTCACAGGGTTCTGGATGTGGGAATAGGCCACTGGCCCCAGACCCCTCGTTTGTAACCAGCTTTGGTCTTGCATGCCCACTCCTTAAAGTTGGTCAAACCTGTGCAAACAACTCTAAATGGGAAGTTCTGCTAAGTTGGAAGGATTAAGACTGTTACTTTAATGAAACAGTCATTCTAAGCCTGCCATGGCTTGCTATTGACCTTCTTGTTTCTCTGATGCAGGAAAGTCCAGGGCTAAGGGAGCAACTGATAAGAAGAGGAAACATAAATAGAGTTGAGAGCCTATTTTCTGGTTAATGGCATAGTCTGAAGCTTTCCTGAGAAAATTCTCTCTTATTTGTTTACTTTTTCTTCTTAGGACAGTTTTTCTGTAGCTGTGCAGTGCAGGGAATTACTTATTCATTTATAATTAAGAACTTGGTTCATGCCCTTTTAGAGGACAGTGTTTTGTTTCCTTTTTGGTTAAGTGGATAAGGATCCTTCTCCCAAACCATTTCATTTGGGACATCTCTCTGTCTCTTTCTCTCTGACACACACACACACAATGTGAATATTATAAATGACACAATGACAGAAAAGGATAATATGGAGAATGTTGGACTACTTATCCTGAAGGATGAGTTCTAAAACAAGTACAAAGTAATACTTCAGTAAAGTCATACTGTTGACTCTTCTCTGTTTCTTCATATATCTCTAAGTTGATTTTATCTCTGTTTTTGTTTAACATTTATAGGCAAGTGTGATTTGGAAAGATAAGAGTGTTGTGTTCCTTAACGTGGTGTATGTTTCACTATTCACAGGCATGTGTAGAATTTTAGTCCTATCCTGGGTCTTCAGACAGGAAAGTAAAAGTGTACCTAACTCCCTGTCACTTAGGTGAGACCACTGTAAAACAAACAAAAAAATCCTTTGAAAAAAAGGGGGAAACTTATTTTTCAGGTTTACAAGGGGTCTCATTCGTAGTGAAAACATAGACACTGACATGGCCCAGTTGTTAGAAGAACTTAAAAATATAGGAGAATGAAGACCTAAGCATTTTATCCTGTGTTCTTACTCATCCAACGAAGTCCCGGTCAAGCTCAGTGGAGAGGGGGAGTTATTTTGGGGTGGCTTGGGAAAGACAGTGTACCTGACACATATATGCTAGGTTCCTTGTGACCGCCTGCATTGACCCTGTTGCTCATGACTCGATAGAACATAGAGGAAGAGTTAAAGAACCGGTACCCGAGAAGAAGTGATACAGGACTCCCAGGGTCGGTGCCCACCAGTCACCCCAGAAACTTGTGTTAAGACAGACCAGAGCCCTCAGACTATGGTGGTTCTCAAGTTCCGTTTTTTCTTGGTTTGTAAAACCTTGATAAAGAGGTCCTTTGGAAACTGTGGTTCTTAAATTTCCTTAGACTGAGTTCTAGAAGCATCGTGTAATGGGGGGAGGACTGCAGTGTGATGAGTGAGATGGCATGAGGATGGATTATAGTTCCCCTGTGCAGTTCTTAAGTATTCAGGCAGATGAATATGTGATATGATGCTTGCATTTTATGAAGCTTTCCCTTTTTTCTCTTTCAGGTGTGGCTGTATTTGAAGAGCTCTCAGAGACTGAAAACTTAGGACATGTGAAGTTGCCTAGGGAATTATTTTTTTATCTTTTATACAATTTCTGTGGTGGAGTCTGCAGGCATGCAGATGAAAGCTAAAAGGGAATGCTGTTGCTACGCTGGTACAGAATTCAGTTTGCTTTGAAACAAGTTTTGGTTTAAAAAAATGTCTGATGAAAAATGTATTACCTTTCCAAGGAGGAAAAGAGCTCTTTTTTTTTTTTTTGTATATATCTTCCCAACCACCATCCCTCCCAATCGCCCATTCATGGCCTTGGCATACTGGTTTTCCCAGTAGATCACTATGTACAGTGGAACTGTTTGTGTCCAGTCTGAGCTGATGCTTGGGGGGTGTGTGTATGTGTGTGTACACGTCTGTGTGCCTGTGCTTCCGTCCCACAATCCTTGGGTCTCATTTTGCTACTGGTTGTAAGATGACCCTCTTACAGTTTAACTGTTACAGAAGATAAAGGAGGAACCTTCTGTGGTGAGGGCTCCTTGAAGATACAGTCTAGCCCTGGGTCCTTGATCCCCCAGACATGATGGAGTCAGGGGAAACCAGAGGCTGGACTTTGGATTCACAGACTGGAAATCAGCACTGACCTGCTACCAGGATGCCACTCCAGCGTCACTTATAAGATACTGAGAGGTTTTTTTGTTTGTTCTTTAAACTCAAGCAAAGCAAAATCTTATTTAGCCATTGACTAAGAGGGTGAGGGGAATGGTTTAAAGTCACTATAAAAACGTCTTGTTTTGATAAACCAAGGCCAAAACAAAACGATCTCCACTTCTGGTGCAGGATGGGCCCACACCTTCCTCTGGTATGTTTTCCTTGGTGTTCTTCCTGTTCGCCATCTTGTAACCAGCGCCTGTTTTTAAAGAGTTCCTGAGGGTTACTTTCTCCTGTAGCATGCTTTATGCTTTATAAAAACACCTGAAAGAACCCAGAGGTGGTGAAGGCAGTAGTTCATTTTTGGCAGGTCTGGGCCTTGAGGTAAGGAGTCCAGGCATAGGGAATTCTCCAAGACCTGCCTCTGTGTCAGTATTGGTGTGGTGCCTTGGGGCACTTTATTTCAAAAAACACAATTCTCATTTACTCTTAAAAGATGATTCCCATGAAAATTATTTACTGTAAGTATACTCATGCCATTCTTTTTCTGGCACTAAAAATTTCTAACCTTTTAAATGAATGGTAGGTTCCATTTCATATTAATTGTTTCTGACAACTAATTAAAAGACGTATATGTGCACATGCATATACACAGTGGACCAGGGGAAGACAATGTCAAAAAAATTTCACTGTGATCCAGAAAGCAGCAATATAGGAATTTGGGGAGGGGGTGTATTAGTGTAAATAATATACATGTAGTCAAGATGAATAGTTTTAGTTTTATAAAAAGGAAATCTTTTTTTGTTTTGTTTTAAAAATATGATGCCCTCAAAATGATGAGGGATAAAGTGTAAAATATTCTTCAGCTTTAATTATTTTGTAATTTTATTCAGGTCAGAGCACTTTTTTTAAATAGCAATACAACAGGAAAGAAAATATTCAAAATATTTAAAATTGTATTTATACCAAAAGTACATACATTTTAAATATTTTCTAATACTTGAGCAGTTGCTGTCTGACTGGCTTCCAAATATGCCAAGAATTAAGCATTCAATATTTTCAACACATAGGCTTTTTACTGGTTTATATTGTTTGAAAAGAATCCTTAAGTGTTCCCAGTGCAACTGATGTTTACAGGCCTTTTGTGTTTTTCCTCCTTCTTTAGAAGGCTTGGGGAGCCACAACAAAGTTATTATATAAAACACTAATGATGGACTAACTTCTGATATAATACATGAGTTGGCTACCACCTCGATGTAAACATTTGTAAAGGAAGTTTTTTTACCCTTTTGAGTGTCAAATGTATTTTTAACTGTCTGGTTTGTACTTCCACAGCTTTTGTACTAGCAAAGCAGAGTTGAAAATAAAAATGTTGAACCCAGGGAGCTGTGTTGAATGATCCAATTGTTGCTGCCTTGGGTCCTGAAAAGTACCGTTGTGGCTGGTATAATTTATGACGCTTAGTATCACAGGGCCCAGTTTCTTATATTTGAACTGTCAAGTGGTCACTTGGCTGGCTTTTCCTCATCGGATTCCTCCTCTCCCCATAGCAATACCACTGCCTGATTATTTTTTAAGTTTGGAGGTAATTTTGTATGCATGAAAGAGTTGCTTACAGAGGCAGTGCAGAGAGCTTGTATACCCCTCACCCTGCTTTCCTGTATGGTATCATCTTATTCTGTAAGTATACTCATGCCATTCTTTTTCTGGCACAAAAATTTGAATGGTAGGTTCCATTTCATATTAATTGTTTCTGACAACTAATTAAAAGACGTATATGTGCACATGCATATACACAGTGGACCAGGGGAAGACAATGTCAAAAAAATTTCACTGTGATCCAGAAAGCAGCAATATAGGAATTTGGGGAGGGGGTGTATTAGTGTAAATAATATACATGTAGTCAAGATGAATAGTTTTAGTTTTATAAAAAGGAATCATTTTTTGTTTTAAAAATGTCATGCCCTCAAAATGATGAGGGATAAAGGGTAAGATATTCTTCAGCTTTAATTATTTTTTAATTTTATTCAGGTCAGAGCACTTTTTTTAAATAGCAATACAACAGGAAAGAAAATATTCAAAATATTTAAAATTGTATTTATACCAAAAGTACATACATTTTAAATATTTTCTAATACTTGAGCAGTTGCTGTCTGACTGGCTTCCAAATATGCCAAGAATTAAGCATTCAATATTTTCAACACATAGGCTTTTTACTGGTTTATATTGTTTGAAAAGAATCCTTAAGTGTTCCCAGTGCAACTGATGTTTACAGGCCTTTTGTGTTTTTCCTCCTTCTTTAGAAGGCTTGGGGAGCCACAACAAAGTTATTATATAAAACACTAATGATGGACTAACTTCTGATATAATACATGAGTTGGCTACCACCTCGATGTAAACATTTGTAAAGGAAGTTTTTTTACCCTTTTGAGTGTCAAATGTATTTTTAACTGTCTGGTTTGTACTTCCACAGCTTTTGTACTAGCAAAGCAGAGTTGAAAATAAAAATGTTGAACCCAGGGAGCTGTGTTGAATGATCCAATTGTTGCTGCCTTGGGTCCTGAAAAGTACCGTTGTGGCTGGTATAATTTATGACGCTTAGTATCACAGGGCCCAGTTTCTTATATTTGAACTGTCAAGTGGTCACTTGGCTGGCTTTTCCTCATCGGATTCCTCCTCTCCCCATAGCAATACCACTGCCTGATTATTTTTTAAGTTTGGAGGTAATTTTGTATGCATGAAAGAGTTGCTTACAGAGGCAGTGCAGAGAGCGCTTGTATACCCTTCACCCCTGCTTTCCTGTATGGTATCATCTTACACAGCAGAACAAAGATCAAAGCCAAGAAAGTAGCATCCGTAGAACACTATGAATTAAGTCCCAACCTCATTCCAGTCTCACCAGTGATCCCACTAACCCCCTGCTCTGTTCCAGATCGCCCACTGCAATCTGTCGTGGCTGTCAGCTTCCTTAGTCTGCTCTGGCCTGTGGTTGATCCTCAGATTTTCAGTCGTCATGTGTCACGTGTCACTGTGTACTCGTCGCTTATAGACTGCCCTTCAACCTGGGAGTGCCAGCTGTTTCTCCTGACTTGACTGAGGGTTTGTGTTATGAAAAGGACGCCTTTCTTCTTGCTCCATGTTGGGGGGCTGGTGGAGGAGGACGTCGACGTGGAATGTATCACTAGGGATGTCGACCTCCAGCATGTGGTCCTGATGGTGGCCACCAGCTTTCATTTTGATGAAGTCACTATTTTTCCCTTTGTAATGAGTAAGTATTTGAGGGGAGATATTTTGAGATTGGGGTGGAGTGATAATCTACGTACCATTGTAGGAAATGCGAGAGGTGCGGATTTGATCCCTGATGATCCCTGAATTAGGAAGATCCCCTGGAGAAGGAAACGGCAAACTGTTCCAATATTCTGTCCTATAAAATTTCATGGGCGGGGGAGCCTGGTGAGCGACAGTCTATGGAGTTGCAAAGAGTTAGACACGACGGGGCACACAGAAACAGACACACACGCATTTTGACATTGGGCATGCATCCTATTTCTGCTTAAACTTTCACCCTTTAATTTTTACCATGCTTTAGTTTCTTAGAACTCCTGTAGAAAACAAACTCGGTGGTCCAAACAGAAATGTATTGTTTCACAGCTGAGGAGGCCAAAATTGGTTAAACCGTTGTGGCTGTTTTATACATTTATGACGCTTAGTATCACAGGGCCCAGTTTCTTATATTTGAACTGTCAAGTGGTCACTTGGCTGGCTTTTCCTCATCGGATTCCTCCTCTCCCATAGCAATACCACTGCCTGATTATTTTTTAAGTTTGGAGGTAATTTTGTATGCATGAAAGAGTTGCTTACAGAGGCAGTGCAGAGAGCGCTTGTATACCCTTCACCCCTGCTTTCCTGTATGGTATCATCTTACACAGCAGAACAAAGATCAAAGCCAAGAAAGTAGCATCCGTAGAACACTATGAATTAAGTCCCAACCTCATTCCAGTCTCACCAGTGATCCCACTAACCCCCTGCTCTGTTCCAGATCGCCCACTGCAATCTGTCGTGGCTGTCAGCTTCCTTAGTCTGCTCTGGCCTGTGGTTGATCCTCAGATTTTCAGTCGTCATGTGTCACGTGTCACTGTGTACTCGTCGCTTATAGACTGCCCTTCAACCTGGGAGTGCCAGCTGTTTCTCCTGACTTGACTGAGGGTTTGTGTTATGAAAAGGACGCCTTTCTTCTTGCTCCATGTTGGGGGGCTGGTGGAGGAGGACGTCGACGTGGAATGTATCACTAGGGATGTCGACCTCCAGCATGTGGTCCTGATGGTGGCCACCAGCTTTCATTTTGATGAAGTCACTATTTTTCCCTTTGTAATGAGTAAGTATTTGAGGGGAGATATTTTGAGATTGGGGTGGAGTGATAATCTACGTACCATTGTAGGAAATGCGAGAGGTGCGGATTTGATCCCTGATGATCCCTGAATTAGGAAGATCCCCTGGAGAAGGAAACGGCAAACTGTTCCAATATTCTGTCCTATAAAATTTCATGGGCGGGGGAGCCTGGTGAGCGACAGTCTATGGAGTTGCAAAGAGTTAGACACGACGGGGCACACAGAAACAGACACACACGCATTTTGACATTGGGCATGCATCCTATTTCTGCTTAAACTTTCACCCTTTAATTTTTACCATGCTTTAGTTTCTTAGAACTCCTGTAGAAAACAAACTCGGTGGTCCAAACAGAAATGTATTGTTTCACAGCTGAGGAGGCCAAAAGCCCAAGTCTGTTCCACACCTGCTTTTGGTGCTTTGTCTCTTGGTGCTGACCAGCAGTCCTTGGTGTTGCCTACTCTGTACCTGCTTCACTGCAGTGTCTGCCTCTGTCCTGCGGGCATATCCCCCGCACTGTTCACTTGTCTTTCCATGGGGGCATCGTTATTATGCAGGCATAGGGCCCACTGTAATCTAGGATAACTTCATTTGGATTACATTTGCAAAGAGTTGGATCCCAAATACAATCATTTTCACAGACACCTAGAGTTAGGACCTTAACCTATCTTAGGGGACACAGTTCAACCCACTACCCCATCCATTGGTGGATCTTGCCTGAAGCTGTTTTTATTGTGGGACTGACTCTTTTTTAGGTCAGTGGCTGTGACCTTTTGATATGGCTCCTTCTCTTTATTTCTTCCCTTCTTTATCCCTTTTTGCCCTCTCTGACTTTTTGGAACCACAAGATGCTTCAGACTCTTCTCATCTTTTGTTTTCCTAGTCTTAGTCTAATCAAGGAGCTCTGCTTTCTTTTTTTTTGGAGAATGGTGTTCAGAAGTAGAGATTAGGGCACTAAGCTGCTTATTGATGCTGGGGTGTTACTGCTTCCAGGCAGGCATAAAGATACACACTCACTGCTAAGCCATGTGCACATCTTTATGTAACTTCATTTTTTATTAAAAAAAAGTTTTGTTTGTTTTTTGGGCACACCACGTGGCATGTGGGAGCTCAGTTCCTCGATCAGGGATGGAATTCTTGCTGCCTCGGGTGGAAGCTCGGAATCTTAACTGCTGGATTGCCAGGGAAGTCCATATGTAACTATCTTTACTTATTTTTAATTAATTTATTTTGAGAGTGCTGGGTCTTTGTTACTGCTTGGGCTTTTGTCTAGTTGCAGCAAGTGGGGGCTACTAGCTGTGGTGTACAGGCTTATTGCAGTGGCTCTCTTGCTGTGGAGCATGGGCTCAGGGGTCCACAGGCTTCAGTAGTTCTGGCTACCAGGCTCAGGAGCACAGGCTCAATAGTTGTGGCACAGCACTTTAGTTGCTCCAAAGGCTCCTGTAGAAAACAAACTCGGTGGTCCAAACAGAAATGTATTGTTTCACAGCTGAGGAGGCCAAAAGCCCAAGTCTGTTCCACACCTGCTTTTGGTGCTTTGTCTCTTGGTGCTGACCAGCAGTCCTTGGTGTTGCCTACTCTGTACCTGCTTCACTGCAGTGTCTGCCTCTGTCCTGCGGGCATATCCCCCGCACTGTTCACTTGTCTTTCCATTGGGGCATCGTTATTATGCAGGCATAGGGCCCACTGTAATCTAGGATAACTTCATTTGGATTACATTTGCAAAGAGTTGGATCCCAAATACAATCATTTTCACAGACACCTAGAGTTAGGACCTTAACCTATCTTAGGGGACACAGTTCAACCCACTACCCCATCCATTGGTGGATCTTGCCTGAAGCTGTTTTTATTGTGGGACTGACTCTTTTTTAGGTCAGTGGCTGTGACCTTTTGATATGGCTCCTTCTCTTTATTTCTTCCCTTCTTTATCCCTTTTTGCCCTCTCTGACTTTTTGGAACCACAAGATGCTTCAGACTCTTCTCATCTTTTGTTTTCCTAGTCTTAGTCTAATCAAGGAGCTCTGCTTTCTTTTTTTTTGGAGAATGGTGTTCAGAAGTAGAGATTAGGGCACTAAGCTGCTTATTGATGCTGGGGTGTTACTGCTTCCAGGCAGGCATAAAGATACACACTCACTGCTAAGCCATGTGCACATCTTTATGTAACTTCATTTTTTATTAAAAAAAAGTTTTGTTTGTTTTTTGGGCACACCACGTGGCATGTGGGAGCTCAGTTCCTCGATCAGGGATGGAATTCTTGCTGCCTCGGGTGGAAGCTCGGAATCTTAACTGCTGGATTGCCAGGGAAGTCCATATGTAACTATCTTTACTTATTTTTAATTAATTTATTTTGAGAGTGCTGGGTCTTTGTTACTGCTTGGGCTTTTGTCTAGTTGCAGCAAGTGGGGGCTACTAGCTGTGGTGTACAGGCTTATTGCAGTGGCTCTCTTGCTGTGGAGCATGGGCTCAGGGGTCCACAGGCTTCAGTAGTTCTGGCTACCAGGCTCAGGAGCACAGGCTCAATAGTTGTGGCACAGCACTTTAGTTGCTCCAAAGCATGTGGGATCTTCCTGGATCAAGGATAGAACCAGTGTCTCCTGCACTGGCGGGCAGATTCATTACCACTGAACCACCAGAGAAGCCCTCTATGTAATTATCTTTAGCACAAAAGCATGTGTCAAGGCTGTTGCCTCTGGCCCCCTTTCCCTCTTTGTACTTTTTCTCCAACAGAAAACAGTAAAGATTTCTATAAAGAAATCTGGCACTTATGATCTATGATCTTTTTATATCTGTATCAACCCTAGCATATAAATAAAGTAGTTTGAATATAGACCCCTGCAAGAAACAGATTTCCAAAGAGGGCATAGTGCCGTGAACTATTATCCTAGTTTTGAGCCTTAGAAAATTCAGCCAGAAGCCCGTTAGCCAAATTACTTAGGTCAGCCCCTTCGTTCCCCACCCCTTTGGCATGGTTGTGTGTCGCATATCATCATCTGGATTCCATCTTTCCTTCATATCCTGGTTAAGTTTCTTAAAATGTATGTGCAGCAAACCTCACTGTTTGTGGTGCCTCATTGGAATCTGATTTTGAATTTTCGTGTGTGTTTGTGTTTTCCTTGAAGATGAGATGATCAACGGTGGCTTTTGCTAAGGAAGTGGAAAAGCAGATTTTATGATTTTTAGCTCATGAAAACCAGGAGACCTAGAACATATGCACAAGGGAGGATGTTAGGAATTCTCCCCCGTCTCTCGTTTCATAGTAGAAAGAGGTCATTTGAGGCAACAGGTTTTGTTCTTAATCCAAGCCCCCAATTTTTGGGCACACCACGTGGCATGTGGGAGCTCAGTTCCTCGATCAGGGATGGAATTCTTGCTGCCTCGGGTGGAAGCTCGGAATCTTAACTGCTGGATTGCCAGGGAAGTCCATATGTAACTATCTTTACTTATTTTTAATTAATTTATTTTGAGAGTGCTGGGTCTTTGTTACTGCTTGGGCTTTTGTCTAGTTGCAGCAAGTGGGGGCTACTAGCTGTGGTGTACAGGCTTATTGCAGTGGCTCTCTTGCTGTGGAGCATGGGCTCAGGGGTCCACAGGCTTCAGTAGTTCTGGCTACCAGGCTCAGGAGCACAGGCTCAATAGTTGTGGCACAGCACTTTAGTTGCTCCAAAGCATGTGGGATCTTCCTGGATCAAGGATAGAACCAGTGTCTCCTGCACTGGCGGGCAGATTCATTACCACTGAACCACCAGAGAAGCCCTCTATGTAATTATCTTTAGCACAAAAGCATGTGTCAAGGCTGTTGCCTCTGGCCCCCTTTCCCTCTTTGTACTTTTTCTCCAACAGAAAACAGTAAAGATTTCTATAAAGAAATCTGGCACTTATGATCTATGATCTTTTTATATCTGTATCAACCCTAGCATATAAATAAAGTAGTTTGAATATAGACCCCTGCAAGAAACAGATTTCCAAAGAGGGCATAGTGCCGTGAACTATTATCCTAGTTTTGAGCCTTAGAAAATTCAGCCAGAAGCCCGTTAGCCAAATTACTTAGGTCAGCCCCTTCGTTCCCCACCCCTTTGGCATGGTTGTGTGTCGCATATCATCATCTGGATTCCATCTTTCCTTCATATCCTGGTTAAGTTTCTTAAAATGTATGTGCAGCAAACCTCACTGTTTGTGGTGCCTCATTGGAATCTGATTTTGAATTTTCGTGTGTGTTTGTGTTTTCCTTGAAGATGAGATGATCAACGGTGGCTTTTGCTAAGGAAGTGGAAAAGCAGATTTTATGATTTTTAGCTCATGAAAACCAGGAGACCTAGAACATATGCACAAGGGAGGATGTTAGGAATTCTCCCCCGTCTCTCGTTTCATAGTAGAAAGAGGTCATTTGAGGCAACAGGTTTTGTTCTTAATCAGCAATTTGACATCCTCTCTAGGATCTTCTCTAGGATTCAGCTCTCTCTCAATACAGGCAGGTCCTGGTGAATGTTCCAGGGAGACTAAGGATCCATGGCCTTGTGTGCTCCTATGTGGACTTGTGCTAAGGCACTTTGTCATGTCTGATTCCATGCGATCCTGTGGATGTAGCCTGCCAGGGTCTTCTGTCCATGGGAATCTCCAGGCAAGATACTAGAGTGGGTTGCTACACCCTCCTCTGAGGGGAACTTCCCAACCCGGGAATCAAACCCATGTCTCTTACCTCTCCCGCATTGGCAGGCAGATTCTTTACCACTAGCGCCACCTGGGATGCTTCTGCATGTCCTTTTCAAATTCAGATATGGAGGCTTCTTCCGCTCAGATCTGGTACAGTGTAAGTGTGGAGGAACCCTTTCTTCCCTTCCACTGAGGACAGCAGGATGGTGCTGCTTTGTAAGTGGGGTCCTGCCCATTCAGGGTTTGGCTGTGGTCAAAGGAGACCCTGTTTTGCACCTGAGTCCCTCTGACCCTTTATCTGTGGGGCAGGTCCTACCCAGGGCTTCCTTTGTTCTTTCCTCATCTTCCCAGGATCATTCTTCAGGACTGTTCTCAGATCTCTCAGGAGACCCCTCATGGTAGCTCCAAACACTTGTAGGAACACTTGGGACTCCGTCCCCCGCATTCCTCCGCAGCACTCAACCGCTGTCCTGAGGGCTGCCATCCGCCTCGCTCAGAGCTGGCGTTCGCCCCCTCTGCCGGCCGAATGTGAGAACTGCAGGAAGCATAGCTTCTTGGTCAGTTTTTGGTGAAAGGGATCTTTACCGGCCTGAAGCTCAGAAAGTACAGAGACCTGATGTCATGGTTATTTGCTGAATGAGTAAATAAGCAAAAAGTCTATTTTTAAAAATAAAGAGTACTATTAGCTATTTTATGGGAGCAAAATTCAAGTTTAGATTTTTCCTGCCACTTTGATGCTCTTTAGGAATAAGCAGATTTTATGATTTAGCTCATGAAAACCAGGAGACCTAGAACATATGCACAAGGGAGGATGTTAGGAATTCTCCCCCGTCTCTCGTTTCATAGTAGAAAGAGGTCATTTGAGGCAACAGGTTTTGTTCTTAATCAGCAATTTGACATCCTCTCTAGGATCTTCTCTAGGATTCAGCTCTCTCTCAATACAGGCAGGTCCTGGTGAATGTTCCAGGGAGACTAAGGATCCATGGCCTTGTGTGCTCCTATGTGGACTTGTGCTAAGGCACTTTGTCATGTCTGATTCCATGCGATCCTGTGGATGTAGCCTGCCAGGGTCTTCTGTCCATGGGAATCTCCAGGCAAGATACTAGAGTGGGTTGCTACACCCTCCTCTGAGGGGAACTTCCCAACCCGGGAATCAAACCCATGTCTCTTACCTCTCCCGCATTGGCAGGCAGATTCTTTACCACTAGCGCCACCTGGGATGCTTCTGCATGTCCTTTTCAAATTCAGATATGGAGGCTTCTTCCGCTCAGATCTGGTACAGTGTAAGTGTGGAGGAACCCTTTCTTCCCTTCCACTGAGGACAGCAGGATGGTGCTGCTTTGTAAGTGGGGTCCTGCCCATTCAGGGTTTGGCTGTGGTCAAAGGAGACCCTGTTTTGCACCTGAGTCCCTCTGACCCTTTATCTGTGGGGCAGGTCCTACCCAGGGCTTCCTTTGTTCTTTCCTCATCTTCCCAGGATCATTCTTCAGGACTGTTCTCAGATCTCTCAGGAGACCCCTCATGGTAGCTCCAAACACTTGTAGGAACACTTGGGACTCCGTCCCCCGCATTCCTCCGCAGCACTCAACCGCTGTCCTGAGGGCTGCCATCCGCCTCGCTCAGAGCTGGCGTTCGCCCCCTCTGCCGGCCGAATGTGAGAACTGCAGGAAGCATAGCTTCTTGGTCAGTTTTTGGTGAAAGGGATCTTTACCGGCCTGAAG
Source organism: Tragulus kanchil (assembly GCA_022376925.1). Taxonomy (NCBI): domain Eukaryota; kingdom Metazoa; phylum Chordata; class Mammalia; order Artiodactyla; family Tragulidae; genus Tragulus; species Tragulus kanchil. The sequence goes on along the minus strand of JAIOJX010000025.1, from coordinate 120,239,376 downwards.
CTCAGAAAGTACAGAGACCTGATGTCATGGTTATTTGCTGAATGAGTAAATAAGCAAAAAGTCTATTTTTTAAAAAATAAAAGAGTACTATTAGCTATTTTATGGGAGCAAAAATTCAAGTTTAGATTTTTCCTGATTTATTTTCTAACCCTGCCAGCTGGTCTCTCTTGTCTTTCTTATATAGGAAATCCCAGTTTCTTACCTGGAAACTTGCTTCCCTGCATGTGTGACCTTGGATGCTGGTAGAAATAATTGAGTTCCACTTTGGAGGAAACCTCATGCCCTGAACCCTGCCCTGGAAGTGGTGTGACTCTAGAAGCAGTATGGTGTCTGAGAAGCAGCCCGGCCTTTGCTGCTAGGTTGGGAAATCACCTTACCTGCTGAGATGCAGCTTCTTTATCTGTAAAATGATCTGTTCCACAGGATTTTTATGGATGAGAAATATTCATGGAATGTCACGGGGCCCGCCATGGTCTCCACATGCACTCTGATGGGGAGCATTAACAATGTCAGCAGCCAGGCTTGGTGCTCCATAAAGGGTCTGTGTGTTTCTGTCCCACCACGCCTGGTCCAGGTAGCCTGAGAAGAGGCTCAGCACGCATAGTTTTGTCCAAGTGCAGAACGGAGCCAGGAAATTTCTTGCTCTGAATCTGCACATGAACCACAGAGTTAAAAACCCTCATGGAAGAGTCACGGGCTAGAGGACAGTCCAAATTTTGAGGAAGCAGAGCATAGGGGTAGGAAAAAGCCCTGAGGCAACGTCCCTGGTTGTCCAGTGTCTAAGATATCACACTTCCACTGCAGGAGGCCTGGGTTCAATCCCTAGTCAGGGAACTAGAGCCCACATCCTGCAACTAAAACAAACAAGAAAGATCCTGCATGCCACAACTAACAAACACTTGACATTACCAAATAAATAAATAAAACCAGCATTTAAAAGAAAAGGCTCCGGGGATGAAGAGGCAGTGTGTGTAAGGGGCAGCTGGAACTCCTTCAGCCCAGCGCCTCTCCTTTCCAGGACTGACACCCCTGCTTTGGAGGACTCGTCTCCTCCCTCTCAGCTGGATGTGACTGAAGCAGGCACACGACCATCTGGGAGCCGGCCCAGTGGGGCTCCTCCCTGGGATATTTCACAACTGAAGCTGGAGAAAGTGGTTCATTTCTCTGGTGATGGCCTGGTCTTCCAAACGGCCTGAAGAAAGGAACACGCCAAGGGAAGAGAGGAAGCCCCGATTGCTGTCAAGGCCCAGAGGCAGCTGCCCCTGAGGCTCCGCTGCCCTTCTGAGTTTTATGAACATCCCACTTTGGACTTCCCTCCTCTGGGTAGAATATCTATCACGTGTAACAATAACCACAAAACTCCAAAGCCCATGCAATTCTTCTCAGAGAAACAGACACATGAGAGTTATCAGAGTCACATGAGGGCCCGGCCTCCAGCCTTCCCTGAGGCTCCGGCTATGAATGGATCTGGGTATGGTGTCTGAGAAGCAGCCCGGCCTTTGCTGCTAGGTTGGGAAATCACCTTACCTGCTGAGATGCAGCTTCTTTATCTGTAAAATGATCTGTTCCACAGGATTTTTATGGATGAGAAATATTCATGGAATGTCACGGGGCCCGCCATGGTCTCCACATGCACTCTGATGGGGAGCATTAACAATGTCAGCAGCCAGGCTTGGTGCTCCATAAAGGGTCTGTGTGTTTCTGTCCCACCACGCCTGGTCCAGGTAGCCTGAGAAGAGGCTCAGCACGCATAGTTTTGTCCAAGTGCAGAACGGAGCCAGGAAATTTCTTGCTCTGAATCTGCACATGAACCACAGAGTTAAAAACCCTCATGGAAGAGTCACGGGCTAGAGGACAGTCCAAATTTTGAGGAAGCAGAGCATAGGGGTAGGAAAAAGCCCTGAGGCAACGTCCCTGGTTGTCCAGTGTCTAAGATATCACACTTCCACTGCAGGAGGCCTGGGTTCAATCCCTAGTCAGGAACTAGAGCCCACATCCTGCAACTAAAACAAACAAGAAAGATCCTGCATGCCACAACTAACAAACACTTGACATTACCAAATAAATAAATAAAACCAGCATTTAAAAGAAAAGGCTCCGGGGATGAAGAGGCAGTGTGTGTAAGGGGCAGCTGGAACTCCTTCAGCCCAGCGCCTCTCCTTTCCAGGACTGACACCCCTGCTTTGGAGGACTCGTCTCCTCCCTCTCAGCTGGATGTGACTGAAGCAGGCACACGACCATCTGGGAGCCGGCCCAGTGGGGCTCCTCCCTGGGATATTTCACAACTGAAGCTGGAGAAAGTGGTTCATTTCTCTGGTGATGGCCTGGTCTTCCAAACGGCCTGAAGAAAGGAACACGCCAAGGGAAGAGAGGAAGCCCCGATTGCTGTCAAGGCCCAGAGGCAGCTGCCCCTGAGGCTCCGCTGCCCTTCTGAGTTTTATGAACATCCCACTTTGGACTTCCCTCCTCTGGGTAGAATATCTATCACGTGTAACAATAACCACAAAACTCCAAAGCCCATGCAATTCTTCTCAGAGAAACAGACACATGAGAGTTATCAGAGTCACATGGCCAGGGGAGCCCAGGCCTCCAGCCTTCCGGCTGAGACTGCCCAGGGCTGCCTTGGAGCCATAGCCAAAGGCCCTGGCCCTCATGGCTTCAGTGCTGAAATGTTCTTGAAACCCCCTTCTGAATTTATCCCCTTAGGATAACCTCCTTTCCACCATCCTTCCTTGATCTGCCATGGGGCTTGTGACGGTAGCCCCCTTAAGAGCACAACTTTGGCATTTGGATAACTTAGACCATCTGACCTGAAGTCTCTCCGGTGTCAGTCTTCTGACTATAGACTGTGCCTTTTGGCATGACCGTGAGGATTACACAAGCTTGAGCAGGTCACTTAGCACGGGGCTGGGTACAGCCAGCACTTACTCAATGAGCTGCCTCAGAGTTGCTAAATTCAGCCCCTCTTTAGTGAAACAAATGATGCAGTGATGAGACTTTGGTCATTTAAGTGTTTAAGTGTGGGTTCTTGTTGTTTCTGCCTCATTCAAATGGCTTCACATTGAAGATGGATCCAGGGTGTGGATTGGAGATAGGAGGAACTGCATAATAGGGGTAACTTCTGAGATTCTTTCTACCCCGAGTCTTCTGGAACCAGGTCAAATACCTCAAGTGAGACAGTGATCTCACTACTCTGATGTTAAATGGACCCAGATCTTTTGGACCTAAGGCAAGGGGTGTGTTTTTTCCCCGTGTTCAGACTGTCATTTTATCTTATCACTCAGGATAAGACATGAATGTGGGCTTCCTGGTGGGTCAGTGGTAAAGAATCTGTCAGTGCAGGAGATACGGGTTTGATCCTGATCCAGGAAGTCTGGGAGCCGGCCCAGTGGGGCTCCTCTGGGATATTTCACAACTGAAGCTGGAGAAAGTGGTTCATTTCTCTGGTGATGGCCTGGTCTTCCAAACGGCCTGAAGAAAGGAACACGCCAAGGGAAGAGGAAGCCCGATTGCTGTCAAGGCCCAGAGGCAGCTGCCCTGAGGCTCCGCTGCCCTTCTGAGTTTTATGAACATCCCACTTTGGACTTCCCTCCTCTGGGTAGAATATCTATCACGTGTAACAATAACCACAAAACTCCAAAGCCCATGCAATTCTTCTCAGAGAAACAGACACATGAGAGTTATCAGAGTCACATGGCCAGGGAGCCCAGGCCTCCAGCCTTCCGGCTGAGACTGCCCAGGGCTGCCTTGGAGCCATAGCCAAAGGCCCTGGCCCTCATGGCTTCAGTGCTGAAATGTTCTTGAAACCCCCTTCTGAATTTATCCCCTTAGGATAACCTCCTTTCCACCATCCTTCCTTGATCTGCCATGGGGCTTGTGACGGTAGCCCCCTTAAGAGCACAACTTTGGCATTTGGATAACTTAGACCATCTGACCTGAAGTCTCTCCGGTGTCAGTCTTCTGACTATAGACTGTGCCTTTTGGCATGACCGTGAGGATTACACAAGCTTGAGCAGGTCACTTAGCACGGGGCTGGGTACAGCCAGCACTTACTCAATGAGCTGCCTCAGAGTTGCTAAATTCAGCCCCTCTTTAGTGAAACAAATGATGCAGTGATGAGACTTTGGTCATTTAAGTGTTTAAGTGTGGGTTCTTGTTGTTTCTGCCTCATTCAAATGGCTTCACATTGAAGATGGATCCAGGGTGTGGATTGGAGATAGGAGGAACTGCATAATAGGGGTAACTTCTGAGATTCTTTCTACCCCGAGTCTTCTGGAACCAGGTCAAATACCTCAAGTGAGACAGTGATCTCACTACTCTGATGTTAAATGGACCCAGATCTTTTGGACCTAAGGCAAGGGGTGTGTTTTTTTTCCCCCCGTGTTCAGACTGTCATTTTATCTTATCACTCAGGATAAGACATGAATGTGGGGCTTCCTGGTGGGTCAGTGGTAAAGAATCTGTCAGTGCAGGAGATACGGGTTTGATCCCTGATCCAGGAAGATCTCCTATGCCACAGGGCAACTAAGCTCGTGTGCCACAACTACTGACCCTGTGCTCTGGAGCCAGGAGCCGCATCTGCTGAAGCCCGTGTGCCCTAGAGCCTGTGCTCTGTAACAAGAGAAGCCACCACAATGAGAAGCCCACGCTATAACTAGAGAGTTGCCCCCAGTCCCCTCAGTTAGAAAAAAGCTCCTCCGGCAGTAGCACGAAGGCCTGTACTGTCGTAAGTGAAGAAAATAGCTATAGTCATTGCTCTGTGAGAAAAGGGGATCCTTCAGGGGTGCTGTGTGATGGTCGGGAGGGGAGGGAAGGGGGGGATATACATGTGACTAATCTGGGAACATACATATCTGTAAACAACAAAACTCTGTAAAAGTTAAAAGCAAAATAAAGGTTTTTTTTTTTTTTTTTTTAAAAAAAAGCTCCTCCGGCAATGAAGACCCAGCGCAGCCAAAATTGAAAAAGACATGAATGTGGCCTAGTCTTAAAAAGAACTTGACTTCTTTTTATTTGCATGTCCATCTGGTTGAGACATTATAGAGAAAACAATCCCTCAGAAATAACTAACCAACTGTACCTATCAATATTTCTATCTTGCACTTAAAGTGCATTTTATTTAATATAAATGTATTTATGACAAGGGAAGATAAAATAGATCAGCTTTAATGCCTCAAATAGTATGACTTAAAATTGGGACTAGACACAAATTACTGTGTATCCTCCAATGGTTAAATGATGAAAATAATGAAATAACAGTGATGAGAATAAAAAATACATTAAATGTGAAGTGCCTCCAATGTGCATGTTTGCCTTCAGATGGTCACTAATAATGTAAGTAGAAAAGGACTTACCTAGTTTAGAAATTGTTCAATATTATTAGTAGTGGTGCAGAAATCTTCAGTACACATAGAAATGAAAATTTAGTTATTTAGTTATTAAAAGAGTTAAGTTCTACTTGTAAAAAAGTGGTCCAATGTGAGACGACCTTCACTGGATAATGAAATCATATCTTACATTTATCATTTATTTTTATAAGACTTTTTTTAAGGTTAGTAACTAATGTCAAGAGAAAACTTTATGCTTTTGTTTTCAAAATAAGTAAGATCCTCACTACACAAATACTCTAATCAGCTTGGTCAGTCATGTGAATTTGGAATGTATAATTTTGATAAGGGAGATGAATAAAATTCTTTATCTTCTGGTCTCTGGATCATATTTTGCCCTTGTTTTGTATTAACTATTTGAAAATGGCTAAAAGCAGAAAATTCAGAAGTCTCTCCCAAAAATCACTGTTGATTGAGGGTGCTTTGTAAGTTAGCCTGTTACATGTCTACCATGACCTAACATGTTGGAGGAACTTATAAATTTAGTAAATAAATGAGCAATTTATCTCCATAAATTAACAGAGAAAGTGTCTATCATGAAAAATAAACACCAGCCTGTCTCTTTAGTTATCAGCAGTTCTGAAATAGCAGGTTTTACAATGAATGAGGTTTCATCTGGAAGGAAAAAATAAACAGGGAGCAGGAATTTCCACATTTTCATCATAAAGACTCACCGTGCAAATAGAAGTCCCATTGGTGAATAAAGTCCAAGTTCAAGGCCACATTCCTATTTCTTAACACAGATGACAAAACTAAGGAAGTCAGATCAAGTACTTGCATTTGGTGCCTCCTTTGTTCTTCCTAAGGCCTCCCATTGGGAGATACTGATGAAGAAGAGTTAAGATGAGAAGGAATGAGAGAGAGGGCGGGCAAGGTAGGAATAGGCGATTAAGTGGTACAAGTTACTGTGTACAAAATAAATAAGCTATAAGGATGTAATGAACAACACAGGATACAGCCAATCTTTTATAATATTCATAACTACAAATGGAGTATAAATTTTAAACATTTTAAATAATTCTGTTGGACACCTAAAACATATAATGTACATCGATTATACCTCAACTGAAAGAAACACTGACTCCCCGAGCAGTCCAGGAGTTGAGACTCTGTACTTGTACTGCAGGGGGCCCAGGATCCATCCTGGCTGAGGAACTAAGATCCCACAAACATAAGGCACAGCCAAAAAAAAAAAGAAAAAAAAGAGGAGAAAAGAGATCTTGCCCTTAGGGCTGCAGCAGAGGAAGACCTAAAGAGGAGAATGGTGAGTGGCTAACAGTTACTGCATGTGGACAAATGGGTGTGTGCTAAGAAACTCAAATTCTCTTCATTCCCTTTCGAATCTGGTTTGACAGCTCTAACAATATGCTACTATCTAGCTTGGAAACCAGCTAATCCAGGGGAAAACAGCTAATCTCACATTTATATGATAGTTCAACTTGGCCCAGCAAAAGGTGAAATGTTTTAGCTCAAGAAAACTATATATACTATAGAAATAATGTTACATCAAAGTATAATATAGATTATATAATATAACATAGAAATAATGTTATATCAAAATCAAGATTTAACACGGTAAATATCCATGCCGTGCAGGTTGCTAAGATCGTGGAGACTGTGATGTCCACTTTTATTCACAGCCAGCACCTGACATTCAGTGCCTTAGTGCTGCCACGCTGCCCAGAATGTTTGAAAAGCATCAGTATCACCAGCATCATCTTTGATAAGGGGCGCCACCAGGCTGCAGAAAGAAGACGCTACACAGAGCAGAATTCCTCAGCTGCTAGATAAGCTGGGGGATAAAGCTAAAATCTGGAGTTCCTTCCCAACCTAAAGACTGTGACTTTTCCTCTGATGTCCTTTGATGGGGCTTGGATGTTGGGGTAGAGGCTAAAGGGGCCCAGGCTGCTTTCAAAAAAGCACTTGGAATTCCTGGTCATCTCTTAACCTTTTTGAAGCAGTTATTCACCTAAAAAGAATCTTTAAAACTTGAGAGCTGTTAATGATGATGAACCCTTTGCAGCAGTCTAAAATGTAAAATAAGGTCCATACGCAAATGTAAACACAGAAGTGTGTTTTTGAGCCCAGAAAAGAGACTTACCTTTTCCTTGTCCAATTTTTCTCTTCTTTCATCTGTTTTGGACATCCTGGTGGCAAGTTGAGATGCAGCTGTCCAGTTCTCCTTCCTCCTTAGACGAAAGCTTTACACCCTTTCTGTGTCACTCTAAATGTAAACAACTGTCTTTCAATCTCTTGCAAATCAGCTCTATCCCAGGCTTTTGGGTTTTGAGGACCTGATATGGCAGAGATAGATTGTAAGCATACCATCTTGAAACTCAATGTCCATTCTCCCTCTTCTCAGTGACTGAATCCTGAATTTATTTGGGAAAGCCATGCTCATAGCTAGAAAGGAAAGTTTTCCTATCTTTTTTGGCAGTTGGCTATGTCCAAGTAACCAGATGCTGACCAATGAGGTAAAAGTGGAAGGCTGAATTACACCTCTTTACTAGAGCGGGAGTGAGATCTTCTGATCCGTTATTCTTTTTTTCTGAATGAAAAGCAAATGTAGGCCTTCACTGGTGGCTCAGTGGTAAAGAATCCCACTGCCAATGCAAGAGATAAAGGTTTGATTCCTGGTCTGGGAAGATCCAACATGCTGTGGAGCGACTAAGCCCACGTGCCACAACTACTGAGCCTGTGTTCTAGAGCCCAGGACCCACAAGTATGGTAGCCTGAACACCATACAACTTGAAACAAGAGAAGTCATTGCAATGAGAAGTCCAAGTACTACAATGAGAGAGTAGCCTCCCTTGCCAAAATGAGAGAAAAGCCTACGCAGCAGTGAAGATCCAGTGCAACCAAAAAGAAATCGTAAAAATTAAAAAAAAGAGAAAACAAATGTAATGACTGGATCCCCAGCAGTCACTAGGGACCATGCAGTGATCTTGAGAAGGAAGCCACATGATAGCAGGAACACAAGTCACTGATACCATGGAGACTTCTACCAGCCTGGACTGCCCTCTCCAGGCTTCTTTTACATAAACCATAAATAAATCTCTATTTTTATAAGACATTTATCATATGCAGCTGGACCTAATCACAACAGATACACCTGGGAAGTTGTTGAAGGAACCCCCTTTGAAATATTAAGCATTTGGTGTACTAAACACAATAGCAAACACATCTACAATGCAATTAGCAATGCCAACAGTTCAGCCTTTAAAAGTTCTGAATGGCCGGGCTTCCCCTGGTGGTCCAGTGGATAAGGACACCGCCTTGCAGTGCAAGGGTGCCTTTACACCCTTTCTGTGTCACTCTAAATGTAAACAACTGTCTTTCAATCTCTTGCAAATCAGCTCTATCCCAGGCTTTTGGGTTTTGAGGACCTGATATGGCAGAGATAGATTGTAAGCATACCATCTTGAAACTCAATGTCCATTCTCCCTCTTCTCAGTGACTGAATCCTGAATTTATTTGGGAAAGCCATGCTCATAGCTAGAAAGGAAAGTTTTCCTATCTTTTTTGGCAGTTGGCTATGTCCAAGTAACCAGATGCTGACCAATGAGGTAAAAGTGGAAGGCTGAATTACACCTCTTTACTAGAGCGGGAGTGAGATCTTCTGATCCGTTATTCTTTTTTTCTGAATGAAAAGCAAATGTAGGCCTTCACTGGTGGCTCAGTGGTAAAGAATCCCACTGCCAATGCAAGAGATAAAGGTTTGATTCCTGGTCTGGGAAGATCCAACATGCTGTGGAGCGACTAAGCCCACGTGCCACAACTACTGAGCCTGTGTTCTAGAGCCCAGGACCCACAAGTATGGTAGCCTGAACACCATACAACTTGAAACAAGAGAAGTCATTGCAATGAGAAGTCCAAGTACTACAATGAGAGAGTAGCCTCCCTTGCCAAAATGAGAGAAAAGCCTACGCAGCAGTGAAGATCCAGTGCAACCAAAAAGAAATCGTAAAAATTAAAAAAAAGAGAAAACAAATGTAATGACTGGATCCCCAGCAGTCACTAGGGACCATGCAGTGATCTTGAGAAGGAAGCCACATGATAGCAGGAACACAAGTCACTGATACCATGGAGACTTCTACCAGCCTGGACTGCCCTCTCCAGGCTTCTTTTACATAAACCATAAATAAATCTCTATTTTTATAAGACATTTATCATATGCAGCTGGACCTAATCACAACAGATACACCTGGGAAGTTGTTGAAGGAACCCCCTTTGAAATATTAAGCATTTGGTGTACTAAACACAATAGCAAACACATCTACAATGCAATTAGCAATGCCAACAGTTCAGCCTTTAAAAGTTCTGAATGGCCGGGCTTCCCCTGGTGGTCCAGTGGATAAGGACACCGCCTTGCAGTGCAAGGGGTGCCGGTTCGAGCCCTGGCCTGGGAAGATCCCACGTGCTGCGGAGCGGCTGGACTGATGTGTCCAATCGCCGAGCCGGAGCTCTGGAGCGCATGTGCCCAGAGCCAGCACTCTGCGACGACAGACGCCACTGCGATGGGAGGCCCACAGGAGCCAAAGAACAAAGACGGATGAAAAATAGAGAAATGGAAGACCAATGGAAGTGGCCTGCCCACTCCCCACCCTCCCCAACCCAACCCCCGCCCAAAATAAATAAATAAATAAATCTTTAAAAAAAAAAAAGTTCTGAATGATCTTCTATGTAGACATGGCTTATAATCAAGCAAATCCAGGGAAATGTGTGTCTGTTAGGCTTATAAATCACCTTTTATGTGAACTAATACTTCCAACTGGAGCAGTCACATTATGACAACCTCTATAAATGTATATCATCCTTGTCACTTAACTGACTGGCAAACAGAAGGGATATGTTACTTGTTCAAGATTACACGGCAATGCTAGAAATCCAGCCAAGGTGAGGTGGGTTTTAGAGTCTGTGTTATGAAACACCATAATACGGCATCCTCAATGTTCCCATTTTTCCAGACGGGTCTTGACCATTCCCTAAATTCCCCATTGATCCACGTCAGAATGGCTGGCCTTGTTGATACATTAGAAGGCTGAAACCCAGAAGGGGCTATTCATCCTTAAAGAAAGACCTGCACAGGCCATCATGGTGTCAAGAGTTTGACCTACAGGGACAGAGTCAAAGTCCTTCTTTGCAAATCAACCTAGTCCCCTCTTCAGCTGTAATTTAATAGTCTAGCTCTTCAAATGGAAAGAAACATCAAGGGTCACTAATGCCCAGACTGGGAAAATGAGAAGCAACATTGACTTAAGACGCACAGACACACACAGATCTTGTTATAGTTTAATCACAATCTGACATTACATGGCATAAAACACTCCACCTATCTTTTGGCTGTTTCAAATCTCATGAATTTACCAAACCTGAATTTGACACAAGCAGTGTAAAGAACTCTTTTGACCGAACTCCCCAATCCCAAAGGAAATGAAAAAGTAATAATGTAAAAAAGTTAAGGTCAAGGTGTCCTGATATCACAGCGAATGACTAGCCATTTGTTGACAGGCAGCTCCTGCTCCACCCTGAAGGCTGCTGGCCTCATTCTCTGTACAAGTGGTTAGCTATTGGTTCCCTGGGTGATTGTCCCTGAAGGTAAGCCATGCTCTGGGGGTACATTAGGCACTTTAAGTGGGGGGTAGTTATCTTTCCCTGATTGGGTGTAACACTTGGCTCAAAAGCAAGATAAGGAATTTACACTCAAACAGAATGTCCTGTGAATCTGTGCCCCTGGGACCTCAGCACTGGGAATCCAGCGTGTTCACAAGAACGCCTGCATCCGGGGTTCCTCAGGAGCCGTGTAGGTTGGCGAGCAGCCTGTTCAAGGTCTGCCCGTTCTGTGGACACGAGCGCGGTGACACACTCTGACATTTATTCTCTTATCTGGAGCTTTAGCCCATCTAGACAGTGACACTCTCCATATTGAACAAGCAGCGTGGCACTGACGCTCACACCCATCAGGACCGGTGCTGAGCATCAATCGCCTGTAAGGCTGCAGCCGCATGTGCTGCGGAGTTATCAGCTCTATGTCTAAGCAGCAAACCCAGCCCCACGCGAGCAGATCCACACTAGCTTATTTGCCCATGCCAATTTCCTCCCCTACTCTGCCTCATCCACATCTTCTCCCGCAGTAGCTGCTTCTAATGCCGCAAGAGCTTCAGCCACCTCCGCGTCCTCATCTGCCGTCTCCCAGCTAGGGGAGCCAGGGGCCTCCTCCCACCCATTTCTGGAACCGACCCGAGACACGTCCTGAGCAGGATCCTCTTCTTCCAAGCAGATGCTTGGGACTTCAGTTGCCACGGCCTCGTTTAAGGAATCCCAGCTTCTCTTCACAGAGAAGGGCACATTCAAATCACACGCCCCTGCCAGAGGGTGACCACTCTCCCAGGGCCCCTTCTCAGCATGGCTCTTGAAAACACAATCCTTTTCTTGGTGATCAACGTGATCAGCATTGTCTTCAGCCGAGCCCCAAAGCTGAGGGTAATCCGGGGCGGGGAACTGGAGGCCCTGGTCTGGGACTTCCCAGGCGGCGAACCCTGCCGTGGAAGGAGCGCGGGAGCCCCCGTTTCCGATGACCTGGGTCTCTTCTGGGGCCAGCTGCTTGCAGTCCGGCTCCCTGGCACTGCCTCCTTCAAGGAAGGGCTGAGTTGGGTGGCCTTTGTTTGCGGCACTGGCCCAGAAGTCCCTGTCCCCCTGAGGGGGCCCAGGATCACCAGCGAGCTGCAGGGCAGCAGCGGGGCCGAGGCCATTGATGGCCCCGCTAGTCTTCTCGGCGCAGGGTCCCCCCACTGTATCCCCTGGAGAGCGTGGTCCTCCAGGCGGCCCGCAGGGCTCCTGCGGAACGGCCGTTCTGCTCCTGCTCGTGGTCCGCTCGGAGCCCTCCTTCGGAGGCTCATCCTTCTGCACCAGGATTTCGCTACTCTGTTTGCCTTTTAATTTAAGAGCGTCGTCCTCATCTGACTTGCAGCTGTTTACTTCATTGACATAACCAGGGGAGGACACGTGAACTGGATCGAAGAGATAGCTAGGATGAGAAGAAGGAAGTTCAGTCTAGTATTAACCTTATTTAATGACTAATCTGCATTATTAATATTTTTACTACAGGCTCTGCTGCTTTCTAGGATTCCTGTTAATTTCCATGATTAGTTACTCTTTTAAGTCTGTATGTGTGCCTAATTAAATACAAAGTGAAGAGGAACTAAAGAACCTCTTGGTGAAAGAGGAGAGTGGGGGCTTCCCTGGTGGTCCAATGGGTAAGGACTCTGCCTTGCAGTGCAAGAGGCACCAGTTGGATTCCTGGTCCAGGGAAGATTCCATGTGCCGCAGAGCGGCTGGACCGATGTGTCCAATTACCAGCTAGTGCTCTGGAGAGAGTGTACCCAGAGTCGGTTCTCTGCAAGGAGATAGGCCACTGCCATGGGAGGCCCACACATCCATAAAGATGGATGAAAATAAATAGAACATCAATAAAAGAGGCCAAAATTTAAAAGAGTGAAAAGCTGGCTTAAAACTCAACATTCAGAAAAATAAGATCATGGCATGTGGTATTATCACTTCAGCCGAGCCCCAAAGCTGAGGGTAATCCGGGGCGGGGAACTGGAGGCCCTGGTCTGGGACTTCCCAGGCGGCGAACCCTGCCGTGGAAGGAGCGCGGGAGCCCCCGTTTCCGATGACCTGGGTCTCTTCTGGGGCCAGCTGCTTGCAGTCCGGCTCCCTGGCACTGCCTCCTTCAAGGAAGGGCTGAGTTGGGTGGCCTTTGTTTGCGGCACTGGCCCAGAAGTCCCTGTCCCCCTGAGGGGGCCCAGGATCACCAGCGAGCTGCAGGGCAGCAGCGGGGCCGAGGCCATTGATGGCCCCGCTAGTCTTCTCGGCGCAGGGTCCCCCCACTGTATCCCCTGGAGAGCGTGGTCCTCCAGGCGGCCCGCAGGGCTCCTGCGGAACGGCCGTTCTGCTCCTGCTCGTGGTCCGCTCGGAGCCCTCCTTCGGAGGCTCATCCTTCTGCACCAGGATTTCGCTACTCTGTTTGCCTTTTAATTTAAGAGCGTCGTCCTCATCTGACTTGCAGCTGTTTACTTCATTGACATAACCAGGGGAGGACACGTGAACTGGATCGAAGAGATAGCTAGGATGAGAAGAAGGAAGTTCAGTCTAGTATTAACCTTATTTAATGACTAATCTGCATTATTAATATTTTTACTACAGGCTCTGCTGCTTTCTAGGATTCCTGTTAATTTCCATGATTAGTTACTCTTTTAAGTCTGTATGTGTGCCTAATTAAATACAAAGTGAAGAGGAACTAAAGAACCTCTTGGTGAAAGAGGAGAGTGGGGGCTTCCCTGGTGGTCCAATGGGTAAGGACTCTGCCTTGCAGTGCAAGAGGCACCAGTTGGATTCCTGGTCCAGGGAAGATTCCATGTGCCGCAGAGCGGCTGGACCGATGTGTCCAATTACCAGCTAGTGCTCTGGAGAGAGTGTACCCAGAGTCGGTTCTCTGCAAGGAGATAGGCCACTGCCATGGGAGGCCCACACATCCATAAAGATGGATGAAAATAAATAGAACATCAATAAAAGAGGCCAAAATTTAAAAGAGTGAAAAAGCTGGCTTAAAACTCAACATTCAGAAAAATAAGATCATGGCATGTGGTATTATCACTTCATGGCAAACAGATGGGTAAAGTGTAGAAACAGTGTCAAGATTTCATTTTCTTGGGCTCCAAAATCAATGTGGATGGTGACTGCAGCCACGGAATTAAGTTGCTTGTTCCCTGGAAGAGTAGCTGTCAAAACTAGGCAGTTTTTTTAAAAAAGCACAGACATCACTTTGCTGACAAAGGTCCATAGAGTCAAAGCTATGGTTTTCCCAGTAGTCATGTAAGGATGTGACAGTTGGACTATAGAAGGTTGAGCACCGCTGCGGTGCCATAGAAGACTCTTGAGAGTCCCTTGGACAGCAAGGAAATCAAACCTGTCAATCCTAAGGGAAATCTACCCTGAACTTTCACTGGAAGTACTGATGCTGAAGCTGAAGCTCCAATACTTTGGCCACCTGATGCAGAGAGCCCACCCACTGGAAAAGACCATGATGCCAGGAAAGACTGGGGGCAAGAGGAAAAGGGGGTGACGGACAGACAATGAGATGGTTGGATGGCATCATTGACTCAATGGACATGTGTTAAAGCAAATTCAGGGAGATGGTGATGGGCAGAGAGGCCTGGCCGTGCTGCAGTCCATGGGGTCACCAAGAGTTGGACACCTAGTGGCTGAACAACAACTGAATAGATACAGTTGGTATAAAAATGTTCTGCCAATTGGAGACAGACCTTAAGAAGGGATTAAAAAGGGCAGGAAGAAGGTAAAGAACAAAATGGTTCATGGAATTTAAAAACAAAAATGACTAAATTAAAAAAATGTTCAACAAAAGGAAAATAAGTGGTTAAGAACTAATGCTACAATACCTCAATGGAATATTATATAGGCATTAAAATAATAATTATGAAGTTTGGACAAGCATGAAAACATGAATTTACTTACAATAAATATTTTTAAACAGGCCTTACATCAAATTATAACTATAGTGGAATAAAACCAATATACGCATGTTGGTCTGTATGTGTGTATGTATATAGCTATACCTATTTATATTTATACACATATATATAGACATGGACTAGAACTAACGTAATAGATAGCTTTGTTACAGAAGTAAAATCATCACTTAATTTCCCTCCTTTATTTTACACAGAATTACATTCATGTTTTCCAATTTTTTATGAATTAGAATCAGGACAAAATTAAAAGCACATACATGACTGGGGTGATTTGTTTTCAGTGATGCCATTTCAGCCATGACTTAAAACCCAAGCTTTTCTTTGCATTGAAACTCTCTGGAGAAATGTAAATTCAACCCAAACCAAATTCAGTCTCTAAGAAAGATGGAATTCCCAACATGTTCTCAGCACTGCACACACAAAAAAGTTAAAAAATCCAGGTGCCGTGTTTTTAAAAATAGTACTAGGGCTTCCCTGGTGGTCCAGTGGGTAAGGACACCGCCTTGCAGTGCAAGGGGTGTCGGTTTGACCCCTGGCCTGGGAAGATCCCACGTGTCACGGAGCGGCTGGACCGATGTGTCCAATTACTGCGACAACAGAGGCTGCTGTGATGGGAGGCCCACACGGGCCAAAGAACAAAGATGGATGAAAATAGATAAATGAAAGACCAATAGAAGCGGCCCGCCTGCCCCCCTCCCTCCCCAACCCGCCAAATAATATTAAAGCAGTATCTGGCAATGTTAGCCATGCCCCAAGCTGGGTAACAGCATTGAATCCATGCAGGATGTTTAAAAGTGTGCTCATCGTAATTACAAATTTCTCCATTCAGATGAGATGTTTTTCTTCAGCTTTACCTTTGTATCATTTTACAGCACCTGCACCCCATCTGGATTACTTTTTGTTTTCATCTAGAAAAAAAGGTGTAAAAAGAAGACAAGAGTGAATGGCATTTTACTTTTTTAAAATAAAAATTGTTAGTTTCATTGTAGGAAGACATTGATTTCTTTGCAGTCAGAATGAAAGAGTTGCACAATTTAATCCTATATAAATGACTGAATATATAAAGTGTCAAATATAACCAGTAGTGTAACAAGAAAATAAATTGACAGAAACAATTATTCAACCAGTAGCAATAATCAGGACTACCATTTGAAAGATCTTCTATAAACAAAGAATGAAAAAAAATATTGCCATAAGATTTTACAGCACACAATTGTATTCCATCCTGATTCATTACTATTATAGTTCCTTCTCAGTCTTAGTGGACCCACATCATATCCTGTCAATTCATTGTCTTAATTATGTGAACCATCACAGGCAGGGAATGTCTTAGACCACCAACACTCACAAAAAGCTGCTTTAGTAAGACACAAATCTTCAGTGTTTATTTCATTCACCACTTTGGGATTTGCCTTTTGTAGTTTAAGATTAATCAAGCTATCCTGCTGCTGCTTTTAATTTCGGAGGAATGGATGAACTGTAAGGTAGCCAAGAAGTTCAAGCACACCAAGGGAAGGTAATAATCAAAGCCACTCTGAAACTGTGAGTCAGAGGGATCTGCTAACCCTGCTGGGAATGGGAATTGCTTAAGATATAAGGGAATTGTACCTTCAGGGATGGACTGGCTTCTCAGGTGGCACCGCCTTGCAGTGCAAGGGGCCTCGGTTCGGACCCTGGCCTGGGAAGATCCCACGTGTCACGGAGCGGCGGCCATGTGTCCAATTACTGCGACAACAGAGGCTGCTGTGATGGGAGGCCCACACGGGCCAAAGAACAAAGATGGATGAAAATAGATAAATGAAAGACCAATAGAAGCGGCCCGCCTGCCCCCCTCCCTCCCCAACCCGCCAAATAATATTAAAGCAGTATCTGGCAATGTTAGCCATGCCCCAAGCTGGGTAACAGCATTGAATCCATGCAGGATGTTTAAAAGTGTGCTCATCGTAATTACAAATTTCTCCATTCAGATGAGATGTTTTTCTTCAGCTTTACCTTTGTATCATTTTACAGCACCTGCACCCCATCTGGATTACTTTTTGTTTTCATCTAGAAAAAAAGGTGTAAAAAGAAGACAAGAGTGAATGGCATTTTACTTTTTTAAAATAAAAATTGTTAGTTTCATTGTAGGAAGACATTGATTTCTTTGCAGTCAGAATGAAAGAGTTGCACAATTTAATCCTATATAAATGACTGAATATATAAAGTGTCAAATATAACCAGTAGTGTAACAAGAAAATAAATTGACAGAAACAATTATTCAACCAGTAGCAATAATCAGGACTACCATTTGAAAGATCTTCTATAAACAAAGAATGAAAAAATATTGCCATAAGATTTTACAGCACACAATTGTATTCCATCCTGATTCATTACTATTATAGTTCCTTCTCAGTCTTAGTGGACCCACATCATATCCTGTCAATTCATTGTCTTAATTATGTGAACCATCACAGGCAGGGAATGTCTTAGACCACCAACACTCACAAAAAGCTGCTTTAGTAAGACACAAATCTTCAGTGTTTATTTCATTCACCACTTTGGGATTTGCCTTTTGTAGTTTAAGATTAATCAAGCTATCCTGCTGCTGCTTTTAATTTCGGAGGAATGGATGAACTGTAAGGTAGCCAAGAAGTTCAAGCACACCAAGGGAAGGTAATAATCAAAGCCACTCTGAAACTGTGAGTCAGAGGGATCTGCTAACCCTGCTGGGAATGGGAATTGCTTAAGATATAAGGGGAATTGTACCTTCAGGGGATAGGACTGGCTTCTCAGGTGGCACAGTGATATAGAATCCGCCTGCCAATGTAGCAGATGTAAGAGACGTGAGTTCGATCCCTGGGTCGGGAAGATCCCCTGGAGGAGGGCATGGCAGTATACCCACTCCAGTATTCTTGCCTGGAGAATCTCATGGACAGAGAAGCCTGGTGGGCTATCGTCCAGAGGGTCACAAAGAATCAGACACCACTGAAGCAACTTGGCACAGCACGAGAGGATGTCAGGATAGGGCAGTTAATCTATGGGTCCCATGTCACAGACCCGAGGAAGTTACAGTCATCATCATGAGCTTTACGTGGTCTAAACTGCTCCTGCTTTGCCCTTCCCATCACGAGGCTGATCCTGGCTATGATCCATGGACTCCACTCTCTGACAATTCAAGGACACGCCCCTTTGGGCTTCCTGGTGGCAGATGGATTTACCTCTGTGCTTCTTTCATTTCCCACCTGCCTTCTGTTCCTTGTCTGTTTCCAAGCTGAGTTTTTTCCTCATGATTCCCCTCTGAATAAAACCTTCGAAAATCCTAGAAATTAGTGTGGAAGAATCTGTAAGCCATCCTCCATCTCTTGTAGCTGCAACCTTTAAGAAGACAAGCCAACGACAGAATTGAAAACCCCAGTCCCTTTGTCTCCATAAGGTGTGCATGCTAGAGCGAGAGGGGGATCACTTATTGTTATTGTTTTGTTTTGTTTCCTATTTTTTGACCTCACCACACAGCATGCAGGATTGTAGCTCCTTGACCAGGGATCAAACCCATGCCCTCTCCAGTGGAAACCTGGTGTCTTAACCACTGGACTGTCAGGGAAGTCTCAGAGAACACTCATTGTTGGCCATGTGATTGCTTTCTCTATTCTCTCTTCTTTCTTCTTTCAACCATGGATGAATTTCCCAGGATTCTATTTCATAAGCCTTTAACCACAGAGAAAATGACCAGTACCTTTTAAGAAGTATACTCTGTCTGACTGATAAATCTAGAAGGAAGTAGCTTTACACCGCCTTCCTCCCCCAAGATGTCCAACATCCACATCCTAATCTCTGAAACTTGTGACTACTACCTCATATGACCAAAAAAAAAAAGGTTTTGCATATGTGATTACAGATTTGAGATGAGGAGACTGGATCATGTGGCTCAGGCCCCACCTCTGCCCTTTACTCTGGGCCTCAGCTATTTCATCTGTAAATGGGGATGACGATAGATCTACCACATAGCACTGTTGGGGATTATACGAGCTAATGTTCATAATAAGCATATATTTATTACTCAGCTCTGTCTGGATACAGCATATTAAAAAAAGAGAAGCTTTGCATGTAAGGAAGAAGTAATCTAGTTGCCATGACATACCCACACAAACAAGAGCATTAATAGTACCAAGGAATACCTGTTTCCAGAATAATGACCAAATGGTATATTTCTGACCAAATGGTGGCACCAACTGAAAGACACACACACCAAGAGCAATGAGAGTCCCACAGAGAGAGAAATCACACGGGGCTTAGCCAGCACTATGTGCACAACCT
Source organism: Tragulus kanchil (assembly GCA_022376925.1). Classification (NCBI taxonomy): domain Eukaryota; kingdom Metazoa; phylum Chordata; class Mammalia; order Artiodactyla; family Tragulidae; genus Tragulus; species Tragulus kanchil. The sequence goes on along the minus strand of JAIOJX010000025.1, from coordinate 120,220,145 downwards.
TTTCCTTTTTCAAAACACTCTCAATGAAATGACTCTATTTTCCAAGTCTTGGGTTTTGTTTCCAGCCTACACTGCTCCCTCCTTATGTCGATTTTCTGCAAATAATTTGTATGTCCGCTGGATAAATAGGCTCAAAAGTCTCATGCACCTCCTCCACGCCATCAGCCCCTCCCTGCCCTCCGTCTCCACAGCATGCTCTAAAATTCAACCCCTTTCCACGCTGGCTGTATCTTTGTTTATCTTGGAATCTGTTTTTAAAGTCAAGAGGACAGAGGCAAGAAAAAAAATCAAAGAAAAAAAGGGACTTTGAAGTGTTTGAGAGAAGGCAGACCATGGTCATAATAATGTAATTGAAGCAACTGGGAGGTATAATCGTTGAAAAAACGATTAGGTCAACTTTAGGATCATGGGTTTGAGAGTTGTAGGTGGGGAAAATTTCCTTCTGAAAAGAAGAAAGAATGAAAGAGGCTGCTCTTGAGTAACACCGTGCTTCCCCAGCGTCCCTTAGGCTGACTAAGGTCGACCTGCCCCGAGGGCACCCTCGCCAGGGTGGCTCTGGAAAGACCGTCCCCATCCTCGGTTGCTGTGGCTCTGGCCACACTGGCAGTCATACTGGCAGTCATGCCAGGAACTGAGCTGACTGCTGAGATTTAACTTCCTGTTGCTTAAAGAATTGACATGTCACCTGTGGCTTTCACACTAACTGCCCCCACCGCCCCCCACTCCAATTTCCCTGGAAAACCACAGGATCTATATTTTTCTCCAAAGCCACGTAATGATCAAGGGTATTTTGATGATCCTCCCCAGTCTTCCCCTTACCTCGCAGCCTCCCTTTAGAGTGCACGCACGCCTGGGTTTCCTACCGACCTGGTCCTGTATCTGAGAGCCATGCTCTGTGCCTCTCCCTGGTTGGAGGTCCTGCCCTCTCTCACACCTTTCTGTGTTTTCCTTCCCCAGCAACATTCCTTCTCTCAGCGAGATAGGCTCTAAGGTCCAAGGTTGAACTTACTGAGAAAAAGGGTGGGGACTGATGCATTTACACCCAACCCCCACCTGCCTGTGTCTACAGTGATTCTTCCAAATGCGAGGATTCTTAACATCAAATCTCATTTTTTCATTTTCCCCTTTCATGTTCCCCTTTTCAGGTGCAAACAGGAAATATTCATCCCCAATCTTGGGTTTTGTTTCCAGCCTACACTGCTCCCTCCTTATGTCGATTTTCTGCAAATAATTTGTATGTCCGCTGGATAAATAGGCTCAAAAGTCTCATGCACCTCCTCCACGCCATCAGCCCCTCCCTGCCCTCCGTCTCCACAGCATGCTCTAAAATTCAACCCCTTTCCACGCTGGCTGTATCTTTGTTTATCTTGGAATCTGTTTTTAAAGTCAAGAGGACAGAGGCAAGAAAAAAAATCAAAGAAAAAAAGGGACTTTGAAGTGTTTGAGAGAAGGCAGACCATGGTCATAATAATGTAATTGAAGCAACTGGGAGGTATAATCGTTGAAAAAACGATTAGGTCAACTTTAGGATCATGGGTTTGAGAGTTGTAGGTGGGGAAAATTTCCTTCTGAAAAGAAGAAAGAATGAAAGAGGCTGCTCTTGAGTAACACCGTGCTTCCCCAGCGTCCCTTAGGCTGACTAAGGTCGACCTGCCCCGAGGGCACCCTCGCCAGGGTGGCTCTGGAAAGACCGTCCCCATCCTCGGTTGCTGTGGCTCTGGCCACACTGGCAGTCATACTGGCAGTCATGCCAGGAACTGAGCTGACTGCTGAGATTTAACTTCCTGTTGCTTAAAGAATTGACATGTCACCTGTGGCTTTCACACTAACTGCCCCCACCGCCCCCCACTCCAATTTCCCTGGAAAACCACAGGATCTATATTTTTCTCCAAAGCCACGTAATGATCAAGGGTATTTTGATGATCCTCCCCAGTCTTCCCCTTACCTCGCAGCCTCCCTTTAGAGTGCACGCACGCCTGGGTTTCCTACCGACCTGGTCCTGTATCTGAGAGCCATGCTCTGTGCCTCTCCCTGGTTGGAGGTCCTGCCCTCTCTCACACCTTTCTGTGTTTTCCTTCCCCAGCAACATTCCTTCTCTCAGCGAGATAGGCTCTAAGGTCCAAGGTTGAACTTACTGAGAAAAAGGGTGGGGACTGATGCATTTACACCCAACCCCCACCTGCCTGTGTCTACAGTGATTCTTCCAAATGCGAGGATTCTTAACATCAAATCTCATTTTTCTTTTCATGTGTTACCCCCCATCCCCCACCCACATCTTGCTTTGAGTGAGTTCTCCCATTTCCAGGTGCAAACAGGAAATATTCCATGTCCATTTCCCATGGAAATGGGAAAAGAAAAAGCTCTTTTGAAGCAAAACTGAATTCAAAAATGGGCAGTTTGTCTTCTTTCTCTCTCCCCTCACACTGACAACAGCTGGCTCAAAAGTGAGAACTCAGTTGTCCAGGGCCCTTGAGTACAGAGCAGAATCAAAATTTGCTTTCTCTTTGGAGTATAAAAGAGCAACAGGGAAGCAAAAGGCAAAGCCTTTGCAACCATCATCTGGTTTCCATAGGAGAAAACAAACACCATTAGGATCGTGTGTCCACCCACATCGGCGCCTGCTCACTCCTGGAGTCCTAGGTTGGAGGCTGACTCTTGTCCTGTGTTTTGCACTGAAATTAAACAGTCCTGTGTTTGAAGATGGGTGTCCTAAGTGCCCATCAGTTATTAGCCAAGCTTTCTTGCTGGAAAATCTGGTTTCCCAAGGCTGTTAGTGATGGAGGTGGGGAGGAACGAGGAGACTGGGAGAGGGAGGGAGGAGGGCACAGCAGAAGTTCTGCCACCAGACAGAGAAATTAACTGAGCATCCATCAGGAAGTCAAGGAATACAGAAAGAGGCTCAACTCAGCTGGAAAGGGTTGCCTTTGAGTAGTCATGATCTTAAAGATTGACAGAGACAGGTCAAATAGACACAGGACCAGCTTGTCAGCATCCTACTGGCCAAACCTGCAACAATGGAAGTATCGCAATAAACACTAATACAAAGGAATTATAATCCACTGAATAAAACAAGCATCTGTGAATCCTCAGGATACCAATCTAAAAAAGGAAAAGCTCTGACTTACAAGTAGAAAGCCCACTAACAAACATGAAAGGAATGAACAGAGCTAGAGAATTCATCATGTGACTACCATCACAGTAATAGATGGAAGCATCATTTAGGTCCTGCCTCTCCTTCACACCTTTCTGTGTTTAGCAACATCCCTTCTCAGCGAGATAGGCTCTAAGGTCCAAGGTTGAACTTACTGAGAAAAAGGGTGGGGACTGATGCATTTACACCCAACCCCCACCTGCCTGTGTCTACAGTGATTCTTCCAAATGCGAGGATTCTTAACATCAAATCTCATTTTTCTTTTCATGTGTTACCCCCCATCCCCCACCCACATCTTGCTTTGAGTGAGTTCTCCCATTTCCAGGTGCAAACAGGAAATATTCCATGTCCATTTCCCATGGAAATGGGAAAAGAAAAAGCTCTTTTGAAGCAAAACTGAATTCAAAAATGGGCAGTTTGTCTTCTTTCTCTCTCCCCTCACACTGACAACAGCTGGCTCAAAAGTGAGAACTCAGTTGTCCAGGGCCCTTGAGTACAGAGCAGAATCAAAATTTGCTTTCTCTTTGGAGTATAAAAGAGCAACAGGGAAGCAAAAGGCAAAGCCTTTGCAACCATCATCTGGTTTCCATAGGAGAAAAACAAACACCATTAGGATCGTGTGTCCACCCACATCGGCGCCTGCTCACTCCTGGAGTCCTAGGTTGGAGGCTGACTCTTGTCCTGTGTTTTGCACTGAAATTAAACAGTCCTGTGTTTGAAGATGGGTGTCCTAAGTGCCCATCAGTTATTAGCCAAGCTTTCTTGCTGGAAAATCTGGTTTCCCAAGGCTGTTAGTGATGGAGGTGGGGAGGAACGAGGAGACTGGGAGAGGGAGGGAGGAGGGCACAGCAGAAGTTCTGCCACCAGACAGAGAAATTAACTGAGCATCCATCAGGAAGTCAAGGAATACAGAAAGAGGCTCAACTCAGCTGGAAAGGGTTGCCTTTGAGTAGTCATGATCTTAAAGATTGACAGAGACAGGTCAAATAGACACAGGACCAGCTTGTCAGCATCCTACTGGCCAAACCTGCAACAATGGAAGTATCGCAATAAACACTAATACAAAGGAATTATAATCCACTGAATAAAACAAGCATCTGTGAATCCTCAGGATACCAATCTAAAAAAGGAAAAGCTCTGACTTACAAGTAGAAAGCCCACTAACAAACATGAAAGGAATGAACAGAGCTAGAGAATTCATCATGTGACTACCATCACAGTAATAATGGACTCAAGCAAGAAGCATCATTTACCCAGTGGTTATAAACCTAAAGAGAATGGGACATTTAATCTCAAAGTATTGGGGTTGGCCAAAATGTTCCTTCAGGTTCTTCATAACATTTTACGAACCAACTTTTTTTGGCCAACTCCAATAGCTCCCCTCCCCTTGCTTGGGGTAAAATAGTATCCTGACAAGTGGAGAAATCCAGGTCACAGCACCTAAATCAAATAATCAGGGCTAATATCGCAGGTAAGAGTAATACTGTGGGACTAGTCAATCGCCCCAGATGTGATGCACTGAGAACTTGGCATCATTTTTGTGTTTTCTCCTATCAAAGAGTATAAAATGGATTGAAGCAGGAGGCAGCATCAGTCAAATACAAATTAAAGGGTATTTTGCAAAATAACTAGTCTGTACTCTTTAAAAAATGTAACTTTAGGAAAAAGCAAAGACAGACCAAGGAGCTATTACAGATTAAAGAAGACAAAACAGAGATGACTACAAATGCAGTGCATGATCTTTTTGTCAAGGCCATTGTTGACACAGGCTTCCCTGGTGGCTCAGCTGGTAAAGAATCTGCCTGCAAACCCTGGCTCAATTCCTGGGTTGGCAAGATCCCCTGGAGAAGGGAAAGGCTACCCATTCCAGTACTCTTACCTGGAGAATTCCATGGCTTATCTATGGGTCACAAGGAGTCAGACGAGACTGAGTTGACTTTCATTACTGACACAACTGGTGAAATCTGAGTAAGGTCTGTAGATCTGGCAGTAGCATTAAAACAGTGTTAATGTCCTGATTTTGATCACTGTATTGGGGTTATGTAAGAGCATGCCCTTCTTCTTAAGAAGTATTTCACAGTGAAATATTTAGAAGTAGAGGGACATGATATCTGTAACCTCTTAAAATAATTTAAAGAAAAAAAAATGTGTGTGTATGTGTAGAGAGAGAAACAGAGAAGAACAAAGCAAACATAAAGGTGAATAGTTGGGGACTGAGAGTAACTGAGGGTCCTTTCTACTTTTCTTGCAACTTTTCATTAAGTCTGATATGATGTCAAAATCAAAAGTTAAAAGGGTTAAAAAAAAATAAGCACTTATTTGATGTCAGTTCCTGTTCTGCTTGTTCCTGGGCTAGGACCTAATACCCACAGGAAGCCACTGATATTAAGCTATTCCCTCTAAAGAAGCACATGGGATAAGGTCTTGGAAAGGAGCCCATCAACAGCCCACCAACCTTTCTGGGTTTAGCTGTCAATTCTGTGCGTCTACTAAAAACCTTTCCTCAATAGCCACCCCGAGGCACTAGAACTCTAAAGTCAAGAAGTTGTTTCCTTTCCTTGGGTTATCCCATCTCAGACAGGGTTTGGTGCTTGCTTAGGTCTTTGGTGTTTGTTGGCTGTCTGTTGAACCCAGAGGAGCATCTAGTTTGCAAGGAACATGTCAGAGCTGTTATGCAAAGGAAGGGATGACTGGTGACAGGTGTAAATGAATGAGTGGTATGAGATTTTATACATTATTCCAGTAGAAGGTTACCACTTCCCACAATCAAATCTCACTCTACCCAGTGGTCCAAAATCAAAAGTCAAGTGCATGACACAAGCCAAGAGAGACTGGGAGGACCAGGATTTCCCTTTTCAGCTTGGGAATTACAGTTCATGTAATTCCAAGGGGTAAATGTGTCCTGCTTCAAGGTCTCTAGTCAATGAGCTTTCACAGAAGCTGCTGCCAAGTGGTTTGAGTTGATAGAAGTTGGAGTGCTTGGAAGAGACACAATAAAATTAAACACTTAAATTTCAGCTCTGTTGTGAAAAACCAAGTTGCCAATGTTTAGGAAACAGCCCAGGATTTCATCTTAACCTGGCCAGCAGGTGAAGTTGAAAAATATTTAGTGAGTCACTTCTGGATACGGAGCATTTAGACTCCAGAGGAATGGATAAAAATAACTACCAGGCATTGAGGGAGCCATAGATTCTACTCTTAAGAATATTTAAATGAAAAATGTGTGTGTATGTAGTAGTAGAGAGAAACAGGAAAGAAGAACATGATATCTGTAACCTCTTAAAATAATTTAAAGAAAAAAATGTGTGTGTATGTGTAGAGAGAGAAACAGAGAAGAACAAAGCAAACATAAAGGTGAATAGTTGGGGACTGAGAGTAACTGAGGGTCCTTTCTACTTTTCTTGCAACTTTTCATTAAGTCTGATATGATGTCAAAATCAAAAGTTAAAAGGGTTAAAAAAAAATAAGCACTTATTTGATGTCAGTTCCTGTTCTGCTTGTTCCTGGGCTAGGACCTAATACCCACAGGAAGCCACTGATATTAAGCTATTCCTCTAAAGAAGCACATGGGATAAGGTCTTGGAAAGGAGCCCATCAACAGCCCACCAACCTTTCTGGGTTTAGCTGTCAATTCTGTGCGTCTACTAAAAACCTTTCCTCAATAGCCACCCCGAGGCACTAGAACTCTAAAGTCAAGAAGTTGTTTCCTTTCCTTGGGTTATCCCATCTCAGACAGGGTTTGGTGCTTGCTTAGGTCTTTGGTGTTTGTTGGCTGTCTGTTGAACCCAGAGGAGCATCTAGTTTGCAAGGAACATGTCAGAGCTGTTATGCAAAGGAAGGGATGACTGGTGACAGGTGTAAATGAATGAGTGGTATGAGATTTTATACATTATTCCAGTAGAAGGTTACCACTTCCCACAATCAAATCTCACTCTACCCAGTGGTCCAAAATCAAAAGTCAAGTGCATGACACAAGCCAAGAGAGACTGGGAGGACCAGGATTTCCCTTTTCAGCTTGGGAATTACAGTTCATGTAATTCCAAGGGGTAAATGTGTCCTGCTTCAAGGTCTCTAGTCAATGAGCTTTCACAGAAGCTGCTGCCAAGTGGTTTGAGTTGATAGAAGTTGGAGTGCTTGGAAGAGACACAATAAAATTAAACACTTAAATTTCAGCTCTGTTGTGAAAAACCAAGTTGCCAATGTTTAGGAAACAGCCCAGGATTTCATCTTAACCTGGCCAGCAGGTGAAGTTGAAAAATATTTAGTGAGTCACTTCTGGATACGGAGCATTTAGACTCCAGAGGAATGGATAAAAATAACTACCAGGCATTGAGGGAGCCATAGAGAAGAAATTAGAGATTCCCTGTCCAGCTTCACAGAGAGTACTGAATTTACAGTGGTAAAAGGACGAGAAGGTACTTCTTGACTAGTACCCAATCTACTTCCTCAGTGGAACCATACCCTTTCTAGGCAGGCTTTGCAAACTCGCAGGGACAGAAGTTTTTGTTGTTTCCTTTTCTCCCAGAGAGGGTGAACTTTAGTGATTTTGTAGAACTGGGAAGACTATAAGACTTTATCATCAGCACCATCAAAGAGTCCATTTGATGCACTTCCAATGTGGAGGTAATACCACACACATGTCAGTACCACCTGCAACTGAGCTTGATGGGAATTTGTGCAGAGATGTGTTCACATGTCCACCCCCGATCCCTGCCAAGGGGTTCCCTGGTCAAACAGTTTGGGAACAGTAGAGATAAAGATGAACACATTCACAGTTATGAAAAAGAATGATTTTACCCTGTTTAACTCAGTATTTCCCTTTCCCCAAATTATTTGACCATAGAAGTTTTCTTTCTCCCATAAAAGATATTAATAACCAACAGAATTTGTGTCCTATGGAACTTCGGGAAAAACCATTGTCATGGCAGTCCTAACTGTTAGGAGGGGTTTGTGCCCCAAATTAATATTGTCAGGTGGGAATGGTGTTTGGGTGAACTCAACCAGGAAGGCTGGCGGTGGGAATAAGATCTATTTTCAGTAGAAGGTTACCATTTCCACTCTACCCAGTGGGCCAAAATCAAAAGTCAAGTGCATGACACAAGCCAAGAGAGACTGGGAGGACCAGGATTTCCCTTTTCAGCTTGGGAATTACAGTTCATGTAATTCCAAGGGGTAAATGTGTCCTGCTTCAAGGTCTCTAGTCAATGAGCTTTCACAGAAGCTGCTGCCAAGTGGTTTGAGTTGATAGAAGTTGGAGTGCTTGGAAGAGACACAATAAAATTAAACACTTAAATTTCAGCTCTGTTGTGAAAAACCAAGTTGCCAATGTTTAGGAAACAGCCCAGGATTTCATCTTAACCTGGCCAGCAGGTGAAGTTGAAAAATATTTAGTGAGTCACTTCTGGATACGGAGCATTTAGACTCCAGAGGAATGGATAAAAATAACTACCAGGCATTGAGGGAGCCATAGAGAAGAAATTAGAGATTCCCTGTCCAGCTTCACAGAGAGTACTGAATTTACAGTGGTAAAAGGACGAGAAGGTACTTCTTGACTAGTACCCAATCTACTTCCTCAGTGGAACCATACCCTTTCTAGGCAGGCTTTGCAAACTCGCAGGGACAGAAGTTTTTGTTGTTTCCTTTTCTCCCAGAGAGGGTGAACTTTAGTGATTTTGTAGAACTGGGAAGACTATAAGACTTTATCATCAGCACCATCAAAGAGTCCATTTGATGCACTTCCAATGTGGAGGTAATACCACACACATGTCAGTACCACCTGCAACTGAGCTTGATGGGAATTTGTGCAGAGATGTGTTCACATGTCCACCCCCGATCCCTGCCAAGGGGTTCCCTGGTCAAACAGTTTGGGAACAGTAGAGATAAAGATGAACACATTCACAGTTATGAAAAAGAATGATTTTACCCTGTTTAACTCAGTATTTCCCTTTCCCCAAATTATTTGACCATAGAAGTTTTCTTTCTCCCATAAAAGATATTAATAACCAACAGAATTTGTGTCCTATGGAACTTCGGGAAAAACCATTGTCATGGCAGTCCTAACTGTTAGGAGGGGTTTGTGCCCCAAATTAATATTGTCAGGTGGGAATGGTGTTTGGGTGAACTCAACCAGGAAGGCTGGCGGTGGGAATAAGAATCTACCTTCCAATATGACTAATCTGGGATCATACATATCTGTAAACAACAAAATTCTGTAAAAGTCAAAAGTCAAAAAAAAAAAAAATCCACCTTCCAGCAGTGGCTTCATCACCAACCGTGCGGATGTGGGCAAGTGGTGTAATCTCTTGATCCCTCAGCTTCTTGATCTCCCCAGTGAGCGTCTGACATCAAAGGTCTCTTCCAAACCGAGCAATGGAGATAGCCCATCAGCAGAGGAAGTGTCTTCCCCTCATGACCTTCTCTTGACGTGGCTCACACACCGTTAGCTCTGAACACCCAGACAAGGCAGGCACCAATATGACCCTCCTGCAAGCGGGAGCCCCACTCAGTCATGTGTGAACAACCTCATCCCATACCGATGGGTTGTGTTTGAGTCCCAGCTCCACAGTCCACTTCAACCCGTGATCCTAACTGAATGTACAAAGTTTCTCCTCCTGTTTCCTCCCTTCAGGCCCCAAGTTCTCATCTCATTCCCTCAGGTTTGCTACTCTTTGAAGAGGTCTCGTTGGCTTCTTTGTCACAGGGTACTGAGCAACTGAGTGAGCATACACACACACACTACTGACCAATGCCCTGGAGCCTTGAGATAGGGAGAGAGTGCGTGTAACTGCAGCTTTCTTGGGAAGGGCCAGGGCTCAGGTCAGGAGGACTGTGAGGGAAGAGGAGGTGTGTGCTGGACCACTTCACTGGAATGGGCTGGTGTGTGTGTGTGTGTGTGTGTGTGTGTGTGTGTTTGTGTGTGTGTGTGTGTGTGTGATGGGGCTAGGGTATAAGTGCAAGACAGGATTCAGCACAGTAGTTAAATTTCAGGTTCCAAATCTACCTCCACCACTTATTAGCTTTGTGACCTCTAAGCAAATTTCTTAGCCTCTATAACCTTTAACTGTCTAATCAGCAAAACAGGAATGATAACAATTCCTGCTTATCAGGACTGTTTTGAGAATTAATGAAATAAAAGTATGTATGGCATTTACTATGTCTGACATCCTGCCAGTGGTTATTCATGATTATAAATAGTCAACATTTGAGTACTTAATATGCAACAAGTACTATTTTAAGAAATTTCAGGGGCTTCCCTGGTGGTCCAGTGGGTAAAGAGTCCGCCTTGCAGTGCAAGGGGCACTGGTTCAATCCCTGCCCCAGGAAGATCCCATGTGCCGTGCAGCTGCTGGGCCAATGTGTCCAATTACGAGTCAACACTCTAGAGTGCATGTGCCGAGAGCTGGTGCTCTGCGATAAGAGAGGCCACTGCAATGTGAGGTCCACACAGGCCAAAGAATAAACTCAGTAGTTGGACACATCAGTCCAGCTGCTCCACAGCATGTGGGATCTTCCCAGGCCAGGGACCAAACTGGCGCCCCTCGCGCTGCAGGGCAGTGTCCTTACCTACTGGACCACCAGGGAAGCCCGCTTATCTATTTTATGCATAATAGTTTGAATCACATACCACTGTCTGATGGGTTGTGTTTGAGTCCCAGCTCCACAGTCCACTTCAACCCGTGATCCTAACTGAATGTACAAAGTTTCTCCTCCTGTTTCCTCCCTTCAGGCCCCAAGTTCTCATCTCATTCCCTCAGGTTTGCTACTCTTTGAAGAGGTCTCGTTGGCTTCTTTGTCACAGGGTACTGAGCAACTGAGTGAGCATACACACACACACTACTGACCAATGCCCTGGAGCCTTGAGATAGGGAGAGAGTGCGTGTAACTGCAGCTTTCTTGGGAAGGGCCAGGGCTCAGGTCAGGAGGACTGTGAGGGAAGAGGAGGTGTGTGCTGGACCACTTCACTGGAATGGGCTGGTGTGTGTGTGTGTGTGTGTGTGTGTGTGTGTGTTTGTGTGTGTGTGTGTGTGTGTGATGGGGCTAGGGTATAAGTGCAAGACAGGATTCAGCACAGTAGTTAAATTTCAGGTTCCAAATCTACCTCCACCACTTATTAGCTTTGTGACCTCTAAGCAAATTTCTTAGCCTCTATAACCTTTAACTGTCTAATCAGCAAAACAGGAATGATAACAATTCCTGCTTATCAGGACTGTTTTGAGAATTAATGAAATAAAAGTATGTATGGCATTTACTATGTCTGACATCCTGCCAGTGGTTATTCATGATTATAAATAGTCAACATTTGAGTACTTAATATGCAACAAGTACTATTTTAAGAAATTTCAGGGGCTTCCCTGGTGGTCCAGTGGGTAAAGAGTCCGCCTTGCAGTGCAAGGGGCACTGGTTCAATCCCTGCCCCAGGAAGATCCCATGTGCCGTGCAGCTGCTGGGCCAATGTGTCCAATTACGAGTCAACACTCTAGAGTGCATGTGCCGAGAGCTGGTGCTCTGCGATAAGAGAGGCCACTGCAATGTGAGGTCCACACAGGCCAAAGAATAAACTCAGTAGTTGGACACATCAGTCCAGCTGCTCCACAGCATGTGGGATCTTCCCAGGCCAGGGACCAAACTGGCGCCCCTCGCGCTGCAGGGCAGTGTCCTTACCTACTGGACCACCAGGGAAGCCCGCTTATCTATTTTATGCATAATAGTTTGAATCACATACCACTGTCTGGCCCCTCCCCTCCTCCTTCCCCCCACTGTTAACCACTAGTTTGTTTTCTGTATCTGTGAGTCTGTTTCTGATTTGCTACTTTCGTTAGTTTCATTTTTTAGATTCTACATATGAATAATATCACATAGTATTTGTCTTCCTTCTCTTGACTTCTTTCACTAAACATCATACTCTTTAGGTCCATCCATGCTGTTGTGGATGGTAGAATTTCATTTGTTTTTATGGCTGAATAATATTATATATATATATATCTCATACCTTCATTATTCATTCATCTGTTTATGGACACTTAGGTTGCTTTCATATCTCAGCTTCTATAAATAGTGTTGCTATGAAAATTGGGGTCCCTGGATCTTTTTGTATTGGTGTTTTCATTTAAACATTTCTTTTGTATATATACCCTGGAATGGAATTGCTGAGTCATATGGTAGCTCTATTGTTGCTTTTTTGAAGATCTTCCTTACTGGTTTCCAAAGTGGCTGCATCATTACATTCCTACCAACTGTGTACAAAGGTTGGAACCCAGTATTTTATAGATAAGTGAATGGATATATAAATTAGACAGTGGGTCCCAGGTGGCACTAGTGATAAAGAAACCACTTGCCAATGCTGGAGACACAAGAAACTCAGGTTCAATCCCTGGGATGAGAAATGCCCTGGAGGAGGGCATGGAAACTCACTCCAGTCGTCTTGCCTGGAGAATCCCATGGACAGAGGAGGCTGCAGTCCATGGCTGCAAACAGTCGGACATGACTGAAGCGACTTAGAACACACAGGCACAGTGGAAATATTATTAATGCTGCTGTTATTGTTTTCATTATTAACATCCCCCTGAGTATACATTACATATTAGATAATATTTATATATTATATATTTCCCATTATATTAATATAATACCTCTTATTAGGTTCTGTTCTTTTCTGAGTCCACTGCATGACATAATAAGAAGCAACTTGTGTAAAATATAGCACTGTTCATACGGAAACACAAAAGAACCTGGATAGCCGAGGCAATTCTGAGAAAGAACAGTGGAGCTGGAGGGATAAGCCTCCCTTATTTCAGACTATACTACAAAGCAACAGTCATCAAGACAGTATGGTACTGGTGCAAAAACAGAAACATCGGCCAATGGAGCAAGATAGAGAACCCAGAGATAAACCCATGCATATTAGGGGTACCTTATTTTTGACAAAGGAGGTGAAAGTATAAAATGTACAAAGACAGCCTCTTCAACAAATGGTGCTGGGAAAACTGGACAGCTACATGCAAAAAAATCAAGTTGGAACATCCCTAACACCATACACAAAGATAAACTCAAAATGGATTAAAGACCTAAATTTAAGACCAGAAACCCTAAAACTCTTAGAGGAGAATATAGGCAAAACACTCAATGACATAAATCAAAGCAAGATCTTCTATGACCCGCTCACTAGAATAACAGAAATAAAAACAAAAATAAATAAGTGGAACCCAATGAAACTTACAAAAAACACATGAAAAGATGCTCAACCTCACTTATAATTAGAGAAATGTAAATCAAAACTACAAAGAGATATCACCTCACACCCGTCAGAATGGCCATCATCAAAAAATCTGCAAATAATAAATGCTGGAGAGGGTGTGGAGAAAGGGGAACACTTGCACTGTTGGTGGGAATGTAAATTGATACAACCACTATGGAAGACAGTATGGAGATTCCTCAAAGAGCTAAGAATAGAAGCACCATATGACCCAGCAATCCCACTATTAGGCTTATACCCTGATGAAATCAAAATTGAAAGAGACACCTGTACCCCAATGTTCATTGCAGCACTCTACACAACAGCTAGAACACAGAAGCAACCTAGATGTCCATCGATGAACAAATGGATAAAGAAGCTCTGGTACGTATATACAATGGAGTACTTCTCAGCCACAAAAAAGAACAGAAGATTCAGTCCTAATGAGATGGATGAATTGAGAACCTATTATACAAAATGAAGTAAGTCAAAAAGAGAAGGACAAGTATAGCATACTAACACATATATATGGAATCTAGTAAGATCGGACTGATAGATACACAGGCAGAGCAGCAGTGGAAAAACGCAGAGAACAGACTCATGGACAGAAGGGAGGGGGAAGTGTGGGTGAGAGATATGGAAAGAGTAACATGGGGTCCTATACTATCATATGTAAAAGAGATAACTTGTCAATTGGCTATGGGTTAAGGGATCTTACATGGGAGCTATCGATGGCCTGGAAGGGTAGGATGGAGGGATGGTAGAAAGAGATAACGTGTTGTCAAAAGCTATGGTAAGATCACAGATACCTTATTTTGACAAAGGGGGTGAAAGTAAAAAAAGTAAAAAGACAGCCTCTTCAACAAACGGTGCTGGGAAAACTGGAAAGCTACATGCAAAAAAATCAAGTTGGAACATCCCTAACACCATACACAAAGATAAACTCAAAATGGATTAAAGACCTAAATTTAAGACCAGAAACCCTAAAACTCTTAGAGGAGAATATAGGCAAAACACTCAATGACATAAATCAAAGCAAGATCTTCTATGACCCGCTCACTAGAATAACAGAAATAAAAACAAAAATAAATAAGTGGAACCCAATGAAACTTACAAAAAACACATGAAAAGATGCTCAACCTCACTTATAATTAGAGAAATGTAAATCAAAACTACAAAGAGATATCACCTCACACCCGTCAGAATGGCCATCATCAAAAAATCTGCAAATAATAAATGCTGGAGAGGGTGTGGAGAAAGGGGAACACTTGCACTGTTGGTGGGAATGTAAATTGATACAACCACTATGGAAGACAGTATGGAGATTCCTCAAAGAGCTAAGAATAGAAGCACCATATGACCCAGCAATCCCACTATTAGGCTTATACCCTGATGAAATCAAAATTGAAAGAGACACCTGTACCCCAATGTTCATTGCAGCACTCTACACAACAGCTAGAACACAGAAGCAACCTAGATGTCCATCGATGAACAAATGGATAAAGAAGCTCTGGTACGTATATACAATGGAGTACTTCTCAGCCACAAAAAAGAACAGAAGATTCAGTCCTAATGAGATGGATGAATTGAGAACCTATTATACAAAATGAAGTAAGTCAAAAAGAGAAGGACAAGTATAGCATACTAACACATATATATGGAATCTAGTAAGATCGTACTGATAAATACACATGCAGAGCATCAATGGAAAAACACAGAGAACAGACTTATGGACATCAGGGAGGGGGAAGTGTGGGTGAGAGATATGGAAAGAGTAACATGGGGTCCTATACTATCATATGTAAAAGAGATAACTTGTCAATTGGCTATGGGTTAAGGGATCTTACATGGGAGCTATACGATGGCCTGGAAGGGTAGGATGGAGGGGATGGGAGGGGATATGACTAATCTGAGATTATACGTGTCTGTAAACAACAAAACTCTGTAAAAGCAAAAAAGCAAAATTTAAAAAATGGCAATAAGAAAAAGAAAACAACAAAGATCACAGCATCTGTTCCATCACCTCATGGCGAACTGAAGGGAAAAAGTGGAGACAGTGACAGACTTTATTTTCTTGGGCTCTGAAATCATGGCAGACAGTGACTGTGGCCATGAAAGTAAAAGATACTTGCTCCTGGAAGAAAACTTATGACAAATCTAGACAGTGTATTAAAAAGCAGAGACATTACTTTGCCAGCAAAGGTCCATATAGTCAAAGCTGTGGTTTTTCTAGTAGTCTATGTATGGATGTGAGAGATGGACTATAAAGAAGACTAAGCAATAAAGAAGTGATGCTTTCCAAATGAGGCACTGGAGACGACTTCTGAGAGTCCCTTGGTCAGCTAGGAGACCAAACCAGTCAATCCTAAAGGAAATCAACCCTGAATACTCATTGGAAGGAATGATTCTGAAGCTGATGCTCCAATACTTTGGCCACCTGATGCAAAGAGCCACGCACTGGAAAAACATCCTGATGCTGGGAAAGATTGAGGGCAGGAGAAGAAGGGGTGACAGAGGAAGAGATGGTTCAGTAGCATCACCGATTCAATGGACGTAAGTTTGAGCAAACTCAGGGAGATAGTGAAAGACAAGGAAGTCTGGTGTGCTGCAGTCCATGAGGCTGCAAAGCGGCAAGACACCACTAGAATTTTATACACGTGCTTTCATCCATTCACCACCAGATGGCAGTATATATTATTTAATTTCAATGAAGGGACTTGGTCTCTGCCTCCCTTGCCTGCTCAGTTTTTCAGGGTACCCTAATGCTGCGGAACCCTTATTGTCTGAACCTGAGTGGGGGGTCCCACCGATGGAAGGGTCTGGTAGAGGTTAGAAGGGGAGGAGGAGGGAGGGAAGTCAGGGTATGGTTCCCTTTCACTCTCTGCTTTGGACAGCATCCTGTTCATCCTGGTAGTGGCCAGCTCTCCTCCACAGCAAGAAATGCCCAACGGTCCTACCCTCAAGGTGCCAGGTGGAACCACGGTGCCTCACGGTGGCTCCAGGCATTGCCCCAGCATCTGGTTCTGCGCCTTCCCCTAGAATGGTAATGTCTCCAGACTTGACCATCTCTGTGCTTACCTCAGCACCTCGTTAGACTTCCCAGCTCTTCCAGTACCACGTAATCCTGTTTGAAAGAACAGGGTTATGTGCTCCTGCTTGAAAGGAAGAGTTCTTATTCTTGGCTGGACCTTAACTGATTTCTGCGTGCTGCATGCACGACGTAGGACGAGTCATAGAAGTGAGTGTCAATGGTGGTTGGAGAAGGGATTTATAGCCCCTCCATTACCTCCGTCAAGTTCTCTTGCCAAAATCAGTCTGTTGGCTGAGCAATTCACCTTCCAGAAAAGTCTCCTATCTCCCTTCTAAGCTCTGGAACCCTTCCTATGCATAGATATTCTAAGACCGCCGCTGGAGAAAGTACAGAGGACATAAGGACCTTTACACTATTTTCAGTAACCTCATCAAAGCACTCAGCATCATTAATGCCTACGGGTGACTGTGGTTAACAAATAAGTTTAGACGCCCCTCGTGCCTGCTCAAATATGAAGGGCATTCCCTATTATTCACACGGGTGTCATTAATCCATTCCCCATTATCAACGTAGTGGCAGGAATCGTACACCGCTGAATCGTTCAAAGAGTCTCTAGTTCAACAACTGAAAGCAAATATATCAAACTCTGTGTTATCAGTTGCTTTTGAAGTATGTTTTGAGGAAGTTTTGCAAATGAACACAGACAGCTCTGAAGTGAAAGAGACGTTACAGAGACTCAGATAATCACATACATGTGTGTGCTCTTTGCAACTCCATGGACGGTAGCTGGCCAGGCTTCTCTGTCCGTGGAATTCTCCCGGCAAGAACACTGGAGTGGGGTGCCGTGCTCTTCTCCAGGGGATGTTCCCAACCCAGGGATCACATACCGAATCTCACTCAACATGGCAGATAGTCATCAGTGATATGGGATTAGGTGTTTACCCTGAATTTTGCTCCTTGAGTAGAATCTTGGTCACTGATGAACCAACAGACCATGTCACTGGAAACCAAACCAAACCACATGAGTTCAGGGATAATGACCACCACGCCAATATAAAGGCCCAACTGAAGATGGGGGCAAGCCATGACCTTCTGGGTGGCTTTTAGTTTCTAAGAATATGAACAAGTACCCGTTCGAGAATATTCAGATTCTACAGTTTAAATGAGAAGATTTTTAAAGTCTGAAGTGAAGATGATGTGTTTTCATTTGACACATGCAGTTCTGTACCTTTTTCATGTGGGTTACAGTGGTCCCCCTTCCATCGTATTCTTGACCACCCCTAATCACAGTATCATCTGACAGACTCATCTCGACCCAGTTGCTGGGCTGAGCCTCTTGACTTTGACTCAAGTTACAGTGGAAGCTCAGCATCACCACTCTTTTGCAGGGTATCTGCCTAAACACATCAGAGACACCCCTGCATTAGTTCATAGGTGCTTTCATTTTGATAGCCACCTTAACAGAAGGCCTGGTCAAAGAACATGTATAAAATCATATATGGGTCTAGAAGAAGAGGGGGAAGAATTTTACGATCTAGTAGACAGGAGACAGGAACTCTGGTAATTAAGGGAGTGGGCTCCGGAGCCAAAATCTGGATTGGTCTGTTCTGAGCTGGATGATCTTGAGTAAGCTGCTTAACCTCCCAGAATCTCAGCTTTGCCAGCTACTTGATGGGGACCAGTGACAGCGAACTGTGCAGGGTTCCTCTGAGAATCTCATGGCTTACACTTGGGATGGGCCTGGCAGAGTGTGATGGGCAAGCTTCCGGTTCTTAATCAATGTGGGCTGCTCTCACCTTCATGGCCATTGTCTATGGGATTGTTTAACCACTGGCCTAGTGACTTTTAGACAGTGTAATAGACATGAGTGATGTTCTGACCAAGGCCTCCCTGGAACTCACAAGAATCAGGTGCATCTTCAACACAGAGTACGTCTCTATCATTGGTAAGTAGCCTTTTCTGGGAGGAGGGAGAAGTCAGGAAGAAACCTGAAGCACTTAGGAAAAATTAAGTTCTGGAAATGAAGAAGTTGCAGAGAAGGGGATGTGGAGAGAAGTTTGCATGATACAGTCTTGTAAATCTACAAATGATGATGATCTTAAAAGCAAGCACAGGTCAAAGCTGGATGCTTAGAATGAATGAGCTCTGATTAATTCCCAGTATTCTAGATGCCCAAACCTCAGCAAATCTTAGAGACCATCTCATCACTCAGCTGCTGTATGTTATAAGTGTTCTTTTGGACTCAAAGTCGGAAGGATGGATTGGTCAGAGGGCGAGAAAAAACAGATTGTCCCATGCTTGTAGATGACCCTGTATGTACAGAATTTGGAACCTGATGTTTCTTTTGTTGTTCCATTGCTAGTCGTGTCTGACTCTCTGTGATCCCATGCACGCCGCGCTTCGTGTCCTTCACTGTCTCCCTGGAGTTTACTCAAACTCAAGTCTACGGTTTCTTTGAAGCAGAGTAAAAGCAATTTTTGCACTTGAAAAGAATGAGCATAGTTCTAAAGCCTCAAATATCTCTGAGCATCTGAGGACAAAGCACTCTGCTAGTAACTGGGACACAAGAGGCAGAGATCTCTGCTGCACGTTGAAGGGTTCACCGCTTATTCACATGCAAAATATTTCCTGAGCACCTATAATGTGCAAGTACCAAACTCGGTTCCAGGAAGGTGAAAAGAATTCACAGCCTAGGAAGGAAGACAATGCATAAACACATAACTAAGAGATGGCTAAAAGTACGAATTTTAAAGAAGGGACTTCCCTGGTGGTGCAGTGGTTAAGAATCTGCCTTGCAATCCAGGGGAAGTGGGTTTGCTTCTTTGTTGGCAACTAAAATTCCACACACTGCAGAAGCCAGCCTGCTGCAACTAGAGAGCCCATGTGTGGCAACTGCTGAAGCCTGTGTGCTCTGGAGCCTGTGCGATGTAACCACTGAGCCTGTGCACCAGAGCAAAAGATTCCATGTGACACAATGAAGACTCCAAGGGGGCTTCCCTGGTGGTCCAGTGGGTAAGGACACCGCCTTGCAGTGCAAGGGGCGTCAGTTCTATCCCTGGCCTGGGAAGATCCCATGTGCCGCGGAGCGGCTGGACTGATGTGCCCAATTACCGAGCTGGGGCTCTGGAGCACATGAGCCCAGAGCTGGTGCTCTGCAGCGAGAGAGGCCACCGCGATGGGAGGCACACATGGGCCAAAGAACAAAGATGGATAAAAATAGATAAATGAAAGACCAATAGAAGTGGCCCGTCCGCCCTCTCCCCCCACCACCAAAAAAAAAAGACTCCAAGGGTCATACCTAAGACTCAAGGCAGCCAAATAAGAAAGAAATAACCATTATTCAAATAAAACAAGATAAACCCTGCAGTGTGTTATAGAAGGCAGCGAGGCCCTCAGTCATCTTGGAAAAAGACTGGAGATGACGTGTGGCTGAAAGTGAGCAGATAAAGGGGCTGGTGGGGGTCCAGCCTATACTTCAGGGGAATGTGACCTCTGACACTCTCTTAGGCCGATTCTTCCCTCTCCATGTGACCTGTCCCGCTCTGTCCTAAAGCATTATCACTTCTTTCTTACCTGAATGACCTGTCCCGCTCCTTTTTTTTCCTAAGCATTTTCAAATATCTCTGAGCATCTGAGGACAAAGCACTCTGCTAGTAACTGGGACACAAGAGGCAGAGATCTCTGCTGCACGTTGAAGGGTTCACCGCTTATTCACATGCAAAATATTTCCTGAGCACCTATAATGTGCAAGTACCAAACTCGGTTCCAGGAAGGTGAAAAGAATTCACAGCCTAGGAAGGAAGACAATGCATAAACACATAACTAAGAGATGGCTAAAAGTACGAATTTTAAAGAAGGGACTTCCCTGGTGGTGCAGTGGTTAAGAATCTGCCTTGCAATCCAGGGGAAGTGGGTTTGCTTCTTTGTTGGCAACTAAAATTCCACACACTGCAGAAGCCAGCCTGCTGCAACTAGAGAGCCCATGTGTGGCAACTGCTGAAGCCTGTGTGCTCTGGAGCCTGTGCGATGTAACCACTGAGCCTGTGCACCAGAGCAAAAGATTCCATGTGACACAATGAAGACTCCAAGGGGGCTTCCCTGGTGGTCCAGTGGGT
This sequence comes from Tragulus kanchil, assembly GCA_022376925.1. Lineage (NCBI taxonomy): Eukaryota > Metazoa > Chordata > Mammalia > Artiodactyla > Tragulidae > Tragulus > Tragulus kanchil. The sequence goes on along the minus strand of JAIOJX010000025.1, from coordinate 120,199,617 downwards.
AAGGACACCGCCTTGCAGTGCAAGGGGCGTCAGTTCTATCCCTGGCCTGGGAAGATCCCATGTGCCGCGGAGCGGCTGGACTGATGTGCCCAATTACCGAGCTGGGGCTCTGGAGCACATGAGCCCAGAGCTGGTGCTCTGCAGCGAGAGAGGCCACCGCGATGGGAGGCACACATGGGCCAAAGAACAAAGATGGATAAAAATAGATAAATGAAAGACCAATAGAAGTGGCCCGTCCGCCCTCTCCCCCCACCACCAAAAAAAAAAGACTCCAAGGGTCATACCTAAGACTCAAGGCAGCCAAATAAGAAAGAAATAACCATTATTCAAATAAAACAAGATAAACCCTGCAGTGTGTTATAGAAGGCAGCGAGGCCCTCAGTCATCTTGGAAAAAGACTGGAGATGACGTGTGGCTGAAAGTGAGCAGATAAAGGGGCTGGTGGGGGTCCAGCCTATACTTCAGGGGAATGTGACCTCTGACACTCTCTTAGGCCGATTCTTCCCTCTCCATGTGACCTGTCCCGCTCTGTCCTAAAGCATTATCACTTCTTTCTTACCTGAATTACCTCAGATCCTCTTGTCGCCTGCATCCATTTGTGTTTTCTAATACATTCGCCACATGGATGTCCTGTGATCTTTCTAGGCCACAAACTTGCCTCTTATCATTCCCCTCCTGGCTAAAACTTCTGATATTTCATAGTACAGAAAAAGGGGCTTCCCTGAGAGCTCAGTGGTAAAGAATCCGCCTGCCAGCGCCAGGGCCACAGGTTCGATTCCTGATCTGGGAAGATCCCACATGCTGCGGGGCAACTAAGCCTGTGTGCCTCAACTACTGAAACCTGTATGCCCGAGAGCTGTGCTCCGCAGCGAAAGAAGTCACCACCGTGGGAAGCTTGTGCACCACAACTAGAGAGTAGCCTCTGCTCTCCACAACTAGAGAAAAGTCCTCACAGCAACGAAGAACCAAGACAGCCAAACATGAGCAAATAAAATTATTTTAAAAATTTAACAATACAGAATAATAAAGATGAGGATAAAAATAGCAAACTTACATAAAGTCTTCTAGGCACCAAGTGTTAATCACATGCTTTATGTGTACAATCGATCATCCCTAGTATTTGTGGATTCCTTAGTTGTGAATTTATCTACTGGATAACATTTAATTGTAAGTCCCACATTAATCCTTGCTGTGCTTTGGGGGGTCATTGTTGGGCATGTGCAGAGTGGTGAAATATTGGAGCGGTCGGAGGTACACATTTCTAGCTGAGCTCAAACAAGGTAATATTCAGCCTTCTTGTTTCAGCCCCACATTCTACTTCATTCAGTGTGGAGACTTAAGTCACTCTGTATGTAACGTGTTTTAGAACCGTATCTCCGAAACAACAAAAGGAAAAAGAAAATAACAGAATTTACTCAAACCTGAATATGTCTGAAAGAAATAGACTTTGGGGACTGCCCTGTCTACCGGCTTTAATGTTACAGGTAGTAAGAACTGGGGCTGGTGGGGGTCCAGCCTATACTTCAGGGGAATGTGACCTCTGACACTCTCTTAGGCCGATTCTTCCCTCTCCATGTGACCTGTCCCGCTCTGTCCTAAAGCATTATCACTTCTTTCTTACCTGAATTACCTCAGATCCTCTTGTCGCCTGCATCCATTTGTGTTTTCTAATACATTCGCCACATGGATGTCCTGTGATCTTTCTAGGCCACAAACTTGCCTCTTATCATTCCCCTCCTGGCTAAAACTTCTGATATTTCATAGTACAGAAAAAGGGGCTTCCCTGAGAGCTCAGTGGTAAAGAATCCGCCTGCCAGCGCCAGGGCCACAGGTTCGATTCCTGATCTGGGAAGATCCCACATGCTGCGGGGCAACTAAGCCTGTGTGCCTCAACTACTGAAACCTGTATGCCCGAGAGCTGTGCTCCGCAGCGAAAGAAGTCACCACCGTGGGAAGCTTGTGCACCACAACTAGAGAGTAGCCTCTGCTCTCCACAACTAGAGAAAAGTCCTCACAGCAACGAAGAACCAAGACAGCCAAACATGAGCAAATAAAATTATTTTAAAAATTTAACAATACAGAATAATAAAGATGAGGATAAAAATAGCAAACTTACATAAAGTCTTCTAGGCACCAAGTGTTAATCACATGCTTTATGTGTACAATGGATCATCCCTAGTATTTGTGGATTCCTTAGTTGTGAATTTATCTACTGGATAACATTTAATTGTAAGTCCCACATTAATCCTTGCTGTGCTTTGGGGGGTCATTGTTGGGCATGTGCAGAGTGGTGAAATATTGGAGCGGTCGGAGGTACACATTTCTAGCTGAGCTCAAACAAGGTAATATTCAGCCTTCTTGTTTCAGCCCCACATTCTACTTCATTCAGTGTGGAGACTTAAGTCACTCTGTATGTAACGTGTTTTAGAACCGTATCTCCGAAACAACAAAAGGAAAAAGAAAATAACAGAATTTACTCAAACCTGAATATGTCTGAAAGAAATAGACTTTGGGGACTGCCCTGTCTACCGGCTTTAATGTTACAGGTAGTAAGAACTGGGGGCTCCCTAGGTGGCACAGCTGTAAAGGATCCACCTGCCAATGCAGGAGACACTGGAGATCTGGGTTCAATTCCTCAGTTGGGAAGATCCCGTGGAGAAGAAAATGGCAAAACCTACTCCAGTATTTTTGCTGGGAAAATCCCAGTGACAGGGCTTCCCCTGGTGGTCCAGTGGGTAAGGACACCGCCTTGCAGTGCAAGGGGCGCCGGTTCGATCCCTGACCTTGGAAGATTCCATGTGCCGCTGAGCGGCTGGACTGATGTGTCCATTTACCGAGCCGGAGCTCTGGCGCGCATGCGCCCAGAGCCGGTGCTCTGGGACAACAGATGCCACCGTGATGGGAGGCCCACAGGAGCCAAAGAACAAAGACGGATGAAAATAGAGAAATGAAAGACCAATAGAAGTGGCCCGCCCGTCCCCCTCCCTCCCCACCCCACCCCGCAAAAGATAAATAAATAAAATAAATGCAAAAAAAAAAAAGAAATCCCAGTGACAGAGGAGCCTCGTGGGCTTCAGTACATGGCTTCACAAAAAGTCAGACATGACTGAGTGATTACCATACAATAAGAATTGTAGAGCAAGACTAAATAATAGAAAATTTAATGGAAAGTGGAAAGAATAGACTTTCTTTCCAAAGCATAAAAAAGAAAAGCACTGGAAAACCAATCAAAGAGGCCAAAAACAAACAAACAAACAAACAAAAACAAAGAGAAGCGCTTACCTGTTGTGGAGATTGTCCATTAGGTTTCTCTAGACATTTAACTTCTCTTCCTGCAACCAAAAAAAAAAAAAAAAGTTGAAAACTGAAGTCTGCAAGTTTCCTTCTGTTCACAGTCAAGTTGCATTTTGAAAGTGACAGCAAAAAGCATTTCCTGGGAAAACCCAGGCAATGATGTTGGGGAATGGATTCTTGGCCTGGACCAGTGAGTCCAGGAAGATGAGCGCTTTGGAATTTACCAGGCCTGAGATGGCAGCCCAGCTCCCAAACCTCAATTAACAATCAATTCATAATTTAACCAAATATCAGTGTTTCATCTATAAAATATGGTTGTAGTAAGATTTAAATGACACAGCAGGAAACTGCTGAGAAAATGTCACATAACTGAAGGGATGACCAACACAATACATAAAACTAAACTCAATGCCAAGACACATCCCTGTGTTATTTCAGCACTGAGGCAAACATGAAGCTCCTATAGGCTTCTAGAAAGAAAAAAGAAGATCCTATATAAGGAGCTGGGGATCAGAAGGGCTTCCCTGGTGGTCCAGTGGGTAAGGACACCGCCTTGCAGTGCAAGGCGCGGTTCGATCCCTGACCTTGGAAGATTCCATGTGCCGCTGAGCGGCTGGACTGATGTGTCCATTTACCGAGCCGGAGCTCTGGCGCGCATGCGCCCAGAGCCGGTGCTCTGGGACAACAGATGCCACCGTGATGGGAGGCCCACAGGAGCCAAAGAACAAAGACGGATGAAAATAGAGAAATGAAAGACCAATAGAAGTGGCCCGCCCGTCCCCCTCCCTCCCCACCCCACCCCGCAAAAGATAAATAAATAAAATAAATGCAAAAAAAAAAAAGAAATCCCAGTGACAGAGGAGCCTCGTGGGCTTCAGTACATGGCTTCACAAAAAGTCAGACATGACTGAGTGATTACCATACAATAAGAATTGTAGAGCAAGACTAAATAATAGAAAATTTAATGGAAAGTGGAAAGAATAGACTTTCTTTCCAAAGCATAAAAAAGAAAAGCACTGGAAAACCAATCAAAGAGGCCAAAAACAAACAAACAAACAAACAAAAACAAAGAGAAGCGCTTACCTGTTGTGGAGATTGTCCATTAGGTTTCTCTAGACATTTAACTTCTCTTCCTGCAACCAAAAAAAAAAAAAAAAGTTGAAAACTGAAGTCTGCAAGTTTCCTTCTGTTCACAGTCAAGTTGCATTTTGAAAGTGACAGCAAAAAGCATTTCCTGGGAAAACCCAGGCAATGATGTTGGGGAATGGATTCTTGGCCTGGACCAGTGAGTCCAGGAAGATGAGCGCTTTGGAATTTACCAGGCCTGAGATGGCAGCCCAGCTCCCAAACCTCAATTAACAATCAATTCATAATTTAACCAAATATCAGTGTTTCATCTATAAAATATGGTTGTAGTAAGATTTAAATGACACAGCAGGAAACTGCTGAGAAAATGTCACATAACTGAAGGGATGACCAACACAATACATAAAACTAAACTCAATGCCAAGACACATCCCTGTGTTATTTCAGCACTGAGGCAAACATGAAGCTCCTATAGGCTTCTAGAAAGAAAAAAGAAGATCCTATATAAGGAGCTGGGGATCAGAATGGCTTTAGACTTCTTAAATACACACACACACACACGCGCACACACACACACATTATTCTAAACCCAGCCAAACTACAAATGAAGTGTGAGGGTATAATAAAAACATTTTCAGACAAAATATGTCTCAAAAAATTTACCTTCCCCTCCTGGGAGGGAGGCTATTAGAAGATGCAATAAACAAATGAGGTAGTAAACCAAGAGGGGAATCAAGGAATATAAGGAATAGGGCACTAAACACAGGAAAGGGACAACAGGAACCTCTAGGATGTGGCTGCAGGAGATCCCAGAATGCAAGCGATGTGCACAGCCCGGAGGATAGCTAATTCCCACTGCAGAGTGTAAGAACGCTCTGGGCAGCTTTATTTTAAGAGATAAAACTGAGAGACTCACTGAAGTGTCCCAACAAGAAAGATACAGAAAAAGGGAAATAATTTGGGGTCTAATCAGTGGTAAGGATGCAGAATACTGAACAAATGGAGAAACCAGTCATTTGTTACCTCCAGAAAGAAAGCTGTGCAGGAAAGGAAATGTGGTTACAATTCTCTACCTGGCTTAGTGGGGAACAGCATTTACGTAGTTATAATAAATACTAGTTATTCATCTAACTGAAGCTGGAGCGGGTTTCGGTAGGGAATGGGGACATTCCTTATGTATAGTGGGTGAAAGCTGAACCACCTTCTTCTAGAATGGAGGATAATGTCTAAAACTGGAGAAAAAAAATCAAGAAATGGTACTAGAAACATCCATTTAGAGAAACTGAGGCTGATAACTAAAATAATCAGCCAAAGAAGTGATTTCCTATGAGGAAAGAAAGATGGGCTCATAGGGGAGCAGTCTGAGCTTCATCTGAAGATCTGGGAACAATCTAGCCCTAAGAGCAAAGCCAGGCACAAGGGTAAAGTAGATGACAGCAAGCAGTGACAATGATGCTTTCAAAAAAAAGCTAACTCCCATTCATTTATTTGGTCTGCATTAATTATTTAATGCCTAGCATGGTGGGGCAGTCACGAGTTTGAGCAAGCTCCGGGAGATGGTGAAGGCCAGGGAAGCCTGGAGTGCTGTAGTCCATGGGGTCTCAAAGAGATGGACATGACTGAGCGACTGAACTGACTGACGGTGGGGCAGGTCATATGGTAATAACAGATGATCTAGCAGGATGAATTGCTTACAGTCTCCTGAAGTGGACAAAACAAAAACAAATAACCATGATCCAGTGCTAAAATAAAGCTTAATAGCAAAGCATCATGAAAATGTGGGGACCAGCAATCAACCTGCCAGAATATTCTAGAGCTGCCCAATCCGATATGGTAACAACTAGCCATCTTTGGGCATTTAAATTCCTAAAAATTAAATACATTAAGTGTTCAGTTCCTTGGTTATACCAGCCAGCCATATTTCAAAGGCTTGAGAGTCACAGGTGGCTAGCGGCCACTGTATCAGACAGTACAGAACATTTTTCTCAAATGCAGAAAGTTCTATTTGATGGTGCTGGTCCCCAGGTTCCTAAATGGTGATTTTTACAGTGTTTTCAAGTACATTGAACCCACGAAGGGATCACATTCCATGGGTCTATTAGTAAGTAGAGCCTTGCTGAGTTTGATATTTAACTAGTTATCTGTACATGGAGTGGAATTTTTACTCTTAACGTTTTCAATTGGAGCCACTGCTGGAACTAGAACAGAGTTTTTCTTACATGTCCTGATACTGTTTGGCGACAGATGTTGGGGGCAAATGTTGATGGTGACTATGTTTTTGAGTCTTTGGGAAAGCACTGTCTGTGTGGTGAAAAGAGGGGAGAGTTCTGGAGGACTCAGAAACTCCTGAGTTTGAACTTTGGCTCCACGACTTAACAGCCATGTGGCCTCGAGCAAACTTCTCAACCTATTCGGCCTTTGTTTTTTCTTCAGATGTGAGGTACATAGATAATGTAGGAATTAGGATAAGCAGGTGCAGAGCACACAGCCACTCTTTTCATTGTTTTTAAACAATGTGGGATGAGGGCCTTCCATGGAGATGAGGGCATCTCTCCTTGTCTCTCATTTCCTCTTATCACTGCCCTGATTTCCGGCTTCTGCGAAAAGCTCTCTCACTGACCAGGAGCTTTAGTACCTATAACAGGAAGAGGAATTTAAGTTCAAGAAGGGCAAAGAAAGAAGGGGGAAGGGCACTGGCATTTACCTGAAGCCCAGGACACACCAGACTCACCTGCAGGCAAGTACTGAGTAGTGTTCTGTAAACTCTTCCGAGGTCAAGAAGTTGAAGGAGGGGCTTGCCTGGTAGCTCAGTGGTAAAGAGTTTGCCTGCCAATGCAGGAGACACGGGTTCAATCCCTGACCCGGGAAGATCCCACATGCTGCGGAGCAACTAAGCCCGTGAGCCACAACTATGGAGCCACGACCACTGAGCCCATGGGCCACGACTCCTGAAGCCTGTGTGCCCTAGAGCCCGAGTTCTACAACAATAAAAGTCACCACTACAAGAAGTTTGCTCACCTCAACTAGAGAGTTGCCACCACTCCCTGCAATAAGAGAAGAGCCTGCAGCAGCAGTGAAAACCCAGAATAGTCAAAAATAAAAAATATATTAAAACAAATTCATTTCTTTAAAAAAAAAAAATAGAGAGAGAAGTTGAAGGAGGTGAGAAGGTGGCTGGAGCGGAAGAGGTTTGTGGGTGGTAGAAAAGGCAGCATGCTGACACATAGAGCCACAGGAGGCAGGCAGGGGGCACTGTGGACACCATGCTCAGGGCGCGACCTGATGGGATTCCCAGTCTATAATGACCTGGGATTCAAAGTGGGCCTAGAGTTAAGGTGGCTGAGGTGAACTGAGCCAGCCTGTGATCTACCCACAGACAGGCTTTTACTCAGCATTAACCCTATACAATCTATTTCTGTGGCCTGCTCTAACCTTCGTGAGGAGAAAACCAAGTTTCTTCCCAATCTATTGTCTGGGCCATGTACACAGCCACCCCTTTATTCGGCCTTTGTTTTTTCTTCAGATGTGAGGTACATAGATAATGTAGGAATTAGGATAAGCAGGTGCAGAGCACACAGCCACTCTTTTCATTGTTTTTAAACAATGTGGGATGAGGGCCTTCCATGGAGATGAGGGCATCTCTCCTTGTCTCTCATTTCCTCTTATCACTGCCCTGATTTCCGGCTTCTGCGAAAAGCTCTCTCACTGACCAGGAGCTTTAGTACCTATAACAGGAAGAGGAATTTAAGTTCAAGAAGGGCAAAGAAAGAAGGGGGAAGGGCACTGGCATTTACCTGAAGCCCAGGACACACCAGACTCACCTGCAGGCAAGTACTGAGTAGTGTTCTGTAAACTCTTCCGAGGTCAAGAAGTTGAAGGAGGGGCTTGCCTGGTAGCTCAGTGGTAAAGAGTTTGCCTGCCAATGCAGGAGACACGGGTTCAATCCCTGACCCGGGAAGATCCCACATGCTGCGGAGCAACTAAGCCCGTGAGCCACAACTATGGAGCCACGACCACTGAGCCCATGGGCCACGACTCCTGAAGCCTGTGTGCCCTAGAGCCCGAGTTCTACAACAATAAAAGTCACCACTACAAGAAGTTTGCTCACCTCAACTAGAGAGTTGCCACCACTCCCTGCAATAAGAGAAGAGCCTGCAGCAGCAGTGAAAACCCAGAATAGTCAAAAATAAAAAATATATTAAAACAAATTCATTTCTTTAAAAAAAAAAAATAGAGAGAGAAGTTGAAGGAGGTGAGAAGGTGGCTGGAGCGGAAGAGGTTTGTGGGTGGTAGAAAAGGCAGCATGCTGACACATAGAGCCACAGGAGGCAGGCAGGGGGCACTGTGGACACCATGCTCAGGGCGCGACCTGATGGGATTCCCAGTCTATAATGACCTGGGATTCAAAGTGGGCCTAGAGTTAAGGTGGCTGAGGTGAACTGAGCCAGCCTGTGATCTACCCACAGACAGGCTTTTACTCAGCATTAACCCTATACAATCTATTTCTGTGGCCTGCTCTAACCTTCATGAGGAGAAAAACCAAGTTTCTTCCCAAGTGGAGTTAAATTCTAAATATGATAAGCCTGAGTTGGCACCAACATTGTTTGCCAGAATTAACTTTTCCTTGTAATTTGTAAATACATTCAGGCTTGTTTTCCGGTTTTCCTTTATGGGTTTTCCCCAACCCCCACTCCCAAGCAGGGCCAATATCTGAATAGAAAGAAAAGATTTCCAGCTCCTTTCTCCCAACAAGCTTTGCAAGCTTTGTGGCATCTTCCTTGGATACGGTTCAGCTGGGGGCCTTCCCTGTATTCCAGGAGGAATTCCTGCGTCCAAACACAGGGGCCCTTTGTTGTGTGAGGCTGTGAGAAGTTAACCACTACTTCGTACAAGGAAATATCTTTTCCCTCCGCGAAGCAATGATCAAAGAGGCATGCCATTTAAACCAAGGAAAAACAAAACCGTGATTTATATCTAGAATCTCTATGGGAACAAGGAAAGACCCTAATTGCTTCAGGAACACACGATCAGCTTTAGTAGCAAGTGTAAAATCCACTCATCTATTGATGGATTTTAAAGTTGAGTCCTTGGTACAAAGTCTAAGCACTTTTTATAAAGTATACAAACTTGTTTTTTCTTTTGTAGCCTCTTTTCTCACAAATAACTCCACTCTTTCAAATGTTTAAAGAATTTTTTTTCGCTAAAAATACACTTGTACATGTACATATTTATATATAAAATACACATATAAAATGACATAATTACCCAGACACATGCACAAATACAGCTCCTGGGCCTCTCCTATCCCATGGTGGCAAGCAAGGGCTCTGCTGCAAGAGCCCATCACTCTCTGTCCCAAACTGGCCAGCCATGCCATGACTAACTGAGACTACATGTATTATAAAGGGGACTTGAGGGATTTCCCTGGTGGTCCAGTGGCTAAGACTCCAAGCTCCCAAGACAGGGGGCCCAGGTTCGATCCCTGGTCAGGGAACTAGATCCCACATGACGCAGCTAAGACACAGTGCAGTCAAATAAACAAATATTAAAAAAAAGAAGAAGGGGAACTTGAACATTTCAATTAAATTGGCCTGGAACTGCCCTGGTGGTCCAGTGGGTAGGGACACCACCTTGTAGTGCAGGGGGTGCCAGTTCAATCCCTGGCCTGGGAGGATCCCACTGGACCAATGTGTCCAACTACCAAGCCAGAGCTCTAGAGTGCATGTGCCCAGAGCCGGTGCTCTGCAACGAGAGAGGCCGCTGAGGTGGGAGGCCCACATAGGCCAAAGAACAAAGATAGATGAAAACAAATAAATGAAAGACCAATAGAAATGGCCCCCCCAAAAAAGTGAAAAAACATTCACCTTCTAATGCAGAGGATATGAGTTCGATCTCCAGTTGAGAAGATCCCCTGGAGTAGGAAAAGACAACCTACTCCAGTATTCCTGTCTGGAAAATTCCATGGTCAGAGGAGCCAGGTTCACAAATTGAGCATGCACGCCATCCATCCTTATGGGGAATTATGATCCCACATGCTGCAAGACAACTAAGCCCGTGCGCTGCAAATACTGAGCTCACACTCCACAGCTAGAGAGAAGCCTTCACGCCACACCAAAAAGCCTGTATGCAGCGATGACGATCCCACATGTCACAACTCAGACTTGATGCCTCCAAATAAATAAATATACAAATGGTAAAAAAATTTAAGTGTACCTGGCTAAATATTTCCCATTCTACAGTGAGATTTGTGATATGTTTTCGACACTCTGGTTAAGCTCATAGTGTTAAGTAGAGAGACAGTAAGAACAAATAAATAGATATTAAACTGTTATGATTAAAGATTCAAGTTAGAATCACAGCATTTTCAGATGGGAAGGCCCTGAGAAAATATCACTCTAACCCACATGTATTATGGATTGGAAACTGCAGTCCTGAGAAGCGAAGTGATGCCCAGCATTATTTCTAAACCACACTGCTGTCCTTATAGAGGTCTAATTATGGGTCAGACCACCTGATTTTGCTACATAAAGTCTTCCTGGAATACAGCTATACCCATTCATTTATGAGTTGTTTCTGACTGCTTTCAAGTTACACAGCAGTGTTGAGTAGTCATGACAGATGTCGTATGACCCACAAAGCCTAAACTATTTACTTACTTTCTGGTCCTCTATAGAGAAAGTCTGGCTGACTTTAGCTCTAAAGGATGAACAAAGTAGATGAGGAGGAACCAAACCATGCCAGAATGATATGAGTGAACTTGGAAGAGGGTCTTTGGAGGCCTTCCAATGGGCACCTGAGTTAGCTTGGAAGTAGGTTCTGCAGCTCTCAGGCAGCCTGGAGATGACCATGGCCCTGGCCAACAGCTAAACTCTAACCCCATGAGAGATCTTGAACCAGAGGTGTCCTGTTAAGCAGTGCCTGAGTTCCTAGGAGATAACAAATGTTTGTTGCTTTAAGCTGATAATTGGGGGAATGGGTTATTTTGTTATACAGCAATAGATAACTAAGACAATTGTGTCACTAGTGGTAAAAAACCCACCTGCCAGTGCAGGAGACATAGGAGACACGGGTTCAATGCCCGGGTGGAGAAGACCCCCTGGAGAAGGGCATGGCAACCCACTCCAGTATTCCTGCCTGCAGAATCCCATGGAGAGAGGAGCCTGGTAGTCAACAATCCATAGTGTCGCAAAGAGTTGGACACAACTGAAGTAAGAGCATGCATTCATGCAGTGGGGCACACCTTTTCAAAGTAAGTGAAATTTTGCCTCCCAGGTCGAAATCTCATTGTGATCTGCTCTGTGGAGCCTTTTGAACACCTGGCACCCAACTTCAGTGGAATCATCTAGGCCAACTGCTTACATAAACTCTATCCCTTGATCTCAAGGCTAGTTACATAGATGTCTGTCTCTCTGGCTGGTGCTGTGTCTTATTCAGTTTTGTAACCACAGAATCTGATTTACTACCTGTTGTTCATAATGGAATAATAATATTAATAATAAATAGTAATACTGAGTGCTTATTATGGATAAAGCACTTTATGTGTATTATCTCATTTAATGCTCATAACAATATTTGGAGGTAGATATTATTCTTGAGCCTATTTAATAGGGGAGAAAACAGAGGTTAAAGAAGTTAAGCAACTGGCCTTATACCCTATAGAGAACAAGCAGGAGAGCCAAGATTTCAGCTCGGATTGACCCCAAAGCTGCCATGCTCTATTAATGGAGACTCCAAATCCCAGCATACGTGGGTACAATCTAGGCACTTCTGTGAACCCAGGAAAGTCATTCGCAAAAAGGACATCAATATCCTCCTTCCTAAGGTGATGATGATGATGCCCCTTTTTCTGTCATTTGTGAGGAAAGACACATGTCCTAAAATACTGAGTTTTATGGACCTTCTTGGTGGTGCAGTGGCTAAGACTCCACACTCCAAATGCCAAGGCGTCTGAGTTCAATTCCTGGACAGGGAACTAGACTCCACATGCCACAACTAAGTTCACTAAAGATCCACCATGTTGCAACTAAGACCCAGCAAACTCTGTGAGATAGTGAAGGGCAGGGAAGGCTGATATGCTGCAGTCCACGAGGTGGCAAAGAGCTGGATATGACTGAGTGACTGAAGAACAACAAACAATGAGATTAAGGTAGGAAGGATGGCAGTTTTCAAAATCTTGCATATTAAAGTTTGCTCAAAGGAAACAAAAAAGGGGCTTTCCTCGTGACTCAGTGGTAAAGAATCTGCCTGCCAGTGCAAGAGACATGGGTTTGATCCCTGATCTGGGAATATCCCACATGCTTTAGAGCAAGTAAGCCTGTGCACCACAACTATTGAGCCTGTGCTCTGGAACCTGGGAGCCTCAACTACTGAAGCCTGTGTGCCCTAGAGCCTGTGCTCCACAACAACAGAAGCCACTGCAATGGGAAGCCCATACACCACTCTGCAACTAGAGAAAAGTCCGTGCAGCAGTGAAGACCCAGGACAGCCAAAAATAAATAAAATTATATATAAAATAAAAAATTATATATTAAAAAGAAGAAAAATTTTGGTAAATGGAGCCCATCTCTCCTTCCACATTGTGAAGTGGAAGATGATCACTTCCACTGGCTAAGTGGAACATAACCCAGTTGGTGGAAACCGTCCAAACCAATTAGAGTAGATTTAAGTAACTGAGCATATAAAAATACACATGGCAATCCACAGATTTCTAGGGTATCTCCAGAGAATGGTACAAGGAAGAAAAAAACCAAAATCACAAATTGATAAGCTCTTAAGCTACTTTTAATTCACTCAACTAGGTGAAAATGAGACTGGCTCAAATTCCCATATTTTCAATCCTTAATGCTCTCTTAGCCTGATATAGTAACACATAGAATGTATTAGCTTACTGTCTTTGGGAGAAAAAATTCCTAACTGCTTAAGCCAAAGATAGCTGGAAAAGGATTTGAAAATCTTCATTAGCGAAGAAAAAAAAAAAAAAGGTACACGTATACACAGCAACGACATCCACGAGGAGATGCTTATCTGTAATCTGCTTTGGAGTTGTCTGAAGATTTCTTAACAATATTCCCTTTGAATGTGACGTCAAGTACGCCCTAGGAAGCATTACTATGAACAAAGCTAGTGGAGGATAGAAATATAGCTAAGCTAATTCAAACTCTAAAAGATGATGCTGGTAAAGCACTGCACTCCATCAAATTTGGAAAACTCAGCAGTGATCTCTAGACTGAAAAATGTCAGTTTTCATTTCAATCCCAGGGAAGGGCAATGCCGAAGATTGTTCAAACTATTGCACCATTGCATTCACTTAACACACTAGCAAAGTAATGCTCAAAATCCTCCAAGCTAGGGTTCAACAGTACATGAACTGAGAACTTCCAGATGTACAAGCTGGATTTAGAGAAGGCAGAAGAACCAGAGATCAAATTGCCAACATCTGTTGGATCATAGAAAGAGCAAGGGAATTCCAGAAAGACATCTACTTCTGTTCATTGACCATGCTTAAACCTCTGACTGTGTGGATTACAACAAACTGGAAAATTCTGAAAGAGATGAGAATACCAGACCACCATATCTGCCTCCTGTGAAACTTGTATGTAGTACAAGAAGCAATAGTTAGAGCCATACGTGGAACAATGGATTGGTTCCAAATTGGGAAAGGAGTACATCAAGGCCGTATATTGTCATCCTGCTTATTTAACTTCTAAGCAGAGTACATCATGTGAAATGCCAGTCTGGATGAAGCACAAGCTGGAATCAAGATTGCTAAGAGAAATGTCAATAACCTCAGGTATGCAGATGACACCACCCTTACGGCAGAAAGTGAAGGAATTAAAGAGCCTCTTGATGAAGGTGAAAGAAGGAGAGTGAAAAGCTGGCCTAAAACTCAACATTTAAAAACTAAGATCAAGGCATTCAGTCCCGTCACTTCATGGCAAATAGATGAGGAGCAAACAGAAACAGAGACAGACTTTATTTCCTGGGGCTCCAAAATCACTGTGGACGGTGACTGCAGCCATGAAATTAAAGACTCTTGCTCTTTATAGGAGAACTTATGACAAAGCGAGACAGCGTAAAAGCAGAGACATCACTTTGCTGACAAAGATATGTATAGGCAAAGCAACGACATCCACGAGGAGATGCTTAGTTTTTGGATTTAGATTTCTTAACAATATTCCCTTTGAATGTGACGTCAAGTACGCCCTAGGAAGCATTACTATGAACAAAGCTAGTGGAGGATAGAAATATAGCTAAGCTAATTCAAACTCTAAAAGATGATGCTGGTAAAGCACTGCACTCCATCAAATTTGGAAAACTCAGCAGTGATCTCTAGACTGAAAAATGTCAGTTTTCATTTCAATCCCAGGAAGGGCAATGCCAAGATTGTTCAAACTATTGCACCATTGCATTCACTTAACACACTAGCAAAGTAATGCTCAAAATCCTGAAAGCTAGACTTCAACAGTACATGAACTGAGAACTTCCAGATGTACAAGCTGGATTTAGAAAAGGCAGAGGAACCAGAGATGAAATTGCCAATATCTGTTGGATCATAGAAAGAGCAAGGGAATTCCAGAAAAATATCTGCTTTTGCTTCATTCACTATGCTAAAGCCTTCTACTGTGTGGACCACAACAAACTATGGAAAATTCTGAAAGAGATGAGAATACCAGACCACCATATCTGCCTCCTGTGAAACTTGTATGTAGTACAAGAAGCAATAGTTAGAGCCATCGTGGAACAATGGACTGGTTCCACATTGGGAAAAGCATACATCAAGGGTGTATATATTGCCATCCTGCTTATTTAACTTCTATAAGAGTACATCATAGGAAATGCCAGTCTGGATGAAGCACAAGCTGGAGTCAAGAGTTCCAGGAGAAACATCAATAACCTCAGGTATGCAGATGACACCACCCTTACGGCAGAAAGTGAAGGAATTAAAGAGCCTCTTGATGAAGGTGAAAGAAGGAGAGTGAAAAGCTGGCCTAAAACTCAACATTTAAAAACTAAGATCAAGGCATTCAGTCCCGTCACTTCATGGCAAATAGATGAGGAGCAAACAGAAACAGAGACAGACTTTATTTCCTGGGGCTCCAAAATCACTGTGGACGGTGACTGCAGCCATGAAATTAAAAGACTCTTGCTCTTTATAGGAGAACTTATGACAAAGCGAGACAGCGTAAAAAGCAGAGACATCACTTTGCTGACAAAGATATGTATAGGCAAAGCTATGGTTTTCCAGTAGTTATGTACAGATGAGAGAGCTGGACCATATAGAAAGCTGAGCGATGAAGAATTGATGCTGTCAAACTCCATTGCTGCAGAAGACTCTTGAGAATCCCTTGGACAGCATGAAGATCAAACCAGTTAATCCTAAAGGAAATAAATCCTGCATATTCACTGGAAAGACTGGTGCAGAAGCTAAAGCTCCAATACTTTGATCACCTGATAGGAAGAGCTGACTCACTGGAAAAGACCCTGATGCTAGGAAAGATTAATGGCAGGAGGAGAAAGGAGTGACAGAGGATGAGATGGTTGGATAGCATCACCAACTCAATGGACACGAATTTGAACAAACTTCGGGAGACAGTGAAGGACAGGGTAGTCTGGTGTGCTGCAGTCCGTTCGTTTGCAAAGAATCAGACATGAATGAGTGACTGAACAACAACAACAAATTCCCTTTTGGCTTTTCACTTCTCTTTTTATGCAATGGGATAAAAAGTTGTGTTCCTATTTCATCTGTATTCAAAATGACGTCCATGCTTTTGGGGAAGGCCTGAATTTTGCTCTGAAGTTCTGGCAGGTACAAAATTTGTAGACCAACTTTACCTCACAGGCAGTGGTACGCTGGCAACTTTTAGCATTTGGTTCTGCAGAGAAAAATGTTTACTATAAAAAGGTACGTGTAACACACAGTTTATAAGTAATAATAAAGGCCCAATACTTTCTTTTTGTAATGAATTCTCTAAGGACAAATAATTTTCACCAAATGCTTTAACTGAGTTTTGCCCAACTTTTTTTTTTTTTTTTTTTTTTTTAATGTGGACCATTTTTAAAGTCTTTATTGAATTTTTTACAATACTGCTTCTGTTTTATGTTTTGGTTTTCTGGGATCTCTGTTCTGTGAACAGGGGTTGAACTCTCACCCCCTGCACTGGAAAGTGAAATCTCAACCACTGGCAAGTTCCTTGCCAGACTCTTTTATCTGTAGTCGATCTACGGCTGCAGCTGACAAGTAAGCATGTACCCGTGTAGATCTGATGTGAATGTTGGTTGATATTTCCATTTGAGCTAATATTAGACAAAAGTGAAACAGGGAACACATCTCTTGGAATTTCACTTGGTTCTTAATGACGTGTTCCTTGCTGAATCTGACAACAGCTTTTGAATACTTGGCCGAAAATTTTCTCCAGGACTTTTTTTTGTGTTAGCCTCATGTAACAGCTATAGATTTTCAGTAAACATTTACATTTAGCTTGTGGTAACATTTTCCTCATCGTGTTCTTAAATATCATGAAGCGACCAAACATTAAGTTGAGCCTGGGTATGAGCATTTTCCAATGTCCATGGTGCAAACTCTCCCGTGATGGCTGATTTCAAGCTAGCTATATCAGGTCCCTGAATACAAAGCTGGAGAGATGTACGGTTTCACACCATTACACAGTGTTTCTACCACACAGATAAGATAGACGTAAATATCTTCAAGGACACAGAAAACAGCAAAATAATTGGTAGGTGATGAGTTCTGAATGTTTATTAACTTTGCTTTTTTACTTCAATTATATTTTCATAGAATTTAATTTTTCGTATCACTGCCCAACATATCTGAAATTCCAAAATTCTGCAGCCAGTTTCTGGTGGATCCAGTATAATAAGGTTTCAAGGTTCTGAGCCTGAAGGGTGAATGCATTTCTCAGACACTTTTCCCTCAGCCACACAGCACTAACCTCTAATTAACAGTGATCCCCAGACCCAACTTCCCCTGCTGGGAGTTAATCAATCTCTAGGGGCGGGATATCCGGCATTAAGTTCCCCGGAGAGTGTTAACATTTAGGGAGGGAGGAAATGACTTGAGCATGGTCACATGCCTCCGAGGCAATCCTGTTTCCTCACCTGTACAATGGGGACCATGTTATTTTTAGCATGATTTTAAGGACAGAGATAAGGCATATAAAGATCCTAAAATACTGCCTCAAACATAGCTAAGTGTTAAGATGTTGGCAGAGGTGCTGTAAAAGGCTCCTTTTCTGGACACACATGGACCCTTCAGGAAGTTGTCTCCTCTCTTAACAGAGAACAACTTTTCAAAGGAGACTGAGAGATGAGCCAATCTGAGAGCAAGGCAGGCCACAGCCAGATTTCCTGAGTCTATGGAAGATTGTTACCTCGCCCCCCACCAAACCACTATTGCATTTCTTCCTCAGAAAGTAAAAGAATGTGAGGGGAAACTTGGAATGGAAACATTTTTGCACCGACACAAAGGGTAACTTCTAATAGTAGATATTTTGTGTTGAATCATGGACTTCAAGTGAATTTTCTCCTGTGAAATCAGCATAGATAAATAGTCATGTGAGGAGAGTCTTGTTTAGATGAATGATAGACTCTCTTAAAGAATGTTCAATACGTTCAAAACTATGCTGCCCTAGAACATCTATCATTATGTTTGGGATTCCAATCCTCTTTAGGGTCTTTCTTTACTTTCTTTCTTTTTATATTTTTATTTTTTTTCATAAAAGCAGATATTAAGAAAATATAAAAAGGCTTACATTATTATTATTATTTTAATGTGGAATAGGAGTAATGAAAATTAAAAGTGTTAGTCACTTAGTTGTGTCTGACTCTTTGCAACTCTCTGGACTGCAACCTGCCAAGCTCCTCGGTCCATGGGATTTCCTAGCCATTCCCTTCTTGCAGAGATTTTCCTGACTCAGGGATTGAACCTGAGTCTCCAGCATTGTAGGTAGATTCTTTACCATCTGAACCACCAGGTATTAAATGAACTAAGGATTTAGTCCATGGAAAGTGTCTAACTCTGGCCTGAGGTACACACATGTATACAGCAAACTCACACTGAATTCTTCTCTTCTTTCAAATCAAGTCAAGATTTACTGGGAGGAGGGCGCTTCATCCTGTGTTCTTTTTAAAAAATATATTTATATTTATTTATTTGGCTGTGCTGGGTCTTAGTTGCAGCACATGAACTCTTAATTGATGCATGTGGGATTTAGTTCCCTGATCAGGATTGAACCCAAGTTCCCTGCATTAGGAGTTTGGAATCTTAGCCACTGGACCACTGGGATATTCCCCTCTTGCCTTCCAATAGGCAGGTAAATAGGCTGAACTGATTCTATATTTCCCCCGCCAGAATACAAGCATTTTCTTCTAAGAATAAAGAAAACAACCCATTTGTAATATTTATTATTCAGATCAAATCTCAATGAAGTCAGAATTCTAAGACCTCACTTCTTTTATTTTATATGCATTTAGACATCTTATTCTTTATTTTGAACTTCAGGGACATCAAGGGTTAACTGTCAGGCCATGGGCAATTTCAGCAAATAGTAAACATTTCAAGAACAGAAAGGGTAACAGAGCTACTGGGAGTCAGCTTAACCTTAAGATATAAATTATAGCACCAGGAATACATGATCAAATGGTTAAGAAGAAGATACAAAGTAAGAAATATACATGAATTTCAAAGCTAGAAATATTAAAAGAAAAAAACTAATGGCTGTTATCTAAAATACCTAGATCTATAATAAATATATTTATGTAGCAAATTATTGAAGATAATTTGATATATGTCTCTGGAGAAATCACAGAATTTAGCCTAAAACATTTTACGCATAAGCACTTTAGGTAATATATTGTAAAGTTTAACATCATTCAAATTCATAGATTTCAGCTAGAGCTGCTATATCCTCACGTTTCATAAAAATTAAAGCCAGGTTCCTGGCTGGGAAACATTCTAAATGGAAACAAGAAAAGCACAAACTATGATAAACCAAATATGACAAGCTGTCAGAATTAAAATCTCAGACCATTAGCACTGAACCAGATTACCCAAATTTAATTTTTAAAATTTAATAATAATAAAATGTATGTGTGTGTCATGCAAACTTAAGCTTGAATAAAGTGGGAAGATTTTTTCTCTCCTGTTGGAGTTTACATAACATATACTGGGCTAGAACTATTCATGAGAACAGTTCCTTAAACTATAGTGTCTTTAAATTTGAGTACACACTGTTATACTGTATAACACAAGATTGGAAGGAATGCAAAGTAAATTTATAGGATCAGTCTTTCTAGTCAATACTTGAGCCCTCCAGTACCCAGCCTGTAGGGGGCACATTTGTGGCCTAGGAGAACAGGTGAATCAATATAGGCTTCTTCCTCTCTCTGGGCAACTGCAGAGTAACTGGGTATTTTCTTTGTATTTTTTCTGAAACTTTTTTCTTTTTTTGCTTCACCAGGTTTTTGACCTCATCAGACCTACACTGGAGTAGTTCTGCTAGTTCTTTTTCTCTCTTTTCCCCAGAGAGGAGCCCTGAGAGCTTACATCTCAGCGTTAAATTCCTAGCTCCTTCTTAGAACTTTACATAGCTGTGCAATGGTTAAACGCTAAACAGAAAACCCAAGCCCGGGCCCTCTTGGCTAGGGTGTGGTCACAGGTTGGCTGTGTGGCTGATCGCTATTGCTAAATAAAGCCAAACACGCAGCCCTAACTGCCGCTGAGGTGTAGTGATTACACAGACAAGAGGAGGGGCTCTATGCCTCTCTTTGCTGAGGACAGGCAGGAAAGCATGAGGTCCCTTTAATCAAAGCTTTTCAACTATCACAGTGCTTTCCAACCATCAGCATTCAAGAAGCACCTGGAATAAAACCAAACCCAGTGCTCACTCCATTGGAGTTGATGCTTGATGTCATTAAATGCAGCAGAGACGGACAAATATGATTTTTAAAATTCTGAATGAAACCAAAAAAAAAAATCACCATGTCTATTTGTATATTATGAGTCATACTTCAGGTCTAACTTCTGATGAAGTTTAATGTATGTCGGAGCCAAGGCTTGGAATCTGCATTGAAAAAAAATACTATACAAAATGTATACCATTTCCCTCACTCGTTGCAAACTGCCCTGAATCATTTCAAGTGAGATAGGAAGTTTTTTCTCATGCTGTTAGGTTTTTTACTCTCCTGAGGCACTTTAGAACTCTGACAGAAATACGGAATCCTCAGGCCCTAATATTTTGTCATGCTCAGTCACTCAGTCATGTCTGACTCTGTGACTCCACCAGGTTTCTCTGTTCATAGAATTGCCCCAGCAAGAATGCTGGTTTTAGGTTTAACCTTACTCAGTCATGGAAGGAATGCAAAGTAAATTTATAGGATCAGTCTTTCTAGTCAATACTTGAGCCCTCCAGTACCCAGCCTGTAGGGGGCACATTTGTGGCCTAGGAGAACAGGTGAATCAATATAGGCTTCTTCCTCTCTCTGGGCAACTGCAGAGTAACTGGGTATTTTCTTTGTATTTTTTCTGAAACTTTTTTCTTTTTTTGCTTCACCAGGTTTTTGACCTCATCAGACCTACACTGGAGTAGTTCTGCTAGTTCTTTTTCTCTCTTTTCCCCAGAGAGGAGCCCTGAGAGCTTACATCTCAGCGTTAAATTCCTAGCTCCTTCTTAGAACTTTACATAGCTGTGCAATGGTTAAACGCTAAACAGAAAACCCAAGCCCGGGCCCTCTTGGCTAGGGTGTGGTCACAGGTTGGCTGTGTGGCTGATCGCTATTGCTAAATAAAGCCAAACACGCAGCCCTAACTGCCGCTGAGGTGTAGTGATTACACAGACAAGAGGAGGGGCTCTATGCCTCTCTTTGCTGAGGACAGGCAGGAAAGCATGAGGTCCCTTTAATCAAAGCTTTTCAACTATCACAGTGCTTTCCAACCATCAGCATTCAAGAAGCACCTGGAATAAAACCAAACCCAGTGCTCACTCCATTGGAGTTGATGCTTGATGTCATTAAATGCAGCAGAGACGGACAAATATGATTTTTAAAATTCTGAATGAAACCAAAAAAAAAAAAAAATCACCATGTCTATTTGTATATTATGAGTCATACTTCAGGTCTAACTTCTGATGAAGTTTAATGTATGTCGGAGCCAAGGCTTGGAATCTGCATTGAAAAAAAATACTATACAAAATGTATACCATTTCCCTCACTCGTTGCAAACTGCCCTGAATCATTTCAAGTGAGATAGGAAGTTTTTTCTCATGCTGTTAGGTTTTTTACTCTCCTGAGGCACTTTAGAACTCTGACAGAAATACGGAATCCTCAGGCCCTAATATTTTGTCATGCTCAGTCACTCAGTCATGTCTGACTCTGTGACTCCACCAGGTTTCTCTGTTCATAGAATTGCCCCAGCAAGAATGCTGGAGTGGGATGCCATTTCCTTCTCCAGGGGATCTTTCCAACCCAGGGATTAAACTCCTATCTCTTATGTCTCCTGCACTGCAGGTGGATTCTTTCCTGCTGAGCCACTGGGGAAGCCTAAATATTGCCATAAATTTAAAAAGTATTGCACAACTGCACTTATATGTATCTACAATATAGTGGCCATTGTGGAGAAATTAAGAAGTATATGATTCACTCTTTCCAAGAGTTTTATAATCTGGTTAAGAAGCCAAATCCAATACATAAAGCAATCTAAAGATAACTAAACATAAAACAACATGGTACTGGAGTCCAGAGAGAAGGGAGCTGTCAGTCCTCAACTTAGCTCTGCCTGCATCCACTCTCTGGGCTAAGGATTTACATGTCCCCTTTGCTTTAGTGTCCACAGCTTACTTTACTTCACCATACACAGTATGATATAAATGTTTAGTTTATTAAACTTTAGGAGATAGACATTTACACTTCACGGTGATCAACTAGTACCTAACCAGGAAGTCCATACATAGAGGTGGTCATTAAATGCAACTCTATTGTTCATTTATTAATATATGAACTGGTGAATGGCATCAATGGATTTTAATTGGTGAAGTCAGTGACTTACTAACCAGGAAAAAAAATGTTAGAAATAGACACTACTTGTGGGATTCAAGAGACACAGATGGCTTCCTTGACTCTGCATAAGCAGTGAGCAGAATCTAGGGTCTACACCCTAAGGCTTGTTGCATGAAGCTAGATTCCCAGTCCTGTGACCTGCCATCGGATTACTTGGTTTCTGGTGTCTGACGCTGATTCCTATGTATGCAGTATTGTTTGGTCCAACTCAAGTGTCTTTTCTGCAGGGTGGTGGCAGAACCTAGAAGGACAGAGGATTGCCGTTTTCTTTGCAACCCTATAGACTGTACCCCACCAAGTGCTCTGTCCACGGGACTCTGCAGGCGAGAATACTGGAGTGGGGTGCTGTGCCCTTCTCCAGGGGAATCGTCCCCAATCCAGGGATCAAACCCACATCTCTAATGTCTCCTGCACTGGCAGGCGGGTTCTTTACCACTAGCGCCGCCTGGGAAGCCCAGTCAGGATTCAGGGTGGGTACCATTTACAGACAGTAGAAGGAAGTAAATGTGCATACAGCATTCTGGGATTCCTCCAGTCTACTCATGCTCAGTCTCCCAACAAACACTGGTAGCCAGATCCTTACCCTCTGGGCAGGAGTTTGCACACATTTTCTAAGGGATCTGATCAACACAAGAGGAAAGCGTGGAGAAATTAAGAAGTATATGATTCACTCTTTCCAAGAGTTTTATAATCTGGTTAAGAAGCCAAATCCAATACATAAAGCAATCTAAAGATAACTAAACATAAAACAACATGGTACTGGAGTCCAGAGAGAAGGGAGCTGTCAGTCCTCAACTTAGCTCTGCCTGCATCCACTCTCTGGGCTAAGGATTTACATGTCCCCTTTGCTTTAGTGTCCACAGCTTACTTTACTTCACCATACACAGTATGATATAAATGTTTAGTTTATTAAACTTTAGGAGATAGACATTTACACTTCACGGTGATCAACTAGTACCTAACCAGGAAGTCCATACATAGAGGTGGTCATTAAATGCAACTCTATTGTTCATTTATTAATATATGAACTGGTGAATGGCATCAATGGATTTTAATTGGTGAAGTCAGTGACTTACTAACCAGGAAAAAAAATGTTAGAAATAGACACTACTTGTGGGATTCAAGAGACACAGATGGCTTCCTTGACTCTGCATAAGCAGTGAGCAGAATCTAGGGTCTACACCCTAAGGCTTGTTGCATGAAGCTAGATTCCCAGTCCTGTGACCTGCCATCGGATTACTTGGTTTCTGGTGTCTGACGCTGATTCCTATGTATGCAGTATTGTTTGGTCCAACTCAAGTGTCTTTTCTGCAGGGTGGTGGCAGAACCTAGAAGGACAGAGGATTGCCGTTTTCTTTGCAACCCTATAGACTGTACCCCACCAAGTGCTCTGTCCACGGGACTCTGCAGGCGAGAATACTGGAGTGGGGTGCTGTGCCCTTCTCCAGGGGAATCGTCCCCAATCCAGGGATCAAACCCACATCTCTAATGTCTCCTGCACTGGCAGGCGGGTTCTTTACCACTAGCGCCGCCTGGGAAGCCCAGTCAGGATTCAGGGTGGGTACCATTTACAGACAGTAGAAGGAAGTAAATGTGCATACAGCATTCTGGGATTCCTCCAGTCTACTCATGCTCAGTCTCCCAACAAACACTGGTAGCCAGATCCTTACCCTCTGGGCAGGAGTTTGCACACATTTTCTAAGGGGATCTGATCAACACAAGAGGAAAGCCCTAAGGTCACTGACAGTAGAAGTTCTGTAACAACTGGCTCAGCCAGATCATTACAGCAAATCACCATCAGTAAGTGCAACCTCTTCCCCACCTGCACATTCTTGGTCAGAACTCCAGTTTTTACTCCTGTACTTTTATATATGAGAACACCAATGATTATCAAATTGCTGAGGAAAATCGTGAAACAATATGGGAAGATTAGGAACCATGAAGTAAAAAGAAAACTTCAAAAATGATTATTAAAAAATTTATAGAGATATGAGAAATATATTGTCTCACGAAGCAAGAAAATGATACTGTTTTAAAAAAAGAACTTTTGGAGAATAATAAAAAAGACATCTTAGGAGTTAAACATGAGATAACACAAAAAAAACCTCAGTTGATAGAATTTAAGTTAAAATTGAAGAAATTAGAGTGAAAAGACAAAAAGGTAACAGAAGAACAAGAACAGAAAAGCAGATAAAGAATCCAGCAATTCCAGGAGAACTAGAAAACAAAACAAAAGAAAACAAAACATCCACAGGAGAAGAAAATATCAACAAAATAATCCAAGAAAACTGAAAACTGGAGGGTAGCTTTTCCAAATTTAACAGCCCAGTGAGTTTCCAGTTGTCATTGTTTAGTTGCTAAGTCATGCCTGACTCTTTTACGATCCCATGGATTGTAGCCCACCAGGCTCCTCTGTCCATGAAATTTCCCAGGCAACCCATTGGATGGGTTGCCATTTCCTTCTCCAGAGGATCTTCCTGGCCCAGGGATTGAACTTGCATCTCCTGCATTGGCAGGCAGATTCTTTACCACTGAGGTATCTGGAAGTCCTTGAGTTTCTAGTACAATGGATTTTTTTTTTAAAAAGAAAGGAAGCCAGCACTCAGGTGTATTATTGTAAAATTTCCCACCATATTCAACCAACTTTCAGAAAAAAAAAATACATATGATTGGGCGGGGCAGTGGTGGCTGGAATTAGAATACTTTTCAACAGCGATACTATGAACAAGGAAATAATGGAGCAATGCCTTCAAAATTTGGGAGAGAAAAAAAAAACTGAGTGAATATAATTCCCAACATCGAACTCTCTAAGAAATCATGCTGTCAGTCAAATGAGGTAGAATACAGACATTTTTAGACAGGCAAGTTCTTATATAATTTTAAACTTCCATATGCTTTATGTTTTTTTAGGTAGTTACTGTAGGATGTAGTCTGTGAAAATGTAGTCCAAGAAAAGGAGGTCTAGGAAATAGGAGGTCTGACACCGTAGAAAGTGGAGGGACCCTGTGGAATCGTAATGACAGAAGACCTCAGTAATAACCAGGCAGAGGCAGCAGCCAGGCCAGGTGAGCACACCAGCAGTCTCCACAAGAGATTTCTTCAAAAGCACGAAATGGACAGAATGGATACAATATCTGATAGGAAACTGACAGAATCATGGAACACCTTCAGGGACTATTTAGACAAATATTTCGTACTGAATGAATGTTAATACATAAAGCACACACCCACACAAGCCAAACAGACAAAGATAAATAAACAAGTAGAAAGAAAATTATTAACTCCAGGGATAAGTTCTACTTATAAGGAAAAACAAGCAAACAAATAATCCAGTCTGGTTTATGCCCTGTTTCTGAATGGGCACAGTCATAATAATGTAAACTTTGAATATTTTTCTAAAAACGACTGGGATGAAACTACACTGTGAGAATGGCAAATGCACATGGTATAGGAGAATAAAGAGCTAAATCCTCATGTTTGTGGGGGAAAGTCAATGTACAATGATGTCACAAACTAAAAAATGCAGGAGGTGGCAGTGCTTACTTGCCATAAAGGTATCTAGAGGCGGAGGTGAAAGTGGTTTCTCTGGGGAAGGGAAAAAGAGGTGCAGGGGTCTAGGACCTGTTCTTTTTCTTAAGAAACTCTGTAGAACCAGCAGGTCTTTTAAGTTATATCCTGCTAAATATAACTTTGATGTAAATAAAAAAAATACTTTAAAATATAATAGTATACAGACAGAAAATATGCAACTGTTTTTTCAAAATAACACTTATGCGATTTTGGTAAGTAATATTTTGGGTGTTCACTTCTTCATAGATTGAGAGGCTTGGACTAAATCTCTACGCGTGCATGTTTTTTGTATGTCTTTGTACACGTGTCTGGACTTGTGAACACAAACACACAGAGATCTGATAATCAACAGTGGAACTCCCCTGAATATTCTATTGCTAAAAATAAATACGCGTCATCCACATATTTATAAAGACACAATCTGATCCTACCGAATGAAGGAGAACAAGGCGGCTCAACCATCGACCGATTTGTAGAGAAACACCTGAGGCTGTATTTCTGTCTTCCTCTGTCCATGTGAGGGGAGACACCGGAAAAGACTAAAGTTCCCCTCTGTGTAGACTCTGGCCTGTGACGCACGCACAGTGCCGCAGACATGAAAGTTAATATTTATCCATCTCAGGGAGCTCAACTTGGCTTGAGCACTTGGGTGGGGGTTGGGGGGAGAAGGAAAGTGCTACGAACTCTGATAAAGTTAATACTTTAACACAAACATGTACGAAAGTCAATGTTAATCTTGGTAGCACAGCCAAGTCACTTGCACCCTCTCTAGCATGACAGTGAGTCCTTCAACTTTCACTTCATTTTCAATGAAACCAGTACTAAAATGGGGAGGGCCGAGGGTGGAGCTCTGAATTTAAGAGAAATACGAAGTTTATCCAGTTCGAACTTCCCATTGCTTCCTAGCTTGGTGACTGGTAAACCACTTAATCTCTCTGTGCTGTGAGCCCTTCGTCCATGAGTACCTATTCCATGCAGCTGCTAGGAGAAGCTTATGTGTTAACACGTGTAGAACACTGAACACAGTGCCTTCATAGATCTCTAAAAAAAAGATGTGGAGAACCGAATTGGTTTATAGGGGTCTTAGATGCATGGCTGGTGTGCACTTTCATGGGCGCTGGTGTGCTCTTTCTCTCTAACTTGGACTTTATTTATGTAACCTGGTCTTCAGAATAATGGAAGCTCTAAGAAGAGAGACTTTCCCATGACAAATTTGGTCAAGTCAATCTCAAAAAGTCAAGGAACATATTGTTCATCGACCATAGTAATCCTGTTTGGCAAAATCTCAGGTTACATTCATCTGCCCTAATGTTTAGTATCTGACAGTGAAGCTTTCCTCTGGTTGCCAGATGTATTTGGCACTCTTGGATGTGGCAGACAAATTCTCTCCTAGTGCCAAGTCAAGGAGTCCAATGACTGGTTTAAGGACACGCCCTCTTTCCTTTTATTATTCCAGGTCCTCAACAATACCTGGCATTCAGAGGGGCCTGGTTGTTGAACTTAAAATGGAAGAAAAAAAATGGTATGCTTCTCATAGTCGAAAGTTATATAACTATACCTTGTAGTTACTCACATTCTCTCATCTAAGAATATGATCTTAATTTTCTCATTCATTTTTCTGTTTATACTGAATTTTTTATAAGTTAAATCACTATATTAAATGGAATGTGACTATGTCAGATCACAGTATGCATAATTTACATTTAAAGGCACGAATAAAGAAGACTGTCAGTGTGTTACTTCTCCGATGACTCTGGGGTTAAAGAATTCACCTGCGGTGCGGGAGACACAGGAGACATGGGTTCAATCCCTGTGTTGGGAAGATCCCCCAAGAGGAGGAAATGGCAACCCACTCCAGTACTCTTGCCTGGAGAATTCCACGCACAGAGAAGCCTGGCGGGCTACAGTCCATGGGTTTGTGAAGGGCTGGACACGACTGAGCAACCAATAGTGTCTATCCTACTGTCTGTCATTGTAAGGAAGCAGTACTAACATAGTTGTGAGCTAGTTTTGTCTTTAAAAAAAACCAAAAAAACTAAAGAATATTAATTCCTTATCAGATATATGGTTTGCCCAAATCATTTTCTAACCCACTGCTAGGAGAAGCTTGGTCTAGAACAAAAGTGCCTTCATAGATCTATAAAAAAAAGATGTGGAGAACCGAATTGGTTTATAGGGGTCTTAGATGCATGGCTGGTGTGCACTTTCATGGGCGCTGGTGTGCTCTTTCTCTCTAACTTGGACTTTATTTATGTAACCTGGTCTTCAGAATAATGGAAGCTCTAAGAAGAGAGACTTTCCCATGACAAATTTGGTCAAGTCAATCTCAAAAAGTCAAGGAACATATTGTTCATCGACCATAGTAATCCTGTTTGGCAAAATCTCAGGTTACATTCATCTGCCCTAATGTTTAGTATCTGACAGTGAAGCTTTCCTCTGGTTGCCAGATGTATTTGGCACTCTTGGATGTGGCAGACAAATTCTCTCCTAGTGCCAAGTCAAGGAGTCCAATGACTGGTTTAAGGACACGCCCTCTTTCCTTTTTATTATTCCAGGTCCTCAACAATACCTGGCATTCAGAGGAGCCTGTTTGTTGAACTTAAAATGGAAGAAAAAAAATGGTATGCTTCTCATAGTCGAAAGTTATATAACTATACCTTGTAGTTACTCACATTCTCTCATCTAAGAATATGATCTTAATTTTCTCATTCATTTTTCTGTTTATACTGAATTTTTATAAGTTAAATCACTATATTAAATGGAATGTGACTATGTCAGATCACAGTATGCATAATTTACATTTAAAGGCACGAATAAAGAAGACTGTCAGTGTGTTACTTCTCCGATGACTCTGGGGTTAAAGAATTCACCTGCGGTGCGGGAGACACAGGAGACATGGGTTCAATCCCTGTGTTGGGAAGATCCCCCAAGAGGAGGAAATGGCAACCCACTCCAGTACTCTTGCCTGGAGAATTCCACGCACAGAGAAGCCTGGCGGGCTACAGTCCATGGGTTTGTGAAGGGCTGGACACGACTGAGCAACCAATAGTGTCTATCCTACTGTCTGTCATTGTAAGGAAGCAGTACTAACATAGTTGTGAGCTAGTTTTGTCTTTAAAAAAAACCAAAAAAACTAAAGAATATTAATTCCTTATCAGATATATGGTTTGCAAATATTTTCTCCCATTTCATAGGCTGCCTTTTCACTCTATCATTTCCTTTGCTATGCAGTTTTTTAGCTTGATGTAGTCCCATTTGTCTATTTTAGCCTTTGTTGCTTGTGCTTTTGGTGTAAGATCCCAGAAATCAATGCCAAGATCATTATCATGAAGGTTTTCTGTTATGTTTTATTTCTGGAGTTTTATAGTTTCAAGTCTTAGGTTTATATCTTTAGTCTGCGGGGATGGTGCAGGATAAGGCTCCAATTTTCCCTCCTTTGCATGTGGATGTCCAGTTTTCCCAACTGTCTTTTCCTCATTGTGTACTCTCGGCACCCTTGTCAAAGACCAGTTGAATGTATGCTCTAGACTATAATAGGTCTGTGTGCCCTAAAGAATGGGATTAGTGCCTTTATAACAGAGACCCCAGAAAGCTCCCCTGTGCCTTATGTCACCAGAGGTTACAGCAAGAACACAGGTCTCTACAAGAGAAATTGAGAAGTGAGATCTCACCAAATCCTGAATCCCAGCACCTTGATCTTGGATTTCCAAGCCTCCAAAACTGCAAGAAATGCATTTCTGTTGTTTACAAACCACCTATTCTATAGTATTCTGTTACAGCAGCCTTGATGGACTAAGACACCATATACTTATAAAATTAATTTCTGGGCTTTTCATTCTGTTCTATTAGCCTATATGTCTGCTTTCAGTACTAAGCTGTTTTAGTTACTGCAGGTTTGTAATATATTTTGAAATCAGAAGGTGTGATACATCTAGCCTTTTCTTTCCCAGGCTTGCTTTGCTATTCTGGATCTTTTATGGTTCCAAATGAATTTTAGGATTGTGTTTTTTCTTTAAAAAAAAAAAATTGAGTTTGAGATTCTGACAGATACTGCATTAAATTTGTAGATCACTTTGAGTAATATGGACACTTTAACAATGTTAAATCTTCCAATCCATGAACATGAAGTGTCCTTCTGTTTATTTTTGTCTTCTTTCTTTCATCAATGTTTCGTAGTGTTCCGTGTATGGGTCTTTCACCTCTTTGGCTAAACTAACATAGTTGTGAGCTAGTTTTGTCTTTAAAAAAAACCCAAAAAAACTAAAGAATATTAATTCCTTATCAGATATATGGTTTGCAAATATTTTCTCCCATTTCATAGGCTGCCTTTTCACTCTATCATTTCCTTTGCTATGCAGTTTTTTAGCTTGATGTAGTCCCATTTGTCTATTTTAGCCTTTGTTGCTTGTGCTTTTGGTGTAAGATCCCAGAAATCAATGCCAAGATCATTATCATGAAGGTTTTCTGTTATGTTTTATTTCTGGAGTTTTATAGTTTCAAGTCTTAGGTTTATATCTTTAGTCTGCGGGGATGGTGCAGGATAAGGCTCCAATTTTCCCTCCTTTGCATGTGGATGTCCAGTTTTCCCAACTGTCTTTTCCTCATTGTGTACTCTCGGCACCCTTGTCAAAGACCAGTTGAATGTATGCTCTAGACTATAATAGGTCTGTGTGCCCTAAAGAATGGGATTAGTGCCTTTATAACAGAGACCCCAGAAAGCTCCCCTGTGCCTTATGTCACCAGAGGTTACAGCAAGAACACAGGTCTCTACAAGAGAAATTGAGAAGTGAGATCTCACCAAATCCTGAATCCCAGCACCTTGATCTTGGATTTCCAAGCCTCCAAAACTGCAAGAAATGCATTTCTGTTGTTTACAAACCACCTATTCTATAGTATTCTGTTACAGCAGCCTTGATGGACTAAGACACCATATACTTATAAAATTAATTTCTGGGCTTTTCATTCTGTTCTATTAGCCTATATGTCTGCTTTCAGTACTAAGCTGTTTTAGTTACTGCAGGTTTGTAATATATTTTGAAATCAGAAGGTGTGATACATCTAGCCTTTTCTTTCCCAGGCTTGCTTTGCTATTCTGGATCTTTTATGGTTCCAAATGAATTTTAGGATTGTGTTTTTTCTTTAAAAAAAAAAAATTGAGTTTGAGATTCTGACAGATACTGCATTAAATTTGTAGATCACTTTGAGTAATATGGACACTTTAACAATGTTAAATCTTCCAATCCATGAACATGAAGTGTCCTTCTGTTTATTTTTGTCTTCTTTCTTTCATCAATGTTTCGTAGTGTTCCGTGTATGGGTCTTTCACCTCTTTGGCTAAACGTATCCCTATAAAAATGAAGTATTTTATTATTTTTGATGCTACCGTAATCGGGATTGTTTTCTTAATTTTTTTTTTGGACAATTTGTTGTCAGCGTATAGAAATGCAACTGATTTTTGTACGGTGATTCTGTATACTGAGACTTCACTGAATTGCTTCATTAGTTCTAATTTTTATGTGTGTATGTGTAATCATTAGACTTTTCTACATGTAAGATCCTGTAGACTTTTTTTAAATTTTGGCTTCTTTTATTGTTTTTTTTTTGTTTATTTATTTTCATCCATATTCATTCTTTGGCCTGTGTGGGCCTCCCATTGCAGTGGCCTCTCTCGCTGCAGAGCACTGGCTCTCAGCACGCGCACTGCAGAGCGCTGGCTCATAACTGGATACACCAGTCCAGCCGCTCCATGGCACGTGGGATCTTCCCAGGCCAGGGATCGAACTGGTGTCCCTTGTACTGAAAGGTGGACTCTCTACCCACTGGACCACCAGGGAAGTCCGATCCTGTAGATTTTTATAATCATTTCATAAATGGTGCTAGACAACATAAATGATAATAGACAGCAGGTAGGAGGTAAGGAAATGAAGTGTTATGCATATGGAAGGTGAGAGAGAGAGAAAGAAGAAAGTAGGATTAAAGGAAAGTTTGCTTAAGTTGGGAGTTCTCAAGTTGTTTGGACGTGCTGGTGGAGACAGTGGGAAGAAGGCAAGGAGTTGAAGACAGAGGAAAGAGACAGGATCATGGCTGGAGTAAGGTCTGTTAGCAGGCAGGAGGGAATGACAGAGGATCAATCAGCCTCAGACAGGAAATGGTGAGTAGTGAGGTGGACCTTCCTGTTCTCAGAGGCTAGAGAGCAGAAAAAAGTTCCCAGCCTCATCTGTAGTCAGGTTCCCAGATCCACTTAGGTTCACACAGTACTATGGAAGATGAGGGGCTTCCCAGGTGGCATGGAGGTAAAGAATCCACCTGCAATGCAGGATAAATGGGCTTGCTTCCTGGGCTGGGAAGACTTCCTGGAGTAGGAAATGGCCACTCCAGTAGTCACGCCTGGGAAACCCCATGGACAGAGGAGCCTGGTAGGCTCCAGTCTATGGGGTTGCAAGAGTCAGATATGACTGAACATACACACATGCAAGATAAGACAGGGAGAAAGAAGGGAGGCAGAGGCTGTATTTTGGCTACTTTGGCTTTTTCTGCATCCACAGGGATGCACTGTGTTTTCCATCAGCAGTGTTCCAGCATCCTGGTGCTTTCTGGATGTCAAGGGGCAGGATTATGTGGCACTGTTTTTTTGGGGGGGGTGGGAATCTGAGTAGATCCATGAAGCATGTTGTGCCTCTAGGGCCATCATTCACAGCAGCTCAATGGCTAATCCCAGCTAAAGTCATGTTCCACTGATCATTTTCAATCCCCTTCTTTTTGTCTGTGTAAGGTGAGGCAGCTCCCTGAAGGGGCTAGCTCTGTGGTGGTATTTGTTCTTATTTTTGGCGTTACTGAACCTGCTACTCAAGCCTTTCCAGGGATGCTGTGAGCATTCACTCCCTGTATTAAATTTCCTTTTGCTTGAAATAGCTAAGTAATCTCTGTTTCCTGATGGAGAGGGTATCAACTCTGGATGTACCTGTAGATAAGTTTGTGTGGTATATGTGTGTGTGCACATGTATATGATGACAATCTCCTCAAATGCAGGAGTTTTTAATCTGTGGTGCTATAGAGCCTCAAGGAGTTCCTGGATAGAGTTCAAGTCATCTATGTACTTAAATGAGGAAAAGTCACTTCCCCTTTGTGGGGAAACAAATCAGTGAAGGTTTTCCCAGCTTTGGCCGAGCCAGGAGAAAAACATTTTGGAAATGAAAAGAACTAAGAGAAAAACAAGTTGATTTGATTCACATGGGCTCAGTAGCTGGGGTCACAACTGATTAGCAACAGGTGGGGAGTCTGCTGTGGCACTTTTAGTACTATGAGGGATGAGGGGCCGTTCGTAGTCAGGTTCCCAGATCCACTTAGGTTCACACAGTACTATGGAAGATGAGGCTTCCCAGGTGGCATGGAGGTAAAGAATCCACCTGCAATGCAGGATAAATGGGCTTGCTTCCTGGGCTGGGAAGACTTCCTGGAGTAGGAAATGGCCACTCCAGTAGTCACGCCTGGGAAACCCCATGGACAGAGGAGCCTGGTAGGCTCCAGTCTATGGGGTTGCAAGAGTCAGATATGACTGAACATACACACATGCAAGATAAGACAGGGAGAAAGAAGGGAGGCAGAGGCTGTATTTTGGCTACTTTGGCTTTTTCTGCATCCACAGGGATGCACTGTGTTTTCCATCAGCAGTGTTCCAGCATCCTGGTGCTTTCTGGATGTCAAGGGGCAGGATTATGTGGCACTGTTTTTTTGGGGGGGGTGGGAATCTGAGTAGATCCATGAAGCATGTTGTGCCTCTAGGGCCATCATTCACAGCAGCTCAATGGCTAATCCCAGCTAAAGTCATGTTCCACTGATCATTTTCAATCCCCTTCTTTTTGTCTGTGTAAGGTGAGGCAGCTCCCTGAAGGGGCTAGCTCTGTGGTGGTATTTGTTCTTATTTTTGGCGTTACTGAACCTGCTACTCAAGCCTTTCCAGGGATGCTGTGAGCATTCACTCCCTGTATTAAATTTCCTTTTGCTTGAAATAGCTAAGTAATCTCTGTTTCCTGATGGAGAGGGTATCAACTCTGGATGTACCTGTAGATAAGTTTGTGTGGTATATGTGTGTGTGCACATGTATATGATGACAATCTCCTCAAATGCAGGAGTTTTTAATCTGTGGTGCTATAGAGCCTCAAGGAGTTCCTGGATAGAGTTCAAGTCATCTATGTACTTAAATGAGGAAAAGTCACTTCCCCTTTGTGGGGAAACAAATCAGTGAAGGTTTTCCCAGCTTTGGCCGAGCCAGGAGAAAAACATTTTGGAAATGAAAAGAACTAAGAGAAAAACAAGTTGATTTGATTCACATGGGCTCAGTAGCTGGGGTCACACTGATTAGCAACAGGTGGGAGATCTGCTGTGGACTTTTGGAACGCCAGGTCAGTGCACGTTAGAATGCAGCGGGCGCACACAGGACAGACTCCTTAACTTCTTGCCGGTCTAGCTGCCCCCCAGCTACAGCATGCCCTTTCCATTCTTAGAGTCACCAGAGTAATTGTTAATCAGGGCTGTGACTGACTCCCAGTCCATGCTAATATCATCCCCTGCAAACACCTGGATGTTTAAGCTCTCAATAAAAGCGGACTGGTGAGTGTGTTCAGGACCTTGACCCAATAGGTCTTGAGCCTCCCATTCCCATCCTTTCTCTCTGTATGTGTGTGTGTATTTCTTAATGTCTCATCACACTCGCTATTCTCTAAGCACCTGACTGACATGCTGCGGCATCCTTTTTTCCTAACCTCTAACTTAGTTCAGTATTTTCTGCAATTCTGAATGTAGGCATCAAACTACAGTATTGGTGGCAGTTCCTCTGACTTCACCTCTAACAGAAAGCAGAATTTTAACGATATATTAGGGCTGCTGGAGACCTCAAAACATTGCTTATACTCACAACTATGGTATTTATTAGACTCCTGCTACATCTTGTTCTGTAATACATTTCTAAAGAAACACACTGATGTTCTTCCAAAGACACAGATGACTAATAGGTGCACGCAAAGATGCCCCTCATCACTAATTCTTAGAGAAATGCAAGTCAAAACAACTATGAGATATCACCTCACATCTGTCAGAATGGTTATCATCAAAAAAACCTACAAATAACAAATGTTAGAGAAGATGTAGAGAAAAGGGAACCTTGTACATTGTTGGTGGGAATGTAAATTAGTAAAGCCACTATGGAAAACAGTATGAAGTTTCCTCAAAAAACTAAAAATAGAACCACCATATGATCCAGCAATTCAACTCCTGGGTATATATCCCCCAAACCTACAAAAACAAAACAAAACAAAAAACAAAGAGCAAACAGAAAACACTAATTTGAAAAGATATATGGCACCCCAATATTCGTAGCAGCATAATTTACCATAGCCAAGATATGGAAGCAACCCAAGTGTCCATAAACTTTAGATTCACATGGCTCAGGCTGGGAGATCGGGGGCTGTGGACTTTTGGAACGCCAGGTCAGTGCACGTTAGAATGCAGCGGGCGCACACAGGACAGACTCCTTAACTTCTTGCCGGTCTAGCTGCCCCCCAGCTACAGCATGCCCTTTCCATTCTTAGAGTCACCAGAGTAATTGTTAATCAGGGCTGTGACTGACTCCCAGTCCATGCTAATATCATCCCCTGCAAACACCTGGATGTTTAAGCTCTCAATAAAAGCGGACTGGTGAGTGTGTTCAGGACCTTGACCCAATAGGTCTTGAGCCTCCCATTCCCATCCTTTCTCTCTGTATGTGTGTGTGTATTTCTTAATGTCTCATCACACTCGCTATTCTCTAAGCACCTGACTGACATGCTGCGGCATCCTTTTTTCCTAACCTCTAACTTAGTTCAGTATTTTCTGCAATTCTGAATGTAGGCATCAAACTACAGTATTGGTGGCAGTTCCTCTGACTTCACCTCTAACAGAAAGCAGAATTTTAACGATATATTAGGGCTGCTGGAGACCTCAAAACATTGCTTATACTCACAACTATGGTATTTATTAGACTCCTGCTACATCTTGTTCTGTAATACATTTCTAAAGAAACACACTGATGTTCTTCCAAAGACACAGATGACTAATAGGTGCACGCAAAGATGCCCCTCATCACTAATTCTTAGAGAAATGCAAGTCAAAACAACTATGAGATATCACCTCACATCTGTCAGAATGGTTATCATCAAAAAAACCTACAAATAACAAATGTTAGAGAAGATGTAGAGAAAAGGGAACCTTGTACATTGTTGGTGGGAATGTAAATTAGTAAAGCCACTATGGAAAACAGTATGAAGTTTCCTCAAAAAACTAAAAATAGAACCACCATATGATCCAGCAATTCAACTCCTGGGTATATATCCCCCAAACCTACAAAAACAAAACAAAACAAAAAACAAAGAGCAAACAGAAAACACTAATTTGAAAAGATATATGGCACCCCAATATTCGTAGCAGCATAATTTACCATAGCCAAGATATGGAAGCAACCCAAGTGTCCATAAACAGATGAACAGAAAAAAAGAAGATGTATATACATACACACGCACATATACACACAATGGAATATTACTAAGCTGTAAGAAAGGAAGGAAATTGTGCTATTTGCCACAATCTGGATGGACCTAGCAAATATTGTATCTAGTGGAATAAGTCAGAGTTAGCAAATCCTACATGACATCATTTATATGTGAACTCTAAAAATAATATAAATGATAATATATGCAAAAGAGAAATATACTCACAGGTATAAGGTAAGGGATTAAGAGATACAAATTACTGTGTATCAAATAGATCAAATGGATAAACAATAGATTATAGCCAGTCTCATAATAACTTTTATAATGTATATAATCTATAAAAACACTGAATCATTATGTTGTACACTTGAAACAAAGAAGTACTTCAAATTAACTACACTTCAATTTAAAAAAATGGAATATAAAAAAAGAAACACATTACTATATCAGTTTTTAATGTCTTCTATTTTGCCTGTAGAATTTCTAAACTTTGGCACTAAAGAAGTTTTAGGATGGATAATTCTTTTGGAGGACTATTTTTGTGCTGCAGGATGCTTGGAAGCCTTGACGATTCCAGGAGCACCCTTTCCGGTCACATGACCATCAAATATGCTGTCACCTGGGGCCAAGGTGGCCCTGGCGGGCAGCCACTGCTGTAAAGGAGTGCTAAGGCCTGAGGAAGGTGACTGAGATCTGACTGGAGGGGAGAGAACTTAAAGAGGGAGGTGACAGAGGATGGCAAAGAGAAGTGACTAAAGAAACATGCAATTGACTGACACCAAGGCAACAGCTGAAACCAATGACAATCATCCCCCAGGATCCTTGGGGGATGCCCACGATACTAAAGTCTGAGGACACTCAAGTCCCTTATAAAAACGGCAGAGAATTTGCATATAAGCTATACACGCTCTCCCATCATCTTTAGATGATTTATAATACCTAACACAAAGTAAATACTATGTAAATAATTATAAATACTATGTACATAGTTGCTGGTGCATGGAAAATTCAAATCTTGATTTTTGGAACTTTCTGGAACTTATTCTTTTTTACCATTTTCTTCAATTGTTTTTGTTCTGCAGCTGGTTAAATCCATAGATGCAGAACATGCAAATACAGAGAGCTGAATGGGTAGAAGAGCCCCTGGATAAGAGAAGAGGTTTTCAGGTTGTTTTTTCTCCTACTTGCCACATGTGACTTAA
The DNA here is from genome assembly GCA_022376925.1 of Tragulus kanchil. Classification (NCBI taxonomy): domain Eukaryota; kingdom Metazoa; phylum Chordata; class Mammalia; order Artiodactyla; family Tragulidae; genus Tragulus; species Tragulus kanchil. The sequence continues at coordinate 120,161,873 of JAIOJX010000025.1, read as the reverse complement.
ATTCAAGAGTAAGGAATACTAAGGTAAAGGAAAATTCTAAGAGATACAAATTGACTGTGAATAGTCAAATCCTACATGACATCATTTATATGTGAACTCTAAAAATAATATAAATGATAATATATGCAAAAGAGAAATATACTCACAGGTATAAGGTAAGGGATTAAGAGATACAAATTACTGTGTATCAAATAGATCAAATGGATAAACAATAGATTATAGCCAGTCTCATAATAACTTTTATAATGTATATAATCTATAAAAACACTGAATCATTATGTTGTACACTTGAAACAAAGAAGTACTTCAAATTAACTACACTTCAATTTAAAAAAATGGAATATAAAAAAAGAAACACATTACTATATCAGTTTTTAATGTCTTCTATTTTGCCTGTAGAATTTCTAAACTTTGGCACTAAAGAAGTTTTAGGATGGATAATTCTTTTGGAGGACTATTTTTGTGCTGCAGGATGCTTGGAAGCCTTGACGATTCCAGGAGCACCCTTTCCGGTCACATGACCATCAAATATGCTGTCACCTGGGGCCAAGGTGGCCCTGGCGGGCAGCCACTGCTGTAAAGGAGTGCTAAGGCCTGAGGAAGGTGACTGAGATCTGACTGGAGGGGAGAGAACTTAAAGAGGGAGGTGACAGAGGATGGCAAAGAGAAGTGACTAAAGAAACATGCAATTGACTGACACCAAGGCAACAGCTGAAACCAATGACAATCATCCCCCAGGATCCTTGGGGGATGCCCACGGATACTAAAGTCTGAGGACACTCAAGTCCCTTATAAAAACGGCAGAGAATTTGCATATAAGCTATACACGCTCTCCCATCATCTTTAGATGATTTATAATACCTAACACAAAGTAAATACTATGTAAATAATTATAAATACTATGTACATAGTTGCTGGTGCATGGAAAATTCAAATCTTGATTTTTGGAACTTTCTGGAACTTATTCTTTTTTACCATTTTCTTCAATTGTTTTTGTTCTGCAGCTGGTTAAATCCATAGATGCAGAACATGCAAATACAGAGAGCTGAATGGGTAGAAGAGCCCCTGGATAAGAGAAGAGGTTTTCAGGTTGTTTTTTCTCCTACTTGCCACATGTGACTATTCAAATAGTGGACAGTCTACCATCAACAGCATCTGTGATGTAGGTGCCAACTTACAAGCGAGATGGGCTGGAGTTACCTACAATGCCAAAGTACTGTTTCTCCCACTGATCCAAATGCTGACATGTCTTAACGTGCTGGTTCAAAAGTATACTTTCTTCAAGCAGAAGAATAACGGAGGACATTTAGAACCTAAAAATAACTGTTATTGCTCCTTGTTCTGTCCAGAACAGCAGCAAATAGGAGCAGGGTGAGTATATTTGGGACTTGAATGGATTTGGAGGTTTGCTGCTCCAAGAAAACTGGGCCCAGCAGGCCCAGCTGTGAAGGATACGGAATAACCCTCTGATTCAGCAAGTTGACTCCTAGGTATTTACTCAGGAGCAATGAAAATATATATACGGCATAAATCTTGTCCAAGAGTGTGGATAGCATCTTTATTCAGAGAAGCCCCCAACCGGTGTGGTCATACAATGAAATACTACTGAACAAGAAAAAAGAAAGAACTGTTAATATTTTTAACATGTGTAACAACATGGAGGAAACTCAAAACCATACTGAGTAAACGCAGCCTTACACAAAGAGAACATACATTCTTATGGACTGTGTGATTCATTTATATATGCTTTAAATAGGCTAAATTAATCTATGGCAATAAAAAAATCAGAATGTGACTGGTTCCATCAGGGTGGGGACAAGACCTGCCTGGGAAGAAGCATGGGGAGTTTTCCTGGGCGATGATGTTTTCTATGTTTCTTGATGAGGAGTTGGGTTATACAGTTTATGCAGTTGCCCACCCCCTCAATTGTACACCTGAATGTGTGCCTTTCACTGTGCGTGAATTACAATAGAAGAAGAGGAGAAGGAAGAGGAGGGAGACAAGTGAAGGAGAAGAGGAGGAGAGAACGGTAAATAAAAACTGAACTTTCTGTCAACAAAACGTGCTTGAAGTGTCTGAAACGAAATGAGGTCTGCAGCATATTCTGAAATACAGTCCAACAGAACAGTGGGGGATTGGTAAATAGGCAGGTGGCTAGTGTGTGATTTTAAAAAAAGACACAAAGTGTTAACTATAGATTCTAGACTGTGAGATATGGAATTCTTTAAACTTTTCTGTAGCTTGAAAATATTCACACTAAAGAATGTGAGTGTATGTCCACACATTTCTTTTTGCCTTTTTGAAGTATTTCATTAACTGCTGGGCTGAAAAAGCTACTTGGAAACAAACAAAGTCTTTCACATGGTTCTTGCTCTCCCTTAATAAATGAAACCTCAAATGTCACACTCATCATCTCGGCCTCATTAGTAACAACACTCATCCATGACTCTGTCGCCACCACCCCTCTGGATCTCTGGGGCTGTCACGGCACAGCACGAATTACCTTACACGTGTCAGCCTCCCCTAGAGAAGTTCATGGTTTCCTTTACGGCCAGGAACTAGGCCAGATTTTCCAAGAGGAAGATTATGTCTGTGATGGTGGGTATTTTTTAGCAAAATGTATTATTCAAATATGCCATGAAGGGGTGGGACTCTGTGTGTGTTTTGGGGCAGTGAGCGGAAGTAGGAAGAAGGAAAATGTATTTTAGAAACAAGATACACATTATAAGAAGTCACAAAGTAATAGTAACTTTAATCCAGCTTCTATAGAGAGAAAAATCTCGTTCCTTTCCTCTTTTCCTTAAGCTCCTCGTATCTAATGCCACTTGATATGTCGTCCGGCAAAAGGGTGTGACAAAGGCTGCCTAGATTTGGTACCCCCAGCTCTTTCCTAGTTTCCCTTTCTCAATACACCTTTGACAAAGGTCAGGAGTTTGAAAGTTCCGGTTTTTCCTTGTTTGGGTGAAATGTTTCTTGCTCGGCAGAATGATTAAGTGTCTCGGAGTGTCAATAAATAGGTGGTTTGGGTGAAGCTTTTTGGAATCTATTTCCCTGAAGGCTGCTTGGTGGCGTGCCTGGGATTGGTTTGGTTTTGTATGAAACTAGTAGGAATGATTAAGTGGTCTCCGGAGTGTTCAGGGATAAATAAAAGGTAGGCTTTGACTTCAACTCAGACTGAAACGAAATAGGTTCTTTGAAATACAGTCCAACAGAACAGTGGGATTGGTAAATAGGCAGGTGGCTAGTGTGTGATTTTAAAAAAAGACACAAAGTGTTAACTATAGATTCTAGACTGTGAGATATGGAATTCTTTAAACTTTTCTGTAGCTTGAAAATATTCACACTAAAGAATGTGAGTGTATGTCCACACATTTCTTTTTGCCTTTTTGAAGTATTTCATTAACTGCTGGGCTGAAAAAGCTACTTGGAAACAAACAAAGTCTTTCACATGGTTCTTGCTCTCCCTTAATAAATGAAACCTCAAATGTCACACTCATCATCTCGGCCTCATTAGTAACAACACTCATCCATGACTCTGTCGCCACCACCCCTCTGGATCTCTGGGGCTGTCACGGCACAGCACGAATTACCTTACACGTGTCAGCCTCCCCTAGAGAAGTTCATGGTTTCCTTTACGGCCAGGAACTAGGCCAGATTTTCCAAGAGGAAGATTATGTCTGTGATGGTGGGTATTTTTTAGCAAAATGTATTATTCAAATATGCCATGAAGGGGTGGGACTCTGTGTGTGTTTTGGGGCAGTGAGCCGGAAGTAGGAAGAAGGAAAATGTATTTTAGAAACAAGATACACATTATAAGAAGTCACAAAGTAATAGTAACTTTAATCCAGCTTCTATAGAGAGAAAAATCTCGTTCCTTTCCTCTTTTCCTTAAGCTCCTCGTATCTAATGCCACTTGATATGTCGTCCGGCAAAAGGGTGTGACAAAGGCTGCCTAGATTTGGTACCCCCAGCTCTTTCCTAGTTTCCCTTTCTCAATACACCTTTGACAAAGGTCAGGAGTTTGAAAGTTCCGGTTTTTCCTTGTTTGGGTGAAATGTTTCTTGCTCGGCAGAATGATTAAGTGTCTCGGAGTGTCAATAAATAGGTGGTTTGGGTGAAGCTTTTTGGAATCTATTTCCCTGAAGGCTGCTTGGTGGCGTGCCTGGGATTGGTTTGGTTTTGTATGAAACTAGTAGGTAAACACTGTAATTAGCAGGCTGCCTAGTCCCTGCGGCTCCTGATACCTGAGGAGCCATGCATTTAAGAAGAGGGCAGGGATAAAATATCTTCACCTAAAACCAAGAGTCAGGCTTTGATCTTCAACTCAGACTGACAAAATGCCAAGGTGCTGAAGTGGCAGAAGCCGGATTTGAACTAAAGGGATCTCAGGAACCCAGGTGCAGTTGTGCCAGCACTAGAAAGAATGCACGAATTAGGTAAATATCCACCAGGAAAAAAAAAAAAAAAGGACAAGAAGCTAGCCTTGAACAATGCATATTAGTTTTCTGATTAACTTTATTCTGGGTGGAGGCCATAATTCAAACCTGATTCACGAAACACTGACAGCACTGGCTGTGAACAGGGCAATGTATCAGAACTGGATGAGCTATAGTAACTCTACAGCCAGAGATCCTGAACCCTGGCTTGGACATCTTGTGCTTCATTTCATGTGGACATCTCTGCTATTATTAGGGGAAGAAGGGTGGGTTCCTGTAAAGCCAGATCAAACCATCTCTTCCTGAGAAGCAGCTGATGATGTGCAAACCAAGCATCTTCTGCCTGTCCCACTGGGATAATATAGAAGACATGTTTCATTCAATGACTCAATTAGTGGTACCCAGGTTCCAGAAAGCAGCAGACAGACTTTGAAACTTAATAGGATTAAGAAGAAGAAAAATCCTGGCTTCTTTCCTAACATAAACTGTATATTATCAGCAAATCACCAGGCAGTTTTCATTGGTTCGTGATTCATTTGGCACCTAATTCCAATAAAGATGATAGGATGACATGTAGGAACTTAGCCAAAATTAGAAATGTGGGAAACTTGAAGGTGACTTTGTAGAGAAGGTCAGTTTATAAAAATTTAAATTCAGCAAATCACCATTGCTTCAGGAGTTTGAAAGTTCCGGTTTTTCCTTGTTTGGGTGAAATGTTTCTTGCTCGGCAGAATGATTAAGTGTCTCGGAGTGTCAATAAATAGGTGGTTTGGGTGAAGCTTTTTGGAATCTATTTCCCTGAAGGCTGCTTGGTGGCGTGCCTGGGATTGGTTTGGTTTTGTATGAAACTAGTAGGTAAACACTGTAATTAGCAGGCTGCCTAGTCCCTGCGGCTCCTGATACCTGAGGAGCCATGCATTTAAGAAGAGGGCAGGGATAAAATATCTTCACCTAAAACCAAGAGTCAGGCTTTGATCTTCAACTCAGACTGACAAAATGCCAAGGTGCTGAAGTGGCAGAAGCCGGATTTGAACTAAAGGGATCTCAGGAACCCAGGTGCAGTTGTGCCAGCACTAGAAAGAATGCACGAATTAGGTAAATATCCACCAGGAAAAAAAAAAAAAAAGGACAAGAAGCTAGCCTTGAACAATGCATATTAGTTTTCTGATTAACTTTATTCTGGGTGGAGGCCATAATTCAAACCTGATTCACGAAACACTGACAGCACTGGCTGTGAACAGGGCAATGTATCAGAACTGGATGAGCTATAGTAACTCTACAGCCAGAGATCCTGAACCCTGGCTTGGACATCTTGTGCTTCATTTCATGTGGACATCTCTGCTATTATTAGGGGAAGAAGGGTGGGTTCCTGTAAAGCCAGATCAAACCATCTCTTCCTGAGAAGCAGCTGATGATGTGCAAACCAAGCATCTTCTGCCTGTCCCACTGGGATAATATAGAAGACATGTTTCATTCAATGACTCAATTAGTGGTACCCAGGTTCCAGAAAGCAGCAGACAGACTTTGAAACTTAATAGGATTAAGAAGAAGAAAAATCCTGGCTTCTTTCCTAACATAAACTGTATATTATCAGCAAATCACCAGGCAGTTTTCATTGGTTCGTGATTCATTTGGCACCTAATTCCAATAAAGATGATAGGATGACATGTAGGAACTTAGCCAAAATTAGAAATGTGGGAAACTTGAAGGTGACTTTGGTAGAGAAGGTCAGTTTTCATTCCAATCCCAAAGAAGGGCAATGCTAAAGAAGGTTCAAACTAACTGCACAATTGCACTCATTTTACATGCTAGCAAGGTAATGTTCAACATCCTTCAAGCTAGGCTTCAACCAAGAACTTCCAGAGCACTGAACCAGAGCACTTAATCCAGATGTATCTGCTGGATTAAGAAAAGGCAGAGGAACCAGAGATCAAATTGCCAACATCTGTGGGGTCATAGAAAAAGCAAGGGAATTCCAGAAAATTCCATCTGCTTCTTGACTACACTAAAGCCTTTGACTGTATGGATCACAACAAACTGCGGAATATTCTTAAAAAGATGGGAATACCTGCCTCCTGAGAAACCTGAATGCAGGTCAAGAAGCAACAGTTAGAACTGGACATGGAAAAACAGACTGGTTCCAAATTGGGAAAGGAGTACATCAAGGCTGTATATTGTCACCCTGCTTATTTAACTTCTATACAGAGTACATCATGTGAAATGCTAGGCTGGATGAAGCACAAGCTGGAATCAAGATCACCAAGAGAAATGTCAGTAACCTCAGATATGCAGATGACACCAGCCTAATGGCAGAAAATGAAGAGGAACTACAGAGCCCCTTGATGAAGGTGAGCGAGGAGAGTGAAAAAAGACAACCTAAAACTCAACATTTAAAAACTCAGATCATGGCATCCAGTCCCATCACTTCATGGCAAATAGACGGGGAAAAATGGAAACAGAGACAGACTTTATTTTCTTGGGCTCCAAAATCATTGCAGATGGTGACTGCAGCCATAAAGTTAAAACAATGCTTGCTCTTTGGAAGAAAAGCTATGACCAATCTAGACAGTGTATTAAAAAGCAGAGATACCACTTTGCCCACAAAGGTCTATATAGTCAAAGCCATGGTTTTTTCAGCAGTCCTGCATGGATAAGGGAACTGGACTATGAAGAAGGCTGAGCACTGGGACGTCCCTGGTGGCCACACTCCCAATGCAGGGGCTGGGATTCAATCCTCGGTCAGGGAACTAGATCCCACATGCCACAACTGAAGACCTCACACATGGTAATGATTCTGTGTGTCACAATTAAGACCCAACATAGCCATAAAAAGAAAAAAAAAAGAATCCTCTCTACTCTTGATGTCTTCTCTTAGTCATTAACCCTCAGCACCACTATCCCCAAACTGCTCCTTGGCTGGCAAGTCTCCTGTTCTTTCCTCTATCAGGAGAGTCCTGAACAATTAAGATTCACTTAATCCAGATGTATTCTGCTGGATTTACAAAAGGCAGAGGAACCAGAGATCAAATTGCCAACATCTGTGGGGTCATAGAAAAAGCAAGGGAATTCCAGAAAATTCCATCTGCTTCTTGACTACACTAAAGCCTTTGACTGTATGGATCACAACAAACTGCGGAATATTCTTAAAAAGATGGGAATACCTGCCTCCTGAGAAACCTGTATGCAGGTCAAGAAGCAACAGTTAGAACTGGACATGGAACAACAGACTGGTTCCAAATTGGGAAAGGAGTACATCAAGGCTGTATATTGTCACCCTGCTTATTTAACTTCTATGCAGAGTACATCATGAGAAATGCTGGGCTGGATGAAGCACAAGCTGGAATCAAGATTGCCAGGAGAAATATCAATAACCTCAGATATGCAGATGACACCAGCCTAATGGCAGAAAATGAAGAGGAACTACAGAGCCCCTTGATGAAGGTGAGCGAGGAGAGTGAAAAAAGACAACCTAAAACTCAACATTTAAAAACTCAGATCATGGCATCCAGTCCCATCACTTCATGGCAAACAGATCGGCAAACAATGGAAACAGAGACAGACTTTATTTTCTTGGGCTCCAAAATCATTGCAGATGGTGACTGCAGCCATAAAGTTAAAACAATGCTTGCTCTTTGGAAGAAAAGCTATGACCAATCTAGACAGTGTATTAAAAAGCAGAGATACCACTTTGCCCACAAAGGTCTATATAGTCAAAGCCATGGTTTTTTCAGCAGTCCTGCATGGATAAGGGAACTGGACTATGAAGAAGGCTGAGCACTGGGACGTCCCTGGTGGCCACACTCCCAATGCAGGGGCTGGGATTCAATCCTCGGTCAGGGAACTAGATCCCACATGCCACAACTGAAGACCTCACACATGGTAATGATTCTGTGTGTCACAATTAAGACCCAACATAGCCATAAAAAGAAAAAAAAAAGAATCCTCTCTACTCTTGATGTCTTCTCTTAGTCATTAACCCTCAGCACCACTATCCCCAAACTGCTCCTTGGCTGGCAAGTCTCCCTGTTCTTTCCTCTATCAGGAGAGTCCTGAACAAAATCTTGAAAAGAAACAAAAAAAGAAAGCTGAGCACTGAAGAATTGATGCTTTTGAACTGTGGAGCTGGAGAAGACTCTTGAAAGCCTTTTGGCCTGCAAGGAGATCAAACCAGTGAATCCTAAAGGAAATCAACCCTGACTATTCATTGGAAGGACTGACATTGAAGCTGAAGCGCAAATACTTTGGCCACCTGATGTGAAGGAGTGACTTTTTAGAAAAGACCCTGATGCTGGGAAAGACTGAATGCAGGAAGCGACTGGGACGACAGGACCAGATGGTTGGATGGCATCACTGACTCCATGGACAGGAGGCTGAGCAAGCTCTGGGAGATGGTGAAGGGCAGGGAAGCCTGGTGTGCTGCAGTCCTTGGGGTTGCAAAGAACTGGACAGGACTGAGCAATTGAACGATAGCAACACAGAATGTAAAATAGCGTGCAAAATAATAACTCTGTTTACACTTTGGGTGGGTTTTATGAATTGCTGACATACAACCACACTGCTCTGGCCCTCTACTACTCTGCCAGTCTGATGGTGTGGGATGAATGACAGTCTTACTTTTCTATGCACAGAGTGGGTTTTGCCCTTTTTTTTTTTTTTTTTTAAAGATAGAATAATCTATCAACACAATCTTTTCAGTCATTCTCCCTGGATAAGAAACAGAGAAAAGCTAAGTGACTCACTTTCTGAGCAGAGGGTAAAGCAAGAAGGGATAGTGAGGGACTTTGGGATGCACACTGCTATATTAAAAACAGACAACTGACAGGGTCCTACTATATAGCACAGGGAACTCTACTCAATGTTATGTGGCAGCCTGGATGGGAGGGAAGTTTGGGAGAGAATGGATACATGTATACGTATGGCTGAGTCTCTTCACTGCTCACCTGAAACTATGTGAACACTGTTGATCGGCTGTACTCCAATGTAAGTTAAAAATAAAATAAAAATAAAGACTCTGAATTTTAGCCCCATGTGTCAAACACACTGCTCACTCAAAGAGAAGAACTTTAAAGAGGTAAGGTAAAATGAGGTCCTTAGGGTGGGGTCTGATCCAATCCAATAATGTCTTTGGTAGAAGAGGAGATTAGGACACACAGATAACCAGACTGCTGTGGACCAATCCATGAGTCAGCAAGGACAGAGGCCTCAGGAGAAACCAACCTGCTGACACCATGACCTTGAACTTCTAGCCTCCGGAACTGTGAAAAAAATGTCTGTTGCTTAAGCCACCCAGTCTGTGCTATTCTGTTATGGTAGCTTTAGTGGTCTAACAGAAACGTTTACAAAGAAAATGCAAACAATATTTGGATTTGTTCAAAGCACAGGAGCCTAGTTGGGCTAACTCAAAGTTGCCCGAAGTGTGTTGCCAGGAAGGTAATAACCATTACTGGAAAAATGAAGGGGAGATTCGGGGCTCTTGTAAATGTGGGAAATGCTGGATTAGACGGCCAGCCAAGTTTCTCTGCCACAGGACTTCTCAGAGCCTTTAAAGTGCTGAGGTACAAATTATGAGCCTGATTCCTGTGGTCTGTGTGCCTCTCCCTGCTACAGTTTTCATTTCCAGTCCATACAATCCACAGCTAAATCCCAATGACTTTACTTTTTAACTATTTCTTGAATTAGTTCACTCCTACCTGAACCCTCATGAAACCTGGGTTGTACCATCATTGCCTGACCATTTCATTTTCTAAATATTTCTTGAATTAGTTTACTTATCTCTACTGAACTGGCATCAAAACCTGGACCAAATAACCTATGTCTCTTGCTTGGTTCACTGCAAGACCTTTCTGATGGGCGCTGTCCAGGCAGCGGCTCACAACACAGTCACAGATGTCTTTTCTAAGCACAGGCTGGCTTATGCCAGGTCCTCCATTATGAAGAGATTTCAGTCACTTCCTTCTGTTCTTAAGATGAGAAGACACAATTCCTACCCATATCTACAAGCTTATCTTGAACCATCTTCCTCCTGGGGCTCCAAGCTTTCTCCAAGTCACAAATGGCGCTGCCTTCATCCACCACAGGGCCTTTGCTCATGCTGTCTCTTCTTCTTGGTTAACTTCTCCGATCTTCCTCAGAGTAGCTTTTTTTGACTTCCCTTCTTGGTTCAAATCCTTTTACCATGTGTCAAACACACTGCTCACTCAAAGAGAAGAACTTTAAAGAGGTAAGGTAAAATGAGGTCCTTAGGGTGGGGTCTGATCCAATCCAATAATGTCTTTGGTAGAAGAGGAGATTAGGACACACAGATAACCAGACTGCTGTGGACCAATCCATGAGTCAGCAAGGACAGAGGCCTCAGGAGAAACCAACCTGCTGACACCATGACCTTGAACTTCTAGCCTCCGGAACTGTGAAAAAAATGTCTGTTGCTTAAGCCACCCAGTCTGTGCTATTCTGTTATGGTAGCTTTAGTGGTCTAACAGAAACGTTTACAAAGAAAATGCAAACAATATTTGGATTTGTTCAAAGCACAGGAGCCTAGTTGGGCTAACTCAAAGTTGCCCGAAGTGTGTTGCCAGGAAGGTAATAACCATTACTGGAAAAATGAAGGGGAGATTCGGGGCTCTTGTAAATGTGGGAAATGCTGGATTAGACGGCCAGCCAAGTTTCTCTGCCACAGGACTTCTCAGAGCCTTTAAAGTGCTGAGGTACAAATTATGAGCCTGATTCCTGTGGTCTGTGTGCCTCTCCTGCTACAGTTTTCATTTCCAGTCCATACAATCCACAGCTAAATCCCAATGACTTTACTTTTTAACTATTTCTTGAATTAGTTCACTCCTACCTGAACCCTCATGAAACCTGGGTTGTACCATCATTGCCTGACCATTTCATTTTCTAAATATTTCTTGAATTAGTTTACTTATCTCTACTGAACTGGCATCAAAACCTGGACCAAATAACCTATGTCTCTTGCTTGGTTCACTGCAAGACCTTTCTGATGGGCGCTGTCCAGGCAGCGGCTCACAACACAGTCACAGATGTCTTTTCTAAGCACAGGCTGGCTTATGCCAGGTCCTCCATTATGAAGAGATTTCAGTCACTTCCTTCTGTTCTTAAGATGAGAAGACACAATTCCTACCCATATCTACAAGCTTATCTTGAACCATCTTCCTCCTGGGGCTCCAAGCTTTCTCCAAGTCACAAATGGCGCTGCCTTCATCCACCACAGGGCCTTTGCTCATGCTGTCTCTTCTTCTTGGTTAACTTCTCCGATCTTCCTCAGAGTAGCTTTTTTTGACTTCCCTTCTTGGTTCAAATCCTTTTACCATTGATTCACGTTGCACTTGTCTGTACTGGAAACTTACAAGCATATGATTATTTCGTGAATACCTGACTCTTCCTTTCTACACTGAAAACTCTGAGTAGAACATCTTTTGTGAAATATCTAATTAATTTATTGATGAAGGCTTGGGGAAGACACCTGTAAAATACACTGCGAAGAATTTTTATGAAGAGAGAAAATTAGCAGGGTTCAAGGAGTAAGGCTTTCATTCCTTAGAAATAGGCAGTTGTTTGCTGTAAGCTTAGTGTCTTTTGAAATAAATAACCCATCTGAAAAGCTGAATATGGAAAAATACGATATTTGGCCTAGGTTGTGGAGATAAATATGGGTGTGTGACTTTAAGAAAAATACTTTTGGTTTTGGAAAGTTTCAAACGTACAGAAGACTCGGAAGATGGCTGCATGAATACCACATACGTGAAGCAAGCTGTGTAATGATATGACTTGGCTCCAGAAACTCCATTCTTTTCTGCTTTACTGTAGTCAGTGTAATTCTACTAGTGCCTTCAGAAAGATATGACTACATGATTAGATCACAAATGCTCATATTTCAGGAGGGCTAGACATGCCTGCTGGCAAATAATTAATGGAGAGACATTTAAGGCTCAATCTTAAAAAAGGTACTGTGGGAGAGAAAATGGCATTTGGGGGACACACTTTTTAAAAAAGTACAGTCACGTGAGAAAACAAAACACAATTCAACTGAAAGAATAACCAGCAATAAACATAAGAGATAAGTAGTGGTGGGCAGAGCGGAGGCAGAAAACAAAGAGGATGAAACTGTTTCTATTTATGCTTCTTTACAAAAACGAATTCCCTATGGAAAGTAGCATGCCCTGTTATCAATGAATTTCCTTGTACTGAAAGACCAATTTGAGAAACTAATTTTATAAGACAAATTATAAATATTTCTTTCTCTCATGAGCACACACATAGTGTAAGAGACCTACTTTCTTATCTAAGCAATATTTTACAATTATTTTAGTTCTTTCCTAGAAGGACAATCCAAAGCTCAGGGAAGTACTTGTTCCTCTAAGGGTCAACCTCAATTTGGTGGACTTAGGCCAGATAATTAATCCTTTTTTTTATCTCTCCCTGACAAAGAATAGGCTACTATATTCACCTGATGTACTTAGTCAGCCTCAGGCTAAGACCTGCCCCGGGGAGGGTGTGACTCCCAGTGAACTGGCCCCTGCGCCTAGAGATCCAGGCATCATTTCCCTCTTAACCCATTGTTTTCAGAGGCCCACATGTAGGTCTAAAGAAATCCGGACCAGGCAAATAGTGAATAAGATCACAACCTGGCACAAATGCGGTGGGGCGGGGAGACCACTCATAGCAGGCAAATGAGCGGGGTGTGTTTTAAGAAAAATACTTTGGTTTTGGAAAAACCCGTTTCATAGGTTGTGGAGATAAATATGGGTGTGTGACTTTAAGAAAAATACTTTTGGTTTTGGAAAGTTTCAAACGTACAGAAGACTCGGAAGATGGCTGCATGAATACCACATACGTGAAGCAAGCTGTGTAATGATATGACTTGGCTCCAGAAACTCCATTCTTTTCTGCTTTACTGTAGTCAGTGTAATTCTACTAGTGCCTTCAGAAAGATATGACTACATGATTAGATCACAAATGCTCATATTTCAGGAGGGCTAGACATGCCTGCTGGCAAATAATTAATGGAGAGACATTTAAGGCTCAATCTTAAAAAAGGTACTGTGGGAGAGAAAATGGCATTTGGGGGACACACTTTTTAAAAAAGTACAGTCACGTGAGAAAACAAAACACAATTCAACTGAAAGAATAACCAGCAATAAACATAAGAGATAAGTAGTGGTGGGCAGAGCGGAGGCAGAAAACAAAGAGGATGAAACTGTTTCTATTTATGCTTCTTTACAAAAACGAATTCCCTATGGAAAGTAGCATGCCCTGTTATCAATGAATTTCCTTGTACTGAAAGACCAATTTGAGAAACTAATTTTATAAGACAAATTATAAATATTTCTTTCTCTCATGAGCACACACATAGTGTAAGAGACCTACTTTCTTATCTAAGCAATATTTTACAATTATTTTAGTTCTTTCCTAGAAGGACAATCCAAAGCTCAGGGAAGTACTTGTTCCTCTAAGGGTCAACCTCAATTTGGTGGACTTAGGCCAGATAATTAATCCTTTTTTTTATCTCTCCCTGACAAAGAATAGGCTACTATATTCACCTGATGTACTTAGTCAGCCTCAGGCTAAGACCTGCCCCGGGGAGGGTGTGACTCCCAGTGAACTGGCCCCTGCGCCTAGAGATCCAGGCATCATTTCCCTCTTAACCCATTGTTTTCAGAGGCCCACATGTAGGTCTAAAGAAATCCGGACCAGGCAAATAGTGAATAAGATCACAACCTGGCACAAATGCGGTGGGGCGGGGAGACCACTCATAGCAGGCAAAGTGAGCGGGGGTGTGTTTTTAATGAATACAAGGTTTTAACTGCATTTGGGCATCGTCTAATCTATACTAGACTAGAAACCTGTGTTGAGCAAGATGAGCTCTTCAGGTCTTAGTGCTCACTTTGAGAAGGTTCTGTCTAGGTAGAGTAGTTCACATATATATACTTGGTGTGAGAACCTGGTTCTCTAAAACCTAAATTCTAGACCAGATTTGCCAACCTGGAAAGGAGTCAGGAAGGAGTACTGTTCTCCTAGTCATGGCATTACATGTTTTCTTTAATTTATGCCTTAAACTCCTACTTATCTCTTTCCCAAGGTGGTTATGTTAATTTTATTATTAGGAAAACAAACAAACAAACTATTAAACAAAGATGCAGAGCTGAAGCTTCTCATTAAAAAAAATTTTTGGAAAATAAATTTTTATAAATTTTAGTTAATTTATGTATTTTTGTTTTTCTGGCTGTGTGAACAGCATGTGAGATCTTAGTTCCCTGACTGGGGATCAAATCTGTGTTCCCCGTATTGAAAGTATGGCACCTTAATCACTGGATTGCCAGGGAAGCCCCTGAAGCTTTTCACTTTTACGCTTGGGAAAACTGGTGCTGTGGGTACGGAAGCCTCAGGAGCAAGAAGCAAATCAAAGGTCATGGACTGGGGACATACCTCTGACAGTATAATTAACATACGTCTACTGATCCCTTCTCTAAAATTTTAAACGTCAGATGTTAACTAATTTTCTGTTGTTTAGTTAGATAGCCTGCCAGGCTCCTGTTTGTGGGATTTTCTAGGTAAGAATACTGGAGTGGAACATACATATGGGTAAACAACAAAACTCTGTAAGAGTTAAAAGTAAAATAAAAGTTTAAAAAAAAAAAAAGAATACCAGAGTGGGTTGCCATTTCCTTTTCCAGGGTATCTTCCCAACCCAGGGATCAAACCCTTATCTCCTGCTTGGCAGGCAGATTCTTTACCACTGAGTCACCAGAGAAATCCTAGAAGTCTGTGACTTTACTATTTTTTTAAACAGTTTTGAGATATAATGAACATACGTTATCATGCTTGCTTCTTGGAAGAAAAGCTATGACAAACTTAGACCGCATATTAAAAAGCAGAGACATTACTTTGCTGACAAAGGCCCATCTAGCCAAGGCTATGGTTTTTCCAGTAGTTATATATGGATTTGAGAATTGGGGACCAGAAAGAAGGCTGAGCATCAAAGAACTGATGCTTTCAGACCGTGGTATTGGAGAAGACTCTTGAGCGTCTCTTGGACTGCAAGGAGATCAAGCCAGTCAATCCCAAAGGAAACCAACCCTGAGTATTCATTGGAAGGACTGATGTTGAAGCTGAAGCTCAAATACTTTGGCCACCTGATGAGAAGGGGTGGCTCCTTAGAAAAGAACCTGATGCCAGGAAAGATTGAAAACAAGAGGAGAAGGGGACGTCAGAGGATGAGATGGTTGGATGTCATCACCAACTCAAATGAGTTTGAGCAGGCTCTGGGAGATGGTGAAGGACAGGGAAGCCTAGTGGGCTGCACTCCATGGGGTCCAAAGTGAGACATGACTGACAGACTGAACAACAATGACCACTTATGCACGTACGCATTCAAAGCTTCTTAGTACATTTATGGAGTTTACACACTCAATTTTAGAACATTTTTATCACCCTCAAAAGAAATCCTTAGTTCAGGCAAGAACTCCTGAACCCTCATTCTACTCAGTACTGGGCAATCAGCAATATACTTTCTATGTATTTGTCTCTTCTGAGACTTTCATATAAATGGACTCATACAACATGTGGACGCTCATGACTGACTTCTGTCACGTGGCATGACATTTTCTAGGTTTATCCATATTGTTGTATGTATCAGGGCTTCATTCCTTTCTGTGGCCATACAGTAGGGTGCTGTATGGATGTATCACATTGCATTTGTCTACTCATCAGTCAACGGGCATTTTCTGGCTATCAGGAATCATGCTGCTGTGAACATCCATACACATATTATTGTGTGGACATGTGTTTTCATTTTTCTTGGGTATATACCTGGAAGAGTATGGCCTGGTAGTACTTCTACGGTATAGTTATATGTTTAACCCTTTAACAAATGGCCAGGCTGTTTTCCAAAGTGGATGCATAATTTGACATGCCCACTGGCAATGTATGAAGGTTCCAATTTCTCCGCATGCCTGTCAATATTTGATATTGCCCGCATTTTCCATTATAAGTAGTCTCATGGGTAGCTATCATAAAGTGGTACACTTTATTATTTTTCTCTTTTTGGTTGTACCATGTGGCATACAGGATCTTACTTCCCAGAACAGAGATTGGATGCATGTCCCCTGCATTGGGACCATAGAGTCTTAACCACTGGATCACCAGGGAAGTCCTCACTATTATTTTAAACTGCTTTTAAGACCTGCTTTCTGTCTGATAATAGAAATCATGAAAGTTAACAGAGAAAATTCTTCACATGTATGCATGACTTGATTCCTAGCTTCTAGGCCAACAATAACCCCATTGATGTATCAGCATAATTAGTTGCAGGTAAAGCTGGGGATCAAATAGGATAGGGAAATACCTAAGGTTTATGAATTTAAGCTTTTAGTAAGGATGAGGAAGATGCTGAAGAGACATAGCTTTTGCATCATGGCAATAAGTGACACATTATTTGTTGAGAGATTAAGAAACAAAGTGACTTCTGTGATCACAGAGCAACATAAAGGAAGACTTGAAACTAAGCATTCCCACATCACTTTGGGTAAATCACTGTCTTTATCAGGTTCCCACCTTTGCCCCAGAAAAGGAGCTTCCCAGGAGGCTCAGTGGTAAAGAATCTGTTTGCAATGCAGGAGACCTGGGTTTGATCCCTGGATCAGCAAGATTCCCTGGAGAAGAAAATGGCAACCCACTCCAGTATTCTTGCCTGGAGACTTCCATGGACAGAAGACCCTGGCGGGCTATAGTCCATGGGGCTGCAAAGAGTTGAACACAAGTGAGTGACTTCACACACACCACTGTCCTATGGCTATGATGATAAATAGCACTGGAACATATGCTAAGTGCGTTTACCTTTGAGTCTGTGCCCTTGAGAGACCAAGCCTAGACTTTAAGCATTCTCTGAATGAGAGTGTGGACATGTGTTTTCATTTTTCTTGGGTATATACCTGGAAGAGTATGGCCTGGTAGTACTTCTACGGTATAGTTATATGTTTAACCCTTTAACAAATGGCCAGGCTGTTTTCCAAAGTGGATGCATAATTTGACATGCCCACTGGCAATGTATGAAGGTTCCAATTTCTCCGCATGCCTGTCAATATTTGATATTGCCCGCATTTTCCATTATAAGTAGTCTCATGGGTAGCTATCATAAAGTGGTACACTTTATTATTTTTCTCTTTTTGGTTGTACCATGTGGCATACAGGATCTTACTTCCCAGAACAGAGATTGGATGCATGTCCCCTGCATTGGGACCATAGAGTCTTAACCACTGGATCACCAGGGAAGTCCTCACTATTATTTTAAACTGCTTTTAAGACCTGCTTTCTGTCTGATAATAGAAATCATGAAAGTTAACAGAGAAAATTCTTCACATGTATGCATGACTTGATTCCTAGCTTCTAGGCCAACAATAACCCCATTGATGTATCAGCATAATTAGTTGCAGGTAAAGCTGGGGATCAAATAGGATAGGGAAATACCTAAGGTTTATGAATTTAAGCTTTTAGTAAGGATGAGGAAGATGCTGAAGAGACATAGCTTTTGCATCATGGCAATAAGTGACACATTATTTGTTGAGAGATTAAGAAACAAAGTGACTTCTGTGATCACAGAGCAACATAAAGGAAGACTTGAAACTAAGCATTCCCACATCACTTTGGGTAAATCACTGTCTTTATCAGGTTCCCACCTTTGCCCCAGAAAAGGAGCTTCCCAGGAGGCTCAGTGGTAAAGAATCTGTTTGCAATGCAGGAGACCTGGGTTTGATCCCTGGATCAGCAAGATTCCCTGGAGAAGAAAATGGCAACCCACTCCAGTATTCTTGCCTGGAGACTTCCATGGACAGAAGACCCTGGCGGGCTATAGTCCATGGGGCTGCAAAGAGTTGAACACAAGTGAGTGACTTCACACACACCACTGTCCTATGGCTATGATGATAAATAGCACTGGAACATATGCTAAGTGCGTTTACCTTTGAGTCTGTGCCCTTGAGAGACCAAGCCTAGGTACTTTCGACTCACTGCATTCTCTGAATGAAGCCAGAGCATGATTCAGTTTTGTGATTATTTTCCACTTTATGCAAAGTAGCTCTTTTTTTCTTTTATAACTGGAGCTGAGGCAAACTGATTTTGCAGATTAGCCACAATCACAAGCAATTCCGGAAATTAAAATTCCTCAGGCTCTAGTTAAACATTATTGATAAAAAGTTCCTGCTCACTGCTACCTGTTCCTAGAAATTTATTCCATGGCACTACATACATAATGATTATATCTTTCTAGGCTCCTTCCATTTTTCAAATGTATATATGTGAGTCAAATAGGATAGTTCAGGGAATCAATCTTCTAAATAACTAATTCATAAACATTGTTAAATTATATTTTTACACATATTTTCCTGCAAAGAAACTAGACAGACGTTCCTCTAACTTTAAGAATCTTACACCTGGAGAAGGGAATGGCTACCCACTCCTGTATTCTTGCCTGGAGAATTTCATGGACAGTGAGCCTCACAAGCTACAGTCCATGAGGTTGCACACAGTCAGACATGACTGAGAGACTTTCACTTTCACTTCAAGAACCTTAAGTGCCCCCCCCCTCAAAAAAAGGCACACTAGTGTTGGACAGGACAGAGTTAATCTGAAAATGAGAAATAGAGACTAGAATGTTCTTTGTTTTAAAAGTGTTTATTTTGAGCAAAGGATCTTTGTTATCTCTGTCCTTAATGTGCATTGGCAGTCTGTATTAAAACGGCTTATTCTCCAGGGGGTGAGGGGTGGGCCATGGGTGGGGTGGGCTCGGATCAGGTAGCTGCTCCAGTCTTGCCACTCTTCTTAAGTTTGTTACTAAGGCTGAAAGTGCAGTGGGGACAAAGAGCACTGCTTCTATGAACTTATAAAGGAGCGAGGAGGAGGAAATGTGAGGATGATTTCTTGGTTTTATTTCTTAAAAGGCACTTGTGTGGCTGCATTCCCTCCTCAACTCAACATTTTATGTCCAGTTGGACTGAGACACATCCTTCTGAGTACATGGGAAGATCAAGAAAGAGTCTCCCTTAAGCAGCAGCAGGTCAGGTAGCAACTCTGGGAGAACTGCTTCTGTGGATGGATCTTCAGTAAGTGACAGAAGTGACCTTTGAAATCATTAAGTGTTGGTATTTTGATCTGTCTAAAAAGGTTAAGAGTTCTTTCAGAAGGCAGTGAAAAAAAAAAAAAAAAAAAACCAGACTGAAATGTTACGGACTAATCCGTACAGGTGGGGCAGTGATGGTTGATGGCTAAGTTGAAAGGGGTCTTGGGAAAGGGAAGGAGCTTCACCCTGCAAAGCTGTTCTCAATTGACTTGGAGCTGTGTGGGAGAGCAGGCTGGTCTGAAGAACCATGCGGTGGGGAGGGATCCCAGGGCACACCACGTGGGAGACGGCAACGGGCCTTCTGGGCATTCCCGAGGGCCCCCAAAGACATATGTGTGGCTACATAGATTTTTAAAATTAATGTAAGTTATTAAAATAACAAATCCGAAAATTTAATTTTCTCTTGGGTTGACTCAACTACAAACCTTACACTCTATTTAAAATTCTCTAAACTTTGCCAATTCCTTTAAGACTGACACAGTCTATTTGACTTTTTGTAAAGTTATTTCTGGTTTCTAACCAGTAAAGAAACCCTTCTCTAGTACTTCATTCATTTTATAAAACTAACTCATAAATAAGGTTTTGTTCTTTAAATTCCAGTTTAAAGAAACCCTTCGTCTAGGTCACAACTATTCTTTTTAAAAATGGGCTTCACTTTCAAGGTCCCCCTCAAAAAAAGGCACACTAGTGTTGGACAGGACAGAGTTAATCTGAAAATGAGAAATAGAGACTAGAATGTTCTTTGTTTTAAAAGTGTTTATTTTGAGCAAAGGATCTTTGTTATCTCTGTCCTTAATGTGCATTGGCAGTCTGTATTAAAACGGCTTATTCTCCAGGGGGTGAGGGGTGGGCCATGGGTGGGGTGGGCTCGGATCAGGTAGCTGCTCCAGTCTTGCCACTCTTCTTAAGTTTGTTACTAAGGCTGAAAGTGCAGTGGGGACAAAGAGCACTGCTTCTATGAACTTATAAAGGAGCGAGGAGGAGGAAATGTGAGGATGATTTCTTGGTTTTATTTCTTAAAAGGCACTTGTGTGGCTGCATTCCCTCCTCAACTCAACATTTTATGTCCAGTTGGACTGAGACACATCCTTCTGAGTACATGGGAAGATCAAGAAAGAGTCTCCCTTAAGCAGCAGCAGGTCAGGTAGCAACTCTGGGAGAACTGCTTCTGTGGATGGATCTTCAGTAAGTGACAGAAGTGACCTTTGAAATCATTAAGTGTTGGTATTTTGATCTGTCTAAAAAGGTTAAGAGTTCTTTCAGAAGGCAGTGAAAAAAAAAAAAAAAAACCAGACTGAAATGTTACGGACTAATCCGTACAGGTGGGGCAGTGATGGTTGATGGCTAAGTTGAAAGGGGTCTTGGGAAAGGGAAGGAGCTTCACCCTGCAAAGCTGTTCTCAATTGACTTGGAGCTGTGTGGGAGAGCAGGCTGGTCTGAAGAACCATGCGGTGGGGAGGGATCCCAGGGCACACCACGTGGGAGACGGCAACGGGCCTTCTGGGCATTCCCGAGGGCCCCCAAAGACATATGTGTGGCTACATAGATTTTTAAAATTAATGTAAGTTATTAAAATAACAAATCCGAAAATTTAATTTTCTCTTGGGTTGACTCAACTACAAACCTTACACTCTATTTAAAATTCTCTAAACTTTGCCAATTCCTTTAAGACTGACACAGTCTATTTGACTTTCTTTGTAAAGTTATTTCTGGTTTCTAACCAGTAAAGAAACCCTTCTCTAGTACTTCATTCATTTTATAAAACTAACTCATAAATAAGGTGAATCTTTGGTTCTTTTAAAAGTTTCAGTCTAGTATAAAATTGCAAAAGTATCTTAAATGTTTCAACCAATCACTCAGTGACATATTTTAAGTTGAGGTCACAAGGCTATTCATGTTAATTAACAAATGATCTGAAGCATTGTGAAAACTGTATTTAAAATAGTAAAGACAGCCTTCCCCACAAACTAATCTAAAAACATAATACCTTGGGTTTTATTTAGTCTATCCCATTAGTACTTGATTCAAAACCTTCCCTGGGTTAGAACACTATTTTGTGAAGAAATAATTTGTTTTAACATGGAACTCAAACCTGACAATGGGTGTCACCTTCTCACCTCTGTCTCCAAGATTCCAATTACTAGTCACCTAATTCTCAAGACCTCTTCGATTCTCCCATCTCCTACATAGGCTGAATGTGCCAACTGACTGAAATCAACAATCTAGTCACCATTTAATCCTACTCTGAATTCTTTGGATACCCTTCCCAGATGACCATCATCACTCACAGGTGTGCACAGGACCTGCCAATAGACTCTGTGTCAACATTGTCCTTCAGATTGATAACAGGTGGCAGATGAACAGGGATTGGCCACAGAAGCAGAAGGCGGCAGAAGAAATGGAACGGCACACCAGAAGGCAAAGGAAACAGAGAATTTCCAAAAGGAAGGGATCATCTACATTTGTGATTTGAAATGCAGCAAGGAAGTTAATAAGGTAAGCAGATTGGTAATAATAAGGTAAGCCATTAGATTTGATGGTCGGGCATACGTTTATGATTCAAACTGCATCAGTGAAATTTTCATGTGATGATGTGGGTAGAAAACAAAGAGTGACATATGAAGCATGAGCTAGAAGTGGGAAATTAGAAACTGCACTTCAGGGCTTCCCCTGGTGGTCCAGTGGGTAAGAACACCGCCTTGCAGTGCAAGGGACGCCAGTTTGATCCCTGGCCTGGGAAGATCCCACGTGCCATGGAGCGGCTGGACTGATGTGCCCAATTACCGAGCCGGAGCTCTGGAGCGCATGCGCCTAGAGCCGGTGCTCTGCGACGACAGAGGACACTGCGATGGGAGGCCCACAGGGACCAAAGAACAAAGACGGATGAAAATAGAGAAATGGAAGACCAATAGAAGTGGCCTGCCCATCCCCCTCCCTCCCCACCTCACTCCCCCCCCCACTCCCCCAAAAAGATAAATACATAAAATAATAATAAAAAAAGAAACTGCACTTCAAGCCAGCAACGATCCAAGAATTCAGACCTTCTAATTTAATTTTGTATTTTAATAAGGGTAAGAGAGAAGGAGGGAGAGGCAGACAGAGCGAGAGACAGAGTGAGATATGGAGTGGTAACTGAGAAGTGGAAGAATGACGTTCAAAAGGAAGAGATGTTTGGTCTGTATTGTATTTTAGTTTAAAAAAGAGATCTGAGTGTGTTTGCTGAGGAGAGGGTTGACTCCTTTCTGAGGGGAGGGTTAGAGAGCTTCAGAGTTTGAGGATCTGGGTTAGAGACAGGATTAACGGGGTGGGGCAGTGTGCCAGAGGGCCTGGGCTAAAAGGTGAGAAGACCCCATGAGAAGGTCGACCTTAAACAGGAAAAGGAACACCTTATCTTCTGAGAACAGAGAGAATAAGGAAAGGACTGATACCAAGGGAGAATAGGTGTGGGTGTGGGCGGGGCAGGAAGTGAAGGTAGCCAGGCGGACGGCCTGACCTGGCCCGCTCTGGCCAGCCTGGCAGGGACTCCGCACACAGTTCCCGTGTACAGAAGGAATCTGGGCTCGGGTGATGAGAGCTCCAGACGGAGCCATCAGAGGACCTTCCGATAAGGTCGTGGTTCACATGGATCCCAGGTCTCTGCAGACATCTAGAGGTTTTTATTCAATTCTGATCTCTCAGGTTAAAAAAAAAAAAATTGAGACCAGAGACGCGCTCAAGTGCAGTTACTGGTGACTCTCAGTCTAGGTTTATTGACTTGTGCATCCCCTGCTATTATAAAAATATACACAGCCAATTTTCTCTACCTCTCTCCCTGGCTACTTTTCCTTTTTTTTAAAATTTTTATTTTATTTTTTACTTTTACAGAGTTTTGTTGTTTACAGATATGTATGATCTCAGATTAGTCATATATATATATATATATATATATATATATATATATATATATATATATATACCCCCCATCCCACCCCTCCATCGCATA
The DNA here is from genome assembly GCA_022376925.1 of Tragulus kanchil. Lineage (NCBI taxonomy): Eukaryota > Metazoa > Chordata > Mammalia > Artiodactyla > Tragulidae > Tragulus > Tragulus kanchil. Next base: position 120,138,328 of record JAIOJX010000025.1, on the reverse strand, counting down.
GCACCCCTGCAGGATCCCCTTTTCTCACAGCACAATGACAGTAGCTATTTTTTTCATATATGATAGTATAGGTTTTCATGCTGCTTCCTTTACACCTCCCACCCACTGTTCATTCCCCACAATGTCCACTTTTCCCTGCTCTTCTGCTTTGAGTACATCAATCCCGTTTCCTGAAAATTCCTCCCTGGCCCCTCCTCCTTCTTCTCAAGCAACCCCATAAAAGGTGTTCTACATCCCCTTTCCTTTTCTTTTACTGCATCTTGTTGAACAAGTTGAAATTCTAGTTTTTTGTTTTTTGTTTTTCGTAATCATCTACTGTTCCTCTTTCCCAGCAGATATCATAAGCCACTAGGACAGGGATTCCATTTATTTACTTCTGTACCCTGGTGATCAATAAACACGATGAGTGAATTTATATTCCAAGTATATAGTGTAGGATTATAGTATTCAATAAATTTTTTGCAAATTAAAGTTCTGCATTTGCAAAAAGAGTCCACTGTGGGGTGGTGAGAAGGCTGATTTATATTTTCTCTATAAATAGGGCATATTGGATGTGTTCAATATATATTCATTGAGTGAATAAGATTCTTTGCACTACTGTTATTTTCATTCCCATAAGAAAAACAACAACACACCGTGGCTCCAAGTCACTGAAAATAATTTAAAGATACTGCCTAAACATTAAAAAAAAAAAACCTATTTAAACAAATGTTATTTAGAATATTAGAGATCATCAGTACTTTGCTAATAATCAATTTATAATGAAAGTACAGATCACATAATTAAGGTATCTTCCTGGATCATATGTAATTAGAAAACCCAATGTTTACTTCCTACAATTTTACGCTTTGGAATGTCTCAGAGACATTTTCTCTTATGATACTGAGTGAATTTGAATTTACCAAGCTTTTGGACAAAAATTCATGCACTTGCAAACATTTTAAAAGTCATCACCAATGCATTGACTACCACCATTTTCAGGAAAGAAAATTCATGAACACACATGAAGATTAGTACCACAGAGTAGGCAAATATTTTCCCATGTCCCACCCAAAGCAAATAAATGAAAATAGAAACTTCAAGGACAATTATAAAATATCTCCAGGTTTAAAGACACAGTATCCTTTCCCCCTTTGGTTTTCCATTATACTCTTATCAGAAATAAACAATTTTACCAGAAAATACTCCTGCTCTTCGGACTGTGAGGTGATTAATTTTTGTCTTACATTTCTCTACTCTGAAAACTTTACAAAGGAAAGAAAGTACTCAAATGTTTGTTGGTTATGGATATTAAGAGACATCAGTAAATCTACCTGGATTGGTCCTTAATTATACCGACAGATCCTAACATTCTAATTATTTCATAGAGCTTTTAATGTCCAAAAGAGGCTAGTATCCTGGTTAATAATTAAAATGTTTCAATGTTTAGGTATACACAGTGTCACAGTGATGGCATACAAAGCAAAAATGCTTTGTCATAGTCACCTGGGCAAGTTATGGGGAACACAACATAAAAATACTTTGTTATAGTAATAAAATCTGGGGAAGTTATGGGAAATATGAATTCGAGTTTCAAATAGTTTATCCTGTTGTTTATCCAAAGTGTTTTGCATTTTACTAGAAGATTCAATAACTATAACTCATACTAAGATTACTATCTGCCAGATAGATGATAGCTTGGACTAGTCATAGTTGAACAATGAGAAAGGTAACTTGTCCCAGGTACTTTTGAAGGCATACACACAATCCAGGGCTGGGTTATGTATTGCTAATAAACTTCCTGAACACATCTGTGGCTCCAAGTCACTGAAAATAATTTAAAGATACTGCCTAAACATTAAAAAAACCTATTTAAACAAATGTTATTTAGAATATTAGAGATCATCAGTACTTTGCTAATAATCAATTTATAATGAAAGTACAGATCACATAATTAAGGTATCTTCCTGGATCATATGTAATTAGAAAACCCAATGTTTACTTCCTACAATTTTACGCTTTGGAATGTCTCAGAGACATTTTCTCTTATGATACTGAGTGAATTTGAATTTACCAAGCTTTTGGACAAAAATTCATGCACTTGCAAACATTTTAAAAGTCATCACCAATGCATTGACTACCACCATTTTCAGGAAAGAAAATTCATGAACACACATGAAGATTAGTACCACAGAGTAGGCAAATATTTTCCCATGTCCCACCCAAAGCAAATAAATGAAAATAGAAACTTCAAGGACAATTATAAAATATCTCCAGGTTTAAAGACACAGTATCCTTTCCCCCTTTGGTTTTCCATTATACTCTTATCAGAAATAAACAATTTTACCAGAAAATACTCCTGCTCTTCGGACTGTGAGGTGATTAATTTTTGTCTTACATTTCTCTACTCTGAAAACTTTACAAAGGAAAGAAAGTACTCAAATGTTTGTTGGTTATGGATATTAAGAGACATCAGTAAATCTACCTGGATTGGTCCTTAATTATACCGACAGATCCTAACATTCTAATTATTTCATAGAGCTTTTAATGTCCAAAAGAGGCTAGTATCCTGGTTAATAATTAAAATGTTTCAATGTTTAGGTATACACAGTGTCACAGTGATGGCATACAAAGCAAAAATGCTTTGTCATAGTCACCTGGGCAAGTTATGGGGAACACAACATAAAAATACTTTGTTATAGTAATAAAATCTGGGGAAGTTATGGGAAATATGAATTCGAGTTTCAAATAGTTTATCCTGTTGTTTATCCAAAGTGTTTTGCATTTTACTAGAAGATTCAATAACTATAACTCATACTAAGATTACTATCTGCCAGATAGATGATAGCTTGGACTAGTCATAGTTGAACAATGAGAAAGGTAACTTGTCCCAGGTACTTTTGAAGGCATACACACAATCCAGGGCTGGGTTATGTATTGCTAATAATCCTTCCAACAAAGGGATGAGATGGTTAGATGGCATCACGGACTCAATGGACATGAATTTGACCAGGATCTGGGATATGGTGGACAGGGAAGCCTGAAGTGCTGCAGTCTATGGGGTCAGAGAGAGTCGGACACAACTGAACAACTGAACTGAATAATCCCTCCAGGGCTCAACTATCCCATCATCCTAGAGTTTTTTGACTCTTTTTTTTTTTTTTTCCTGACTCTTAAGATGTGCCGAGATCACTCACATTTCTTCTTGCAATGAAGGTCTATAGAAGGCTATATACTCTTCCCTTGCCTATATGATTTGTCGTTGCATGTATTCCCAGTATTCTGAAAGCTAAATTTCTGCATATTTTAAAGATTTTTTTTTTAATGTGGACCATTTTTTAAAGGCTTTATGGAATTTCTTTCAATATTGTTTCTGTTAATGTTTTCATTTTCTGGTCAGGGGGCATGTGGGATCTTACTTCTCTGACCAGGGATGGAACCCTGCATTGGAAGGTGATATATTAGCCTCTGGACCATGAGGGAAGTTCCTTTTCTATATCTGTGAAAAGCAAAATGTAAGCTTACTGAAAGGCATACAGTTGACCAAGGGGAAATAATTATTTGAACTTTAAATTTCTTAGTTTCATTACATAAAAATGCTAGCTTGCTTAATACAATTTCAAGGTATATCACAGTTTGGAGGCACTGTTGCTGAAGCTAAAGCTCCAATACTATGGCCACCTGATGCGAAGAGTCGACTTACTGGAAAAGACTCTAATGGTGGAAAAGACTGAAGGCAAAAGAAGTGGGCAGCAAAGGGTGAGATGGTTAGATAGCATTTCTGACTCCATGGACATACATTTGAGCAAACGCTGGGAGATAGTGGAGGAAAGAGCGGCATGCTGGGTTGCAGTCCATGGGCTTGTAAAGAGTTGGACTTAGCGACTTAACAATGACACAGTTGTGACACTTAACTATTTTTGCTTTTTCCCAGTTTTAAGATAAAATATACAAATGCATTATAAGGATACCTTAAATACTTGAAACACTGTGAACCCATACAATATTAGCAGTAGGGGGAAGAAAAATTGAAAGATTTTAAAACTAAGTTTTATATAGACATGTGTGTGCTGTGTAAAGTCAAAAAAAATAAAACATAATGACTTAAAAAAATGACAATATTTAAGAAATGGAAAACGCTGAGTTGAAATAAATGAATAAAACACTGGAGACAAGCTCACCAAATTTGCACAATGGGAGCAGAAGAGTTTCTGAAAGATAGGGGACCATCTGGGTGATGAATGCCAGATGCCAAGGGTAGTTCAGTATAAACAAAGTCCTCTGATTAGTTTCAGGGGAGGAGAAAAGAACCAGGTATCAAAGGTAGGAAAGCCAAAGAGCCCTGAGCAGACTGGGGCACGTGACTCCCCAGCTGCCCTCTGGGTAACTCCTGGCCTAAGGACAGGGCAGACCTCTATCCTTGTTTCTCTCAGTGGATGGCCATCTACAAGTGTCTAGTTCTCTGGGCCACCACCAGCGGAGGCGCTGCTCTGAGCCCATAGTCAGACTGCGTTTCTCTAAGATAAGAAGTGGTCCCCAAAGCCAACAACTGTGAAGAGGGGCAAGGAGAGCTGTGGGAAGTGAGCAATGTGAAGACAGGTGAGAGAAATCACCACTGACCTCATCAACAAGTTACAAGAGCCATGCCCTTTCCTTTAGGAAGTTTAAGATTGGTGTATTGTTGACCCTCACTTAAATCCAAAGTCCATTTCCCCAGCATAACCAATTAGGCAGTATAGCCAGGAGCTGTCAACGTGCTCTTACTGTGTGTGGGGTGGGGACGCTTGCTCTCTGTTGAGCGCAAGATGAGTATGGGAGTCTTTCTCTGGTCCTAGTATTAAATTCTGCCTCTAGGATCTGAACTCTAACTAGTCCATGATTGCTTTAAATGAGTGTTTCACAGTCTGTTGAGCATGAGGCTTAACACCCTCTGAGTCTGAGCACATTGTTTACAGCAGGAAACATTTATTCACTGGACAGTCCAATAAAACGTTCTACGGTCTGTGAGTTAAGTTGGAGGAAAGGGGCGGCATGCTGGGTTGCAGTCCATGGGCTTGTAAAGAGTTGGACTTAGCGACTTAACAATGACACAGTTGTGACACTTAACTATTTTTGCTTTTTCCCAGTTTTAAGATAAAATATACAAATGCATTATAAGGATACCTTAAATACTTGAAACACTGTGAACCCATACAATATTAGCAGTAGGGGGAAGAAAAATTGAAAGATTTTAAAACTAAGTTTTATATAGACATGTGTGTGCTGTGTAAAGTCAAAAAAAATAAAACATAATGACTTAAAAAAATGACAATATTTAAGAAATGGAAAACGCTGAGTTGAAATAAATGAATAAAACACTGGAGACAAGCTCACCAAATTTGCACAATGGGAGCAGAAGAGTTTCTGAAAGATAGGGGACCATCTGGGTGATGAATGCCAGATGCCAAGGGTAGTTCAGTATAAACAAAGTCCTCTGATTAGTTTCAGGGGAGGAGAAAAGAACCAGGTATCAAAGGTAGGAAAGCCAAAGAGCCCTGAGCAGACTGGGGCACGTGACTCCCCAGCTGCCCTCTGGGTAACTCCTGGCCTAAGGACAGGGCAGACCTCTATCCTTGTTTCTCTCAGTGGATGGCCATCTACAAGTGTCTAGTTCTCTGGGCCACCACCAGCGGAGGCGCTGCTCTGAGCCCATAGTCAGACTGCGTTTCTCTAAGATAAGAAGTGGTCCCCAAAGCCAACAACTGTGAAGAGGGGCAAGGAGAGCTGTGGGAAGTGAGCAATGTGAAGACAGGTGAGAGAAATCACCACTGACCTCATCAACAAGTTACAAGAGCCATGCCCTTTCCTTTAGGAAGTTTAAGATTGGTGTATTGTTGACCCTCACTTAAATCCAAAGTCCATTTCCCCAGCATAACCAATTAGGCAGTATAGCCAGGAGCTGTCAACGTGCTCTTACTGTGTGTGGGGTGGGGACGCTTGCTCTCTGTTGAGCGCAAGATGAGTATGGGAGTCTTTCTCTGGTCCTAGTATTAAATTCTGCCTCTAGGATCTGAACTCTAACTAGTCCATGATTGCTTTAAATGAGTGTTTCACAGTCTGTTGAGCATGAGGCTTAACACCCTCTGAGTCTGAGCACATTGTTTACAGCAGGAAACATTTATTCACTGGACAGTCCAATAAAAGCCAAGGTACTCCTAGATACAGTGAGTATCTAGATAGAGGAGACTTTGTTGTAGTATAAAGAATTCTAGACTCTGAGTTAACACCATCCCTGGCTTCCAGTTTGGGCCCTCTGAATAATTCAGGATTATATGACTTTAGCTAGACCATTAACCTCTCTAGGCCTGTTTCCACCTGTTTCCACATCTGTCAAATGGAGATGGTGAACTCAATGACATCTAAGGGCTCTTTTTGGATCTAGCATTCTGGAATGACTGTGGACTGTGTGTTCAAAAGAGGGTATAGGGGCTTCCCTTGTGGCTCAGTGGATAAGAACCCGTCTGCCAATGCAGGAGACACGGGTTTGATCCCTGATCTAGGAAGATCCCACATACCGCAGAGCAGCTAGACCCACACATCAACAAAGACCCAGCACGGCCAAAAATAAATTAAAAAAAAAAAAAGTTTAAAAAAAAAAAAAGGGTATAATCATGTTGATTAGAATAATCAAGAGGTTTCATGAGAGAATTAGGGTGGTTTGTTCATTATTTGAAGAATCTGGTTTCTAGTTGCAAAACATCCAGAGTATAGATTGCAAATGGTTCTGGTAGTCCTTGCCTCACAGATAACCATGGCTAGGAATTTTTCCCTTCTAGATAATATAAATGTTATTTATAACTGTTACTATTTTCCATGTTAGGTGCCAATTATACTCAATATTAATTGTACTAAAATGGAACACTAAAATACATGTTTCTTTAACAAATTTAAAAAGAATTAAGATTGTATATCAGACATCTTTCTGTGTCATCATATATACATCTCATTTTTTTCATCAGCACAGAGCACTGCATTGTGTCTGTAAGCTGTAATTCATGCAACCAGTGTACACTGACAATAGATACACTGATCATACGCAACAATACAGCTAGATTCCTTTGTATACCCTGTCCAAAAATTCAAGCTTGACACCGACTCCCTCACTTTCCATTCCCAATCCATTACCAGGTCCTGGTGGTTTCACCGAATATCTCAGGAACCCACACACTTCTCTGCATTAAATGATCTCTATTTTATTCAAGTAGAGATTCAACCATACCTCATACAACAACCCCTTACCTGAGGCTAGACTCCTCTAGCCCCATGTCTTCTTCCATCTAGCTTCCTAACCTGCAGCCAGAGATGCAAATCTTTTTTCCCAGTTTATGATCTTCAAATAGTGTCTTTCTGTTCCTAAGATAAAGACCAGTGCTCTGTAATGGTTTTTCCAGTCTACCCTCCACTTTGCAAAAGAGATAGACAGTCTGGGATTTGTGAGTCTGTGTTTTAGCTGCACCCTAGAATTAGTTGCCTCAGTCAGGAAGACACTTCAGAGGTGGTGTGTCGTTGTTCCCGTTCATGACACTGTCTTGCTGTTAGCACAGTTTGCTGAACCCAGGGTAGGCAAGGCGTGAGGTAAGAGTGCCACAGGCACTGCAGACACGTTTTTTCTCTCCTGGCTGACCCAGCAGCCATAACACAGCTTCTCTCTCGGCTGATGTAGCAGCTGTAACAGCAGCCACAACATAACCATAATGTAGCCAAAACACAACCGTGATGCCTCTCCAGTGTAGCCCCAATACAGCAGTAGCCAGGGCTTTCACGGTGAAGTTCATATAGCTGCACCACACAAAGGAGCCCATGTCCAAGCAAGTACCTCGTGGCTAGCATGCACAGTGTTATAAGAGCTCTCAGCTGTTACATAAACGTGCCAAGTCGGGCTTCCCTGGTGGTCCCGTGGGTATGGACACTGCCTTGCAGTGCAAGGGGCGCCGGTTCCATCCCTGGCCTGGGAAGATCCCACGTGCTGCGGAGTGGCTGGACTGATGTGTCCAATTACCGAGCCGGAGCTCTGGAGTGCATGTGCCCAGAGCCAGTGCTCTGTGACAACAGAGGCCGCTGCAATGGGAGGCCCACACAGGCCAAAGAACAAAGATGGATGAAGAAATAGATAAATGAAAGACCAATAGAAGTGGCCCGCCTGCCCCCCTCCCTCCCCACCCCACCAACCCCCCCAAAAAAGAAAAAAAAAGGCTAAAAAGCCCCCCCAAAACCGTGCAAAGTCATTGTTTACAGAATGGGGGTGAGAGGCTGTGAAGGTGTGAAAGCGTGGGGCGAGAGAGCCTGAATGGCGCCATCTTGTTAATTTTTCCCCAGATGGCTAGGAAGGATGTTATCAGATGGCGATTATCCAGAGGTGGTTTCTATAGGCATGTTAGCTTCTTCATCTGCCGTTAACAGAAAGGACTTGACTAATTAGCCAATAACTATTAGAAGTTATTTTTCCTTGGTGAACTCAGTGTTTACAGGATGTGTGGACTGGCCAGAAACAGTGAAGAGGCATCCCCAGGGGAAGATAGACAGTCTGGGATTTGTGAGTCTGTGTTTTAGCTGCACCCTAGAATTAGTTGCCTCAGTCAGGAAGACACTTCAGAGGTGGTGTGTCGTTGTTCCCGTTCATGACACTGTCTTGCTGTTAGCACAGTTTGCTGAACCCAGGGTAGGCAAGGCGTGAGGTAAGAGTGCCACAGGCACTGCAGACACGTTTTTTCTCTCCTGGCTGACCCAGCAGCCATAACACAGCTTCTCTCTCGGCTGATGTAGCAGCTGTAACAGCAGCCACAACATAACCATAATGTAGCCAAAACACAACCGTGATGCCTCTCCAGTGTAGCCCCAATACAGCAGTAGCCAGGGCTTTCACGGTGAAGTTCATATAGCTGCACCACACAAAGGAGCCCATGTCCAAGCAAGTACCTCGTGGCTAGCATGCACAGTGTTATAAGAGCTCTCAGCTGTTACATAAACGTGCCAAGTCGGGCTTCCTGGTGGTCCCGTGGGTATGGACACTGCCTTGCAGTGCAAGGGGCGCCGGTTCCATCCCTGGCCTGGGAAGATCCCACGTGCTGCGGAGTGGCTGGACTGATGTGTCCAATTACCGAGCCGGAGCTCTGGAGTGCATGTGCCCAGAGCCAGTGCTCTGTGACAACAGAGGCCGCTGCAATGGGAGGCCCACACAGGCCAAAGAACAAAGATGGATGAAGAAATAGATAAATGAAAGACCAATAGAAGTGGCCCGCCTGCCCCCCTCCCTCCCCACCCCACCAACCCCCAAAAAGAAAAAAAGGCTAAAAAGCCCCCCCAAAACCGTGCAAAGTCATTGTTTACAGAATGGGGGTGAGAGGCTGTGAAGGTGTGAAAGCGTGGGGCGAGAGAGCCTGAATGGCGCCATCTTGTTAATTTTTCCCCAGATGGCTAGGAAGGATGTTATCAGATGGCGATTATCCAGAGGTGGTTTCTATAGGCATGTTAGCTTCTTCATCTGCCGTTAACAGAAAGGACTTGACTAATTAGCCAATAACTATTAGAAGTTATTTTTCCTTGGTGAACTCAGTGTTTACAGGATGTGTGGACTGGCCAGAAACAGTGAAGAGGCATCCCCACTCTTGCATCAAAAGGTACCTGGTAGTGATCTGGTATCGGTGTCCTTCCCAGTGGTTCCCAGTCCATGCTGGTGAAAAATGCCTTGTCTACTTCTTGCTGCTTAATTAAATCCTTAGGTTAGCTGAACCCTGTCCCTGAAGGAGTGTTCCATTTGCCTCTAATGAATTTTCCATGAAAGATCTAATTGGAGAAACAAAAGGACCAGAGAGAGGGGCTTCATCAAACTTACAAACTGGCTGCATGACCAATTCGAGTCCTGTTTACTAATCAATGTTATGACGTGAGGCTAGATTGATAATAAGATTTGCTTTGGGACCAGGTGTGAGGCTGTGGGGAAGGAGACTTGTACCCTTGAAAAATCGGAGGTTTCAACATCCACCCCCCAAAATTCCTAAATTAGGGCCGGGCTGGTTGAGGCCTTCTGCCACCTCTCCTTATCCTCCTCCTGTTCAGGACACTTCCTGAACACCACCATCTTGGAGACAAGTGAGCATGCAGCATGCCTTTGCATCTGAGGACCCACTTTGACCCATCAGATCGCTCTCACCCTTTGCAGCTTGGTGCGACAGCCCTTCCTCAAAGAAACCTGTCCAGCCTCGCAGGCCAGGTCATGCCTCTACCTCTCGCAGTGGCCAGGCGCTCCCTGCTTCCCAAAACAAGATCGACTCTCAGCCCTGCACTGGCGACACAGGCCAAAGAACAAAGATGGATGAAGAAATAGATAAATGAAAGACCAATAGAAGTGGCCCGCCTGCCCCTCCCTCCCCACCCCACCAACCCCCCCAAAAAAGAAAAAAAAAGGCTAAAAAGCCCCCCCAAAACCGTGCAAAGTCATTGTTTACAGAATGGGGGTGAGAGGCTGTGAAGGTGTGAAAGCGTGGGCGAGAGAGCTTTGAATGGCGCCATCTTGTTAATTTTTCCCCAGATGGCTAGGAAGGATGTTATCAGATGGCGATTATCCAGAGGTGGTTTCTATAGGCATGTTAGCTTCTTCATCTGCCGTTAACAGAAAGGACTTGACTAATTAGCCAATAACTATTAGAAGTTATTTTTCCTTGGTGAACTCAGTGTTTACAGGATGTGTGGACTGGCCAGAAACAGTGAAGAGGCATCCCCACTCTTGCATCAAAAGGTACCTGGTAGTGATCTGGTATCGGTGTCCTTCCCAGTGGTTCCCAGTCCATGCTGGTGAAAAATGCCTTGTCTACTTCTTGCTGCTTAATTAAATCCTTAGGTTAGCTGAACCCTGTCCCTGAAGGAGTGTTCCATTTGCCTCTAATGAATTTTCCATGAAAGATCTAATTGGAGAAACAAAAGGACCAGAGAGAGGGGCTTCATCAAACTTACAAACTGGCTGCATGACCAATTCGAGTCCTGTTTACTAATCAATGTTATGACGTGAGGCTAGATTGATAATAAGATTTGCTTTGGGACCAGGTGTGAGGCTGTGGGGAAGGAGACTTGTACCCTTGAAAAATCGGAGGTTTCAACATCCACCCCCCAAAATTCCTAAATTAGGGCCGGGCTGGTTGAGGCCTTCTGCCACCTCTCCTTATCCTCCTCCTGTTCAGGACACTTCCTGAACACCACCATCTTGGAGACAAGTGAGCATGCAGCATGCCTTTGCATCTGAGGACCCACTTTGACCCATCAGATCGCTCTCACCCTTTGCAGCTTGGTGCGACAGCCCTTCCTCAAAGAAACCTGTCCAGCCTCGCAGGCCAGGTCATGCCTCTACCTCTCGCAGTGGCCAGGGCGTCTCTCCCTGCTTCCCTAAGGGAATACACAATGATGTGTCCCCATGCTGACTGCCTCAAGCCCTACAGGACTGCATCTGGGCCTGTATTAATTGCCTTTGTATTCCCACTGCCTGGAAGAGCCTCTCTGGGCATTCATTCAATAAAGAGCATTTAGATTTTGGTCTCCACAGCATCAGTATTTTTTTAAAATAAAGCTTTTATGGAACTAAGAACTAGGTTCACTAAAGTGAAGTAAGCCTTCCATAATTAAAACACTTTGCAACACTTTTTTTGGGGGGGGGAGGGGCACTTCTATCAGTCTTTCATTTATTTATTTTCATCCATCTTTGTTCTTTGGCCCGTGTGAGCCTCCCAGCGCAGTGGCCTCTGTCGCTGCAGAGCACCGGCTCTGGGCGCATGCGCTCCAGAGCTCCGGCTCGGTAGTTGGACACATTGGTCCAGCCGCTCTGCGGCACGTGGGATCTTCCCGGGCCAGGGATCCAACCAGTGCCCCTTGCACTGCAAGGCGGACTCTTTACCCACTGGGCGACCAGGGAAGCCCTACAATACTGTCTTTTAAAAAATCCAACTAAACGTGCAAAGTGAAGGATGAAGAATATATAAAATACAATGGTGACCCTCTTTTTCAAATACTATATACAACAACTTGGTTCTGTTGAAAACCCTGCATGGACAGGAGGAGCAGAAGAAAGCCACTTCCCTCTTCACTCACCCCACGTATTTCATAGTTTCCTTTCAACATTTACAGCAGGATCATTTCAGCATGCAAATAAGTTCTGCTTTCTCAAAGAACTCCAGTTTTACCATGTTTCCACACAAGTCCTTGGCATTCTCCCTTCTTCCCACTAATACAAGCATGGAATCCTTTTCACCCCAAACTTCTGTACATACCTGAGGCCTGGGAAGGATTTAAAACTAGCCCTCCACCGCTATTTAGGGAGACCATTTTATAGTCAGGAAAGTTACATATCTAGTTAGAAATTCCGGGGAAATCCCAAGAGTTTCAGTTAGAAATTTCCTGTTATTTCATGTGGCCTTTGTTCCAGGGCCAGCTCGGGTAAGCTGGGAGGAGAAGTGCGCTGTTTGAACACCTGCCCTCCCCCCGAGCCTTCCTGGGGTCCCGTGCCCCATGGCACTGCTCAGGTCCAACACTCCCATCTCACTTTCAAGAAAACTCCAGGCCACAGAAACTGAGAATCAGACAGATTAAGCATTTAGTGAGTGCAGAGACATGCGGCTTTACAGATAAGGAAACCCAGGGAGTTCCAGGCAGAGTTAGGACTCAAACTTGACGGGGTCCTGCCCTCATTCCTGCCTCTTCCAGGAGAGCCAGACCTGACTCCAAGGGGCTCATGACACATTCTTCCTTGAGAGTCACTCGGGAAGCACAGGTGACCCTTTGGCTTAAAGATGGAAGAAAGTCAAACCCCACCTTTGCTTTCTTTTCTTGTTGTTTAGTCACAAAGTCATGTCTGACTCTTTGCAACGACCGCCTCCCCACTACACACACTGACTACAGGCTGCCAGGCTCCTCTGTTCATGAGATTTCCCAGGCAAGAATAGTGGAGTGGGTTGCTGTTTCCTTCTCCAGAGGATCTTCCAGACCCAGAGATTGAACCAGTTTTCTGCATAGCAGGTGGATTCTTTACCACTGAGCCACCTGGGAAGCTCAACGTGGTTTCTTTCAAGGACTCCCATAAACTAAACAGATGATAAGCACCTGCAAACAGAGTGAGTGAAGACATCTAATGGGACCAAACATGCATATAATGCTGTCATCTTGGACAGAGAGGACGATTCTGACCGTTTCTGAGTCTCGCCCAGTCACAGCTGCTGGAAAGGTGCTGGGCCAGTGCATTCTGGAAATTTCGCTTGGTTTACTTGTTTGGCTTTTTCTCTGTCTAATTAACCCTTACTGGACAATCACCTGTCTAGGATTGATTGTAGTTCCAGAAGTTTTATTTTCTCTGAAGTTACTTTAGCTCTTAATATATTTTGGCATCTTTTATAGATTTTTTTCCCTTATTTATTTTCATCCATCTTTATTCTTTGGCCCATGTGGGCCTCCCATTGCAGTGGCCTCTCTCGTTGCAGAGCACCAGCTCTGGGTGCATTCGCTCCAGAGCATTGGCTTGTAATTGGACACACTGGTCCAGCAGCTCCGTGGCATGTGGGATCTTCCCGATCAGAGATTGAACCAGCGTCTCTTGCACTGCAAGGCGAACTCTTCACCCACTGGACCACCAGGGAAGCCCAGCTCTTAATATTTTATTGATTTATTTTTTGGATAAATCTTAGCACAACAAATAAAATTGCTGGGGCTTCCTAGGTGGCACTAGAGATAAAGGACCCACTTGCCAATGCAGGAGACATTAAGAGACATGGGTTTGATCCCTGGGTGGGGAAGATTCCCTGGAAGAGGGCATGGCAACCCACTCCTGTATTCTTGCCTGGAGAATCCCATGGACAGAAGAGCTTGGCGGGCTACAGTTCTTAGGGTCACACAGAGTTGGACATGACTGAAGTGCCTTAGCACAACAACCACATTTTTTGGATTCGATCCAGGTCACACTCCTTGGCCCCATTAAACCTTTGATTGCAGGCAGGGAATTACAAAAACAACCCTCTAGCTCTTTCCACGCCAGTGAGCTATGACCACTCGGCACCCTCCTTTGTTTCCGGGCTCTCTCCCCAGATCCACAATTTCCATTTCTGCTTGTGCTTCAGCACTGGGAAACACTTGGCCTTTAGCTGTGAAAGGAGAAAGCAAGCTCTGCATCTGTAATAGAGACTGAACTCATTTTATGGAGGAGGGATCAGGCCTCCATCAGTGGTCTTCTGGGGCTGGACCTTAGCCTGGGCTGCATTTCTCTCTGAAGCTTGTATCATGTGCCTTCCTAGAACACTTGGCACCCTTCATAAAACTTGTCCCATCGAGTATAAAAGAGAATGTACAGAAACTGTACTTAGCAAACTACATCTTAATTCCTATCATTTGAAATATAAAGCATGGTTTGTCTAGGATTGATTGTAGTTCCAGAAGTTTTATTTTCTCTGAAGTTACTTTAGCTCTTAATATATTTTGGCATCTTTTATAGATTTTTTTCCCTTATTTATTTTCATCCATCTTTATTCTTTGGCCCATGTGGGCCTCCCATTGCAGTGGCCTCTCTCGTTGCAGAGCACCAGCTCTGGGTGCATTCGCTCCAGAGCATTGGCTTGTAATTGGACACACTGGTCCAGCAGCTCCGTGGCATGTGGGATCTTCCCGATCAGAGATTGAACCAGCGTCTCTTGCACTGCAAGGCGAACTCTTCACCCACTGGACCACCAGGGAAGCCCAGCTCTTAATATTTTATTGATTTATTTTTTGGATAAATCTTAGCACAACAAATAAAATTGCTGGGGCTTCCTAGGTGGCACTAGAGATAAAGGACCCACTTGCCAATGCAGGAGACATTAAGAGACATGGGTTTGATCCCTGGGTGGGGAAGATTCCCTGGAAGAGGGCATGGCAACCCACTCCTGTATTCTTGCCTGGAGAATCCCATGGACAGAAGAGCTTGGCGGGCTACAGTTCTTAGGGTCACACAGAGTTGGACATGACTGAAGTGCCTTAGCACAACAACCACATTTTTTGGATTCGATCCAGGTCACACTCCTTGGCCCCATTAAACCTTTGATTGCAGGCAGGGAATTACAAAAACAACCCTCTAGCTCTTTCCACGCCAGTGAGCTATGACCACTCGGCACCCTCCTTTGTTTCCGGGCTCTCTCCCCAGATCCACAATTTCCATTTCTGCTTGTGCTTCAGCACTGGGAAACACTTGGCCTTTAGCTGTGAAAGGAGAAAGCAAGCTCTGCATCTGTAATAGAGACTGAACTCATTTTATGGAGGAGGGATCAGGCCTCCATCAGTGGTCTTCTGGGGCTGGACCTTAGTCTGGGCTGCATTTCTCTCTGAAGCTTGTATCATGTGCCTTCCTAGAACACTTGGCACCCTTCATAAAACTTGTCCCATCGAGTATAAAAGAGAATGTACAGAAACTGTACTTAGCAAACTACATCTTAATTCCTATCATTTGAAATATAAAGCATGGTTTGTTGCTAGTAGAATTAACATATGGATTCAATGAAATAAGAAAATCAGGCCAGAGAGGAAATCTGTCTTTATGAGGCATTTTCAAGTTTCCATGAAATAGTTAGGTCAGAATCATCAGTATAAATTATCAAGCATCCTTCTGAGTTTGACACAATGTATAAGGGAGGAAAAAAATAAACCCAAAGTTAAAACTGATGAGACTGATCATTTTCTCCAAAGATTAAATATAAAACCTGCAGAGTGCTTCAGTGGATAGAAGATTAGACTTCATACCAATAGGCTGGGTGACATCACTAAATATCTCTGTAAAAGAGGCATATATTTAGGTTGGTGAAAAAGTAATTGTGGTTTCAGACCATGAATCTTAAATCATCATAACTAGGCTCAAACACATTTTTATCATTTAAAACAGGAACCATTACAATCAACACATTTTTGCCAACCAGAAATGTTTATTTGCGTAGTGAACTCTTGGAAAGCATTTCCTGTCTCCAGCTGGTTGAGGAAGCTGTTTGCCTATAAAAGGTGGTCGAGATGCCTGAAGAAGTGGTGGTTGGTGAGCGGTCAGGTGAACACGGCAGATGAGGCAAACCTTCATAGCCCAACTCATTCCCCTTTTGAACTGTCAGTTGTGCAACGTGTGGTCTAGCACTGTTGTGAAGAACTGGGCCCCTTCTGTGAGCCAGTGCCGGCTGTAGGTGTTGCAGCTTTCAGCACAGCTCACTGATTTGCTGAGTATACTTCTCAGATGCAATGATTTTGCTGGGTTTCAGAAAGTTATAGTGGATCAGATAGGAAGCAGATCACCAGTGATCATGATCTTTTTCTGGTGTAAGTTTGCTTTGGGAAGTGCTTTGGAGCTTCTTTTTGGTCCAGCCACTAAGCTGGTCATCACCAGTTGTTGTAAAGAATCTACTTTTCATCACATGGCACAATCTGAGAGAGAAATGACTATTTGTTGCTGTATAAAACAGGAGACAACACTTCAAAAGAACTATTTTGATTTTGGTCAGCTTACGAGGCGTCCACTTACTAAACATTTCCTTGAATTTATCATGGTTAGTTAAATTTTGAAATAAGAAAAAATCAAAAAAAGCATGGTTTGTTGCTAGTAGAATTAACATATGGATTCAATGAAATAAGAAAATCAGGCCAGAGGAAATCTGTCTTTATGAGGCATTTTCAAGTTTCCATGAAATAGTTAGGTCAGAATCATCAGTATAAATTATCAAGCATCCTTCTGAGTTTGACACAATGTATAAGGGAGGAAAAAAATAAACCCAAAGTTAAAACTGATGAGACTGATCATTTTCTCCAAAGATTAAATATAAAACCTGCAGAGTGCTTCAGTGGATAGAAGATTAGACTTCATACCAATAGGCTGGGTGACATCACTAAATATCTCTGTAAAAGAGGCATATATTTAGGTTGGTGAAAAAGTAATTGTGGTTTCAGACCATGAATCTTAAATCATCATAACTAGGCTCAAACACATTTTTATCATTTAAAACAGGAACCATTACAATCAACACATTTTTGCCAACCAGAAATGTTTATTTGCGTAGTGAACTCTTGGAAAGCATTTCCTGTCTCCAGCTGGTTGAGGAAGCTGTTTGCCTATAAAAGGTGGTCGAGATGCCTGAAGAAGTGGTGGTTGGTGAGCGGTCAGGTGAACACGGCAGATGAGGCAAACCTTCATAGCCCAACTCATTCCCCTTTTGAACTGTCAGTTGTGCAACGTGTGGTCTAGCACTGTTGTGAAGAACTGGGCCCCTTCTGTGAGCCAGTGCCGGCTGTAGGTGTTGCAGCTTTCAGCACAGCTCACTGATTTGCTGAGTATACTTCTCAGATGCAATGATTTTGCTGGGTTTCAGAAAGTTATAGTGGATCAGATAGGAAGCAGATCACCAGTGATCATGATCTTTTTCTGGTGTAAGTTTGCTTTGGGAAGTGCTTTGGAGCTTCTTTTTGGTCCAGCCACTAAGCTGGTCATCACCAGTTGTTGTAAAGAATCTACTTTTCATCACATGGCACAATCTGAGAGAGAAATGACTATTTGTTGCTGTATAAAACAGGAGACAACACTTCAAAAGAACTATTTTGATTTTGGTCAGCTTACGAGGCGTCCACTTACTAAACTTTTTCACCTTTCCAATTTGCTTGAAATGCCAAATGACTATAGAATGGTTTATACTGAGTTCTTGGGCAATGTCTTGTGTAGTTGTAAGAGCATCAGCTTCAGTGATTCTCTCAGTTGGTTGTTGTCAACTTCCAATGGCTGGCCACTGCACTTCTCACCTTCAAGGCTCTCCTCTCCTTTGTAAAACGACTTGGACCACCGCTGCGCTGTAAGTTCATTAGCAGTTCCTGAGACTGTGCCTTGTCTCTGCTGCTGTACAACCCAGTCTGAACTCAAATAAGAAAACTGCTTGAATTTGCTTTTTGTCTAACATCATTTCCCTAATCTAAAATAAATATAAAATGCACAGCAAGTAATAAGTCATTAGCCAAAAAAAGTGAGAAATTTGCATTAAAATGATATATAACATAATAGCCTCTATTTAAGAATGCATTCCAATATCAACAGCAAAAGTCAACAATGCAAAACCACAATTACTTTCGTACCAACTTAGTAATTTTACCTACATAAATGTCACAGGACAGTTGGGAAGGTCTAATAAACTCAAGACCTATATTAAGAACTGTTCTATTACAGCTAATTGCCTGCCCTCCAAATTCTCTCACTATATATATATGTGTGTGTATATATGTATATATATGAAATTTGCATGGGCATGCTAATTTGGAACTTCAACATTTGAATTGCCCTTAGTAAAAGTTGAAAAACTGCTAAAATTCAAAGGAACGGGGAAAGTTGCCTGAAAACAAACAGAAACCTGAAGTCATCATGACCAAGAAGCATTGGCTTTTTCAGTAGTGAACAACTCAAAGATAACACCCCACACTAAGGTCTGGGATGCACAATTCAGAACTTGACAGTGTGGAACCATCTTCACTTCCTCCCTTTGTTTCCTTAGAAGTCAATTTGGCAAGAGGTGTTGGGGGATGAGCTTGGAAATGCCTCCCAGACTGGATGGCTCTTCTATGTCCACCGTCCCTGCCTCAGTCTGAGCCCTCCCTTCGGCACCCTCACAACGGGCTTCAATGCCACCAGGCTCTCTGAGCCATCCTTAGTGCCGCCTGATCAGCCTTCCTAAAAAGCAGACTTCCTCAGGATCCACAGCAATGCCATCCGTCCTGACCTGCTTCCCTCTACTCCAAAAACATGCCCCTTCTCTAGTCCAGGCTGCCCACAGACGCCAGTCTCAGACCTTGGCTCTTGTTGCTCTCTCTGCCTAGAATGCCCTTCCACCAGCTCATCTTATTACAGATAATCTGCCCACGGTCCCTTTAGTGCAGTGCTTCTTGGATTTTTACCGTGCTTATGAGTCATCTGCGCATCTTCGTAAAATGCAGATTCTGTTTCCACACATCTGAGGTGGGAACAAGACTGCAGTTCTAACCAGCTCTCAGGTGACCACCAATGAATGCTGCTGGCTCAGGGACCCCACTTTGAGTAGCAAACCTACTGGCCCAGTGGGAAAAACGGGGGGTATGGGTAGTTCTTGGAGACATACAAATGTGGATTCCAATACCATCTTTATCAGGCAAATATCTTCATCTACAGAGGGGGAATATTACCCATTTTATGCAAGTGCTCTGAGGATCTTTTGACGATAAGTAGATATTAACCTTTTCAAATCTCTTTCCCTTATCTCCTCCCAAGCTTATCATCTTGCTCCCTACTATGGTTCTCTGATAATCTAGTTTATTTCTCTTTACTCTAGATCTTATCTGATTTTATTTCTTTTAGATCATAAATCAAGAAAGAGGAATTCTCACAGTTAAATTTTGCTCATACAAAACTTTGAGCTTAGGAAACTTAATAATATCCCCCTCCCCCCTCACCCCACACACCACACGGGGAGGTACAGACACGTGGGCTTCGGGTCAGACCCAAGTTCCAGTGCTGGTTCCACCACGTACTGGCGGCAGCCCCTGCCTAATGTGAACGGACACGTCTGGGTTTCAATGGTTCACCTGTACAATTCTGCCTTCATCTGTGTTGTTGTAAGAGGGAAGTTATATAAACTGCTTGGCCAATGCAGCAGACTGCAAAAATGGCCCCAACCCGCCATCCCTCCCTGAATCCATGTCATTCTCTAATGACGCTGCAGTTTCTCCCATCAAAAGGCAGAGTCTGATTCTTCATACAGTAAACCGAGGAGAAGCACCTTGCGTCCATTTCTGCCTAGGTTTCAAGGAGCCTCGCTCCCATGCTCCTGCTCACATCCATGCTGAGCCAACATGTCACGAAACACAGGTCAGTTGGTCACGTGATGGGAAGCATGAGGCCCAGCTGCCCCAGAGGACGCCACCAACAGTCAGCCAACGCCCAGAGGCAGACCCACTCGGGTGACCACAGACACGTAAGGGAGCCTGACAAGACCAATAGTTGCACCAGGTCCAGACTGCTAATCCACAAAGCTATAACCTACATAAATGGCAGTTCTAGGCTATTATGTTTGGGGGTGGTTTGTTACAAAGCAATAGATAACTGATACTGCGTATATAAGTAATTTCTCCATGCTTATGTGTGTACATGCTAAGTTGCTTCCGTTGGGTCCGACTCTGTGCAACCCTATGAACTGTAGCCTGCCCAGGATCCTCTGTCCATGGGGATTCTCCAGGCAAGAATACAGGAGTGGGCTGCCATGCTCTCTTCCAGGGGAACTTCCCAAACCAGGGACTGAAAAACTACCACTGAGCCACCAGGAATCCTGCAATATATAGAGTTAAGTCTACATTCAAAGAAGCACCAGGTTGTTGAAAGTGTGCAAAACAAATAAATAAATAAATAAACCTGGCTCATTCTGTATCAAAAACTTTTTGTGTGATAGGAACAAACTATGTGGGGCCCCAGGGTAGCTCCAGTCACTAGGAACAACATTACAAGGAGAGGAGGCTACTGGTTATCTACCTGGAACACATGTATTTGGAAATGACATGTAAATTAATTTCAGAGACTTGAGTCATCTAATACTCTCTTTGAGTTAATACCATACATACCTTTGCCTAAGTATCTTTTGAATCAATTTCTCTCTCTCTGGAGACAGTTTTCTCAGCAGCTGCGTTGTCTGTATTTTCCCCATTTCATTCTTCTCACTGCAGCGGAAATGAACTTTCTCAAATACAGGTCTGCTCTGATTAAAATCCTCCAATGGCTTCTCTGGAGACTGTAAGACCCCCAGGGCAAGGACTGTATTCCTAGCACCTGTCTGAGGGTCTACAAATATGCTGTCTCCAAGGAGCAGCCCAGGGTTTCATTTAATTTTAGAGAGCCTTTTTCACTTGGAATAGAAGAGAGTTTACTAACCCTGGTAAAATCTAAAACCTGAAACCCTTTGCCTTACGTTAATACTGTTCCTGAAGCTGAGGAGAATCTTTTCTAAGATGCTTGAGAACACAGAGTCAGCATTTGAACTTTTTAAGCCTCTGTTTGACGATACATTTTCACCTAATGGGTGTGTTACAAGTATCTTTTAGGATAGAGTCATCTTGGTGATACATGTTCTTTTGAAGATTCTAATCTCTGTGGGACCATGATTTTCTCAGGTGAGAAAGGTGAGAGTAAATACAAGATTTCATTTTCCTTTCTTACATAGCATTTAGGTGATAACCAGACTATGCGAGGCTGTAAGGGGGTGACCTGCCTGACCTGCAGATGGGTGGTGGCCCAGGTCTGCCCTCTCCGCTAGGATGAACCGATTAATTCCTCTTTTCTAGATATCCAGTAAATCTATCTGCAACTAATCATCAATATGCATGCTGCATGTGCATGCTAAGTCACTTCAGTCATGCCTAACTCTTTGCAACCCCATGGACTGTAGCATGCCAGGCTCCTCTGTCCATAGAATTCTCCAGGAGTGGGTTGCCATGCTCTTCTCCAGGGGATCTCACCAATCCAGGGATCAAACCCATATCTCTCATGTCTCCTGTATTGGCAAGCAGGTTCTTTACCACTAGCTCCACCTGAGAAGCCCAATAATTCATATAATGCCCTGAAAAAGAAAGACAGAGAGAGAGAGAGAGAAAGAAAAGCCAGGAACTGGTTGGTACTATTTTCCAAAGAACCAAAAGAGTTCAAGATTCTGGGTTCTTAAAAGAAAAATTGTGAAACTAGGGGCATTTAACAGTCCAGGTAGAGGAACTCCAGCTACCAAGAGTTGGTATTTATTTGGAAATTGGAGTCCATTCCTGGAAGCAAAGTCAGCAGGTTCCCGGGCACCAAGGGCTGGGTAGTTCCTGGAGCAAGGAGGGCAGCACCTGCTCTGCCCTTGGTCAGTCACTGGATTCGGGTTAGAGTTTAGCCGGGTTGTGTTTCCAGGCTCAGACAGAGACCAAGTGGGAAGTTAGGGGGGTTGTTTCATTCCTAAACTAATGAACGTATTTAGCTGATATGCTAGCTAAGGTTTTGTTTTAAATTCCAGATATGCAAAAGCTCTTAGAACACAGCTAAGATTGGACAACTTAATCTGTAGCTGTCATTACATATCTAAATCTTGAGAACCTTTGAAGACCCTGGGGCCAGATGCCATGAGATAGGTGCTTACTGCATACTTGCTGAATCAAAGAGCAGGATCTGGATGGGCACAGAGTGAGCAGAGAAACAAGCTGAGCCCTGTCTTCCTCTGTCAGTGTCTGTTCCATTTCGCCTCTGTGATCAAGGCAGCTTCCTGTAACTGCCTCTTCACACTTCAGAGACATACAAATCACCCCAGAAGTCTACCATCAGAGCTGTGTAACTGTTTCAGTGGTCTGCCACATGACTGTCAGGATGTCCCAAAGACCTGGGTGCTTAGCCTTAGAAGACCTGAACACGTCTCCTTCTTAAAACACACTAGGATTCAGTGTGGGAATACCTGGCAAATACAGAATCTACTGTCTTTAAAAGCAGCGACCACTTTCCACGTCCTTCTCATTCAACTCTTAAATGTTTCGTTAAATAGCTTGTTTACAGCCACCCAGGAATACACACACGCCACGGTGAGAAGCGCCGTCATTCATTCTCTCAGATAATGACCGGACGAAACTCAACACCCTGTTTTTTAATAATTCGAACCATCTCATGGAACACGGACTTCCTCTACATTCCCTGGGCAAACATCTATACCACAGTGGAAAATAATATGTACTGAACTACTAAAGGGAGATTTTGTTTTTAAGGTTACAGTGCTTGAGGAAAAAAATATTGATTTTTATCTTATATCATTGGAAAATTTGTTCAGCGGTGGTTTGTGAAAATCTCACCTCATCCGGGCTGCCAAGGTCACCGAGACCCAAGTAAACGATCTGGGAGATTCTTGCCTAATTATCAAATATTCAGCTAACAGTGCCTGACCATTTAACCGTTTATACCTGGGACTCCCCACCCCTTCAACACGAGCTGCTTCCGAGCATGCCCCCCTCTCCCCTCCACCCCTTCTCATCACCACCCAGGGCATCAGCAACCCCTAAGGGGGCAAAATTCTGGGACTCAAGGACATTTCAAAGAAACAGCGGCAGTCACCGTCCATTTCCGTTTTCCTAACCCCCCCCCCCAAAAAAACCCCTCAGATGCTTAAAAATGGGGGAAGAAGAGGGTACTTAGAAATAAGGGAAAAAATCTTTTGCAGTTTTTCCAATTCAAATTCTCAGGCACCACTGAAAGCTCATTAACTAGAGACTTAAAAACAAAAGTGTTTCACACACCAATTAGATGCAAGCTGTCTTGGTCTTCAGTTTCAGGGGAGTTTGTAGAAGTCCCCCCACCTCACCCCATCCTGCATTTTGCTTCTCTTTCAGAACCTTTGCTTGAATGACCTGACCTTTTCGAAGCAATCAAACTGAGAACTGACTCACCACCCCCCCACCTGCCCCCCCAACCTTTTTTTTTTTTTTTCCACGACCAAAGGAAATAAGTAAAAATGCTCCTCGAGAGAAGTGCAGACAATTAAGACACAAAGTCGATCTTCGCCGAAATTAAGCTCCAGCGCTACCCGCAGCGGGGCCAGGAACGCGGGGCAGGAGACGGTCCCTACCTGGGCGGCGGCGGCGGCAGCAGGGTCCGGGCGCCCATGGCTTCGCCGGCCTCGGGCGGCAGCGCCGGGAAACGCCGGCGGCTCAGCGCCGCCTGGACCCGCGGCGCTCACGGCGGCTGTCCGGGCGCAGTCATTGGCCCGGCGTGTCACGTGGCCGGGCCGGCAGGCGCGCCTCCCAGGCCCGCGAGACTCTTTACCTGCGCTGCACGCGCCGAGCCTGGGCCACTCCCACCCCCTAGACCGAAGGCCGACCCCTACTCCTCCTCCGGAGTCCGGGCCGCGGGGTGCACCCCAGCAGAAAATGCCGGGGCTCGGCCTCACTGATACTCAGCTGCTTGCCAGCAGCCCGCTCGCACGGGGAAACTTTTTTGGTGCCTACTTGCTGTCATACTGAAGGGAGAGGGGAGCTTTCTAAGATGTAGGACGTAAGTGGGTAAATACCTAACTGCACTCCCTGGTAATTAGATCTGTCCCCTCTTCCTCCCGGGAACTTGGGCTTCTGTTTCCTCCGCAGTTCTGGCAACAGCCGCTTTCACATGGTGTGCGCCCTGGGAAAGAGTGCAGACGCTACCAGGGTGAAAATTCCCAGCGCAGTTGCACAGTCTCGCAGGCACCCTGAAGACCGCGGTGGGAGTTCCATGAAGTTCTGCTCTCCCGTCCCCCACTTTCCCTCTCTGTTCCTGGGTGTTGGAACCTCAGCTGCTACACTCCGTCTACGTTGCTGAGCTCCCCACCTGAGCTTGTGATCATGCATGCACTTAAGGTGGGTTGACTTACTCTAAAATAGTAATTTAAGGTTGGCGATTCTTTTCACCTGTGCTCCGAAGCGCCTCACTGTTGGCCTTGACAGGGAAATTTGTTAAGCGACGGCGCCACCTAGCTTGTCCTTTTCTCTCCTTCCCTTCATTCATTCATTCAGTGAGAGTAGGAATGGTTGTTGGTTAGCAACAGGGCGCAATACTATTTAAAAATGAACACACTGCCCTTAGTTATTAATGTGTCCACTCTAGTGATTCCAGCGCCATTTACATGACAACGTTTGTCACACTGCATGGGGGAACGCTTATTTTTTTCAAATATTCCCACTTGTGTCCTGGATGCCTGCTTTAAAATGATAGATTTATAAGGGATGTTTCATGTAGTTTTACATCACTTTCTCATAATCTTGTCCAGTTTCTAACCCATGCTTTAAACATGTCCATGGGATACTGGTAAGTTTTTGGTTATTTTGATCTGAAAGACTTGGATGTTTATCTTGGGTTTTAAAGGGTGTTTTCTGGACTAGCAGAATTGGCATCATCTAGGGGGACTTAGTAAAAATGCAGATTCTTGGGCTCCATCCTAGACATACGGATGCAGAAATAACGGGGATGGTGAAATAACCTGTGTTTTAGCAAATGAGGCACCACGGCCCTGAGGTTGCTCAAGCGGCTGGCTAGGTTACCCTCATATCTTAAAGGCTGGGATTCTGTAAGCCACAGGTAGTAGTGTTAACCTCAAGTTACCGGTTTTAGGTAACTTGACCTGTTCATACGCTGAACCCAACCCTCTGAGGTGTCTGTACAAAGTGTGATCTGTGCTTAATGCAGATTACATGGATCTCAGAGAGGACCCTCACAGAAGGAAAACCTGTGGTTTCTTCATGCATGTGGGGATGAAACACCGTGATTCACTTAGTGTTTTAGGTGTATTTATGTTTTCATTGGCATATAAATCGTTCCCTGATGATATGTCATGGAAGCTAGGGAAGCTATTGGCTTGGCCAAAAAGTTTATTCAGGCTTCCCTGTACCAGTGTGAAACCCGAACGAACTTTTGGGCCAACCCCATAATTTGGATTTTTTTTCTTTCTTTCTTAAACTGGAATATAATTCCTTTACAATGTTGTGGTGGTTTCTGCTGTACGACAACTCGAGTCAGTCATAATTATGCATATATTCCCTCCTTGTTGAGCCTTCCTCCCCATTCCCATCCCACCCCTCTAGGTTGTCATGGAGCACCAGAATGGATTCCCTGTGTTACCCTCTCCTGCCCCCGCTGTGTCCACAAGTCCATTCTCTACATCTGTGTCTCCATTCCTTCCCATCAAATATTTGTCAAAATAGTTCTCAAAAAGCAAAGTTCACTCTAGTGATTCCAGCGCCATTTACATGACAACGTTTGTCACACTGCATGGGGGAACGCTTATTTTTTTCAAATATTCCCACTTGTGTCCTGGATGCCTGCTTTAAAATGATAGATTTATAAGGGATGTTTCATGTAGTTTTACATCACTTTCTCATAATCTTGTCCAGTTTCTAACCCATGCTTTAAACATGTCCATGGGATACTGGTAAGTTTTTGGTTATTTTGATCTGAAAGACTTGGATGTTTATCTTGGGTTTTAAAGGGTGTTTTCTGGACTAGCAGAATTGGCATCATCTAGGGGGACTTAGTAAAAATGCAGATTCTTGGGCTCCATCCTAGACATACGGATGCAGAAATAACGGGGATGGTGAAATAACCTGTGTTTTAGCAAATGAGGCACCACGGCCCTGAGGTTGCTCAAGCGGCTGGCTAGGTTACCCTCATATCTTAAAGGCTGGGATTCTGTAAGCCACAGGTAGTAGTGTTAACCTCAAGTTACCGGTTTTAGGTAACTTGACCTGTTCATACGCTGAACCCAACCCTCTGAGGTGTCTGTACAAAGTGTGATCTGTGCTTAATGCAGATTACATGGATCTCAGAGAGGACCCTCACAGAAGGAAAACCTGTGGTTTCTTCATGCATGTGGGGATGAAACACCGTGATTCACTTAGTGTTTTAGGTGTATTTATGTTTTCATTGGCATATAAATCGTTCCCTGATGATATGTCATGGAAGCTAGGGAAGCTATTGGCTTGGCCAAAAAGTTTATTCAGGCTTCCCTGTACCAGTGTGAAACCCGAACGAACTTTTGGGCCAACCCCATAATTTGGATTTTTTTTCTTTCTTTCTTAAACTGGAATATAATTCCTTTACAATGTTGTGGTGGTTTCTGCTGTACGACAACTCGAGTCAGTCATAATTATGCATATATTCCCTCCTTGTTGAGCCTTCCTCCCCATTCCCATCCCACCCCTCTAGGTTGTCATGGAGCACCAGAATGGATTCCCTGTGTTACCCTCTCCTGCCCCCGCTGTGTCCACAAGTCCATTCTCTACATCTGTGTCTCCATTCCTTCCCATCAAATATTTGTCAAAATAGTTCTAAACAAAAGAAGAAGCAAAGTTCAAAAATTTTTTTTTTGCCTGTAAGTCATCATTTATTTTCATCCATCTCTATTCTTTGGCCTGTGTGGGCCTCCCATTGCAGTGGCCTCTTTCGTTGCAGAGCACTGGCTCTGGGCGCTTGTGTTCCAGAGGACTGGCTTGTAATTGGACACATGGGTCCAGTCTCTCTACAGCACGTGGGATCTTCCTGGGCCAGAGATTGAACTGGTGCCCCTTGCACTGCAAGGTGGACTCTTTACCCACTGGACCACCAGGGAATCCTAACAAACTTTTCAAAAGTAGTTTTAGTATTGGCTTTGGAGAAGGGACTGGCTACCCACTCCAGTATTCTTGGCTGGAGAATACCATGGACAGAGGACCCTGGTGGGCTACAGTACATGGCGTCACAAAGAGATGGAGATGACTGAGTGACCAACACTGGCAGCTGAGATGGTAAAGAATCTGCCTGTAATGCAGGAGATGTGGGTTTGAGCCCTGGGTTGGGAAGATCCCCTGGAGTAGGACATGACAATCCACTCCAATATTCTTGCCTGGAGAATCTCATAGACAGAGGAGGGCTACAGTCCATAGCGTCACAGAAAAGTTTGACATAACTGAAGTGACTTGGCACCTGTTCATTACTGAATAAAGCTTTAAATCTCCACGTGGAATTTAAAGTCATCCAAGTACTTTGAAGATACTTTGACTCTCCCTGTTTTTGCCCAGGCAGCTTCCCCCATCTAAAGTCTTTCTAACATTCTGACAGCTAAGTGCTGCTTACCCTTCAAGCTCCTGTGCCCTCGACCTCCTCTTGGCTACCCTTTTTGATTTCCAGTTGAATGTATTCGCTCTTCTTCAGTGTATCCTTAGCACCCGGATTTCACATTCATTAACAACTGTGTTTTTTTAATCTTAGTCTGTCTTATATCTAATTTAGTTGCACCTCCCTTAGATAATAGGATTCTTGGGGCAGGGGTTGTGCATGACTAATTTTTAAATCATCCTAGGTACATCATAAGGCCTTGACATAGCAAGTCCAGTGTTTGTTGTGTTCTTGCTCCTAGGAGGGAAGATATTTAATTAAACAACAAACTTCATGTATATGAAATGGATATACTCCCCTATATTTTCTCTGAGAACTGAACTTCACATAATACACATGGTACTTGTTTCCTGTTTTCTTATTAAAACTGAAATCCTGGAAGGAGTAACTAGTTTACTCAACGTTGTTGTCCTGGCAAAATGCATGACCAGGTGAATATTTGCTGAATGAATACTTCAACTTTTTAAAAAAATTTTTTTAAATTTAATTTATTATTATTATTTTTTATTTTGAAATACTTCAACTTTTGTGGTTATGGTAATACCTGAAAATCCTGGGAGTTTGCAAGACCTCCAGTGACCTTCAGAGCCTAGCCTGGTTTCTAATCTGCAAATTAGATGATATTCTTATAGGCTATTATCAGTAAGTGTTATTTTTATGTGCTATGAGAAGCTAACAAGAGATCAATTGATGGTGTATGGAAATCCTGTTCAGTGATTCCCTCTGGACCACTGCTTTTGAAGCATGGGATTATTACCAGTACCAACTTCATATGGCTCTTGTGAAAATTACATGGCTTAGTACACGTAAAGCCCCCCAAAGTGCCTCATGTTCAGTAAACACAAACAATTACTATTCTTGAAGATCTCTAACTACATCTGCCAAAGTTGGGGGAGAAAAATGAACACCACGCTAATCTAAGTAGTTTATCCTTTATTCATACAAACAATACATACACAAGACTGTACCTTTTTTGAAGACTGCAGTAATTTTCTAGTGTAACAACTCTGTAACAAAATTTAACTAAATGTAACATTTATGAAAATATAAATCTCTGATTGGGTAATTCTTCCCAACAATACAAAGTTTACATAAAAACATTCAATATGAGCTATCAGTTGCAAACAAGTTAGGAAAAATCATTCAAGTCACTTGTTAAACTCTATTGGCTGTTACATAGAACATTCACACACTACACTGAATCCATCTAGGCATTTAATTCTTAGAAAGGTGTAGCATGGAGGTCCAATTGATAATGACCGGAATAAGAAGGTGTTTCCTCCCAAAAGCTCAAAAAAGCATTGACTCATACAATCAACTCCAGGTAATCTGTACGTGGACTGAAACTCCTCTGGGTTACCACTTCCCTGCCTGGCAGCTAGACCAGGAGGAACAAACTGAAAAAAAAAAAAAAAAAGTCTTTCACAGGGGAGTGAGTGTTTGTGTCTGAATCTCATCTCTGTATACTTACATGTCAAACTGCTTTCCAAAGTGAGATACAACTGTATTGGATTCTCTGCGGGGTAGACCACTGTTTCTCCCAATAGCATGAACAGTTAGGACCTTGCTCTCCTTTTTTCTCACATTTCTCCTCCATATCTCTATGAGGACAATGGCAGAAGCTATCACTACCTTTATTCTGCAGTTCACAAAAACAATTACATTGGGGGCATTAAGGATCTGTCTATGGCTACTTGATGAATTCAAGGCAGAGCTGAACTGAAAGCAAGTCAGTTCCTTGTTCATTATTCTGCCTTCTCAAAACATCACAGTCCCTATCAAATTAAACCAGACCACCACTACTGACAGCCTTTGGAAAGTCATCCAAGGACATGCCATGAGGGGGATATGGAAGGGAAAATAATCACGTTCCTCTATTGGTAGGTAATATTTTCTTTTAAACAGAAGTAGTTTTTTTTTTTTAATTTTAAATATTGAATACCGATTTCACAGCTTCTGATTTGAAACAGCTAAGACTATAAAAGGCTTCAGAGAATCCTCAGGCAGAAAGGGTGACAGATAAAGAAGGATACATATTCTGTATAGAAGTAAGAAAGTGATTATAAACAGAACAATAAAGAGCCTTTGGACGTCCTTAAGATTTACGGAATATTCTAGCACAAAGACAGGCATATTCAGTTTGTCCCAGAGTATTTGGTCAGCTATCTGTATTTTACATAGGAAAGAGGAGGAATGAGAGTAAGTAAGGCAAATGTTGTCAGTATTCCATAGATGGCATGTTGAGAAAGCTTTCTTCTATTAAGCTTTGCTGCAGGGATTTGAGAAATAACTTATGTTTCCGCACAACCCACTTCTATAGCACGGCCTTTTGTTAGTACAATGATAGAAATGAACAGGTGTTTTGATCACGTTTATAATGCCCTTTCTGTAACTTCTTTACACTCAGCACAAACACGCATTTCAAAATGACATGAAAAGAGTGTCGTTTTGTATTAAATGTGTTCTTTTGCAGCCCAGAAAATGTTTAAAAATCATGTGTTCCATGATACAGAAATGCTTGCATGCAGTTGTAATGAAGACCAATGCTGTGTGTTCAGTAGCCCTGTGATAGCAGTAGGCCCCGCTCTGTATACTTACATGTCAAACTGCTTTCCAAAGTGAGATACAACTGTACTGGATTCTCTGGGGGGTAGACCACTGTTTCTCCCAATAGCATGAACAGTTAGGACCTTGCTCTCCTTTTTTCTCACATTTCTCCTCCATATCTCTATGAGGACAATGGCAGAAGCTATCACTACCTTTATTCTGCAGTTCACAAAAACAATTACATTGGGGGCATTAAGGATCTGTCTATGGCTACTTGATGAATTCAAGGCAGAGCTGAACTGAAAGCAAGTCAGTTCCTTGTTCATTATTCTGCCTTCTCAAAACATCACAGTCCCTATCAAATTAAACCAGACCACCACTACTGACAGCCTTTGGAAAGTCATCCAAGGACATGCCATGAGGGGGATATGGAAGGGAAAATAATCACGTTCCTCTATTGGTAGGTAATATTTTCTTTTAAACAGAAGTAGTTTTTTTTTTTTTTTAATTTTAAATATTGAATACCGATTTCACAGCTTCTGATTTGAAACAGCTAAGACTATAAAAGGCTTCAGAGAATCCTCAGGCAGAAAGGGTGACAGATAAAGAAGGATACATATTCTGTATAGAAGTAAGAAAGTGATTATAAACAGAACAATAAAGAGCCTTTGGACGTCCTTAAGATTTACGGAATATTCTAGCACAAAGACAGGCATATTCAGTTTGTCCCAGAGTATTTGGTCAGCTATCTGTATTTTACATAGGAAAGAGGAGGAATGAGAGTAAGTAAGGCAAATGTTGTCAGTATTCCATAGATGGCATGTTGAGAAAGCTTTCTTCTATTAAGCTTTGCTGCAGGGATTTGAGAAATAACTTATGTTTCCGCACAACCCACTTCTATAGCACGGCCTTTTGTTAGTACAATGATAGAAATGAACAGGTGTTTTGATCACGTTTATAATGCCCTTTCTGTAACTTCTTTACACTCAGCACAAACACGCATTTCAAAATGACATGAAAAGAGTGTCGTTTTGTATTAAATGTGTTCTTTTGCAGCCCAGAAAATGTTTAAAAATCATGTGTTCCATGATACAGAAATGCTTGCATGCAGTTGTAATGAAGACCAATGCTGTGTGTTCAGTAGCCCTGTGATAGCAGTAGGCAGCTCGTGCCCCAGTCCAGTCTGTGGACTCATACTTCACGTCCTTTCTCTTAGGAAACTAGGAATACCTCTGGGCATTTTTGTTACATTATTTTGCACCTTTAAACTTTCCATCTGCAGACTGGATTGACACAGTTGTCAGGATCGTAAAAATGTAAGGAGAGATTAAGGCTGTGTTTAGTTATCCACACAATCACTCTAAGTCCAACAGCAATTTGTGTTCATAATTTCAACCAGCTATGTAGAACCAACTCCAGTCCAAATGATCTGCATATAGCTCTAACTTCTTTTATCTGGACAATAAGATGAGTTAAGCTGCTTCTTCCAGTCCAGTTAATTTAAAAACTACTCTCTGCCTTCCATAGCCATGTAAATATGATTTCTAGAAATTTTCTATCAAGATGTCATTTCTGGATAAACTTTGTCCAAAGGACCAACCTCACAATCTATTTCACATTTCTGTACATTTCATAAGAATGGCAATAATTAACACTGGAACTCTGGCATCTTTCCTGTCTTCTAGGAATGAGTGTTTATCTTCTGGAATACACCAGGTACTTTTTTCCTTTTATGTGTGTATCATGTAGTTGTGTTGAGCGGGAAAAATATTTTTTAGTTGTCAGGGGCATAGCTGTGGCCCCTGGATTCCAGGGCAGAGCACACTCGGTCATAGCAAGAGTTGTGTTTCTTGGAGGGTGTTGCCTCGTTGGGCTCCGAGGAGTCACTCACTGTGATGGGACTGTCTCTTGCAAAAACTTCAGTTGACTCTCTCCATAAACAGTCCACAGACACTTTGAAGCAATAACTATTACACTTTGGCCTGGATGTCTGGGTTGCGTTGTTGAAAATTTGTCTGCTGTTTGAAGTGGCGATTTTAATTTTCAGTGCAGCATCCACGCGGTCCACCACAGTATATATCCCTATACTGCCATCGTCAAAACCCACAATGATGTTCAGGTGCCGCTGGGAGAGGGCAAGAAAAGTTGGTGTTTTGTAAAGGGAACAAGCACCGATATTTTTGCCGTCGGCCAGTCTCATGACAATCAAACTGGATACTGCACCATTTTCATCCTCTTCTTCCCCGTTTCGGAAACAAATGTATACCAGGTAGCGACCATCTCGAGACAGCCTCTGCCTCCAGATGACCCCAGAGGCATGCACCACTCGTAATTTACCGCTGTGTAAATCCAGCACGTTGATATTTTCATCTCCCCTGGAAATAATGCCTAGCTTCCCATTGGGGGAAATTTCAAAATCCTCTAGGTTTTTCAGAAAATTGTTTGGAAGTTGCACACGACGACAGATCACTTCTTCTGTCAGGCTCCAGATGTTCACCATCTCAGCCGACGTAATGAACACAATGATATCCGGACAGTCGGGAATCAATTTAAAATTCACGATGGTGGTGCCGTCTTCACAGCAGAACTTCTTGGTGATGCTTCCTGTCCAGAGGCTGACGGCCAGCACCTTGCTCTTGGTCATGCCCACCACAAAGGTGTTGGCGGAGGTAATGAAGGCGTTCTGCAGACTGGTCAGAATGTTGCACACCCTGTGACCCGTGGCCAGTCTCCAAACCCTGGAGGCATTTTCCTCACAGAGAGAGACCACAAACTGGTCATTGTGTGTAATCAGCAGCTGAGATATTCTCTGCCCATTAATTCTGAAGAGGTTTTCGCCACTGCTGGTATGCCAGACATACTGGCTGCTCTTGTCATCTGACGTCACCATGACGTCTCCAGAGGAGGTCAGCACACAGTGTTCAACTATTCCTTCATGCTTAAACACTGCTTCTAGGAACCCACTGCTGAAGTTCCACTTGTGAACGCAATCAGAGCCATCAAGAGAGTAAATGATTTCCCCCCGAGCAGGTAACACCAGACTCTGGATGGGTTTTCCAGTCTTATCTATGTTGGACATAGCCGTGATTATATCTATGTCCCAGATAGAAAGAACACCACTGGTGGATAAAGACAGCAGCATGTTATGGTGACTGGATTTCACCAACTTGACTATGGTACCTGAGATTTCCTGTAAGCTGGCCATGCACTGCCCTGTGTCCCGCCTCCAGAAGAACACGGCCGAGGTGTTCTCCATGGTTGCGATGATGCAGTCCCCATTCTTGGACAGCACGGCTGATATAAAGCGTTCATTGTGCTTTGCTCTGAACTTTTCAGCCACCTTCCATAGGCCAGTATCTAAGAGCTCAATGCTGAGGGCCTTACAGATAAGAACCGCA
This sequence comes from Tragulus kanchil, assembly GCA_022376925.1. Classification (NCBI taxonomy): domain Eukaryota; kingdom Metazoa; phylum Chordata; class Mammalia; order Artiodactyla; family Tragulidae; genus Tragulus; species Tragulus kanchil. The sequence continues at coordinate 120,104,707 of JAIOJX010000025.1, read as the reverse complement.
CTTTGGTCCTCTGAAAGTTCAATGCTGACCACCTCACTGTCTTCCCTTCGGCAGTCAAAGTCATCCGTCAGCTGAGGGTTGGAGATATCCTCTGTGTTCCAGACAGAAAGGCTTCCCTCACTGTCTACCATTACCATTTCCTGAGCTGTGTCCAAGATAAGCAGGAACTTCACAAACCCGCCTGAAAAGTCAGATGTCACTGTACATAGCTTTTCTCCACTCCCTAGATGGAAGACACAATGATATCCGGACAGTCGGGAATCAATTTAAAATTCACGATGGTGGTGCCGTCTTCACAGCAGAACTTCTTGGTGATGCTTCCTGTCCAGAGGCTGACGGCCAGCACCTTGCTCTTGGTCATGCCCACCACAAAGGTGTTGGCGGAGGTAATGAAGGCGTTCTGCAGACTGGTCAGAATGTTGCACACCCTGTGACCCGTGGCCAGTCTCCAAACCCTGGAGGCATTTTCCTCACAGAGAGAGACCACAAACTGGTCATTGTGTGTAATCAGCAGCTGAGATATTCTCTGCCCATTAATTCTGAAGAGGTTTTCGCCACTGCTGGTATGCCAGACATACTGGCTGCTCTTGTCATCTGACGTCACCATGACGTCTCCAGAGGAGGTCAGCACACAGTGTTCAACTATTCCTTCATGCTTAAACACTGCTTCTAGGAACCCACTGCTGAAGTTCCACTTGTGAACGCAATCAGAGCCATCAAGAGAGTAAATGATTTCCCCCCGAGCAGGTAACACCAGACTCTGGATGGGTTTTCCAGTCTTATCTATGTTGGACATAGCCGTGATTATATCTATGTCCCAGATAGAAAGAACACCACTGGTGGATAAAGACAGCAGCATGTTATGGTGACTGGATTTCACCAACTTGACTATGGTACCTGAGATTTCCTGTAAGCTGGCCATGCACTGCCCTGTGTCCCGCCTCCAGAAGAACACGGCCGAGGTGTTCTCCATGGTTGCGATGATGCAGTCCCCATTCTTGGACAGCACGGCTGATATAAAGCGTTCATTGTGCTTTGCTCTGAACTTTTCAGCCACCTTCCATAGGCCAGTATCTAAGAGCTCAATGCTGAGGGCCTTACAGATAAGAACCGCACTTTGGTCCTCTGAAAGTTCAATGCTGACCACCTCACTGTCTTCCCTTCGGCAGTCAAAGTCATCCGTCAGCTGAGGGTTGGAGATATCCTCTGTGTTCCAGACAGAAAGGCTTCCCTCACTGTCTACCATTACCATTTCCTGAGCTGTGTCCAAGATAAGCAGGAACTTCACAAACCCGCCTGAAAAGTCAGATGTCACTGTACATAGCTTTTCTCCACTCCCTAGATGGAAGATGGTGGTGGTGTTCAGGTACTGTCCACAGAAGGCATACACGCCGTCCAGCGAGCACTGGACACAAGTCACTTCATACCAGCAGTGGAACTGGTACAGGGGCCACCCATAGAGCAGGTCGATGACAGTGACGTCTTTGCTGGCCTCTAGCCAGGCCAGAGTATGTTTGACAGACAGTGTAAATCCATTGATGTAGGTGGACCCGCTTCCATGCTTGGTCCCTTTGATTTCAACTTCAGACAGGAGGCAAGAATTTACGTTGTCGTAAACCAACAGGGTGTTATTTGTCGTTGCCACCACGAGATACTTCTCATCATTGGAGAGTTTCATGCCCAGGATGACAGACTGGGCTGTTGTGATTTGCCTGAGTAGTTGACGCGTTTCTACATCCCACGTGCTGATGGAACCATTTTCTAAAGCCACAAGGACTGTGCTAGGGTTACAGGTGGGAAGAATCTCGGTGACATGCAGGTGACTAGAAGACAAGGGAAGCCGCTCTGGGCTGTAGGTCACGTCCATGGATGAGTGTAATGGCACGATGGAGCAGTATTTGGGCCCGTCTTTGTCACATTCTAAGAGAAGGTGTCTGAGTTTGGGCAGGGAGCTCACGACGGGCAGCAGTCTTTGCTGAAGCTCTGCAGAGAGGGAGCCGGGGAACGCGACCACCTTGGTTTTGATGCTGCGGAGGGTGCTTGCCAGGAACTTCAGCTCCTTCTCCTGTGAGTGGTTGTAAGCCAGCTCGATGTCCGTGAGAACTTTGTCGAACTGGCCGATTTTGATCATGGTGTAAAGCCAGCTGAAGTTCATAATGATGCCATAGAGCAGGTCGTCGGTCTTCCCGCACCTCGTCAGGTGGTGCAGCAGCTCACACATTTTCCGATGGTTCACGAAAAAGATATCAGGTTCCAGTGGGTTGCACTGGAAGACCCAGGGCTGGTCGGGGGCCTGCCTGTCAAAGGAAGCCTGCTCCATGAAGTGCCTCTCCTCCTCCAGCAAGCTTCTGCTCTCCAGGTCGAGGCAGCCATTCAGGTAGGGGTCTTCTAGGCAGAAAATTTTCCTCCTGCCTCCTGACCAGACGCCTAGGAAGTAGTCTGCCAGGATGGTGTGCATTTCACGCAGGTCGCTTTCATCCTGCAGGTACAACTTCTGGGCTATGAGCTGTAGGTGTCTGTTGGCCCAGACAAGCAGGGTGACGTTCTTCACATGTCTCTCGATGAGGTATCCACTGAGCCCCTCCTTGAGCCTCGCGATGTACAGATAAGGTACCCTCAGGGGGTTGCTGGGCCTGGTGCTCTCGTTGAGCTCATTCATCACACTGTTGTCCAGGGCCAGCACATCCTCCAGCTCCATTTCACTCAGACCCATTTTGGCCATGGTGATGTAACCAAGAGCTCGGGAGATGAGTCTCTGTCCACACTTCTGCTCTAGGGACCAGAAGAGCTGCTCTATGCTTTCATGCACAGTGACACGGAGGGAGGACTCATCGACATCTCTGTGGGATCGCCAGTGTCTCACCTCCCTGAAGGTCAGGTTTCATGCACAAGTGACAACTGGAGGCGAGGCTCATCGACATCTCTGTGGGATGCAAGGGAAGCGCTCTGGGCTGTAGGTCACGTCCATGGATGAGTGTAATGCACGATGGAGCAGTATTTGGGCCCGTCTTTGTCACATTCTAAGAGAAGGTGTCTGAGTTTGGGCAGGGAGCTCACGACGGGCAGCAGTCTTTGCTGAAGCTCTGCAGAGAGGGAGCCGGGGAACGCGACCACCTTGGTTTTGATGCTGCGGAGGGTGCTTGCCAGGAACTTCAGCTCCTTCTCCTGTGAGTGGTTGTAAGCCAGCTCGATGTCCGTGAGAACTTTGTCGAACTGGCCGATTTTGATCATGGTGTAAAGCCAGCTGAAGTTCATAATGATGCCATAGAGCAGGTCGTCGGTCTTCCCGCACCTCGTCAGGTGGTGCAGCAGCTCACACATTTTCCGATGGTTCACGAAAAAGATATCAGGTTCCAGTGGGTTGCACTGGAAGACCCAGGGCTGGTCGGGGGCCTGCCTGTCAAAGGAAGCCTGCTCCATGAAGTGCCTCTCCTCCAGCAAGCTTCTGCTCTCCAGGTCGAGGCAGCCATTCAGGTAGGGGTCTTCTAGGCAGAAAATTTTCCTCCTGCCTCCTGACCAGACGCCTAGGAAGTAGTCTGCCAGGATGGTGTGCATTTCACGCAGGTCGCTTTCATCCTGCAGGTACAACTTCTGGGCTATGAGCTGTAGGTGTCTGTTGGCCCAGACAAGCAGGGTGACGTTCTTCACATGTCTCTCGATGAGGTATCCACTGAGCCCCTCCTTGAGCCTCGCGATGTACAGATAAGGTACCCTCAGGGGGTTGCTGGGCCTGGTGCTCTCGTTGAGCTCATTCATCACACTGTTGTCCAGGGCCAGCACATCCTCCAGCTCCATTTCACTCAGACCCATTTTGGCCATGGTGATGTAACCAAGAGCTCGGGAGATGAGTCTCTGTCCACACTTCTGCTCTAGGGACCAGAAGAGCTGCTCTATGCTTTCATGCACAGTGACACGGAGGGAGGACTCATCGACATCTCTGTGGGATCGCCAGTGTCTCACCTCCCTGAAGGTCAGGTTCACAAACATGGGCAGCGTGCACTTGGAGAAGGCATTGTTCACGTAAATCTGCTGACCTGATGTGACTTTCCTTTTGACTCGCAGCAGCTGGTGTTTGAGCACCTGGCTGCACATCTTCCTGTCCCGGGGAATCAGCTCAATATAGTTGTCCTCTTCGTGGATAAGGCACCTTAGTTTCTGCAGGATTCCGTGTTTGTTGGGCAGTGTGGAGAGGACGATCCGGACGAAGCGGGGAAGGTGAACTGGAAGCCACCAGAGCTTCCGGGCTTCGTCGCTCTCTGAGAGCTGCTCCAGGGCATCGAATATGACAACGAGGGGTCTCTGCAAGGAAGACTCATTCAAAAGGTTTATAAATAAGTCTCGGAGATCATGAATCTTCTTAGGGTAGCTCTGGACCAGGCACCGGTAGTTCACAGCCAACTGTTCACAAACACTTAGAAGAAGAGACTTAAGATCAGTACTCAAGTCGGTGGTTCCTAGAAACCTCACAACTACAACTGGGTCAGATTCTGGTCCTGTGTCTTCATGTAGCCAGCCATAAGCCTAAAACACAAAGTTGGCATTGAGAATGGAGACAGATTCACATGGTCACACACAACAACACTTCCTCTCTGCAGAGATCAGTCTTCTGGTAATCCCAACCAGGAAGAAGGTAGGCTAGAACCAGGAGACGGAAAAGCCTGAGATGATCAGAGAGCTTTCTCATGTACTGAAGTCTATAGGTGAGATGCTCAGGATCACTTAACTAAAAGTAATACAGTGATAATAGTATCAGTCAATCACAAGGTAGCATTTAGCTTGTTGTATTCTAAAAGTCACGAAGCATTTCACAAAGTGTAAATCTGAATATCTAGTCTGCTTAGTTTCTCATCATTTAATTTCCATTTCTTGGCATGGTTGTTGCTACAGAGTAGGTGTTTGGTAAATATTTCTTTAATGAATAGATTAAATAATGGCCTATATATTATACTTACTCAAATATTTTCATTAATTGATGTCACATAAGGTTATATATATATGGCTGATCATGTTTCTAGTTAATTTTTGTCGTTGTTTAGTTGCTGAGTCGTGTCTGACTCTTTTGTGACCCCATGGACATTATAGCCTGCCAGGCTTCTCCATGCATGGAATTTCCCAGGCTAGAATATTGGAGGGGCTTGCCATTTCCTTCTCCAGGGGATTTTCCTGACCTAGGTATTGAACCTGCATCTCCTGCTTTACTGGCATATTCTTTACCACTGAGCCACTTGGGAAGCATTCTAGTTAATTAGAATGCAGTAAAAATATTCAGCAATGAAATGATGTTGAAAATAATCTTTTATGGCTCAGAGACATTTTACTCTATTGTGATATTATTGGATCATTATTATAATTATTTTTTATCATTATCATAAAAATTTATATAATGTGGGTTAAATGAGTTTGGCTGAATTTGTGATTTATAACAGACAGTTTACCATATAAACAAGAAGTCATCAGGCCTCACATTATCTCTATGTAGGACACATGAGATTATAGATGACAGATTACAATATCATGTTACAGAAGCGAAAATCAAGGCCGAAGTCAGATAGATAGCTTGTTTATTGTTAAATGATTACCAAGAGATGAAAATGGAGTAGAAGTCATATCTAACTTTGATTCTAGTATTCTCTCTCTTCCAAACTCTCTCTCTTTTTTAAAGATTTAAAAAATTTTTGGCTTCTTTTTATGATTTTTTATTTATTTATTTTTCATCCATCATTATCTTCGGCCTATGTGGGTCTCCCACTGCAGTGGCCTCTCTTGTTGCAGAGCACCACCTCTGGGCACATATGCTCCAGAGCACTGACTCGTAATTGGACACACCAGTCCAGCCTGCCCTGTGGCACGTGGGATCTTCCCAGACCAGGGATCAAACTGGCGCCCCTTGCACTACAAGGTGGACTCTCTACCCACTGGACCACCAGGGAAACCTGCCACTCTTTCTTTTTTAAATTGTGTGGTTAAAGAGGTAAAATATGTGAGGGAATAGGTTTAGTATTTTTGTCTAGAAAGGTAAAGAGCAAAAAGGGTTATGATCAAAGTATGAAACATTCCAGATCATGTTTTCAGGGTGTTAATGTTTTTCAGTAATCCTTGGAATGCACCAACAATACTCCTTAGAAAAAGACATACTCTTTAATACATTAAGAAGTAAGGTCATGAAGTTTGGTTCCCCAATACGTGTTTAGGTTAAAGTATGAATAAGTTTAGAAAAAGTTCACAGATGTTAGTTTCAGAACTAGCTGTTAAGGAAAATAAGCAACCCCTTGGTATTTGGTCCCAACCTCTGGGGCTAATTTGGAGGAAGGTACGGTATTCTTGTCTGGAAAATCCCATGGACAGAGGGGCCTGGTGAGCTACAGTCCATGGGGTTGCAATGAGGAGGACACGACTGAGCAGGAACACACACACACACACACACACACACACACACACACACACACAGTCCTGCCATTTTACAGCTGTCTTTTGTCACAAATCAGAAACAGAACACAGTTTGTTTGTCCCTATGAGGATGTTCATGATGATTATACACACCACCCTTCCTCTTTCCAATCATGTGTTGTAGGATGTGCAGTGTCCATAACGAATGATCCTCTGATTATGAGCTGATGTCGGCCATATGTAAAATGGATAGACAGTTACATATCTGTTAAAAAAATCAAGAAGTCAGATAGATAGCTTGTTTATTGTTAAATGATTACCAAGAGATGAAAATGGAGTAGAAGTCATATCTAACTTTGATTCTAGTATTCTCTCTCTTCCAAACTCTCTCTCTTTTTTAAAGATTTAAAAAATTTTTGGCTTCTTTTTATGATTTTTTATTTATTTATTTTTCATCCATCATTATCTTCGGCCTATGTGGGTCTCCCACTGCAGTGGCCTCTCTTGTTGCAGAGCACCACCTCTGGGCACATATGCTCCAGAGCACTGACTCGTAATTGGACACACCAGTCCAGCCTGCCCTGTGGCACGTGGGATCTTCCCAGACCAGGGATCAAACTGGCGCCCCTTGCACTACAAGGTGGACTCTCTACCCACTGGACCACCAGGGAAACCTGCCACTCTTTCTTTTTTAAATTGTGTGGTTAAAGAGGTAAAATATGAGAGGGATTAGGTTTAGCATTTTTTTGTCTAGAAAGGTAAAGAGCAAAAAGGGTTATGATCAAAGTATGAAACATTCCAGATCATGTTTTCAGGGTGTTAATGTTTTTCAGTAATCCTTGGAATGCACCAACAATACTCCTTAGAAAAAGACATACTCTTTAATACATTAAGAAGTAAGGTCATGAAGTTTGGTTCCCCAATACGTGTTTAGGTTAAAGTATGAATAAGTTTAGAAAAAGTTCACAGATGTTAGTTTCAGAACTAGCTGTTAAGGAAAATAAGCAACCCCTTGGTATTTGGTCCCAACCTCTGGGGCTAATTTGGAGGAAGGTACGGTATTCTTGTCTGGAAAATCCCATGGACAGAGGGGCCTGGTGAGCTACAGTCCATGGGGTTGCAATGAGGAGGACACGACTGAGCAGGAACACACACACACACACACACACACACACACACACACACACACACAGTCCTGCCATTTTACAGCTGTCTTTTGTCACAAATCAGAAACAGAACACAGTTTGTTTGTCCCTATGAGGATGTTCATGATGATTATACACACCACCCTTCCTCTTTCCAATCATGTGTTGTAGGATGTGCAGTGTCCATAACGAATGATCCTCTGATTATGAGCTGATGTGCAAGGAAATGCTGGTTGCATCGGAGATAACCTGGAGGCAAACGCAAGATGCCTGTCTGCATCCTTACAAGGGATACAAGGTCAGAGAGCATAGGTTGGTGGTGGTGGAGATGGGGGAGAGATGGGGGCAGATGTTCCCCAGGAGGAAAGCAAGCAGAGTCCAGCCAGGGGACTTAAACATAGGCAAGGCTCCTCAGGAGACCTGGTGGTTGGACAGCATATGCAGAGCAACAAGCAGACAGAAAGCCTTTTTTCAAGTTGATTAATTGTCACCAGAGTCTGCCCACAGGGGTTTTGTAGGTAGACAGGCATATCAGCATATGTCATGTGACTCCCATGCTAGACAAGTAGGGTCACATCACATGCACATTGGCCCTCCAGCCACCTTTACCCTTCCCTCCTCCATGAGGAAAAGCCCTAGAGTGAGTGTGAAATGTACAGACCCATGCTTTCTCATTTAATTTCTGCTCCCTTTGTAGTGTGACTGTCTTGCTTACTTGGAGTAGTGCTAGTTTGAAGAAACACCTACAGAGTAGTATTCACAGACAGGCAGACAGTCACACACATGCCCATGCACACACCTGTTTTGATGCAACATGGACCCTAAATGTAAGCCTGCCATTTCAATTTAAGAAAGAGTTCATATCCTAACACGAGAAGAAAAACCAGCACCTAGGTTTGGCACATTGAGAAGCGGTAAGTGGGCCTTCTTAAGGACTTTAAAAGGAAGTCTGATATACGTGGTTGTCACCTGTGTCCTTCCTTTGGAAACTAATCCGAAGTGCGACACAGTTGTTCTCAAGTTGATTCTGTAGCGTGTGATGGATAATGAGGGCGTTCACGACGTTAAAGAAAGCTCAGTTCTTAAAAGAGTAGTCACAAGAAGATTCTGAAGGAACACCAGTATAATATAGGGCATCAGACTTTGGTATCAAGTGTAACAGGGAGTTAAAACCAGTACTAGTTTCACTCAGTTTAGACAATAGATACTACATTCCAGAGTGAAGCTCCAGCCCATCTTGCAAGACTTGAAAGGGAGTTTTGAAAACTAGTTTTGCTACTTTTGGCAGACTGTTCACCTCCAGCCTGAAAAAGTAGCCAAGAGAAAAAGTGGGAGATGAGGATTTTGTTGTTGTTTAGTTGCTGTCATGTCTAACTGTTTGTGACTCCGTGGACTATAGCCTGCCAGGTTCCTCTGTCCATGGGATTTCCCAGACAAGAATACTGGAGTGGGTGGCCATTTCCTTCTCCAGAGGATCATCTTCACCCAGGGATCCAACCCGTGCCTCCTGAGTCTCCTGCATTGGCAGGCAGGTTCTTTACCACCGAGCCACCAGGGAAGCTGGGAGATGAGGATGCTGTGGGTTATATCTGTCAGCACCCAAAGGGGAGGGCTGATAGAAGCCCAGATCTCACTTCCAGCATTGTGAAAGAGGCTGCAATGGACCATGTCCAGGATCTCCCTTAGGGCTTGGGAGACAGTCATCTGCGTCTCCTGCCATCTGAAGAACATGGAGGTTGAGTGACTGGGGTTGGCTAGCTACTCTGATGGAGGATTGATAGAGAGCCGCCCTACTGGAACTAGAGTTTCTCAGGGCAAAACAGTACCCGAGTGTTTCCCGTGTTTCAGAGGTAGACCACTGGGAAGTGTATGCTGATGAGGGTTTCTGTTGGTCCTGTTTTCACCAGGTCCTGTCTAAGGGAGTTTGCTGGGCTGTGGATAGGCTTTTGGCAGAAAGATACTAGAAATGTGTGCTGCTGGATGCCTAGGAGCCATGGGGGTGACCACATGGACAAACAATGCAGTGCCTTGTGTCTAGGGAGCTGTAGGTGAGAGATGCTCAGTGAGGACAGGGCAGGGGATATGGGAGGAAGGGGCCTTCTTAAGGACTTTAAAAGGAAGTCTGATATACGTGGTTGTCACCTGTGTCCTTCCTTTGGAAACTAATCCGTGCGACACAGTTGTTCTCAAGTTGATTCTGTAGCGTGTGATGGATAATGAGGGCGTTCACGACGTTAAAGAAAGCTCAGTTCTTAAAAGAGTAGTCACAAGAAGATTCTGAAGGAACACCAGTATAATATAGGGCATCAGACTTTGGTATCAAGTGTAACAGGGAGTTAAAACCAGTACTAGTTTCACTCAGTTTAGACAATAGATACTACATTCCAGAGTGAAGCTCCAGCCCATCTTGCAAGACTTGAAAGGGAGTTTTGAAAACTAGTTTTGCTACTTTTGGCAGACTGTTCACCTCCAGCCTGAAAAAGTAGCCAAGAGAAAAAGTGGGAGATGAGGATTTTGTTGTTGTTTAGTTGCTGTCATGTCTAACTGTTTGTGACTCCGTGGACTATAGCCTGCCAGGTTCCTCTGTCCATGGGATTTCCCAGACAAGAATACTGGAGTGGGTGGCCATTTCCTTCTCCAGAGGATCATCTTCACCCAGGGATCCAACCCGTGCCTCCTGAGTCTCCTGCATTGGCAGGCAGGTTTTTTACCACCGAGCCACCAGGGAAGCTGGGAGATGAGGATGCTGTGGGTTATATCTGTCAGCACCCAAAGGGGAGGGCTGATAGAAGCCCAGATCTCACTTCCAGCATTGTGAAAGAGGCTGCAATGGACCATGTCCAGGATCTCCCTTAGGGCTTGGGAGACAGTCATCTGCGTCTCCTGCCATCTGAAGAACATGGAGGTTGAGTGACTGGGGTTGGCTAGCTACTCTGATGGAGGATTGATAGAGAGCCGCCCTACTGGAACTAGAGTTTCTCAGGGCAAAACAGTACCCGAGTTTTTCCCCGTGTTTCAGAGGTAGACCACTGGGAAGTGTATGCTGATGAGGGTTTCTGTTGGTCCTGTTTTCACCAGGTCCTGTCTAAGGGAGTTTGCTGGGCTGTGGATAGGCTTTTGGCAGAAAGATACTAGAAATGTGTGCTGCTGGATGCCTAGGAGCCATGGGGGTGACCACATGGACAAACAATGCAGTGCCTTGTGTCTAGGGAGCTGTAGGTGAGAGATGCTCAGTGAGGACAGGGCAGGGGATATGGGAGGAAGGGACCTTCAGGAAACCAGGAGAAAAGCCTCAGAAGAAACAGGAGCAAGTTTTAAACACCGACCAAGACTAGAGTGCAGACCCTAGGTCAGAAGGTCTGTAAGAATGCTCTGGCCACCTTACCTTTCTGTAAACCACAACCTATGGAAGTTAGAAGTGTGGTTGGGGTTAGGGGTGGAGGGGAAGAAGTGCTGGGTGGTGAAAGAAAGAAGATGCCCTTGTCCCTGCTTCTCTCTGGAGGTGCCTGGCCTATGGTTGACCTCAGCTGTGGGAGGGAGATGTAGGCTGAAGTTTTCATTATCATCTTCAGCTGGACGTATTAATTGCTGAACTAAGATAGGCTTCATATCCAGAATCAATCGGAAGCTTGACTTTCTTGAGAGTAATGAGAAGTGTTCTGAGATCTGCCCTAGTTTCCTGCCAGATGAGAAGCAGCTTCACAGCAGGAGTTTGAACAGTAAGAGACAAAACAAAGCTGTTCTAGGATTGAACCTTGTGAATCTTACTCTCTCAGTATAACTGTTACCAGCAAAAGAGAAAAGCAGAGGTATCCATTCCAAGAGGACCCATTATAATTCATAGTAAACATAGAAAATGAAAGTGAATTTGATCACTTGATCTTTTCTCAAGGTTTTTACAAATATACATGTGAAAGAATAGGTGGTTACCTTCTTTGCTACTTCAGCTAGCAGAAGGGTCTTTCAGTGCCCTTTTTTCCTCACTTCCAGCATTGTGAAAGAGGCTGCATGGCCAGGTCCTGGGTCTCACTCTGGGAGTTGTGACTGGGGCTAGCTTGGATAGAGAGCCGCCCTACTGGAACTAGAGTTTCTCAGGGCAAAACAGTACCCGAGTGTTTCCCGTGTTTCAGAGGTAGACCACTGGGAAGTGTATGCTGATGAGGGTTTCTGTTGGTCCTGTTTTCACCAGGTCCTGTCTAAGGGAGTTTGCTGGGCTGTGGATAGGCTTTTGGCAGAAAGATACTAGAAATGTGTGCTGCTGGATGCCTAGGAGCCATGGGGGTGACCACATGGACAAACAATGCAGTGCCTTGTGTCTAGGGAGCTGTAGGTGAGAGATGCTCAGTGAGGACAGGGCAGGGGATATGGGAGGAAGGGACCTTCAGGAAACCAGGAGAAAAGCCTCAGAAGAAACAGGAGCAAGTTTTAAACACCGACCAAGACTAGAGTGCAGACCCTAGGTCAGAAGGTCTGTAAGAATGCTCTGGCCACCTTACCTTTCTGTAAACCACAACCTATGGAAGTTAGAAGTGTGGTTGGGGTTAGGGGTGGAGGGGAAGAAGTGCTGGGTGGTGAAAGAAAGAAGATGCCCTTGTCCCTGCTTCTCTCTGGAGGTGCCTGGCCTATGGTTGACCTCAGCTGTGGGAGGGAGATGTAGGCTGAAGTTTTCATTATCATCTTCAGCTGGACGTATTAATTGCTGAACTAAGATAGGCTTCATATCCAGAATCAATCGGAAGCTTGACTTTCTTGAGAGTAATGAGAAGTGTTCTGAGATCTGCCCTAGTTTCCTGCCAGATGAGAAGCAGCTTCACAGCAGGAGTTTGAACAGTAAGAGACAAAACAAAGCTGTTCTAGGATTGAACCTTGTGAATCTTACTCTCTCAGTATAACTGTTACCAGCAAAAGAGAAAAGCAGAGGTATCCATTCCAAGAGGACCCATTATAATTCATAGTAAACATAGAAAATGAAAGTGAATTTGATCACTTGATCTTTTCTCAAGGTTTTTACAAATATACATGTGAAAGAATAGGTGGTTACCTTCTTTGCTACTTCAGCTAGCAGAAGGGTCTTTCCAGTGCATGGTCCTCCATATATAATAAGAGGGTTGATGTGCCCAGTTTTGTTTGGAAGAATATATTTATGCACGATGTTTAGAGATTCACATTTGTATTCGTAGAAGGAGGCATATGTTTTACATAATGATGAATGTTGAAGGATTTCGTCGTACAATGTGTCAGTTTCTGTGTCAAAATTTTGTTGTACCGTGGCCTGAATAATGTCAATCATGTCCTCATAAAATTGTTTACCGAGTCCTTCTATGTAATGGTTTTCTATCTCTTGGGAGTAGCCTAGTTTCATGTCGCAATGAGTAACAGATGTATATACTCTCAGATTAGATGATGCCACAATAGTAGGAATAAATTCATCCCTGAGTTTTATCAGCTTCTCTTGGGCTTCTGGGTCTCGAATAATCCTTGGTTCTGCTCCAGTTATATCCATGTATTTCCCCATTTCTGGGATTTTGACAAAACGTTCGATGTTAGCAATTTTCCTAATATAGCAAACACACTTCTTCAGAAATGCTGGAGTTTGCTTTCCTAGAGCGAAGTCAAATTCATCCTCTATCGCTGAAAGAAAATACAACAAGGAGTTTATTGTCTAAAACAAAGAAGCAATGCACCCACGCTCCCAGCACATAACCCTCAAATTACTAGTGGTAGTTTATTTTGCTAATTGTGTGTAGTTGAGAATAATTTCTCAATTCCTTAATTCCTACTTGTCTTTTCCTAAACAGCCCAGAAGAGTGGGTTCTAAATAGAATTATTTAATTTCCCCCATAATCTGAGGGAGAGGTTGAACATAAGCATAAGAAAGAAAGCACACCCAGTTTATAGTTTATTTTTCTAAGTTCCTGCTTGGCCTCACTCCCAGACTCCAGAGGTTCTAAGAGTGGAGAGCAGGAACCAGCTGAGGCCTGGAGAGAATGAGGAAGAGGCTGAATAATGTATCTAGTCTGACAGGGGGAGAGGGTCAGGCTGGTTGTAACTTATACCATCTGTGTACTGGCCACACCTCCATGACTAAGCAAAACCTAGAATATAGGTTTATTCTCCTATAGTCAATTAATATATGACAAAGGAGGCAAGACCTCACAATGTTGGAAAGACAGTCTCTTCAACAAATGGTGCTGTGCTGGGAAAACTGGACAGCCACATGTAAAAGAAAGATCGTTCCTTAACTCCATACACAAAAATAAGCTCAAGATGGATTAGAGACCTGAATGTTAGACCAGACAGAGTAAAACTCTTAGAGGAAAACATAGGCAGAACACTCTCTGACATAAATCATAGCAAGATCTTTTTAAATCCATCTCCCAGAATAATGGCAATAAAAGCAAAAATGAACAAATGGGACCTCCTTAAACTCAAAAGCTTTTGCACAGTGAAGGAAACAATAAATAAACAAAAAGACAACGCACAGACTGGGAGAAAATTTTCAAATGATGTGACTGATACGGGATTAATCTCCAAAATTTACAAACAGTTTATGACACTCAATAGCATCAAAACAAACAACCTCATCAAAAAGTGGACAGAAAACATAAACAGACATTTCTCTAAAGAGGACATGCAGATGGCCAACAGGCACATGAAAAGATGTTCAAAACTGCTTGTTATTAGAGAAATGCAAATTAAAACTACAATGAGATACCACCTCACACCAGTCAGGATGGCTGTCATCAAAAATTCCACAAATAATAAATGCTGGAGAGGGTGTGGAGAGAAGGGAAACCTTCTGCACTGTTGGTGGGAATCTAAATTGGCGCAGCCACTATGGAGAACTGTATGGAGGTTCCTTAAAAAAATAAACAGACCTACTGACCCTGTAATCTCATTCTTGGGCATATTCAGAGAAAAACATGGCCTGAAGAGATACATGCTCCCCAATGTTCATTGCAGCACTGTTTACAATAGCCAAGACACAGAAACAACTTAAATGTCCATCAACAGAGGAATGCATAAAGAAGATGTGACAGAATATTACTCAGCCATTAAAAAGAATGAAATAATGGCATTTGCAGCAATGTGGATGGACCTAGAGAGTCCATCCATACTTCACTCATACTGAGTGAACTAAGTCAGACAGAGAAGGAGAAATATCATATGACATCCCTTGTATATGGATTCTAAAAAGAAGTGATACAAATGAACTTATTTACAAAACAGAAAGAAACTCACAAACTTAGAAAATGAACTTATGGTTGTGGGGGATAGGGGATGCTTGGGGACTTTGGGGAAGTCATATACACATTGACATGTTTGAAATGGATAACCAACAGAAATTTATTGTATAGCACATGGGACTCTGCTTAATGTTGTATACCAGCCTGGATGGGAGGAGAGTTTGGGGGAGAATGGATACATGTGTATGTATGGTCAAGCCCCTTCACTGTTCACCTGAAACTATCACAACATTGTTAATTGGCTATATCCCAATAAAAATGTTTTTGGTGTAGAAGAAAAAAGAATATAGGTGTATTCTATAAAGTAACTACTAAGGGAGGTGGGAATTTTATTTTCAAATGATGCCTTTTAGCAGAATTCCTGTGATAGTATTTTTTCAGTAATGATAGCAATAGATAAATATTTGTGATAAAATAGAAGAGATATATTTATATCCATCAGTGTTGAATGAGCTGTGCCATTTACATTAGCGTAGTTTTTTAAAAAATTTTAAAATTTATATTTGGCTATGCTGGGTCTTTGTTACTTCACATGGGCTTTCTTTAGTTATGTATGGGGCACAGGCGTCTCATTGTGGTGGTTTCTCTTGTTACAGAGCACAAGCTCTAGAGCATGCGGACTTCTGCAGTTGTGGTGCATGGGTTCAGTAATTGTAGCTCATGGGCTTACTTGAGGACCACAAAGAGAAAGGCAGTGATCTACCTGCAGTATCGTACATGATGGATGAGAACTGTCCAGAGATATGCAGTCACCTCTGACTCCCAGAAAACAAGCAAACAGTAACCTGACTTTGTTATCACCTCTATCAAAATGAGTGTCAATCAGGAGTTTTTATCATAAATGCAACAAGAAAAGAGATACGGATGATCCAAGCTGGTAGAGCCCAACTGAGTTCAGCTCAGGGGACAAAAATAAAGGGCTGTATATAGGAATGTCTGATTGATGGTAGAGACAGCTTACAGGGAGTACAAAATTAGAAAGGAATGCATAAAGAAGATGTGACAGAATATTACTCAGCCATTAAAAAGAATGAAATAATGGCATTTGCAGCAATGTGGATGGACCTAGAGAGTCCATCCATACTTCACTCATACTGAGTGAACTAAGTCAGACAGAGAAGGAGAAATATCATATGACATCCCTTGTATATGGATTCTAAAAAGAAGTGATACAAATGAACTTATTTACAAAACAGAAAGAAACTCACAAACTTAGAAAATGAACTTATGGTTGTGGGGGATAGGGGATGCTTGGGGACTTTGGGGAAGTCATATACACATTGACATGTTTGAAATGGATAACCAACAGAAATTTATTGTATAGCACATGGGACTCTGCTTAATGTTGTATACCAGCCTGGATGGGAGGAGAGTTTGGGGGAGAATGGATACATGTGTATGTATGGTCAAGCCCCTTCACTGTTCACCTGAAACTATCACAACATTGTTAATTGGCTATATCCCAATAAAAATGTTTTTGGTGTAGAAGAAAAAAGAATATAGGTGTATTCTATAAAGTAACTACTAAGGGAGGTGGGAATTTTATTTTCAAATGATGCCTTTTAGCAGAATTCCTGTGATAGTATTTTTTCAGTAATGATAGCAATAGATAAATATTTGTGATAAAATAGAAGAGATATATTTATATCCATCAGTGTTGAATGAGCTGTGCCATTTACATTAGCGTAGTTTTTAAAAAGTTTTAAAATTTATATTTGGCTATGCTGGGTCTTTGTTACTTCACATGGGCTTTCTTTAGTTATGTATGGGGCACAGGCGTCTCATTGTGGTGGTTTCTCTTGTTACAGAGCACAAGCTCTAGAGCATGCGGACTTCTGCAGTTGTGGTGCATGGGTTCAGTAATTGTAGCTCATGGGCTTACTTGAGGACCACAAAGAGAAAGGCAGTGATCTACCTGCAGTATCGTACATGATGGATGAGAACTGTCCAGAGATATGCAGTCACCTCTGACTCCCAGAAAACAAGCAAACAGTAACCTGACTTTGTTATCACCTCTATCAAAATGAGTGTCAATCAGGAGTTTTTATCATAAATGCAACAAGAAAAGAGATACGGATGATCCAAGCTGGTAGAGCCCAACTGAGTTCAGCTCAGGGGACAAAAATAAAGGGCTGTATATAGGAATGTCTGATTGATGGTAGAGACAGTAAATATACCTGAATAAATGAGCTATGGGAGACAAAATTAACTCTACAGAATAATTTTTAGAAGCAAAGTGCATCTTCATGATTTGGGGGATTGGCATCTATAAATACTATAAACTTCCCCCCTCTTTTCTGGAATACTGTTTGTTTTCTCTCTTTGCACTTTTGTTAATATCCTAAAGTCTAACCATCATGTTGCCTGATGAAGGTTGACACTAAGGGGAGAGTCCCAGTCCTGGCAACTGTCATTCATGAGATTTAAGTTTCTCTACTGTTCTTGAGACCACTCAGCTGTGGCATTCACAGCACTGTTTACTTCTCTTCCTCTCCTGTTGTTTCAAAAGGTAGAACTGGAAATGTAAAAAAATACATTCCAATGTAAGTAGTACACATTTCCAGATTCTATCTGGTATTCATATTTGAAGATTTCTGTAAATGTAGTGACCTTATAGTGTAAACTCTGACAGTTTGTTTTTTGGGGGGAGAGATTATTTGTTTATAATGCAAGTGTCTGACTTGAGCTTTGATTACTGAGACATTCATTTCAACGACACCCATCTTGAATAAACTCATTAACAGCCACACATACAGAGCAGGCCGGTTCACCTCGCTGAGGCTCCTTCATTTAAGAGATCATGGTTGATTTCAGTAATGAGTCTTTCGGGTCATTTGGTTTTCTTTCTTCTGGTGCTTTAAATTCCTGCTCTTGTGTTTTAAATTCACCAATAAAGAGTGAACCCCGTAAAAGGATCCATGTTCTCTGTCTCTCTTTCTCTCCCTACTTTGCGACCTTGCTGTGTGGCTTTCGGTGGGCTCTGTAATTTTCAGGTCCTGTAAATAACGTGTATGTGTGCTCAGTCATGTCTGACTCTTTGGGACCCTATGGACTGTTTGCTCCTCTGTCCACGGGTTATTCTAGGCGAGAATACTGGAGTAGGTTGCTATATCCCACTCCACTTATAAGATATAAGCCTTTATTTTTTCAGTTACCCGATGGTGATTGCTGAAGAGTATCTTACAAGCCTAGTAAGAACAACAGGGCTGGTCTAACTACCGCACTGGTTATGGATAGACTGGAGACTGGCACAAAACAAATATCCTCTGTCCATTCCAAAGAGTTGGCCCTTCTCTAGCAATTTTCAGTGTGCAGACATGGTCTTACAATGAGTTGGAATGCAAAATAAATTAAAATTTCATAAGCATGCAATCTTTTAGAGATGTAACCCCAAATAGAAAATAGTCCAGGTGTAGTAGTTCATACTACCTAGTATGAAATTATTAATCTTCATGTGGCCATCTGTGTGACACAAGCTCTTTATTGTGGAGAGAATTAAGAGAAACTATTTGCCTATGAATTTTTGAAAACTTGGGCTGTCTGACTCTAAGTTAGAGGATGCCCACCCTTAACTGGTGTCTCTTACATCAAGAATAGGAGAGTGTTTGCTCTTGGTATTTTGGTATTTTGGTATTTTTTTCTTGATACAGCACATTGTTTAAGAATAAGGTAGTTTTGCCCTTGATCAAGACAAAGAACCTAGGCTTCAAATATGGATCAAAAAGATCCCAGAGGAATAAGGATATATGTTAACCTATATTCTAAAGATAGTACTTATTCTTGCTGATTTTAGTGTTTTTATGGAGAACTAAAATAAGACCTAATTTTTTGACATCTTCCGGAGAATGAAATTGTCAAAATCATTTATACTTTCTCTGCAGTTGAAATACGTGTATATCCAGGGAGAATGGTATCAAGTGCTTCTTAGATTTTCACAAACATTTTGCTATGCCATTCACAAGACAAGTCTGAAAACGCAGTTCCGTTGCTTTCTCTTCAGTAGTTATTCATCAGGACCTCTCAAAATAAATGTTACTTAAGTGATTGCTTTATCCAGGAGTGTTTGTCCCCCTGGAAACTATGACTGACATTCCTTCAGATATGTGGTTTCCCCAGTAGCTGGGGAGATTTTTTATTCCATGACTAATCTGGATACTGCCACTCCCTTACATCCCAGCCTCTGATGGTTTCCCATCTTACCCAGTGATGGAAGAAAATTTCACAGATTGAGATATGGGGAATTCATTCTGGCTCATACCTGATTTTTTCTTGAGCTGTATGTTAAATAGAACAGCCTGTCTTATGGTCCATCAAACATGTATTTGTACATTGGATTTAACCACTAAAGGAAAGAATACATTAACTATGGTTCAGGCATCCAAAATGGAACCAGTGGCCATTGTGGATGTGACTTCAGACATTTTTTTCTGCATCACTAAGAGCCTGAATTCTCTGAACTGTATCAGACTGAAGAATACATCTATCAATGATCAGTTCCTCAGTTTACTGGAGATGTGTAAAAATTACCTGAGAAGAGGAACCTCTTGGCTTGGCTGTGTTTCATCTTCCCTTTCTCATGTAGCAGCTTTACAGCAGCTTTAAATATCTTCTTGATCTCATCTGATATCTCTTGCCAGGTCTTCTCATTCTCAGGATTGGCAGGAGGATGCATCTATGGAAATGTAAAAGTGAGATGTTAATCATCTTAAAATCGTTAAAGAAAACTCAATATTTAAGAGCAAGAGAATTATTGTTATTTGAAAGTCTAGCCTTACCATGACAGGCACTTAATGGACAGTATCTCATTTACTCTCCCTGATACCCTGAAAGTGATGTGAACTCACTCAAGTGACCCAACGGTGTGAATCCAAACAGGATTTTCTCAATACACTGTGTATTTCCCTCTTGAGTTTTGATACAAATGTCCTAACAAAATCATCTCTTCAATACAGTTAAATGGAAGATGCTCATATGTTACTATTTAATAGTCTTTAGTGTTTCTTTTTCATTTATTTTTATTATCCTCTAGGAAATAAAATAGGAGTGCCTGGCAAGAAAGTAATATTTGTAGAGTCTTGCCGATAGTCTTACTCAAACATTCATTTACTTAACAGCAATTTATACAGAAATATTATGTGGGGTTTAGTAGTAATTTAAATTTCCCCAGAGGACCATAGAATCAAACAAAGAAGGAGCAACTAAAGCCAATTCAATAGTGATATAGGTGTGAGTTTTACAGCTTTGTAAGGCTGGTTTCTTGAGGTGGCATGTGTTTTGATATCTATTTTACCAGGTACTGCCTTTACTCCTGGCATATACAGCTAGAAAAATGGTAGGGATTTACCCCAGGATTTCTCTCCCTATTCTTGCAGATAATAGCTTCAAAAAATGCATGTGAGGAAGAAGAAAAATTGAGAAACTTGAAATGATTTCATTTTGGCTGGAGAAAATGCCTTCTGTTAAATGTCAGAACAGCCAAGACATGCAGGGTTCTTACATGAAGAGCTGCTGCTAACCCAGGACTCTCCTCCTCTTTGGCTTGGCTGTGTATTCATCTGATCACTGCTTTCTCATGAAAGCTGAAGAATACATCTATCAATGATCAGTTCCTCAGTTTACTGGAGATGTGTAAAATTACCTGAGAAGAGGAACCTCTTGGCTTGGCTGTGTTTCATCTTCCTTTCTCATGTAGCAGCTTTACAGCAGCTTTAAATATCTTCTTGATCTCATCTGATATCTCTTGCCAGGTCTTCTCATTCTCAGGATTGGCAGGAGGATGCATCTATGGAAATGTAAAAGTGAGATGTTAATCATCTTAAAATCGTTAAAGAAAACTCAATATTTAAGAGCAAGAGAATTATTGTTATTTGAAAGTCTAGCCTTACCATGACAGGCACTTAATGGACAGTATCTCATTTACTCTCCCTGATACCCTGAAAGTGATGTGAACTCACTCAAGTGACCCAACGGTGTGAATCCAAACAGGATTTTCTCAATACACTGTGTATTTCCCTCTTGAGTTTTGATACAAATGTCCTAACAAAATCATCTCTTCAATACAGTTAAATGGAAGATGCTCATATGTTACTATTTAATAGTCTTTAGTGTTTCTTTTTCATTTATTTTTATTATCCTCTAGGAAATAAAATAGGAGTGCCTGGCAAGAAAGTAATATTTGTAGAGTCTTGCCGATAGTCTTACTCAAACATTCATTTACTTAACAGCAATTTATACAGAAATATTATGTGGGGTTTAGTAGTAATTTAAATTTCCCCAGAGGACCATAGAATCAAACAAAGAAGGAGCAACTAAAGCCAATTCAATAGTGATATAGGTGTGAGTTTTACAGCTTTGTAAGGCTGGTTTCTTGAGGTGGCATGTGTTTTGATATCTATTTTACCAGGTACTGCCTTTACTCCTGGCATATACAGCTAGAAAAATGGTAGGGATTTACCCCAGGATTTCTCTCCATATTCTTGCAGATAATAGCTTCAAAAAATGCATGTGAGGAAGAAGAAAAATTGAGAAACTTGAAATGATTTCATTTTGGCTGGAGAAAATGCCTTCTGTTAAATGTCAGAACAGCCAAGACATGCAGGGTTCTTACATGAAGAGCTGCTGCTAACCCAGGACTCTCCTCCTCTCGGAGCTGCCTGGTTACTGCGTTATCAAGGATGTTCTCTTGGGCTTTCCTGGTGGTCCAGTGGGTAAGGACACCGCCTTGCAGTGCAAGGGGTGCTGGTTTGATCCCCGGCCTGGGAAGATCCCATGTGCCACAGAGCGGCTGGACTGATGTGTCCAATTACCGAGCCGGAGCTCTGGAGCGCATGCGCCCAGAGCTGGTGCTCTGTGACAACAGAGGCCACCGCGATGGGAGGCCCGACGGGCCAAAGAACAAAAGATGGATGAAAATAGACAAAATGAAAGACCAATAGAAGTGGCCCGCTCACCCACCCTCCCCCCACCAAGAAAAAAAAAAAGGATATTCTCTTTGGAAAAAGGGTGGATGTCTGCCTTCTTTTCCTTTTTAAAATTTTATTTAGTTATTTGTTTATTTGTGTGTGCTGGGTCTTTGTTGCTGTGTATACAGGTTTTCTCTAGTTGCAGCAACTGGGGCCCACTCTCCTAATTGCAGTAGGTGGGCTTTTCTTGTGACGCATAGGCTTTTGAGTGCCCTGTGACATGTGGAATCTACCTGGACTAGGGATCGAACCCATGTTCCCTGCATGGGCAGGCAGGTTCTTAACCACTGGACCATCAGGGAAGTCCCATCCCTTCTTTTCAATCTCTTTAAAAGGTCTATGCAATGATTAGCTCCACCTGTTTTCTCCACCTGCTTCATTGGGCAGGCTAGGTTTTCTTTAACCTACTGAGACACAAGAATATAGTGTGAGTTTAAGCCAATTCAATAGTGATATAGGTGTGAGTTTTACAGCTTTGTAAGGCTGGTTTCTTGAGGTGGCATGTGTTTTGATATCTATTTTACCAGGTACTGCCTTTACTCCTGGCATATACAGCTAGAAAAATGGTAGGGATTTACCCCAGGATTTCTCTCATATTCTTGCAGATAATAGCTTCAAAAATGCATGTGAGGAAGAAGAAAAATTGAGAAACTTGAAATGATTTCATTTTGGCTGGAGAAAATGCCTTCTGTTAAATGTCAGAACAGCCAAGACATGCAGGGTTCTTACATGAAGAGCTGCTGCTAACCCAGGACTCTCCTCCTCTCGGAGCTGCCTGGTTACTGCGTTATCAAGGATGTTCTCTTGGGCTTTCCTGGTGGTCCAGTGGGTAAGGACACCGCCTTGCAGTGCAAGGGGTGCTGGTTTGATCCCCGGCCTGGGAAGATCCCATGTGCCACAGAGCGGCTGGACTGATGTGTCCAATTACCGAGCCGGAGCTCTGGAGCGCATGCGCCCAGAGCTGGTGCTCTGTGACAACAGAGGCCACCGCGATGGGAGGCCCGACGGGCCAAAGAACAAAAGATGGATGAAAATAGACAAAATGAAAGACCAATAGAAGTGGCCCGCTCACCCACCCTCCCCCCACCAAGAAAAAAAAAAAGGATATTCTCTTTGGAAAAAGGGTGGATGTCTGCCTTCTTTTCCTTTTTAAAATTTTATTTAGTTATTTGTTTATTTGTGTGTGCTGGGTCTTTGTTGCTGTGTATACAGGTTTTCTCTAGTTGCAGCAACTGGGGCCCACTCTCCTAATTGCAGTAGGTGGGCTTTTCTTGTGACGCATAGGCTTTTGAGTGCCCTGTGACATGTGGAATCTACCTGGACTAGGGATCGAACCCATGTTCCCTGCATGGGCAGGCAGGTTCTTAACCACTGGACCATCAGGGAAGTCCCATCCCTTCTTTTCAATCTCTTTAAAAGGTCTATGCAATGATTAGCTCCACCTGTTTTCTCCACCTGCTTCATTCAGTTTCAGGGGACATATGATGGATACGTTTGGGAACAAAGTTGGAGAAGAGATAATGATAGTGCTTCTATTATACTCATGTATGACTCAACCTCATCTACCTGAGACACAAGAATATAAATTAGCAATGTATAAAATGTTAAAGGAACATATTGAATAGTAATAAAACAACTATAGACTATAAAAAATAGCTAGATAGATTTTTAAAAATCACCCCTCCCAAAAATCTTTCCCAAATTAAAAATATAACTGTTGAATTTGAAAACTTAATGCATGGATGGAGTGGACACAGCTGAAGAAGGAAAAGAAAACAGACCTAAAGGAATTTTCTGAACAGCAGCACAGAAAGATAGGGAGATTGATAATGTGAAAGACAACTAAGAGACATGGAGGATACAGATGCAAACTATTATATACAGTATTGAGAAGCAACAAGGTCTTACTGTTAACACAAGGAACTATATTCAATACCCTATGATAAACCATAATGGCAAAGAATATGAAAAAATATATGTGTGTGTGTGTGTGTATAACAGTCACTTTGCTGTACAGTGGAAATTAATACAGCACTGTAAATCAACTATAATTTAATAGCATTTTAATTAAAAAAAAAAAGAGACATGGAGGACAGACTGAGGCAATCTATTGTTCATATAATTAAAGACCAAAACAGAAAGAACAGAAGGAATAGAGGAAAGACGTTTTTTGATGAGCTGATGGACTGAGAATCTTCCCAAACTGATAGAGTATATGAATTTGCAAATGTAGGAAGGACAACACATGCTAATCTGAATACATACATATATATATATATATATATATATATATATATATATATATATATATATCTCATAGTGAAACGAGAAAGGTACAAATGTTTTCAGATAAACAGAATTTATCACTCTTTTAGAATTTCCAAAAGATATACTTCAGGAAGAAGGAAATTATCCCAAAGGAACATCTAAGATGTCAAAAAAGAAAGGTAGACCAACATTTGAAAGATTTCTTAGCTTTGGATTGAGTTGTTAAAAGAAAATTTAGGGTCTGGGGAAGGATACTTTTCTGTCTACTGTGCATTTCTGTGGAGAAAACCACCCCTGGGTCACATAAACAGTTTGAAAACATGGAGAGAGACACACTTTAGAGAGAAAGGTAACGTACTGCATTTTTATTGCTTTTCAGCATTTCCGATTTGGGTCTGAGGTAATAGGCTGCTGGCACTGAGTTCTCATCCCTACAGTACCACTCTTCCAGTAACTTGGTGTCCAGCTTCGCCTCTATGGCGGCATCCAAGATCATCTCAAACTCTGAGGCTTCCACTTCTCCAGGGATTCGGATGTTCCCGTATTTTTCACCTAAGAGTCCCTGTGTATCACCAAGAAAGTTCAGTTTAGTGTATCACCAAGAAAATCTATATTAGTGTCCACATCACATGACCATTTAATAAATATTAATGAATAGATAACAGATAGTTTGTTCCATCAATTGTCTCTCTTAATCACAGTGAAGACATTTTCATATAGATTATCTTATAAGTAAAATTAGACCATTTATATTGTAGTATAAGAAATTCACATGCTGAGATTGCATATCCTATCAGAAAAATCCCAAATACAGAATTTCATGGCAAAGAAATTTTCCCAGGGCTTACATAATATAAGTTACCTATTTTGAGATTTGTGCTTGTTTGTGACAAACAAAAATGACATGTTGGACTCTGAACTATCAAACATATAAACTCACAAACAAAAATGGCTTTGTATAGAGTTTATAGTTTGATTATAACCCTCAGATCTATGCAGCTACAAATGAAAGAAGTATGAAATCATTAAATGTGATAGATCCCACTAGTAACTGGAAAAATTCAAAATGTAAAGAAGGTATCATTTTCTCCCTATTAAACTGGCAAAGGAGAACGTGCTCAGTGTTTCTGAGATCAGACGAGATCGGGCACGTTCAGGGTGGTATGGCCGTAAAGGAACATACTGAACTGTATCACAAATCCACACTATCCAAGGCAAGCTGATCCTCTGTAGTATCCATGGGAATGTTTCTGTTTGATTTGTGGGCATCTTCATCCTTTCTTCCTGTTGACGAGCACCTTTGTTATAAACTTCTGCCCCTGGAAGTCTGCCCACTGGAAAGTGAATTGTGGTCTGGCTTCCTTGGGAGCATGTCTAACTACCTCTGCAACCCACAGTGTTCTTTTCATCTTATACAGGCAGGTGGGAGAATAAAAGTCCTGGGTAGACCTATTTCCTAGATAAATTCATGACCTAAACTGTAATATAAGATGATAAACCCGTGAGAGTAGAGGCCAAAGCTTTTTATTCCTAGCACATAGAAAATATTAAAAAGCACGTTTG
Source organism: Tragulus kanchil (assembly GCA_022376925.1). Taxonomy (NCBI): domain Eukaryota; kingdom Metazoa; phylum Chordata; class Mammalia; order Artiodactyla; family Tragulidae; genus Tragulus; species Tragulus kanchil. The sequence continues at coordinate 120,079,135 of JAIOJX010000025.1, read as the reverse complement.
TTGGCTACATGAGTGAACCAGGACAGAGAAAAGAATCATTATAGTTTGTTCTATTCTTATTTGAAACTTCTTCTTCTGTGTAAAGATAATATAATATTTTGGTTTTCAGCAGGTGGGATAGCAGTTTGGGGAAAGTACCAGTTTTGTCAGCAACCTTTACTTTAATCCCAAACGCCAATTATGAGCACTTTTATTTGAGTCTGCATATATTTTGGACTACTCGTGACAACAGGCTGTATGCAACAAAAATAACATTATTTTGGGTTGTTTTTCACTTAACACTTCCTCTTCTAAAATCTTGTATGTTAAACTTGGGTAAATGGGGAGGCACAATCTCCCATTCTATCACACATAACAGAGGGAGATGATCTTTTGAAGGGGAACCAGCCTGGTGAGTATCCTCTTTCTCTTGGCTAATTCTGGATAAGGACAGTCAGCATCCTCAATCATAAGTATGTTATAAAGGGTGAGGTTTAAGTGCTGAGAAGAGCTACCCAGCAAACCCACCTGGGCAAGAAGTTGGGTTTTTTTGGAGGAATCCCCAAAGGCAAACAGTGGAGTTTGGTAAACAGGCAAAATATTAAATATGGGATTTAGCTATTGATATTTCTTCATCCAGCAGCCAATCAAGCCCAAAAGTATGACGGACTCAGCAGCCAAGATTTAGGGAAATGCTAGCTGAATTTCAGCCATGAAGCAGGAAAGAGAATAAAATAGTGATTAGTGAAACAAGATCATGCCTCAGGGAAGGATCATCATCTCTGTATTAGCAATTTATTGTTGGTTCTTTATCTGACCTCTGGTCTAAATAAGGCTGGTCTCAGAATCTAGGGCAGGATTAAATCTGTGGATCAGCGTCTGAGCTGTGTTTCCTAAAGGCATTCATCTGCATTACCAGGGTGTTTGTTATAATACAGGTTACAAGACCTCTTCTCAGACCTAAGAACCACTGGGCTTGGGGAGCCCAGGAATCTGGATTTTAAAATGTGGTGGCAAATGAATCTATTGATTCCTCAGTAGAATTTGTGGACCACTGGCTATGGGCAATGCATATGTGGTCTCCTGAGTAATGGTTAGCAAGCACCAAAGGGGCAGGAGAGGGAACACGGTAGATCATTACAAAAAAAAATCAAAGGCCATTTAAAAATAATTATTTGAGTTGAACAGCTGGCACCAAATACTAGCATTATTTGATCAATATAGCAAGGCAAAATATTCCTTAGAGTGGAGATTACGAAAAAAGAAAAAATATCCTCATCCAATTCAAGTAACAAATTGTGTCAAGCTCCTACTATATATAAAGTGGTAATACAGAACTTCAGAAAAGTAATAATGTGAGATAGGCTTAGAGTTACTTATTGGATTGTTCTCCCCAGGTCTTTGCCTTCTCTCTATTGATTCTTCCTTTGGGTAGGATGCTCATAAATCATGAAGCAGTTACTTTTCAGGAGTCCAAAATAGGATTCTGTCTCAGTCTTACCTCACTACTTGAAAAATGGCAAAAAAGAGAAACAGTAAAAGGGGAGTTTGCTATCACACTTTTCAGGAAGACTTTTTTCAGGTCTTAAGGGTTACAGTTATAACACACAAGCATGCCTATATCTGCCAGGAATGGCAACAGTCAATTTAGAGGAAGATACAGTCTAACCCAGTTACAGAGGTCAGCTCCTGTGGTCAATGGCTCAGAGCAGGGCTGGAAATTCAGGACTAAATCTAAAATGCTAACGGTAAAAGTGGAAGTGGCATGATGGAGGTCCAGTCTTGGTTTCCTAATCAGACTATTCCTTAGCCCTGTAGTAGTGAAAAGTAGACGTGAATGACTCTACAGCAGCTACAGAAACTATGCTCAAGAAAGCATTTTTCTCTGTTCACTGTCAGTAGACTTTCCACTACCATAACAGAACAGTCAGACTTTTTACAGCCTTCTGATCCCAGTTTTAAAGAAGATCATTTTTTGCTTGGTTAAACCAGCTTTGCCAGTTTTTAGAGAAATTTAAAGGAGGGTTGATGGACTATATTCAATTTTGCATTGAGGTCCATATTTATTAGTTATACCATTGTTCAGTCTGCCTGAATGACCCTGAATGAAAGAAATGCATAGGGCTGAAATAATTTTCAACTTTTCATTGAATCGTTTAAATATACTGTTCATATACACATGAACAGAAATGTATGGGATTTCTCCTCTCTGTGGAAATCCATAAATAGCCTCTCCCACTCACCTAATCAAATGTGAAAATGTATTTCATTTGGCCCATCCTGAAACACTGAAGATATATAATATTAGTTAGGCAGGAAGCAGCCATCCAACTGAGTGCTCAAACACAATCTGGGAGTTAAGCCTAAATGATCAAAAAGTCTAAGAAAAATTTCTAGTGTAGTTTCTGTGTATAAAATTCTAAAATAAGGAATATTTCTAGAGGCCTTAGAACTAGACAGAGGTGGTAGTTGCACAATATGGTAGATGTACTAATGCCACAGAATTGTTCACTTTGTATTGGTTAATTTAATGTGATAGGAATTTCACCTCAATATTTTTTTTAAGAAAGGAATAGTTCTTTAGCTATTGATTTCCTTGTAACTGCGAACTGAAGTGTAAAAGGACTCTCTACTCTTTGTATCATCCTTTCCTTCCTTATATGCTGATACACGTATAAGCCACTGTTCTCAAAGGCTTAGAGATAACATTTTCTTTCCCCTCAATTGATTTTTCTTTCCCATTGCACAAACATTGATTCTTTCCCTTCTCCTGTTGTCCTTCCCTCAACCCCCCAAGCTCTTTATGTGCAGTTAGTTCTGCCTGGGTCTGTAACTGAGCCTCTTTGCAGTCTGAGTCTAATGCTATGCAGTTTCTTTTTTGCAACAAATAGAGCAGAGGGATCGATGTATTCTCCATGGTGTTGGTGAGCTCGGTATGTCTTTAGTTTTACTCTGTTGTGGGATATCAGGAAAGACCAGTGAGGATGGTCTTTTGGGGGGTTATGGAGGCTAGGTTTCATAGGTAGGTGGACTCATGCTCCCTGGGTTGCTGTTGATGATCCATCACTCATAAGAAAGAGGAAGGGGAGATTCCATCATCCACCTCTCCACCCCCCCACTCATTGGTGCTATAACAGGCTGAAGTACACACTCTTCAAATGCCCCCTTCCCTCTAGCCCGGTCACTGATGCAAGGTAGGGGGAACTATTCCTTCCTTCCTTTCTGTTTTTTTTTAAGCTTCTCTATTATTTAAAATAAAAATCATTACATGAACAGAAATGTATGGGATTTCTCTCTGTGGAAATCCATAAATAGCCTCTCCACTCACCTAATCAAATGTGAAAATGTATTTCATTTGGCCCATCCTGAAACACTGAAGATATATAATATTAGTTAGGCAGGAAGCAGCCATCCAACTGAGTGCTCAAACACAATCTGGGAGTTAAGCCTAAATGATCAAAAAGTCTAAGAAAAATTTCTAGTGTAGTTTCTGTGTATAAAATTCTAAAATAAGGAATATTTCTAGAGGCCTTAGAACTAGACAGAGGTGGTAGTTGCACAATATGGTAGATGTACTAATGCCACAGAATTGTTCACTTTGTATTGGTTAATTTAATGTGATAGGAATTTCACCTCAATATTTTTTAAGAAAGGAATAGTTCTTTAGCTATTGATTTCCTTGTAACTGCGAACTGAAGTGTAAAAGGACTCTCTACTCTTTGTATCATCCTTTCCTTCCTTATATGCTGATACACGTATAAGCCACTGTTCTCAAAGGCTTAGAGATAACATTTTCTTTCCCCTCAATTGATTTTTCTTTCCCATTGCACAAACCTTGATTCTTTCCCCTTCTCCTGTTGTCCTTCCCTCAACCCCCCAAGCTCTTTATGTGCAGTTAGTTCTGCCTGGGTCTGTAACTGAGCCTCTTTGCAGTCTGAGTCTAATGCTATGCAGTTTCTTTTTTGCAACAAATAGAGCAGAGGGATCGATGTATTCTCCATGGTGTTGGTGAGCTCGGTATGTCTTTAGTTTTACTCTGTTGTGGGATATCAGGAAAGACCAGTGAGGATGGTCTTTTGGGGGGTTATGGAGGCTAGGTTTCATAGGTAGGTGGACTCATGCTCCCTGGGTTGCTGTTGATGATCCATCACTCATAAGAAAGAGGAAGGGGAGATTCCATCATCCACCTCTCCACCCCCCCACTCATTGGTGCTATAACAGGCTGAAGTACACACTCTTCAAATGCCCCCTTCCCTCTAGCCCGGTCACTGATGCAAGGTAGGTGGAACTATTCCTTCCTTCCTTTCTGTAAGCTTCTCTATTATTTATTAAAATAAAATCCACACTCCTATATATAGTTTTCTCTTGTACTTGATCTCATTTAACGTTCACAGTTCTGTGAAACAGGGCCAGTTGCAGAAGAGGACACCAAAGCTCGCAGACCTTACCTGGCTTGCCCAAGCCACTCTTCTAAGAAGACATGGAGATGTTAGGGCTTCCAGTAACCTCATTCTTTCCACTTCCTCAGGTTATGGTGCTACGCTGCCTCCTGAGAGTACCTGCAGAGGGCTTACATCCTTTTGATGGCTCTGGTAGCCAGGCCACCACGCATGTCTGTGTAAGTTGTGCACCACACACCTCTGGGGGCCCCATTCACAAGGACTGCAGAATGTTCAGTGCTTTGGGTGCTGACTTTCATCTGACATTGGGTGGAGAGATGAAGATGTTTGTGAGGTAGTCCTTGGAGCTCACAGGCAACCTTTAGAGTCAGTACTCTGTTGCACAGTGAGACAACTAAGCCATTCCAAAAATCATCTGAACCATTTTCTCAGTGCTTTTTTCACACACTTAATGCCATTTTCTCAATGTTTTTCCAAAGTCAAGAAACACCTTCACAACTGATCTAAGATTTTCTAAATATAAACATAACGTAATTTATTTAGAGGTGGATTGCAACTCAGTTACTCATAGTTAAAGTTTCATGTGTCACAAGGAACAAGTGTACTGGAGAAAGGCGGATATGATGTTTGATTTTATGTACCAACATGACCATGGGGTTCCCAGATAGTTGGAGAAACATTATTTTGGGGTGTGTCTGTGAGGGTGTTTCTGGATGAGATTAGCATTTGAATCGGCAGACTGAATAAAGTCTTAAGAGACTGCTTTCTCAAGTATGGGTGCGCATCATCCAGTTCATTGAGGATCTGAATAGAACAAAAAGGTGGAAGAAGGGCAACACACCCTTTCTGCCTGACTGTGTGAGCTGGGACGTTGGTCTTTTCCTGCACTTGGACTGGAACTTCTACCATTGCCACTGCTGGGTGTCAGGCCTTTGGACTCAGGCCGGTTTCTGTAACTAATATTTGCCCCTTCTCTAGCCCGGCCCTTTCAGGTTGGAACTATTCATTCCTTCCTTTCTGTAAGCTTCTCTATTATTTATTAAAATAAAATCCACACTCCTATATATAGTTTTCTCTTGTACTTGATCTCATTTAACGTTCACAGTTCTGTGAAACAGGGCCAGTTGCAGAAGAGGACACCAAAGCTCGCAGACCTTACCTGGCTTGCCCAAGCCACTCTTCTAAGAAGACATGGAGATGTTAGGGCTTCCAGTAACCTCATTCTTTCCACTTCCTCAGGTTATGGTGCTACGCTGCCTCCTGAGAGTACCTGCAGAGGGCTTACATCCTTTTGATGGCTCTGGTAGCCAGGCCACCACGCATGTCTGTGTAAGTTGTGCACCACACACCTCTGGGGGCCCCATTCACAAGGACTGCAGAATGTTCAGTGCTTTGGGTGCTGACTTTCATCTGACATTGGGTGGAGAGATGAAGATGTTTGTGAGGTAGTCCTTGGAGCTCACAGGCAACCTTTAGAGTCAGTACTCTGTTGCACAGTGAGACAACTAAGCCATTCCAAAAATCATCTGAACCATTTTCTCAGTGCTTTTTTCACACACTTAATGCCATTTTCTCAATGTTTTTCCAAAGTCAAGAAACACCTTCACAACTGATCTAAGATTTTCTAAATATAAACATAACGTAATTTATTTAGAGGTGGATTGCAACTCAGTTACTCATAGTTAAAGTTTCATGTGTCACAAGGAACAAGTGTACTGGAGAAAGGCGGATATGATGTTTGATTTTATGTACCAACATGACCATGGGGTTCCCAGATAGTTGGAGAAACATTATTTTGGGGTGTGTCTGTGAGGGTGTTTCTGGATGAGATTAGCATTTGAATCGGCAGACTGAATAAAGTCTTAAGAGACTGCTTTCTCAAGTATGGGTGCGCATCATCCAGTTCATTGAGGATCTGAATAGAACAAAAAGGTGGAAGAAGGGCAACACACCCTTTCTGCCTGACTGTGTGAGCTGGGACGTTGGTCTTTTCCTGCACTTGGACTGGAACTTCTACCATTGCCACTGCTGGGTCTCAGGCCTTTGGACTCAGGCCGGAGCTACATGATGGGCTTTCCTGGGGCTCTAGCTGGTGGAGGGCAGACCATGGGACTACTTGGCCTCCATGATCATATGAGCTAATTCCTTATAATCATTAATGTATCTGCCCTTATCTTATAATCTCCTATTGGTTCTATTCCCCTGGAGACCTGTGGCTAATACAGGGGGTGAATTGGAAATCACAATGACAAGTGACTAAAACATTATCCATTAGAACTACATAATGTCTATACTAAAGATGATCTAGATAAACTGTTTAGGAAAGATCGTATGTTTGGCACCCACAGACATCAGAGTAATACCTTTAGAAAACTGTTCGTCTCTTAGTCATTAGAGATAACACTCTTGTATGCATGGCTGCCAAGATTGGATGTTAGCAGATATGGTTAGCACATAAAGTTTAGTATTTTTCATGTCATTCAATTATCCACATACCACAGTGAAATTGTCAGTATATCATGATTATTTACTTGGCTCTGTCTATGGGCAAAAAATATCCATTCCTGCAATTTGTACAGAATGAGCCTGAGTTTCATATACCACAAACATGAGTTTCTGAAATAGGATATATATACATATGTATATATACATATATACATACACACATATAAAATGAAATAGGATATATAGACAAAGAGACACATTAGTGCATACAAAAAATAATAAAAAATATTTTGAGGTTAGAAAAGGGCAAAATGTTAGGAGTAACCTTAGAAAGTCACTTAACCTCTTTGAGTCCCAGCTTTCACATCTGTAAATGGAAATAATATTTTACCTTTGTCTACTAAACCAGTCATACTGCTACTCTGGTTTCTTGTGAGAATTGAATAGTTATTCCAGGGTAAAGCACTCTATGAGATGCAAAGCCCTTGGCAATATCTAAGGCACCACTCCTTTAAACATAGCTTATAGAGAAACATACATACTCGGTGCTCTCAAACATGCATACATGTAATAGAAATATACAGCTGGATAGGTAGAGAAGGGAAAGAAATATCTCCTGATTGAAGATAGAGAAGCAGAACATAGACAGGAGGGAGGAAAATGGGTAAATGGTTGTTTACAGGTGGTAGAAAGGTGAGGAAATGTTTGGTGAGCTAAGAACAAACTCCTCCACTCTCCAGCATGGAGAGAGGCTTAAAAGGATGAACCTGGGTTAACTGCATTAGTGCCAAGAACAGCAACAGGTGTGTGTCATTAACCTTTACAGAGAACACAGGCAACACTTCACGTGAAGCTGAGAACCCACCATTGAGGCATAAAAAACTGTGGCTAATACAGGGGGTGAATTGGAAATCACAATGACAAGTGACTAAAACATTATCCATTAGAACTACATAATGTCTATACTAAAGATGATCTAGATAAACTGTTTAGGAAAGATCGTATGTTTGGCACCCACAGACATCAGAGTAATACCTTTAGAAAACTGTTCGTCTCTTAGTCATTAGAGATAACACTCTTGTATGCATGGCTGCCAAGATTGGATGTTAGCAGATATGGTTAGCACATAAAGTTTAGTATTTTTCATGTCATTCAATTATCCACATACCACAGTGAAATTGTCAGTATATCATGATTATTTACTTGGCTCTGTCTATGGGCAAAAAATATCCATTCCTGCAATTTGTACAGAATGAGCCTGAGTTTCATATACCACAAACATGAGTTTCTGAAATAGGATATATATACATATGTATATATACATATATACATACACACATATAAAATGAAATAGGATATATAGACAAAGAGACACATTAGTGCATACAAAAAATAATAAAAAATATTTTGAGGTTAGAAAAGGGCAAAATGTTAGGAGTAACCTTAGAAAGTCACTTAACCTCTTTGAGTCCCAGCTTTCACATCTGTAAATGGAAATAATATTTTACCTTTGTCTACTAAACCAGTCATACTGCTACTCTGGTTTCTTGTGAGAATTGAATAGTTATTCCAGGGTAAAGCACTCTATGAGATGCAAAGCCCTTGGCAATATCTAAGGCACCACTCCTTTAAACATAGCTTATAGAGAAACATACATACTCGGTGCTCTCAAACATGCATACATGTAATAGAAATATACAGCTGGATAGGTAGAGAAGGGAAAGAAATATCTCCTGATTGAAGATAGAGAAGCAGAACATAGACAGGAGGGAGGAAAATGGGTAAATGGTTGTTTACAGGTGGTAGAAAGGTGAGGAAATGTTTGGTGAGCTAAGAACAAACTCCTCCACTCTCCAGCATGGAGAGAGGCTTAAAAGGATGAACCTGGGTTAACTGCATTAGTGCCAAGAACAGCAACAGGTGTGTGTCATTAACCTTTACAGAGAACACAGGCAACACTTCACGTGAAGCTGAGAACCCACACATGAGATTTACATTTAAAAAAAAATGAAACAATTTGTATTATTGGTGTGTTAATAACCATGTTTGCAGGCATTATTTAAATTCAGCTCTTCTGAAAGGCATTACTCTGGACTACATGTGTCCCCCCAAATTCATAGGTTGAAGGCCTGACCCACCATGTGAATGAGATTGGGCCTTTAAGGAGGTAATTAACGTTAAGGGAGGTCTTAAGGGTGGAGCCTTAAGCCATCCTGGTGCCCTTCTAAGAGGAGGAAGGGACCAGAGCCCCTTTTGCCAAATGAGGCAAGGAGGCAGCCATCTTCAAGCTAAGGAGACCCTTCTCATCACAACCTCACCATCCTGGTACCTTGATGTGGACTTCCAAACTCCAGAACTGTGAGAAAATAAGTTTCTGTTGTTTCAGTTACCCTTTCTATGGTATTTTGTTATGGCAGCCTGAGCTAATTCAAGCATAAACATAAGCAAAATGAAGCAGTTTTTCTTAACATAATATCTGGTATCTTTGTCAATTCATCCTAAAATGTATTGAGAAGGTAAAGTTGTAGATTAAGTGATTTACCAATTTCACTTACTATATGACAGAATAGCTAAGTTAATGCTGTATTTTTGAGAGTCTCAGCTAATATGAAATTATAATTTACCTTTATTTTTTAAAACTTATGTTGACAGTTTAACTATGGTTATTAAATTAGCATGTTGAAACCCCGAACAGTCTCAAAGCCCTTGGCAATATCTAAGGCACCACTCCTTTAAACATAGCTTATAGAGAAACATACATACTCGGTGCTCTCAAACATGCATACATGTAATAGAAATATACAGCTGGATAGGTAGAGAAGGGAAAGAAATATCTCCTGATTGAAGATAGAGAAGCAGAACATAGACAGGAGGGAGGAAAATGGGTAAATGGTTGTTTACAGGTGGTAGAAAGGTGAGGAAATGTTTGGTGAGCTAAGAACAAACTCCTCCACTCTCCAGCATGGAGAGAGGCTTAAAAGGATGAACCTGGGTTAACTGCATTAGTGCCAAGAACAGCAACAGGTGTGTGTCATTAACCTTTACAGAGAACACAGGCAACACTTCACGTGAAGCTGAGAACCCACACATGAGATTTACATTTAAAAAAATGAAACAATTTGTATTATTGGTGTGTTAATAACCATGTTTGCAGGCATTATTTAAATTCAGCTCTTCTGAAAGGCATTACTCTGGACTACATGTGTCCCCCCAAATTCATAGGTTGAAGGCCTGACCCACCATGTGAATGAGATTGGGCCTTTAAGGAGGTAATTAACGTTAAGGGAGGTCTTAAGGGTGGAGCCTTAAGCCATCCTGGTGCCCTTCTAAGAGGAGGAAGGGACCAGAGCCCCTTTTGCCAAATGAGGCAAGGAGGCAGCCATCTTCAAGCTAAGGAGACCCTTCTCATCACAACCTCACCATCCTGGTACCTTGATGTGGACTTCCAAACTCCAGAACTGTGAGAAAATAAGTTTCTGTTGTTTCAGTTACCCTTTCTATGGTATTTTGTTATGGCAGCCTGAGCTAATTCAAGCATAAACATAAGCAAAATGAAGCAGTTTTTCTTAACATAATATCTGGTATCTTTGTCAATTCATCCTAAAATGTATTGAGAAGGTAAAGTTGTAGATTAAGTGATTTACCAATTTCACTTACTATATGACAGAATAGCTAAGTTAATGCTGTATTTTTGAGAGTCTCAGCTAATATGAAATTATAATTTACCTTTATTTTTTAAAACTTATGTTGACAGTTTAACTATGGTTATTAAATTAGCATGTTGAAACCCACTGCTGAACTTAACTGATACAAATAATATTTCCTTATATCAATGTAATTCTGTTACCTTTCACTTATTGCAAAGTGCTTTTCTCTGTAACAGTTTCACTAGCTGACAAATAACCAACTATTATTCTGTGAAAAAAATTCAGTCTAAAATGGAACCAGAGGATATAAAATGGAAAATCTGACACAAATGCCCTTAGGAAAACAAATCTTAAGGACTGAGAGGATGATTTCTTATAAAAGCTTGATTTACAGAAAACTGATAATATTGCAATTTTCTTAAATGATAGAGAGTTGTTCAGTGATTGCCACTTATTAACCTTGGAAAATTGGGCTGATGGTTTCCAGAGACATGAACAAGAAATAACCCAGGTGGGGTTGGTCTCGCAGAATAAGCTGAATTGAGCTTTGTTAGTATGACTGGACGGGTTTTATCTGCTTGGGGAGTTTTCAGAGCTGGTCTCTGTTTGTTGTTGACTTTAACAGACTCTCCCCGAACTCTCCCCTCTCTGCACTCCCTGCCCATAAAAACAGCCTCCCTCAGACGCCCATCAGACTCATCTGTAGCTTACTACAGTTTGCACGTCTAGAACTGTGGTTCTTCTGCTATTATTGAATAAACTAACCTTTTTGTAATTTCAAGCTTGCCTTCTTTTACCGTTTTATTTATGCTGACAATTCCTAAAAGACATTGGAGCTAAGGAAACAGCCAAAAGGGTAAAAAAGGGGTTTGGGGTTTTAGAACCATGCTGGAGTTTGTAGTTAATTTAAGTCAGTTCAAAGTACAGGTTACAACCCTAACTGCAAACAGTTGCCTTATAAAACTGAGAAATGTGTAAAGGTTACTAAGATTTTAAAATGCTAGGGAAAGAATTTGTCGAGAATGTAATACAAAAGAGCAGGGTTTTATTGTTGTTTACTCATCTGATTTTTTTACAGGAGTGAGTGGGAGAGAGTTTGACCATACTAGATGTGATGTTATTATTTAAGTGGTATTGCCCATGAAGCAATTAGAATACGGTTAAGTATTTACCAATTTCACTTACTATATGACAGAATAGCTAAGTTAATGCTGTATTTTTGAGAGTCTCAGCTAATATGAAATTATAATTTACCTTTATTTTTTAAAACTTATGTTGACAGTTTAACTATGGTTATTAAATTAGCATGTTGAAACCCACTGCTGAACTTAACTGATACAAATAATATTTCCTTATATCAATGTAATTCTGTTACCTTTCACTTATTGCAAAGTGCTTTTCTCTGTAACAGTTTCACTAGCTGACAAATAACCAACTATTATTCTGTGAAAAAAATTCAGTCTAAAATGGAACCAGAGGATATAAAATGGAAAATCTGACACAAATGCCCTTAGGAAAACAAATCTTAAGGACTGAGAGGATGATTTCTTATAAAAGCTTGATTTACAGAAAACTGATAATATTGCAATTTTCTTAAATGATAGAGAGTTGTTCAGTGATTGCCACTTATTAACCTTGGAAAATTGGGCTGATGGTTTCCAGAGACATGAACAAGAAATAACCCAGGTGGGGTTGGTCTCGCAGAATAAGCTGAATTGAGCTTTGTTAGTATGACTGGACGGGTTTTATCTGCTTGGGGAGTTTTCAGAGCTGGTCTCTGTTTGTTGTTGACTTTAACAGACTCTCCCCGAACTCTCCCCTCTCTGCACTCCCTGCCCATAAAAACAGCCTCCCTCAGACGCCCATCAGACTCATCTGTAGCTTACTACAGTTTGCACGTCTAGAACTGTGGTTCTTCTGCTATTATTGAATAAACTAACCTTTTTGTAATTTCAAGCTTGCCTTCTTTTACCGTTTTATTTATGCTGACAATTCCTAAAAGACATTGGAGCTAAGGAAACAGCCAAAAGGGTAAAAAGGGTTGGGTTATAGAACCATGCTGGAGTTTGTAGTTAATTTAAGTCAGTTCAAAGTACAGGTTACAACCCTAACTGCAAACAGTTGCCTTATAAAACTGAGAAATGTGTAAAGGTTACTAAGATTTTAAAATGCTAGGGAAAGAATTTGTCGAGAATGTAATACAAAAGAGCAGGGTTTTATTGTTGTTTACTCATCTGATTTTTTTACAGGAGTGAGGTGGGGGAGAGTTTGACCATACTAGATGTGAGATGTTATTATTTAAGTGGTATTGCCCATGAAGCAATTAGAAATACGGATGTGTAATGTTAAAAGAGCAATATGGCTGGAAAAGTATTCCTGAACATCATCATGCATGCATTCAACAAATATTTATTGAACACTTGACTCACAGGGTAACCAACCATTTTGGTTGGCTCAGAATTATCCCATTTTAAGTACTGAGCACCCCTGGGCCCCCTTGTTCCCAGGGAAGGCAGGGCAGTTGGTGAGGCTAACAAAACCATCATGGCCTCTACTCCTTGTGGGCTTTCATTCTGGGAGAACAGTCAGATTTGTATGGGTTAGATAGTTCAAGAAGGGATGAGAGTGGAAGGAACATAAGGCTGAGGACCACCAACCTCTGGTGCTCAGATCTGGGCGGGTATAGCAGCAGGAGGTGGAAGAGTGGAATGGTGTCATAGAAGACCAGAGAGGAGAGGTTAGTAATTTTCAAAACATTTGTACAGAGCTCTTACATAGCAATGGGAAAAAGGAAAAACACATGAACAGTTTGATAGAAGCAGAAGAACCAATGCCAGTAAACATGAAAAATAATAAATGAAGCTTAACTCTATTAATACTCATAGAATGGCAAATAAAGCACATATGATCAGATCTTTCTGCTTATCAAACAGAAAAATAATACTTAGTGGTGTCTAGGCAATAAGAAAATGGGCATTCAGATGCACAGTGCCAGTAAATATAGGTAGAGCTTTGCTGAGAATGTAATTTGGCAGTAGGTATAAAATTCCACTTTTAGAAAATCCATCTTACTATTTATATAAAGATTGGTGTTCAACGTAGTTCAGCAATTTTTTAGCTTGTGTCTTGGCATTATTCTATAAGAGACTTAATTTATCAATTTTTAAAAAATCAGTGTTAATATAAAAAAGAGCTGACAATTCCTAAAAGACATTGGAGCTAAGGAAACAGCCAAAAGGGTAAAAAGGGTTGGGTTATAGAACCATGCTGGAGTTTGTAGTTAATTTAAGTCAGTTCAAAGTACAGGTTACAACCCTAACTGCAAACAGTTGCCTTATAAAACTGAGAAATGTGTAAAGGTTACTAAGATTTTAAAATGCTAGGGAAAGAATTTGTCGAGAATGTAATACAAAAGAGCAGGGTTTTATTGTTGTTTACTCATCTGATTTTTTTACAGGAGTGAGTGGGGAGAGAGTTTGACCATACTAGATGTGAGATGTTATTATTTAAGTGGTATTGCCCATGAAGCAATTAGAAATACGGATGTGTAATGTTAAAAGAGCAATATGGCTGGAAAAGTATTCCTGAACATCATCATGCATGCATTCAACAAATATTTATTGAACACTTGACTCACAGGGTAACCAACCATTTTGGTTGGCTCAGAATTATCCCATTTTAAGTACTGAGCACCCCTGGGCCCCCTTGTTCCCAGGGAAGGCAGGGCAGTTGGTGAGGCTAACAAAACCATCATGGCCTCTACTCCTTGTGGGCTTTCATTCTGGGAGAACAGTCAGATTTGTATGGGTTAGATAGTTCAAGAAGGGATGAGAGTGGAAGGAACATAAGGCTGAGGACCACCAACCTCTGGTGCTCAGATCTGGGCGGGTATAGCAGCAGGAGGTGGAAGAGTGGAATGGTGTCATAGAAGACCAGAGAGGAGAGGTTAGTAATTTTCAAAACATTTGTACAGAGCTCTTACATAGCAAGGGGAAAAAAGGGAAAAAACACATGAACAGTTTGATAGAAGCAGAAGAACCAATGCCAGTAAACATGAAAAATAATAAATGAAGCTTAACTCTATTAATACTCATAGAATGGCAAATAAAGCACATATGATCAGATCTTTCTGCTTATCAAACAGAAAAATAATACTTAGTGGTGTCTAGGCAATAAGAAAATGGGCATTCAGATGCACAGTGCCAGTAAATATAGGTAGAGCTTTGCTGAGAATGTAATTTGGCAGTAGGTATAAAATTCCACTTTTAGAAAATCCATCTTACTATTTATATAAAGATTGGTGTTCAACGTAGTTCAGCAATTTTTTAGCTTGTGTCTTGGCATTATTCTATAAGAGACTTAATTTATCAATTTTTAAAAAATCAGTGTTAATATAAACAAAACAGAGTAAAATCACCCACCACAGTTACTAATTTATGCAATGGGTAGGACAGAATTCTGCTTATTTCTATTTCTCTAACTCTGAGAATAGATAAATAGAGAAACACACAAAGCATAAAATAATTGCCCCCACAGCCACAGAGAGCCTCACTCTCTGACTTGAAAACTCAACATTTGGTCATATTTTCAAGTGATTTTTAGAAAATTAATAGACTATTTTTAAGAACAGTTTTAGACTTATAGAAAAATTCAGCAGAGAGTACTGAAGTTTCCATGTATCACCCTTTCCCCCTATTTTCCCTCTTTTTATCTCTGGTTAGTATGGTACATTTGCTATGTTTATGGAACCAATATTGGCACATTTTATGAGCTAAAACATAGTTTATTCAGATTTCCTTGTTTGTTCAGTTGCTAAGTTGTGTCCGACTCTTTGCAGCCTCATGGGCTGCAGGACGCCAGGCTTCTTTGTCCTTCACCATCTCCTGGAGTTTGCTCAGACTCCTGTCCATTTCCTTAGGTTTCGTTTTTGGTGGCCTTGATTATTTAGAGGAATATTAGTCACATATTTTGCAGGGATGCCCAGTATTAGAATTTGCTTGATTATTTTCCTCATTATTAGACTTTAATTATGGGTTCTGGGGAGAATTTTCCTCATATTAATTGTACTTACTCTCAACTTAATGGTACTCTCAGTGGTACTTACTTTTATATTAATAGTGACCTTGGTCACCTGGCTGACGTAGTGTTAGTTGGTTTCTATATGTAAAGTTATCCCCCAAACCCAAGTTTCATAGGGTTCTTTCTGGAGGAAAGTCCTATGTGTAGCTCATTCTTTTTTTTTTTTTTTAAAAAAAAAACTTTTATTTTACTTTTTTTAAAAACTTTTATTTTACTTTTAACTTTTATAGAGTTTTGTTGTTTACAGATATGTATGCTCCTAGATTAGTCATATGTATATTCCCCCATCCCACCCCTCCAGACCATCACACAGCACCCCTGCAGGATCCCCTTTTCTCACAGAGCAATGATTATAGGTATTTTCTTCACATATGATAGTACAGGTTTTCATGGTATAGCTCATTCTTAAGGGGTGGGAGTTATTATCTGCTCCTTTAGGGTGGAGTATCTACATAATTTACATAATGTACATAATTTGGAATTGTGCACAGAATTTATTAATTTTTCTGATTACTTTTTAAAAATTAGTTTTGAAATGTACACACTGCATTATTTTTGGCTGTGCTGGGTCTTTGTTGCTGCACATGGGTTTTCTCTAATTGTGGTCAGCAGTGGCCATTCTCTAGTTGCGGTGCTTGGGCTTCTCATTGCGGTGGTTTCTCTTGTTGTGGAGAACAGGCTATAGGGTGAGTGGGTTTCATTAGTTGTGACTCGAGGGCCCTAGAGTGTGCAGGCTTCAGTAGTTGTGATGCATGCGCTTAGTTGCTCCGCAGTATGTGGAATCTTCCCAGACCAGGGATAGAACCCATGTCCCGGCATTAGCAGGTAGATTCTTATCCACTGTGCCACCAGGAAGGTCTTCCAATTACTTTTTTATATCAGTAGGGACTTGTGGCTATTTTATATTTTGGGTTATAATCCAATGCTGCCTTATCTTGTTTCTCAAATTATTCCAGTTTTGGCCATTGGAAGCTCTTTCACTTGACTCCTGAGTCCCTTTAACATACTGCCAGCACTCTGGCGATTTTTATTTTTTAGGGACTACTTATTTTCTGGCATAAGATGCTCCAGGTTTATCTTATTTCCTGTTCAAGACTCAGAATCACCTGTTTCTCCAAAGAGCCCCTGTTCCTTGTATTGGAGAACAGAATTAGAAACCAAGGTCTGGGTGCTCCATGTGCTTGTTGGTACTGCAGTTCATTTCTTTTAGGCCTTCAGAGGATGGGATGTGTATATACTAACATGTATATATACACACATCAAAAAATATTTCCAAAGGTAACCAACCATCTGTGCTCCATATTGAGTTGTTAGTCATACGCTTAAATATATCATTAAAATAACTGTGACCGCTCCATAAACTTTATAACTAATATCCCCAACTCTAACCCCTTATCACATGGATCATTCTAGACATCTCCCCTTGCTGATCAGTACATTTCAACTCCAACTGTAAGAAATCTGGATCCCACCATCTGCCATTCATTTACTTGGGTCAGTTCCAGTATCCATGGTAGCAGCGGTGGCTCAGACAGTAAAGACTCAGCCTGCAGTGCTGGAGACCAGGGTTCCACCCCTGGGCCGGGAAGATCCCTTGGAGAAGGGAATGGCAGCCCACTCCAGTATGCTCACCTGGAGAATTCCACGGACAGAGGAGCCTGGTGGGCTACAGTCTATAGGGTTGCAAAGAATCGAACTTGACTGAGTGACTAACACTTTCATGACAGCAGTATCAGAATTATAAGCCTCCATCCTTGTAGGAAATGCTTTTACTAATATGAGTACAGCACTTAAGTGTAGTTCCTTTTGCCTTTAGTCTTACTTCATTTCCAACTGATATTTTCTTAAATAGAAGAAATAAAATATAGCCAGTAAAACTGAGTTCCCCTTTGGTTTGCAGATCCAAGAGGATTCTCCTCTTCCTTCCCAAGAAGCACAAATTATAAGTCAGAACGTATTATATATTCTTTTAATCAATTTTTATATTTTATACATGTAAATATATAATATTTATGTGAATTCAATTTTAAAATGCACATAAATTACACAGGGGGCATACTCTTCCCTTTTTTCATGCATATATATATATATTGTGTGTGTGTGTGTGTGTTAAATCTAGTCCATTTCTCTGTATACCCAAACATTTCATTGTAAGAATATTCCACATTTTCATCACCACTTTTCTTACTTATGAATATGTATTTGGATTCTTCCCATTTTCTGTTTTTGTAAATAATACCATACTATCCTATCAAGTGAACAAATATTGAAGGCCTTATGTCAGTAAAAATGACGTTAATTTATGTTAACATATAAAAAGCCTCATGCTCAGACTTGATATCTAACTCCTTACTTAAAAATATGAATTCCAACCATGTTTTAGTGCCTATGAAGCCAGGAGCTTATAGCCACTGTCTGGCTGGCAGGGTCCTTATTCCCAGCCTGGATACCCTGTACAAAGCCTGGCCCACAGCAGACTCTCCCTGCTGCCTTGCAAGGGTCAGCTCAGGTCTGTGCGTCTGAGGGTTCTTTCAGAGCTGTCTGTCTGTGTGTGCCGATCCTGCTGGGGCCTTTCTGCGCTGCTTTGAAAGCCTTACAAAAGAAGCTGAATTGCCCATGCATGTACTGCTGGCCCACAGTTCTAAGAAAAGTTTCTTTTTTGAATTGAGAACAGAGCGGATGGGCCTAGTGGAAGCCTGGCATGTGCACCATGGGCCCAAGAACTGAACAGAAGAAAGCTGGCTCATTAAGTGTTAACTATTTTAATGACAAGAGCAGTGGGTTTTGTTGTTGTTGTTGTTAGTGGTGGTGGTGGTTCGTTTGCTTTTTGGCTACAGTGTGTGAATTGTGAGTTCCTAATTCTCCAGCCAGAGACCAAACCTCAGCAGTGAAAGTGCAGAGTCCTAACCACTGGACCACTGAGGAATTCCCAAGAGCAGAGTTACCAAGGCTTGGGCTCATGAAGGCCCACTGTGACTTACAAGTGTCCTCTTCAGTACATGTCTAATCTGTAAATGGAATTTCATATTTATGAGTCCTTCTAAAAACTCTAATTTGAAAAGATAAATGCATCTCAGTGTTCATAGCAGCACTGTTTACAAAAGCCAAAACAAGGAGCCAACTGAGTATCCATCAACAATTGATTGGCTTAAGAAGCTATGGTAAGTATATATATATATACACATATATATACACACACATATATATATGTGTGTGTGTATATTTGGTATGAATGTGTATATATATATATACACATATATATACACACACATATATATGTGTGTGTGTATATTTGGTATGAATGTGCATATATATATATATATATGTGTATATATATATATAAAATACAATATTACTCAGCCAAAAAAAGAATGAAATATTGCTATTTGCAGCAACATGGATGAACAAAGAGAAAATCACTTTTATGTGGAATCTTAAAAAACAAATGAATATAAACATAAAACAGAGATTCAACAGATATAGAAAACAAACAGGGTTACCAAAGGGGAGAGAGACTAATTAGGTGTATGAAATTAAGAGATATAAACTATTGTATATAAAATAAGGATTTATACTGTATAGCATAGGAGATTATATCCAATATCTTATATTAATCTAAAATGAAATGTAACCTGCAAAATATTTCTGAATACTATGCTGTAATACCTTTTTGAAAGCCTTAAAAAGAAGCTGAATTGCCCATGCATGTACTGCTGGCCCACAGTTCTAAGAAAAGTTTCTTTTTTGAATTGAGAACAGAGCGGATGGGCCTAGTGGAAGCCTGGCATGTGCACCATGGGCCCAAGAACTGAACAGAAGAAAGCTGGCTCATTAAGTGTTAACTATTTTAATGACAAGAGCAGTGGGTTTTGTTGTTGTTGTTGTTAGTGGTGGTGGTGGTTCGTTTGCTTTTTGGCTACAGTGTGTGAATTGTGAGTTCCTAATTCTCCAGCCAGAGACCAAACCTCAGCAGTGAAAGTGCAGAGTCCTAACCACTGGACCACTGAGGAATTCCCAAGAGCAGAGTTACCAAGGCTTGGGCTCATGAAGGCCCACTGTGACTTACAAGTGTCCTCTTCAGTACATGTCTAATCTGTAAATGGAATTTCATATTTATGAGTCCTTCTAAAAACTCTAATTTGAAAAGATAAATGCATCTCAGTGTTCATAGCAGCACTGTTTACAAAAGCCAAAACAAGGAGCCAACTGAGTATCCATCAACAATTGATTGGCTTAAGAAGCTATGGTAAGTATATATATATATACACATATATATACACACACATATATATATGTGTGTGTGTATATTTGGTATGAATGTGTATATATATATATACAATATATACACACACATATATAGTGTGTGTGTATATTTGGTATGAATGTGCATATATATATATATATATGTGTATATATATATATAAAATACAATATTACTCAGCCAAAAAAAGAATGAAATATTGCTATTTGCAGCAACATGGATGAACAAAGAGAAAATCACTTTTATGTGGAATCTTAAAAAACAAATGAATATAAACATAAAACAGAGATTCAACAGATATAGAAAACAAACAGGGTTACCAAAGGGGAGAGAGACTAATTAGGTGTATGAAATTAAGAGATATAAACTATTGTATATAAAATAAGGATTTATACTGTATAGCATAGGAGATTATATCCAATATCTTATATTAATCTAAAATGAAATGTAACCTGCAAAATATTTCTGAATTACTATGCTGTACACCTGAAACTGATGAAATATTATAAATGAAGTATATTTCAATTTAAAAAGCACTTCTAACATTTTGCATAATATTACAATCTCTCCTTAGATGGTAGTAAATTGGTATTTTAAAATACATTAAAATGGTTTTATTTAAAAGGAATATTGAGATACTACCTTTCTTTCCTGATGGAAAACACTGAGTTACACATGAAAATATTTAATTTATCCACAATTTCTAGGCTTTCACAGTAGGTGATAAACTAGGGCCAAAATCATGACCACAATGTAAGACTTACTGGCTTTGCATCTACCCTCCATGGAGCTCAGAATGCCTTGAATTCTTCCAGAAAAATTTCTGGAAGGTGTTGGGGGGTTCAGGTGCTCTCGGGGGGCTAGTGGTCTTGGTGTTGCTCTTTCATTTGACCCCTGTAAAGCTTGCTGTGTCTAAGGCGGTGTCTCCAGGAGCAGTGGCCAGAAGCAGCAGCTGGGCTGTCGAGGCCTGGAATGTGCAGTAGCTGCTGTCACGGACCACGAGGCTCGAGCTGAGGCCTGATGACATTTATACCAAGCGGACTGATGTCAAAGCCAGGTGTGCCGACAGCAGGTTGTCCCTCTCTCCCATCATCCCTGCAGCTGCCCAGGGCTGGTGCTGCCCTCTCAGGTCACGGCACAGGCACTGCTGCCCACCACCAAAGTCCCCAGGTCTTTACTGTCCACAGCTCCATTTGCTCCGAGCCCAGTGTCTGCACACAGGCTGTGTGCAGACCCACCCCTCCCTTCCAGGCTGGCTCATTTCCTGGGGGCCAAACGCATACGTCTTGGTTTACTTTTCGTGGGAGAAGAGTTCTTAGGGCTTTTCATGTAGCCATCTTTTGAAGGAGTCCTCTCACCTGTGCCAACTTGTCTGAATTCCGGGATGAAGGCAGTTTATTTAGGGTCATTCCAGGATGCATCTTCTAGAAATTTCAGTGGTTGTGCCTATTGTAAAGGAACTCGTTTATCCAGCACAGTTTTTTCACAGGAGGGAAAGAATATGAACTGATTTTAAGTCATAAACTCATTTGCTCCTTGTAACCTGCAAAATATTTCTGAATTACTATGCTGTACACCTGAAACTGATGAAATATTATAAATGAAGTATATTTCAATTTAAAAAGCACTTCTAACATTTTGCATAATATTACAATCTCTCCTTAGATGGTAGTAAATTGGTATTTTAAAATACATTAAAATGGTTTTATTTAAAAGGAATATTGAGATACTACCTTTCTTTCCTGATGGAAAACACTGAGTTACACATGAAAATATTTAATTTATCCACAATTTCTAGGCTTTCACAGTAGGTGATAAACTAGGGCCAAAATCATGACCACAATGTAAGACTTACTGGCTTTGCATCTACCCTCCATGGAGCTCAGAATGCCTTGAATTCTTCCAGAAAAATTTCTGGAAGGTGTTGGGGGTTTCAGGTGCTCTCGGGGGGCTAGTGGTCTTGGTGTTGCTCTTTCATTTGACCCCTGTAAAGCTTGCTGTGTCTAAGGCGGTGTCTCCAGGAGCAGTGGCCAGAAGCAGCAGCTGGGCTGTCGAGGCCTGGAATGTGCAGTAGCTGCTGTCACGGACCACGAGGCTCGAGCTGAGGCCTGATGACATTTATACCAAGCGGACTGATGTCAAAGCCAGGTGTGCCGACAGCAGGTTGTCCCTCTCTCCCATCATCCCTGCAGCTGCCCAGGGCTGGTGCTGCCCTCTCAGGTCACGGCACAGGCACTGCTGCCCACCACCAAAGTCCCCAGGTCTTTACTGTCCACAGCTCCATTTGCTCCGAGCCCAGTGTCTGCACACAGGCTGTGTGCAGACCCACCCCTCCCTTCCAGGCTGGCTCATTTCCTGGGGGCCAAACGCATACGTCTTGGTTTACTTTTCGTGGGAGAAGAGTTCTTAGGGCTTTTCATGTAGCCATCTTTTGAAGGAGTCCTCTCACCTGTGCCAACTTGTCTGAATTCCGGGATGAAGGCAGTTTATTTAGGGTCATTCCAGGATGCATCTTCTAGAAATTTCAGTGGTTGTGCCTATTGTAAAGGAACTCGTTTATCCAGCACAGTTTTTTCACAGGAGGGAAAGAATATGAACTGATTTTAAGTCATAAACTCATTTGCTCCTTATGACAATGTTGTGCATTATGGCTTCCACCTTAAAGCCGAGAAATCTTTAGGAGCAGAAAGGTCAAGTAACTTGTCTAAGATCCCACAGCTGGCTGAAGATAGAGCTCAACTCTGAGACTGGGCCTCATGATTTTTCTACCATGTCGCTTTCTTCAGAAAGACTACCAAATAGTTTATCCCTTTAGCCATCTTTAAAACATTTTAAACAAATTTTAATCAAAAAAAAATGCCTAAGCTGTCTTTAAAAATTTTATTTATTTATTTTTGACTGTGCTGGGTCTTTGTTACTGCACGTGGGCCTTCTCTGGTTGTGGTGAGGGCTTCGTTGCAGTGTATGAGCTTCCGACTGTGGTGGCTTCCCTTGTTGCAGAGCACGGGCTTTAGAACACATAGGCTCAGCAGTTGTGGCACATGGGTTTGGTTGCCCCATGGCATGTGAAATCTTCCCAGATTATGGATCGAACCCATGCCCCTGCATTGGCAGGCAGATTCTTAACCACTGGACCATGAGGGAAGTCTCTAAAATGTCTTTTATAAAATCGTGTTAAACTTCACCCATTGTTTTCTATTTAACTTTTATTGATGAACTGGACCCGAAAGTGGTTAAGAGCATAGGCCTTCTGCTGTGTGATCTTAGGCAAGTTATTTTTTTTCCGTCAAAGATTCACTCCATTTCTGTGTCTTTCTTTTTTGGTTCTTTAGTCAATGTAGATTGGTGCTGCCCTCTCAGGTCAGCCCAGCTGCCCCCCCTTTGCACAGCTCCATTTGCTCGAGCCCAGTGTCTGCACACAGGCTGTGTGCAGACCCACCTCCCTTCCAGGCTGGCTCATTTCCTGGGGCCAAACGCATACGTCTTGGTTTACTTTTCGTGGGAGAAGAGTTCTTAGGGCTTTTCATGTAGCCATCTTTTGAAGGAGTCCTCTCACCTGTGCCAACTTGTCTGAATTCCGGGATGAAGGCAGTTTATTTAGGGTCATTCCAGGATGCATCTTCTAGAAATTTCAGTGGTTGTGCCTATTGTAAAGGAACTCGTTTATCCAGCACAGTTTTTTCACAGGAGGGAAAGAATATGAACTGATTTTAAGTCATAAACTCATTTGCTCCTTATGACAATGTTGTGCATTATGGCTTCCACCTTAAAGCCGAGAAATCTTTAGGAGCAGAAAGGTCAAGTAACTTGTCTAAGATCCCACAGCTGGCTGAAGATAGAGCTCAACTCTGAGACTGGGCCTCATGATTTTTCTACCATGTCGCTTTCTTCAGAAAGACTACCAAATAGTTTATCCCTTTAGCCATCTTTAAAACATTTTAAACAAATTTTAATCAAAAAAAAATGCCTAAGCTGTCTTTAAAAATTTTATTTATTTATTTTTGACTGTGCTGGGTCTTTGTTACTGCACGTGGGCCTTCTCTGGTTGTGGTGAGGGCTTCGTTGCAGTGTATGAGCTTCCGACTGTGGTGGCTTCCCTTGTTGCAGAGCACGGGCTTTAGAACACATAGGCTCAGCAGTTGTGGCACATGGGTTTGGTTGCCCCATGGCATGTGAAATCTTCCCAGATTATGGATCGAACCCATGCCCCTGCATTGGCAGGCAGATTCTTAACCACTGGACCATGAGGGAAGTCTCTAAAATGTCTTTTATAAAATCGTGTTAAACTTCACCCATTGTTTTCTATTTAACTTTTATTGATGAACTGGACCCGAAAGTGGTTAAGAGCATAGGCCTTCTGCTGTGTGATCTTAGGCAAGTTACCTAAGCTCTCTGTGCTCTGGTTTCTTTATCTGTCAACTGTAGATTACAACAGTTCCAATTTCTACAGGTAGTCATGTGGATTAAAAACATTAATATAAGTAAGGGAATTAGAATGGTAACATAAATGCTCACATTTTATTATTGATGTATTAGTCAATGATCAATCACTGTATGTGTTGATCCAGCTCATTTATACATTTTTCTTTTATTCTATAAATGTCAGGCTGTGAGTTGCGACTTTTCCTGAAGTCACTGTATCTATTTTTGAAAGTCTTCCTTTACCAGATCTAAGGTGGAATCAGAAACTAGACCAATCAATTCTTATAGAACTCTATGTTAAATATAAATGACAAGTGAAGATTTTTCATGGCTTTAGTATAGTTTCATTATAGTGATTTCAGGAGCATAAAAGGTAATCTATATTTCTGAGTGTTAGATTTTTATTTTTAAAGTGTTGCAGGCACTGGAAAGCTGATCTCCAGATAAGGAAAATGTAATCCTCTATAATATGGAGAATTCTAGTGTAGGCAATGGACATTAAAAAGAAAAAAAACTCAAGAAAAATTTCAAATACCCAAAGTAGACAGTGTAATATAACAAGTGCCCAGATACACATTAAGTTTCAACAATTATCAGTATTTTGATAATATGTTTCACCCATCCTTAGGAATCCTATCATTTTACCAAAAAAAGAATACAGAAAAATTTTCAGCGTGTATCTCTGTCTTTAAAAATTTTTTTAACGTAATCATCATACTATTATTATGCTCGAAAGAATTAAGTGTAATTTATTAACTTAATCCCGCCTTCAATCCATATTCAAATGGATCAGCTTTAAAGACTTTTTGTCATTACAGCTTTGGAAAAATTCAAGATGCAGATAAAGTCCCTATGTTGGCCTGTGTTTGTCTGCCTTTTAAATGTATTTTATTCTGTAATATCCCCACTCTCTCATATCACTGACTGGTTAATAGTAGGTTATTTGTCTTGTAGGCCAGTGGTTTTCAAAGTGTGAACCGGCAGCTTCAGCATCGCGTGGGAAATGTGAGAAATGCAAATTTCTTTTCAGGCCCCATCTCGTCCTACTGAAACAGACATTGAGAATGCAGCGCAGTGAGCTGTGTTTTAACAAGCTCTCTAGGCTCTCACTTGGGTACCCTGGTGTGGGCTAGCCCACATCATAGATTTGGCTCGTTGTGCCTCCTGTTGGCATTTATCTTTTCCATTATCTTCTGTATTTCCTATAAATTGGTAATTAAATTTAGAGCCTAGATCATATTCAGGTTCAATTTTTTTTTTAAGGTAACAGCACTTCACAGATTATGCTGTACTATCACGCTGCATCAACCATGACCCACATACGCTCTGTCTGACCCGTGTTGGTGATGCTGAGATGGCCCCGGACCCCGTGGCATCCACCTGGTGCCTGCTCTGCTGGAGGGTCTCACCAGTCACTGATGATTGTTGCCTGGACTTATAATTTCCTTTGGGATCATGAGATAAAGATTTATAATATGAATTTTTATTTTTAAATTTCAGTGATTTTGAATAATTTTTGGTTCTAGTGTAGGCAATGGACATTAAAAAGATAAAAACTCAAGAAAAATTTCAAATACCCAAAGTAGACAGTGTAATATAACAAGTGCCCAGATACACATTAAGTTTCAACAATTATCAGTATTTTGATAATATGTTTCACCCATCCTTAGGAATCCTATCATTTTACCAAAAAAAGAATACAGAAAAATTTTCAGCGTGTATCTCTGTCTTTAAAAATTTTTTTAACGTAATCATCATACTATTATTATGCTCGAAAGAATTAAGTGTAATTTATTAACTTAATCCCGCCTTCAATCCATATTCAAATGGATCAGCTTTAAAGACTTTTTGTCATTACAGCTTTGGAAAAATTCAAGATGCAGATAAAGTCCCTATGTTGGCCTGTGTTTGTCTGCCTTTTAAATGTATTTTATTCTGTAATATCCCCACTCTCTCTCATATCACTGACTGGTTAATAGTAGGTTATTTGTCTTGTAGGCCAGTGGTTTTCAAAGTGTGAACCGGCAGCTTCAGCATCGCGTGGGAAATGTGAGAAATGCAAATTTCTTTTCAGGCCCCATCTCGTCCTACTGAAACAGACATTGAGAATGCAGCGCAGTGAGCTGTGTTTTAACAAGCTCTCTAGGCTCTCACTTGGGTACCCTGGTGTGGGCTAGCCCACATCATAGATTTGGCTCGTTGTGCCTCCTGTTGGCATTTATCTTTTCCATTATCTTCTGTATTTCCTATAAATTGGTAATTAAATTTAGAGCCTAGATCATATTCAGGTTCAATTTTTTTTTTAAGGTAACAGCACTTCACAGATTATGCTGTACTATCACGCTGCATCAACCATGACCCACATACGCTCTGTCTGACCCCGTGTTGGTGATGCTGAGATGGCCCCGGACCCCGTGGCATCCACCTGGTGCCTGCTCTGCTGGAGGGTCTCACCAGTCACTGATGATTGTTGCCTGGACTTATAATTTCCTTTGGGATCATGAGATAAAGATTTATAATATCATCCATTCTATATTTATTAATCATTTGCAGCCTTTTAGTGTTCTTAATTGCTTATTTGGGACCATGGCAACTTCTATGGAATATTTATCATTTAAAAGCAGTATGAATTTATGCAACTGTTTACAAATTAAAAACAAGTTTACAGAATTTTTTCAAGTTTCATGACCTTTATGGTTAGCACGGACCCCTATTTTGCATTGGCTTAAAAAGCACTCATTTCATTAGTGAAAAATTTACAATCTAACTGGATTTGAATCTGGATTCTGATTTTGCATCTGGATTCTGACCTGAATCCCTGTGTTAAGCCAAATAGGCTGCTCAACCAATATCTGTCCCTTAGACCTGTGTTTAAATGTCTTAGCCCCCTTTACCCTGTGATGACAATAATATCATGTATTCCTATCTGCCTGATGAGGATTTTAAAAAATTCTGAGATAATGTATGTCAGTGTACTTTGGGTAAAATTATGAAAATGTGTCTTAGAGCTGACTCTTCTATCTATGGGATAGAACAATGTTTCTCAAACTTTGACAGTGACCTATAGTAAAAACACATTTTATACTGTGATCCTGTACACACACACACACACACACACACACACACATACACACACACTTCTTAGAAGTGGAAAAGCTCAGTCTCAACCCAAGACCTATGGAATCAGACATTCTGGGAATGGGTCCATTAGTGTTTCACCAATAATTGTTAACTGCAATTGTATATCTGCAATCCAACTTTATACTTTCATTTTGTTCTTTTCAGATCCATTCCACTAAAAATTGCTGGTGGTAACCCACTGGATTAGAAGTATATCCTGATGCACTGTTAGACTGCAATGCACGTTTTCATAAACAAGTTTTCTCTTCCAAGGTTCTAAACTCACTCTCCACATGATTCCTTTTTTCTTTTTCATAATCTTTTCCATATGGTTTGTTATAGGATATTGAATACAGTTCCTTGTACTATACAGTAGAACCTTGTTGTTTATCCATTGTATATAATAGTTTGCATCTGCTAATTCCAAACTCTCAGTCCATCCCTCCCCTGTTCTACCTCCCAATTGACAGCCACAAGTCTGTTCTCTGTGAGTCTGTTTTGTAGATAAGTTCATCTGTATCCTATTTTAGATTCTACATATAAGTGATATCATATGTCATTTGTCTTTCTTTGACTTACTTTGATTAGTATGATAATCTCCAGGTCCACCCATGTTGCTGCAAATGGCATTATTATTTTTTATGGCTGAGTAGTATTCCATTTTATGTTATGTATGTGTATATACATATATATATATATATATATATATATATATATTACATCTTCATTCATCTGTCAATGGACATTTAGGTTGTTTTCATGTCTTGACTATTGTAAATAATGCTGCTATGATCATAGAGAGTACATGTATTTTTCAAGTTATAGTTTTGTCCTGATATATTCTCAGGAGTGGAATTTATGGATCATACAGCAACTCTAGTTTTAGTGTTTTGAGGAACCTCCATACCGTTCTCCATAGTGACCGCACCAATTTACATTCTCACCAGTGGTATACGAGGGTCCCCTTTTCTTCACACCCTCTCTAGCGTTTGTTATTTGTGGACTTTTTAATGATGGCCATTCTGACTGGTATAAGGTGGTACCTCATTGTAATTTTGATTTGCATTTCTCTATTAATTTGTAGTGTTGAACATCTTTTCGTGTGTGGGTTGGCCATTTATATGTATTTGGAAAAACGTCTGTTTAGGTCTTCTGCCCATTATATGATAGGCTTGTTTTGCTTGTTTTTGTTATAGAGTTATATGAGCAGTTGTTTCATTCCTGTCATTTGGTTGCCTGAATACAAGTGCCCTTGATCTCAGGCACACAGAACCAACTGTAATGCAAGGTAGTGCTATTAAAAAAGAATATGAAACAGGTTCAAAGAGGTGGGTGCTATTGATTTGAAGTATAGGTACAAGGGAGGGCTTCACACTAAAAATAAGAATTCATTTATTTATTCATCACTTAAGTAAAGAGGAAGGCACAATAACTGAAGCACAGGTTCTTGCTCTTCCTGAGGTTATAATCTAGATGGGAAAAAAAATTGGACATGGGACAGGCAAGTAGATACAGAGGGACAAAGAGCCTGGTAATGTAGGTTGATGCTCACAGACCTCAGAGAAAATAAAACTAATCAGAAGTTTTACTGGATGGGGAAGGAAGCAAAACTTGAACTGGCCTTTGATGGTTAAGTAGAATTTAAATAGACAAATTGGGGTGAGGCTGGGAAAGGATCCTACAGATGGAGCTAACAGCTCCCTTTTATAGTGCTTGCAGTTATAAATGAGAAGAATGCTTTTAAGAGGCCACTAGAAGCCTAGCAATAGCAACAAAGGTTTTATTTTTATCAATAATCATAGCACTTACTATGAAGTTTTGAGTTAGGTTCTGTTGTTCCCAAGACTGAGAATGAAAGCTATGGCAGAATGAGGTTCCAAGCTCAGGTCTACAGATCTTCAAATACACTGTCTTATCCAGTATGATCTGGAGCATGTCTGGCACAGAGCTCCCTTTAAGAGTCTGCAGGAAGTGGTATCCAATGGCACTGAAAACAGATGACTCAAATCCAGACTGGCTCGGGAACATAGACCTATTTCTGCAGCCTCTGACTATGACTTAATCTGCTCCTAGATGTCACATGTAACTGAAAAGAAATCACTGAAGGTCGTGAATAAAAATAATTACTATTAACAGTAATCTATTTTTAATTGCAATTGGATGACTTAAGTATTAGTTTCAGGTGTTAGATTCAATATTTTTGTACATTATGCACCATCCAAAGTTAGTACAATATTACTTGACTATATTCTTCTTAATCTCTTTTGACCATCACCTCCCCACCTGTCTCCCCTCTGGCAACTACTGTTTCTAACAGTGACATTCTTATTCTTTCCTTCTGATACACATTCCTGAATGAGACTAAAAGGGACAGAGTTCCGCAAGTCGCTCATGACCTAAGGTCTATTTTTGTTGTGTCACAGGCCATAGAAAACCTGGGTCTGCCCACAGTGGTGTTTATCTGAACCCCATTTTATGTGTGCATTGGAAAAACAAGTGAGTAGCTGCTATGGGATGTCGAAGACGATCTATGCACTTTAGCTTTGCCTTGGAGAGATGTTGAACTCTGAGTTGGGTCTAAATTTGAACTGGGTCTCGACTTTGAAGAAGAGTCATCTCTACTGGAAAAAAATGACTAACTTCTTGGAGTTTGCTTCTTTTTGGAATAGAACCACTACAATCTTGAAATACAGTTGGGTAGCTTTCCTGGTGTTCCTAGATTTTTCAGGTATGACTGATTCAATTATTCTAAAGTCAGCCATCAGCTCACATGTCACCTTCTCAACTAGACCTTCAAACTTTTTAAGCCATTGAAGTACCTATTACAACCTCTTGTCCTATTGTTTCTAATTGTACCCTATCACCCACTAAAATTACCTTTTAAATATTCATTTATTCCCAACAGTGCAAGAAGTTTCCTTTTTTCCACCCCTGCTTCAGCATTTATTGTTTTATAGATATTTTAATGCTGGCCATTTTGACTGGTATGAGTGACATCTCATAGCTTTGATCTGCATTTCTCTAATAACTAGTGATGTTGAGCATCTTTCATGTGCTTCTTGGCTAGCTGTATGTCTTCCCTGGAGAAATGTGTACTTTAGTCTTTTGTCCATTTTTTGATTGCTGTGTCTTTTTATTGAACTGCATAAGATGTTTGTATATTTTGTAACTGGATCCTTTATCAGTTCCTTTGTTTATCACTGAAGGTCGTAAAAATAAAAAAAAATTACTATTAACAGTAATCTATTTTTAATTGCAATTGGATGACTTAAGTATTAGTTTCAGGTGTTAGATTCAATATTTTGTACATTATGCACCATCCAAAGTTAGTACAATATTACTTGACTATATTCTTCTTAATCTCTTTTGACCATCACCTCCCCACCTGTCTCCCCTCTGGCAACTACTGTTTCTAACAGTGACATTCTTATTCTTTCCTTCTGATACACATTCCTGAATGAGACTAAAAGGGACAGAGTTCCGCAAGTCGCTCATGACCTAAGGTCTATTTTTGTTGTGTCACAGGCCATAGAAAACCTGGGTCTGCCCACAGTGGTGTTTATCTGAACCCCATTTTATGTGTGCATTGGAAAAACAAGTGAGTAGCTGCTATGGGATGTCGAAGACGATCTATGCACTTTAGCTTTGCCTTGGAGAGATGTTGAACTCTGAGTTGGGTCTAAATTTGAACTGGGTCTCGACTTTGAAGAAGAGTCATCTCTACTGGAAAAAAATGACTAACTTCTTGGAGTTTGCTTCTTTTTGGAATAGAACCACTACAATCTTGAAATACAGTTGGGTAGCTTTCCTGGTGTTCCTAGATTTTTCAGGTATGACTGATTCAATTATTCTAAAGTCAGCCATCAGCTCACATGTCACCTTCTCAACTAGACCTTCAAACTTTTTAAGCCATTGAAGTACCTATTACAACCTCTTGTCCTATTGTTTCTAATTGTACCCTATCACCCACTAAAATTACCTTTTAAATATTCATTTATTCCCAACAGTGCAAGAAGTTTCCTTTTTTCCACCCCTGCTTCAGCATTTATTGTTTTATAGATATTTTAATGCTGGCCATTTTGACTGGTATGAGTGACATCTCATAGCTTTGATCTGCATTTCTCTAATAACTAGTGATGTTGAGCATCTTTCATGTGCTTCTTGGCTAGCTGTATGTCTTCCCTGGAGAAATGTGTACTTTAGTCTTTTGTCCATTTTTTGATTGCTGTGTCTTTTTATTGAACTGCATAAGATGTTTGTATATTTTGTAACTGGATCCTTTATCAGTTCCTTTGTTTGCCAATATTTTCTCAATATGTGTAAAAGAGATTGCTAGTGAGAACCTGCTGGGTAGCTCAGGCAGCTCAGTTCAGTGCTCTGTGGTGATCTGGATGGGTGAGAGGGAGGTTCAAGAGGAAGAGTGTACATATAACCGATTCACTTCATTGTACAGCAGAAAGTAACATAACATTGTGAAGCAACTATCTCCCACGTTAAAAAGAAATTCATTTATTTTCTTGTGCATTATCTTCTCCTCTACAGTATAAGCTCAAAGAAAGCAAGGTCTTTATCTTGTTTATCATCATATTCTCATGCCTAGAACAGTGTCTGGCTCATAACAAAGGTTCAGTAGATACTTTTGAGTAGATGGCAGCTCCCGGGAGTGCTGTGCTGTGGGTTTAGCAGTCTTCCCAATGGCTTTTCTTCCAGTAAACTTTGTTCTTGGTTATTCCATGGAAAGACTAGGAAGAAGTGACAAGTCTCATCTTCTGTCTGAGGAGATTAATTACTTGGATTGAGACCTTTTAGCCATCAAGAAAACCTCGTAACATTCAACATGTAATTCCCTGTGGTAAGAAAAATGGTTCTTCAAACTGAACAACTAGTGGATTTTATATAATAAAAGGTGATAAAAGTTAATGGTGATGGCTAAAATGATAA
Source organism: Tragulus kanchil (assembly GCA_022376925.1). Classification (NCBI taxonomy): domain Eukaryota; kingdom Metazoa; phylum Chordata; class Mammalia; order Artiodactyla; family Tragulidae; genus Tragulus; species Tragulus kanchil. Next base: position 120,046,841 of record JAIOJX010000025.1, on the reverse strand, counting down.
AATCTAGACATGACAGAGACCTTAGGAAGTATATAGTACCAACTTTTCATTTTATAAAAGAGGAGATTGTCTTTGCCAAAGATTACATGACATGCCTGAACTCCTGCAGCAAGGTTAGTGGAGAAAGCCCCAGGTGGCGCTAGTGGCAAAGAACCTGCCTGCAAATGCAGGAGACACAAGAGACACAGGTTTGATCCCTGAGTTGGGAAGATCCCCTGGAGGAGGGCGTGGCAACCCTCTCCAGCATTCTTGCCTGAAAAACCCTATAGACAGAGGAGCCTGGTCAGCTGCAGTTCATATAGGGTCACAAAGAATTGGACATGACAGAATCGAATATGACAGAAGTGACTTAGCACGCAAGAATCCGTGCAGCTAGGTTCGAAGAGAAAGCCAGGAAGAGGGCTTTGAATTTCATAGCCTATCTTTCTGCTTCAAACAAGGGCTTTTGTTATGCTTTCTCCAAATGGGAATTTAATTGTGTGTCAATAGACACATATTCTAGGTATTATTTAAGTAACACTGCGGAAGATAAACATGTCTGATAAAAATGAGTTGACATTCTTTGCTTCCCTGTGATACCTTTGTGATTATTCTTTTGGTTAACAACATACGATCTAATTCAGGGCCTAAACATCTAATTTTAGTAAATTACCATTATTTGTCTTTTGCAAAAGGTAAAAAATGAAAAGACAATTGTCCCTGATCTCAGGCAAGAACAACCGGCCACAGTGGAAGGCATTGTTGCAATAAATGTGTAAAATGGGTCATAGAAGTGGGTGCCACTGATTAGAACTGGAAGCACACTGAGGACAAGCATGTCAAAAGCAGAGAAAAGACACTGCAGATGGAGAAATGGCAAGAGGTCTGTAGGCAGGCAGTGATGCTCAGAGAACAGTAGGCAGCATTATGAGCTGAAAAGAGAAGTGTAAGGAAGACAGTCATTCTGAAAAGGAAGGCACAGAGTCTTGAGGTGAACTGTGGTGCTTCAAACTCATTAGTAACATTTTTTCTAATTCTTTTTAAATACTATTGGGTTTTTTGAGTAGGGGACCAACATAGTCATGTATATCTTTTAATAAGGTAATTGTTACCTTGTAAACAGATGTGAAATGCTGAGAAGAAAAAGGTTGTAGTTGGAGGGACTAGTTAAGAATCCAAGTGAGGGAAAATGAGGGTCTGTTTGGCATCCACAGGGGAGAGACTCTGAGTCTGTAATACCATGAGACTGGGAGGGATTGACAATATGAGAGAGAACTGGCTGAGGGGATCCTGAGGCAGCTGAGGCCCAGGCAGTATCTTTGGAGAGCAGCCTTTCCCGCTGAGATATTCTACAGACTGGGTCAGCTGCAGTTCATATAGGGTCACAAAGAATTGGACATGACAGAATCGAATATGACAGAAGTGACTTAGCACGCAAGAATCCGTGCAGCTAGGTTCGAAGAGAAAGCCAGGAAGAGGGCTTTGAATTTCATAGCCTATCTTTCTGCTTCAAACAAGGGCTTTTGTTATGCTTTCTCCAAATGGGAATTTAATTGTGTGTCAATAGACACATATTCTAGGTATTATTTAAGTAACACTGCGGAAGATAAACATGTCTGATAAAAATGAGTTGACATTCTTTGCTTCCCTGTGATACCTTTGTGATTATTCTTTTGGTTAACAACATACGATCTAATTCAGGGCCTAAACATCTAATTTTAGTAAATTACCATTATTTGTCTTTTGCAAAAGGTAAAAAATGAAAAGACAATTGTCCCTGATCTCAGGCAAGAACAACCGGCCACAGTGGAAGGCATTGTTGCAATAAATGTGTAAAATGGGTCATAGAAGTGGGTGCCACTGATTAGAACTGGAAGCACACTGAGGACAAGCATGTCAAAAGCAGAGAAAAGACACTGCAGATGGAGAAATGGCAAGAGGTCTGTAGGCAGGCAGTGATGCTCAGAGAACAGTAGGCAGCATTATGAGCTGAAAAGAGAAGTGTAAGGAAGACAGTCATTCTGAAAAGGAAGGCACAGAGTCTTGAGGTGAACTGTGGTGCTTCAAACTCATTAGTAACATTTTTTCTAATTCTTTTTAAATACTATTGGGTTTTTTGAGTAGGGGACCAACATAGTCATGTATATCTTTTAATAAGGTAATTGTTACCTTGTAAACAGATGTGAAATGCTGAGAAGAAAAAGGTTGTAGTTGGAGGGACTAGTTAAGAATCCAAGTGAGGGAAAATGAGGGTCTGTTTGGCATCCACAGGGGAGAGACTCTGAGTCTGTAATACCATGAGACTGGGAGGGATTGACAATATGAGAGAGAACTGGCTGAGGGGATCCTGAGGCAGCTGAGGCCCAGGCAGTATCTTTGGAGAGCAGCCTTTCCCGCTGAGATATTCTACAGACTGGGTCAGCTGGAGGCAAGGAGACATTGTCAGGTGGAGATGAGCAGGGATGGTCAGGGAGGTTCTGGTGGATGCCCTCTGCCCCTCAGTAAAGAAGGAAAGGAGATTTCTTATCAAGGAAGAGAGAGAGTATAGGTTTTGAGATTGGCTCAGTGAAAAAGAGCAATTACACTGAACATACATCATGGGCTCTTCCAGAAGATGTGGTCCCTAATTTAATGAGTGATTTATTGATACCTATCTATCTATAGCTTTCAAAATGAGTGTTATTCTCATTTGCTTTGCTTGGCAAATGTCAGGATCCTGGATACAATGATTACACAATATCAATGAATGATAGCACAGGTTACTGAATCCTTAATGTTTCTTCTTGCCAACTTATGTTGTTGTTTAGTTGCTAAGTCATGTCTGATTCTGCAACCCCATGGACTGTAGCCCACCAGACTCCTTTGTCCATGGGATTTCCTAGGCAAGCATACTGCAGTGGGTTGCCATTTCCTTCTCCAGGGTATCTTCCTGACTCAGGGATCAAACCTGCCTCTCTTGCACTGGCAAGTGGATTCTTTACCACTGAGTCACCAGGAAGGCCCTCTTGCCAATTTAATCCTCTTTAAGTTCACTTCTAAGCATAACTAATCATAACTGCATACATATATATACATATAACTATATAATTATATATAATGTGAATTATATATAATATAAATATATATAATACATATAACACATATATAATATAGATATATATGCATTGTTTTTTAGGGAAATGTAGCGAAGGATTATCTAGTTTTTCCAAGCCTCATTCAAGAAATGCAAATTCATTGACATTAAAATTTGCACAAAAGGTACTTTGCATTCTGTTTATAATGCACTAAGAGTCACAATAAAGCAAAACACTCCATCAAAGCTTCCATAAAATGCCCATTTGTCAGCCACTTGTCAAGGGCAGTGTATAATGCAATTAGTCCCAAAGTTTAAGTGCAATTTGTAGCTTTCCTGCAAACCTGGGAGGGATTGACAATATGAGAGAGAACTGGCTGAGGGGACCCGGCCTGAGCCCGGGTATCTTTGAGAGCAGCCTTTCCAGATATTCTACAGACTGGGTCAGCTGGAGGCAAGGAGACATTGTCAGGTGGAGATGAGCAGGGATGGTCAGGGAGGTTCTGGTGGATGCCCTCTGCCCCTCAGTAAAGAAGGAAAGGAGATTTCTTATCAAGGAAGAGAGAGAGTATAGGTTTTGAGATTGGCTCAGTGAAAAAGAGCAATTACACTGAACATACATCATGGGCTCTTCCAGAAGATGTGGTCCCTAATTTAATGAGTGATTTATTGATACCTATCTATCTATAGCTTTCAAAATGAGTGTTATTCTCATTTGCTTTGCTTGGCAAATGTCAGGATCCTGGATACAATGATTACACAATATCAATGAATGATAGCACAGGTTACTGAATCCTTAATGTTTCTTCTTGCCAACTTATGTTGTTGTTTAGTTGCTAAGTCATGTCTGATTCTGCAACCCCATGGACTGTAGCCCACCAGACTCCTTTGTCCATGGGATTTCCTAGGCAAGCATACTGCAGTGGGTTGCCATTTCCTTCTCCAGGGTATCTTCCTGACTCAGGGATCAAACCTGCCTCTCTTGCACTGGCAAGTGGATTCTTTACCACTGAGTCACCAGGAAGGCCCTCTTGCCAATTTAATCCTCTTTAAGTTCACTTCTAAGCATAACTAATCATAACTGCATACATATATATACATATAACTATATAATTATATATAATGTGAATTATATATAATATAAATATATATAATACATATAACACATATATAATATAGATATATATGCATTGTTTTTTAGGGAAATGTAGCGAAGGATTATCTAGTTTTTCCAAGCCTCATTCAAGAAATGCAAATTCATTGACATTAAAATTTGCACAAAAGGTACTTTGCATTCTGTTTATAATGCACTAAGAGTCACAATAAAGCAAAACACTCCATCAAAGCTTCCATAAAATGCCCATTTGTCAGCCACTTGTCAAGGGCAGTGTATAATGCAATTAGTCCCAAAGTTTAAGTGAAGTCTCTGAGAATTTTTAGTCAGCTTTCTAAAACCTGGCAAGACCTGGGATTGTGTATTTTGAGGATGGCCCGTCTAAGCACACTGATAATGGTTAGGAACACTGTCTCAAAAGGAAGATACGTGCCGTCACTCCAGTTTTCTAAGGCTGGACAACTTCCTACTGCAGTTTGGTTAACAGCCAGAAGCAAATGAAAACATACGTGCTGAACAGCAAGTCTGACACCTCAAAACACAATTCAGGAAGGTAACTTCTCTTTATTTCCCCAATGGAAGAATAACTGGGGGAACTGAGCTGTAAGCTCCATGCTTCTTCATTACTTAAGATCTATAGGACAGATGAGAACATTTGGAGACGAACGGCAGGAGCCTTAGAGTGGATGGAAAACCAAAATGATGAGAAAGGATTTAAAAGAAGCAATTTACCTAGGTGTATCTTTAGATTCGGCTGGTTTCCGAGGCTGTTGAACCTCCCGTTTTAAGATGGAAATGAACTCTACAGTCTGGCTTAGCTCCAGTTTACCTGCGACTCACTGACTTAGGAAACATGGGAGTTAGAAAAAAAGCTTGACCCAACACACTGCAGTACTCTTGCCTAGGAAGTCTCATGGACAGTAGAGCATGGTGGGCTGCAGTCCATGGCGTCCCAAAAGAATCAGACATGATTTAGCAACTAAACAAAAACTGCATAGCCCAGGGAACTCTACTCAATGCTCTGTGGGGACCTTTATGGGAAGGAAACCCCAAAAAGTGTATATATGTGTGTGTATATATATATAAATAAGAAGCTTGACCAAGGAAAGGCTGGTGCATGGGTGCTCAATTTTAAGCATTTATCAGAATGACCTGGGGGCTTGTTCAAATACAATACACTCAACCACAATACAAATACACTCAACTACAATACCCAAACCAATACACAAACCAAATACAATACACTCAGCAGTACACAAACCAAATACAATACACTCAATTACAATACCCTGAGCCCCACCCTGGAGTTTCCGATTCCATAGGCCTAGGGTGGGGCCAGATAATCTAGTTCCAAGCAGATCCCATCTGGTGGGAGACTGTACATGAAAAGTAAAGTTACAGTCCTGAGTAAAGAGATACGTGCCGTCAAACTTCCAGTTTGTGTATTTTGAGGATGCCCTTAAGCACACTGATAATGGTTAGGAACACTGTCTCAAAAGGAAGATACGTGCCGTCACTCCAGTTTTCTAAGGCTGGACAACTTCCTACTGCAGTTTGGTTAACAGCCAGAAGCAAATGAAAACATACGTGCTGAACAGCAAGTCTGACACCTCAAAACACAATTCAGGAAGGTAACTTCTCTTTATTTCCCCAATGGAAGAATAACTGGGGGAACTGAGCTGTAAGCTCCATGCTTCTTCATTACTTAAGATCTATAGGACAGATGAGAACATTTGGAGACGAACGGCAGGAGCCTTAGAGTGGATGGAAAACCAAAATGATGAGAAAGGATTTAAAAGAAGCAATTTACCTAGGTGTATCTTTAGATTCGGCTGGTTTCGAGGCTGTTGAACCTCCCGTTTTAAGATGGAAATGACCTCTACAGTCTGGCTTAGCTCCAGTTTACCTGCGACTCACTGACTTAGGAAACATGGGAGTTAGAAAAAAAGCTTGACCCAACACACTGCAGTACTCTTGCCTAGGAAGTCTCATGGACAGTAGAGCATGGTGGGCTGCAGTCCATGGCGTCCCAAAAGAATCAGACATGATTTAGCAACTAAACAAAAACTGCATAGCCCAGGGAACTCTACTCAATGCTCTGTGGGGACCTTTATGGGAAGGAAACCCCAAAAAGTGTATATATGTGTGTGTATATATATATAAATAAGAAGCTTGACCAAGGAAAGGCTGGTGCATGGGTGCTCAATTTTAAGCATTTATCAGAATGACCTGGGGGCTTGTTCAAATACAATACACTCAACCACAATACAAATACACTCAACTACAATACCCAAACCAATACACAAACCAAATACAATACACTCAGCAGTACACAAACCAAATACAATACACTCAATTACAATACCCTGAGCCCCACCCTGGAGTTTCCGATTCCATAGGCCTAGGGTGGGGCCAGATAATCTAGTTCCAAGCAGATCCCATCTGGTGGGAGACTGTACATGAAAAAGTAAAGTTACAGTCCTGAGTAAAGGCATGAAGCCTGAGCTTTAGTCAAATCATAAAGGAACTGATTTTATTCTGGAGACAGCAGGTGAAGCAGCAAAAGACCTTACCCACAGAAAGAACTGAGTCAGAAATTCACTTCAAATCAGTACTCCACAGAATGGGAGAAACTGACCCTTGGAGAGAGTTTGGGAGGTTAGATATATGGGAACTATTTAGCTACCAAAGTTAATTGGTGGATTCTTCAAATGAGTGATCTAAAAGGGAACTCTTTGATCATTTGAGTCCAAAAGTATGAGATTTAAGACTTAGAGCTCATAAGATAAATACATTTGAAATAAGCAAAAAGTAGATTTAAAAATTTATGTTAATTAAGATTTTGGGAATTAAAGAAAAAGAATTTGGCATAAGGAGTATATGTTGGCTGAATTCAGGTCTCTTCCTACTGTATTGCTGGAGCCAGAGGGCAGCCAGAGAGGCGTGAACAAGTGAGTCCCGGGGACTTAAGCCAGTCATTTAATGAAAATATGATTGGCCCTCCCCGTGAGAAAAACTGAATCTGAATTTTTCTTGAGGGCATTAGGTGGGAAAACTACAAAGACATAAACTCTTTACTGACCTTCCTAGGTGGACAATTTGCTTAGTCTTAAAAATGCAGCTGAAGATACAAGAGTCATTAAAACAAAAAGACATAGGGTAAGTTCCTTTCACAATTCAGTATGATAAAATTTGTACCTTTCTCTATGAACTTAAAAAAATTTTTTTTTTAATTTATTATTTTTGTCTGTCCTGGGTCTTTGCTATGCAGGCTTTTCTCTAGTTGTGGAGAGTGGGGCTACTCAGTAGCTGTGCTCAGGCTTCTCATTGCTGTGGCTTCTCCTCCTGCAGAACACCAGCTCCAGGGTGAATGGGTTTCCATAGCTGCAGCACCTGTGCTCAGTAGTTGCAGTTCCCGGGCTCTACAGGCTCAGTAGTTGTGGGGCACAGGTTTAGTTGCTCTGAAGCAGGTGGCATCTTCCCAGACCAGGGACCAAACCCATGTCTCCTGCACTGGCAGGCAGATTCTTTACCACAGAACTACCAGGAAAGCACCATGAACTGTCTTGACTCCTTTTGATCACATGATGAAAGATGTGAAATTTACTACGTTCTTCTTCTCATCATGGCAGCCAGGAACCCCAGAGCTATTTTCTGTTCAAGTCTGGTAACTTCCTTTGAAATGCTTTTCTGATACAGTTGTCTCTCTCTAGTCCCCTAAGGCCTTTCCAATTGGTGCCATTGGTAAAGAATCCACCTTTCAGGGCTTCTCTGGTGGTCCAGTGGGTAAGGACACCACCTTGCAGTGCAAGGGGCGCCAGTTCGATCCCTGGCCTGGGAAGATCCCATGTGCCGCGGAGCGGCTGGACCAATGTGTCCAATGACTGAGCCGGAGCTCTGAAGCACATGCGCCCAGAGCCAGTGCTCTGCGACAACAGAGGCCACCGCGATGGGAGGCCCACATGGGCCAAAAGAACAAAGATGGATGAAAATAGATAAATGAAAGACCAAGAGAAGTGGCCCGCCCGCCCCCTCCCTCCCCACCTCCCCCCCAAATAAAAAAGAATCCACCTTTCAGTGTAGGAGACACAAGAGATGCAAGTTCCATCTCTGGGTCAGGAAGATCCCCTGGAGGAGGAAATGGCAACTCACTCCATTATTGTCTGAAAAATTCCATGGACAGAGGAGCCTGGTGGGCTACAGTCCATGGGGCTGCAAAGAATCAGACACGACTTGAGAACACACACACAGAATGCAACCCCTTATTTCTTAAACTGTTTTTTTGGCCTAATATAAATGTTCTTCCTTGTAGTATAAATTCCTGATAAAAGCTTTTTTGGTGTAGATACTGTTACATATAGTCAATTAAAAAAATCATATACAGAATCCTATTTTGTGGTTTAGTCACTAAGTCCTAGCCAACTCTTCTGTGATCCCATGCACTGTAACCTACCAGGCACCTCTGTCCATGGGATTCTCCAGGCAAGAATATTGGAGTGGGTTGCCTTTTCCTTTTCTAAGGGATCTTCCCAACCCAGGGATCTTCCCAACCCAGGGATCTTCCCAACCCAGGGATCTTCCCAACCCAGGGATCTAACACATGTCTTCTGCATTGGCAGGCAGACTCTTTACCTCTTAGCCACCACGGAAGCTCTAAATACATAAAAGTCCCTCTGTTTATAAGTATAAGGCAGGATGTTCTTTCTGGGGGCCATAGCATTATAGCAAAGAACATGGGCTTTGAAGACTGTTCTGACCAATCGTCAGTGTGACCCTCAGTACATTACCTAACCTCTACGGATCTCAGACAAATGGCCTAATTACAATGCCAAGCTCCAAAGATTCTTGGGAGTACTAATTGATGCTGTGAATAAAGTGCTTTGAATGGTGTTTTAACTACAGGAAGTATTTTGTAAATGTTAGCTCTGACAGAGTGGTGATGGAATTTTGTGACCCACGCAGTTGTAGAGTTAAGTGGTACCATTTCGACCACAGGTTCACCTTTCTGGGCAATGGGAGCTCTAGTTTTAGTTTGGACTTAATTTGCAAGATATACTTCCACTAAATGAATGCTCATGATGAGAGGCTACTACGGCCATGGTGTGGCCAATGCAGAACTCAGGGGCAGCAGACAGCAGCAGGAAAATGTGCCACTGCAGAGAGAGGGAGGCGGCGTTCCCAGGGAAACAGGTTGCTAGGGGCAAGCATTTGGCAGAGGGAGCCAGAGAAACACAATTTCCTTGAACTACATCTAATGAAAGTGCTTACACTGAACTTTAAGCAAGTGGGCTTGAACCTGAGGATGTTGACGAATTTGAAATAAGACTTCTGAAGTCACCCTTACTCCAGCATACGCTACTTTGTGACAAGAACAATATGATCACACAAGACTGTAGACAGTAAGAGTATGGGTAACATGAGGAAATCTGGAGTTTATCATGATAAATTTAATTCATATTTTTGGGAAAGCAATTTGGAAATGAATGTCTCAATCTGATGGATAGTGTGTGTGACTGTGTAAAATTCTATTCTAGGCAATTATAAGTTGTTCTCATGTCATCATGTGTTGCATTTCTTGGTGATGATTTCTTTGTAAAGTTCTGAGCTGAAGAACTGTTCCAGGTACTGATAAATGGATGTTTACAGTAGATATATAGTGTTAGTCATTCAGTCATGTCTGATTCTTTGTGATCCCATGGACTATAGCCTGTCAGGCTTTTCTGTCTATAGAATTCTCCAGGCCAGAATACTGGAAGCGGGTAGCCATTCCTTTCTCCAGGGTTGAACCCAGGTCAGGGTTCTCTCTTGTACTGCAGGCAGATTTCTTTACTGCCTGAGCCACCAGGGAAGCCTGGTGTGCTGCAGTCCATGAGGTCACAAAGAGTCAGACACAATTTAGCAACAGATAAAAACAGTGGATAGAATCCACTGAGTACTGGCAATGAGATCATGGTGTCCAGAGTGAACAAAACATTATGAGTCTTTATAGAATAGAGGTAAAATGTCAAAGAGGGCCGTGTTACTCAGAGTTATCCAGAGAAACTTCTAGAACCAACAGTGTGTGTGTCTTCTCTGTTTTTAAGAGTTGGTTTACAAGATTGTGGGGGACTGGAAAGTCTGAAATTGGCAGGGTATGTTAGTAGGCTGGACACCCAGGGAGGAGCTGATGTTGCAGCTTGAGTCTGAAGGCGGCTGCAGGCAGTAGTCCTCCTATATCACCATCTTTTTCTTTAAAAACCTGCAATGGGCTGAAGCCCACCTACATGATGAAGCATAATCTACTTTACTCAACAGATTTAAATGTTAATCTCATCTAAAAATACACTCACTGTGACATCTTGATTGGTGTTTGGGAAAAGATCTGGGTAGGCTAGTCAATTTGAAATAAGACTTCTGAAGTCACCCTTACTCCAGCATACGCTACTTTGTGACAAGAACAATATGATCACACAAGACTGTAGACAGTAAGAGTATGGGTAACATGAGGAAATCTGGAGTTTATCATGATAAATTTAATTCATATTTTTGGGAAAGCAATTTGGAAATGAATGTCTCAATCTGATGGATAGTGTGTGTGACTGTGTAAAATTCTATTCTAGGCAATTATAAGTTGTTCTCATGTCATCATGTGTTGCATTTCTTGGTGATGATTTCTTTGTAAAGTTCTGAGCTGAAGAACTGTTCCAGGTACTGATAAATGGATGTTTACAGTAGATATATAGTGTTAGTCATTCAGTCATGTCTGATTCTTTGTGATCCCATGGACTATAGCCTGTCAGGCTTTTCTGTCTATAGAATTCTCCAGGCCAGAATACTGGAAGCGGGTAGCCATTCCTTTCTCCAGGGTTGAACCCAGGTCAGGGTTCTCTCTTGTACTGCAGGCAGATTTCTTTACTGCCTGAGCCACCAGGGAAGCCTGGTGTGCTGCAGTCCATGAGGTCACAAAGAGTCAGACACAATTTAGCAACAGATAAAAACAGTGGATAGAATCCACTGAGTACTGGCAATGAGATCATGGTGTCCAGAGTGAACAAAACATTATGAGTCTTTATAGAATAGAGGTAAAATGTCAAAGAGGGCCGTGTTACTCAGAGTTATCCAGAGAAACTTCTAGAACCAACAGTGTGTGTGTCTTCTCTGTTTTTAAGAGTTGGTTTACAAGATTGTGGGGGACTGGAAAGTCTGAAATTGGCAGGGTATGTTAGTAGGCTGGACACCCAGGGAGGAGCTGATGTTGCAGCTTGAGTCTGAAGGCGGCTGCAGGCAGTAGTCCTCCTATATCACCATCTTTTTCTTTAAAAACCTGCAATGGGCTGAAGCCCACCTACATGATGAAGCATAATCTACTTTACTCAACAGATTTAAATGTTAATCTCATCTAAAAATACACTCACTGTGACATCTTGATTGGTGTTTGGTCAAATATCTGGGTAGGCTAGTCAATTTGACACATGAAATTGGCCATCACCAGGACTCTTCCTGAAATCTCAGAATTTTCACTGGAACTCGAGCCATAGACTACTGCCACATTGTAAAGAGTTGCAGGACGCATCTGCTGGGCTGACTAAAAAGTGACCACCTTGTTCTTGTGACCCTCGTCCCATCACTTGCCTCCAGAAAACTGAAAACTAGAAAGAAATTCACTGGAGGAAACTGGAGGAGTCTGTTTCGATTTTGCCTCTCCTTGGGATGAGCTGTTCCCCCAGTCCCACCCCACCCACGAAGGGAGGGAAGTAGGAAGTCCTATTCTATCTGTGGGGACTGGAAGATCACATTTTACTCCCTAAGACGTGCTGATCTAGAGAAGTTTGTAGATTCCTCTCCAGTGAACCCTGGAGGGGGAACACACTTGGAGATTTCTTGAGCGAACCCAAGAGGTGGCCCCAGAAGCTTTGGAAGATGCTCAAATATGGAGGCTAGTTCACACTTCCATCCTAGAGAACTGGAGGGAACATCCTGATGAGAGCTGCCCCAGAGGCAGAGTGTGTTCAGAGTGGCCTGTGGCTTCAAAGGCTGGCAAGGTAAGGGGTGAGGATGTGTGAGTTTCTCAGGGACTAACTCAAATCAGGACAGATGGTCAGGCTCCAGTCATTTTGTTGAGACTTCACCCATGCCGGCTACGTGGGGACCCACCAGTAAGAGAGAGTGATGGGAACTTCAGGCTCAGAAATCAGGTAAGTTCCCTCATGTCGGGGAACTTCAGTGGGACCTCATGCAGGTCCCGCTGAAGTTCTCCTCACAACAAATCCATGACAGAGACAGGATTTGGCCGCCAGATGTGGAAATGCAGATGGCAGACAAGGTTTGGATAAGTTTCTGTCAACTTTTTGGTCCATTCATCCATTCTGCTTTATTGACCTGAAGGCAGAAGCAGCATTTTGAGGGCCAGAGGGCTGGGTGTGGAATGAAGGAAGAACCAGGAAGCATGGTGCAGAACTCTAGTCCAGACCAGAGAACACAAACCAAGGAAAAGCAGACACATCAGACTGGGTGTGAAGTGGACCTTTTGATTCAAATTCACCTGGACTTTTTCCTACTTGAAAGTGAGTGTTGAAAGCATCAGGATGAGAGAGCGTTCAGGGTGGGGAAGGAATCTAGCAAAGCATGTTTGAAGGCAGTGATGCAAGAAAAATAAATTCTTTTTCTTTGTGTCCTCAGTTGACTTCAGCACTCTCATACACTGGTTATACAAATTGAAAAAGACTCAGTCCTGTCTGAGCTCATATGTGTCACCACTGCCCTGATGATCATACTGCCATGATTTGGAATGCTTTGTGGCTCTTCACGTGTCTGGACACTATATCTGAAGGGCGAGGAGCAGGATGAGGTCAGGACTTGAGGCAAAGGCTCCAGTAGTGTAACAGGGGCCAGTTTATGCAGTGTGCAAAATGAGGCAGCCAGTCAGGGGCAAAATTCCCCCTGAAAACACTCATTTGTACTCTTTCTATTCCTCCTGGGTTAGACTAGCTTGAAGATAATTGAAATAGAGAACGGAGCTAGTGATGACTGTAAGGTGTAGTGTTTATATGTAACCCCTTTTTAATTAAGTGGAGAGTCAGCCCTGAAGTTATGAGTATTATCACTAAGTACTTAAATGCCTGTTTCTGGATACTGCTTTCACTTGCTGTGCTAGACGTTATTACAAGGCAACCGGTTGACTTTTTCAGCTTGTAGGAATAACTTATTTACATCCAGCTTCTGTTCTGGGCCATTCTGGTGTTAACTAATTTTACTGTCTCCCCTGAACAACCTTGGTCTCCCCTTTTCCCTCCTGTTGAGACTTCTTATTTAATCAAATGAAACTGATACAGATGAATACACAATGTGGACAATGAGAGAGCTCAGGGGGAAAACTGCTGCTAAACAGGTTGACAGTGAGGTGAGATGGTGCACTCACTTCAGTGCTTAGTGTGATTAGGTGAAAGAATGGCAAAAATCAGGCAGATGAGAGAGGTGTGGTGCCTTCCAGATTTACCTCACATGTTTTCTCCCCTCAATTCATTTTTCTCCTTTCTTAGAAGATGTCTGAAAAGAATAATACTCATGTTTGGAGGAACATTCTTTGCAATGGGAAGACCATTCTTTTTGTAGTTCTTTGCCAAAGGAAAAAAGATTCTCTCTTTTAAAGTTTAACTTTCTACTCCCAGCCTGGGGCCTAAGGGAATCAGACCAACTCAAGTGGGTGATGCGTGGTTTTGAGCCTTAAGGAGCAGAAAGGTCTGACAGGGGCCAGAGGTGCCAGCTAGAAGAAAACCACAGAAGGAGTAGGAACTGATGAAGTCCATACAACATCAGGAGCTATGAAGGGTGGGCAGAAGGGAAGTTAGGAAGCCAGTAATCTCCATTTCAAGCCAACAGAATTCAGTTTCCTAAGCATTTTGACAAAACAAAAAACAAACCCTAAAATAATGAACCTTATGAAGAGTCACTAAGATCCATTCAAGTGTCTGTGGTGTTGTACCCATTTTGCGTCTTTAAACATGCCTGGACTATTTTCTCTGGAAATTTTCAAGTTATATTGGATAATATAACTTGACTCTCTGCACCCCATTCTGTAGGATGATCAGGCATTCCTTATGACAACACGGAGCCCAGGAATAATGGTATTAATTAAAAAAAATTAAAGCTACTGAAATCCTTGTAGAACCTCTGCTAAATTTTGTTTTGAGGGTTAATTGCTTCTCTTGCAAATTAGGTAATAGACATGGTTTAGACAGAGAAATAACATATTAAGAAGTCCAACACAGGACAGTTATTCATAGCATGAAAGATAGTTTTCTCTGACTCCTTCTTGAAGGAATAACTTATTTACATCCAGCTTCTGTTCTGGGCCATTCTGGTGTTAACTAATTTTACTGTCTCCCCTGAACAACCTTGGTCTCCCCTTTTCCCTCCTGTTGAGACTTCTTATTTAATCAAATGAAACTGATACAGATGAATACACAATGTGGACAATGAGAGAGCTCAGGGGGAAAACTGCTGCTAAACAGGTTGACAGTGAGGTGAGATGGTGCACTCACTTCAGTGCTTAGTGTGATTAGGTGAAAGAATGGCAAAAATCAGGCAGATGAGAGAGGTGTGGTGCCTTCCAGATTTACCTCACATGTTTTCTCCCCTCAATTCATTTTTCTCCTTTCTTAGAAGATGTCTGAAAAGAATAATACTCATGTTTGGAGGAACATTCTTTGCAATGGGAAGACCATTCTTTTTGTAGTTCTTTGCCAAAGGAAAAAAGATTCTCTCTTTTAAAGTTTAACTTTCTACTCCCAGCCTGGGGCCTAAGGGAATCAGACCAACTCAAGTGGGTGATGCGTGGTTTTGAGCCTTAAGGAGCAGAAAGGTCTGACAGGGGCCAGAGGTGCCAGCTAGAAGAAAACCACAGAAGGAGTAGGAACTGATGAAGTCCATACAACATCAGGAGCTATGAAGGGTGGGCAGAAGGGAAGTTAGGAAGCCAGTAATCTCCATTTCAAGCCAACAGAATTCAGTTTCCTAAGCATTTTGACAAAACAAAAAACAAACCCTAAAATAATGAACCTTATGAAGAGTCACTAAGATCCATTCAAGTGTCTGTGGTGTTGTACCCATTTTGCGTCTTTAAACATGCCTGGACTATTTTCTCTGGAAATTTTCAAGTTATATTGGATAATATAACTTGACTCTCTGCACCCCATTCTGTAGGATGATCAGGCATTCCTTATGACAACACGGAGCCCAGGAATAATGGTATTAATTAAAAAAAATTAAAGCTACTGAAATCCTTGTAGAACCTCTGCTAAATTTTGTTTTGAGGGTTAATTGCTTCTCTTGCAAATTAGGTAATAGACATGGTTTAGACAGAGAAATAACATATTAAGAAGTCCAACACAGGACAGTTATTCATAGCATGAAAGATAGTTTTCTCTGACTCCCTTCTTTTATTTGATTATAATCAAGGTCAGAGTTTTTTCCGGATATTTCTTGCTAGCTTAAAGTGGACCCTTTGTTGTCTAAGAAAAAGGCTCAACATTCATGACTGAGCCTCCCTGTCCGCTGCTTCCCACTTCCTGAGGGTCAGTGGGTCAGAGCCAACGCACTGAACAGGGGAACTGAAACACAGCCTGCTCCAGGGCTGTTGGTCCCCGGAGTGTGACTAGGAGAGATTTTATGTCAGGCTGAGACAGGGGTCAGGAGAATCCTGAAGTGGCCACACCATTTACAGACATCTCAGTGTGAATGAGGGAATTCCATGCTACTTGAAAATTTTCTGAGAGGGAGACCAGTTCCTGTAGTTTTTTTTTTTCTTAATAATATTTTTATTTTTTATTTTATTTTTAAGTAGCATGGAATTTTCTTCAATTGTTCTCTTTCTGCTAAACATTTAGGATGTTTCCAAGGTTACATAATGACAACATCAAATGAATAGTTTCTTACTTGTCTCTATGTATATACATAGGAGTATGTTTAGAATGGATTCTGATAAGGAGAATCTTTGAGTTAACATGTATGGATATTTAAAATTTTAATAGGCAGGGAAATTAGCCCTTCAAAAAGATTATACCAATATACATCCTCACATATGGGAGTATGTTTCCTCATATCCTTGCCAGCACTATATTTAACTTCTCAATGTTTATAGATTAGGCAAATTGGCATTTTTTAAAATAATGTTTTTATTTTTTATATTTTTACACAGTTTTGCTTACAGATATGTATGTTCGCAGATTAGTCATGACTCGTAATAGGTCAGACAACCAGGGTTGGCAGAGGTGATGTGGAGGGGAATAAATTGCCAGCTAGAGAGTCCATCTTTGCTCCTGGAGGCTTTGAGTATCCCTCCTTCTCTCTAGGGGCAGTTAGCCAGAGCTGAGCTTGAGCTGTAGAAACAGGTGCAGGGAGGGACACTGTGTGGGAGGTGGGCTCCCTGCCCACTTCTTATCTCAAATCCAAGATCAACTAACTGTAAATCCCAGAAAGTGGAAGTGTTAGCTGCTAAGTCATGACCAACTCTTTGTGACCCCATAAGCTGTAGCCCATCAGGCTCTTCTGTCCATGAGATTTCCCAGGCAAGAATACTGGAGTGAGTTGTCATCTCCTTCTCCAGGGGATCTTTCTGACCCAGGGGTCGAACCTAGGTCTCCTGCATTGCAGAGGGATTCTTGACCATCTGAGCCACCAGGGAAGACACTCATAAGTATCTTAAAAATAGAGCAGTAGGCCCTAAACAGAGTCACTTAGGCCAAGCCCCACATCACCAAACTGAAGCTTAACTGAATTACAGTGTTGGCCATCCTACAGATGGAATTTTAAACCAATCAATCAGGAATTGTCTCCTGAGTACTAGTTAGGTAACCTGCCTTCCCCTAAAGGAAAGTGACCTTGAAATAAACAACATGCTTTTATTTTGCCTAGTATAACTTCCTTGCTCCTGTTCCCTTCTGTCTATCAAAGTCTTTCATTTTGTACAGCTCCTCTTTTGTATCTGCTCCCTGATTCAAACTGATTCCTGTGGCAATTCTTAAAAATTATAATATGGGATCGAGCCTGGGTCTCCTGCCTTGCAGGCAGATTGTCTACAGTCTGAGCCAACAGGGAAGCCCCATAATGGAAGCCCTATGTCCATTTCACCTTTTCATATATCTTTACTAGATTTTTCTCTTTCCTCTTCTCCCAGCTACCAAAACACCTCCCCCAATATCTCCTTTTCTTTACAAAAAGTTTTTTACTCTAACTTAAACAAAATCGTTATTAACTTTATTTCAAGCCTTTATTTACATATAAACCACTCTTTCTCCCCACTCAGAAATCATCTTCTCAAAGCCTCTCTTGACTTCAAATACCTACTGTCCCAGTCCATACATACTATTCTATCAGCTGGCTGAGGGGACTTCCACATATAACAAATACACTTATATTATATTCTAATGCTTTGTTTTATATGTTCCTTTAACTCTAAAATCCAGGTGTGTGTCTTCTCTCTCAGTAGACCATAGAATTCTGAAATATGAGTATCTCTGGGCTTCCCTGGTGGTCTAGTGGGTAGAGAATCCTTGCAGTGTAAGGGGTGCCAGTTCGATCCCTGGCCTGGGAAGATCCCATATGCTGAGGAGCAGCTGGACTGGTGTGTCCAATAATAAGCCAGCATTCTGGAGCACTTGCGCCCAGAGCCAGTGCTCTGCAGTGAGAGAGGCCACTACAACGGGAGGCCCACACAGGCCAAGGAATAAAGATGAAAATAAATAAATAAAAAAAAATAAAAAAGAGGCCAAAATTAAAAACAATGAGTATCTCTGCTTTTAATCATTATATTTTTTAGGGTGTGCAGGTTTTGACAAATGGTCATAAGAGCTTTCCTAGTTTATCAGTAGGAAATGAAGCAGTAGCAACATAGAAACAAAGTTTCTGAGATTAAAACAGGAAAGTGAGACTATCTTATTATATTCAGGGATGTATGTGGAAAATGCCCTCAAATTGGATATGATGAAAACAAAGAAATCAGTGATGTAGTTTATAGTGACACAAAGAATATAATTCTGTAAGTGGAAATTGAACAGATAAAATCCACAAATCTATTGAAATATAAAAGTGAGTTTATGACTTGTAAAGCAGATTATATAGACATTGTATAGTCTCCACTTTATCTCCCTCTCCCTTTTAAAAACATTCCAAAAATGAAATGAAACACTTCCTGCATTTCTAACAAAAATCCATCAAGGTCCTTCATGAAATTTTTATAGCAATTACCAGTGTGATTTCTGGCAAGTCATTTAAACACTCTGGGTCACAGTACTGTCACATGCAAGACTAATTTTTGATGGGTGTAAGATAGTAGATCCCAATCTTGGATACACAGGGAATTACTTGAGTGCCTTTGAAAACTCTTAATGTCCAGGTGACAGCCGGACCAAATAGCTCAGAATCTCTGGGAACAAAACAATGGGATTTTTTAAAGCTCCCCCAGTAATTCTAATATTCATCCCAAGTTGAGCCCAATGTTCACCCATAATTTAAAATAAACCAAGTTGCTTAAACCAATGAATTGCTTAATAATTTAAAAAGCCCCTCTCAGAAAAAGTAGTTCATACTGTACCTAAGTACACACACGGGTATATTTGTTCAATAAAAATAATTTTGTGGAATGTATCTGTTAAATTTTACAAAACATTTCTCATCACTCTGATAGTTTATATCAATGTTATTCTATCAAAACCAATTTTTCTTTTCTTCCCAAGATTCACAGCTTGAAAAACACTATATCGAGACTGTATCCTACAGTTTGGCCACTAGATGGAGCCCTTGTCCATCTAGGCCTTAAAAACTGGAAAGCACAGCCTAGTTTAGAACTCCACAGAACAAAGGAAAAGTAACCATGGATATGACTTAATATTGATTTTATATCTGGCCAATAAATTATTTTATAAGAAAAGGCGCATAGCTATTGAAAAAATAATAGTTATATTAACAGTAACCAAAGGAAAGGTAAGACTGCATTACTCTGATTCTTTCACCACCATAGCCACCTGGTGAGGTCTGTGTTCTAGCTCTTCTCTAGCCCTCAAAATGGATATGATGAAAACAAAGAAATCAGTGATGTAGTTTATAGTGACACAAAGAATATAATTCTGTAAGTGGAAATTGAACAGATAAAATCCACAAATCTATTGAAATATAAAAGTGAGTTTATGACTTGTAAAGCAGATTATATAGACATTGTATAGTCTCCACTTTATCTCCCTCTCCCTTTTAAAAACATTCCAAAAATGAAATGAAACACTTCCTGCATTTCTAACAAAAATCCATCAAGGTCCTTCATGAAATTTTTATAGCAATTACCAGTGTGATTTCTGGCAAGTCATTTAAACACTCTGGGTCACAGTACTGTCACATGCAAGACTAATTTTTGATGGGTGTAAGATAGTAGATCCCAATCTTGGATACACAGGGAATTACTTGAGTGCCTTTGAAAAACTCTTAATGTCCAGGTGACATCCGGACCAAATAGCTCAGAATCTCTGGGAACAAAACAATGGGATTTTTTAAAGCTCCCCCAGTAATTCTAATATTCATCCCAAGTTGAGCCCAATGTTCACCCATAATTTAAAATAAACCAAGTTGCTTAAACCAATGAATTGCTTAATAATTTAAAAAAAAGCCCCTCTCAGAAAAAGTAGTTCATACTGTACCTAAGTACACACACGGGTATATTTGTTCAATAAAAATAATTTTGTGGAATGTATCTGTTAAATTTTACAAAACATTTCTCATCACTCTGATAGTTTATATCAATGTTATTCTATCAAAACCAATTTTTCTTTTCTTCCCAAGATTCACAGCTTGAAAAACACTATATCGAGACTGTATCCTACAGTTTGGCCACTAGATGGAGCCCTTGTCCATCTAGGCCTTAAAAACTGGAAAGCACAGCCTAGTTTAGAACTCCACAGAACAAAGGAAAAGTAACCATGGATATGACTTAATATTGATTTTATATCTGGCCAATAAATTATTTTATAAGAAAAGGCGCATAGCTATTGAAAAAATAATAGTTATATTAACAGTAACCAAAGGAAAGGTAAGACTGCATTACTCTGATTCTTTCACCACCATAGCCACCTGGTGAGGTCTGTGTTCTAGCTCTTCTCTAGCTCAGGAAACTGAGTACCAGAAACGTGAAGTGACATGACCTGCCCTTGAAAAGCGGCAGCCCCCATCACTGTGGAGCCAGCTGAGGGCAGAGAAAGGTCTGAAGTCAAGACACAAAGGTAGAGACAGAAGCAGAATATACGTCCCAATGTGTTCATCTTTTGCTTCTATGGCAGAGTGTAAGAAATGTAAGGTTTGTAATATTCATATACAAATTAGCACAAAATAGAAGGACATGGAATTTCTTCTTTTCTGTTAATCTAGACTTCAAAGTACATTTTGTTGTTTAGAAGCTAAGTCATGTCTGACTTTTGTGCAACTCCACGAACCGTAGCCTGCTAGGCTCCCCTGTTCACGGGATTTCCCAGGCAAGAATACCGGGGTAGGTTGCCATTTCCTTCTCCATCGTCCTGAACCAGGGATTGAACCCACTTCTCCTGCTTGGCAGGTGGGTTCTTTATCACTGAGTCACCAAGGAAGCCCCTACTTTTAAAGCAAAGGGGAATAAACCGACATCATTGGGAGAAGCAGAGGGGTCTGAGGCAGATTGATGAGAGGCTTCCTGGGACGAGCAACAAATTTGGGTTTTATTTGAAGTGCTGGGGTGGGGGGTGGGGGTCCCACCGAAGGTTTCTGACAAGGGAAGGACTTGGGACTCTCGCACAGCCCATTGCTAAACTACATCCCCCTCTGGGCATCCTCTTTTTCTCAGAGAGACCTGTCTTGGTCATAGGTGAGAACTTTTCTATTCTCCATCCCCTTATGAGGTTTTCTTTTTTCATCATCATTTACCATTAGCAGACATGATGTTAAATATCTTTTTATTTAATCTGTCTTTCCTCAACTAGATGTAGTCTCCATAGTGGAAGCTGAAAATCAGTAACTCATACCGAATGCTGGGGGAAGGGAAAAATAGGGAACTATTGCTTAATGTGTACAGACATTCATTTGGGATGATAAAAATGTTTTGGAAATTGGTAATGGTGATTGCACGATGTTGTGAGTGTAGTTAATGCCACAGAATTGTACAATGGTTAAAATGGCAAATTTTGTGATAGATATTTTCTCAAAATAAGACATCAAATCAAATCATTTAAAAAGAATGATTTACTAACCCAAATTTGCAGAATGACTTGGAAAATATCACCATTACTTATGATGTGCTTTCTATGCACCAAGCATGTACTTTACATTGTTAACTAAGTGGACCCTCATGGTAACCGCATAAGGTAGACACTATTATTGTCCCCATTTTACAGATGAGGAAACTGAGGCACAGACTGGTTTAGCAGTCTGCTCAAAGTCACTCAGTTAATAAGTAGAGTCAGAATTTGTACCTGGGCAAGCTGTTTTTTTTTGGGGGGGGGCCACTTTGATTGGTCTTTCATCATCCATCTTTTTTGTTCTTTGGCCTGTGTGGGCCTCCCACTGCAGTGGCCTCTTTCACCACAGAGCACTGGCTCTGGGCACATGCGCTCCAGAGCACTGGCTCAGTAATTGGACACATCGGTCCAGCTGCTCCGCGGCATGTGGGATCTTCCCAGGCCAGGGATCAAACCAGTGCCCCCTGCACTGTAAGGCAGTGTCTTTACAAAATACTGGACCACCAGGGAAGCCCAAGTTGCTCTTTTTTTAAATGTTTATTTTTGACCACTCTGGATCTTTATTGCTGCTGCTTGTGGGCTTTGTTGTGTGCAGGCTCTCTTTGCAGTGACTTCTCTTGTTGTGGAGCACTGGCTCTAGAGCGCAGGCTCAGCAGTTGTGGCACACAGACTTGGTTTCCCTCCGGCATGTGGGAACTTTCTGGACCAGGGATTGAAGGCATGTCCTCTGCATTGGCAGATTCTTGACCACTGGACCACCAGGGAAGTCCCTGGATAAGCTGCTCTTAACCCACTGTTGCTGTCTGAAACACTGGACATGGAGCTTGGCACATAATCATTTAATAGTTGTGGTAAGAATGACTACTTCAAAACGGTTGCTGTGGTGGCTGGGTAGAGAATGTACTGGAGGGGTGAGAGGAGCCTGGGGCCCAGCAGGAAGTGGCCTATGCCAAAGTTCACGGAGGCACAGACAAGTGGATAGTTTACATATACTGATGGACATGCTGATGGATCTAATGGGAGGAATGAAAGGTGGTTTGACCTAAGGCTGCCCTGTCCCAACATGGCAGCCACTAGTCACATGCAGCCACTGAGCACTTAATGCTAGTAAGATACGAGAGAGATTATTGGGTCAAATGCATTCTGAAATCTAAAGACTCAGCACAAAACAGTAAACTATCTTATGAATAATTTTTATATTGATGTAGAAATAGCAATATTTTTGATATATTGGATTAAATATATTATTAATAAATACAATATACAGGCACACTTTGAAGATATTGCAGGTTCAGCGCCATACCATTGTCATAAAGCAATATCACAGTAAAGCAAGTCACATGAATTTATTGGTCTATGCACTGGGAAATCAAATAAAATGCACAAGGAAATCATATAAAACTTTGTGTGTATGATGTGGTCTATTGTGTGAAATAGCATTATGTCTAAACTACAGAATACCAAACTAAAAAATAATGTTAAAAAATGCTAGCGATTATCTGATGAGGTAGGGTTGCCACAAACCTTCAATGTGTAATACAAAACAAATGCAAAGTAAATCAAAGCACCGGAAGACTAGGAGTGCCTGTAATATTGAGTGTAGTTTTAAATGTGACCGCTAGAAAGTGGGAAGAGACACATGTGGCTCACCCTGTATTTCTACTGGAGATGCTGATCTATGCTACTGTCCTGGACAAGGCAAGTAACAGTGGTGCATTTGCTGAACTGGAAAAGACAAGAGGGAGATTTAAGGACGAAAATTTAAAAATTATGCTCTAGACTGTGTTAGTGGTTTGCAATGTATGTGAGCTATCCAGGCAGAGATTGTAGCGCAACCCCATTTTGGGTTGGGCTGTCTCTGCATTGGCAGATTCTTGACCACTGGACCACCAGGGAAGTCCCTGGATAAGCTGCTCTTAACCCACTGTTGCTGTCTGAAACACTGGACATGGAGCTTGGCACATAATCATTTAATAGTTGTGGTAAGAATGACTACTTCAAAACGGTTGCTGTGGTGGCTGGGTAGAGAATGTACTGGAGGGGTGAGAGGAGCCTGGGGCCCAGCAGGAAGTGGCCTATGCCAAAGTTCACGGAGGCACAGACAAGTGGATAGTTTACATATACTGATGGACATGCTGATGGATCTAATGGGAGGAATGAAAGGTGGTTTGACCTAAGGCTGCCCTGTCCCAACATGG
Source organism: Tragulus kanchil (assembly GCA_022376925.1). Taxonomy (NCBI): domain Eukaryota; kingdom Metazoa; phylum Chordata; class Mammalia; order Artiodactyla; family Tragulidae; genus Tragulus; species Tragulus kanchil. The sequence goes on along the minus strand of JAIOJX010000025.1, from coordinate 120,023,252 downwards.
CAGCCACTAGTCACATGCAGCCACTGAGCACTTAATGCTAGTAAGATACGAGAGAGATTATTGGGTCAAATGCATTCTGAAATCTAAAGACTCAGCACAAAACAGTAAACTATCTTATGAATAATTTTTATATTGATGTAGAAATAGCAATATTTTTGATATATTGGATTAAATATATTATTAATAAATACAATATACAGGCACACTTTGAAGATATTGCAGGTTCAGCGCCATACCATTGTCATAAAGCAATATCACAGTAAAGCAAGTCACATGAATTTATTGGTCTATGCACTGGGAAATCAAATAAAATGCACAAGGAAATCATATAAAACTTTGTGTGTATGATGTGGTCTATTGTGTGAAATAGCATTATGTCTAAACTACAGAATACCAAACTAAAAAATAATGTTAAAAAATGCTAGCGATTATCTGATGAGGTAGGGTTGCCACAAACCTTCAATGTGTAATACAAAACAAATGCAAAGTAAATCAAAGCACCGGAAGACTAGGAGTGCCTGTAATATTGAGTGTAGTTTTAAATGTGACCGCTAGAAAGTGGGAAGAGACACATGTGGCTCACCCTGTATTTCTACTGGAGATGCTGATCTATGCTACTGTCCTGGACAAGGCAAGTAACAGTGGTGCATTTGCTGAACTGGAAAAGACAAGAGGGAGATTTAAGGACGAAAATTTAAAAATTATGCTCTAGACTGTGTTAGTGGTTTGCAATGTATGTGAGCTATCCAGGCAGAGATGGGGAGCCTGAAGCTTGAAGCGGAAGTCAGAGCTGACACTGTCCCCATAGGTGCGGTCAGTCTACAGGCGACACCAAAGACCTTTTCTGGAGAATCTACTGGTACGAAGAACCTGTCAGAACCCAGGACCAAGAGCTGAGGCACCAACAGTTAGGGGTTGGGTAGAAACAGGTGGCAGATATTGCAGAAATGACTACATTTCTATATTCAATTTTCTAGCTAAGAAAATACCTATAAATTCATTATGGTTTCATATCAATGCACTTTGTGTGGAATTCATTTTTTTGTTTGTGAATTGCAGTTGATTTTAATGTTTTGTTGTTCAGTCTCTCAGTCATGTCTGACTCTTTGTGACCCCATGGACTGCAGCACTCCAGGCTTCCCTGTCCTTCACTATCTCCTGGAGTTTGCTCAAACTCATGTCCATTGAGTTGATTATGCCATCCAACCATCTCATCCTCTGTCACCCCCTTCTCCTCCTGCCCTCAATCTTTCCCAGCATCAGGGTCTTTTCCAATGAGTTGGCTCTTCATAGCTGGTGGCCGAAGTACTGAAAGCATCAGTTCTTTGGTGCTCAGCCAACTTTATGCTCCAACTCTCACATCCATATGTGACTACTGAAAAAAACAGCTTTGACTATATGGACTTTTGTCTTAACTGCAAGTGTGTATAAGGTTATCAATATCAATAACCTCAATATATTGTGTAAAATTTTTTAGCATAAATCAAAAGGGTCTAAACTTTGTGTGTATGATGTGGTCTATTGTGTGAAATAGCATTATGTCTAAACTACAGAATACCAAACTAAAAAATAATGTTAAAAAATGCTAGCGATTATCTGATGAGGTAGGGTTGCCACAAACCTTCAATGTGTAATACAAAACAAATGCAAAGTAAATCAAAGCACCGGAAGACTAGGAGTGCCTGTAATATTGAGTGTAGTTTTAAATGTGACCGCTAGAAAGTGGGAAGAGACACATGTGGCTCACCCTGTATTTCTACTGGAGATGCTGATCTATGCTACTGTCCTGGACAAGGCAAGTAACAGTGGTGCATTTGCTGAACTGGAAAAGACAAGAGGGAGATTTAAGGACGAAAATTTAAAAATTATGCTCTAGACTGTGTTAGTGGTTTGCAATGTATGTGAGCTATCCAGGCAGAGATGGGGAGCCTGAAGCTTGAAGCGGAAGTCAGAGCTGACACTGTCCCCATAGGTGCGGTCAGTCTACAGGCGACACCAAAGACCTTTTCTGGAGAATCTACTGGTACGAAGAACCTGTCAGAACCCAGGACCAAGAGCTGAGGCACCAACAGTTAGGGGTTGGGTAGAAACAGGTGGCAGATATTGCAGAAATGACTACATTTCTATATTCAATTTTCTAGCTAAGAAAATACCTATAAATTCATTATGGTTTCATATCAATGCACTTTGTGTGGAATTCATTTTTTTGTTTGTGAATTGCAGTTGATTTTAATGTTTTGTTGTTCAGTCTCTCAGTCATGTCTGACTCTTTGTGACCCCATGGACTGCAGCACTCCAGGCTTCCCTGTCCTTCACTATCTCCTGGAGTTTGCTCAAACTCATGTCCATTGAGTTGATTATGCCATCCAACCATCTCATCCTCTGTCACCCCCTTCTCCTCCTGCCCTCAATCTTTCCCAGCATCAGGGTCTTTTCCAATGAGTTGGCTCTTCATAGCTGGTGGCCGAAGTACTGAAAGCATCAGTTCTTTGGTGCTCAGCCAACTTTATGCTCCAACTCTCACATCCATATGTGACTACTGAAAAAAACAGCTTTGACTATATGGACTTTTGTCTTAACTGCAAGTGTGTATAAGGTTATCAATATCAATAACCTCAATATATGCTTAGGACTACTTTTATTCTTTAGACTATCTATGTTTGTGCAGGTTAGCAGCAGATCCTTGGAAAATTTCCTTTGTGTAGAAATAACAGAACACAATATGATGAAAATGTGCTGTAGATAAATCTCATAAAATCCCTAAATATGCAACATCAAGGGAAGAAATAATGTCCCTCGAGTTTTCAAGTGACAGCTTCTTCATAGTAAGTGCCCTCATAGGGTGATGTGTTCTCTGAGAGAGGGACACACTTTTAGAGACTTTATGTGTACCTATGGCTGATTCATGCTGATGTTTTGCAGAAAACCACAAAATTCTGTATAGCAATTATCCTTCAGTTAAAAAATTAATTAATTAAAATAAAGAATAAAAAACACTTCATTTATTCCTCCAATTAGGTATTCCTTGAGAGAATTCAGTTTTAGATAACCATGAATGGCCACATAGTTAAGAGCTCAAAGTTTGTGGTCAGGTACACGAGTTAATAAATGCACTTAGTGGAGTTCCTGAGGCTTTCCTGATGACTCAGACAGTAAAGAATCGCCTGCAATGAAGGAAACACAGGTTTAATCCCTGGGTCAAGATTCCCTGGAGAAGGGAATGGCTACCCTACTCCAGTATTCTTTTCTTTTTTAAAGATATATATATATACATATTGCCTCTAAGTCATCATTCATTTTCACCCATCTTTATTCTTTGGCCTGTGTAGGCCTCCCACTGCGGTGGCCTCTCTTGTTGCAGAGCACTGGCTCTGGGCATAAAAGCTCCAGAGCGCTGGCTTGTAATTGGACACACCGGCCCAGCTGCTCCGCCACACGTGGGAACTTCCTGGGCTAGGGATCCAACCGGTGCCCCTTGCACTGGATCACCAGGAAAGCCTCCGACTTGAGGATTCTTTTTTTAAAAAAATAATTTTATTTATTTATTTTAAAAGTTTTTACAGAGCTTTGTTGTTCACAGACATGTATGTTCCCAGATCAGTCATATGCATACCCCTGGTCCCCTCCCCTCCCCAGTATTCTTGCCTGGAGAATTCCATGGACAGAGGAGTCTGGCAGGCTACAGTCCATAGGGATGCAAAAAGTCAGACATGACTAACACTTTTACTTTCAGTGGAGTTCCTGACCTGAGGTGAACACTTGGCAAATACTATTGTTGTTCTTGTCTTTTTAATAATACCAGAAATCCCCCACCCCCATCTCCATAGAGTAGAACCTGTACTATGAATTCAGATCTTGGGTGAGTGACATCTACGCTCTCTAGTGATGCTGGGCATGAGCAGCTTGTCACGGGGTCACCTGTACACTTACAACCATTCTTATCCAGACAAGCATTCTGTTTTTACATTCTGTACAGTATTCAATAAATTACACGAGATACTCAACACTTCATTATAAAATAAGCTTTGTGTTAGATGATTTGTGCTCAGCTCTAGGGTAACTGTTCTGAGCACATTAAGGAAGGATGGGCTAAGCTAGGACATTTGGTAGGTTAAGTGTTTTAAATGCATTTTTGACTTAGGTTATTTTCAACTTAAAATGGGTTTATTGGGCTGTAAACCCAATGTACCTGAAGATCTATGTATATACACACACACATATATACCGTATGTGATCATATCCTGCAACATTGCATCAAACCAACTGGTGTTTCCCGTCTTTGTTCTGAGGATACAGCACATGGCTTCCTCCTGGATGTGTTCCGTGACTTGTGCTCCTGGTCTTATCATGTGGAGGAACCCCTATTAGAGTAGCACTTTCTGTTTCTACCCTCTGTCAATTACTTCTCTCCAGGTTGAGGGAATGACTCTCTAGAGGTTTTCGGAGATGGAGCTCTCTTTTTGGAATCCACCTGAAGGCAGAGAATGTGTTCTCTTCTCCCCTCTGAGAAGTCAGTTGCATAGGGACAGCTCCCCATGGGGGAGACTTGAGGCTGTCTAGGCATAGATTGTAAGTAATGGTTGTGAAATGTGACAAATGTGAGAATGTGAGAATAGCTCAATTTATAGAAAAGTGAAAGTGAGTCGCTCAGTTGTGTTGGAGTCTTTGCAGCCCCATGAAGGAGCCATGGAATTCTCCAGGCAAAGGCAAGAATACTGGAGTGGGTAGCCGTTCCCTTCTCCAGGGGATCTTCCCAACCCAGGTATCGAACCCTGGTCTCCTGCATTGCAGGCCTGGAGAATTCCATGGACAGAGGAGTCTGGCAGGCTACAGTCCATAGGGATGCAAAAAGTCAGACATGACTAACACTTTTACTTTCAGTGGAGTTCCTGACCTGAGGTGAACACTTGGCAAATACTATTGTTGTTCTTGTCTTTTTAATAATACCAGAAATCCCCCACCCCCATCTCCATAGAGTAGAACCTGTACTATGAATTCAGATCTTGGGTGAGTGACATCTACGCTCTCTAGTGATGCTGGGCATGAGCAGCTTGTCACGGGGTCACCTGTACACTTACAACCATTCTTATCCAGACAAGCATTCTGTTTTTACATTCTGTACAGTATTCAATAAATTACACGAGATACTCAACACTTCATTATAAAATAAGCTTTGTGTTAGATGATTTGTGCTCAGCTCTAGGGTAACTGTTCTGAGCACATTAAGGAAGGATGGGCTAAGCTAGGACATTTGGTAGGTTAAGTGTTTTAAATGCATTTTTGACTTAGGTTATTTTCAACTTAAAATGGGTTTATTGGGCTGTAAACCCAATGTACCTGAAGATCTATGTATATACACACACACATATATACCGTATGTGATCATATCCTGCAACATTGCATCAAACCAACTGGTGTTTCCCGTCTTTGTTCTGAGGATACAGCACATGGCTTCCTCCTGGATGTGTTCCGTGACTTGTGCTCCTGGTCTTATCATGTGGAGGAACCCCTATTAGAGTAGCACTTTCTGTTTCTACCCTCTGTCAATTACTTCTCTCCAGGTTGAGGGAATGACTCTCTAGAGGTTTTCGGAGATGGAGCTCTCTTTTTGGAATCCACCTGAAGGCAGAGAATGTGTTCTCTTCTCCCCTCTGAGAAGTCAGTTGCATAGGGACAGCTCCCCATGGGGGAGACTTGAGGCTGTCTAGGCATAGATTGTAAGTAATGGTTGTGAAATGTGACAAATGTGAGAATGTGAGAATAGCTCAATTTATAGAAAAGTGAAAGTGAGTCGCTCAGTTGTGTTGGAGTCTTTGCAGCCCCATGAAGGAGCCATGGAATTCTCCAGGCAAAGGCAAGAATACTGGAGTGGGTAGCCGTTCCCTTCTCCAGGGGATCTTCCCAACCCAGGTATCGAACCCTGGTCTCCTGCATTGCAGGCAGATTCTTTACCAGCTGAGCTACCACGGAAGCCCTGGTGTATTTTTAAATTGCTGCCAGACTCCTGTGTTCATCTCAGTGGGTTCTGAATTTAAGCATGGGGAAGAGGAGTGCTATTTACTGTTCTTGAATTCCCTGCATCTGGTGCATTTAGCTAGGAACTTTGAGGAAGAGACCAACAGAGAGGGTTTTAGTGGGGCCAAGGCACATGGCTTTGGGCTTCTGGGGTCAGCAGGAAGGAGGTTCATGTGTTTTCATCTTGGTAGTTGGCTGGTGTCTATTTTGTGCTCTGTGGCTGGTTTTTACTGTTGGAGAGAGTCTGAGCAAGGCAGGAGGTTGTGGGATTCCAACTGTAGCTTAGGATGGCCTTATTTATAGGTAAATGACCTATAGTTCTGTATTGGTTAAGATACTGGGTTGGTCAAAAAGTTCATTCGGGTTTTTTGTAACAGCTCATGTAAAACCTGAACAAACTTCTTGGCTGACTTGATAGTTACACGCTGGCAGGCCTGTTGTTGCCAGCCTTTAAAGCAGTCTTCATGGAGGCCAAGATGGGGAAAGTATTTATGGGGTACAGGCCTTCTAGATAATCGGGAGCCAAGTGACTTTTCACTGCTTGACTCAAAAGAATAGACATAACTGAGCTGTGTGTGCTCGGTGGACACTGGAAGGTTCTAGCTTTCAATGATTATTGTGATTGTTATTTTGGGAGGTTTGGGAGGGAGGGGCAGGCGGGCCACTTCTATTGGTTCAATTACTTCTCTCAGGTTGAGGGAATGACTCCAGATTGGAAAGCTCTCTTTTGGAATCCACCTGAAGGCAGAGAATGTGTTCTCTTCTCCCCTCTGAGAAGTCAGTTGCATAGGGACAGCTCCCCATGGGGGAGACTTGAGGCTGTCTAGGCATAGATTGTAAGTAATGGTTGTGAAATGTGACAAATGTGAGAATGTGAGAATAGCTCAATTTATAGAAAAGTGAAAGTGAGTCGCTCAGTTGTGTTGGAGTCTTTGCAGCCCCATGAAGGAGCCATGGAATTCTCCAGGCAAAGGCAAGAATACTGGAGTGGGTAGCCGTTCCCTTCTCCAGGGGATCTTCCCAACCCAGGTATCGAACCCTGGTCTCCTGCATTGCAGGCAGATTCTTTACCAGCTGAGCTACCACGGAAGCCCTGGTGTATTTTTAAATTGCTGCCAGACTCCTGTGTTCATCTCAGTGGGTTCTGAATTTAAGCATGGGGAAGAGGAGTGCTATTTACTGTTCTTGAATTCCCTGCATCTGGTGCATTTAGCTAGGAACTTTGAGGAAGAGACCAACAGAGAGGGTTTTAGTGGGGCCAAGGCACATGGCTTTGGGCTTCTGGGGTCAGCAGGAAGGAGGTTCATGTGTTTTCATCTTGGTAGTTGGCTGGTGTCTATTTTGTGCTCTGTGGCTGGTTTTTACTGTTGGAGAGAGTCTGAGCAAGGCAGGAGGTTGTGGGATTCCAACTGTAGCTTAGGATGGCCTTATTTATAGGTAAATGACCTATAGTTCTGTATTGGTTAAGATACTGGGTTGGTCAAAAAGTTCATTCGGGTTTTTTGTAACAGCTCATGTAAAACCTGAACAAACTTCTTGGCTGACTTGATAGTTACACGCTGGCAGGCCTGTTGTTGCCAGCCTTTAAAGCAGTCTTCATGGAGGCCAAGATGGGGAAAGTATTTATGGGGTACAGGCCTTCTAGATAATCGGGAGCCAAGTGACTTTTCACTGCTTGACTCAAAAGAATAGACATAACTGAGCTGTGTGTGCTCGGTGGACACTGGAAGGTTCTAGCTTTCAATGATTATTGTGATTGTTATTTTGGGGGGGAGGTTTGGGAGGGAGGGGGCAGGCGGGCCACTTCTATTGGTCTTTCATTTGTCTAGTTTCATCTGTCTTTGTTATTTGGCTCCTGTGGGCCTCCCATCGCGGTGGTGTCTGTCGTCGCCGAGCGCCAGCTCTGGGCGCATGCGCCCCAGAGCTCCGGCTCGGTGATTGGACACATCAGTCCAGCCGCTCCGTGGCACGTGGGATCTTCCCAGGCCAGGGATCGAAGCGGCACCCCTTGCACTGCAAGGCGGTGTCCTTACCCACTGAACCACCAGGGAAGCCCTGTGATTATTTTTAACTTTGTTGTAGTTGATAGTGCTGTATTAATTTCTTCTGTATAGCAAAGTGACTAAGTTATACATACATGTATATGTTCTTTTTCATATTCTTTTTCATTATGGCCTGTCACAGAATATGGAATACAGTCCCTGTGCTGTACAGTATGGCCGTATTGTTTATCCATCCTATATGTAATCGTTTGCCTCTGCTAATGCCAAACTCCCAATCCTTCTTGGCAACTGCAAGTCTGTTCTCTGTATCTATGAGTGTTTCTGTTTTGTTGATATGTCGATTTGTATCATATTTTGGATTCTACATGTAAGTGATATCATATGGCATTTATCTTACTCTTTCTAACCTACTTCCTAGCTTTAAATTCTTAGTACCCAGTCCAGGGAGGCAGCATTACTCTGGCTGCCTCAGAACAAATGAACGTTCAGGGCTAAAGGAGAGAATTAATAGAGTTAACCTTTTGCAATTACGTACTTGCCAAAGGGCTCTCAAGAGTCACCTGGGAAAGGCAGTACGTTTCAGAACAAATAGAATATGCCATCTTCTTGGGTGGAAGTAGAGATTAACTCAGAAAAATGATCACAAACCCAAAGGCCTGTCACTAGGAATAAGGGAAGAACTCAAGTACTTTGAAAAGTGTGCTTCAGTGTGACTTCATCAAAATCAGTGGAAGACTGAAAACAAAATAAACTGATTAAAAGTTGAAGGAAAGATTTCCCTGAAGGAGAGGCTGACATCTTAGAAGACAGGCTAAATAAATACGAAATCTTTGAGATCTGAAAAGACAGCTTTGAAACATAGGGAGGTGTGCCTAAGCCTGTCTGTTCCTATTAAGGAGGTACCATTAGGCTGATATTAGATCTGAAAGAGTGACTTGAGCCCAAGGAGAAGTGCAGAAAACCACCTGAGATGACTCCTCCAGAGGGCGCTGAAGTCCAGGAAACGTTCGCAAACACCTTAACCTGCAGAATCCCCTGTGAGAGCCACAGAGGACCCACATCCTGCTGACCGGGTCAGTATAGAAGGGAGTTATCTGTGTGGACAGACAGGCTATGGAAAGACTGAGGAAGGCAGCAAAGACTTCCTGGGTGAGTTTTCAGGTGAGACACTTTAGGAGGTATACAGGTGTATCCCACGTTCTGAGCGACTTGTTCAATAAACTGCTAAGACGAGAAGTTGCAGACGAAGTGAGACATATTATATACAAACAGGCAGGACAATAATGGAACGAGTTCAGGTTGTGGTTCCATGCTGATCATATGGAAGAATATCACCAGGTGAATTCTTAAATATGAGGGGGGTGGCAGGACAGTGGCAGTGCAGAGAGGCATGCCTTTTTTTTTTTTTTGAAAGGTAGAAATCTTGGTCTCATAACTTCTTACTCTCACTGTAGGCTACCCACAGGATGAGATCTAAAGAGAGATCTTAGAAAGTCAGTTCCTTTATCTATAAATCAAAGAGGAAAGAAGGTCCACAAATTCAGTAAACAGGGATAGACTCATGTGTGTTAGAAAATGGAAGAGACCAAGCTAAGGATTAAACTGTCAGCAATCTCCCTGAGATTTCCTAAAAGGCCATGTGAGGCCACTGCAGAGAAACACTACACAGAGAAAGGCTTCCCAGGCTTCCAACAGTCAAAACTCAAAGGAAGCCAGTGTTTTAAGGAGAACACGGCAGAGGCAATGGTCCTTAGCAGGCTCCCGAGACACCAATAACCCTCCCAGGTCAGGGATCTTAAGGCAGTCCACCAGTTTGAACCATTTGTGAAGTCTGCGAAAATCCACTCTACAAACCCTATTTCTTAGAGATAAGTGATACTATAGCAAGAGACAGCAACAGACATTTGTCACAAGAGTTTCACAGAAGGCTGTGGTTATATCACAAATGTCTGTTCCCTCAGTGTAGACTGGGGTCCCAGAAACATGAGCTAGAAGGGGAAACAACAGGAGAGATGTGGGACAGCACCATTTCCCCTGTTCATATTTCCACCGGGAAAGGCAGGCAACTCTCCAAGCCTGTTACCTGGGTTTGCCACCATTCCAAATGTTTCCCTTTGCAAGGCAGGAACGCCTCCGTGTTTTATATTCTGTTAGGGGAGACACAGTACATGCAAGGAGAAATGTCCTCCTGAATTCATAAAAACAAAATGCCAAAATTAATCTCTTGATGGGAATTTTCTCCCAGATGAATCTAGGTCAGAGTTGCTGGAGTGCACGCACAGACCAGCTGGCAAGGTGGAAACCAGGACTTTCTCTGCTGACTCTTTCATTTGCTATCACGGAATCTCTGCTATGGCTTTCGGCAGCATGAAATAGGGGTCTGTGGAATGGAATGCTACCTTCTTTAGGGCCTGGGGTCAGCTTGATTTCAGAACTGCATGGGTGTGGGATCAGTACCACAGTGGTTAGCCATGTTTTATCTTTATGGAAGCACAAAACAGTTCATGTCTGAAATGCTCACGTAGTAATATACATCGACAGAAGGACAGCCCGTGCTTGCCCTAGTTATCAAGCCGGTCTGCAAATGAGACTGAACAGAGTAAGATATTCAAGAAGATCTCTTTTGAACTTCTGAAAATAATTTTCCCACAAAAGCAAAAGAATTTTCAATTAGTTTTGAAATTTGACTTTACTACTTGCTACTTCTTTGGATGTTAATCTTTAATTTCTCCCTAGGTAATTACTAATGGGATAAGATTTATATTCAGTGGAACTATTTATATTATTAGCATTTCATGATTAGTATAGCTGTATGTGGTCTTTAGCAGAACCTAAACTTGCTAACTTTTTCTTTGGAAAGTTAATCTTTCAATTTTCGAGACACCAATAACCCTCCCAGGTCAGGGATCTTAAGGCAGCCCACCAGTTTGAACCATTTGTGAAGTCTGCGAAAATCCACTCTACAAACCCTATTTCTTAGAGATAAGTGATACTATAGCAAGAGACAGCAACAGACATTTGTCACAAGAGTTTCACAGAAGGCTGTGGTTATATCACAAATGTCTGTTCCCTCAGTGTAGACTGGGGTCCCAGAAACATGAGCTAGAAGGGGAAACAACAGGAGAGATGTGGGACAGCACCATTTCCCCTGTTCATATTTCCACCGGGAAAGGCAGGCAACTCTCCAAGCCTGTTACCTGGGTTTGCCACCATTCCAAATGTTTCCCTTTGCAAGGCAGGAACGCCTCCGTGTTTTATATTCTGTTAGGGGAGACACAGTACATGCAAGGAGAAATGTCCTCCTGAATTCATAAAAACAAAATGCCAAAATTAATCTCTTGATGGGAATTTTCTCCCAGATGAATCTAGGTCAGAGTTGCTGGAGTGCCCCACAGACCAGCTGGCAAGGTGGAAACCAGGACTTTCTCTGCTGACTCTTTCATTTGCTATCACGGAATCTCTGCTATGGCTTTCGGCAGCATGAAATAGGGGTCTGTGGAATGGAATGCTACCTTCTTTAGGGCCTGGGGTCAGCTTGATTTCAGAACTGCATGGGTGTGGGATCAGTACCACAGTGGTTAGCCATGTTTTATCTTTATGGAAGCACAAAACAGTTCATGTCTGAAATGCTCACGTAGTAATATACATCGACAGAAGGACAGCCCGTGCTTGCCCTAGTTATCAAGCCGGTCTGCAAATGAGACTGAACAGAGTAAGATATTCAAGAAGATCTCTTTTGAACTTCTGAAAATAATTTTCCCACAAAAGCAAAAGAATTTTCAATTAGTTTTGAAATTTGACTTTACTACTTGCTACTTCTTTGGATGTTAATCTTTAATTTCTCCCTAGGTAATTACTAATGGGATAAGATTTATATTCAGTGGAACTATTTATATTATTAGCATTTCATGATTAGAATAGCTGTATGTGGTCTTTTAGCAGAACCTCTGAAGGGCTCTGCTGAACAATGTGGTTGTACATAATTTGGGATGGGAAATAGAATCCATATTGACTTTCAGATTTAGGTCCAGAGTGGTTTTCATATTCATTTAATAACTATACTTCTGACCTGTTTTGGAGCTTTCTGGGGACAAAATGAATCCTGCCTGGCCATGATCCAGGGAGGAAAGCTGAAGAAACAGTAGTTGGTCTGGAAGAGCAGCCTCATGAATTGGGGAGCTGCTCTGACAGATGTCAGTCTACCCAACAGGGTGGGCACACACACAGATGACCCACGGTCTTAAAGGCTGAACCCATGAAGCTGAGGGACCACCAATCAGGAGTGCTGCAAAGAATTCTACACCCCATGCAGGCTGTTTCTAGTCATTAGAGTAATACCCTTGGCCTTTCTCTACCTTCACTCACTCCATCTAGGAGAGGAGGTATCACTTACCTGATTGATGGGGGAGAGAAGAAGGAAGTCAAGTGAGTTGGAGCTTCTCTTTTCCTGGGATCTGTTTGCTGAGACCTCACTCAGCTGCAATCTGCTATGGCAGGCTTCAGGGGGTGGAGGTGGGAGCTCAGGTGTTAGGCTGGCCCATGCGTGGGTCATTCTGCCTCAAGAAATATTTAATAATTTTGCTTGGTATCTGTCTTGCTGTAACTCATGGTTTGCTGAACCAAGGGCAGGCAAGGTGCAAGGAGCAGGGAAGTTGGAAGAAAACTCGAAGAGCCGTAGGAACTATAGACATATTTGTCTGTAGTCTGTCTATAGTTTGTCTATAGTGTCAGTCTCCAGGCTGGCACTGCAGCAGACACGCCCATGATGCTGCGTTATGGCTGCATTACAGCTGTGTTATGGCTGCCTCTGCAGGCCAGCCACAGAAGGGGAAGAATACTTATGCCACACAGATTTGCTGTAAGGATTAAATGGAAAAATGCTTAGTAACTTGGCCCACTAGAAGCAATCAGTGGGAGGCATCAACTCTTTTCCCCATTTTACAGATGAACAACAGACTGAAGTTCACAAGTGTCCAGTTCAAATCCCGACTTACCCAACAAAACAAATTGCTTTTTCTGCTATGCCTTTTCTCCTATTCCTAGGAATTTTTGGCATCTTCTTGTTAATTTCCCGAGTTAGCACACAGTCCTTCTGGGGGATTGCAAATCTATGCTGCACCATTTGAAAGGTAACATGAGACGAGGCAGTGGGTTCCCAGCTGTGTTCCATGGAGCTGTCTTGGGGGCCTTGTGGCGTGGAAAGGGAGCGGGTTGGCGGTGGGGGAGGGATGTGGCAGCGCCCTGTCCACCCTGCTTTAGTCGGGCTCCTTCAGCCTTCATTTGCCTGCATAAGAGATAGCTTAAGTTTTCATTTAGTGAGAATGAGTCTTACCAATACAAAAACAAACCTCCCAGAGAGATAGACCCACGAGCTGTGAGAAGGCGGCTTGCTGTGGTGGCGTGGGGTTGAGATGATGTAGTTACTCCCCAGTATACAGCCCTGGCCCACTCTGCCTCATGCTTCTGCATCTCCGTTTACTCAAGTGAACAATCATACAACTTTAATATCTCTTGGGGATATTAAGATTAAGTGATAAAACGTATTATGAAACGTGCTTTGTGATACACAAAAGTCTGGCACCAGGGTGCATGTATTTGGAAGCTAGGGTGGTTGCATCTGAATTCTGACTCCCCCTCTTACTGTGTGACTCTGGGCCATCCGTTCAACCTCTCTGTGCCTCAGTTCTGTGAAGTGGCACTAACACCATGCTGCTGGAAGGTCTAACTGAAAGTGTGGAAACACTGTCCCATCAGTGTTTTGTTACATATACTGTTACTCTCCTGAGCTGGGAAGATCCCCTGGATAGGCTACCCACTCCAGGATTCTTGGGCTTCCCTGGCAGCTCAGGTGGTAAAGAATCCACCTGCAATGCGGGAGATCTGGATTCAATCCCTGGATTGGGAAGATCCCCTGGAGAAGGGATAGGCTCTCCACTCCAGGATTCTTGCCTGGAGAGTCCCTGGCTTGTCCATTGGTCGCAGAATCAGACACCACTGGAGCCACATGCTTTTCTTGCCACTTCTATTGGTCTTTCATTTCCATCTTTGTTCGTTGGTCCATGTGGGCCTCCCATCGTGGCCTCTCTCGCTGCAGAGCACTGGCTCTGGGCGCATGCACTCAGAGCTCCGGCTCAGTAATTGGACACATCAGTCCAGCGCTCCGCGGCCTATCTCCCTGCCGGTCCTGTTAATTTCGAGTTAGCACACAGTCCTTCTGGGGATTGCAAATCTATGCTGCACCATTTGAAAGGTAACATGAGACGAGGCAGTGGGTTCCCAGCTGTGTTCCATGGAGCTGTCTTGGGGGCCTTGTGGCGTGGAAAGGGAGCGGGTTGGCGGTGGGGGAGGGATGTGGCAGCGCCCTGTCCACCCTGCTTTAGTCGGGCTCCTTCAGCCTTCATTTGCCTGCATAAGAGATAGCTTAAGTTTTCATTTAGTGAGAATGAGTCTTACCAATACAAAAACAAACCTCCCAGAGAGATAGACCCACGAGCTGTGAGAAGGCGGCTTGCTGTGGTGGCGTGGGGTTGAGATGATGTAGTTACTCCCCAGTATACAGCCCTGGCCCACTCTGCCTCATGCTTCTGCATCTCCGTTTACTCAAGTGAACAATCATACAACTTTAATATCTCTTGGGGATATTAAGATTAAGTGATAAAACGTATTATGAAACGTGCTTTGTGATACACAAAAGTCTGGCACCAGGGTGCATGTATTTGGAAGCTAGGGTGGTTGCATCTGAATTCTGACTCCCCCTCTTACTGTGTGACTCTGGGCCATCCGTTCAACCTCTCTGTGCCTCAGTTCTGTGAAGTGGCACTAACACCATGCTGCTGGAAGGTCTAACTGAAAGTGTGGAAACACTGTCCCATCAGTGTTTTGTTACATATACTGTTACTCTCCTGAGCTGGGAAGATCCCCTGGATAGGCTACCCACTCCAGGATTCTTGGGCTTCCCTGGCAGCTCAGGTGGTAAAGAATCCACCTGCAATGCGGGAGATCTGGATTCAATCCCTGGATTGGGAAGATCCCCTGGAGAAGGGATAGGCTCTCCACTCCAGGATTCTTGCCTGGAGAGTCCCTGGCTTGTCCATTGGTCGCAGAATCAGACACCACTGGAGCCACATGCTTTTCTTGCCACTTCTATTGGTCTTTCATTTCCATCTTTGTTCGTTGGTCCATGTGGGCCTCCCATCGCGGTGGCCTCTCTCGCTGCAGAGCACTGGCTCTGGGCGCATGCACTCCAGAGCTCCGGCTCAGTAATTGGACACATCAGTCCAGCCGCTCCGCGGCACATGGGATCTTCCCAGGCCAGGGATCGAACCGGTGTCCCTTGCACTACAAGGCGGTGTCTTTACCCACTGGACCACCAGGGAAGCCCCTGTGACTGAGCCACTTTTGCCTCTTCTCATTCTTCCTCTCAGGTTTGAGTGACTCGTTAGCTTTGCCTATCCCAGTTCTTCCCATGAAAATCTCTGCAAAACAGACCAGAAAGTGCTGCCTTTTTCTGAAATTTAAGTACAACAAAATATTGAGTAAAGTCATGAATTGTCATGTGCTTTTCAACTGAATTGCCCCAACAACTAGACAGAAATAAGTTTTTAGTGGGGGCTGGTAGCGGATGGAGCCCAAGTTATCAAGCATTTGCTAAGCTCCAGCTTTCCTTTGTACAGTTAGTCTGAAACTTGAGTGGTAAAATGGGAATTGAAATTATAGCCATTTTTATAACTTCTACTGAATGAGATCAAACTATTCCATTAGTTTTATAGTTTACAACTATAAAACTATAAAAACAAATGCTGGTTCCCTCAGTAGCTTTAAAGCAACAAATAAGTCCTTGTGAATTTCAGCAAAATGTCCAATTCTTTAAACTTCTCAGTCTTTAAGGAAATCAGTTGGTGAGCCCAGCATTATGGAAAAAGCAGGGTTAAAAAAATGATTTATAAAATAACACTTAGAGAGGACACATGGAGGGTATATTGAAAGAAACACTTTTATAACAGTCACCAAATTGTAAGTCCCTGTGACTTAAAGGTCATGCAAGAAAAGAAGAAAAAGCTTAGGAAATAAGGCAGAACACAAGAGCCAGCAGAAAGGTAAATTGAACTGTTCTAAGATCCATGCAAAAACCAAGTTAGAATCTGGCTGACATCAGCTATGGCTGCAAGGGAAATGAGTTCCCTCCTATATCTCTTGAAATTGTGGACCCAACATAAAGGTACACCACTGGAGCCACATGCTTTTCTTGCCATTTTGGTCTTTCATTTCCATCTTTGTTCTTTGGCCTGTGTGGGCCTCCCATCGCAGTGGCCTCTCTCGCTGCAGAGCACCGGCTCTGGGCACATGCGCTCCAGAGCTCCGGCTCAGTAATTGGACACATCAGTCCAGCCGCTCCGCGGCACATGGGATCTTCCCAGGCCAGGGATCGAACCGGTGTCCCTTGCACTACAAGGCGGTGTCTTTACCCACTGGACCACCAGGGAAGCCCCTGTGACTGAGCCACTTTTGCCTCTTCTCATTCTTCCTCTCAGGTTTGAGTGACTCGTTAGCTTTGCCTATCCCAGTTCTTCCCATGAAAATCTCTGCAAAACAGACCAGAAAGTGCTGCCTTTTTCTGAAATTTAAGTACAACAAAATATTGAGTAAAGTCATGAATTGTCATGTGCTTTTCAACTGAATTGCCCCAACAACTAGACAGAAATAAGTTTTTAGTGGGGGCTGGTAGCGGATGGAGCCCAAGTTATCAAGCATTTGCTAAGCTCCAGCTTTCCTTTGTACAGTTAGTCTGAAACTTGAGTGGTAAAATGGGAATTGAAATTATAGCCATTTTTATAACTTCTACTGAATGAGATCAAACTATTCCATTAGTTTTATAGTTTACAACTATAAAACTATAAAAACAAATGCTGGTTCCCTCAGTAGCTTTAAAGCAACAAATAAGTCCTTGTGAATTTCAGCAAAATGTCCAATTCTTTAAACTTCTCAGTCTTTAAGGAAATCAGTTGGTGAGCCCAGCATTATGGAAAAAGCAGGGTTAAAAAAATGATTTATAAAATAACACTTAGAGAGGACACATGGAGGGTATATTGAAAGAAACACTTTTATAACAGTCACCAAATTGTAAGTCCCTGTGACTTAAAGGTCATGCAAAAAAAAAAAAAAAAAAAAAAAGCTTAGGGAAATAAGGCAGAACACAAGAGCCAGCAGAAAGGTAATTACATAACAGGTCAAGGAACTGTTCTAAGATCCATGCAAAAAACCAAGTTAGAATCTGGCTGACATCAGCTATGGCTGCAAGGGGAAATGAGTTCCCTCCTATATCTCTTGAAATTGTGGACCCAACATAAATGATGACTACATGAAGGAAATGACAGCCTAACACCCTATTACATGGCTCACCTCCTTGACCAAGGGTTTTACCATTATAATTATGCTTATGATTATTATTTTACATGGGTTTCACTTTTTTTTTCTTAACATTTATTTTTATTATTTATTTATTTATTTTCATCCATCTTTGTTCTTTGGCCTGTGTGGGTCTCCCACTGCAGTACTCTCTCGTTGCAGAGCACCGGCTCTGGGCATATGCGCTCCACAGCACTGGTTTGTAATTGGACACACTGGCCCAGCCTCTCTGTTGCACATGGTATCTTCCCGGGCAAGGGATCTAACCAGTGTCCCTTGCACTGCAAGGTGGACTCTTTACCCACTGGACCACCAGGGAAGCCCTCCCTTTTCTTTTTGAAAAAGCTTAGGTAATGAATTTAAATCTGTCCATAGAGATGAGGGTTATATATGCCTTTTATTTCAATTATGGCCTCAGTAATAGAAGAAAATAATAACAGAACATTTGAAATTCTCCAAATTAGTCACTGCAGTTGGCATTTTTGTGAAATGATTATGAATAGAGATGTGGAGCAAATACAGTCTCAGCAGTCAGAAAGGGTGGGCTGGGGGTGGATATAGGGCTCAGAAAGCTGTACAAAATTTACTTTCCTAATTATCATAACCAAAAGTAGGCTTTCAGCTTTATATTTTCATTAAACAAATGTTTCAACCTAAAATATCTAAAAATGGTTTTACTCTTGAACTTTCATAACAATTCTTTAAACTTCTCAGTCTTTAAGGAAATCAGTTGGTGAGCCCAGCATTATGGAAAAAGCAGGGTTAAAAAAATGATTTATAAAATAACACTTAGAGAGGACACATGGAGGGTATATTGAAAGAAACACTTTTATAACAGTCACCAAATTGTAAGTCCCTGTGACTTAAAGGTCATGCAAAAAAAAAAAAAAAAAAAAAAGCTTAGGGAAATAAGGCAGAACACAAGAGCCAGCAGAAAGGTAATTACATAACAGGTCAAGGAACTGTTCTAAGATCCATGCAAAAAACCAAGTTAGAATCTGGCTGACATCAGCTATGGCTGCAAGGGGAAATGAGTTCCCTCCTATATCTCTTGAAATTGTGGACCCAACATAAATGATGACTACATGAAGGAAATGACAGCCTAACACCCTATTACATGGCTCACCTCCTTGACCAAGGGTTTTACCATTATAATTATGCTTATGATTATTATTTTACATGGGTTTCACTTTTTTTTTCTTAACATTTATTTTTATTATTTATTTATTTATTTTCATCCATCTTTGTTCTTTGGCCTGTGTGGGTCTCCCACTGCAGTACTCTCTCGTTGCAGAGCACCGGCTCTGGGCATATGCGCTCCACAGCACTGGTTTGTAATTGGACACACTGGCCCAGCCTCTCTGTTGCACATGGTATCTTCCCGGGCAAGGGATCTAACCAGTGTCCCTTGCACTGCAAGGTGGACTCTTTACCCACTGGACCACCAGGGAAGCCCTCCCTTTTCTTTTTGAAAAAGCTTAGGTAATGAATTTAAATCTGTCCATAGAGATGAGGGTTATATATGCCTTTTATTTCAATTATGGCCTCAGTAATAGAAGAAAATAATAACAGAACATTTGAAATTCTCCAAATTAGTCACTGCAGTTGGCATTTTTGTGAAATGATTATGAATAGAGATGTGGAGCAAATACAGTCTCAGCAGTCAGAAAGGGTGGGCTGGGGGTGGATATAGGGCTCAGAAAGCTGTACAAAATTTACTTTCCTAATTATCATAACCAAAAGTAGGCTTTCAGCTTTATATTTTCATTAAACAAATGTTTCAACCTAAAATATCTAAAAATGGTTTTACTCTTGAACTTTCATAACAATTTCGGTCTGATACTGAAAATAATTTTAAAAACCATGCTGACTTTTTATAAAATTTTGTAGGTTTTTATAAAATCACATCCATAGGTTTCATTTGTGTGTGTGTATTTCACTAAACCAAATATTGAAAGCGATTATTTTCCAGTGAAAGAGAAGGCAGGGGCCAGCACTCTTTCATTTGTCCAGGTCCCCACTGTGGCTGCTGTATCTTTGGTCATCAAATCCATGGTAGCTGGGGTGGTCACCATTCCTGAATTTGCCCTTAGGTTTGGTCCTGTTATTCTACTGGTCTGGAAATGAGTCTGTCCTAAATGAAGTGGTTAGTAAATAGCAAAAACTCTAAATCCTGCCTTTCAGAGCTTAGATTTGAGGATTTTTTTTTTTTTTTTAAATTCTGCAACATGAAAATGAGAAAATGTTTTAGAGGCTAGCTAGATGGAATCTTGACACCTAATCCCAAAATATCCTTTGGGAGTAGAGTGAGTTTATATTCAGCCCCACATGGTAGCTATGTATTCCTAATACATATCATGCTTTTAGCTAGGTACAGGAGTGCTCATCACAGAGGAAAAAGATAAAACTCTCCTGAGAATTATTTATGTCTATTGATAAGTACATACAAAACTCAAAGTCTAAAGAGAGTTCCAAGTAAGTGACATAAAAGCATGGAGCCGTATTTTTTAAAAGTTACGATTTGAAGGCTGCTCTTTGTGCATTAAACGCTTTTCACATGGTGTCTTATTTAATACTGACAGTAAACCAATGAGGTATTATTATCATTATCCCTACTTTAAAGATGAGGAAACAGATTCGGTGAGATTAAAGTTTGTGGGATCAAGATTAACCTAGATTCTAGAAATAATGGGACAGTTTTCCATGTCAGTCTTCGTGTGAGAATAATGTAGGATGCATGCCTGCATGCTAAGTAACTTCAGTCATGTCTGACCCTTTGTGACCCTATGGACTGTAGCCTGCCAGGCTCCTTCTGTGGTGATGTTCTATTTCTTAAAGGTTGAGAACTCCAGAGCCTCTGACACAAATGACTGTTGTTAACTGTTACCTATGCTGCTTTTCTAAGGGCAGGAATTAACAGGCAACTCACAAAACCATATTCCAATGGTTAATAAACATACTTAAATGTTACTAGAAGCCAAAGATGTGAAATAGGACATTCTTTCTCACCTATGGAATTTACAAGAGTTTTCAATTAGTGGTACTATGCAGAACTGATGAGGTTGCTATGAAATGAGCATTCTCATCTTCTGCAGGTAGAAATACAAATTGCAAAATCTTCCCAGAGAACAAGTAGAAGATCAGGATGACTCACAAATATTCATGATTTTTGACTTAGTAATTCTGCATCTTGGAGTTTATCTTCAAAGAAAAAATTAGGCTGTTTGAATTTAAAGGGAAATATTAAATGCATTATTATTTATAATAGTAATCAGAACTGGCCTACATATGTAAAAATGGGCAATATGTAAACACATTATAGTTCATTTGTATGCTAGAATGATACATTATTAAAATAATCTAAAAGCATTATATATTCTTGGGAAACACTTATGAAAAAATATTAGAAAACAGTTCTCAAAAGAGGATTTAACACATTATTTAAGGGTGTGAATTCTACAGGAATGCTGCTCAAATTTATACCTTGCCTATGTGACTGCTTGCTCAGCCACTTTGGGCGAGCTACTTAACCTTTTTGTGTTTCATACACACTTACCCTTTTTGTGTATCAGTCTCCTCATCAGGAAAACGCTAATTACAACAATAATACCTATGGCAGAATATTCTTAACAAAGTTCAGTTCAGCTAACCCTGAAAATAGGTTTGAACTACCCAGATTCACTTACATGAAGTTGTTTTTTTTTAAATTTTGGCCTCTTTTTATTGTTTTATTTATTTTCATCCATCTTTATCCTTTGGCCTGTGTGGGCTTCCCATTCCAGTGGCCTCTGTTGTTGCAGAGCGCCGGCTCTGGGTGCATGCACTCCAGAGCGCTGGCTCGTAATTGGACACATGGGTCCGGCTGCTCCGTGGCTCGTGGGATTTTCCCAGACCAGGGATTAAATCGGTGCCCCCTGTACTGCAAGGTGGACTCTTTACCCACTGGACCACCAGGGAAGCCTCATATTTTTGTTTTTTTAATAGTAAATGCTACAGAACAACACGATGTGCTGTTGTTTGAGTCCGTGGAAGCAGAACTGTGGATATGGAGGAATGCTGTACATGAGGGCAGACTACACTGGTGGAGTTTCAACTGTGTAGAGAGTTAGCGCCCCTAACTCCGCATGTTCAAACAAAAGTCAACTATAAAAAACATACAGATAAACACTTAGCATAAGGCCTGGCGTACACTGAAAATATTTAGTTAAAATTTTTAATGAGTATTCATTAAATGAATATCTCCACACAGTGAGATTATGGGTTACTTTTATATTTTCTAGTCATCTTCAAATACCTGTGAGTAAGCATTACTTTTACAAGTATGACATAGGCCATGGGCATGCCTACAATAATCACAAAGTTTGTACTTTTAAAAGGAGTATGTTGGTTGACTTACACAAATCACTGCTGAGTATGAAAGGATCTTGAATTTGATTAAATTTTGGTATCAGTTGAAATTAACACGTTTAGCATTGATTTACTGATCAATGGACTTTCTCATAAGAATCTTTGTTAGCTTTCTAGGTAAACTCTATTTTTTAACATTATTTATTATATCTTTTGAAAACAGTTCTCAAAAGAGGATTTAACACATTATTTAAGGGTGTGAATTCTACAGGAATGCTGCTCAAATTTATACCTTGCCTATGTGACTGCTTGCTCAGCCACTTTGGGCGAGCTACTTAACCTTTTTGTGTTTCATACACACTTACCCTTTTTGTGTATCAGTCTCCTCATCAGGAAAACGCTAATTACAACAATAATACCTATGGCAGAATATTCTTAACAAAGTTCAGTTCAGCTAACCCTGAAAATAGGTTTGAACTACCCAGATTCACTTACATGAAGTTGTTTTTTTTTAAATTTTGGCCTCTTTTTATTGTTTTATTTATTTTCATCCATCTTTATCCTTTGGCCTGTGTGGGCTTCCCATTCCAGTGGCCTCTGTTGTTGCAGAGCGCCGGCTCTGGGTGCATGCACTCCAGAGCGCTGGCTCGTATGGACACATGGGTCCGGCTGCTCCGTGGCTCGTGGGATTTTCCCAGACCAGGGATTAAATCGGTGCCCCCTGTACTGCAAGGTGGACTCTTTACCCACTGGACCACCAGGGAAGCCTCATATTTTTGTTTTTTTAATAGTAAATGCTACAGAACAACACGATGTGCTGTTGTTTGAGTCCGTGGAAGCAGAACTGTGGATATGGAGGAATGCTGTACATGAGGGCAGACTACACTGGTGGAGTTTCAACTGTGTAGAGAGTTAGCGCCCCTAACTCCGCATGTTCAAACAAAAGTCAACTATAAAAAACATACAGATAAACACTTAGCATAAGGCCTGGCGTACACTGAAAATATTTAGTTAAAATTTTTAATGAGTATTCATTAAATGAATATCTCCACACAGTGAGATTATGGGTTACTTTTATATTTTCTAGTCATCTTCAAATACCTGTGAGTAAGCATTACTTTTACAAGTATGACATAGGCCATGGGCATGCCTACAATAATCACAAAGTTTGTACTTTTAAAAGGAGTATGTTGGTTGACTTACACAAATCACTGCTGAGTATGAAAGGATCTTGAATTTGATTAAATTTTGGTATCAGTTGAAATTAACACGTTTAGCATTGATTTACTGATCAATGGACTTTCTCATAAGAATCTTTGTTAGCTTTCTAGGTAAACTCTTTTTTTTCTTTTTAAACATTTATTTTATTTATTTATCTTTTGGGGGGTGGGGTAGGGAGGGAGGGGGATGGGCGGGCCACTACTATTGGTCTTTCATTTCTCTATTTTCATCCATCTTTGTTCTTTGGCTCCTGTGGGCCTCCTATCGTGGTGGCCTCTGTCGTTGCAGAGCGCCGGCTCTGGGCACATGCGCCCTAGAGCTCCGGCTCGGTAACTGGACACATCGGTCCAGCCGCTCTGCAGCACGTGGGATCTTCCCAGGCCAGGGATCGAACCAGCGCCCCTTGCACTGCAAGGCGGTGTCCTTACCCACTGGACCACCAGGGAAGCCCCTAGGTAAACTCTTAAGAAGGGTCAACATTTTTAAAAACCTACTTTGAAATTTGGCTTAGTAATTGTTTTATAAAGGATTTTTCCAATCAGTATTAATGATAAGGGGTATTAATTTTTGTGCTCTGTCAGGTTTGTGGTCAGCTTAAATAGGGAGTAGGACGGCTCTCCACCTTGTTCTTTCTTTGCAGTGGAACACTTTATTTAGTATGGGAACATGCTCCTTGAAAGCATAGAAGAATACACAGGTAGACCCACTTTTTGTTGTTGTTGTTGTTAAACTTCTTGAAAGCAAAAGGAAGCTTATGTCTCTGGAAGCTGTGCTCTAATGAATTCTCAGTTTCTTACACAACTACCAGTTTATCCATATAATTCAATCTATTTTGGTAACTGACACTTCTCAGAAAAGTATTCATATATTCAGTTTTGAAACTTTTTTAAAAAGAAATTTGAGTTTTTCTTTTTTAAAATTTTGGTCTCTTTTATTGTTTTGTTTATTTTCATCCATCTTTATTCTTTGGCCTGTGTGGGCCCCTCATTGCAGTGGCCTCTCTTGTTGCAGAGCACTGGCTCTGGGTGCATGTGTGGGATCTTCCCGGGCCAGGGATGGAATCAGTGCCCCTTACGGACTCTCCACCCACTGGACCACCAGGGAAGCCCCAGCTTTGAAACTTATTCAGCATTGTTTTACACAGTATTTTTTCAATTCAAAAGTCTTCTTACTAGTGATGAAAATGTTTCAAATTCTCTTTGTAACTCTTAGACTCATGGCATCTAGTCAGTTCTATGAATTAGTGTTGTTGCTGGTTACTATTTCTATGCATGTGTGTTAAGTTGCTTCAGTCATGTCCAACTCTTTAGACCCAGTGGACTGTATCCCTCCAGGCTTCTCTGTTCATGGGATCCTCCAGGCAAGAAAACTGGAGTGGGTTACCATTTCCTTCTCTAGGGAATCTTCCGTACCCAGGGATCATGCCCATGTCTCTTATGTCTCCTGCACTGTCAGGTTCTTGACCACTAGTGTCACCTGGGAAGCCCTATTATTTCTGTATCTATGACTAAATCACTATTTTTAATTCTACTTGTATGTATTTTCCTGATTTTATTACTTTTGTCAAAGATCTATGTTTTTATCGCTAGCACAAATCATTTGTCTAGATTTTCTTTCTCCAATATTGTTTCTCAATATTTTGATCCTAGTGTTTTCCTTCCTGGAAATACCTTTAATTTTAGGGTGGGTTCCTTTTTCTACCCTTGATCTCTTATTTTTCATCTTTGCTTTTCTTCTGAATCCCAAGAAACTGTCTCATGTTTATTGTTTGTGTTACTGAACTGCCTTGACTTTTACTGTGTGAATTCTAGGCTTTGTTTTCCTTGTAAGGCATCCATCTCACCATTTAGCTGGTTTGTCAAGTTAGTCTGTTCTCACCATCTGATATTTCAGTGTCAAATGCTACTAAGATACCCGTGTGTCTGCTAATGTCTTTTTTTTTATAGAAAATAATTTTCAGATATATTTCCTTCTTCTTAGTCCATTTTCTTAATATTTAAACATGTTTCAATGCTTCTTAATATTTAAAATATTTTTCAAAGGCTGTTTTCCCCATTCCTGATGTTGATGAATATCCAAGATGTCTGGCTGGCTCTTGTGTCCTGATCTTTGTCCATTTTGGGTCAAACTCCTTCTCCATCTTTTGTTGTTGTTGTTTTTTTTTTGGGCGGGGGGGCACGTTGGGTAGGGCGGGGACAGGCAGGCCACTTCTATTGGTCTTTCATTTATCTATTTTCATCCATCTTTGTTCTTTGGCGCATGTGGGCCTCCCATCGCAGTGGCCTCTGTTGTTGCAGAGCACCGGCTCTGGGCGCATGCACTCCAGAGCTCTGGCTTGGTAATTGGACACATCGGCCCAGCCGCTCCGCGGCACATGTGATCTTCCCAGGCCAGGGATTGAACCAGCGCCCCTTGCACTGCAAGGCGGTATCCTTACCCACTGGACCACCAGGGAAGCCCTCGTTCTCCATCTTTTGCTGGAGAACAAATTTAATTCTAATTTAGGAACGAGTGTCTAACAGGCATTTAGTAGCTTGATCTGGATCTTCTATCCACAACTGTTGCTAGTTCTCTGTGTTTCCAGGGATAGGGTATACGGATGTTTAGAATTCTCAGAGCACAGTGCATTCATGTGTTCCAACCAGCAGCTAGTTTGCTGGGAATGTCCATGCCAAATTACAATAAGCTACCAAACCTCTATTATGTTCTGTGTTTGTATTCATTTGTAGTCCCTGAATTTTTACTGATTGAACTTGAACAACCCTTTTGGAAAGCTCTGCAGGCACAGCCATGGACAACTGGCCAGCGTACTGCATGTATCTGACCTGGATTTTGAGGCAAAGAGTAGGTACTGCAGTCAAAATGAAGCATTTCCTATCAACTGGCAGAAGTGTTTAAAGTGGTTAAGACCATGAACCTCTGTCTGGCTAGCTTCACATCCTGACTCCATGTGCTTGTTTGCTTATTTGTAACATGGAGGTAATAATAGTACTCATACCTTATTACTGCTGATGTGAGGTTACACCGATTATGCTATGTACAATGCAGAACCGTGCCTCATACATAAATGCCAAGTTAAATTTTCTCTTAACATAATCTATGTTTTGAATCTGTGAATCTTAATTCAACTCTATATATCTTATAACTAGTTGAATTTCTTCCTTGGTTTGGCCTTGGTTTTAGTATTGTAAATTTTAATCTTTGTCTCTATCTTCACATTTCAATGTAAAGTTGGCACAGTCAGAGGGTATTCACAACCTAAGTCTGTATTCTTTTACTTTCTCCCCAAGGATTAGAAGGGTGATGGAGTCTATGGGAGATAAATGGGAACTAATTCTTCCTAGAAATAAACAGTTTTCTGTGCTGTAGCATGAGTGAACCCTAAAGAGGAATGAAAAACACGAACTGAAATTAGGGGAAGAGTGGAAAGTCAGGAATGCTCTTCTTTGAGCTTTCCATATCTTTTTTAGACACCCCCCCAAAAGGTGTGATACTATTAGATGCTTTTGTTTCAGGGGGAATTCAAGACTTATTGATGAAGAGGACTCTGTAATCTGAAATGAACATGTCTTAATTCAGAGAAAAGCTGAGTGAAGACAAATTGAGAAGCAATACTGTGGAATGGTTAACATGTGAATCCTAGCACTAGATTACCCAGGTTCATGTCTTGCATTGTTCTTTACCATCAGTACGTCCTGGCAAGAATCAGGAATCCTCTTTTCTCCTCTGTTACCTCATTTCTACAATGGTTATAATAACAGTAAGTTCCTTATAAACGATTGGGAATAGTGAATGAATCATCCACATAAAATACTCATAGTACAGTCTATATATATGTCCCAGATTGAACCCCTCAACCCTTTTTTTGTTTGTATTCATTTGTAGTCCCTGAATTTTTACTGATTGAACTTGAACAACCCTTTTGGAAAGCTCTGCAGGCACAGCCATGGACAACTGGCCAGCGTACTGCATGTATCTGACCTGGATTTTGAGGCAAAGAGTAGGTACTGCAGTCAAAATGAAGCATTTCCTATCAACTGGCAGAAGTGTTTAAAGTGGTTAAGACCATGAACCTCTGTCTGGCTAGCTTCACATCCTGACTCCATGTGCTTGTTTGCTTATTTGTAACATGGAGGTAATAATAGTACTCATACCTTATTACTGCTGATGTGAGGTTACACCGATTATGCTATGTACAATGCAGAACCGTGCCTCATACATAAATGCCAAGTTAAATTTTCTCTTAACATAATCTATGTTTTGAATCTGTGAATCTTAATTCAACTCTATATATCTTATAACTAGTTGAATTTCTTCCTTGGTTTGGCCTTGGTTTTAGTATTGTAAATTTTAATCTTTGTCTCTATCTTCACATTTCAATGTAAAGTTGGCACAGTCAGAGGGTATTCACAACCTAAGTCTGTATTCTTTTACTTTCTCCCCAAGGATTAGAAGGGTGATGGAGTCTATGGGAGATAAATGGGAACTAATTCTTCCTAGAAATAAACAGTTTTCTGTGCTGTAGCATGAGTGAACCCTAAAGAGGAATGAAAAACACGAACTGAAATTAGGGGAAGAGTGGAAAGTCAGGAATGCTCTTCTTTGAGCTTTCCATATCTTTTAGACACCCCAAAAGGTGTGATACTATTAGATGCTTTTGTTTCAGGGGGAATTCAAGACTTATTGATGAAGAGGACTCTGTAATCTGAAATGAACATGTCTTAATTCAGAGAAAAGCTGAGTGAAGACAAATTGAGAAGCAATACTGTGGAATGGTTAACATGTGAATCCTAGCACTAGATTACCCAGGTTCATGTCTTGCATTGTTCTTTACCATCAGTACGTCCTGGCAAGAATCAGGAATCCTCTTTTCTCCTCTGTTACCTCATTTCTACAATGGTTATAATAACAGTAAGTTCCTTATAAACGATTGGGAATAGTGAATGAATCATCCACATAAAATACTCATAGTACAGTCTATATATATGTCCCATTAATGTTTTATATGTTTATGTAGAACCTTAAATCTCCAAATATAAGGAGCTGAGCACTTTAAAATGAAGAATGGAACTCAAACATGTGTTTACTTTTAATAACAGTCTTGAGGTCGAGATAATAAAGGTAGTAAATCGAATGAGGTCCAAATAAAGTTCTTCAAATATATATAATTATTATTTACATAAAATTCTTAATTTTGTTATTGTTGTTCAGTCACTAAGTTATATCTCTTTGAGACCCCATGGACTGTAGCTCACCAGACTCTTCTGTCCATGGAATTCTCCAGGCAAGAATACTGGTGTGGGTAGCCATTCCCTTCTCCAGGGGATCTTCCAGACTCAGGGATCGAACCTGGATCTCCTGCATTGCAGGCAGATTCTTTACCATCTGAGCCATCAGAGAAGCCTCATTTTAATTTTACATGACAATGATTTGAAATAAATCTTAGCAGCATATTTTCCACATATTATGTATAAGTATGATACTATTAATTTACCTTAAATACATGATAGAAACACAAAAAATAGAAATGACTTAAAAAAATTTTTTTTGGCCTCTTTCATTATTATTTTTTTCTTTTAATCTATTTTTATTCATTTTTGTTCTTTGACCTGTGTGGGCTTCCCATTGCTGTGGCCTTTCTCGTTGCAGAGCACTGGCTCTGGGTACACGTGCTTTGGAGCATTGGCTTGTAATTGGACACACCAGTCCAGCCGCTCTGCAGCACGTGGGATCCTCTGGGGCCAGTGTGGACTATTTATCCTCTGGACCACAAGGAAAGCTCCTAGAAATGACTTTTTAATCTTCTAAAATGTATTGCATTCATTTTTCACACTTGATGAATGTGATTATTGTAAATATAAATCTTCAACTTAGAAGGACAGTGTCAAAAACAGTAAGAATTCATTTATTTGCATTAGATGAACTTTTCAGAAAGGAAAAATTATTCTGTACTAAAGGGAAAAATTGGCTAGAAGAACATATTTTAACATTTTCTCCAGGGAACATATAGGTAGAGCACAAATTCAGTTGGCTGGTTGGTAATGTCAAAAAAAGAATTGGGTAAGACACTTGGTACCCTCAAGTAAATATAAGCCAGTTCGTGTCAACAATACTTACTAGTTAGGTTTGATAAAGTGAGCAAAGGGAGGCCTCTTGCCTCCTTAATTTCCTCAGAAAATTTAACAGACTCAGAATAAAAGCAGAAATCATTATGACGTCACTGATAAAACAGGAACAGCTCTCTATCCTGAACTCTATTAAAGATGTTGTTTAATAGTCTATTTTGGCCACCTACTAAGAGGAAATTGGAAAACACAGTAATTTGATTAATAAGAAAGTAAAGGCACCTGTCGTGATCCATGTGCGTGCTGAGACTCCTGGCGTACATCATAAACGGTCCCCCAGGAAGATGAGCCAAAAAACACCATTTTTGTTTAATCTGCAGGTCTGCCCGTGCCAGCTTACATAGTTACAAAAACAGTAAACACTAAGAAGGCTGAACATCATATAATCAAGCTTTAGCCTCATTATTCTCCCTATATTGAAGAAATGAGGTATAAAGATGGATGTATTGACGTCTAGACTCTTTTACACTTATTGCTACATTTTGGAAAAAGCTGAGTCCAGTACTTCACTGAGAGGGCTGTAGGCAATGAAAGGCATGACGGCTTCCCTGGTATTTGTTAATCTCAGTCACCTCTGTATTTATAATGTATTCCAGTTGGAGACCAATTAATTCCATTTCCACAGGGACAAAATTTAAAGCATCTTCCAAATGCTTACTCAGCCGTTTCTTCCAAGGCTGGGCAAATATCCCCAGGCCTGTTCCCATTTGGGGGAAGAAAAATTTTTATACTTAAGGGACAGCACCACTGTGAATCCATTTGCATGATAAGATACATTTTAAATTATGTATAATATTGCTGCTGGTAAATGAATATTTGATTCTTGTCCAGAAACACTAATCTTAATGGTGGATTTAGAAAAGCTGGAAGAGCATTTAATAACATTAATGTGTTTTTTGTATAGTAGACAAAGTATAAATGCCGAGCTAAGTAAAAGTAAGCAGAGATTCCTTTTCTCCAAGTTAAAACTAAACAATTAAAACTATTACCTCTTCCATATATCTTGTGTACGTAAATTGCTAACATTTTTAAACTGCCTCAAACCATTCAGTTTAGACTCGCAGAATGGTTGGTAGAATGCTTTTGCAACTTGTCACAAGAAAGCAGGAAAGGGGTCAGGAGTAAAGCTCCTGTGCAAAATTAGACCTGCATATCCTCCACAGTTTAGATGCTAAGGAAGGAAGAGAAAGAACAGGAAGAAAAGTAGCACCTCCCAGCACTACACAGATGCATGGACAGCTGAGAATACAGACCATGCCATAAACCAGAAGACCCACAAGGCCATCCCATATTGATATGTATTTCTAGTTGGGACACCTGCTTTGACCTCCATGTCTCAGTTTTCTTTGCATTGGAACCATAATAAATGTTTACAGCATTTTCCTATACCTGCTACTTTATAGAAATAAAAACCAACATGAGAGGTATTCATAGAATAATTTTTCTGATAGAAGTCTCCCATTTAATTCTGATCAAGCCTAATATGGCATCTACATAAATGAACATGCTTCCGAGTGAAAATACCACAGCTGCTAGCCCCTTTTTCTTAAACCATGTTTTCTAAACAATCCACCAGGCAATTGATAACCAGACTATGATTCAACTTGCTCCTTACTCACTCTTGGTTACCATTTTCACTCTCTTCTCATACGAAGACAGAAAAGAATCAGAAAACACAGATTGTGAGTAATGAAGAATATGATACATTCCTGCTGGTCAGTATAGATTATATTTTCAGCATATAATCACCTTGTATAAACATGGATGGTTACTCTAAAATGTGATTTGTGTGTATATAGATGTATGTATGTATGATTACAGAAAAGCCAACACCCTGGGCGTAATCACTTTTGACTCCTCCTTCTCTTTTAACCTCCACATTTAAACAGCTGACTTCAATTCTGTATCTAAAATGTCTCTAACCTATGCTCTCCTATTTCACCTCTCACCACACCAGATTATTTGCATCATGACAATAACTGGGCTCCTAGTTGTCTCACCTCCAGCCTCTCTCCAACACTTTCTCCAGAGTAACACATCTGAACAGGAAGTTGTCCTCATGGCTGTCATTGTCAGCTGAAACTGAAACCTCTGGCCTTAAATCATACTTTGTGCCTCATGTTCCCCAATGCCCTATCCTCACACCTATATTCTAACTACATTAAGGAACTCCTGGTATCTAGACATTCAAGGCACCTTATATCCTGTGCCTTAGATCTAAAAGCACTTGGACCTTCTAGCTTCACTGCAAACCTTACTTCCTTGGAGGTTTTTTCTGATCCAGAGTCAGAACAACTTTCTCCATCTGCCTCTACAGCCCTTGTTTAACACCATATTTTCACATATGCCAAAGGGTATAATAATTAACTGCATGCATGTTTCTTTCTCTTTCCCTCTTCTCTGTTTAAGTGGGTAGTTAAGAGCATAGAGGGGTATGTTACTTTTATACCTCTTAGCATCAAGTCTAATATGTGATAGGTACTACCCAGATTTGCTCTTTGTTTTATTGAACAACACTGTGAAAAGCACGTATCTTCAGAATCACATGGAGACTTCAGGTTGGTTTGCTATGATAGACATGGACCTGGTTTGTACTATAAGCAGATATGGATAAGAGTGAGGAAAAAAAAAAAGAAGAACCTAAGAAACTTTTTGTTGTTTTCACAATTTGCATGTATGGCATTTCCAAGTACAGATTTTGGCAGCTTCAAGTTTTTCTGTCCAGGGAAATAAGACTGAAAAAATGAAAGTTTAATTTAATGGTTGGCTTAAAGAATCTTAATAAAGCCTCAGGCAACAAAGCTTTATCCCTCACTGGAGAAAAGTACACTGTATACTAGATCAGTGATAATTTTATCTGACTCATTCAACTATATGTAGAACAATTCCACAAAACAGGGTATTAATTTTCCATTTTTTTGCATTTTTGTAGTGGAAGTAAAAATAGACTGGGAAAAAGGGATTTGGGTTCTAGACCTTACTAAGGCTTCTAATTATACCATTTAGGGTCTTGTAGGAAAATTAAAATTAATTCTTTGGAATTACAAAAGACCTAAGTTAAAATCCTGGCTCTATTTTTTTTAATTGTTCTAATTTTTTTCCTGTCATGCCTCTTTTTATTTTCATTTTTTTCATCCATCTTTTATTCTTTGGCATGTGTGGGCCTCCCATTGCAGTGGCCTCTCTGGCCACAGAGCATTGGCTAATGTTTCTTATTGACTTTCTGTCTAAATGATCTCTCCATTGAGTAAGTTTGGGTGTTCAAGTTCCCTACTATTACTGTGTTACTGTCAGCCGTCTTATGTTGGGTGCTTATATATTTATAATTGTTATTATCTTCTTAGATTTATCCATTTCATATTTGACAAAAGCTATTCTTCTGCAAATAGAAAGTAGTACTGTGTTTTGTTGGAATCTGAATTCATTCAGATTTAGGATTTAGGTTTTCAGAACAACTTTCTCCATCTGCCTCTACAGCCCTTGTTTAACACCATATTTTCACATATGCCAAAGGGTATAATAATTAACTGCATGCATGTTTCTTTCTCTTTCCCTCTTCTCTGTTTAAGTGGGTAGTTAAGAGCATAGAGGGGTATGTTACTTTTATACCTCTTAGCATCAAGTCTAATATGTGATAGGTACTACCCAGATTTGCTCTTTGTTTTATTGAACAACACTGTGAAAAGCACGTATCTTCAGAATCACATGGAGACTTCAGGTTGGTTTGCTATGATAGACATGGACCTGGTTTGTACTATAAGCAGATATGGATAAGAGTGAGGAAAAAAAAAAAGAAGAACCTAAGAAACTTTTTGTTGTTTTCACAATTTGCATGTATGGCATTTCCAAGTACAGATTTTGGCAGCTTCAAGTTTTTCTGTCCAGGGAAATAAGACTGAAAAAATGAAAGTTTAATTTAATGGTTGGCTTAAAGAATCTTAATAAAGCCTCAGGCAACAAAGCTTTATCCCTCACTGGAGAAAAGTACACTGTATACTAGATCAGTGATAATTTTATCTGACTCATTCAACTATATGTAGAACAATTCCACAAAACAGGGTATTAATTTTCCATTTTTTTGCATTTTTGTAGTGGAAGTAAAAATAGACTGGGAAAAAGGGATTTGGGTTCTAGACCTTACTAAGGCTTCTAATTATACCATTTAGGGTCTTGTAGGAAAATTAAAATTAATTCTTTGGAATTACAAAAGACCTAAGTTAAAATCCTGGCTCTATTTTTTTTAATTGTTCTAATTTTTTTCCTGTCATGCCTCTTTTTATTTTCATTTTTTTCATCCATCTTTTATTCTTTGGCATGTGTGGGCCTCCCATTGCAGTGGCCTCTCTGGCCACAGAGCATTGGCTAATGTTTCTTATTGACTTTCTGTCTAAATGATCTCTCCATTGAGTAAGTTTGGGTGTTCAAGTTCCCTACTATTACTGTGTTACTGTCAGCCGCTCTTATGTTGGGTGCTTATATATTTATAATTGTTATTATCTTCTTAGATTTATCCATTTCATATTTGACAAAAGCTATTCTTCTGCAAATAGAAAGTAGTACTGTGTTTTGTTGGAATCTGAATTCATTCAGATTTAGGTTTATTTTCAGGTTTATCAACTGTTGGCTGTTTATTGAGCATATTATTTTATAAATGACTGAATTCCAGAGTGAGAATGGAGTGCTTTCTCTCTTTTAATTTTTATTTTAAAAATTACATCAAACTCCATTTCAGTGTTGTGGTTTAGTAAACTTGTTTTCCTTTATGGAAGAGTGTTACATTTGATATTTTAAAACATGTTTCTTTAAGGTTAAATGTGACTTCTAAATGTTATTTTTGTTTTTATTTTGCTTCTGGTATAGCCAGATATTCAGCTGGTTTTTCCTAGTTCCTAATGTTTTCTGAAAAATAAATTAGTTCTCTAAAAAAAATTAAAGCAACTAATCTTAAACTGTCAACTGGGCATAATTTATCTCTGAAACTGTCAACTGGGCATAATTTATCTCTGAAACTGACAACTGGGCATAATTTAACTTTGAAGGAGACTGGTAATACAGGTGGTGGTGATCTATACACTGTAGATTACAGTCACTTGGTGATGTACAAATATGGGATGGCTTAATTTTTACCAATAATAGCTGTGGTTTGGTCTTTACTCTTCTGGCTAGTGGGAAAGCTTAAGCTTGCTGAATCATAGATTTCTCAAGCTAATTCCTTAAGTTTTCATGTTTCTGGCTTAAAATCTGAAACTCTCTGAGCTTTCTTCTTCCTCTGTGCTACAGGGAGCTGCCTGTGGTAAGCCAGAGCACGGCCTGCTCCTTCTCTGTCCTGCGCCCCTGGCGGCAGTGTGTGTGCGCTGCGGACAGGTGGCAAGCCGCTTCAGCATCTGCCGCACGCAGGTAAGGATGATGGCAACAGCCCCATTCTTTTGGTCTTGGCTATTTCTTTCTCCGATGCTAACCTATTCTATCTGTGCAATCTGGTAGCCCCAAGTGAGACCGATACATGGGCTTTGGCTTCTTGAAACTCCTGGGGATTGACAAAGAAATTAACAGAACAGTACTGCAGGGGGTATCCTCTAAGATATGGGGAACACCCCTCTGAATGTGAGGTCATGGGATCTCCTCTTAGCTATCTCTAACTGGTGGCCTTTTTATTGGGTGCAGGAGCCCGGCCTGGCTCTCTTAGGGGAACCTGCCAAGACCTTTCTCTCAGCAAATCTTCACATCATCCACACTGTGGACTGAGGGAATGCAGATACTGCCTGCACCCCGCAGAACAGAGCACCCACACATTTGGGTGCAGCATCCCTAAAGTTATCCAAGATTCTGCTGAACTTCACACTTGGTGAAGGCTGAAGCCATTTTTGTCTGCACTTAGAAGGAGAACTAGACAGTGACTTTGGACCCAACTGTGAGCTACCTCCTTGTTAACTGCAGTTCTGGTCAAAATTCCTCCTTGGGAGAAGGTAAAGGTCTTAACTAAGTAAATTTCAGCAAATTAATATATACTCTCTACATTTTATGATGTTAAGAATGAACTCAAAAACCCTTTAATATTTGACTGTGTGAATCAAGTCTTCACACTTTCTACATTGAGACTATCATCAACATTTTCAAAGGGGAAAATTTCCAGTGTCACATAAACACCCAGCACAAATAAAACCATTTTACTCTCATTTGAAAATAACTGAAATCACAATGGAATAATAACTAACGGTTATGTAGCTCTTTATAAAGAGCTCTCATGTACATTGTCACTCTTGGTTTCCCCCACCAACTGGTGATATTTATGCAACATTTTACTTTTAACTTACTGTTACGTTTTCCCCATTTTATGGATGTGAGAATTAAAGCATGGTGAGGTCAGTGACCTGCTTTGTCAGAACGAGGGCTCTAACTCCAGCTGTGAAACGAAATTGTAGGTTTTCCCCACCATCTGAGCCTTTTTCTAACTTATATATACAAAAGTTGTTCCGTCTTAGTAGAGATGATAAGATGATAAGTCTCCCAAATTAATCCTGAGAGTGAGACTAGACATATGTGCAGGTACCTTACTCCATCACTCTGTCCTCCTTGTGACCAAAAGCAGGTGTACTAAGAGCTGTCTGGAATTAGCAGGCATAGCATGTATATTTCTAGGAGCTCGGGTCCTTTCTCAAAGGACAACTTTTAGGAAATGAAGTTAAAAGAACCATCTGCATACAATGTTTATGTCCAAGTTCCCTTTGGATTTCAATTCCCTGGGTACTCAAAATGAAAGCTTTGTTTGGTACTGAATTTGCAACGAACATAAGGGTTTCTCTCAGCAAATCTTCACATCATCCACACGGTGGACTGAGGGAATGCAGATACTGCCTGCACCCCGCAGAACAGAGCACCCACACATTTGGGTGCAGCATCCCTAAAGTTATCCAAGATTCTGCTGAACTTCACACTTGGTGAAGGCTGAAGCCATTTTTGTCTGCACTTAGAAGGAGAACTAGACAGTGACTTTGGACCCAACTGTGAGCTACCTCCTTGTTAACTGCAGTTCTGGTCAAAATTCCTCCTTGGGAGAAGGTAAAGGTCTTAACTAAGTAAATTTCAGCAAATTAATATATACTCTCTACATTTTATGATGTTAAGAATGAACTCAAAAACCCTTTAATATTTGACTGTGTGAATCAAGTCTTCACACTTTCTACATTGAGACTATCATCAACATTTTCAAAGGGGAAAATTTCCAGTGTCACATAAACACCCAGCACAAATAAAACCATTTTACTCTCATTTGAAAATAACTGAAATCACAATGGAATAATAACTAACGGTTATGTAGCTCTTTATAAAGAGCTCTCATGTACATTGTCACTCTTGGTTTCCCCCACCAACTGGTGATATTTATGCAACATTTTACTTTTAACTTACTGTTACGTTTTCCCCATTTTATGGATGTGAGAATTAAAGCATGGTGAGGTCAGTGACCTGCTTTGTCAGAACGAGGGCTCTAACTCCAGCTGTGAAACGAAATTGTAGGTTTTCCCCACCATCTGAGCCTTTTTCTAACTTATATATACAAAAGTTGTTCCGTCTTAGTAGAGATGATAAGATGATAAGTCTCCCAAATTAATCCTGAGAGTGAGACTAGACATATGTGCAGGTACCTTACTCCATCACTCTGTCCTCCTTGTGACCAAAAGCAGGTGTACTAAGAGCTGTCTGGAATTAGCAGGCATAGCATGTATATTTCTAGGAGCTCGGGTCCTTTCTCAAAGGACAACTTTTAGGAAATGAAGTTAAAAGAACCATCTGCATACAATGTTTATGTCCAAGTTCCCTTTGGATTTCAATTCCCTGGGTACTCAAAAATGAAAGCTTTGTTTGGTACTGAATTTGCAACGAACATAAGGGCTAATATCTGTGATGGCTTCAAAGATACACTTTTTTTTTTCATTCAGCAATACTGAATGCTCTTGCCAAAGATTTCAGCATTACAGGAGGTAATATGCCATGCTTTGCATCCCGGTGGGGGAGGTCATCATGACTTCTAGAAGTATCACAAAGGAGCAGTGGGCAAGGAAACTGGAGCTCAAAAGCAACACACATAGCCTGCTGTTACCATAGTTACAACAGGAAAGGGCATAAGAGACGTACTTTTTCCTATAAGCAGTGAAATAAGCCTTGTGTGATTTAGGATCACCAGGGTGAATAATCCTGGCTCTGTCCACAGGGTTTTACTATGGTTGCCTCGAGTTTCAACGTGTACTAGGGAACAGAAGGAGGGATAAATGATTTGTTTATGCTCAGTAAAGTTGTTTCAGATGTCCTCTCAAGTTAACTGTTACTCTCAGAACCTGCATGAACTTACAAAGTCTTTAAAACATTCACCCCTCTGCCAGCAAGTTCTAGGGATTAATGGCCAGGACTAATTTTAGTTACTTTGAGTATGACACTCCAGGATGATAAAAGGAGGGGAGTCTCTCTCCATCCCTGAATTTCTGAGGCTGGATTGGTGTAAAGCTATGACGATCAGAGCAGGAGAAATGCCCCAGGACGCACACCCAGAGCTTTGTCTTCTAAATCTGGCTTTTTAAGCATGGTGGAATCTGGTCTAATTTGTCTTCCCATGTTTGAATCTTTCCTACAGCACCTCTGCCAGAGTACTTGGTGTTCTCCAGTTTGATAAATCTGTAACAAGTGCATCACCAACAACTTAGACAGTTTTGAGAGAGAATGATTACAACAAGAAATAACAGTTTTTGTGGGTTATTATTTGTGAGACACTATAAAAGTGTCTTGTAAATTCCATTTCATCCTCAGAAGGACCCCCATAGGTAGGTAATGATTATCTCCAGTTTTAGATAAGGAAGCCAAGGCTTAGAATAGTAAAGACAGTCCTCCAATGTCCCATAGCTGTGCCATGCCTGGGAAACCCAGGGGGCTGTGACCCCCACATCTGAGAGAAAGCTAAAGCCTCAGACATTTTCACCTGAAGCCAAAATCTATCTTCCGATAATTTCCACCTACTGGTCTAGTTCTTGGAAAAGGAAATAGCAACCCACCCCAGCATTCCTGCCTGGAAAACTCCATGGATGGAGAAGCCTGGCGAGCTATAGTCCATGGGGTTTTTCATATCATATCTCCAATGTGGGCAAGGAAACTGGAGCTCAAAAGCAACACACATAGCCTGCTGTTACCATAGTTACAACAGGAAAGGGCATAAGAGACGTACTTTTTCCTATAAGCAGTGAAATAAGCCTTGTGTGATTTAGGATCACCAGGGTGAATAATCCTGGCTCTGTCCACAGGGTTTTACTATGGTTGCCTCGAGTTTCAACGTGTACTAGGGAACAGAAGGAGGGATAAATGATTTGTTTATGCTCAGTAAAGTTGTTTCAGATGTCCTCTCAAGTTAACTGTTACTCTCAGAACCTGCATGAACTTACAAAGTCTTTAAAACATTCACCCCTCTGCCAGCAAGTTCTAGGGATTAATGGCCAGGACTAATTTTAGTTACTTTGAGTATGACACTCCAGGATGATAAAAGGAGGGGAGTCTCTCTCCCATCCCTGAATTTCTGAGGCTGGATTGGTGTAAAGCTATGACGATCAGAGCAGGAGAAATGCCCCAGGACGCACACCCAGAGCTTTGTCTTCTAAATCTGGCTTTTTAAGCATGGTGGAATCTGGTCTAATTTGTCTTCCCATGTTTGAATCTTTCCTACAGCACCTCTGCCAGAGTACTTGGTGTTCTCCAGTTTGATAAATCTGTAACAAGTGCATCACCAACAACTTAGACAGTTTTGAGAGAGAATGATTACAACAAGAAATAACAGTTTTTGTGGGTTATTATTTGTGAGACACTATAAAAGTGTCTTGTAAATTCCATTTCATCCTCAGAAGGACCCCCATAGGTAGGTAATGATTATCTCCAGTTTTAGATAAGGAAGCCAAGGCTTAGAATAGTAAAGACAGTCCTCCAATGTCCCATAGCTGTGCCATGCCTGGGAAACCCAGGGGGCTGTGACCCCCACATCTGAGAGAAAGCTAAAGCCTCAGACATTTTCACCTGAAGCCAAAATCTATCTTCCGATAATTTCCACCTACTGGTCTAGTTCTTGGAAAAGGAAATAGCAACCCACCCCAGCATTCCTGCCTGGAAAACTCCATGGATGGAGAAGCCTGGCGAGCTATAGTCCATGGGGTCTCATATCTATCCATTTTTATCTATATCTTTATATCTACAGGGCTTCCCAGATGTCTCAGTGGTGAGGAATCTGCCTGCAGTGCAGGAGACCTGGGTTGCATCCCTGGGTTGGGAAGATCCCCTGGAAGAGGGCATGACAACCCACTCCAGTATGCTCGCCTGGAGAATCCCATGGACGGAGGAGCCTGATGGGCGGTAGTCCATGGGCTCACACAGAGTTGTACACGACTAAAGTGACCAAGCAGCAGGCAGTTCTAGTTCTAAGCCTCTGAAGACTGGAGGAAAAAGTCTTAATGCCTCTTCCACTACTAGTTCTTTGGGTATCAACTTTCTACATTATGTTCAGACCCCAGGACCCTGGTTTTAGATGTCCATTCTTCAGCCCCCCAATCACGTATCGTTCTTTTTTGCATACTCATGCATTGTCATGTTCTGATCTCTGTTCTACCCCCAGCAGCCAAGGTGGGCTTTAAAATGAGTCACTCTAGCTTCTCATGTCCAAGTAGAGGTAGAATCTTTCTAGGCAAGGTGACAAAGCCCCAAACTGTTGTCTCCACTCCCCTACATTCCCCTCCTGCTCAGGCTTCATTGGGCACCCACCTGCTTCCCCATGCCTGAGCATGCCACCCACATTCCCCATGCCTCTCCCTGGAAAGCTGTGAGCGCGAACATCCCCTTGGTTCTCCCCTGTCCCTCCTCCTGCCTTCACTCTACCGTCACCTTACTGGTAAGACTTTCTCCACCTTCTCTACTGAAAATAACAAGTCTCTCCTCTCACTGCTCTTCCCTCTCCTCCTTTTTCTTATTTTTCTCCATAGCTCTTGTGACCATCTGACTTATTGTTTACCTGTTGCTTTGATTTTTACCTGCCCTCTCTTCTTAGCCCCACATAAGATGCTGGTTCCTCTTGGAGGGTCATTCTTATCTTCTTAGTTCAATTCTAAGAAATCACAAGAAACTGGCCTAGGAAATGATTTCATACAAGTCTACTTGCCCCACCACTAAGAACAGGCCCTGGCACATGCGGGGTAGAAAACCCCCCCAAATCCATGGATGGAGAAGCCTGGCGAGCTATAGTCCATGGGGTCTCATATCTATCCATTTTATCTATATCTTTATATCTACAGGGCTTCCCAGATGTCTCAGTGGTGAGGAATCTGCCTGCAGTGCAGGAGACCTGGGTTGCATCCCTGGGTTGGGAAGATCCCCTGGAAGAGGGCATGACAACCCACTCCAGTATGCTCGCCTGGAGAATCCCATGGACGGAGGAGCCTGATGGGCGGTAGTCCATGGGCTCACACAGAGTTGTACACGACTAAAGTGACCAAGCAGCAGGCAGTTCTAGTTCTAAGCCTCTGAAGACTGGAGGAAAAAGTCTTAATGCCTCTTCCACTACTAGTTCTTTGGGTATCAACTTTCTACATTATGTTCAGACCCCAGGACCCTGGTTTTAGATGTCCATTCTTCAGCCCCCCAATCACGTATCGTTCTTTTTTGCATACTCATGCATTGTCATGTTCTGATCTCTGTTCTACCCCCAGCAGCCAAGGTGGGCTTTAAAATGAGTCACTCTAGCTTCTCATGTCCAAGTAGAGGTAGAATCTTTCTAGGCAAGGTGACAAAGCCCCAAACTGTTGTCTCCACTCCCCTACATTCCCCTCCTGCTCAGGCTTCATTGGGCACCCACCTGCTTCCCCATGCCTGAGCATGCCACCCACATTCCCCATGCCTCTCCCTGGAAAGCTGTGAGCGCGAACATCCCCTTGGTTCTCCCCTGTCCCTCCTCCTGCCTTCACTCTACCGTCACCTTACTGGTAAGACTTTCTCCACCTTCTCTACTGAAAATAACAAGTCTCTCCTCTCACTGCTCTTCCCTCTCCTCCTTTTTCTTATTTCCTCCTAAGCTCTTGTGACCATCTGACTTATTGTTTACCTGTTGCTTTGATTTTTACCTGCCCTCTCTTCTTAGCCCCACATAAGATGCTGGTTCCTCTTGGAGGGTCATTCTTATCTTCTTAGTTCAATTCTAAGAAATCACAAGAAACTGGCCTAGGAAATGATTTCATACAAGTCTACTTGCCCCACCACTAAGAACAGGCCCTGGCACAGAACAGCATTCAGTAAGTAGCTGGTGAATAAATGAATAGTTTATCCACATACAAAAATATTACCGAGCATCCTTTGTGCACATCACCTCTTATGTGGAGTTGAATATGGATGGACATGCAAGTAAATAGTAGTAGCTTCTATTGATGCACTTAGCCTAGCTTTTAATTGTATAATATGACACTTTTTTCACTAGTGATTAACAGTCACCCATCAGCCTCAGAACATCCTGTGTGGAAAGGGTCAACTTCCCTATTGGTTACGAGGAGCTGTTTGGGTTCAGGATAAGGTCTTTCTTCAGTTAAATTAAGGTCAGGATTTTCCACATCATTTGCCATAGAGTGACCTGCTTCTCTTGCCACTACTGTGCTTACACAGAGGAACAGATTTGGATATCCCTTTAGAAAATAATGACAAACCAATAATAATGTTCCACTTGAACATCTCTAGCTGAAAAATCACTGTGAAAACAAATACCCCTCCTCACCAGGATGTCAATTCCTACTGGCGGAAATGACAGTGTAGTTTACTTCAACAATGTTTCAGTCAGTTGTGTTTAAAAAAGTATGCCAGAAATTCTAATGTTGAGAAACAGATACTATAGCACATGATAAAGTATAAGGAAAATTAGAATACTTATAGGAAGACTGACTCAGTAATCCTTGCTGCTGATCACAAGGTGCTGTGGAAATTGCCATCAAACTCAAGTCCTCCCTTTGATTACCACTTCACATTATTCACCGTTAATTTGCAGCGCTTCCATCCCTGTCCCTCCTCCTGCCTTCACTCTACCGTCACCTTACTGGTAAGACTTTCTCCACCTTCTCTACTGAAAATAACAAGTCTCTCCTCTCACTGCTCTTCCCTCTCCTCCTTTTTCTTATTTTTCTCCATAGCTCTTGTGACCATCTGACTTATTGTTTACCTGTTGCTTTGA
Organism: Tragulus kanchil; assembly: GCA_022376925.1. Classification (NCBI taxonomy): domain Eukaryota; kingdom Metazoa; phylum Chordata; class Mammalia; order Artiodactyla; family Tragulidae; genus Tragulus; species Tragulus kanchil. The sequence goes on along the minus strand of JAIOJX010000025.1, from coordinate 119,980,908 downwards.
TTTTTACCTGCCCTCTCTTCTTAGCCCCACATAAGATGCTGGTTCCTCTTGGAGGGTCATTCTTATCTTCTTAGTTCAATTCTAAGAAATCACAAGAAACTGGCCTAGGAAATGATTTCATACAAGTCTACTTGCCCCACCACTAAGAACAGGCCCTGGCACAGAACAGCATTCAGTAAGTAGCTGGTGAATAAATGAATAGTTTATCCACATACAAAAATATTACCGAGCATCCTTTGTGCACATCACCTCTTATGTGGAGTTGAATATGGATGGACATGCAAGTAAATAGTAGTAGCTTCTATTGATGCACTTAGCCTAGCTTTTAATTGTATAATATGACACTTTTTTCACTAGTGATTAACAGTCACCCATCAGCCTCAGAACATCCTGTGTGGAAAGGGTCAACTTCCCTATTGGTTACGAGGAGCTGTTTGGGTTCAGGATAAGGTCTTTCTTCAGTTAAATTAAGGTCAGGATTTTCCACATCATTTGCCATAGAGTGACCTGCTTCTCTTGCCACTACTGTGCTTACACAGAGGAACAGATTTGGATATCCCTTTAGAAAATAATGACAAACCAATAATAATGTTCCACTTGAACATCTCTAGCTGAAAAATCACTGTGAAAACAAATACCCCTCCTCACCAGGATGTCAATTCCTACTGGCGGAAATGACAGTGTAGTTTACTTCAACAATGTTTCAGTCAGTTGTGTTTAAAAAAGTATGCCAGAAATTCTAATGTTGAGAAACAGATACTATAGCACATGATAAAGTATAAGGAAAATTAGAATACTTATAGGAAGACTGACTCAGTAATCCTTGCTGCTGATCACAAGGTGCTGTGGAAATTGCCATCAAACTCAAGTCCTCCCTTTGATTACCACTTCACATTATTCACCGTTAATTTGCAGCGCTGTTCATGGGAAGTGGAGGAATTTGTCCTCACACATTGAGGACAAGGGGGACAGCGTAAGAATTTTAAATAGATACAGAAAAGCAAGTATTTATTCTCCATTCTAAAAGCCCTTTAAATATCACAAATCAAGAATGCTCATATTCATCTACAATTTAATGTAAAGCATTAGTTTTTCTATACCCACAACAAAACATGGACCTGCAGAAGTTTTCAAACAATCCTCCAGCAGCTTCATGCGGGTCTTCTGGAGCTCAGGGCTGTCCCATTCGTCTTCATCAATTCCCCAGTACAGATCTATGACCTGGGGACCGAAGGAGGAGGCAGCATTAATTCACCTGTGGGAAAACCTAATGGACATGTAGCGTCATTCTTATTCACAATATTAAGCTAATGTGACTTCTAACTTTTGTTTTTGCAGTATGTTTTGCCTTCGAGTTGGAAAATGATTTGTAAGATTATTCTCAAGAGGTAGTTTTTTAAAATCCCATGATGGTTTGGGGATGAACACTATACTCTTTTTGTTCCTGATTATACTGTTGACATGGGCCCAGAGAAAATGAAATGTTAAATATCAGAGGCTTTGAAATGCAGGCTTTCATTGTATTGAAATGGCAACAGGATTTCAGAAGTCTGAAAGCAGCTGGGATATAGTCACTATATTATCAAAAAGCCTGCTTCTCTTGCCACTACTGTGCTTACACAGAGGAACAGATTTGGATATCCCTTTAGAAAATAATGACAAACCAATAATAATGTTCCACTTGAACATCTCTAGCTGAAAAATCACTGTGAAAACAAATACCCCTCCTCACCAGGATGTCAATTCCTACTGGCGGAAATGACAGTGTAGTTTACTTCAACAATGTTTCAGTCAGTTGTGTTTAAAAAAGTATGCCAGAAATTCTAATGTTGAGAAACAGATACTATAGCACATGATAAAGTATAAGGAAAATTAGAATACTTATAGGAAGACTGACTCAGTAATCCTTGCTGCTGATCACAAGGTGCTGTGGAAATTGCCATCAAACTCAAGTCCTCCCTTTGATTACCACTTCACATTATTCACCGTTAATTTGCAGCGCTGTTCATGGGAAGTGGAGGAATTTGTCCTCACACATTGAGGACAAGGGGGACAGCGTAAGAATTTTAAATAGATACAGAAAAGCAAGTATTTATTCTCCATTCTAAAAGCCCTTTAAATATCACAAATCAAGAATGCTCATATTCATCTACAATTTAATGTAAAGCATTAGTTTTTCTATACCCACAACAAAACATGGACCTGCAGAAGTTTTCAAACAATCCTCCAGCAGCTTCATGCGGGTCTTCTGGAGCTCAGGGCTGTCCCATTCGTCTTCATCAATTCCCCAGTACAGATCTATGACCTGGGGACCGAAGGAGGAGGCAGCATTAATTCACCTGTGGGAAAACCTAATGGACATGTAGCGTCATTCTTATTCACAATATTAAGCTAATGTGACTTCTAACTTTTGTTTTTGCAGTATGTTTTGCCTTCGAGTTGGAAAATGATTTGTAAGATTATTCTCAAGAGGTAGTTTTTTAAAATCCCATGATGGTTTGGGGATGAACACTATACTCTTTTTGTTCCTGATTATACTGTTGACATGGGCCCAGAGAAAATGAAATGTTAAATATCAGAGGCTTTGAAATGCAGGCTTTCATTGTATTGAAATGGCAACAGGATTTCAGAAGTCTGAAAGCAGCTGGGATATAGTCACTATATTATCTGAGACAAGTAACAGGATATAGTTTTACAGTGTCTCAATATGAGACACAGTATCTCAATATGAGAAGGGAAAACCACAATGGGTCTTCACACATACTGACCCAAAGGTAAATAACTATATTTCTTTAAAAAAATAAAGAAAAAAGAAACTGTTATCCCTGGGGGCCATTTATCTCTAAGCCAGCTTGGCTTTCATCAATAACATAGTTGAAAAAATGTGTATGAAAAACAATGAAAGGCATATCTTACTGAGAAGTGAGGATAACAGGATCCTCTGTCTACTTACTTCAAAGAGTACAACGATAGATTCTGAGAGTCAGTAAGAACTTGTTCAATTAGTCTTTGAAAAATCTGCAGTGGAGAGCAGTATGGGTTTCATTCCCTTTACTCAGCTGCTGCTTTCATTTGGTAAGTGTTTCTAATTGTAGCTTTGAATTTCTTCTCTCCCTTATGTCCTCTAGCAGAGAATAGAACCTGCTCCTTAATGTTTGTGTGGCATTCAGTGAGATGGAGATGCAGCACATGGGTGCTCCACTGGGCCCCGAGAGCTCTGAGTACTTCCCGCCTCTTGACCAATGCCCCCAACACGTTTGGACCAACATCTTTGTCCATTTGCATTTGAATTTTCAGGTGGTTGACACCGATATAACAGATTCTTGAAAAAATACTTCTATGGCCCAGTCCATGAGTTCTAAAACATATGAAATGATGGGCACTGATTCTGAGGCTCTTCCGTTAATATTCAGAAAGGGGGACATCTGAGATTATAACCTCATTGTCCAATATGAGAGCCATTAGTTATGGTTATCTAAAACCAAACTAAAATGAACAATTCAGTTCAGATGTTCAATAGTCACTTGCAGTTACTGACTCCCATGCCAGAAAGTGCAGATATATTTATATATACTTCCCCATCACAAAGTTTAATTGGATGGAACTTCATCTACTAACATTACTAGAATAACATTTTTGGTCATCTGCCAACACACTGTCAAAAACACACAAATCTGCAATGTGAATGGTAACTCTTAGTTGTGTCATACACAAGTTAACAACCATACCCAGAACCTGGTCCCCATCCTTTTGGCTGACACTGAGGAAAGGTATGACTTAGAAGAAATGAAATACAGAAATGGTAAAAATGAAAAGTTAATATAACAAAAGCTATAAATATATACTTGCTATTCCTCTTACCTCTTTAAGTAACATAAAATTATATTAAGTAGTAATGATGTCACTGTAATTAGGTATTGCATATCCATAGTTAACAATAGTACACAAAGGGAGAAAAGGGAATAGAAGTATATGGGAGTAGTCATTCTACTGTTGCTGAGTCTCTAAGTCACGTTCACCTCTTTGCAACTCCATGGACAGCAGCTGATCATGTTCCTCTGTTCATGAGATTCTCCAGGCAAGAATACTGGAGTGGGTTGCCATGTCCTTCTCCATGGGATCTTTCCAACCCAGGATCGACCCATGTCTCATATTTGGCAGAAAGATTCTCTACCACTGAGCCACCTAGCTCACTGGAATTAACTTATCAGAATCTATTTATGATTCATAGTAAAGATGTATATGCCTTAAAATGACTATAAAGAAAAATAAAAACAGTGAAAAATCAAAAAAAAAATTTTTTAATAAAAACAGAAATATAGGCCGACAGATATATGGAATAAAAGTAAAATGGCATTTGAATTTTCAGGTGGTTGACACCGATATAACAGATTCTTGAAAAAATACTTCTATGGCCCAGTCCATGAGTTCTAAAACATATGAAATGATGGGCACTGATTCTGAGGCTCTTCCGTTAATATTCAGAAAGGGGGACATCTGAGATTATAACCTCATTGTCCAATATGAGAGCCATTAGTTATGGTTATCTAAAACCAAACTAAAATGAACAATTCAGTTCAGATGTTCAATAGTCACTTGCAGTTACTGACTCCCATGCCAGAAAGTGCAGATATATTTATATATACTTCCCCATCACAAAGTTTAATTGGATGGAACTTCATCTACTAACATTACTAGAATAACATTTTTGGTCATCTGCCAACACACTGTCAAAAACACACAAATCTGCAATGTGAATGGTAACTCTTAGTTGTGTCATACACAAGTTAACAACCATACCCAGAACCTGGTCCCCATCCTTTTGGCTGACACTGAGGAAAGGTATGACTTAGAAGAAATGAAATACAGAAATGGTAAAAATGAAAAGTTAATATAACAAAAGCTATAAATATATACTTGCTATTCCTCTTACCTCTTTAAGTAACATAAAATTATATTAAGTAGTAATGATGTCACTGTAATTAGGTATTGCATATCCATAGTTAACAATAGTACACAAAGGGAGAAAAGGGAATAGAAGTATATGGGAGTAGTCATTCTACTGTTGCTGAGTCTCTAAGTCACGTTCACCTCTTTGCAACTCCATGGACAGCAGCTGATCATGTTCCTCTGTTCATGAGATTCTCCAGGCAAGAATACTGGAGTGGGTTGCCATGTCCTTCTCCATGGGATCTTTCCAACCCAGGATCGACCCATGTCTCATATTTGGCAGAAAGATTCTCTACCACTGAGCCACCTAGCTCACTGGAATTAACTTATCAGAATCTATTTATGATTCATAGTAAAGATGTATATGCCTTAAAATGACTATAAAGAAAAATAAAAACAGTGAAAAAAATCATTAAAGGAATTAAATGTTAAAATAGAAAATGCTCACACATTACAAAGCAGAACAAAGAGAAATATAGGCCGACAGATATATGGAATAAAAGTAAAATGGCAAAAATGAATCCCATTATGTCAATAATATCATTAAGTGTGAATGGTTTAAACAATACACAGGCAGAGTATGATACTGGATAAAAACAAGACCTGACTATATCCTTGTACAGAAGATATACCTTAGGTTCAAACTGATAAAAAGGATGCAAAAAGATTTATCATGCAAACAGCAACCATAGGAAAGCTCACAGGGTTATACTAATATCAGAGAAAAGAAATTTCAAAACAATATAACTAGAGATGAAGAGGGACATTTTATAAGGATTAATCCAACAGAAAGATATAACAATTAAAAAGGTATGTGCAACAAACAAAGAGCCTTAAAAGACATGAAGCACAAACTGACAGAAGTGAAGGAGAAATAGACAATTCAACTGTAACAGTTGGAGACTTGAATATCTCATTCAGCAATAAAAGAACTAAAAAGATGATCAACAAAAACCTAGAAGACTGTAGCAATACTATAAACCAACTAGTTCTAACATGTCTTAGGACTATCTATCTGACAACAGGATGTACATTCTTAAGTCCACACAGAACATTCTCCAGGATAGAACATAAGTTAGATCATAAAACAAGCCTCAATAACCTTAAACAGATTTGGATCATATAAAATGTGTTCTCTGAACACAATGCAATGATATTAGAAATCAGTGATTAAAGAGACTTGGAAAATTCTCAAGTATTTGGAAATGAACACACTCCTAAATAACCCATGAATCAAAGAATAAGTCACTAGGGGAATTAAAAATTACTTTGAGAGGAGTGAAAATGAAGATACAACATAGTGGAACGATGAGATGCAAGTAAAGTAGTACTTAGAGGGAATTTACAGTTGTAAACACCTATATTAAAAATGATTTCAATAACTGAAGACAATAGAAAAAGGAGGTCAAGGGCAAGCTAAACCAAGGAGAAGGAAGGAAAGAATAAATTACAATGGAAACTAATGAAATAATAGAAAAGTAATTTAAAAATCCAATGAAATCAACAATTGATTCTTGGCAGATAACAAGGGTGGCAAAACTAACTGAACTGACCAAAAAAACCCCCCTTTTGTCTAAAATGTGGGGTAAAAGAGACTATTACTACTAATCTTACAAAAATAAAAAGGACTATTAGAGAATACTATAGACAAGTGTATACTAATGATTAGATCACTTAGATGAAATGGACAAATTCATAGAGACACTGGCTATATAAACTGACTCAAGACAGAATAGAAAATGTGAAGACATTTATAACAAGAGGTTAAATAGTAATTTTTTTAAAAGCTGTATTTTTAAAAAAAGGTTCAGATGGATGAAATGGTGAATTCTATCAAATGTTTACAAAAGAATTAGTACCAATTATTCAGTCTTTCAAAAATTACAAGAGAACACTTCCTAACTTACTGAATCCAGAATGGTCGTGGTACCACAGCTAGACAAAAATATTACAAGGAAAATACAAAGCAACATCTGTTATGAAAGTAAACATCCTCAACAAAAAAACCCCTAAAACTCCTAACCTGGTAGTAGCACATAAAAAGAATTCTACAACAAAACTAGGTAGAATTTATTCCAGAAATGCAGGGTTGGTTTAGCATCAGAAAATCAATTAATGGAAGATACTATATATAAGAGAATAAAGGATAAAACACATATGATCAGTCTAGCCACAAGTTAAGCAAAATCCAACATTCATCCCTTCATGATTAAAAAAAACCAAAACCCTAAACCTAGTAATAGAAATTAACTTCTTCAACCTGAGTAAAGGGCATGTATTAAAAAAAGTACATCTAACATCATACTTAATACTGAAAGCTTTCACCCTAAGATCAGGAGCAGGAGAAAGATACCCAGTCTTGCCACTTTTATTCAACACTATACTGGAGGAGGAGGGTCCAGCCAGGGCAACTGTGCAAGAAAAAGAAATTAAAAAAAAAATCCAAAGAGGAAAGGAGAAAGTAGATTCACCTTTATTCATAAGTTACAAAATCTTATATATTGACAATCCTAAGGAAATCATTAAGAAAGCTTAACTAATGAGTTGTGCAAGGTTGTAGAAAAAAATTCAAACAATTGATTCTTGGCAGATAACAAGGGTGGCAAAACTAACTGAACTGACCAAAAAAACCCCCCTTTTGTCTAAAATGTGGGGTAAAAGAGACTATTACTACTAATCTTACAAAAATAAAAAGGACTATTAGAGAATACTATAGACAAGTGTATACTAATGATTAGATCACTTAGATGAAATGGACAAATTCATAGAGACACTGGCTATATAAACTGACTCAAGACAGAATAGAAAATGTGAAGACATTTATAACAAGAGGTTAAATAGTAATTTTTTTAAAAGCTGTATTTTTAAAAAAAGGTTCAGATGGATGAAATGGTGAATTCTATCAAATGTTTACAAAAGAATTAGTACCAATTATTCAGTCTTTCAAAAATTACAAGAGAACACTTCCTAACTTACTGAATCCAGAATGGTCGTGGTACCACAGCTAGACAAAAATATTACAAGGAAAATACAAAGCAACATCTGTTATGAAAGTAAACATCCTCAACAAAAAAACCCCTAAAACTCCTAACCTGGTAGTAGCACATAAAAAGAATTCTACAACAAAACTAGGTAGAATTTATTCCAGAAATGCAGGGTTGGTTTAGCATCAGAAAATCAATTAATGGAAGATACTATATATAAGAGAATAAAGGATAAAACACATATGATCAGTCTAGCCACAAGTTAAGCAAAATCCAACATTCATCCCTTCATGATTAAAAAAAACCAAAACCCTAAACCTAGTAATAGAAATTAACTTCTTCAACCTGAGTAAAGGGCATGTATTAAAAAAAGTACATCTAACATCATACTTAATACTGAAAGCTTTCACCCTAAGATCAGGAGCAGGAGAAAGATACCCAGTCTTGCCACTTTTATTCAACACTATACTGGAGGAGGAGGGTCCAGCCAGGGCAACTGTGCAAGAAAAAGAAATTAAAAAAAAAATCCAAAGAGGAAAGGAGAAAGTAGATTCACCTTTATTCATAAGTTACAAAATCTTATATATTGACAATCCTAAGGAAATCATTAAGAAAGCTTAACTAATGAGTTGTGCAAGGTTGTAGGATACAAGAACAATTATAAAACCTAACTGTACTTCTATACACTAGCAAGAGCAACCTAAGGTAAATGAAAAAGACAAGTCCATTTAAAAGAGCATGAGAAGGAATAAAAAGCTCAGAAATGAACAAAAGAAATGCAGATTTTACACTCTGAAAATGACAAAATACCGTTGGAAGACATTTCCTATAAATGGATGGGGGATTAAATATTAAGATGTCAATACCTACTCCAACAAAGCTATAGATTCAATGCAATGATTATAAAACTCTCAGCTGACAAGTTGTATCCTAAAAATCACATGGAAATTCGAGACCAGAACAACCAAAATAATCTTGCAAAAAGAGAACTAAGTTGGAGGACTCACAGTTCCAGATTTCAAACAATCAAGATAGTGTGATACTAGTGTGAGTATATTCAGTGGAATAAAATTAAAAATCCAGAAACAAATTCTCACACATGTGGTCAACTGATTTCAACAAGGGTGCTAATTGAGATAACTGAACAAATTGCATGCAGTAGAATGAAGTTTAATTCCTATCTCAAACCATATACAAAAGTTAACTAAAAATAGATCCTAGATATAAATTAAGAGTTAAAACTATAAAATCAGATTCCTATAGAAAACATCTTTGTGACCTTGGATCTGACAACATTTTCTTAGATATGATTGCAAACTATAAATACCCAAAAACAAGTAAAAAATTAAGAAAATTCTCAAAAAATCTGTGGTTAAAAAGTCATTATCAAGAAAATGAGGGCTTCCCTGGTGGTCAAGTGGGTAAGGACACCGCCTTGCAGTGCAGGGGGTGCCAGTTCAATCCCTGGCCTGGGAAGATCCCACGTGCCATGGAGTGGCTGGACTGATGTGTCCAACTACCAAGCCTGAGCTCTGGAGGGCATGTGCCCAGAGCCGGTGCTTTGCGACAACAGGGGCCACTGCGATGGGAGGCCCACACGTGCCAAAGAAGAAAGATGGATGAAAATAGATAAACAAAAGGTCAACAGAATTGGCAAAAAAAAAAAAAAAAAAGGAAAAGAAGCACCCTCAAAATGGAAGAAAATACTTGCAAATCATATTTGATAATAGACTTGCATTTACTCTATATTAGGAATTTCTACAACTCAGTAAGACAACTGATTTAAAAATAGACAAAAGCTCTGAGTCATATTTCTTTACAGAATATATAGTCTGACAATAAAATAATCAACATTACCAGCTGAAAAGATGATGTCATTAGTCAAATATTACAAATCAAAACTATAAGACAACATATCACAGCCAGTAGGATGGCTATAATCAAAAAGACTGATAACAAGTGTTGATAAAGATGTGGAGCAATTAGAAACCTCATGCACTTCTGGTAGGAATATAAAACATGCAGCTACTTTAGAAAACAGTCTGGCAGTTCCTCAAATGATTAAACAGAGTTACCACACGATCCAACAAATCTTTCTGGTACATTCCCAAGAGAAATGAAAACCTACCTCTAGACAAAAAACCTGTACCTACATGTTCCTAACAGTATTACTCACAGTAACCAAGAAGTGGAAACACTCCAAATGTCCATAAAGTGATCAATAGATAAATGTGATATACATCACCCAGTGGGCTATTTTCTGGCAAGAAAGAGTAATGAAATACTGATAACATGTTACAACAATGATGAGCCTTGAGAATATTATCCTTAGGGAAAGAAGCCAGTCACAAAAGATCACTAGTTGTATGAGTCCATTTATAGGAAATGTCTGGAGATCTAGAGAGTCAAAAGGTAGATCCCAGGGCCGGGAGGGAGGGGGATAGGGCAATTAGGGAGTGGTGCCAAAGGGGACAGGATTTCTTCTTTGGCTGATGAAAATGTTCTCAAGTTGATTGTGGTAATACTTAAAACAACTGTGAATATACTAAAAACACTGAACTGTATACCTTAAAATGGAGAAGCTTTTATGATACGTGACCTGAATTATATCAGTAATACTCTGCATAGCTTGGGCTGTGATTTTCTACAGTCTTACAACTCCAACTCAAAGAGCTGAAAGCAAGAACAAAAGGTTTAAATCATGCACCTAGTGTATTTTTTTTATTTTTATTTTTTTATGGTGGAGTACTATTTCATTTTATTTATGTACCACACCTTCTTTTTTGGGGGGAGGGGGCAGGTTGGGGAGGGAGGGGGTGGACAGGCCACTTCTATTGGTCTTTCATTTATCTGTTTTCATCCATCTTTGTTCTTTTGGCCTGTGTGGGCTTCCCATTGCAGTGGCCTCTGTTGTCGCAGAGCACCCACTCTGGACACATGCACTCCAGAGCACCGGCTCGGTAATTGGACACATTGGTCCAGCCGCTCTGCGGCACATGGGATCTTCCCAGGCCAGAGATCAAACCGGCACCCCTTGCACTGACTGCAACGTGGTGCCCTTACCCACTGGACCACCAGGGAAGCCCACACCTAGTGTATTAAAAGCTAAACAATGAGATCTAACTTTTTACATGTGAACAAAGGACCAGGGTAAAAGTCAAAACAAGGCATTTATGTTTTTAAATAGAAGCCTAAAGGTAACAAGATTTGTCTGTCACTGATGCAAGTCTTTTATAATAGTTTTAGCACCACCACGCCTTCATCCAGGCCTTCATAATGTTGTGACTTTACTTTGATAGCATCGTTTAAAGAAGGAAAGCTGGAAGTAAGAAAATATTGAAATTGCTCATTCTCAAATGTCTCTACGAGCAGAAAATGATGAAAAATAAAATCAAGCAACTGTGAAGATAAGGACGAAATAAATAGATGAAACATTTAGCTTATGCAACAAAAAACATCATTATGGGCAAACAGAAACGCCATATATCCACATGATCAATAACTGGCAAGGAGTGGCTGGAACCCAAGGTGCTCAAAAAGACAAGATTTATTATACATTTTAAAAATTAAGTTCAGCTTTTGGCCTAATGTCCAGGCACTGCAGACACTGGAATCTAACTTACTCTTTAGTGGAATACTACCTTGTTGACAGCACATTTTATGATGTGCCTTTGCTTATTTCATCATCAAGTATAAAAGCTCAGGGAAATAATTTGATATCTTTTTTCAAATTAAACTATCTAACTTGCTTAAAAATATTCTTAGTGAAGCCAATTTATCATGCTCACTATAATGTGCCAAATGGGTCTGAAAACAAAAAAGCCAGCGAAATAACAAAAAATGTCTAACAAATTTTACCACTTGACATCAGACCCTATCATTTAAAGACCAAGATGACTGAACAAGCAATAAAGCAACCATATAAGAAACAAATAAAAACCTTATGCTTTATCAAAATAAAACAAAAAGTCAAATTTCAATGTATAGTGGCTTCACATTAAGAACCTTTGAAATTTAAATATTTTCCAAAATACTTTCCTTTTCAACTTCCTCATGCCATATGACACTGTGTGTGTGTGTTCTGCTGTTCAGTCTTCTCTGGCTCTGCCGCCCCATGGGCTGTAGTGTGTCAGGCTCCTCTGCCCATGGAATTTTCCAGGCAAGAATGCTGGAGTGGGGTGCCATTTCTTACTTTAGGGGATCTTTCCAGGCCCAGGGTAACTGGAGTCTCTTGTGTCTCCAGCACTGACAGGCAGACTTGGAGCTAAAACCCGGCCCCATGAGATCTAACTTTTACAAATGTTTGAACAAAGGACCAGGGTAAAAGTCAAAACAAGGCATTTATGTTTTTAAATAGAAGCCTAAAGGTAACAAGATTTGTCTGTCACTGATGCAAGTCTTTTATAATAGTTTTAGCACCACCACGCCTTCATCCAGGCCTTCATAATGTTGTGACTTTACTTTGATAGCATCGTTTAAAGAAGGAAAGCTGGAAGTAAGAAAATATTGAAATTGCTCATTCTCAAATGTCTCTACGAGCAGAAAATGATGAAAAATAAAATCAAGCAACTGTGAAGATAAGGACGAAATAAATAGATGAAACATTTAGCTTATGCAACAAAAAACATCATTATGGGCAAACAGAAACGCCATATATCCACATGATCAATAACTGGCAAGGAGTGGCTGGAACCCAAGGTGCTCAAAAAGACAAGATTTATTATACATTTTAAAAATTAAGTTCAGCTTTTGGCCTAATGTCCAGGCACTGCAGACACTGGAATCTAACTTACTCTTTAGTGGAATACTACCTTGTTGACAGCACATTTTATGATGTGCCTTTGCTTATTTCATCATCAAGTATAAAAGCTCAGGGAAATAATTTGATATCTTTTTTCAAATTAAACTATCTAACTTGCTTAAAAATATTCTTAGTGAAGCCAATTTATCATGCTCACTATAATGTGCCAAATGGGTCTGAAAACAAAAAAGCCAGCGAAATAACAAAAAATGTCTAACAAATTTTACCACTTGACATCAGACCCTATCATTTAAAGACCAAGATGACTGAACAAGCAATAAAGCAACCATATAAGAAACAAATAAAAACCTTATGCTTTATCAAAATAAAACAAAAAGTCAAATTTCAATGTATAGTGGCTTCACATTAAGAACCTTTGAAATTTAAATATTTTCCAAAATACTTTCCTTTTCAACTTCCTCATGCCATATGACACTGTGTGTGTGTGTTCTGCTGTTCAGTCTTCTCTGGCTCTGCCGCCCCATGGGCTGTAGTGTGTCAGGCTCCTCTGCCCATGGAATTTTCCAGGCAAGAATGCTGGAGTGGGGTGCCATTTCTTACTTTAGGGGATCTTTCCAGGCCCAGGGATCAAACTGGAGTCTCTTGTGTCTCCAGCACTGACAGGCAGATTCTTGGAAAGTCATATGACACTATCTGAATGCAAAACAATGTAGCTACAGGGACAACATGACTGGTTCTGTTTTTGAACAAACACGGAGCTAAGATGAAGGCTGCTCCTCAAAGCTATTATCATGGGAGGCTACACATGAATCTAATGATTCTGCCATTGCCCAGGGCATTTTCTCTGTAGGAATTATACCATTTAGTACTGAAAAATCTCACATCACTTTATAGTTGGGAGTTTGTTTCTATTAAAATAGTATTTCTCGGGCTTCCCTGGTGGTCCAGTGTAAGGACACTGCCTTGCAGTGCAAGGGCCGCCGGTTCGATCCCTGGCCTGGGAAGATCCCACGAGCCGCGAAGCGGCTGGACCGATGTGTCCAACTACCAAGCTGGAGCTCTGGAGCGCATGTGCCCAGAGCCAGTGCTCTGTAATGAGAGAGGCCACTGCGATGGGAGACCCACACAGGCCAAAAGAACAAAGATGGATGGAAATAAACAAATGAAGGATCAATAGAAGTGGCCAAAAAATTTTTTAAAAATAGTATTTCTCTAGTTTTACTGGCCTTTACCCTTATAACACATCCGTTTGAAAAGAACTTTTGCTCTTTTAAAAACTCAAATGTAATTTTAAATTTATTTTTAATTGGAGGATAATTGCTTTACAGTGTCGTGTTGGTTTCTGCCACACATCAACATGAATCAGCCATAGTATACACATGTTCTTAAACCTCAGACTAGGTTTGTCAGATATTGTTTACCAGTGATAAGCTACTATTTATAGATATGGAAATACTTACTCTGGTTAAGAATGAGTTTCCCCAGATGTATGGGACACAAAAAAAGAAAAAAAAAAAAACCTTAAAGGAGCAGAGCCAACTTTGGGTTTTTCACTCCGGCATATCATTTGTGGTCACTTTTAGAACTATTGCAAATACTGACATCTTTAGGTCACCTACAGTTATTTTGTTGGTCAAGTGATATCTGACTAGGATATATGGGAACATAACTAAGGTAGACATTTCTGAGAAAATTGGGTCCTAAGTCAAGCACAGGAAGAACTGGCTGCCCCCAGTCATCATACATGCTCACCAGAAAGAGGATCCAAAAGTGTGAGGATGTTTCATTCAAAGCCTCACAAAGATACCTCTGTGTCTTGGGAGATGCAACCTCAGAATAGTCCTAACAATTGTAATGTGATTGTAAAAAAGAACTAAACCCCTAACTAGGCCAGGACCTCTGACTATTAAGGCTTAATGAACTTGCAGACACAGAGACAATACCTGGAGTTGTTGAAGGCAGAGAAGCAGCTGCAAGCCTGGAGCCCCATGCCTCTATGATGAGTCTGAGCTGGGGAAACTCACTGCATAAAGGAACCTTAGCCAGGCTGCAACGAGGTACCAACTTCCTTCAGGGGCAGGACACTTGGCCACAAGCAAACGATGTGCCTGAGTGAAAAACTCAAAGGTGGCTTTGTTCTGTCAGGGGAATTTCAGCCGTCACTCTACGGGAGTGACCTGCTGCATACACCTTTCCCTGTACCACTGCTATGGCTTCTCTCATCATTTCCTGGTTCCCTTTCCTGCTCATCCATTCAGTACATCACAGGCAGAGGAATCTTTTAAAATACCGATCCAATGGTCCTAGTTAAGATTTTCTTTCATTCAACCAGACCTTACAGAGTAACTTATTTATTCCTTAAACTTGGAAGTAGGCAGAAATGTTATCCCTATTTTGTAAATGGAAAGGCTGAGGTATAGAGGAGTAACTTGCTCAAAAATCACACAGGTGGGATTTGAACTGAGGATGCCAACATTATTTTATAGTATTTTACATTCTTAACTCTCACCCAAAGACAGGCTCTAGACCTGATTAATGAGATCCTCCACCACCTAGTCCCTGTCTAATTCTCCAATCTCACCTTATACTGTGTTCTTGCTCATGGGTCATGCTCCAGCTGTACATATATTCCTTACGCACATTGTACAACATGTATATATGTGAGTATACATTTATATATGCACACATATTTATATATATACATGTATAATTTACATACCTATACATATTCATATAATTTTTCATTAATGTATAAATATAAGAGGCTTTTTGGCACACTAATTAAGAACACAGATATTACTGGGGCCGAAAAGCACAGATTCAAACTCTGACTCTGCCACTTTTTAGCTGTGGGATCTCTAGCAGTTCTTTATTTCTGTATTTCCAAGTGTCCTTATCTAATAAAATGCAGAAGATAGAATTTATCTCCTAGATTCATAGGAAAGATTAAACAAGTTAATATATATACTGTACTTAGAATATGTGCCTGGCAGGCAGTGAGTAGTACATGTGAAAGTTCCTTCCCAAATATGCTTATGAAAATATGTTCCTTCTGCCTAAAATGGTCTTACTAATGTGGCTATATACTCAGCCTTCAGCATTCAGTGTAGACTGGTGTCGGGTTCTCAGCAGGTCTTCCACAAGGTGTCTCCATTATGCATGCCTAGAGCACTTTGTATTTCCTCCGCAGCAAGCACCACCCTGGTCCGTGTGGTCATGATTGTATTTTCTGTGAGACTGTAAACTCCAGGAAGCAGGGACTATGTGTATTTTCAACATCAAGGTTTCCAGTGCATCCACAACTTGGCCTATGCAGAGCAGAGGCTCAATAAATGTCTGTGAATAAATGAGAGAAGCCTATGGGACTAAGCACCTTAACCTGCCCTGGGGATTTGGAGTACACATCCCAAGGAAGTAGGACAGGTGTCCAGACCTGAAGGACACAAGCACAGGAGTTCTTCAGAGAGGGTAAGAGGCACTTGTAAACAAAGCAGCAAAGACAGAAATGTGATACCGCCTGCCCTAGAGGGATAACGTCACAGCTTCAAAATGTTGGGAGCCAAGAAGAAACACGATCAGGCTAAAGAAAGCCTTGGCTTCATAGATAAGAAAAACTGGGCTTCAGTCATTAATGTTTTTTCAATAATTTATAACTAATTATTGACAAAGCAGCCTCTTAAATGAGTGTTCTTTAACTGTGTAAAGACGTGTTGTAAGGTCTCTTCTCCCTCCTATAAGAAACAGAAAATGAGTCTAAAAGAAATAGCTGCCTTGTGTTCAGAATTTGGGAAATACTTCATGGTGACTGGAAGATCTCTCATTCTAATCCTCTTGGGTGGTTTTCAGAGTTGGTGTAATTGACAGTCACAATTTAGCTTTAAATGTTCAGCAAAGTATAGTTACTCCAATAAATTCTGGAGTTTCCCACGATGCCACTGCTCTACATAAGATCAGCTATGTGCACAAAATAAAGAAGGAACAAAAATACTGTCTTGGGAAGTCAGGTTTGAAAATTCTAGAGGAGCCATTCCACATTGCAGATGTTGAACCAATATTTACAATTCAACTGGAGCAGGGAAGGTCAATGATGACATAATGCTTTCCCTCCCTTTTATCATCTCTATTAATCTTCCTCTCCCCCTTTTTATAAACTGGATCATGGACGGGAGCAGGATGATGTAACATGCTTATAAGACTTTTACAGAATAGCAGTCTTGGTAAGATCTGTCCAGGCTTTGACAGACAGAACTGAAATGCAAAGCAAGCTAGACAAATTGAAGTGCTGGCCTGAGTGAAATGATATGTGATTCAATAACGGGAGATGCATTTTGCTTCAGAAAGAAGCACACATTTGATTAATGGAAAATGGAAAAGGAGTGATTAGTTGACAATGTGGAGAAAAGACCAAGGGCATTACAACATATCCTGTCAATTATAAAGCCAATGATGTACTTTTGGCAACTCAGGAGGCAAAATGCATTTTGAGATTCCTGAGCAGGCAGTCGAGAGGAAAAAATGAATACTGAGGAGACCGGGCTCCACAGAACAAGGGCAGTGGTGGGAGAAGACGCAAGAGAGGAAAAGCATGTTGATGATGGACCTTCAGCGTCTGACTGAAGGAACTGTTTGGTTCCGTAACAGTAAGGTCAAGCTAACAGAGACCCATTTAATTTCACTAATCTGTGTATGTCTTGGATGTACAGAGAATTTAGCTCTTTTATTCCATCTAATGCTGGTTTGGTCTCCTAAGTCTCTATCCTCTAGTTATCAGGATAAAATGAGCTTCCGTTCTATTCGGTTTAAATCTTAGCTTGAACTTGTATTTCCAAGGACTCTTTATTAAGTGCATGTGTAAAGACGTGTTGTAAGGTCTCTTCTCCTCCTATAAGAAACAGAAATAGCTGCCTTGTGTTCAGAATTTGGGAAATACTTCATGGTGACTGGAAGATCTCTCATTCTAATCCTCTTGGGTGGTTTTCAGAGTTGGTGTAATTGACAGTCACAATTTAGCTTTAAATGTTCAGCAAAGTATAGTTACTCCAATAAATTCTGGAGTTTCCCACGATGCCACTGCTCTACATAAGATCAGCTATGTGCACAAAATAAAGAAGGAACAAAAATACTGTCTTGGGAAGTCAGGTTTGAAAATTCTAGAGGAGCCATTCCACATTGCAGATGTTGAACCAATATTTACAATTCAACTGGAGCAGGGAAGGTCAATGATGACATAATGCTTTCCCTCCCTTTTATCATCTCTATTAATCTTCCTCTCCCCCTTTTTATAAACTGGATCATGGACGGGAGCAGGATGATGTAACATGCTTATAAGACTTTTACAGAATAGCAGTCTTGGTAAGATCTGTCCAGGCTTTGACAGACAGAACTGAAATGCAAAGCAAGCTAGACAAATTGAAGTGCTGGCCTGAGTGAAATGATATGTGATTCAATAACGGGAGATGCATTTTGCTTCAGAAAGAAGCACACATTTGATTAATGGAAAATGGAAAAGGAGTGATTAGTTGACAATGTGGAGAAAAGACCAAGGGCATTACAACATATCCTGTCAATTATAAAGCCAATGATGTACTTTTGGCAACTCAGGAGGCAAAATGCATTTTGAGATTCCTGAGCAGGCAGTCGAGAGGAAAAAATGAATACTGAGGAGACCGGGCTCCACAGAACAAGGGCAGTGGTGGGAGAAGACGCAAGAGAGGAAAAGCATGTTGATGATGGACCTTCAGCGTCTGACTGAAGGAACTGTTTGGTTCCGTAACAGTAAGGTCAAGCTAACAGAGACCCATTTAATTTCACTAATCTGTGTATGTCTTGGATGTACAGAGAATTTAGCTCTTTTATTCCATCTAATGCTGGTTTGGTCTCCTAAGTCTCTATCCTCTAGTTATCAGGATAAAATGAGCTTCCGTTCTATTCGGTTTAAATCTTAGCTTGAACTTGTATTTCCAAGGACTCTTTATTAAGTGCTTATTCTTTCTTGAATCAAGATGCTGACTCTTAAAAAAGCTGAATCTTTCCATTCCCTCCTTCTTTCCTAAGATGAGCTCTGAGTGGCCTCTTGTCCTGAAGGGGGAAACTGGATTTCTAGGGCACAGTCCCAGGTGATGCCCTGGCTGGCAGCCTGGCTGGTTGGGAAGTTGTAACCCAGCGACTGGCCTTTCCCTCTAAGAATGGTCAGAGTCTGGTATTGCTCTGCAGTCAACTATGGCCACTCTCCCCTGCTGGGGGTGTGAAGTCCAGGCCTTGGGCCCATATTCTGTCTGGTGTTTCTACCTGCGGGCTTCTATATGGTCACCCCTCCCTGTCCTGGGGAATAACAGTGGCTCTTAACCCAGCATATGTGACATAGTAATTGAGGGCAACTTGTAAAGGTGAACCTTACCATGCTGTGGCCACACCCAGTCTGCTGGCAGAGGCAGCGGCAGAGGGGTGACGACTGTAAGGTCATCTCTTTCTAAGGGGAGAGCAGAGGCAACGTTGTTTCTCACTTATTTAACCCACATCCCCTTTCGGAAGCAGAATTCAGAGAAAGAGGATGGGCAAGCAAGTCTACCCAACTCTGTCTCTCGGTCTCCTTCACTGTTTTTCTACAGACCACCTAAGGTGGGGGTCCTGGCTCTGCCTTACTGACAAAGCTGGGTCTTTTCTACATGTCACAGCTCCAGGGTCAGAGTCCTCAGGGGTGGCTGATAGGCTAACGAAGTGATTTAAGGAATTTAGAGAAATCTTCTCACAAGTTCACTCTCACAAGAGTGTGAACTCCCAGCTTGTTTTTTTTTTTTTTTTTTTTTTAAATTTTTAGCCTCATTTATTTATTTACTTTCATCCACCTTTATTCTTCGGCCTGTGTGGGCCTCCCACTGCAGTGGCCTCTCTCATTACAGAACACTGGCTCTGGACGCCTGCACTCCAGAGCACTGGTTCCTAATTGGACACACTGGTCCAGCTGCTCCGTGGCACGTGGGATCCTTCCCAGCCAGGGATCGAACCAGTGCCCCTTGTAACTGCAAGGTGGACTGTTTTCCCACTGGACTATCAGGGAAGCCCAACTCACAGGTTTTTGTCTTGCTGCATAATCCTTGTGTGTAAGACAATATTTCCTGAATGTTCTTCCTATTCACATTCCTTCTTCACCAGACAGAAAGCACCACCTCTCAGATAGAGGCCTTGATCAAAGGCCTTTTACCATACTCAAAAAGGTAAAAGAAAAATGCATATGATGTTAGATTCTTAATCAGCAGACAGACTTAAAAGATGAAAGAAAAAAAATGTAAAATGTTAAAATGCCCTCCACATGCCAGGCATGTCTTATCTCACCGAGTTCTCAATTACATTAATTTTGAAAGATAAATACCATCTCATTTTCCACAGGAGTCAACCATGTGTCAAAGACATCAAGCAATTTCCCCAGAGTCACAGGCTAGGTAATCTGCAGATGCAGAACTTGAATCCTAGTCTTTCTAACAGAAAAAATGTATGCTATTTCCATCATACCCCATAATCTAAATACATAAAATGCCACATCCTACTGAAACTAAAATCTCCCCAGTACCAGGCTGCTCTAAGATTATACATTCCACTAAAAAAGAAATGCACTGTCGTTTATACTATGACACACTATTTGTAAGACAAATTCTGGCTTCTGAGATATAAAAATGTGGAAGAAAAAGAAGCATCTTAGAATGAATGAAACCTGGTAAATATGGTTCAAACAAGATTATTTGAGTTGTTGCTGTGCTGTGTACAGTCTGAACTAGAACACAAGAACACCAGGATAAGGGAAGATCAAGGAAATGTTGTCAATAGTCATTCAGCTATCAAGAAATGGAAGCCTGAGTAAAGACAGAAGAGCCTTATGAAATCAGAAGCCAAGGCAAACGTTTAGGAAACACTATGGCAGGTGAATCAATGGGGATAGCACTGTTTGGATCGAGGTTGTAAGGAGTGAAGAATGGGCCATGAGCCAAGATTTTAAAGTCTGGAAGACTGAGGAAATAAACAGAATGGGCAAACGTTCTATGGTCAGTACTCCAGAGCACTGGTTCCTAATTGGACACACTGGTCCAGCTGCTCCGTGGCACGTGGGATCCTTCCCAGCCAGGGATCGAACCAGTGCCCCTTGTAACTGCAAGGTGGACTGTTTTCCCACTGGACTATCAGGGAAGCCCAACTCACAGGTTTTTGTCTTGCTGCATAATCCTTGTGTGTAAGACAATATTTCCTGAATGTTCTTCCTATTCACATTCCTTCTTCACCAGACAGAAAGCACCACCTCTCAGATAGAGGCCTTGATCAAAGGCCTTTTACCATACTCAAAAAGGTAAAAGAAAAATGCATATGATGTTAGATTCTTAATCAGCAGACAGACTTAAAAGATGAAAGAAAAAAAATGTAAAATGTTAAAATGCCCTCCACATGCCAGGCATGTCTTATCTCACCGAGTTCTCAATTACATTAATTTTGAAAGATAAATACCATCTCATTTTCCACAGGAGTCAACCATGTGTCAAAGACATCAAGCAATTTCCCCAGAGTCACAGGCTAGGTAATCTGCAGATGCAGAACTTGAATCCTAGTCTTTCTAACAGAAAAAATGTATGCTATTTCCATCATACCCCATAATCTAAATACATAAAATGCCACATCCTACTGAAACTAAAATCTCCCCAGTACCAGGCTGCTCTAAGATTATACATTCCACTAAAAAAGAAATGCACTGTCGTTTATACTATGACACACTATTTGTAAGACAAATTCTGGCTTCTGAGATATAAAAATGTGGAAGAAAAAGAAGCATCTTAGAATGAATGAAACCTGGTAAATATGGTTCAAACAAGATTATTTGAGTTGTTGCTGTGCTGTGTACAGTCTGAACTAGAACACAAGAACACCAGGATAAGGGAAGATCAAGGAAATGTTGTCAATAGTCATTCAGCTATCAAGAAATGGAAGCCTGAGTAAAGACAGAAGAGCCTTATGAAATCAGAAGCCAAGGCAAACGTTTAGGAAACACTATGGCAGGTGAATCAATGGGGATAGCACTGTTTGGATCGAGGTTGTAAGGAGTGAAGAATGGGCCATGAGCCAAGATTTTAAAGTCTGGAAGACTGAGGCAAACTGGGAAAAGGCAGAAGGATGGGTCCTATTTTTCATATTTTAACATTCAAAAAACAATTACTGGGTTTCCCTAGTGGTCCAGTGGGTAAGGACACCGCCGTGCAGTGCAAGGGGCGCTGGTTCGATCCCTGGCCTGAGAAGATCCCATGTGCTGTGGAGCGGCTGGACTGATGTGACCAACTACTG
Organism: Tragulus kanchil; assembly: GCA_022376925.1. Classification (NCBI taxonomy): domain Eukaryota; kingdom Metazoa; phylum Chordata; class Mammalia; order Artiodactyla; family Tragulidae; genus Tragulus; species Tragulus kanchil. Next base: position 119,958,894 of record JAIOJX010000025.1, on the reverse strand, counting down.
AGCCAGAGTTCTGGAGTGCATGCGCCCAGAGCCTCTCTGTGACAAGAGAGGCCACTGTGATGGGAGGCCCACACAGGCCAAAGAACAAAGATGGATGGAAATAAGTAAATGAAAGACCGACAGAAGTGACTATATCTATATAGATATAGATATATTTTTAAAAACGATTACTTTCCTGTAATGATGGAGAGCATGGGAGTGGAGATGTGGACATGGGGCTCATTTACTCACAGGCACCAGCTTGATATGATGATATCTAACTGGGGGTCTAGGGATGATAAAACCAGGTAGACAGGTCTAGACCTGTGCTGCCAGAGGAATTATGAAGAAATGGAACCTCAAGCAAAGAAATGAAAATTCTAGACCCAAGGAGCCTCGTGAGGCAGCTTCATCAAGGATGTGCATCAGTCCTTTTGGTGCTTTCAAGTGGTACCACAATATCATCGTGAGGCAGAGAACAGATTTGGCAAGGTCTTCTGCTGGTTGGAGCAGCAGGGTTCACACATACTTCCCTACGCACCTGGGAATGCAACACTTGCATGTCGGAATGAAGGAAAGGGATGGACCAGCACAGGAGTTCCTGCTTTACAGCAAGCTGTCATACATAATTGCAAGAGGTTTTTTTTTTTTTTTTTTAAGTTATATATAGAAACACTGCCAAAGATAACAAATGAGAACCATCAAGACAAGAACTGTTCATCTAATATTGGGAAATAATCATTTCCATCACCTTCCTCTTTTGATTTCAAATGTGGCTGAAGTCTTAAACTGGCAAATGAACTCTTGGACCATAAGATTTAGTCTGTTGCCTCATGAATCACTCAGTCCCAATTCCATAGCACTTCTGAAAGTTGCATTAACTGTTTCAGGTTATGTACTTGCCAACTATAGGAAGCTGCTCACCATCTGGCTCTCCAGGGATTAAGTCATCAGCCACTTTAGTCACTGGCCTTCAACACTCCCTGAAAAGAGACTGGGGCCCTGTGCACTGAGTAACCTGCTGGGATAGGCCTTCAGATACATTTCATGGACCTGGATTCTTGCATGTTTCCGTACTAAGAAATGCACTAAAGTCATTACGTAAGATACTTATTCCTCATGACTGGCAGCAACCTTCTGAGGTGTGTGCTTTGTTGCGTGCTCCCCCTTTGTCAAAACCACACATGTACTAACCACTCCTACTCACTTCTTTTTTTGTTGTTTTTTTTTGGGTGGGGTTGGGGGTGGGTTGGGGAGGGAGGGGGGCCGGCGGGCCACTTCTATTGGTCTTTCATTTATCTAGTTTCATCCATCTTTGTTCTTTTGGCCCGTGTGGGCCTCCCATTGCAGTGGCTTCTGTTGTCGCAGAGCACTGGCTCTGGGCGCATGCGCTCCAGAGTTCCGGTTCAGTAATTGGACACATGGGTCCAGCCACTCCACGGCACGTGGGATCTTCCCAGGCCAGGGATCAAACTGGCGCCCCCTGCACTGCAAGGTGGTGTCCTTACCCACTGGACTACCAGGGAAGCCCTAATTCACAGCTTTGACATTATGTGTGTGTGTGTCTGTTTTGTTGTCGTTGACATACCCTACTAATGCAATGTCCAAAAGTGATCAAATATAAGTTGCTAGGTTGACTAGTGAAGAAATTATTTTCTTAATCATTATCTGGATTTTTTTTAAACACACATAAATGAATTTCCATCCCCACTGCAGCTCCTCTGATGAAGTCTCTCTGTCATGTGCAGCAGGACACCTGTCGCTGGCCAGTAAGGCTCTCCCCTCTGTTAGAATGGCCTCACCCTGACCACTTCTTCCAGAACTTCACAGTCTACTACGGGAGTCACTGACCACATATGGCTGCTGAGCACCTGAAATATGGCCAGTCTGAATCAGAATGTGTTATGAGTATAAAATATACATTGAACTTTGAAGATTTAGCATGAAAAAAGGATACAGAATAACAATAATTTTTATGTTGCTTACATATTGAAATGATACTTTCAATATAAAAACTCTTGGACCATAAGATTTAGTCTGTTGCCTCATGAATCACTCAGTCCCAATTCCATAGCACTTCTGAAAGTTGCATTAACTGTTTCAGGTTATGTACTTGCCAACTATAGGAAGCTGCTCACCATCTGGCTCTCCAGGGATTAAGTCATCAGCCACTTTAGTCACTGGCCTTCAACACTCCCTGAAAAGAGACTGGGGCCCTGTGCACTGAGTAACCTGCTGGGATAGGCCTTCAGATACATTTCATGGACCTGGATTCTTGCATGTTTCCGTACTAAGAAATGCACTAAAGTCATTACGTAAGATACTTATTCCTCATGACTGGCAGCAACCTTCTGAGGTGTGTGCTTTGTTGCGTGCTCCCCCTTTGTCAAAACCACACATGTACTAACCACTCCTACTCACTTCTTTTTTTGTTGTTTTTTTTTGGGTGGGGGTTGGGTTGGGGAAGGAGGGGGGCCACTTCTATTGGTCGTTCATTTCTCTATTTTCATCCATCTTTGTTCTTTTGGCCCTTCTGAGCCTCCCATCGCGGTGGCCTCTGTTGTCGCAGAGCACCAGCTCTGGGCACATGTGCTCCAGAGCTCTGGCTCGGTAATTGGACACATCAGTCCAGCCGCTCCGCAGCACGTGGGATCTTCCCAGGCCAGGGATCAAACTGGCGCCCCCTGCACTGCAAGGCGGTGTCCTTACCCACTGGACTACCAGGGAAGCCCTAATTCACAGCTTTGACATTATGTGTGTGTGTGTCTGTTTTGTTGTCGTTGACATACCCTACTAATGCAATGTCCAAAAGTGATCAAATATAAGTTGCTAGGTTGACTAGTGAAGAAATTATTTTCTTAATCATTATCTGGATTTTTTTTAAACACACATAAATGAATTTCCATCCCCACTGCAGCTCCTCTGATGAAGTCTCTCTGTCATGTGCAGCAGGACACCTGTCGCTGGCCAGTAAGGCTCTCCCCTCTGTTAGAATGGCCTCACCCTGACCACTTCTTCCAGAACTTCACAGTCTACTACGGGAGTCACTGACCACATATGGCTGCTGAGCACCTGAAATATGGCCAGTCTGAATCAGAATGTGTTATGAGTATAAAATATACATTGAACTTTGAAGATTTAGCATGAAAAAAGGATACAGAATAACAATAATTTTTATGTTGCTTACATATTGAAATGATACTTTCAATATAAAATGGCTTAAATAAAATATGCTCTTAAATTTCTTTGTCTTCTTTTACTTTTTAAAATCTAGATGGAAGGGGCTTCCCTGGTAGCTCAGTGGTGAAGAGTTCACCTGCCAATGCAGGAGACACAGGTTTGACCCCTGATCCGGAAAGATCCCACATGCTGCAGAGCAACGAAGCCCATGAGTCACAGATATTAAGCCTGTGCTCTAGAGCCTTAGTGCCACAACTGTGGAGCCCATGTGCCACAACTACTGAAGCCTGTGTGCCCTAGAGCCCGAGTTCCACAGAGAAGTCACCATAACAAGAAGCTTGCTCACCTCAACTAGAGAGTAGCCCCCACTCCCTGCAACGAGAGAAGAGTCTGTGGCAGCAGTGAAAACCCAGAATAGCCAAAAATAAATAATAAAATAAATAAATAAAACAAAATAAATGTAGTTGGAAAATATAGTTGCATTTGTGACTCCTATTATATTTCTATTGCACAGCACTGGTCTAGGCTCTCAGCTTCTGGGTCTCATTTATTTAATCAATAAATTCACTGTAATCAGTATTTATTATATATATATATATATGTATATATATATATATATATAAAATACGAACTCGGGACTCTAAAAAAAGACTGGTGATCAAAAGATATAAATAATGTGACTTCTGACCTCAATGAGCTTTTTTAGAAGTAATTAAAACAACATGGGGCTTCCCTGGTGGTCCAGTGGGTAAGGACACCGCCTTGCAGTGCAAGGGGCGCCGGTTGGATCCCTGGCCTGGGAAGATCCCACGTGCCGCGGAGCGGCTGGACTGATGTGTCCAATTACCTAGCCCGAGCTCTGGAGCACATGCGCCCAGAGCCGGTGCTCTGCGACAACAGAGGCCACCATGATGGGAGGCCCACAGGGGCCAAAAAGCAGAGATGGATGACAATGGACAGGTGAAAGACTGATAGAAGGGGCCCGCCTGCTCCCCTCCCTCCCCACCCAACCCCCCCAAATAATAAATAAATAAATAAATCTTAAAAAAAATAAAATAAAACAACATGACACACGCTATTAAAGTAGAAAATTTTCTAGTCATTGGCATGGGGGGGCAATTTAAGGGCACACCACAAAGAGGACACAGTAAGTCTGAAGTCTCAGGTGAAAATAAACAATCTGTGTGGGGAAACTGAATGTAGACTGTTGTTACTGAGTCACTAAGTCATGTCCAACTCTTTGCAACCACCATGGACTGTAGCCCACCAGGCTCCTCTGTCCATGGGATGACCCAGACAAGAATTCCGGAGTGTGCTGCCATTTCCTTCTCCAGGCGACCTTCCTGACCCAGGGATTAAACTCATGTCTCCTGCATTAAAAGTGGATTCTTTACCACTGAGTCACCAGGGAAGCTCGTGTATGTAGATTAGAAAGGCTAAAACAGTCTGCCTGTGGGAGAGGGGACAGACAAGACTTTGGCAGTAGACTGGGAGTGGGAAATGGGGGTAATGGAAAAGGGAACCTCACATGCCAGGCCAAGAAGTACAAAATGTATCTTGTGGATGAAAGAGCTGATTTGTATTTCACAGCCGCCACTGCCGCGATATGATGGAGGGTGGATTAAGCGGTCCAGGTGGGTGGAGGGGCTGATGCTGGGGAGGAAAAGGAGGATATGAAGGTAAACAGGCCAGTAGGATAACTACTGCAGAGTCTAGATGACAGTTACATAGATTACGACGGATGGCACAGGACTGGAGAACTATTTAGGAGGTAGAATTCATAGGTTTAGGGATCTGGTAGATAAAGGTGAAGAAAAGAAACTGGGTTACAAACACTAGTGACTAAGATGATGTGAGATAAATACTAGGTGCCCACTAAAAATGTTTGCTATCAGATGGAATTCCTAAGGAATGATGCTAAGTTGAGTGGCTGGACTGAACTGAAATTGCTTTCAAAATGCAACAGCAGCTAAGCACCCAGATCAATCAGGTACCCCATTAGCCCCCGTCAGGTTTACTCCTGCTCAGGGTACCTGCGATGCTGGGATGGGAGAGACTGATGAGAGTTCAAGGAGTAGAAGAAGGCTATTCAGAAAATGGAAAAGACTTCTTAGAAAATAAAGTCTGGAGCTGGATTCTGAAGGGGCAGGTAGCCGAGGAGAAAGAGCATTTGTAGTAAGAGAGGAAAACTAATATAGATGCAGCGAATGAGCTTTTAAAGTCAGGAATGAGTAACTGACAACATGTGCTCCAAGGTCAGGCCGAGGATGGCCTGACTATGACGGTGTGTTAGGCAGATGCAGTCAGAAAGACAGCTGGGATCATATTATGGAGGGACCCTGTAGGCAACAGGGAGCCATTATAAGGCTTTCCTTTAAGCAAATGAATGGATCACCTGGCATTTAAGCAAGGTTACGCTGGTGATGTATAGAAAAACTCAAGTAGGAGTGGAAGTTCTGCTTCACACACTTTTACCAAACCAAGTAAATGATGACTCTTTTTCAAGGCCCTGGGGACTTAAAAATATGTGAGAACTAGTCTCTTCCTCTGGAACATGCAACCTAGCAAAGAAAAAAACAGCAAAGAAAAAGAACAGTTAGGATGATCTTGGCTCATCAAATTCTTTGAAGTAATAACTGTCAGATCAGGGGCTCAGCAGTGAGAATGGAGAATAAACATCTACAAGCAAGACAGATGGCCCCTGTGCATGTAATTACAAGCCCTTTATTTACTGGGTCCTGTACCACCTGTTTTTATCCCAGTCTATTTTTCCCAACTTATTCCTCTCTTTTTCCTTTCTATCCTCTTCTCTATAGCCAAGGGAATTTACTAAACACTGGCAAATCAGATAACATTTTAACACTGTCTTTCTCCGTGCCAAGTGTGTTTTCTGCTCTGAATAGGCTTGACATCCTTTTCATTCAACTTTCCCATTTCTGAGCAATCACCTGTGTACATCACACATGGAATTTGGTAATGAACCCTCCTGCCAGTGCAGGAGACATAAAAGACATGAGTTCAATCCCTGGGTCAGGACTAATCCTTGGAGGATAGCATGGAAACCCACTCCAGTATCTTTACCTGGAGAATCCCACAGACAGAGGAACCTAGAGGGCTATAGTCATAGGGTCCCAAACTCCTTGCTCCCAGGGTACCTGCGATGCTGGGATGGGAGAGACTGATGAGAGTTCAAGGAGTAGAAGAAGGCTATTCAGAAAATGGAAAAGACTTCTTAGAAAATAAAGTCTGGAGCTGGATTCTGAAGGGGCAGGTAGCCGAGGAGAAAGAGCATTTGTAGTAAGAGAGGAAAACTAATATAGATGCAGCGAATGAGCTTTTAAAGTCAGGAATGAGTAACTGACAACATGTGCTCCAAGGTCAGGCCGAGGATGGCCTGACTATGACGGTGTGTTAGGCAGATGCAGTCAGAAAGACAGCTGGGATCATATTATGGAGGGACCCTGTAGGCAACAGGGAGCCATTATAAGGCTTTCCTTTAAGCAAATGAATGGATCACCTGGCATTTAAGCAAGGTTACGCTGGTGATGTATAGAAAAACTCAAGTAGGAGTGGAAGTTCTGCTTCACACACTTTTACCAAACCAAGTAAATGATGACTCTTTTTCAAGGCCCTGGGGACTTAAAAATATGTGAGAACTAGTCTCTTCCTCTGGAACATGCAACCTAGCAAAGAAAAAAACAGCAAAGAAAAAGAACAGTTAGGATGATCTTGGCTCATCAAATTCTTTGAAGTAATAACTGTCAGATCAGGGGCTCAGCAGTGAGAATGGAGAATAAACATCTACAAGCAAGACAGATGGCCCCTGTGCATGTAATTACAAGCCCTTTATTTACTGGGTCCTGTACCACCTGTTTTTATCCCAGTCTATTTTTCCCAACTTATTCCTCTCTTTTTCCTTTCTATCCTCTTCTCTATAGCCAAGGGAATTTACTAAACACTGGCAAATCAGATAACATTTTAACACTGTCTTTCTCCGTGCCAAGTGTGTTTTCTGCTCTGAATAGGCTTGACATCCTTTTCATTCAACTTTCCCATTTCTGAGCAATCACCTGTGTACATCACACATGGAATTTGGTAATGAACCCTCCTGCCAGTGCAGGAGACATAAAAGACATGAGTTCAATCCCTGGGTCAGGACTAATCCTTGGAGGATAGCATGGAAACCCACTCCAGTATCTTTACCTGGAGAATCCCACAGACAGAGGAACCTAGAGGGCTATAGTCATAGGGTCCCAAAGGGTTGGACACAACTAAAGCAACTTAGCACACATGCATATAAATAGACAGGCTGATGAACTTTCAGTAAAAACCTTACTTTAGGGACTTCCCTGGTGGTCTAGTGGTTAAATACCTGCCTTGTGATGCAGACTACATGGATTCCATCCCTGAACCAGGAACTAGGATCTCACATGCCAAGGACCAACCAGGCCCCTGCACTACAACTACTGAGCCTACATTCTAGAGCCTGGAAGATGCAACTGTTGAAGCCCACATATCTGAGAGCTTATTCTCCACAACAAGAGAAGCCACCACAAAGAGAATCCCATGTATCACAACTAGAGAAAGCCCACATGCAGCAACCAAGACCCAGTGCATCAAAAAAAAAAAAAAAAAGCCTTAGTTTAAATAAAAAAATAAAATGGTACTAGGAAACAGTCCTCCTTCATGGATCACAGCCTTGTCATGGGCTTAAAGGGGCTTAAACTCAATGAAGCTATGAGGTATGCTGGGCAGGGCCACAGAAGATGGATGGGTCATAGTGAAGAGTTCTGACAAAACATGGTCTGCTGGAGAAAGGAATGGCAACCCACTTCAGCATTCTTGCCTCAAGAACCCCATGAACAGTGTGAAAATACAAAAAAATATGACACCAGAAAATGAGCCCCCCAGGTTAGAAGGTGCTACTGGGAAGAGTGGAGAAATAGCTTCAGAAAGAATGAAGAGGCTGGCCCAAATCTGAAGTTGACCAGTTCTATGAAGACCTACAAGACCTTCCAGAACTAACAGCAAAAACATGGCTTTTTCATTATAGGGATTGGAATCCAAAACCAGGAAGCTACTGGGAAAAAGTGGTAACATTTTAACACTGTCTTTCTCCGTGCCAAGTGTGTTTTCTGCTCTGAATAGGCTTGACATCCTTTTCATTCAACTTTCCCATTTCTGAGCAATCACCTGTGTACATCACACATGGAATTTGGTAATGAACCCTCCTGCCAGTGCAGGAGACATAAAAGACATGAGTTCAATCCCTGGGTCAGGACTAATCCTTGGAGGATAGCATGGAAACCCACTCCAGTATCTTTACCTGGAGAATCCCACAGACAGAGGAACCTAGAGGGCTATAGTCATAGGGTCCCAAAGGGTTGGACACAACTAAAGCAACTTAGCACACATGCATATAAATAGACAGGCTGATGAACTTTCAGTAAAAACCTTACTTTAGGGACTTCCCTGGTGGTCTAGTGGTTAAATACCTGCCTTGTGATGCAGACTACATGGATTCCATCCCTGAACCAGGAACTAGGATCTCACATGCCAAGGACCAACCAGGCCCCTGCACTACAACTACTGAGCCTACATTCTAGAGCCTGGAAGATGCAACTGTTGAAGCCCACATATCTGAGAGCTTATTCTCCACAACAAGAGAAGCCACCACAAAGAGAATCCCATGTATCACAACTAGAGAAAGCCCACATGCAGCAACCAAGACCCAGTGCATCAAAAAAAAAAAAAAAAAAGCCTTAGTTTAAATAAAAAAATAAAATGGTACTAGGAAACAGTCCTCCTTCATGGATCACAGCCTTGTCATGGGCTTAAAGGGGCTTAAACTCAATGAAGCTATGAGGTATGCTGGGCAGGGCCACAGAAGATGGATGGGTCATAGTGAAGAGTTCTGACAAAACATGGTCTGCTGGAGAAAGGAATGGCAACCCACTTCAGCATTCTTGCCTCAAGAACCCCATGAACAGTGTGAAAATACAAAAAAATATGACACCAGAAAATGAGCCCCCCAGGTTAGAAGGTGCTACTGGGAAGAGTGGAGAAATAGCTTCAGAAAGAATGAAGAGGCTGGCCCAAATCTGAAGTTGACCAGTTCTATGAAGACCTACAAGACCTTCCAGAACTAACAGCAAAAAAAAAACATGGCTTTTTCATTATAGGGGATTGGAATCCAAAACCAGGAAGTCAAGAGATACTTGGAGTAAAAGCCAGGTTTGGTCTTAGAGTACAAAATGAAGCAAGACAAAGGCCAACAAAGTTTTGTAATGACAACACACTGACCATAGCAAGCGTTTTCTTCTGACAGAACAAAATATGACCTCACCCATGGACATCACCAGACAATACCAAAATTAGGTTAAATATATTCTTTGCAGTCAGAGATGGAGGAGCTCTACAGTTAGCAAAAACAAGACCTGGAGTTGACTGTGGCTCAGATCATGAAATCCTTATTGCAAAATTCAGGCTTAAACTGAAGAAACTAAGGGAAACCATTAGGCCATTCAGATATGACCCTAAATAAAATCCCTTATGATTATACGGTGGAGGTGATGAATAGATTCAAGGGACTAGATCTGGTAGACAGAGTGCCTGGGAGGCAGTGACCAAAGCCATCCTAAATAAAAAGAAATGCAAGAAGGCAAAGTGGTTAACTGCTTTACAAATAGCTGAGAAAAGAAGAGAAGCAAAAGACAAGGGAGAAAAGGAAAAGTATCTCAATTGAATGTAGAGTTCCAGAGAGTATCAAGGAGAGATAAGAAAGCTTTCATAAGTGAACGACAATGCAAAGAAATAAAGGAAAACAACAGAATGGGAAAGACAAGTGATCTCTTCAAGAAAATTAGAGACACCAAGTGATGGATGCAAGGATGGGCATGATAAAGGACAGAAACGGTAAGGACCTAACAGAAGCAGAAGAGATTACAAAAAGGTTGTAAGAATACACAGGGGAGCTATACAAAAAAGGCCTTAATGATCCATATAACCACAACAGTGTGGCCTAGCCCAGACATCCTGGAGTGTAAAGTCAAGTGGGGGCCTTAGGAAGCATTACTAGGAATAAAGCTGGTGGAGGTGATGGAATTCCAGCTGAGCTATGTCAAATCCTAAAATATGATGCTGTTAAAGTGTTGCTCAATATGCCAGCAAATTTGGAAAACTCAGCAGTGGTCACAGTACTAGAAAAGGTCAGTTTTCTTTTCAATGCAAAAGATAGGCAATGCCAAAGAATGTTCAAATTACCATATAACTGTGCCCATTTTATATTATAGTAATGTAATGCTCAAAGTCATTTAAATTAGGCTTCAATAGCACATGAACTGAGATCTTCCAGACATGTAAGCTGGATTTAGAAAAGGCAGAGGAACCAGAGATAAAATTCCAAACATTTATGGAATTATAGAGAAAACAAGGGAATTCAGAAAAACATCTACTTCTGTACATTGACCACCTGTTGTAGTTAAAAAAAAGGTTAAATATATTCTTTGCAGTCAGAGATGGAGGAGCTCTACAGTTAGCAAAAACAAGACCTGGAGTTGACTGTGGCTCAGATCATGAAATCCTTATTGCAAAATTCAGGCTTAAACTGAAGAAACTAAGGGAAACCATTAGGCCATTCAGATATGACCCTAAATAAAATCCCTTATGATTATACGGTGGAGGTGATGAATAGATTCAAGGGACTAGATCTGGTAGACAGAGTGCCTGGGAGGCAGTGACCAAAGCCATCCTAAATAAAAAGAAATGCAAGAAGGCAAAGTGGTTAACTGCTTTACAAATAGCTGAGAAAAGAAGAGAAGCAAAAGACAAGGGAGAAAAGGAAAAGTATCTCAATTGAATGTAGAGTTCCAGAGAGTATCAAGGAGAGATAAGAAAGCTTTCATAAGTGAACGACAATGCAAAGAAATAAAGGAAAACAACAGAATGGGAAAGACTAGTGATCTCTTCAAGAAAATTAGAGACACCAAGTGATGGATGCAAGGATGGGCATGATAAAGGACAGAAACGGTAAGGACCTAACAGAAGCAGAAGAGATTACAAAAAGGTTGTAAGAATACACAGGGGAGCTATACAAAAAAGGCCTTAATGATCCATATAACCACAACAGTGTGGCCTAGCCCAGACATCCTGGAGTGTAAAGTCAAGTGGGGGCCTTAGGAAGCATTACTAGGAATAAAGCTGGTGGAGGTGATGGAATTCCAGCTGAGCTATGTCAAATCCTAAAATATGATGCTGTTAAAGTGTTGCTCAATATGCCAGCAAATTTGGAAAACTCAGCAGTGGTCACAGTACTAGAAAAGGTCAGTTTTCTTTTCAATGCAAAAGATAGGCAATGCCAAAGAATGTTCAAATTACCATATAACTGTGCCCATTTTATATTATAGTAATGTAATGCTCAAAGTCATTTAAATTAGGCTTCAATAGCACATGAACTGAGATCTTCCAGACATGTAAGCTGGATTTAGAAAAGGCAGAGGAACCAGAGATAAAATTCCAAACATTTATGGAATTATAGAGAAAACAAGGGAATTCAGAAAAACATCTACTTCTGTACATTGACCACCTGTTGTAGATCACAACAAACTATGGATGGCTTCCCTGGTGGTCCAGTGGGTAAAGAGTCTGCCTTGCAGTGCAAGGGGCACCGGTTCCCTGGCACGGGAAGATCCCATATGCTGTGGAGCAGCTGGACCAGTGTGTCGAATTACGATCCAGTGCTCTGGAGTGCATGCACCCAGAGACAGTGCTCTGCAATGACAGAGGCCACTGTGATGGGAGGCCCACACAGGCCAAAGAATTAAGATGGATGACAGTAAATAAATGAAGGACCAATGAAAGAGGCCAAAAATTAACAAACAAACAAACAAAAAACCCAGTGTATATTACAACTATGGAAAAGTCTTAAAGAGATAGGAATACCATACCACTTTACTGCTTCCTGAGAAGCCTGTATACAGGTCAAGAAGCAACAGTTAGAACTGGACATGGGACAACAGACTGGTTCAAAATTGAGAAAGGAACACATCAAGGCTGTATATTGTCACCCTGCTTATTTAACTTATATGCAGAGTACATCATAGGAAATGTTGGGCTGGATGAATCACAAGCTGGAATCGAAATTGGTGGGAGAAATAGCAACCTCAGATATACAGATAATACTACTTTAATGGCAGAGAGCAAAAAGGAACAAGAAAGTCTCTTGATGAATGTAAAAGAGGAAAGTGAAAATGCTATCTTAAAAAAAAGCTTAGAAAACTAAGATCAGGGCATGCAGTCCCATCACTTCATGGCAAATAAAAGGGGAGAAAGTGGAAACAGTGACAGATTACAGTGACAGATTTTATTTTCTTGGGCTCCAACATCACTGCAGACAATGACAGTAGTCACAAAAGTAAAAGATGCTTGCTCTTTGGAAGAAAAGCTATGACAAACCTAGGCGGTGTATTAAAAAGCAGAGACATCATTTTGCCAACAAAGTTCTGTATAGTCAAAGCTATAGTTTTTCCAGTAGTCATGTATGGATGAGAGGTTGGACCATAAAGATGGCTGCACATAGTGTTGGAGAAGGCTCTTGAAAGTCCCTTGGGCAGCAAACAGATAAAACCAGTCAATCCTAAAGGAAATCAATTCTGACTATTCAGTGAAAGGACTGATGCTGAAGCTGAAGCTCCAATACTTTGGTCACCTGAGGCAAAGAGGTGACTCAATGGAAAAGATCCTGATGCTGGGAAAGTTTGAGGGTAAGAGGAGAAGATGGCGACAGAAGATGATATGGTTGGACAGCATCATCAACTCAATGGACATGAGTTTGAGCATACCCTGGGAGCCAGGAAAGGACAGGGAAGCCTGGTGTGCTACATAAAGTCCATGGGGTTGTAAAGAGTGAGACATGACTTATTGAATGAACAACAACAGAAAACACTCTGCCAAACAGCCGTAGAGATAAGAGTGTTTGACTTTGCCTAAAGTGTAAGTCTATCAACTTAATTTGTTAAAGATTTAATCCTAAATGATTCACTATGTTCCAGGTACTTGATCACTAGGATAAGTTGAATAAGACACAATTCTAGTCCTGAGGACTTTGAAACTTTATAGACACATGACTGAAAATTCATGTAATCAGATACCTCCTTACTGCTCCTTGCACTACCCTCCTGCTTCTGCCATCGCTCCCACCCCCATTCCAGCCCCTCACAAGGCTTGAGGGAACCTCTGAAACATAAATCATACCATGTCACTCTTTCCCTTCTTACTCAGAGAAATTCTAAGCCCTTAATCTCAGTTCCTAAATTTTGGTATGATCTGCCTTTGACATCATCTCCTACAATTATTTCCTTTACTCAACTCCACTCTACTCCCACTTGGCTTCTTTAGTGTGCCCAGAATATTCTGCACACATTCTCATCCCAAACTCTTCTGGTTGCCTATGCCTGGAATTTTCCTTCCAAAACACCTGCACTGGTTTCTCTATCACTTTTTCTAGATTTCTGCTCAAAGGCTATCTTATGACTGCATCCATCTCAATTTTTTTTTTTTTTTTTTTTTAAAAAGCAGAGACATCATTTTGCCAACAAAGTTCTGTATAGTCAAAGCTATAGTTTTTCCAGTAGTCATGTATGGATGAGAGGTTGGACCATAAAGATGGCTGCACATAGTGTTGGAGAAGGCTCTTGAAAGTCCCTTGGGCAGCAAACAGATAAAACCAGTCAATCCTAAAGGAAATCAATTCTGACTATTCAGTGAAAGGACTGATGCTGAAGCTGAAGCTCCAATACTTTGGTCACCTGAGGCAAAGAGGTGACTCAATGGAAAAGATCCTGATGCTGGGAAAGTTTGAGGGTAAGAGGAGAAGATGGCGACAGAAGATGATATGGTTGGACAGCATCATCAACTCAATGGACATGAGTTTGAGCATACCCTGGGAGCCAGGAAAGGACAGGGAAGCCTGGTGTGCTACATAAAGTCCATGGGGTTGTAAAGAGTGAGACATGACTTATTGAATGAACAACAACAGAAAACACTCTGCCAAACAGCCGTAGAGATAAGAGTGTTTGACTTTGCCTAAAGTGTAAGTCTATCAACTTAATTTGTTAAAGATTTAATCCTAAATGATTCACTATGTTCCAGGTACTTGATCACTAGGATAAGTTGAATAAGACACAATTCTAGTCCTGAGGACTTTGAAACTTTATAGACACATGACTGAAAATTCATGTAATCAGATACCTCCTTACTGCTCCTTGCACTACCCTCCTGCTTCTGCCATCGCTCCCACCCCCATTCCAGCCCCTCACAAGGCTTGAGGGAACCTCTGAAACATAAATCATACCATGTCACTCTTTCCCTTCTTACTCAGAGAAATTCTAAGCCCTTAATCTCAGTTCCTAAATTTTGGTATGATCTGCCTTTGACATCATCTCCTACAATTATTTCCTTTACTCAACTCCACTCTACTCCCACTTGGCTTCTTTAGTGTGCCCAGAATATTCTGCACACATTCTCATCCCAAACTCTTCTGGTTGCCTATGCCTGGAATTTTCCTTCCAAAACACCTGCACTGGTTTCTCTATCACTTTTTCTAGATTTCTGCTCAAAGGCTATCTTATGACTGCATCCATCTCTGACCACCTGGTATTCTCTATCTCCCTTTATCAGCTTTACTTTTCTTAAAAGCATTTACTCAATATAATGCATCTATCACCACTGGAATTGACTTTTTATTGTCTGCCTCTCCCAACATATTGGAAGATGGTCTGATGATTTTTTCCTGTACTCCCAGCACTTAGAATGTTGCCTGGTATGTAAGCTGATGTTCAACAAACACTTCTTGAATGAACTAGATGAATGATTGGTAGCTATGCAGAGTACTTTAGGGGAGAAGGCTATGTAGCATAAACCAGGACGAATGAGGGGATCAGAGAATGATTCCTTAAGCAGAAAAATTTTAGGCTGAGACGTCATTCCTTCAACACATTCTTATGGAGTGTTACTGTGTGCCAGGCATTATTCTTGCACCAAGAATCCAGATGTCATGAAGGCAAACAAGTCTCAGTTCTTGTGAAACAACTGTGGGAGCAATACAAGAAGCCAACACACGAGTAAACAAGAAAAGTATCCAGCATGGACATGCGTGATGCAAAGAACTAAAACATGATGATATAAGAGACAGCACACCTAGGGGGTTACTTTAAATGGAGTCATTAGAGAAACAAATGACACTCCAGTGGAGACTTGACAAACAGTAAGAAAACACCCATGTAAAGATGAGGGAGCAAGCATTCTATGGAGAGAACAGCCAGGGCAAAATCTTTAAATGGGAATAGGTTTGAAGAACCAAATGGAGAGAATATACATCTCCAGAGAAGCGGGTAAGAAAAAGTGGGGTCATGACTTCAGGTCTAAGGGGGAGTGTCTCAGATGAGTAGGACTTAGGAGGTGATGAAGCTGGGGAAGAACCAGACTTAAAGGCAGTGCAGATGGTGAGAATAACAAAGGCAAGAAGTAGAAATGGACTGGTATGTCTGAATAATCTAGGAAATGTATTTCTCTTGGGCCCAAGGCACAAAGATGGAATCCAAAACACTGTAAGGGAAGACTTTTTTTTTTTTTCATGAAACTTCTGACAATTTTGCTATAGTTGAGAAAAAAGAACCATTTCTTTAGGGTTCCAAGAATCAAACACAGTAAACCAAACACAGCCTCAGGGAGATTTATAATTAACCTACAAGAAAAGACTATGTTAAGAAGTATATCCTTAGGTTCAGATATTATATATGTGAGCTTAGGAACTTGGAAGGTGGAAAGCAAACACACCCTCACATATTTTATCCTAAACACAGCCTCAGATTTGTAAGTCATCAATTATTTTAGACACTGAAGGCCCAGGGGGTGGGCTAAGCCATTGCTGGTCAAGAGCTGGGACTCAGTTCCACGTCATATTTTACCCATTTTTTGTTTCCACTATTGCCCAGCATCGCATCAACTGATTCAATACACTTGCCTGGAATGATCTTTGCCATCAATTTCTTCTATGAACCTTGCCTTCTAGATATTTTCTTTGATTTGTTTTTCTTCTCCCATACCTGCTAATAATTTAGAAAATATATTCCCCCCTCCCCCAGTTCTAATCAATTTCATGTTTTACAGAAGCTGTTTTGTAGCTCAATTGTCTTCTACTGATAAAAGCCACGAAACCCAAATAAACTCAAAGATGGGATTAATATACTTAGACATATTTATCTATAGTAGCTGAGTCCCCAAGGAATGCCTTGGTCTTTGGGAATCTTGACGTATCACTTTTTCTTTCTTTTTAACATTTGAGGCTCTGTTATCAGTAGAACCAGAATCCTTGGAGAAGGTAGTGCTGACTTTACAACAAGGAATTTAGGTTCAGAATTCTTTAGGTAAACAGTGTCTTATAAGTAGTCAATATCTGTGTCATAATAGCTTGTTGCTGACGGATACTAAGCATCAATTAAGATTAATGCCATTTTGAAACTATTGTATATTATATTAGATGGCATTATGAGGCATACCAAGATAAAATATTTACATTTGATCCTTGATAACAGGTTTTTTTTTTTTTAATTTTGGCTTCTTTTATTGGTTATTTATTTATTTTCATCCATCTTTATTCTTAGGCCTATGTGGGCCTTCCACTGTAGTGGCCTCTTGTTGCAGAGCTGGCTCATAATTGGACACACTGGTCCAGCTGCTCCAGGGCACATGGGATCTTTCCGGGCCAGGGATCAACTGGTGCCCCTTGCACCGCAAGGCGGACTCTACCCATTGGACCACCAGGAAGTCCGAATAAGAGGTTTTAAATGAGTGGGTCCACTTATGTGTGGTTCAGATATTATATATGTGAGCTTAGGAACTTGGAAGGTGGAAAGCAAACACACCCTCACATATTTTATCCTAAACACAGCCTCAGATTTGTAAGTCATCAATTATTTTAGACACTGAAGGCCCAGGGGGTGGGCTAAGCCATTGCTGGTCAAGAGCTGGGACTCAGTTCCACGTCATATTTTACCCATTTTTTGTTTCCACTATTGCCCAGCATCGCATCAACTGATTCAATACACTTGCCTGGAATGATCTTTGCCATCAATTTCTTCTATGAACCTTGCCTTCTAGATATTTTCTTTGATTTGTTTTTCTTCTCCCATACCTGCTAATAATTTAGAAAATATATTCCCCACTCCCCCAGTTCTAATCAATTTCATGTTTTACAGAAGCTGTTTTGTAGCTCAATTGTCTTCTACTGATAAAAGCCACGAAACCCAAATAAACTCAAAGATGGGATTAATATACTTAGACATATTTATCTATAGTAGCTGAGTCCCCAAGGAATGCCTTGGTCTTTGGGGATCTTGACGTATCACTTTTTCTTTCTTTTTAACATTTGAGGCTCTGTTATCAGTAGAACCAGAATCCTTGGAGAAGGTAGTGCTGACTTTACAACAAGGAATTTAGGTTCAGAATTCTTTAGGTAAACAGTGTCTTATAAGTAGTCAATATCTGTGTCATAATAGCTTGTTGCTGACGGATACTAAGCATCAATTAAGATTAATGCCATTTTGAAACTATTGTATATTATATTAGATGGCATTATGAGGCATACCAAGATAAAATATTTACATTTGATCCTTGATAACAGGTTTTTTTTTTTTAATTTTGGCTTCTTTTATTGGTTATTTATTTATTTTCATCCATCTTTATTCTTAGGCCTATGTGGGCCTTCCACTGTAGTGGCCTCTTGTTGCAGAGCGCTGGCTCGTAATTGGACACACCGGTCCAGCTGCTCCAGGGCACATGGGATCTTTCCGGGCCAGGGATCGAACTGGTGCCCCTTGCACCGCAAGGCGGACTCTACCCATTGGACCACCAGGGAAGTCCGAATAAGAGGTTTTAAACGAGTGGGTCCACTTATGTGTGGATTTTTTTTTTAATAGTAAATTCTACAGTATGAAATGAGCCGGTCGGTTCTCCCTTGAGCAGGCCTGCTGTTCTTAGCAGTGTCTCCCACTTTCTCCCTTAGGCCAGCTGGCTGTACTGGCAGCAACTCTCCTTTCCCCTACTCTAATACACTTTCCTTTCGTCTCAAAACAAAAAAAGAAATGATCCATGGTTGATCGAATCTGCAGATATGGAGAGAAGCAGATACAGAGTGCCTGTGGAGGCAGAGAGCAGACTGTAAAGTGACACGTGGATTTTCTGCTCTGCAGAGGGACGCTCCCCTAGACCCTGGATTGTTCAAGGGTCAACTGTATTCAGGAGGCAACAAACCAAGGGTGAAATTTTCTTCCATTAACTGACACTGTTTGTACTCTTACCCTACAAACTTCTAGGCCATAGTCTTTGCTTAACAATGTAAACATACAGCTATGATAGCAGTTAAGCTGTCCATTACAAACGAGGTTAAATTCTGATGACATAATGCTATCTGTTGCAGGAACCATTTGCTTCAAGAAAATTTTTGGATGTCTAATATCTGACCAATGTCTCCTAGTATTTCTGTATTCGGTGGTCAAACTAGACCCAGCAACTGAACACACACCCTTGGCAGTGAAAGCATGATGTGCTAACCACTTGACTACCAGGGATATCCCAGTCCTAGATGACTTTTCTGAGAGGCTGGGCAGGTGCGAACTTCATCTTTTTAATAGAGATTGCAACAAAGCAAATAAAAATTAAAGAAAAATATGAGCAAAGGTAGGCCAAAACTGCTAAAAGAAAACATTTTAATCTTACTTTTTCTTTTCCTTTTTTTATCATGACATTTAGGACTTATCTTGCCAAATACCAACTTGGCAGAAACAGATTTACCTGACAAAACTCCAATTTTTAGATGCACATGTTTCAGAGACGCCAGCTTAAGGGCAGGTGCTCTGCAATTCATCGTGGCCTATGTGGGCCTTCCACTGTAGTGGCCTCTTTTGCAGAGCGCTGGCTCATAATTGGACACACTGGTCCAGCTGCTCCAGGGCACATGGGATCTTTCCGGGCCAGGGATCAACTGGTGCCTTGCACCGCAAGGCGGACTCTACCCATTGGACCACCAGGGAAGTCCGAATAAGAGGTTTTAAACGAGTGGGTCCACTTATGTGTGGATTTTTTTTTTAATAGTAAATTCTACAGTATGAAATGAGCCGGTCGGTTCTCCCTTGAGCAGGCCTGCTGTTCTTAGCAGTGTCTCCCACTTTCTCCCTTAGGCCAGCTGGCTGTACTGGCAGCAACTCTCCTTTCCCCTACTCTAATACACTTTCCTTTCGTCTCAAAACAAAAAAAGAAATGATCCATGGTTGATCGAATCTGCAGATATGGAGAGACAGCAGATACAGAGGGGCTGTGGAGGCAGAGAGCAGACTGTAAAGTGACACGTGGATTTTCTGCTCTGCAGAGGGACGCTCCCCTAGACCCTGGATTGTTCAAGGGTCAACTGTATTCAGGAGGCAACAAACCAAGGGTGAAATTTTCTTCCATTAACTGACACTGTTTGTACTCTTACCCTACAAACTTCTAGGCCATAGTCTTTGCTTAACAATGTAAACATACAGCTATGATAGCAGTTAAGCTGTCCATTACAAACGAGGTTAAATTCTGATGACATAATGCTATCTGTTGCAGGAACCATTTGCTTCAAGAAAATTTTTGGATGTCTAATATCTGACCAATGTCTCCTAGTATTTCTGTATTCGGTGGTCAAACTAGACCCAGCAACTGAACACACACCCTTGGCAGTGAAAGCATGATGTGCTAACCACTTGACTACCAGGGATATCCCAGTCCTAATTTTTAGATGCACAATGTTTCTAGAGACGCCAGCTTAAGGGCAGGTGCTCTGCAACCTTCATCTTTTTATATTAGTAGAGGTTTGCAACAAAGCAAATAAACACAGTTCAAAGAAAAATATGAGTCAATAATGGGTAGGGTCCAAGAAGCAGAGCATAAAAGTGCAAAACATCAAAAATAACTAAATATTTTACTTACATTTCCAGTGTTTCTTTTCATCCATGCTTAAAGTAATGACATTTTTCAGGACTTAAATCTTGTCTTTTATAATACCAAATTTGTGACAAGAAACAGCTATTTACCTGACAAAACTAAAAATGGGGCTTCTCTGGTGGTCCAGTGGGTAGAGAGTCCACCTTGCAGTGCAAGGGGCACCGATTCGATCCCTGGCTCAGGAAGATCCCACGTGCTGCAGAGCAGCTGGACTGGTGTGACCAATTATGCGCCAGTGTTCTGGAACGCATGCACCCAGAGCCAGTACTCTGCAGTGAGAGAGGCCACTCAAGTGGGAGGCCTACACATGCTAAAGAATAAAAAGATGGATGAAAATAAATATAAATAAAAGAGGCATGATGGAGAAAAGAAAAAAAAAAGAAAACTAAAAATGAAATCAGTATCAAGAGTTACCTGAAATTCTAATCCATAGTTTTCTCTGCAGAATTCTCTCAATTTAGGATACACATTTTCCTTTAGTGCCTGTCTTTCAGCTCCAGTATCTGTGGTAGAAAACAAACACACAGAAAGTGAGTTATGTTCGTGTATGTATGTATTTCTGGGAAAAAAGAAAGCTTACAAATAAGCATTGACATTAATATAATCAAGTTGGAGTGCTGCACTATGAAATGATGGGATATTTATCTATTGGAGGAGACCTGTTCTTTACAAAGCAGGGTGAGCCGAGATCTCTACCAGGCACGCAGGATGGATGGGAACCCCCTGGTAAGTTCTGTGGGTGCTGGCAGAGCTGAGAATTCACAAATGATTCTCTATACCCATGAAGATCCTCACACTGAGCTCTTAGTAGCCAAAACCACACTGTCTCTTTGGTATAAGGGAAGATTTTAGGACTATCAGGTGTCTCTCCGTTGAGTAACGTTTCAACACACACATATTAGTTGATCTCCAAAACATCCAGGCTCTATCATTTCCTAAAATATTTAGAAACAAGGTTACTTTTCTAAAATTTAATATAGCATCTGTGCAATCAGCACAATAATTAGGAGGGACAAATTGTAGGAATCAACATTTAAAACTAGTAGGTTCCACGCATGGTAGTTGAAAACTAGCTAGTGCTCCCACCCTGGGCTTGGGACCTGTCATATCAGAGAGGGGATTGTTTTACACATGCCACAGTGTTTAAAAGCCTCAAAATAAAATATTTTAAAATCATCTGTGTCATTAAAAATACAAGAGGAAACACAGAACCTGAAACCAGAAGAACCACAAATCATATATGTATTTGAATGTTCTGCACTGAAAGGGATTCTAGAGCCCCCTGTGCTGGACGATGCTCCACATAGGTGATGGTGCTGTGAGATGCTTACGAGCGACCCACCAGTTCCTCCCAATGGACGGAACCTGACAAGATTAATGCACCCAGAGCCAGTACTCTGCAGTGAGAGAGGCCACTCAAGTGGGAGGCCTACACATGCTAAAGAATAAAAAGATGGATGAAAATAAATATAAATAAAAGAGGCATGATGGAGAAAAGAAAAAAAAAAGAAAACTAAAAATGAAATCAGTATCAAGAGTTACCTGAAATTCTAATCCATAGTTTTCTCTGCAGAATTCTCTCAATTTAGGATACACATTTTCCTTTAGTGCCTGTCTTTCAGCTCCAGTATCTGTGGTAGAAAACAAACACACAGAAAGTGAGTTATGTTCGTGTATGTATGTATTTCTGGGAAAAAAGAAAGCTTACAAATAAGCATTGACATTAATATAATCAAGTTGGAGTGCTGCACTATGAAATGATGGGATATTTATCTATTGGAGGAGACCTGTTCTTTACAAAGCAGGGTGAGCCGAGATCTCTACCAGGCACGCAGGATGGATGGGAACCCCCTGGTAAGTTCTGTGGGTGCTGGCAGAGCTGAGAATTCACAAATGATTCTCTATACCCATGAAGATCCTCACACTGAGCTCTTAGTAGCCAAAACCACACTGTCTCTTTGGTATAAGGGAAGATTTTAGGACTATCAGGTGTCTCTCCGTTGAGTAACGTTTCAACACACACATATTAGTTGATCTCCAAAAACATCCAGGCTCTATCATTTCCTAAAATATTTAGAAACAAGGTTACTTTTCTAAAATTTAATATAGCATCTGTGCAATCAGCACAATAATTAGGAGGGACAAATTGTAGGAATCAACATTTAAAACTAGTAGGTTCCACGCATGGTAGTTGAAAACTAGCTAGTGCTCCCACCCTGGGCTTGGGACCTGTCATATCAGAGAGGGGATTGTTTTACACATGCCACAGTGTTTAAAAGCCTCAAAATAAAATATTTTAAAATCATCTGTGTCATTAAAAATACAAGAGGAAACACAGAACCTGAAACCAGAAGAACCACAAATCATATATGTATTTGAATGTTCTGCACTGAAAGGGATTCTAGAGCCCCCTGTGCTGGACGATGCTCCACATAGGTGATGGTGCTGTGAGATGCTTACGGCAGCGACACCAGTCCTCCCCAATGGACTTCAGACAAAGATGGAATGTGTTATCCCATGAAAAGGACCATTTGCTAAATGGACCTCAATCTCAGCCATAACCATGGCACATCGGCATGCCACATTTATAACCAAGGAACCAATTTGAAAGACTGTCCTTGTTATTCTCCAGCACATCTGTGCATGTAAACTCAACCATATGCTGCACTGACCTACTCTACTTTCCTACTGTTCTCAAGCCTGTTTTGAGAGGCAAACAACCAGTCTCGAGGGTCTGAGATGCAGCGGCAGCTTAACAGAGTAGGAACCAGCATTCTCATGGGAACCAAAGATTCAATACAGGGTCTTTGAGATTACCCTGTGATCCAGACAAGAAGGGTTTTTTCCCATCACGGATCCAACATGGACTTAAGTGCACAGGCAAAGAGGGAGGCTCACGCTGAGGAGGGTACACCTGAGCAATGTCCAGGTGCTGTTATGGCACCAGTGGGGGTGGGGCACTAGGCTTTCACATGATTTATATAATCTTGGCATCATATGCCCATCCTCCCGTGCCCTGTTTTAAGGGATGAAAATGCAACTTTGTGGTAAAACTGATAATATTCAATCTCTCTAAAAGGCTACAGATGTTTAAAACCCAGATAACCAAAACCCACTTTAAAACTGAATAAGTGCAATCTGGGAGTATATTAAACAAAGATTAACTGGTGAGATACAAAGATACTGGTGAGGGATAGAAATCTGCTTCAATTTTTAAAATTTAATATAGCATCTGTGCAATCAGCACAATAATTAGGAGACAAATTGTAGGAATCAACATTTAAAACTAGTAGGTTCCACATGGTAGTTGAAAACTAGCTAGTGCTCCCACCCTGGGCTTGGGACCTGTCATATCAGAGAGGGGATTGTTTTACACATGCCACAGTGTTTAAAAGCCTCAAAATAAAATATTTTAAAATCATCTGTGTCATTAAAAATACAAGAGGAAACACAGAACCTGAAACCAGAAGAACCACAAATCATATATGTATTTGAATGTTCTGCACTGAAAGGGATTCTAGAGCCCCCTGTGCTGGACGATGCTCCACATAGGTGATGGTGCTGTGAGATGCTTACGGCAGCGACACCAGTCCTCCCCAATGGACTTCAGACAAAGATGGAATGTGTTATCCCATGAAAAGGACCATTTGCTAAATGGACCTCAATCTCAGCCATAACCATGGCACATCGGCATGCCACATTTATAACCAAGGAACCAATTTGAAAGACTGTCCTTGTTATTCTCCAGCACATCTGTGCATGTAAACTCAACCATATGCTGCACTGACCTACTCTACTTTCCTACTGTTCTCAAGCCTGTTTTGAGAGGCAAACAACCAGTCTCGAGGGTCTGAGATGCAGCGGCAGCTTAACAGAGTAGGAACCAGCATTCTCATGGGAACCAAAGATTCAATACAGGGTCTTTGAGATTACCCTGTGATCCAGACAAGAAGGGTTTTTTCCCATCACGGATCCAACATGGACTTAAGTGCACAGGCAAAGAGGGAGGCTCACGCTGAGGAGGGTACACCTGAGCAATGTCCAGGTGCTGTTATGGCACCAGTGGGGGTGGGGCACTAGGCTTTCACATGATTTATATAATCTTGGCATCATATGCCCATCCTCCCGTGCCCTGTTTTAAGGGATGAAAATGCAACTTTGTGGTAAAACTGATAATATTCAATCTCTCTAAAAGGCTACAGATGTTTAAAACCCAGATAACCAAAACCCACTTTAAAAATGAATAAGTGCAATCTGGGAGTATATTAAACAAAGATTAACTGGTGAGATACTCTAAAAAATTAGTATCCTACTAATACATGAAAAGTTATGAAATGAGGAATAGAAATCTGCTTCTTAAAAATATTATTACTGTAAATTTTATTCCTGAGTACTGAGACCTGAATGTGTTTCAGTAAGAAGACTAAGGCAGAAATACAGTATCTAAGAATTACATGAATTGAGTGCTTACTCTAGACTAGTAGTGTGCTAAGTATTTCTATGTGCATTTTCGTAGTCACGTCTGTCAAAAATTCTGACAGGTAAGATTATTACACAGACTAAGATTATTAGCCCATTTTTTTATATAAGAGGAAGCAAATAAAAAAGCGCTAAGCGACATGTTTGAGGTCATATGACATTGCTAGGTTGAATAACGTGGACTTGAATCTAGAGAGCCAAATGCCATACTTTCCTCTGCATCCTTAGTTGCTTCAGTCATGCCCAACTCTTCAGGACCCTTCTGACCTGTAGCCTGCCAGGCTCTTCTGTCCGTGGGATTCTCTAGGCAAGAATACTGCAATGGGTTACTATTCCCTCCTCCAGGGGGTCTTCCTGACCCAGGGATCAAAGTCAGGTCTCCTGCATTGCAGGAGAATTCTTTGCTCCAGCCATGGAAAATATGCAACTACGCAAAGAATATTTGTAATGACAAATGTAATGACAAATGCAATAGCTTCCCTGAATGATGAAAGGAAAAAAAATCTGAGCTATCTATTTATCTTCATATTTATCTTCATCTCTGGTACAAGTCAAGCTCATCTTCTCAGTTCACCCTATTCTTGCAGTTTCCATATGCCTCCATTCATTTATTCTCCACAGAGCAGCCAGACTGATCTTGTAAAAGCATATATCTGATCACATAACTCTCTCATTTAAAATCCTCCAGCATGGGGGCTTCCCCTGATGGTCCAGTGGGTAAGGACACCGCCTTGCAGTGCAAGGGGCACCGGTTTGAGCCCTGGCCTGGGAAGATCCCACGTGCCGCGGAGCGGCTGGACTGATGTGTCCAATCGGCGAGCTGCGGTTCTGGATGGGAGGCCCACAGGAGCCAAAGAACAAAGACGAATGAAAACAGAGAAATGAAGGACCAATAGAAGTGGCCCACCCACTCCCCTCCCTCCGCAACCTGACCTCCGCCCAAAGTAAATAAATAAATAAATCTTTAAAAAATAAATAAATAAAATCCTCCAGCATCTCTTCATGCAACTTGAAATGCCCACTCATTGCCTTGAATGTTCTCTGCCTCCCTAGGCTCATTTCTTGCCAGTGGCTGTGTTCATGTCACTCCAGCAGCACTAGGTTCATTTGGTTCCTGGATTCCATTCCCACTTGCAACTTTGGCTCTGGCCACGACTTCCTCCTGGAAAGCTCAGTCTCATGATCATCTCATGGCATCTCTTGTTACTCAAGTGTCAGCTTTAAGGCCACCTCTTCAGAGAGGCCTCTTCCGAGCCCTCCAGCTACAGAAGTCCTATCATAGCACCTTCTTCAACTCTCTGCCCATTTCTCATCACTGGTGATATCTGTTTACTCTCTATCTCCCTCCCCCCACCACCTGAGTTCTGTGGGACTCAGAACCCTTTTCTGTCTCTTGCTGCTGCATCCCCAAAGACTAGAGTCATGCTCAGTTGCTTCTCTGAAATTTTCTCCAGAAACAGAAAAGCTTCCTACATTATACTGTGTCATTGGTTGGATATAGAATTAAGACTGTGAAATTCTGGGAAATAGATGATGGGGTTTAGAAAGTCAGCTTCATGAAGTAAGTGAATGAACTGACATACTGATGTCTTTCCTGGTTTCTGTGCTTCTGGCAAAATACTAATATTTTATCAAATTCTATTGACTGTTCTAAAAATGTGAGGGAAGTGCATGGTAGGCATTCTGTATGATTACTTACATTACAAAAGTGACTCAAATTTTCTCATGTTTGTATTCTTACAGGATCATTGGTTCTGGAAATAGAAAAGTAATTAAAATAGAATGGATTCACTATGATGGGTGACAGATAAGCTGGCTTAATTATACAAAAAACCTGATTCATTCTGACAGCAAATATGGATGGTTGGCAATTAAAAACCACTAGAATGTCATGGGCAGGAAAAATTCAGTCACATTATGTTGCATATAAAAAGGGACCTTGTACAAAAGCACAGACCAGGACAAGGCATGCCATCATTTGTTCTTCATCTGCATTGCGTCCATTTGTATCTGCCTAGCTTTGAAGAGATGTGTAGCATTTCGGGAGCACTAAAGAGCTTTTTAAAGAGTTGCTATCTAAATAATTCCTCTAGGATTTCATAATGAATGAAATCTTGGTGTAGTATCTGAGTTCCCTGAAGGAGGAACACCAGGTGAGGGAGAATTATCAGTCAATAGCATTATCGTACTTCAAGCAGGGTTTAGATTAATTCCAAATTTTTATTAAAAATAAGAGTGCCAAAATGACCATGTTGGACTGAAACTTCTGACTGTCTCCACCCTCCCCACACTTAGGAGCATGGACCTTAGGTGAGGTCATTTTCCTCTTGGCAGCTCAGAAAACTTATTCAGGATCCACCTGCAGCTGTCATTCCAGCTTGGTTTTCCAATGCACCCTACATTTCCTCTTGCCTGGTTATTCCCCCTTTTCTGGGTCCCTTAGCCAGCAGTTCTATCTGCCTTCTGTGCTGTCTGGGCTGACTTCCTGTTGGGTGGCTCCCAGAGGCTGCCTCATCTCCACCCTCCAAGTCTTATGTGCCCAACCAGTCACCCCCACCATTCCTTATTTCAATGTCACCAAATCCTGTCACATTTATCATAACCATCGCTCGAATTTGGCTATGCTTTTTTTCTGCTCTACGTTTGTATTCAACTTGGGAGGGGCGTATGTCCAGGGTGTATTACCTGGTTTCTGTGCTTCTGGCAAAATACTAATATTTTATCAAATTCTATTGACTGTTCTAAAAATGTGAGGGAAGTGCATGGTAGGCATTCTGTATGATTACTTACATTACAAAAGTGACTCAAATTTTCTCATGTTTGTATTCTTACAGGATCATTGGTTCTGGAAATAGAAAAGTAATTAAAATAGAATGGATTCACTATGATGGGTGACAGATAAGCTGGCTTAATTATACAAAAAACCTGATTCATTCTGACAGCAAATATGGATGGTTGGCAATTAAAAACCACTAGAATGTCATGGGCAGGAAAAATTCAGTCACATTATGTTGCATATAAAAAGGGACCTTGTACAAAAGCACAGACCAGGACAAGGCATGCCATCATTTGTTCTTCATCTGCATTGCGTCCATTTGTATCTGCCTAGCTTTGAAGAGATGTGTAGCATTTCGGGAGCACTAAAGAGCTTTTTAAAGAGTTGCTATCTAAATAATTCCTCTAGGATTTCATAATGAATGAAATCTTGGTGTAGTATCTGAGTTCCCTGAAGGAGGAACACCAGGTGAGGGAGAATTATCAGTCAATAGCATTATCGTACTTCAAGCAGGGTTTAGATTAATTCCAAATTTTTATTAAAAATAAGAGTGCCAAAATGACCATGTTGGACTGAAACTTCTGACTGTCTCCACCCTCCCCACACTTAGGAGCATGGACCTTAGGTGAGGTCATTTTCCTCTTGGCAGCTCAGAAAACTTATTCAGGATCCACCTGCAGCTGTCATTCCAGCTTGGTTTTCCAATGCACCCTACATTTCCTCTTGCCTGGTTATTCCCCCTTTTCTGGGTCCCTTAGCCAGCAGTTCTATCTGCCTTCTGTGCTGTCTGGGCTGACTTCCTGTTGGGTGGCTCCCAGAGGCTGCCTCATCTCCACCCTCCAAGTCTTATGTGCCCAACCAGTCACCCCCACCATTCCTTATTTCAATGTCACCAAATCCTGTCACATTTATCATAACCATCGCTCGAATTTGGCTATGCTTTTTTTCTGCTCTACGTTTGTATTCAAATTGGGAGGGGAGTATGTCAAGGGTGTATATGGTTACCCTACTTACTTAATTTATATGCAGAGTACCTCATGCAAAATGCTGGTCTGGATGAAGCACAAGCTAGAATCAAGATTTCTGGGAGAAATATCAATAACCTCAGGTATGCAGATGATACTACCCTTACAGCAGCAAGTGAAGAGGAACTAAAGAGCCTTTTGATGAAGGTGAAAGAGGAGAGTGAAAGAGCTGGCTTAAACTCAACATTCAAGAAACAAAGATCTTAGCATTTGGTCCCATCACTTCATGGCAAATAAATGGGGAAAAATGGAAACAATGACAGACTTTATTTTCTTGGGCTCCAAAATGACTGTGGTGTTTGCAGCCATGAAATTTAAAGACACTTGCTGCCTGGAAGAAAAAACTATGAAAAATCCAGACAGTTCATTGAAAAAAAAGAGACATCATTTTGCTGACAAAGGTCCATATACTCAAAGCTATGATTTTTCCAGTAGTATGTACAGATGAGAGAGTTGGACCATAAAGAAGGCTGAGCGCCAAAGAATTGATGCTTTTGAACTGTGGTGCTGGAGAAGACTCTTGAGAGTCCCTTGGACAGCAAACAAATAAAAGGACATGGAAGAACAGGGAAGCATGGCATACTGCAGTCTCTGTGGTCGCAAAGAGTCGGACACAACTGAGTGACTGAACACCAACAACCAGTCATATGCTTGAGACTCTCCAAACTGATCTACAAACCCAACCCAGTTCCTATCAAAACCCCAGCATATTTTGCAGTTATGTTTTCAGTGCTATTATGTAAACTGACTTTTTAAAGCACACCCTGGTTAATCTTGCTCATTATTCAATTTAAGTACATCAACTAGTGTCAAACAGAGGAGACAGTAGAGGGGTTGAGTGTGGTTTTAGAACCAATTCTTCATGCCTGAATCCCAACTCCTTCACCTGGTAGCTGTGTGATCTCAGGTAAATTACTAGATGTCATTTTTTTTGTGCCTCATCTCCACCCTCCAAGTCTTATGTCCCCAATCAAAATGTCACCAAATCCTGTCACATTTATCATAACCATCGCTCGAATTTGGCTATGCTTTTTTTCTGCTCTACGTTTGTATTCAAATTGGGAGGGGAGTATGTCAAGGGTGTATATGGTTACCCTACTTACTTAATTTATATGCAGAGTACCTCATGCAAAATGCTGGTCTGGATGAAGCACAAGCTAGAATCAAGATTTCTGGGAGAAATATCAATAACCTCAGGTATGCAGATGATACTACCCTTACAGCAGCAAGTGAAGAGGAACTAAAGAGCCTTTTGATGAAGGTGAAAGAGGAGAGTGAAAGAGCTGGCTTAAACTCAACATTCAAGAAACAAAGATCTTAGCATTTGGTCCCATCACTTCATGGCAAATAAATGGGGAAAAATGGAAACAATGACAGACTTTATTTTCTTGGGCTCCAAAATGACTGTGGTGTTTGCAGCCATGAAATTTAAAGACACTTGCTGCCTGGAAGAAAAAACTATGAAAAATCCAGACAGTTCATTGAAAAAAAAGAGACATCATTTTGCTGACAAAGGTCCATATACTCAAAGCTATGATTTTTCCAGTAGTATGTACAGATGAGAGAGTTGGACCATAAAGAAGGCTGAGCGCCAAAGAATTGATGCTTTTGAACTGTGGTGCTGGAGAAGACTCTTGAGAGTCCCTTGGACAGCAAACAAATAAAAGGACATGGAAGAACAGGGAAGCATGGCATACTGCAGTCTCTGTGGTCGCAAAGAGTCGGACACAACTGAGTGACTGAACACCAACAACCAGTCATATGCTTGAGACTCTCCAAACTGATCTACAAACCCAACCCAGTTCCTATCAAAACCCCAGCATATTTTGCAGTTATGTTTTCAGTGCTATTATGTAAACTGACTTTTTAAAGCACACCCTGGTTAATCTTGCTCATTATTCAATTTAAGTACATCAACTAGTGTCAAACAGAGGAGACAGTAGAGGGGTTGAGTGTGGTTTTAGAACCAATTCTTCATGCCTGAATCCCAACTCCTTCACCTGGTAGCTGTGTGATCTCAGGTAAATTACTAGATGTCATTTTTTTTTCACTTGTCATGTGGAATGAAAATTACTAGTATCAAGTTTATGAGGTTGTTGTGAAGATTAGGATGGAGTCCTTCAACAACACCTGGCATGTGGTAAATGCATAATACATGTTGCCAATTATTCTACCAAATAATTTGGGGAAACAGAGATTAAGCATTCTTTATTCCTTATGAAAATTTTCAGCACTAAAAGATTAACAGTAAAGCAGCTACAACAATCATGATCTTGTCCCACACTGTATTTCTTAAAATGATTAAATTTTAAAGATACTTTTTTTTAAGCTTTATAGAAAACCATAGTTAAAACGTAACTAAAAAGAATATCACCAGTTTATCCAAATACTCTTAAAAGTTCCCAGTAGGAATTCACTAGCTGTAACACTGCTACACTTTGATATATCTTAGGAAAAAAAGAGAATAAACTAAAAGATTACAATGCTGAGCTTGTTTCTGATAATATTAAGGAAAAGAAACCTGCACAAATATGACACTAAAACAACCCAAATATGGCAGACAAATATTTAAAAATGTATCTTTTAAAATGTGTCACATAGTTTGAATAACACTAAGTGATGCCCAAGACACAGTGAAAGCAGTAATCTCAGAAAATAAGGAGTCTTTGAGGCTAGCTTTAGGTTATTTTCCACTAAACCCTGGTGACTTACAGTGTTTTTTGTCTTCTGTGGGTCAAAGGTAGAATGACACTAAATCTAAAGTCCTTGAATAATGACTCTAACAGTCATCCTTGCAAAAGGCCATGACCTCAGAGTCAAAATCTTCAGTGTGGGAATCAATCAGAAATAAGTCTCCATCACCAGGAAAATGTGCTGCCATACCATTTGTACTCAGTGGGAGAAAAGAAACAATCTCCTTGATATTTGTAATCACAAGTTTGGCCTCTTGTAGGTCAGCAGTGGAAATTTATCTTATTTGAAGTCTGCCAAGTATCAAGCCTATAATTTAAAATGATTTTGGATTTTGTTTTATTTCCTAAAAATGTAAAAGATGTTGCAACTTTACATTTTACATACTAGTATCTGGCTATTAGCATTCTACTGGAAACACAGTTCTTGGTGATTATATATATGTATACATTTGTGTGTATGATTTTTTTGTTACAATCCTTTTTAGAATTATTGTAATCAATGTGTATATCATGTCTTTTCAAATCTGTTCTGAGTCTATAGTGTTTGTTTTGTGAATATATGTATATTTTATATGCTCTGTATAGTTATACAGTACTGAAATATTAGCTTGTTTGATTTAACGAAAGTATGTATTAAGTACTTTTGGTAGCCTAGTTGTTTAATCTTTTTAAAAAAGGTTTAAACTTTTTTTAAAAAGCAAAAACTTTAAACTGGCCTTTATTACACAGTCATAAATAAAGTTGCAGTTAGAAGAGACGGCCAAGGAAAAAAAGTTTTGAATGTCTTTGAATAGAAACACAAGACTAAGGTTAGTTTGGTTTACTCCCTCTCTTCCTTAAAGTATCTTATCAATCCATTAAAAAACTAGTCTTGTTTTTGTAGACCCTCTGGTGCTCAAGAAGCATCATCTTTTTTTTTTTTTTTTTTTTCTTTTGGGGGGGTGGGGTGGGGAAGGAGGGGGATGGGCGGGCCACTTTTTTTGGCCTTTCATTTCTCCGTTTTCATCGTCTTTGTTCTTTGGCTCCTGTGGGCCTCCCATCGCGGTGGCCTCTGTCGTCGTAGAGCGCCAGCTCTAGGCGTATGCGCGCCAGAGCTCCGGCTCGGTAATTGGACACATGGGTCCAGCCGCTCTGCGGCACATGGGATCTTCCCAGGCCAGTGCGCCCCTTGCACTGCAAGGCGGTGTCCTTACCCACTGGACCACCAGGGGAAGCCCAAGAAGCATCATCTTTAATAGGGCCTTAGTGAATTTCAGCAAATTAAAAGTTTCAAAGAATATTAAACCACATGTACACACATACACGCACACACACAAATCAATGAACACATAAGAAAACAAAGCACCATGAGTTAAAAAAAAGTCCGGCTTTGGAAGAAAAAAAGTAAGCAGTGGAAATTTATCTTTTTGAAGTCTGCCAAGTATCAAGCCTATAATTTAAAATGATTTTGGATTTTGTTTTATTTCCTAAAAATGTAAAAGATGTTGCAACTTTACATTTTACATACTAGTATCTGGCTATTAGCATTCTACTGGAAACACAGTTCTTGGTGATTATATATATGTATACATTTGTGTGTATGATTTTTTTGTTACAATCCTTTTTAGAATTATTGTAATCAATGTGTATATCATGTCTTTTCAAATCTGTTCTGAGTCTATAGTGTTTGTTTTGTGAATATATGTATATTTTATATGCTCTGTATAGTTATACAGTACTGAAATATTAGCTTGTTTGATTTAACGAAAGTATGTATTAAGTACTTTTGGTAGCCTAGTTGTTTAATCTTTTTAAAAAAGGTTTAAACTTTTTTTAAAAAGCAAAAACTTTAAACTGGCCTTTATTACACAGTCATAAATAAAGTTGCAGTTAGAAGAGACGGCCAAGGAAAAAAAGTTTTGAATGTCTTTGAATAGAAACACAAGACTAAGGTTAGTTTGGTTTACTCCCTCTCTTCCTTAAAGTATCTTATCAATCCATTAAAAAACTAGTCTTGTTTTTGTAGACCCTCTGGTGCTCAAGAAGCATCATCTTTTTTTTTTTTTTTTTTTTCTTGGGGGGGGGGGGGGGGGGAAGGGGGGGGGTTGGGCGGGCCACTTTTTTTGGCCTTTCATTTCTCCGTTTTCATCGTCTTTGTTCTTTGGCTCCTGTGGGCCTCCCATCGCGGTGGCCTCTGTCGTCGTAGAGCGCCAGCTCTAGGCGTATGCGCGCCAGAGCTCCGGCTCGGTAATTGGACACATGGGTCCAGCCGCTCTGCGGCACATGGGATCTTCCCAGGCCAGTGCGCCCCTTGCACTGCAAGGCGGTGTCCTTACCCACTGGACCACCAGGGGAAGCCCAAGAAGCATCATCTTTAATAGGGCCTTAGTGAATTTCAGCAAATTAAAAGTTTCAAAGAATATTAAACCACATGTACACACATACACGCACACACACAAATCAATGAACACATAAGAAAACAAAGCACCATGAGTTAGAGTCGGCTGGAAGAAAAAAAATGGGTAAAGCACATCCACACAGAAGAATTAGCAAATTATATGGAATATAAGTGCTTAAAGAAATAAAAGTAAGCACTGAATAATACAACAGGAACAAGAAATACACACAAAAAATCAATAAAGCCTAAAGAATAATACAGTACTACCTCTTGAAATAAAGGATGTTTAAATTAAAACTCAATGAAACTGTTAAATAGCTGAATATGACTAAGTGAGTAGAAATACAGATGGGAACAAATTATCCAGAATATAATAGAAAGAAATGAAAAAATCTGAGAGGTTAGAAGACATAAATAATACAGTAAAATCTAATGTTCACCTTTCAAGTTCCAGAAGGATGGAGAAGAGAGCTCAGAAAAGAGGCAATATTTGAATAAATAATGGATAAATAGTTCTCCAAATTTGTTGCCAGATTCCAGTCCTCACATTTAGGAAGGCCAACAAATTCCAAGCATAAGAAACATAAAGAATTCCATGCAAATATAGAAATTATACTTCAGAGTGAAAATGAGAAACACCAAATACACATATATACCATATCTTTTTTATCTGTTTATCTATAGATGGGTGCGTGGGTTTCTTTCATATCTTGCCTAATGTAAATAATGCTGTAATGGGTACAGGGGTATGTATATCTTTTCTAATTACTGTTTTCCTTTTCTTTGAATAAAATAACCAGGAATGAAATTGCTTAATCATAAGGTTGTTCAATTTTAAAGTTTTTGAGGAAAGCCCATACTGTTTTCCATAGTGACTGCAACAATTTACATTCCCACCAACAGTGCACACGGGTACTGTTCCTTCACATTCTCACCAACACTTGCTATCTTTTGGGTAACAGCCATTCTGACAGGTATGGAGTGATATCTCATTATGGTTCTGATTTGCATTTCCCTGATGATTAGTGATGCTGAACATCTCTTCCTGTGCCTATTATTTATCTGTATTTCTTCTTTGGAAAAATGTCTATTCAGATCCTCTCCCCATTTTTAATAAGATTGTTTTTTAATGTTGAGTTGCATAAAGTTTTTTTTTTTGGTATATTTTGTATATTAACCCCTTATCAGATATATTTTTGGTAAATATATTCTCCCATTTAGTAGGTGGCATTTTCATTTTGTTGATAGTTCCTTTCACTATGCAAGAGAGTTTTATTTTGATGTAATCTCATCTCTGCTTTTGTTTCACTTGACTAAGGCAACATATTTTAAAAAATTACTAAGATCAATGTCAAAGAATTATTGCCTACATTTTCTTCTATATGCTTTATGGTTTCAGGTCTTACATTAAAGTCTTTAATCTATTTCTAATTTATTTTTGTGTATGGTGTGAGAGAGTGGTCCAGTTTGAGTCTTTTGCATGTAGCTGTCCAGTTTTCCCAATACCATTTATTGAAAAGGATGTATTTTCCCCACTGTGTACATTCTTCCCTTCTGTGTTATAGATTAATTACCCATAAAAATGTTGGTTCATTTCTGGGTTCTCTATTCTGTGCCTGTTTCTTTAGAAGGAAAACTCTTGCAGATATATTTCAGGTAGACAAAAAATTGAGATATAAGAAGTATCGGTATGCAAATAAACTGATAAATATGTAACTAAACCTAAAAATAAATTAGTTGTTACATCCAACTAAAAAGCTTCTGCACAGCAAAGGAAAAAAACAAAAGAAAAAGAAAGAGGGTATCTGCAAATCATACATCCAATAAGGGGTTAATCTTCAACCTATACAAAGAACTCATATGGCTCAACAAGCAAAAGAACAAACAAACCAATTGAAAATGGGCAGAGGATCTAAACAGACATTTTTCCAAAGATGACATACAGATGGCCAACAGGCACATGAAAACATGCTGAACATCACTAATCATCAGAGAAATGCAAATCAAAACCACAATGAGTTATCATCTCACACCTGTCAGAATGGCTTCTGTCAAAATGACAAGAAATTACAAGTGTTGGTGAGGATGTGTAGGAAAAAAAATCTCATACACTGTTGGTAGGAATGTAACTAGGTGCAGTCACTGGGGAAACTACACGAAAGTCTCTCAAAAAATTAAAAATAGAACTACTATATGATCCAGCACTTCCATTTCTGTGTATATAGACAAAAACAATAGATTATTATATGTATAAAACTAATAATCCTGTATGTCAATTACACTTTAGTAAAAAAAAAAAACCCAAAACTAGTTACATAAAATATTATTTAGGGACTTCCCTGGTGGTCCAGTGGCTAAGATTCCAAGCTCCCAACGCAGGGGAGGCCTGGGTTCAATTCCTGGTCAGGGAACTAGATCCCACTTGTGGGCAACTAAGACCAACTGCAGCCGAATAAATAAAGAAAAAAATAAATGTATAAAAAAGAATTTCTAAAAAAATAACATTTAATTTGGGGAGCTGAACAGAATTTAAAAATTTTAGATAAAACTCATATAAAAGACTTCCTAGGTGATGCAGTGGTAAAGAATCTGCCTGCCAGTATAGCAGACACAAGAGACCCAGGTTCAAGCCCTGGATTGGGTCAGTCCTCTGGAGAAGGATACAGCAATCCACTCCAGTATTCTTGGCTGGTGAATCCCACGGACAGAGGATCCTGGTGGTCTAACAGTCCATGGAGTCCTAAAGAGTCAGATGCATGCAAGCATGCCCCAAGGCTGCCACCCTGTCCCACCCATTCCACAATGATGAGCAGCACCAAGCTGCCTGCAGCCCCCTGATGAGGACTCAGCAAACAGCCCAGGATGAGAAGTACTGATGTGACAAGCTAGCAGGGAGCAGTCAGAGCACATCCATTCACAGACAAAGCTAGCACGATGAGAATTAAAACCTTAGTTTCTTATGTTTTCCAGAGAATAATGATGTTTTAAGTGTCTTTATTCTTTGTTCATTTTGCTTGTTAACATTTCTAAGGTTGCCATTAAATTAGATACTAATGTTACAATCATGCATATTGTTGAATGATATGAAAAGCTTCTTTGTGTTTTATTATATTTTCCTTTCAAAAATAGTTCATATTTATTACAAAATGAATCATAGTATGAAGTGACTGCAAAATTGCTGATTTCAGAATTTCTGATTTCTTTAAAATTTTGAGAACAAATTTCTTCAAATTAGCATAATGCATCTCTAATTATTCATTTCCTTTCATGTTAAAGTCTATTTAAATAACACTCAGTAAGAAGTATATGTGGCATCTAGATATACTCATTCAAATATAATTGGAATTTCACACTCCACTAGTATGACTTCATTCACACAGAGTTCTCAAAAACACTTGTCACATTAAAATTTACTGGCTGCTATAGTGTTTCTTTCAAAATAAAAGACATACAAGGCACATTCCTGCTCTCAGCGTTCTCAATACAGTGAGGCCAGACGGCTCAGCTAGGAACGGGATTCCCAGTAATGCACACTAAGGCATTCGCAGTAATGATAGCAGGTTCTAAATAGAGGGACAAGCAAAATGCTATGGGATCAGAAAGACAGGAATGATAGGATTTATTTTGTCTAATGATCAGGGTAGGATAGAAGCTGACAATTAAGTTAGGACTCGAAATATAGACAAGATTTTCTCAGGTAGAAAGGAAGCGTCAGATATAGTTGACTAATACTGGTCCTCTTTGACTTAGAGCAGAGTAGCAGTATGAGGAAAATAAGGAAGGCTGGAAATGAGGAAGGCTGAATGTCAGAGGACTATCAACTAGTGCAGCTTGTTATACAATGTACAGGGGTTACACAGACTTTGTCTATAAATTATTCTTCTTTTGCTGTTTCTCTGAATGCTGGGAGATGGGAGTTTAACAGTAATGATTCTCATCATCAAATGGGAAAGGAAAGAATACATATGTAGGAAAACACAGAACAAAAGCAATTCATAATTTTCTTCAGTCAACTACAAGAAAAAGACCTTCATACATATCTAAAACACAGCTGTTGCTTACTGACAGGGGTCTCCCTGCACCTGGCCGACCTGCCTGTTTAGACCAATTCATCAGTCAGTCAGTCCTCCATTTGTCTTGACTCTACTGTGTACTCAACATTCAACTGGGCGCCAGGGAATCAAAGGAAATGTTTGTACAGTCCCCAGTGCAGAGGAACTTGCTTTCAACAGAGTCACAACTAAGGTACCTGTAGAAAACAGAATGATTCCACATTAAACTGAGTGGAACACATTCTAGACACCAGACTAATTTTGAGGCCCACGTTGAGGAAAGATTTTGGAAAAGCTATGAGTGGAAAATGAGTAGAATTCAGAAAACGAGCAGGGTAGAAAAAGAGAGCTTTCCTGATGGACAAGATGATGTAGAGCTTATTATAGAAAGGGGCAAAAGCCCCTGAGCAAAACTTCCTTATGCGACTGGGAAGCAAGTTACGGTTCAGGGATCAACTTACTGAGGGTCTTGAAAATGCAGAGTCTGGATCTGAGGAAGAAGGTAGAGTGATGACACGATCGATGTGATCTTATGGTAAAGGACCAAGAGAAACATTCCATATGATGGATGTGACAAAGAAGGAATGAGAAGAGGGAGGACTGCCTGCAAAGAGCCGCAGTAACCCACATGCGAGGTAAAGTAAGCTTTCATCTTGATAATGGCAGGAAAAGAAAGGGTGCAAAGGAGAAACCTTTAAAGGGAAATTGAGTGACAGAGTGTATATAGAGGAATCCTGGGTTTGACTACTGGCTTGATTAAACAATGTGCATGTCTTTGGGCTAGGTCATAAGCCTTTGAAAACTTCAGACAATGTCCATACTACCTATCTCATGGGGATTAAATCAATAAAAATACTGCTCACACAGTAACGTTTCAGTCAGAGTTGGTTGCACCACCACCATCATCACACCAGAGTGATTACAATTTCTCTACTTTATAAAATAAGAATTTTTTCTGTTTTAATTGACAGGTATCTTATAGGCAAATACGTGTGAGACTATATAATGCCCTGTTGTTTCTCAGCCTTTCATTAGTCAGAGCATGTACTGAAGATCCCTAACCTAAATAAATTATTACATTTGGCAAATAATGATTTCCTATCTCCTTCATCTTTTACATTTATCAATTAACTTTCTATGGTGAGGAAGCACTCTCTCTCTTCCCATCCATCTGTGTCTTCATCCACCCAGCCACCCACCCATCTGTCTACCCATCTACCTACCTCACTAGGGATGCTTACATTAACTTCAAAGGGAGAAAATGTAATAAACAAGAAAAAAATATCAGTTCCTGACTATTACTAAACAGGAACAGATCTGGTTCTCACACCTAGGTGATGGTGTTCTCTTGCTGAAAATAACTTCTTACAAAGCCAATGTTAGATGCTCTGTTACCATGCTAAAGTGAAACGAAGGCAGAACCACTGCATAAACATATGTGGACACAGAAAAAAACAAAACAAAATCAAGAATACTGTCTAAACCACAAAAAATGACCAATACTTTTCACTCCCCACTGATGTGAGTACTGCTTCTTTATCAAATACAAGTTTAGTTTTGCTCCATTCCTTCTACCTCCTCTATACACATTACTAATGTAGCCTCCCATTTCTGACAGCACCCACTGGAGTGTAAATCCATACTTCCTGGAAACCGTCCACCAATAATTGAGCATCTAAGTCCAAATCTGATAGTAAGAACTTCTTAATACACTCTTGGTGACACCGTCAGGTTCCTCAAGGTGTACACTCTCCCTCGTTGCTATCAGCCAACAAGTCCAACTCTATTTAACAAGATGTATATTCCTGGGAGGTCTAGCTGGAAGTCATTCACACGAACTTCACCCTGGAGAAACCTTACAGACACCACCCTACACAAGCAGTCAACTAATATTACCAGAAATGGAACAAAGCGCCATCCTATTCCTCCTGATACGAGGTCCTGAGGAGAACACATCCCTTTTGTATAGGGCTTGCTCAAAAAGCATAATACAAATTTAATCATGCAGAAACATCAAACCACACTGAAGACATTCTATAAAATAACTGAAGTATGCTCCTCAGAAATATTAATGCCAAGGACTAAGGAACTGTACTGAATCAAAAATGACTATCGAGATGTGACAGCTGAATGCAACCCACGGTCCAGTATTACTGCATCAAGTGGTAAACTAGGATCTACAGACTAGGTACAACTAAATTCATATTAGTTTCACAATTGATAACTGTATTGTTAAATGTCATTATTTTTAGGAAATGAACGCTGAAGCACTGAAGTGCAAAAGATATACACGTATGTTAAAATTATACACATGTATGTGTGTATGTGCTCAGTTGCTCAGTTGTGTTTGACTCTTTGTGGCCCCATGGACTGCAGCCCACTGGGCTCCTCCTGAAATTTTCCAGTCAAGAATACCAGAGTGCGGTGCCATTTCCTACTCCAGGGAATTTTCCCGATCCAGAGCTCGAACCTGTGTCTCTTATGTCTCTTGCAATGGCAGGCAGACTCTTTACCCTTAGCACCACCTGGGAAGCCCAAACACACATACATATATGTTAAATTATATACACACACAGAGACAGACACAGAGAAGGTGTGAGGGAGGGATAAAGCAAATATGGAATAAAGCATTAACATTTGGGGAATTCAGATGAAGTGTACTTGGAAATTCATTTTACTCTTCTTACAACTTTTCTTTAAGTCTGAAATTATAGCCCATTCTTATTACCTGTAGTAAAGTTCTACAAAGCAGGAGTCATGCTTGAGTGAAGCTTGTTAGCACATAGATTTTCTCCCTGGCACACTCTGCAGTCAGTCCTCTCATGCTTGGGAACACCACACACACACTGCAGAACTACAGTTTGGGGTCCCTTTACATAGAAAAATCCTCAAGAAAACTGCCCCCCCAATGAAACTGTGGCACTAAACAGACTGATGAGAAGACCTACTTGCAGTATTAAGCTGAGACAAGAAGGCACAGCATTCCCCTGTTCAACCTCAGCATGGAACTGCACAGATCAGGTGACCCAAATGTCTCATCCACCTGCACGTGTGCAGGATGATGGTAAAAGCACATGAATCGATTGGGTGGTGACAAATCTCAGCCATGGATGAATTCACTAATATGGAATCTGTGAAGAATGAGGACTGATTGACTGTACAGCAAAACAAAAGTTTAAGGAAATATACTTTCAATCTGGAAGACTGGAGAAATGGTAGTACAATAAAATCAGATATGGTCTTTGGGCAGAAGATAAGGCTCTGGGAGGGAAGATAGTGTTTAATTCAGGATATTAGAGGTTTGGAACATTGTCCCAGAAATACCTTAGATATATTTGGAAATCCAGGAGCTGATGAAAGCCAAATTAGAGTAGGAGGTGGAATCTATGGGAATTATTGTTTATAGAGATAACTGAAGCCATAATTAGAGCATAGGAAGACCCAGATTTTGTGCATAACTCATTACACAGTGAAGATTAAATAATTATTGTGAAGAAACGCAGAAACAAGAAATGGGCACACAGTGAAATCACCCCTATTTCGGCAAAGCTATTAAAATGTACACACTGAGTAAGGAGCAGCAGATAGTTTCAATCCAAAAAAAAAAAAAAGGATTTGACTTGACAGAGCTTTCTAGATCCAGTGGGCTATCTATCCAAAGATAGATTCGCTGCTATTGGAGGGAATCAAACACAGGGTGCAGATCATTTACCAAGATGAAAGCATTATGAAATATTCTGATTGAATAATCCTTTAAGACCTATACGATTCTAATTTCCTGTGACTAATTTTTTGCTGACTCTTTTCTTTGGAGTCTTAAAAGATTCCCTATATTCTATCACTCATGAAGCAGTTCTCCAGATCCTTAAAATAATCAAACCTAACAGAGCAAAATTTTTTTGTCATAGGCAAAATGCTGTTGTCAAGGAAAAACATAGCCCATTCCACGGGAATACCTAAAACATGGAGGAAAAATATAGGCCCCCAATGAAACTGTGGCACTAAACAGACTGATGAGAAGACCTACTTGCAGTATTAAGCTGAGACAAGAAGGCACAGCATTCCCCTGTTCAACCTCAGCATGGAACTGCACAGATCAGGTGACCCAAATGTCTCATCCACCTGCACGTGTGCAGGATGATGGTAAAAGCACATGAATCGATTGGGTGGTGACAAATCTCAGCCATGGATGAATTCACTAATATGGAATCTGTGAAGAATGAGGACTGATTGACTGTACAGCAAAACAAAAGTTTAAGGAAATATACTTTCAATCTGGAAGACTGGAGAAATGGTAGTACAATAAAATCAGATATGGTCTTTGGGCAGAAGATAAGGCTCTGGGAGGGAAGATAGTGTTTAATTCAGGATATTAGAGGTTTGGAACATTGTCCCAGAAATACCTTAGATATATTTGGAAATCCAGGAGCTGATGAAAGCCAAATTAGAGTAGGAGGTGGAATCTATGGGAATTATTGTTTATAGAGATAACTGAAGCCATAATTAGAGCATAGGAAGACCCAGATTTTGTGCATAACTCATTACACAGTGAAGATTAAATAATTATTGTGAAGAAACGCAGAAACAAGAAATGGGCACACAGTGAAATCACCCCTATTTCGGCAAAGCTATTAAAATGTACACACTGAGTAAGGAGCAGCAGATAGTTTCAATCCAAAAAAAAAAAAAAAGGATTTGACTTGACAGAGCTTTCTAGATCCAGTGGGCTATCTATCCAAAGATAGATTCGCTGCTATTGGAGGGAATCAAACACAGGGTGCAGATCATTTACCAAGATGAAAGCATTATGAAATATTCTGATTGAATAATCCTTTAAGACCTATACGATTCTAATTTCCTGTGACTAATTTTTTGCTGACTCTTTTCTTTGGAGTCTTAAAAGATTCCCCTATATTCTATCACTCATGAAGCAGTTCTCCAGATCCTTAAAATAATCAAACCTAACAGAGCAAAATTTTTTTTGTCATAGGCAAAATGCTGTTGTCAAGGAAAAAAAAAACATAGCCCATTCCACGGGAATACCTAAAACATGGAGATAAAGGCAGAAGCTGAACCTTCACCCATGTGGTCCACCATCTACCTTAGTTCACTGCTCTCTTATAAATAAGCAAAACGTGAGATGGACATCTGGGGCCTGAAACACATCCTTCTTAGTAGTTCCTTATGCTATGTCAGCTTAAGATGAGTTCTAAAGAACAGGAAGTGAGTACTTGGGGCTTGAGGGTGGGAGGCTTTTTTTTTTCCAACACAGTCCTGCAAATTCCGTACTAGATTGTGGTCTTTGGTAACAAGGATTTCCCTGAAACAGTAGTAGTATGGCATCAACTGCTACTTAGTGGTATTTGTTGTTCAGTCGCTACGTCATACCTGGTTCTTTGTGACCCCATCGATTGCAGCACACCAGGTCTCCCTGTCTCACTATCTCCCGGAGTTTGCCCAAATTTATGCCCACTGAGTCAGTGATATTATCCAACCAACTCATCCTCTATTGATGCCTTCTCCTTTTGTCTTCAATCTTTCCCAGCATCCGGGTCTTTACCAATGAGTTGTCTGTTCACATAAGGTGGTAGGTAGTGGTATGCTGAAGTTAAAACTGTTAAGGGCATAATACTCATTACTGAACTTTCATAAACACACTCTTTCACCAGCGTGTCGGGGGACTGGATACATCGGCCACTGTTACAGCAACAGAATGGAAGTTCTCACGCTAGTCGTAGTGTGTCGGCTCTGTGTTTGCCCTCCCGTTACTTCCCCTGATAACACAGAGCATCTCCACTCCTCTCCAAGGGTGCAGGGCAGGGGAGAGGAGAGACGTCCTGTGACTCATTGAACACTCTTACCTATAAGCCTTTTACAGTGATTTTGATTAGTTTAGAAGGTCTCCTGACAGGCCTCGTTTGGTTTTCTAAATTCTTAATCTGTTTGTCTTTTCAATGAACAATGTCACAGGCTTAACATCTGCTGAGTACTAACCAATAATACATGCTTTGTAAGAACTAATAGATGAAGAAAAAACATCCCATTCCACTCATGAAGCAGTTCTCCAGATCCTTAAAATAATCAAACCTAACAGAGCAAA
Source organism: Tragulus kanchil (assembly GCA_022376925.1). Taxonomy (NCBI): domain Eukaryota; kingdom Metazoa; phylum Chordata; class Mammalia; order Artiodactyla; family Tragulidae; genus Tragulus; species Tragulus kanchil. The sequence continues at coordinate 119,915,205 of JAIOJX010000025.1, read as the reverse complement.
ATTTTTTTTGTCATAGGCAAAATGCTGTTGTCAAGGAAAAAAAAACATAGCCCATTCCACGGGAATACCTAAAACATGGAGATAAAGGCAGAAGCTGAACCTTCACCCATGTGGTCCACCATCTACCTTAGTTCACTGCTCTCTTATAAATAAGCAAAACGTGAGATGGACATCTGGGGCCTGAAACACATCCTTCTTAGTAGTTCCTTATGCTATGTCAGCGTAAGATGAGTTCTAAAGAACAGGAAGTGAGTACTTGGGGCTTGAGGGTGGGAGGCTTTTTTTTTTCCAACACAGTCCTGCAAATTCCGTACTAGATTGTGGTCTTTGGTAACAAGGATTTCCCTGAAACAGTAGTAGTATGGCATCAACTGCTACTTAGTGGTATTTGTTGTTCAGTCGCTACGTCATACCTGGTTCTTTGTGACCCCATCGATTGCAGCACACCAGGTCTCCCTGTCTCACTATCTCCCGGAGTTTGCCCAAATTTATGCCCACTGAGTCAGTGATATTATCCAACCAACTCATCCTCTATTGATGCCTTCTCCTTTTGTCTTCAATCTTTCCCAGCATCCGGGTCTTTACCAATGAGTTGTCTGTTCACATAAGGTGGTAGGTAGTGGTATGCTGAAGTTAAAACTGTTAAGGGCATAATACTCATTACTGAACTTTCATAAACACACTCTTTCACCAGCGTGTCGGGGCACTGGATACATCGGCCACTGTTACAGCAACAGAATGGAAGTTCTCACGCTAGTCGTAGTGTGTCGGCTCTGTGTTTGCCCTCCCGTTACTTCCCCTGATAACACAGAGCATCTCCACTCCTCTCCAAGGGTGCAGGGCAGGGGAGAGGAGAGACGTCCTGTGACTCATTGAACACTCTTACCTATAAGCCTTTTACAGTGATTTTGATTAGTTTAGAAGGTCTCCTGACAGGCCTCGTTTGGTTTTCTAAATTCTTAATCTGTTTGTCTTTTTCAATGAACAATGTCACAGGCTTAACATCTGCTGAGTACTAACCAATAATACATGCTTTGTAAGAACTAATAGATGAAAGTTGCTTCCACGTTAATAATAAAGCATTTTAAATTCTTATTATATCATTAGCAGAAGTAAATATTCACTTTTCACATAAATTTCTCTTATTATACACTACCAACACTATCCTCCAAATATATACAATCTACTACTTGGTTATAAAATAAATTAAATGTGTGAACATATAAGAGAAATGTACTTTAAAGGGAGTTAATACAATGTACTATACACAACTAGAAAGGAAGGTAATTAAATCCTTCTGGCAACATATGAAATGTATAAGTGATAAACTCTCACAGGTCATAGTTGACGTTCATCAGCAACTGGCAAATTGGAAGATTATATTTAAATTAACATTTTGTTCTAAAAACTGACAATGACATCAAAGAGGCATCAAAAGAGCTCCCATAATGACTGCTTTTAGGGACAATTATGAATTTGCTAGATACTGTTAATAAATTATTAACAAACATGTATTACACGCTTGTCACATGCAAAGCACTATCCCAGAGGTACAGAGAAAATGAGAAATCTGCCCCAAGCCTACAGTCAGGCAACGAGAAGACAGTCATTGATATAAATGTCTTTAATCAAGAGCGTGTGGTGTTTAAAAGTTAAAAATAATCTTTTTACGGAGAGATGGAGAGCCTTTGACTGACTGCACAGGCAAACGGGAAAACACTGGCTTATTGAAATGAACCATAATCTTTTTAGGTAGTGGTATGCTGAAGTTAAAACTGTTAAGGGCATAATACTCATTCCTGAACTTTCATAAACACACTCTTTCACCAGCGTGTCGGGCACTGGATACATCGGCCACTGTTACAGCAACAGAATGGAAGTTCTCACGCTAGTCGTAGTGTGTCGTCTCTGTGTTTGCCCTCCGTTACTTCCCTGATAACACAGAGCATCTCCACCCCTCCAAGGGTGCAGGGCAGGAGAGGAGAGACGTCCTGTGACTCATTGAACACTCTTACCTATAAGCCTTTTACAGTGATTTTGATTAGTTTAGAAGGTCTCCTGACAGGCCTCGTTTGGTTTTCTAAATTCTTAATCTGTTTGTCTTTTTCAATGAACAATGTCACAGGCTTAACATCTGCTGAGTACTAACCAATAATACATGCTTTGTAAGAACTAATAGATGAAAGTTGCTTCCACGTTAATAATAAAGCATTTTAAATTCTTATTATATCATTAGCAGAAGTAAATATTCACTTTTCACATAAATTTCTCTTATTATACACTACCAACACTATCCTCCAAATATATACAATCTACTACTTGGTTATAAAATAAATTAAATGTGTGAACATATAAGAGAAATGTACTTTAAAGGGAGTTAATACAATGTACTATACACAACTAGAAAGGAAGGTAATTAAATCCTTCTGGCAACATATGAAATGTATAAGTGATAAACTCTCACAGGTCATAGTTGACGTTCATCAGCAACTGGCAAATTGGAAGATTATATTTAAATTAACATTTTTGTTCTAAAAAAACTGACAATGACATCAAAGAGGCATCAAAAGAGCTCCCATAATGACTGCTTTTAGGGACAATTATGAATTTGCTAGATACTGTTAATAAATTATTAACAAACATGTATTACACGCTTGTCACATGCAAAGCACTATCCCAGAGGTACAGAGAAAATGAGAAATCTGCCCCAAGCCTACAGTCAGGCAACGAGAAGACAGTCATTGATATAAATGTCTTTTAATCAAGAGCGTGTGGTGTTTAAAAGTTAAAAATAATCTTTTTTTACGGGAGAGATGGAGAGAGCCTTTGACTGACTGCACAGGCAAACGGGAAAACACTGGCTTATTGAAATGAACCATTTTGTCGGAAGTGCCGTGCTCTCATTGGTCCCAGAACTGGTCTGCAGATGGCTGACTGGACTGATCAGTAGCAACTGATCATTTGAAAACACATGTTCAGAAACAGATTTAATCTATGTTTAATAGGCATAGATATTTTCGAGAATACAGTTTGGATCTTCACATATGTCAGGACATCTCATTGTCTTAAAACCCCATTTAGACTTTACTTTTGTGCAGAAGGTGAGCCAGGTGAGACTCACCAGCCCCAATTCTCTGTCCATATCTCTTTGAAGCATCTAAGTATTTGCACTAGCAATGCTTCTTCTAAGGGAAGACACCTCAGAGGCAGTCATCAAACACACTAATGTGGGCTTCCGTGGTAGCTCAGTAGTGAAGTTTGCCTGCCAATGCAGGAGACACAAGTTCAAACCCTGATCTGGGAGGATCCCATATGCTGAGGAGCAACTAAGTCTGTGAGCCACCACTATTGAGCCTGTGCTCTAGAGCCTTGGAGCCACAACTATGGAGCCCATGTGCTGCAACTACTGAAGCCCGTGAACCCTAGAGCCCGAGTTCCACAACAAGAGAAGTCACTGCAACAATAAGACTGCTCACCTCAACTAGAGAGTAGCCCCAGCTCCCTGCAACTAGATAAGAGCCTGAGGAAGTGCAAACCCAGGATAGCCAAAAATAAATAAATAAATAAAAATTAAAAAAAGAAAATAACAAAACAGTTTCCTTCAAAAAAAATGCACTAATGAAAGGCCCTTTGATTAAAAGTCATTTAAGTCTGGTCTTCAGCAATATATACATACACACACACACATATACATACACATATATACACACATACATATGCACATATTTTAAACCTAATGATATATGATCCTGTTAATATAATTAACCCCACATGATCTTCAGTTAGAGGTGCTTTGGTGTCTAAGAAGTCAGCACACATTCAGACAATTTTCCATATTTTCAAGAACTGAGAATTTCAGCAGAGTTTAGTGGGATACCTATACCAAAAGTATCTGTTGGAAGGTGCCTTAATTTTGTTCTGAGATATGTTTAAATATTTTGATCCTAGCTACCTTAGTCATGCTACAACATATGAAGGACACTGATAAAATTTAACATAGGAACAAAAAAGAAACAGCCAAAATGTTAGAGTTATCCTTCACTCTAATGCATTTATCAATAATTCTCATATGTTCTCAGTTGTGTGTCTGACTATGAGCCCACGGACTGTAGCCCACCAGGCTTTCTCTGTCCATGGGATTTTCCAGGTAAGAATATTGGAGTGGTTGTTATTTCCTACTCCAGGAGATCTTCCTGATCCAGGGATTGAACTTGTGTCTCCTGCACTGGCAGATGGTTTCTTTACCATTAGCACCACCCGGGAAGCATTCTTTATCAATAATACATCATTACTATTATTAGTGTGAAATTCTAAATTCTCCTCACAGCTAAAGCCTGTAAAAGGTTCCCTTTAATCCTTTAAAGGATGTTTTTACTTGACTTTTCCCCAAAGTATCAATATTGAATGTTATAAAAATACTTTTAGCATTTACTTTCAAATGAAATATTCAACACTCAGTGCTTTCATGGAACATTTTCCCTTAAAAAATCCATTATACTAAAAGAAAATCTCTGCATGGAGTCCCCTAGACTGATGTAATTAAAATTAAATTTACAAAAAGATAGTGGAGAGTTCATTAGCACTGGCATGCACTTCAACGCAGCAGCTGAACCATTGCAGGTTTTTCCTATATATTCTGGGATGAAAAAAATGTTTCAATTTAAGGTATTTTAAAGGAAATATCTCACAGCAATCCTTAGATTGGACTATTATTTTCATCATGGCATCTCAAAAATTTATTACAACGTATTAAATAATGTAAGAACATCGAAGTAATACGTGGGTGGGAGCCTGGCCACGTTTAGTTATTTTTACATTGCTGGACTAACCACCAAGGGAAGGCCTGCTTGTGAACATGGTTATCCCTGCAGCCACACCCTGGGCTGATCTTGGGCCTCTGAAGTAGACGGTTTTCTTAAACTCTTGAGTGAAATATACTTCCAAGTGTTTCTCTTTTAGTCATTCCATTTCTTAACTCTAGGAATCTCTAACTCTTCTTTGAACTGCTTCTTTCCAAACAATGATAAAGCCAATTCTAAAGTAGAAGTGTTAATCACTCAGTCGTGTCCTACTCTTTGTGGTCCCATAGCTCTCCAGGCTTCTCCATCCATGGCATTCTCCAGGCAAGAACACTGGAGTGGGCTGCCATTCCCTTCTCCAGGGGATCTCCCCAATCAAGGGATCAAATGCGGGTCTCCTGTACTGCAGGCAGATTCTTTACCATCTGAGCCACCACAGAAACTTCCAATTCTAGATGACCCTCAAAAGTGAATCCAATAAATCCACAGTTTTCTCTGGGGTGTGAAGGCTGACGATGAAAATGGCTCAGAATGTTAACTGCCTTTCCCTTCTCCTGATAAATGTTACAAGAATCCACTGAATCTCCCCCATTGCCTTCTCCAGCCCTCTCTTTGGCACTTTCTGCCTTGCTCCTGTACCTTTATTTTCCCCCTTTTTTGGGTGTGGAAGTGTAATCAACCCAAGCTAAAGCCTGTAAAAGGTTCCCTTTAATCCTTTAAAGGATGTTTTTACTTGACTTTTCCCCAAAGTATCAATATTGAATGTTATAAAAATACTTTTAGCATTTACTTTCAAATGAAATATTCAACACTCAGTGCTTTCATGGAACATTTTCCCTTAAAAAATCCATTATACTAAAAGAAAATCTCTGCATGGAGTCCCCTAGACTGATGTAATTAAAATTAAATTTACAAAAAGATAGTGGAGAGTTCATTAGCACTGGCATGCACTTCAACGCAGCAGCTGAACCATTGCAGGTTTTTCCTATATATTCTGGGATGAAAAAAATGTTTCAATTTAAGGTATTTTAAAGGAAATATCTCACAGCAATCCTTAGATTGGACTATTATTTTCATCATGGCATCTCAAAAATTTATTACAACGTATTAAATAATGTAAGAACATCGAAGTAATACGTGGGTGGGAGCCTGGCCACGTTTAGTTATTTTTACATTGCTGGACTAACCACCAAGGGAAGGCCTGCTTGTGAACATGGTTATCCCTGCAGCCACACCCTGGGCTGATCTTGGGCCTCTGAAGTAGACGGTTTTCTTAAACTCTTGAGTGAAATATACTTCCAAGTGTTTCTCTTTTAGTCATCCCATTTCTTAACTCTAGGAATCTCTAACTCTTCTTTGAACTGCTTCTTTCCAAACAATGATAAAGCCAATTCTAAAGTAGAAGTGTTAATCACTCAGTCGTGTCCTACTCTTTGTGGTCCCATAGCTCTCCAGGCTTCTCCATCCATGGCATTCTCCAGGCAAGAACACTGGAGTGGGCTGCCATTCCCTTCTCCAGGGGATCTCCCCAATCAAGGGATCAAATGCGGGTCTCCTGTACTGCAGGCAGATTCTTTACCATCTGAGCCACCACAGAAACTTCCAATTCTAGATGACCCTCAAAAGTGAATCCAATAAATCCACAGTTTTCTCTGGGGTGTGAAGGCTGACGATGAAAATGGCTCAGAATGTTAACTGCCTTTCCCTTCTCCTGATAAATGTTACAAGAATCCACTGAATCTCCCCCATTGCCTTCTCCAGCCCTCTCTTTTTGGCACTTTCTGCCTTGCTCCTGTACCTTATTTCCATTTTCCAACCTGCCATTTGTTTTCTCATGCAGCTTCCACGTGGCTGGAACCTAACTCCTTATATCCACTTTACTGAGTTCACTCTTGATTGTCCTCTAGACACTGGCTTAAGGCAATTCCTTCCAGGAAGGCTTTTCTGACTACCTACAGCCCTTCAGAAGGCGCGTGTTCTATCAGAATGCTATGCAACTCCTGTGGACATTCGGCACTTCTGATTTGGGGTCCTTGGGACACTTAAACTAAGAATTGCCTTCAACTCTAAGCTGAAGCTCTTGAGGGCAGGAACCATGCTTGTCTTGTTCTGGGCTGTATCCTTCCCGCCTGGCACACAGGAGTTGCTCAATCACTATTTTTTAAATGTAGTAAACAAATGACTAAGAGTTACTGGCCTTTGTGTCAGTGTCTTGTGCTGTGACTTCTATATGTTTTATTCATCTCAGCAGCCTCTGTGTCTAGCCCAGTATCTGCCACAAAGTAAGTCATTAATATATGCTGGCTGAATGTAATTCTGAAATGGTGTGCTTTTCTAACTTTCTAATGGCAGCATCGTCTTCCCTTAGCTTACCTGTAACTATGAGGAAGGAATTAGAAGGTGGTTAAATTATTAGGGAGTAGGGCAAGTGTGCTATTAGAAGAGAGACAGAAATGCCAGCATCAGATAGTTGCACAGATATGAAAATGGAAAATGGATTGTTCATTTAACCTTCAGGCAGGGTATCTGTGCATGTGGCCAAATCCAATCAATGCTTCTACTAAACAGGGAAAAAAGGAATTTGCCAATAATTGGTTGCTTGAAATTAAGCTATGGTGGAAAAAAATCAGAACATGGGCTGCTTCTGGGGGTAGGGATGGGGAATGACTGGGAAGGGACATGAGGAAACTTTCAGGGGATAAAAATATTCTGTATTTACTTTAAGGTTTATTCCATATTAATGTAGGCACTTGTCAAAATTCACCAAATGATGCACTTAGGTTTTTTGTACATTTCACTGCATGTAAATTTAACTTTCAAAGAGGAGATGAAAGCTCTGTCAACACGTATTGCTCTCTACTTAATAATATTCATGATGTGCTATGTTAAGGGTGAAGTGTACTGATGATTACAGTTTCCTGTGAAATGCACATAACAAAAAAGTTATGGAGGAACATGAGAAAACAAATATGTAAGATATGAACTGCAGAATCTAGGTGGTAGGTATATGATTGTTTACAATTCTCTCAACCTTCCTGTATGTTCAAAATATTTCATTTAAAAATGTTGGGGAAAAATGGTTGCCTGGTTTTGTTTAGATGCAGGTATGTTATCACCCAAAAGCACAGAGCTGTGAAAGGTTAGAATGGAGTAATGAAGAAATTCTAAACATCTCAGGAAAATGGGAAAAGTTCTCATTTTCTGACTCATTCACTCAATCAATACTTATGGTTTCTTATACCAGAAATTCCTTTAGACACACTAAACAAATGACTAAGAGTTACTGGCCTTTGTGTCAGTGTCTTGTGCTGTGACTTCTATATGTTTTATTCATCTCAGCAGCCTCTGTGTCTAGCCCAGTATCTGCCACAAAGTAAGTCATTAATATATGCTGGCTGAATGTAATTCTGAAATGGTGTGCTTTTCTAACTTTCTAATGGCAGCATCGTCTTCCCTTAGCTTACCTGTAACTATGAGGAAGGAATTAGAAGGTGGTTAAATTATTAGGGAGTAGGGCAAGTGTGCTATTAGAAGAGAGACAGAAATGCCAGCATCAGATAGTTGCACAGATATGAAAATGGAAAATGGATTGTTCATTTAACCTTCAGGCAGGGTATCTGTGCATGTGGCCAAATCCAATCAATGCTTCTACTAAACAGGGAAAAAAGGAATTTGCCAATAATTGGTTGCTTGAAATTAAGCTATGGTGGAAAAAAATCAGAACATGGGCTGCTTCTGGGGGTAGGGATGGGGAATGACTGGGAAGGGACATGAGGAAACTTTCAGGGGATAAAAATATTCTGTATTTACTTTAAGGTTTATTCCATATTAATGTAGGCACTTGTCAAAATTCACCAAATGATGCACTTAGGTTTTTTGTACATTTCACTGCATGTAAATTTAACTTTCAAAGAGGAGATGAAAGCTCTGTCAACACGTATTGCTCTCTACTTAATAATATTCATGATGTGCTATGTTAAGGGTGAAGTGTACTGATGATTACAGTTTCCTGTGAAATGCACATAACAAAAAAGTTATGGAGGAACATGAGAAAACAAATATGTAAGATATGAACTGCAGAATCTAGGTGGTAGGTATATGATTGTTTACAATTCTCTCAACCTTCCTGTATGTTCAAAATATTTCATTTAAAAATGTTGGGGAAAAAATGGTTGCCTGGTTTTGTTTAGATGCAGGTATGTTATCACCCAAAAGCACAGAGCTGTGAAAGGTTAGAATGGAGTAATGAAGAAATTCTAAACATCTCAGGAAAATGGGAAAAGTTCTCATTTTCTGACTCATTCACTCAATCAATACGTACTTATGGAATTCATACTATATACCAGAAATTCCTTTAGACACACTAAAAAAATAGATCAAAAGTCTGGGTCTTAGAATTCCTGGTTTTCATTCTTATTTCAAGGGGATTCTTCCAAAGATAGGAAGAAAGGTAGTGGTGGAATGGAGGGGTTAGCAGCAGACAAAATGGCCATTCTGTTCCTGTTTCAGGCCCAAGACTATCCTCTGAGGGGTAACACCACATGTGGACACAAAACGGATCAAGTCATTGTGAACTAGACTGAACTGACAATTCATTTAGAGTATGAATACCTTTAGCTGAGACCACTATTAGTTCATGGTAGGGCATCTATCAAAATAGAAAGAAATCAGTGCCTTTGATTTTCTTAACTCACATTTCTGCTCTGGCAGAGTGTATCATGTATAGTATATAGAATACCCAGGGCTTCCCTGGTGGTCCAGTGGGTAAGGACACCACCTTGCAGTGCAAGGGACACTGGTTCGATCCCTGGCCTGGGAAGATCCCACGTGCCATGGAGCGGCTGGACGGATATGTCCAATTACCGAGTCGGACCTCTCGAGAGCATGCGTCCAGAGCCAGAGATCTGCGACAGCAGAGGCCACTGCAATGGGAGGCCCACATGGGCCAAAAGAACAAAGAATGGATGAAAACAGATAAATGAAAGACCAATAGAAGTGGCCCACCTGCCCCAACCTGCCCCTGCCCCCCAAAAATTTTTAAAAAAATTAAAAAAAAAAAGAATACCTGTTTCTTGCAACTTTTCCAAACATAACTATACCATATAAAAACTCGTGTTCTGTTTTCTCCAGGGAAGGAGGCAGAGAGCAGTGGTCAGGATCTTCACTGCATGAGCTTTTTTTTTTAAACAAATATCTGAAGCCTGTATCACAAAATACTGGTTAAACCTGGTGGGTGCCAAAGCATATCTAAGATTTATCAGTAATAAAAAAAAATTGTAATTAAAGAAAAAAAGCTGACAAACTATAATGGTAATACCAATGGCATCAATTAACCACAGACTAGATGGCATTTCTGGAATGCACTTGAGGGAAGGGAGGAAAAAGAAATGAAAGAAAAATATGACTATCAAGATAATAACCTGTCTCCTAAGTAAAGTCATTTTTCTTAACAGATTCATTAACAGAAGTATTCCTTCATATAAAACAAAATAATGGAAAAAATGGATGAAATGATGTTACTTAGGAAACAATACTCAGAATTGCAATTTCTGACATAAATGAATTAAATCAAAGTATTAATTTCTTAGTAAACTGCTTATTTTTGAAAAATGGTGCTTCTGTGCAAATATGTGAAATAAGCATATTTCAAGGGAGAACTTCTTCTGATGACCTGTGAAAAAACACGGAAGTGATGTGGAAACTTCCACTTCACAACATCCAAAGCTAGGTTATATTCTTGAGGTAGTAAAACTGAAATAATGGAGCCATGTTGGAGGTATCCCTCTCAAACTCCACCAATATTTAGGCACCAGCCTGAATTCTAGGCTAAGCTATTCATCGCAAAAATCACTGGAAATCTCAGGAATTAAAATGAAAGTAAGTCAAAGCTAAAATACTGATGTATGCTACATGTGGATTTAACGTGAAAAAGTCAACTACTAAATTATTTATCACAAATTTATATCATTTTTCTAGAGCTCGGTTTTATTTAAATAGCTAATAGATGATTCATTTAGTATCATCATGTCCATTTCCTTATGTTCCTAAAACAACTGGGTTCAGTTATTCCCTTGAAAACCAATCATGGATTTAGTTCTACTGTTTAGTATTGTGTAACAAATGCAAATGGGCAGCTTATAGCAATGCCTGCTTTTCTACCAACCCTGCTGCTGTGCACATGGACCCTGCCAGAGGAGACAGAAGAGATACCGCTGCCTGAATTCTCATCCAGAATGCAACCCACTAAGCCTCCATGGAAATGAGGAGCTGCTGATTACATTTCTGCACATGCTAGGCTGCAAATTAATACCCAAATTAAGTTGACAATTAGAAACACTATAAATAACATGTTTAATTTGAGAGCTTGGCTATTGTAATAAATTGAACAACTGTTTCTCCCTCTTGCTATATTCATTTTCACCTCAGGGTTAAGTGATACTGGCCAAAGAGAGCCTGGAACAGGAGGCATCTGCAGAAGGCTAATGTGTGAAATTAATTTTCCTCGCACTGGTTTTATTCCTGTTAACAGAAAGGAGCCACATAAAACACTTCACACTAGAAATTTTCCTATCGTCTTTACACTCATTTTTTTCTTTCAGTGTGATTAAACCAAGTCAAGCTTTGTGCAAATGCAAGGGGTAAAGATACATAGTCAACCAACATTTATGAAGACCTTCTCAGTAACTGCTCAGGTACTGTGACATACATTGTTTCATTAATGCTCACATTTATCACCTGAAGGAGATCTCCTCATCAAACTCTGAGTTCCTTAGCAAACTCAGAGTTGCTGAGGAACTGGCCCAAGTACACACGAGTTGTACTGGCCAAAGCACAGCTTAATCTGGGCTACACACCCTAGAGTTCACATTATTTCTCCTGCCCCACAACACTGATTCGAATTCTTATTCTTTCTAACCCATGAACCTGTCTTTGCACAACCCAATGAAAACTGGAGGTGAATAATATCTAAGTAAGTATCTTGTGAGGCTATTTCCATGTTCCAAAAATGCAAGGGCCTGTTCACAGTAACATGTCAGGAAAAAGGTAATGTACTTCTCCAGTTGACAGTGGGGAGACCTGACCCAGTTAGCACACGTGATCTGGATGATATTTCCACACTGGGATATCTTGGAGATTCCATCATTACTGCTGTGACTGTTATTAATAACAGATGTACTAAGTAAAGGGGTCTCTAAAGCTGATGCCAGATAAAACACAGCACTACACAAAATAAGGCACTTACCAGAGATGACAGTTTTCTTGATCACTTTATAATCCTCAGATATTATTGAGGTATCAAGAAAAATCTTTGTCAATTTATCTGATTCCTCCACTAATGTAAATTTCTAGATGATTCCATTTATAACATGTATGTTTTAATTCTTTACAAATATTACAAACATCTTATGACTGATATGTTATTGAGTCTTATCCTGTTAAGTGTCAAATCACTGAAATACACCAGGCTTCTAACAAGATGTAATACCTCTAAACAGGACAATTCAGATTTCAATAAACTGTTATGCTAGTGGTAAAGAAATCCCAGCCTACGCAGGGGACATAAGAGATGGGGGTTCAATCCCTGGGTCCAGAAGATCCACTGGGGGAGGGCATGACCACTTTTTCCAGTATTCTGGAGAATCCTATGGACAGAGGAGCCTGGTGGGCTACAGTCCATGGGATTGCAGAGAGTTGGACACAACTCAAGCAACTTAGCACTTATCATGTGACACCAAAACAATCTTACATTTGTAACTGATTATCATATTGATCACTATGATTATAATACAGAACTAAAATCTTCCAGTGTCACTACGAACTCTTAGGTGACATGTACAAGCAATTAAACACAGTAAAGAGAACATAGTCCTATATTTTAGAAAGTATACTGTCAACATTTATCACCTGAAGGAGATCTCCTCATCAAACTCTGAGTTTCTCCTGCCCCACAACCAACCTTTGGGCTACACACCCTAGAGTTCACATTATTTCTCCTGCCCCACAACACTGATTCGAATTCTTATTCTTTCTAACCCATGAACCTGTCTTTGCACAACCCAATGAAAACTGGAGGTGAATAATATCTAAGTAAGTATCTTGTGAGGCTATTTCCATGTTCCAAAAATGCAAGGGCCTGTTCACAGTAACATGTCAGGAAAAAGGTAATGTACTTCTCCAGGTGACAGTGGGGAGACCTGACCCAGTTAGCACACGTGATCTGGATGATATTTCCACACTGGGATATCTTGGAGATTCCATCATTACTGCTGTGACTGTTATTAATAACAGATGTACTAAGTAAAGGGGTCTCTAAAGCTGATGCCAGATAAAACACAGCACTACACAAAATAAGGCACTTACCAGAGATGACAGTTTTCTTGATCACTTTATAATCCTCAGATATTATTGAGGTATCAAGAAAAATCTTTGTCAATTTATCTGATTCCTCCACTAATGTAAATTTCTAGATGATTCCATTTATAACATGTATGTTTTAATTCTTTACAAATATTACAAACATCTTATGACTGATATGTTATTGAGTCTTATCCTGTTAAGTGTCAAATCACTGAAATACACCAGGCTTCTAACAAGATGTAATACCTCTAAACAGGACAATTCAGATTTCAATAAACTGTTATGCTAGTGGTAAAGAAATCCCAGCCTACGCAGGGGACATAAGAGATGGGGGTTCAATCCCTGGGTCCAGAAGATCCACTGGGGGAGGGCATGACCACTTTTTCCAGTATTCTGGAGAATCCTATGGACAGAGGAGCCTGGTGGGCTACAGTCCATGGGATTGCAGAGAGTTGGACACAACTCAAGCAACTTAGCACTTATCATGTGACACCAAAACAATCTTACATTTGTAACTGATTATCATATTGATCACTATGATTATAATACAGAACTAAAATCTTCCAGTGTCACTACGAACTCTTAGGTGACATGTACAAGCAATTAAACACAGTAAAGAGAACATAGTCCTATATTTTAGAAAGTATTTAGTCTGTCAAAAAAGCTAGATGGTCCTCATACAGAATTTTTCTTAGAGCCACATGTATTGAGTTTAATATTCTTCCACAGTTGGATAAAACAGAGGTTTCTACATTAAAATATTACTGATATAAATTCTGACTGTTTATACTTTCTGGGTGCGAGAAGACTTTTCACTGATTGTAGAAGGCTGGATTTGAGGCAAGCTCCGTCTATGACTCTGTAATGATCACAGAGCTGCACAGCAAGTGGCCTGGAGCATCAGAGCCAGGCAGATGAGGGTGTGAGTTCTGCCTCCAGCACACACCAGCTGTGTGATGCTGGGCAAGTTACTAAACCTCTCTGAACTTAGGTTTCCTTATTGGTAAAACAGAAGTAACACTAGTGCCATCCTAATAACCTGAAAATAACTTAGCAATCATGAAAGTCTTGTGTAAATGTTACAGGGTACCTATTATAATCACATTTTTGACATTTGTCAATTAATTTCTCACAACAATTATAACAGGAGCAACCATGAAATGTTTATAGTTACGGAAATGGGAGTCTTGAGAGGTAAAATAATTTTCCAAGGATACTCATGGTGCAACATTATCCACAATATCAGTTAAGTGCCACACAAGCAGAACCTGGGAAAGGAGAAACCAATGCTGCAGAACCTAAAACAGGGAGATATTATGTGAATATGCCTAGTGTAACAGCCAGAGCCAAGTACAAATCCAATAAATGGTGAGTATGAATGACAGGACTGTACCTGAATATTTACACAACTCAAACTGTGCAAGGATTCAGGTCAACAGGAAAGATCAATGGGTCTGACTTAAAGAATTACTAATGGTTAATGGAGGCTTTACTATTTTTACAGTCCAAACTGCATTCATTGTGCAAGAAACAGTATCTGAGTATACTGAAGTTCTCAACAGGTTTTCCCAAGCACCTTCAAAGGCCCAGGAATAAAGCAAGGGTCAGGGAGAAAAATATTGTTATTCTACAATTTCCCCTATCTCAGAAATTATCAGATACTATATAAAAAGTTCTTCCAGTGTCACTAGAACTCTTAGGTGACATGTACAAGCAATTAAACACAGTAAAGAGAACATAGTCCTATATTTTAGAAAGTATTTAGTCTGTCAAAAGCTAGATGGTGCTCATGCAGAATTTTTCTTAGGGGCACATGTATTGAGTTTAATATTCTTCCACAGTTGGATAAAACAGAGGTTTCTACATTAAAATATTACTGATATAAATTCTGACTGTTTATACTTTCTGGGTGCGAGAAGACTTTTCACTGATTGTAGAAGGCTGGATTTGAGGCAAGCTCCGTCTATGACTCTGTAATGATCACAGAGCTGCACAGCAAGTGGCCTGGAGCATCAGAGCCAGGCAGATGAGGGTGTGAGTTCTGCCTCCAGCACACACCAGCTGTGTGATGCTGGGCAAGTTACTAAACCTCTCTGAACTTAGGTTTCCTTATTGGTAAAACAGAAGTAACACTAGTGCCATCCTAATAACCTGAAAATAACTTAGCAATCATGAAAGTCTTGTGTAAATGTTACAGGGTACCTATTATAATCACATTTTTGACATTTGTCAATTAATTTCTCACAACAATTATAACAGGAGCAACCATGAAATGTTTATAGTTACGGAAATGGGAGTCTTGAGAGGTAAAATAATTTTCCAAGGATACTCATGGTGCAACATTATCCACAATATCAGTTAAGTGCCACACAAGCAGAACCTGGGAAAGGAGAAACCAATGCTGCAGAACCTAAAACAGGGAGATATTATGTGAATATGCCTAGTGTAACAGCCAGAGCCAAGTACAAATCCAATAAATGGTGAGTTGAATGACAGGACTGTACCTGAATATTTACACAACTCAAACTGTGCAAGGATTCAGGTCAACAGGAAAGATCAATGGGTCTGACTTAAAGAATTACTAATGGTTAATGGAGGCTTTACTATTTTTACAGTCCAAACTGCATTCATTGTGCAAGAAACAGTATCTGAGTATACTGAAGTTCTCAACAGGTTTTCCCAAGCACCTTCAAAGGCCCAGGAATAAAGCAAGGGTCAGGGGAGAAAAAATATTGTTATTCTACAATTTCCCCCTATCTCAGAAATAAATCATGCCTATAATATAATCATTTTATAAGCATATTTTTTTCCCAGTCTGAGAAATTGATTATATACCCTATGCTTAAGGTCTTGTAGTCTGAAGAACAGATAACATACCATGTGCTTAAGGTCTTGGGATGTCTTTGTTTTTTATTTTCAACAGCCTTTCATTAAAAGAATTGTGGCTTCTACAAGAAAATAGGATGGCAATTTTAAATTTAGAGACTATTAACTTATGTTATTGAATACTAAAAGTCTATGCATAACTGCTCTAAAATATTGTCAGAGATAAGTGACATTATGCTCACTGTATCGAAGAGAAACTGTATGGAAAAGACAGATCTATTTTTCCCTAGGGAATTAACAATGTCTTAGAGACATTAAGAAGCTATATGCAGTCAGCCTATTTTGATTTAGTTACAAGAATGTTACTATCTGTGTAAAGGAGAGAGTTAAGGTTACTTAATGATTCTTACATCCATAAGTTAGTTTACAATAAAATATTTTATATCATTATTAAAATATAATAGGACAGAGTAAAAACATAGTATAATGAAAGTGTTTATATTTTTTATATTGATCTTAATATTCTATTATTGTGATTTCTACTATTTTTAGACAATGATGAATCTCACAGTATCATTATGTAGTTTGGATGGAAGGTACCCAGTGTAAAGATGGGAGGGTTCAGAATCATTTAGACCAATGATGAATCTTTACCAATGCTGCAGAACCTAAAACAGGGAGATATTATGTGAATATGCCTAGTGTAACAGCCAGAGCCAAGTACAAATCCAATAAATGGTGAGTATGAATGACAGGACTGTACCTGAATATTTACACAACTCAAACTGTGCAAGGATTCAGGTCAACAGGAAAGATCAATGGGTCTGACTTAAAGAATTACTAATGGTTAATGGAGGCTTTACTATTTTTACAGTCCAAACTGCATTCATTGTGCAAGAAACAGTATCTGAGTATACTGAAGTTCTCAACAGGTTTTCCCAAGCACCTTCAAAGGCCCAGGAATAAAGCAAGGGTCAGGGGAGAAAAAATATTGTTATTCTACAATTTCCCCCTATCTCAGAAATAAATCATGCCTATAATATAATCATTTTATAAGCATATTTTTTTCCCAGTCTGAGAAATTGATTATATACCCTATGCTTAAGGTCTTGTAGTCTGAAGAACAGATAACATACCATGTGCTTAAGGTCTTGGGATGTCTTTGTTTTTCATTTTCAACAGCCTTTCATTAAAAGAATTGTGGCTTCTACAAGAAAATAGGATGGCAATTTTAAATTTAGAGACTATTAACTTATGTTATTGAATACTAAAAGTCTATGCATAACTGCTCTAAAATATTGTCAGAGATAAGTGACATTATGCTCACTGTATCGAAGAGAAACTGTATGGAAAAGACAGATCTATTTTTCCCTAGGGAATTAACAATGTCTTAGAGACATTAAGAAGCTATATGCAGTCAGCCTATTTTGATTTAGTTACAAGAATGTTACTATCTGTGTAAAGGAGAGAGTTAAGGTTACTTAATGATTCTTACATCCATAAGTTAGTTTACAATAAAATATTTTATATCATTATTAAAATATAATAGGACAGAGTAAAAACATAGTATAATGAAGGTGTTTATATTTTTTATATTGATCTTAATATTCTATTATTGTGATTTCTACTATTTTTAGACAATGATGAATCTCACAGTATCATTATGTAGTTTGGATGGAAGGTACCCAGTGTAAAGATGGGAGGCTTCAGGGAATCATTACTCCATGTTTTTAACCTGTTTATAGTACAGGTGTTTTTCAAAGACTAGAACATGAAAGCGTTAGTCACTCAGTAGTGTCTGACTCTTTGTGACCCCCATGGACTGTAGCCTGCAAGAAGGCTTGGTAAGTGTAAAAATAATCTCTAAATTTTTATGGAAACACAAAAGACCCCCAAATAGCCAGAACAATCTTAAGAAAGAACAAAATTGGAGGTATCATACTTCCTGATTTAAAATCATACCACAAAGTTATGGCAGTCATAACAGTGTGATGATACTGGCACAAAAACAGATACATAGGTCAGTGGAATGGAATAAAGAGCCTAAAAATGAACCCATACTTATATGGGGAATTAGTCTTTGAAGAAGGAGGGAAGAGTATACAATGAGGGGAAGGACAGCCTTTTCTATACATGGTATTGGGAACACTGGACAGCTATGCAAAGAAATCAAACTGGATTACTCTCTCACACCATGAACACACACAAAATGGATTAAAGACTTAAATAAGTAGGATCTAAAATCTTAGAACTTCTAAAAGAAAACATAGGCAATATACCTGTTGATATCTGTCGTAGTAACATTTTGGGGGTATATGTCTCCTCAGGCCAGGAAACAAAAGCAAATATAAACAAACTAGACCTAATAAGACTATAAAAAGTTTTTTTTACAGCAAAGGAAACAATTATCAAAAATGACACTTACTGAATGGGAGAAGAAATTTGCAAACAACGTATCTGATAAGGAGTTAACATCCCAAATACATACAATATATACAAACAAGTCATACAAGTAAACATCAAAAAATACAAACCACCTGATTGAAAAATGGGCAGAGGATCTGAATGCACAGATATGCTGTCTATTTTCAAAGAACACAAACAGATGGCTAACAAGCACATGAAAAGACATTCAACATCACTAATTATCAGGCAAACACAAATCCCCAAAGAAAAACACAAAAAAAAATTGAAAGTGTTTATATTTTTATATTGATCTTAATATTCTATTATTGTGATTTCTACTATTTTTAGACAATGTATCATATCTTTGTAGTTTGGATGGAAGGTACCCAGTGTAAAGATGGGAGGCTTCAGGGAATCATTACTCCATGTTTTTAACCTGTTTATAGTACAGGTGTTTTTCAAAGACTAGAACATGAAAGCGTTAGTCACTCAGTAGTGTCTGACTCTTTGTGACCCCCATGGACTGTAGCCTGCAAGAAGGCTTGGTAAGTGTAAAAATAATCTCTAAATTTTTATGGAAACACAAAAGACCCCCAAATAGCCAGAACAATCTTAAGAAAGAACAAAATTGGAGGTATCATACTTCCTGATTTAAAATCATACCACAAAGTTATGGCAGTCATAACAGTGTGATGATACTGGCACAAAAACAGATACATAGGTCAGTGGAATGGAATAAAGAGCCTAAAAATGAACCCATACTTATATGGGGAATTAGTCTTTGAAGAAGGAGGGAAGAGTATACAATGAGGGGAAGGACAGCCTTTTCTATACATGGTATTGGGAACACTGGACAGCTATGCAAAGAAATCAAACTGGATTACTCTCTCACACCATGAACACACACAAAATGGATTAAAGACTTAAATAAGTAGGATCTAAAATCTTAGAACTTCTAAAAGAAAACATAGGCAATATACCTGTTGATATCTGTCGTAGTAACATTTTGGGGGTATATGTCTCCTCAGGCCAGGAAACAAAAGCAAATATAAACAAACTAGACCTAATAAGACTATAAAAAGTTTTTTTTACAGCAAAGGAAACAATTATCAAAAATGACACTTACTGAATGGGAGAAGAAATTTGCAAACAACGTATCTGATAAGGAGTTAACATCCCAAATACATACAATATATACAAACAAGTCATACAAGTAAACATCAAAAAATACAAACCACCTGATTGAAAAATGGACAGAGGATCTGAATGCACAGATATGCTGTCTATTTTCAAAGAACACAAACAGATGGCTAACAAGCACATGAAAAGACATTCAACATCACTAATTATCAGGCAAACACAAATCAAAACCACAAAGAGATACCATTTCACACCTGTTAGAATGGCTATTATTAAAAGGAAAAAAAATAACAAGCATTGACAAGGATGTGGCAAAAAGGAAACCCTTGGGCATTGCTGGTGGGGATGTAAATTGGTGCAGCCACTGTGCAGAACACTATGGAGAGCCCTCAAGAAATGAAAAACACAACCATCACATTACTAGCAATTCCACTTCTGAGTATATATACAAAGAAAATCAAAATGCTAACAGGAAAAGATATGTGCACCCCTATGTTCACTGTAGCAATTTATAATTGATAAGATATGGTAGCAACCCAAACACCCAAAAATAGATAAATGGATATAGATGTGATACACACACACACACACACACAGAATACTATTCAGTCACAAGAAAAAAATCTTGCCTTTTTCAACAACATGGATGACCTAGAGGGTATTATGTTAAGTGAAATAAGTCAGAGAAATACTATTCGATTCTGCTTATATGTGAAACCTAAAAAAAAATGAATAAATATAACAACAGTCACAGATACAGAGGATGAACAGGTATTTGCCATAGGGAAGGTGTTAGGGGAGGAAAGAAATCAGTGAGGGAGACTAAGAGGTACAAACTTCCAGCTGCAAAATAAATGAGTCATTGGTATGAAATGTAGTCCGGGACTATTGTCAGTCAATAACTATATGATGTCTTTGTATCCATGATATACCGTAACTAGATTTATCATGGTGATCAGTTTGATGCACAGAAGTAGTGAATCACTACGTTGTGTAACAGAAACTAACATGATATGGTAGGTCAATTATCCATCAAAAAACAGACTCATAGATGACATTTGTGGTTACTGGAGGTAGGGAGTGTGGGAAATTTGATGAAGGCAGTAAAAAGGTAGAACTGTCAGGTTATAAGACAAATAACTAGAAATGTAATATACAATTACATTTATTACAGTGTGATAAATATAATTCACACTGCTGTATGTTATATATGAAAATTGTTGAGAATAAATCCTGAGCATGTTCATTACAAGAAAAAAAGCTTTTCTATTTCATTACTTTTATATATATATCTATATGAAAAAATGGGCTTCCCTGGTGGCCCAGACAGCAATGAATCTGCCTGCAGTGCGGGAGATATGGGTTCAATCCTTTGGTCAGGAATATTGTCCTGGAGGAGGGAATGGCAACCCACTCCAGTATTCTTGCCTGGGAAATCCCATGGACAGAGGAGCCTGGTCAGCTACAGTCCATGGGGTCAGAAAGAGTAAGACATGACTGAGAGACTAACACACTTTCATATGAGACAATGGATGTTTACTAAACTTAATGTGATAATCATTTCCTGGTATATATAAGTCAGATCATTATGCTGTACACCTTTTAATGCTGTATGTCAATTATGGGACTTCTCAGGTGGTGTTAGTGATAAAGAACCTGCCTGCCAATGCAGGAGAAATAAGACACATAGGTTTGATCCCTGGGTCGATCTCTGGGTCGATTTCCTGGAGGAGGGCATGGCAATGCTCTCCAGTATTCTGGTCTGGAGAATCCATGGACAGAGGAGCCTGGGGGGCTACAGTCCATGGCGGTGCAAAGAGTCAAACACGAGTGAAGAGACTTAACACATGTCAATTATATCTTAATAAAAATAGAAAGAAAAAAAATATTCACCAAAAAAAGACATTTTGTAAGTCTATAGCTGCCATAGTCAGTGATTCCTCTCATGGATTTGGATAAAGTCTACTGCAAACATTCTAGAAAATGTTTACCACTCTAGATGTCAGTAAGAACACTGGAGATTCATGGGAAGAGGTCAAAATATGAACATTAGCAGGTGTTTGGAAGAACTTGATTCCAATTCTCATGGATGACTTTGAAGATGTTAGCAAAGGAAGGAATGCAGATATGGTGGTGATAACAAGGGAAGTTTTCTGAAGATGTAGTTGGATTGCTACAGTCTCATGATAAAATTTAACAGATGAGGAATTGCTTTTATGGATGAGCCAAGAAAGTGGTTTCTTGAAATGGAATTCTACTCCTGGTGAAAATGCTGTAAAGATTGTTGGAATGACAAGAAAGGATTTAGAATATTACAGAAACAGTTGACAAAGCAGTGGAAGTGTTTGAGAGGATTCAATGTTTTCAAAGATGTTCTACCATGGAAAAATGGGCTTCCCTGGTGGCCCAGACAGCAATGAATCTGCCTGCAGTGCGGAGATGTGGGTTCAATCCTTTGGTCAGGAATATTGTCCTGGAGGAGGGAATGGCAACCCACTCCAGTATTCTTGCCTGGGAAATCCCATGGACAGAGGAGCCTGGTCAGCTACAGTCCATGGGGTCAGAAAGAGTAAGACATGACTGAGAGACTAACACACTTTCATATGAGACAATGGATGTTTACTAAACTTAATGTGATAATCATTTCCTGGTATATATAAGTCAGATCATTATGCTGTACACCTTTTAATGCTGTATGTCAATTATGGGACTTCTCAGGTGGTGTTAGTGATAAAGAACCTGCCTGCCAATGCAGGAGAAATAAGACACATAGGTTTGATCCCTGGGTCGATCTCTGGGTCGATTTCCTGGAGGAGGGCATGGCAATTCTCTCCAGTATTCTGGTCTGGAGAATCCATGGACAGAGGAGCCTGGGGGGCTACAGTCCATGGCGGTGCAAAGAGTCAAACACGAGTGAAGAGACTTAACACATGTCAATTATATCTTAATAAAAATAGAAAGAAAAAAAATATTCACCAAAAAAAGACATTTTGTAAGTCTATAGCTGCCATAGTCAGTGATTCCTCTCATGGATTTGGATAAAGTCTACTGCAAACATTCTAGAAAATGTTTACCACTCTAGATGTCAGTAAGAACACTGGAGATTCATGGGAAGAGGTCAAAATATGAACATTAGCAGGTGTTTGGAAGAACTTGATTCCAATTCTCATGGATGACTTTGAAGATGTTAGCAAAGGAAGGAATGCAGATATGGTGGTGATAACAAGGGAAGTTTTCTGAAGATGTAGTTGGATTGCTACAGTCTCATGATAAAATTTAACAGATGAGGAATTGCTTTTATGGATGAGCCAAGAAAGTGGTTTCTTGAAATGGAATTCTACTCCTGGTGAAAATGCTGTAAAGATTGTTGGAATGACAAGAAAGGATTTAGAATATTACAGAAACAGTTGACAAAGCAGTGGAAGTGTTTGAGAGGATTCAATGTTTTCAAAGATGTTCTACCATGGATACAATGCTATTAAAGAGTCCTGCATACTGCAGAGAAATTGTTCATGAAAGGAAGAGTCAACTGATGCAGCAAATTTCATTGTTTTATTTGAAAAAATTGTCACAGTCACCCCAAACTTTACCAACAATCAACTTGATCAGTCAGCAGCTGTCAACACTGAGGCAAGACCCTCTACCAGCAAAAAAGATTATGACTTGTGGAAGGCTTAGATGACAGCTAGCATTTTTCAGTTATAAAGTAATTTTAATTAAGGTTTGAGCCTGTTTTTAGAGATAATGCTACTACAGAATGAATAGACTATGGTATACTGTAAATATAACTTTTACAGGTCCTAGGACACAAAACAACTCATATGACTTTATTTTTATATTCCCTTTATAGTGGTGGTCTGAACTGAACCCACAATATCTCCAAGGTCTGCCTGTGGCTCCCCCTTAAAGACAGCTATTATTATTATTAACAACACTTCCCTTTTCCCATTTTTCATTCTTTCTCTCTTTTTTTTAAACCTTTCAGAGCAGGGACAAAGTGGGGAGGGCAGTGTAAGACTTAGAATTGGCTGTGGGCTCGACCCACAGTACTTAGCTCAAATCCTACCTCTAAGGCTTACTTACTGCGTGACCTTGGGCTTTTAACTTTCTGGCCTCAGTTGAGGACGCAAAGAATGAATCCCCCAGGGTTACTGAGGGGAAGACTGAATTTATGCATACAAAGTGCTTAACAGGATCAATGAGTACTGGTCCTCCTCCTTCCTCTGCAGGTCTCCTTGATAGTTTCATCTGTTTACCAAGTCTTTCCTTCTCATCCTACCAAGCCCGGAAGAGTTAGACTGAGTCCTTATTTTTCCAAATCTAAAATACCAGGTTTAAACCATTTGTCTGGCACATGATAGCTTTTCAAAAATCATAGAATTCTAATCTCAACTGGTCCCAGAAATACTTAGTATGGTTCAAAAGAGGACTAGAGACTGCCGCATGGGGATAGGGGCATCTTGAAGTTTGGTCCTGAAAATGCTGTAAAGATTGTTGGAATGACAAGAAAGGATTTAGAATATTACAGAAACAGTTGACAAAGCAGTGGAAGTGTTTGAGAGGATTCAATGTTTTCAAAGATGTTCTACCATGGATACAATGCTATTAAAGAGTCCTGCATACTGCAGAGAAATTGTTCATGAAAGGAAGAGTCAACTGATGCAGCAAATTTCATTGTTTTATTTGAAAAAATTGTCACAGTCACCCCAAACTTTACCAACAATCAACTTGATCAGTCAGCAGCTGTCAACACTGAGGCAAGACCTCTACCAGAAAAAAAGATTATGACTTGTGGAAGGCTTAGATGACAGCTAGCATTTTTCAGTTATAAAGTAATTTTAATTAAGGTTTGAGCCTGTTTTTAGAGATAATGCTACTACAGAATGAATAGACTATGGTATACTGTAAATATAACTTTTACAGGTCCTAGGACACAAAACAACTCATATGACTTTATTTTTATATTCCCTTTATAGTGGTGGTCTGAACTGAACCCACAATATCTCCAAGGTCTGCCTGTGGCTCCCCCTTAAAGACAGCTATTATTATTATTAACAACACTTCCCTTTTCCCATTTTTCATTCTTTCTCTCTTTTTTTTAAACCTTTCAGAGCAGGGACAAAGTGGGGAGGGCAGTGTAAGACTTAGAATTGGCTGTGGGCTCGACCCACAGTACTTAGCTCAAATCCTACCTCTAAGGCTTACTTACTGCGTGACCTTGGGCTTTTAACTTTCTGGCCTCAGTTTTCTCATATGTAAAATGAGGACGGCAAAAGAATGAATCCCCCAGGGTTACTGAGGGGAAGACTGAATTTATGCATACAAAGTGCTTAACAGGATCAATGAGTACTGGTCCTCCTCCTTCCTCTGCAGGTCTCCCTTGATAGTTTCATCTGTTTACCAAGTCTTTCCTTCTCATCCTACCAAGCCCGGAAGAGTTAGACTGAGTCCTTATTTTTCCAAATCTAAAATACCAGGTTTAAACCATTTGTCTGGCACATGATAGCTTTTCAAAAATCATAGAATTCTAATCTCAACTGGTCCCAGAAATACTTAGTATGGTTCAAAAGAGGACTAGAGACTGCCCCATGGGGATATCCTTTGTGTGGTTCATCTGAGAAAAGATGAAGGTCCTTCATAAAAAGTCCTGCATTTATGCTTTGCTCTTTGCTGTTCATATTTAATTCTATTGTGGTTGTTTTTTAAACTATGTCTCCATGGGACTATAAGCTCCAGAAAAGCAGTACTCTAAAATAACACAGGAGTCAGCTTGCTTTCATTTGCCAACCCCCCCTCCCCCCCAACAGCTCCCATTTCGACCTTCTCTCTTCTCTCCTCAGCCAGGAGGCTGATAGATACTCCATCTGGGAGTTTCAGCTCCCTGTGATGTGCGGAGCCTGGGAACCATAGCAAGAGCCCAGAGGCAGGAAGAAATGAAAAGTTACAGTCTCTATTCCCCAGAATTTTATCCTGAAGGGTTTTCTCAAGAGAGCCTTCTCTCTGGGACTCTGAAAATATGCTTTCTTCTGAGTTCTTTGGACCTGAGGTTGTAACAGTTCTACTCTTATTGGTCCCAGGGTGCTGTAATTTCTCTCCACTTC
The DNA here is from genome assembly GCA_022376925.1 of Tragulus kanchil. NCBI lineage: Eukaryota > Metazoa > Chordata > Mammalia > Artiodactyla > Tragulidae > Tragulus > Tragulus kanchil. The sequence continues at coordinate 119,889,575 of JAIOJX010000025.1, read as the reverse complement.
TCCTACAGCTTCGCTGAAAGTTCCTTTCTTAAACTCTCTAGAAACAATTTAGTTTGAGAGCGCCATCTGTTTCCTGCTGGAACCTGGATCGATGCAGCACTGTAGGTACAGAGGGGAGAACCATAAAACAACTCCGCAACCAGGCAGCAGCTACTATTCCTCTTGCATGCCCAGCTGGGACCTAATGCTTTACCCTCACTGCTCCTAAAAGACTCCCACATCTATTAATCTCTCCCAGAATTCTGAAATGATAAAGGTGTCTATTCATTCTTCTCCTTTAGGAAAGTCTTTCAAAAGAAAAGATCTCTGTTATAACCTAGGGATAATTTTCTGTTTCTTATTTTTATTTTGGTTTTGTGCTGTACTTTTTTGAGGCACATTTTCACTTATTTTATTCTGCTGTCCATGTTTAACATTAACTACAAGTGATAATACAATTTGAGTATAAAGCAGTAAGCTTTTCAAAAGAGATTTTGCTCCTAACTATTTTTACAGTGAATAAGAGTGAGTTTCAAATAGACTTAGAAACATACCATTAACAATTATTTTACATTATACTTAATTATACTTAATGTAAAATAGTTTGAGGTAATACAGATATAATAGAAATGCTTCCACTTTTCACTATTTCCTGCAATCTAGCCCAGATGCTACAGCAGCTTTAAAATACATTTGGGAGTAAGCAACTGATACTCATTTACAGTGAACTTCTGTTTCTACATATTATTTCGGAAGATTCCACTATGGAATTATGAAGGCATACAGCAAATTACTATGATAATGTTTCTCTTCTGCAGGTGTAGTCTTACTGTGATACAACTCGTTGTTCGTAAATCAGTATTTCTACTTGGTAGGGAGGATTTTCCACTAAAGGCTTTGTCCTATTTCTGTGTATTTAGGTTTCCAATATTTAAGAACGAAGTGAACAGTTGAAATAGGAGAGAGGAAACCTATGAAGCAAAGTGATAATAAAGCTCTTTGTTGGGTTTCCCTGGTGGTTCAGTGGTAAAGAATCTGCCTGCCAATGCAGGAGACACACCAGAGTCCAGGAAAAATCCCACATTCTACAGAGCACCTAAGCGCATGAGACACAACCATTGAGCTTGTGCTCTAGAGCCTGAGAACTGAACTACTGAAGCCTGTATACCCTAGAGCCCATGCTCCACAAGAGAAGCCACTGCAATGAGAAGCCTGCACACCACAATGAGGAGTAGCTCCTACTCACCACAAACAGAGAAAAGCCCACATAGCAATGAAGACCCAGCGCAAACTAAATAAATAGAATTATATAAACAAACTAAATATCTCTCCCAGAATTCTGAAATGATAAAGGTGTCTATTCATTCTTCTCCTTTAGGAAAGTCTTTCAAAAGAAAAGATCTCTGTTATAACCTAGGGATAATTTTCTGTTTCTTATTTTTATTTTGGTTTTGTGCTGTACTTTTTTGAGGCACATTTTCACTTATTTTATTCTGCTGTCCATGTTTAACATTAACTACAAGTGATAATACAATTTGAGTATAAAGCAGTAAGCTTTTCAAAAGAGATTTTGCTCTTAACTGTTTTTACAGTGAATAAGAGTGAGTTTTAAATAGACTTAGAAACATACCATTAACAATTATTTTACATTATACTTAATTATACTTAATGTAAAATAGTTTGAGGTAATACAGATATAATAGAAATGCTTCCACTTTTCACTATTTCCTGCAATCTAGCCCAGATGCTACAGCAGCTTTAAAATACATTTGGGAGTAAGCAACTGATACTCATTTACAGTGAACTTCTGTTTCTACATATTATTTCGGAAGATTCCACTATGGAATTATGAAGGCATACAGCAAATTACTATGATAATGTTTCTCTTCTGCAGGTGTAGTCTTACTGTGATACAACTCGTTGTTCGTAAATCAGTATTTCTACTTGGTAGGGAGGATTTTCCACTAAAGGCTTTGTCCTATTTCTGTGTATTTAGGTTTCCAATATTTAAGAACGAAGTGAACAGTTGAAATAGGAGAGAGGAAACCTATGAAGCAAAGTGATAATAAAGCTCTTTGTTGGGTTTCCCTGGTGGTTCAGTGGTAAAGAATCTGCCTGCCAATGCAGGAGACACACCAGAGTCCAGGAAAAATCCCACATTCTACAGAGCACCTAAGCGCATGAGACACAACCATTGAGCTTGTGCTCTAGAGCCTGAGAACTGAACTACTGAAGCCTGTATACCCTAGAGCCCATGCTCCACAAGAGAAGCCACTGCAATGAGAAGCCTGCACACCACAATGAGGAGTAGCTCCTACTCACCACAAACAGAGAAAAGCCCACATAGCAATGAAGACCCAGCGCAAACTAAATAAATAGAATTATATAAAAATAAAGCTCTTTGTCACAAACAGACCTAAACCCAGAAAAACTAAGCAGTGACATCTATGTCTTCTCTACTTTAAAGTATAATTTAATGCTAACGATGTGTATTTCTCATCTTACTCTCATCTTCCTTTGTATTCTGTCCTTTTTGTGACCATTATTCTGGAAGTTTTATAAAACATTCAAATGCTACAGGGGTAAATACCTACACTAAGTCAGTTTTACTCTGTCTCGAGTGAAACAGTTACTCTAATGTTTTAACAGAACTAATGATAACAGTAAGAAGATAGATTTTAGGGGCTGACTAAGCTGCACTTAACAAACCTGACTGGCTATGTACCATCCCTCTTTTCGGGGAAGGGGCTGTATAGCCAGTTGCATTTAGTGGGATGGATAAAGATGTAGCAAAATCAGAAAATGGACTAAATGCTTACCTTGCAGATGTACATGTTTGGGAAAATATCTTATTTTTCTGTTATTGTCTCTTGTCATTGCTGGGTCCATTTAACCACATTGAACTGGTCAAGGTAGCAGGTGCTTATTTCCATGAATGTTCATGGGGTGACTTACTGATCAAAACCTTCACAAGGGAAGGAATGCACTTCTAGATTCATGCATGTGCTGATTAGCTGCTTTCCCACTTGATATAACCATGTTTCATCAATTTCTAGTTGCATATTTGAAGAAATGTCACTTACAGTTATTGGTATTTTACAATTTCTATTGGCCAGCAAGGCTGACGTAAAGGATCTGTCAGGGCAGGTAGGGCAGTGCAAGGCAGGCATTGGGGCTGGCATTTTATCTGTTGAAGGAGTAGTGGGCATAATCCAGTCACAGTGGCATGTTTGGTAGAAATGATGATCTCAATAGTGGACAAGTGGGAAGGGTCAAGTAGTTCCATTGGCCTGAGGACACAGTCATGGTTGGGGAAAGCAGGGGTATGGGTAAGGCTTCACACACATGCAGAGAACCCAGAGAGAATCTAAGGTATTCACAGTCTTAACCACACCAAAGGGCTTTTTTTCAGACAAACAGAGAAAAGCCCACATAGCAATGAAGACCCAGCGCAAACTAAATAAATAGAATTATATAAAAATAAAGCTCTTTGTCACAAACAGACCTAAACCCAGAAAAACTAAGCAGTGACATCTATGTCTTCTCTACTTTAAAGTATAATTTAATGCTAACGATGTGTATTTCTCATCTTACTCTCATCTTCCTTTGTATTCTGTCCTTTTTGTGACCATTATTCTGGAAGTTTTATAAAACATTCAAATGCTACAGGGGTAAATACCTACACTAAGTCAGTTTTACTCTGTCTCGAGTGAAACAGTTACTCTAATGTTTTAACAGAACTAATGATAACAGTAAGAAGATAGATTTTAGGGGCTGACTAAGCTGCACTTAACAAACCTGACTGGCTATGTACCATCCCTCTTTTGGGGAAGGGGCTGTATAGCCAGTTGCATTTAGTGGGATGGATAAAGATGTAGCAAAATCAGAAAATGGACTAAATGCTTACCTTGCAGATGTACATGTTTGGGAAAATATCTTATTTTTCTGTTATTGTCTCTTGTCATTGCTGGGTCCATTTAACCACATTGAACTGGTCAAGGTAGCAGGTGCTTATTTCCATGAATGTTCATGGGGTGACTTACTGATCAAAACCTTCACAAGGGAAGGAATGCACTTCTAGATTCATGCATGTGCTGATTAGCTGCTTTCCCACTTGATATAACCATGTTTCATCAATTTCTAGTTGCATATTTGAAGAAATGTCACTTACAGTTATTGGTATTTTACAATTTCTATTGGCCAGCAAGGCTGACGTAAAGGATCTGTCAGGGCAGGTAGGGCAGTGCAAGGCAGGCATTGGGGCTGGCATTTTATCTGTTGAAGGAGTAGTGGGCATAATCCAGTCACAGTGGCATGTTTGGTAGAAATGATGATCTCAATAGTGGACAAGTGGGAAGGGTCAAGTAGTTCCATTGGCCTGAGGACACAGTCATGGTTGGGGAAAGCAGGGGTATGGGTAAGGCTTCACACACATGCAGAGAACCCAGAGAGAATCTAAGGTATTCACAGTCTTAACCACACCAAAGTCTATGCCAATACACACTAAAGACTTCAGAAGTGTTAGTCGCTCAGTTCTGTCTGACTCTTTGTGACCCCATGGAATGAAGCCACCAGTGTGGGGCTCTGAACTGAAAGAGGACCGTTGCAAGCATAAAGAAGCATAAGCACATGTTTGCAGTTTGGAGCTAAGATGGCGCCTACAAGAAGGGACGTGGGAATGAAAGGAAGCTTAAGCACATTGTTTAAAGAAGCTTAAGCACATGTTTGAGGCTAAGATGGCGCCTACAGGAAGAGACAGGGCGTGATCTAAATTGTTAATTGATGGTCAAAATTTCTGGTTGGTTCCCTTGGTTTCCACGCTCCTGAATGACTGCTTGGCCTTTAGCTTGATTGGTGTAATCTATAGGAAGTCCCGTGCAAAACCCCCTTCACTTGCCTATAAAAGCTTTGGCTCTTCATTAATAAAGTGGAACTACTTAGATGGAACCCGTCGCGTCTGATTGTCCCCTGCCTGAGCCAGGGGGCTGGGGGGCGGGCAGTCAAGATTCGCCTCTCTCCGAGATCTCCCGGTTCAGCCGAGGGCAATCCTGCTGCCTTCCCTTTCTGCTGAAGGTACCCGCACACCAGGCTCCTCTGTTCATGGAATTCTCCAGGCAAGAATACTGGAATGAGTGGCCATGTCCTTCTTAGGGAGATTTTCCGACCCAGAGATCAAACCTGGGTCTCCTGCATTACAGGTGGATTCTTTACTGTCTTAGGCACCAGGGAAGCCCCAAAGAGCTCAAAGGGCTCAGATAATGACCACAGTAGAATTGAAAATAACCTGAGGTTGAAATGTATTACTCACCCCATAAATTGTGAAGAGAGGACTTTTTAGCAAAGTGGCCAGGCACAATCTCTTATAACAACCCACATAGACACATGGGATGACTCCCAGGATACCAGACCTAAAGATTAAAAACTTTAAAAACCTAGTGGACAAGTGGGAAGGGTCAAGTAGTTCCATTGGCATGTTTGGTAGAAATGATGATCTCAATAGTGGACAAGTGGGAAGGGTCAAGTAGTTCCATTGGCCTGAGGACACATCATGGTTGGGGAAAGCAGGGGTATGGGTAAGGCTTCACACACATGCAGAGAACCCAGAGAGAATCTAAGGTATTCACAGTCTTAACCACACCAAAGTCTATGCCAATACACACTAAAGACTTCAGAAGTGTTAGTCGCTCAGTTCTGTCTGACTCTTTGTGACCCCATGGAATGAAGCCACCAGTGTGGGGCTCTGAACTGAAAGAGGACCGTTGCAAGCATAAGGAAGTTTAAGCACATGTTTGCAGTTTGGAGCTAAGATGGCGCCTACAAGAAGGGACGTGGGAATGAAAGGAAGCTTAAGCACATTGTTTAAAGAAGCTTAAGCACATGTTTGAGGCTAAGATGGCGCCTACAGGAAGAGACAGGGCGTGATCTAAATTGTTAATTGATGGTCAAAATTTCTGGTTGGTTCCCTTGGTTTCCACGCTCCTGAATGAGTGCTTGGCCTTTAGCTTGATTGTGTAATCTATAGGAAGTCCTGCAAAACCCCTTCACTTGCCTATAAAAGCTTTGGCTCTTCATTAATAAAGTGGAACTACTTAGATGGAACCCGTCGCGTCTGATTGTCCCCTGCCTGAGCCAGGGGGCTGGGGGGCGGGCAGTCAAGATTCGCCTCTCTCCGAGATCTCCCGGTTCAGCCGAGGGCAATCCTGCTGCCTTCCCTTTCTGCTGAAGGTACCCGCACACCAGGCTCCTCTGTTCATGGAATTCTCCAGGCAAGAATACTGGAATGAGTGGCCATGTCCTTCTTAGGGAGATTTTCCGACCCAGAGATCAAACCTGGGTCTCCTGCATTACAGGTGGATTCTTTACTGTCTTAGGCACCAGGGAAGCCCCAAAGAGCTCAAAGGGCTCAGATAATGACCACAGTAGAATTGAAAATAACCTGAGGTTGAAATGTATTACTCACCCCATAAATTGTGAAGAGAGGACTTTTTAGCAAAGTGGCCAGGCACAATCTCTTATAACAACCCACATAGACACATGGGATGACTCCCAGGATACCAGACCTAAAGATTAAATACTTTAAAAAACCTGCAAATACGTCTAATATACAAATTGAGCAGTGACATCAGTGGAAGCATAGGACAGGCAAGACAGATGTCACAGAATTAGCTCAGGCAAATTACTAAAGAGCAATTTTAATTAAAACAAACAAAAAACAGTAACAACAATAATCTTCAGGGAAAATGCCAGAATCCAGAGTTGGTACCTTATCTGCTTTTCAACAGAAAAGTGATGAGACATCCAAAGAAACAGGAAAGTGTGACATACACCCATCGGGGAAAAAAGCAGTCCTTAGAAATGACTCTTATGTTCCCCGATAGTATAGCGTAAAATGGTTTCAAAGAAGCTATATAAATATAAGTAAAGGAAACCATATTTAATGAATTCCAGAAAAGTATGACAACAATGAACAAACAGGTTTTCAAGGAGAGGGAAATTACAAAAAAGAATTCTGGAGTTGAAAAGTAAAATAACCAAAATAAAATTCACTAGAAAGTACTAACAGCCTTGAAATGGCAGAATAATCAGTGCAACTGAATGGTAACCAACAGAAATAATCGAATCTGAAGAGCTGAGAGTCTACTGCCATAACACCCTGAATGTGCCTGATCTTGTCTGAGGAACTGAGAATAAAAATGACTGAACAGACCCTTTGATACCTGTGGGATGCCAAGCATACAAACGTATATGAGAGCCCAAGAGGGAAAGGAGAGAAAAAGGCAAAGACAAAAATTCTTGAAGAAATAATAGGCGAAACTTCCTAAATTTGATGAAGACTATTAGTTTACTCATCCAAGAAACTCAATAAGATGTAAGTAAAATAAATACAAAGAGATTAGTAAAATGGTAGAAAACAAAAGACAGAGGGAATGGAGTCATTATGAAACAAATTTCTAAGTTTTACTGAATTAAATTGCTATTAATCTGAAGGATACCATGAAAACTGCTATAATTCTTATATCAACCACTAGAAAAATAATGCTTAAAATATAGTTTAGGGTAGGCATTATGGGTGAAGGTGATTAAAAGGTATAAATTCCCAATTATAAAACAAGTCATAGGAATGCAATGTACAGCACAGTGATTATACTAACAGTGTGTGTGTGTGTGTGTGTGTGTGTGCGCAGTCATGTCTAACTCTTTGCAACCCCATGGACTGGTAGCCCACCAGGCTCCTCTGTCCATGGGATTTTTCAGGCAAGAATAATGACGTGTGTTGCAATTTCCTACTCCAAGGGACTTTCCTGACCTAGGGATCAACCAGTGTCTCTTGCACTAAAGGTGGATTCTTTACCTTCTGAGCCACCAGGGAAGCCCAATTTATATGCAGAGTACATTGTGCAAAATGTTGGGATGGATGAATTGAAAGCTGGAATCAAGATTGTTGGGAGAAATATCAATAACCTCAGGTATGCAGATGACACCACCTTAATAGTAGAAAGTGAAGAGGAACTAAAGGTGAAAGAGGAGAGTGAAAAGCTGGCTTAAAACCAGACATTCAAAAAACTAAGATCATGGCATCCAATCCCATCACTTCATAGCAAATGGATGAGGAAAAAAAATGGAAGCAGTGACAGACTTTATTTTCTTGGGCTCCAAAATCATTGTGGACAGTCACTTGAATGGTAACCAACAGAAATAATCGAATCTGAAGAGCTGAGAGTCTACTGCCATAACACCCTGAATGTGCCTGATCTTGTCTGAGGAACTGAGAATAAAAATGACTGAACAGACCCTTTGATACCTGTGGGATGCCAAGCATACAAACGTATATGAGAGCCCAAGAGGGAAAGGAGAGAAAAAGGCAAAGACAAAAATTCTTGAAGAAATAATAGGCGAAACTTCCTAAATTTGATGAAGACTATTAGTTTACTCATCCAAGAAACTCAATAAGATGTAAGTAAAATAAATACAAAGAGATTAGTAAAATGGTAGAAAACAAAAGACAGAGGGAATGGAGTCATTATGAAACAAATTTCTAAGTTTTACTGAATTAAATTGCTATTAATCTGAAGGATACCATGAAAACTGCTATAATTCTTATATCAACCACTAGAAAAATAATGCTTAAAATATAGTTTAGGGTAGGCATTATGGGTGAAGGTGATTAAAAGGTATAAATTCCCAATTATAAAACAAGTCATAGGAATGCAATGTACAGCACAGTGATTATACTAACAGTGTGTGTGTGTGTGTGTGTGTGTGTGGCAGTCATGTCTAACTCTTTGCAACCCCATGGACTGGTAGCCCACCAGGCTCCTCTGTCCATGGGATTTTTCAGGCAAGAATAATGACGTGTGTTGCAATTTCCTACTCCAAGGGACTTTCCTGACCTAGGGATCAACCAGTGTCTCTTGCACTAAAGGTGGATTCTTTACCTTCTGAGCCACCAGGGAAGCCCAATTTATATGCAGAGTACATTGTGCAAAATGTTGGGATGGATGAATTGAAAGCTGGAATCAAGATTGTTGGGAGAAATATCAATAACCTCAGGTATGCAGATGACACCACCTTAATAGTAGAAAGTGAAGAGGAACTAAAGGTGAAAGAGGAGAGTGAAAAGCTGGCTTAAAACCAGACATTCAAAAAACTAAGATCATGGCATCCAATCCCATCACTTCATAGCAAATGGATGAGGAAAAAAAATGGAAGCAGTGACAGACTTTATTTTCTTGGGCTCCAAAATCATTGTGGACAGTGACTGCAGTCATCAAATTAAGAGACACTTGTTTCTTGAAAGATATGCTATGACAAACCTAGACAGTGTATTTAAAAGCAGAGACAGCACTTTGCTGACAAAGGTTCATACAGTCAAAGCTATGGTTTCTCCAGTCATCATGTATGGATGTGAGAGTTGGACCATACAGAAGGCTCAACACCAAAGAATTGATGCTTTTGAGCTGTAGTGCTGGAGAAGGCTCTTAAGGGTCTGCTGGACTATAACAAGATCAAACAGTGAATCCTTAAGGAAATTAACTGAATACTCATTGGAAGGAGTGATGCTGAAGCTAAAGCTCTAATACTTTGGCCACCTGAAGTGAACAGCTGACTCACTGGAGAAGACCCTGGTGTTGGGAAAGATTGAGGGCAGGAGAATATGGGGACAACAGAAGATGAGATGGTTGGATGCCATCACCAACTTAATGGACATGAGTTTCAGCAAGCTCTGGGAGATAGTAAAGGACAGGGAAACCTGGTGTGCTGCAGTTCATGGGGCTTCAAAGAGTCAGACATGACAGAGCTACTGAACAACAAAAAAAATAAATATCATTTAAAAATCAACAGAAGGGCTTCTCTGGTGGTCCGGTGGGTAAAGACACCGCCTTGCAGTGCAAGGGCTGCTGGTTCAATCCTTGGCCTTGGAAGATCCCATGTACCATGGAGTGGCTGGACCGATGTGTCCAACTACCAAGCCGGAGCTCTGGAGCACATGCCCCTAGAACGGGTGCTCTGCATTGAGAGAGGCCACTGTGATGGGAGGCCCACACAGGCCAAAAGAACAAAGATGGATGAAAATGAATAAATGAAAGACCAATAGAAGTGGCCAAAAAAAAATCAACAGAAATTAAAATGGTTTACTAAAACTATTTACTTAAGACAAAAGAAGGCAATCAAGGAGGAAGAAAAAAACTAGTACAGAGAAAAAGAGTAAAACAAGAAATCTAAACTACATTAAATCCAACTATATTATTATTATGTGAATAGTTAAAAACTAATCAAGAGATAGTAGTTGTCAGACTTGATTTTAAAAAGCAAGATCCAACTACATGCAAGAGCCATATTATAGATTCAAGGACACAACTGAATTGAATATGAAAGCATGGATATATGTATGGATACAAACAGTAAGTCAAGAGCTCTGAAGAGGCTACATTAACATCAGGCAAAACTGACTTCAGGTCAAGAACTACTACTGAAGACAAAGAGAGACGTTTTAAGCAATAATAGGGTTCATACATCAGAAAAATATAACAATGATAAATATGTTTACCTAGAGGATTTCTCAGGTGGTTCAGTGGTAAAGAATCACCTTCCAATGCAAGAGACTATACAGGTTCAATCCCTGGGTCAGGAAGATCATTTGGGGAAGGAAATGGCAACCTACTCCAGTATTCTTGCATAGAGAATTCCATAGACAGAGGAGCCTGGTGGGCTACAGTCCATTGTAGAAACAACTTAGCAACTAAAACAAAAACCACAACAAGACAAAAACAGACATAATTCAAAGGAAAAATGGATATTAGCTGGAAATTTCAATAACTGAAAGAACAACTGGGCAGAAGAGCAGCAATGATATGAAACACTTATCGACCAACTCAATCTAACTGACATTTATAGAACTCTTTCCTCAGTATATGCAGAGTAACACTCTCTTTAAGCTTCCACGGAGCACTCTCCAGGAGAGAGCATATGTTATACCATAAAAGTTAACATTCATATCAGAAAAGTGGCTTAAAATCAATAAGTTAAGTTTCACTGTAAGAAAATAGGAAAGGTGTAAAATAGGCAACGTGAGTAGATTTTAATATTTACATGGAAACCATAAAGATCTAAATAGATAAAACAATCTTGAAAATGAAAAACTTAATTGGAAGACTTGAAATTACCCAATTTATAGGTTTTGTGTAAAGCTATACACTAATCAGGGCTCTGTGGTAGTAAAGTGAGCATTGACAAAGTGCCCAGTGAAACAGAACCGTCCAAAAACAGATCCACATATGTGGTTAACTAATACTCAGCAATGTTGTCAAAGCAATTCAAGGTGAGGAAAAGAAAGTCTTTTAAACAAATGGCACAAGGTCAACTGGATAATGTGTAGGAAATTAATCCCAACCTCTGTCTCATACCATAGATAAATACTCAAACTGCCTCTGAGACCTAAAATTACACCATTTTGAGAGGAAACCATGAGAAAATAATTGTTGTCTTGAAATAGGAAAAGATTGTTTTGGACACAAAAAGTACTACATATAAAAAAAAATTGCTAAAAGTGACTTCATCAATATTGAAAACTTCTGCTCATCAAAAGACAGTTTAGGAACAAAAAGGCATGTTAGGCTGTGAAAAAATATTTTTAGTATGTATATATTTGACAAAAGATTTGTATCCGGAATAAATAATTCTACCAATCAACAGTAAAAAGCAAACAACCCAATGAAAAATCAGTAAAAACTTGAAGAACACCTCATAGAGAAAGATATATGAATGTTCAATAAGCACATGAAAAGATGCTCAATGTAAATTTTACTAAGATGCAAATTAAAGTCTCAGTGAAGTAAAGGAAACTGACACCACCAAATTATATAAAGCATATGAATTGCTCATCTGTTACTTATGGGAGTGTAAAATGGTGTAATTGTTTTCAGAAAGTGACAGTTAATAAGGTTAAGCATCCAGTCAGCCTTTGAGCCAGCAATTCTACAGGTATTTAATCAATAAAAAATACACACATAGAGACGTTCTTAAACTTTCTTAGCAGTCTAATTCTTAAGGGCTAAAAACTGGACACAGTCTGAATGTGGTCAAAAGGACAATAAACAAACAATTTGGGGTATGCTCATAGAATAGGATTCAACAATAAAAAAGAATGAATTACTAACACAAACCCAACAAATGATGCATCTCTAAAACCTTATGCTGAGTGACAGGACCCAGGATCAATTACCTACTGTATGATTCCACTGGAATGAAGTTCAAAAATAAAACTAATCCATGGTGATAGAAAGTAGAAGAATGATGCTTACATAAGGTGGAATTTGACAGGTGGAGCACATGGGTAGTTTTGAGGGTGTTTTATAGCTTTGTTACAGTATGGATGCAGTGAACCACTGTTATAATTCACATTTAAAAACTGGGCTTCACTGTCTATAAATTTGATTGCATAAAAAGATTATTGTTGGGCTTCCCCTGGTGGTCCAGTGGGTAGGGACACCGCTTTGCAGTGCAAGGGGCACCGGTTCGAGCCCTGGCCTGGGAAGATCCCACGTGCCGCGGAGCGGCTGGACTGATGTGTCCAATTACCGAGCCAGAGCTCTGGAGCGCATGTGCTCAGAGCTGGTGCTCTGCAATGACAGACGCCACCGCGATGGGAGGCCCACAGGAGCCAAAGAACAAAGACGGATGAACAGAGAGAAACGAAAGACTAATAGAAGTGGCCCGCCTGCTCCCCTCCCTCCCTCCCCAACCCGACCCCCACCCAAAAAAAATAAAGAAAAAAAAAAAGATTATTGTTAAAATGCTGTGGATAAACCTTCCATTTTTTTATTTTACTAGTTAAGACATCAGCTTTGCACAGCTGATATTCTCCCTAATCAAAAAGTACAACCAACCATTGAGAACAGCATGAAAAGAGACAAGCATCTGGTTGTCCTGAATCAAACCAAATTGTGACTGGCATTTCCACTGTCAATATGTTCAATTTTTATTCTAAAAATCTTATTTGTGATTTTAATACAGTTATTTGCTCTTTTTCCTAGCCAAAAGATGCAGGTTGTTTATTCCTATAAAACTATCGATGGACATCCACATACATGTAATACTGATAAAAATAAATCTCATAATGACAAAGGAATTTATCAAAGATGAGTTTTAAAAATCACTGCTGTGTGAAATCTGGAATTCACTCTTACCCAGCTAAAAACGGATTTTTTTGATCAATTAATGGAATAAAGTCTGATGGCTTATTTTCATTTGTCAAATAAGCTGTAGCAATATTTAAATAATAACAGATACTGATAGGTTATGCTAGGTGTTTGGGAGACTCCTATTCCAGATACTCACCTTTTACACTGGATTTGCTGCATCAACCTTATGCTTGTCTGCCTGTCTCCAGTTTCCCTCTCCTCTTCAACAGATGAGATGGCTGCCAAAATAATCTTAAAAACTGACTTACTCATGCCAATGGTCTGCTTTTCTCCACTATGTATCATTACATAGTCTTTTAAAAGCTCTTAATAATTATAGGACATATCACTAAAACTGAACAGTGATGTTACTGCACGAAAGGACCATACTGTAATCTATATTTGTAATTGTTTTTACCAACCTTCAAACTATATGTTGTGGTATTGCACATTCACTCAGGCAAAGCACTGTCCAAAGTGCCCAGAATTGATAAAGTAAAGCAATAATGCGAAATCTCTATGATTATTCAAAAAATCCAGTACTTACTGGTTCCCCTACGAGGCTGACCTTAAAAGTAAAACACAAAGGCTAGATCTGGGGGAACAGGTGAGGGTAGGGTACAGAAAGAAATTAGTTGACTGGTAGGATAATGCCAAATTACGACGGACTGACAAATCAGGTTCTTGAAGATAAGTTTTTATCCCACATGTGATAAGGGGTCCTGTAGATGTTTCTGGGTTGATGAGGATCACATGGATAATTTTTGACTACAAATCTATCCTCTATGCACAGAGGACTCCTATAGGAAATGGACATGTGATCTACACCCAGGAACTTATGCTACAGTTACTGGCACTGACATCTGAAAAGTTTGGAAGCATCTAACACACGTAGAACATTTGTGTTAGTTTCATATTGCTTCTGTAACAAGCTACCACAAATTTAGTGGCTTAATACAAAACAAATTGACTGTTTTATAATCCTAGAGAGCAGAAGTCTGAATTCACTTTCACTGGGCTGAAGTCAAAGCATTGACAGGCCTGCATTCTTTCTGGAGGTTCTAGGGGGGAATCTGGGGCAGGTAAGGCAGAAGCAGATTAAGAAGAGTAGACCTCTTAATTCCTGGTTGAGGAACCAGATGGAGTCAGGCATCTGGCAGTGACATAATGGGATCAATTGACTGTCACAATTCTCACTGCGTCCAATGTTCTATCTCTGTTTCTTTCCCTTATCAGACATCAGACATGAAGTCCTTGGGGGAAGAGCCCACTTATTAATGGTTACAATTGTTATCAGTTAATAGTTTAGTTTTGTTGCAATAATAATATTAATTCTTGGTACAAATTAAGGACTCAAATCTGCGTTCTCAAAAAACACACTAAGACCCTAGTGAGGAGTCAGAGGGAGAAGAAATGACCGTGAAGCACAGTCACAGAGAGACGTGGATGATTGTTAACGAAATGGACCGTAGAATACTGTAACCTATATTTGTAATTGTTTTTACCAACCTTCAAACTATATGTTGTGGTATTGCACATTCACTCAGGCAAAGCACTGTCCAAAGTGCCCAGAATTGATAAAGTAAAGCAATAATGCGAAATCTCTATGATTATTCAAAAAATCCAGTACTTACTGGTTCCCCTACGAGGCTGACCTTAAAAGTAAAACACAAAGGCTAGATCTGGGGGAACAGGTGAGGGTAGGGTACAGAAAGAAATTAGTTGACTGGTAGGATAATGCCAAATTACGACGGACTGACAAATCAGGTTCTTGAAGATAAGTTTTTATCCCACATGTGATAAGGGGTCCTGTAGATGTTTCTGGGTTGATGAGGATCACATGGATAATTTTTGACTACAAATCTATCCTCTATGCACAGAGGACTCCTATAGGAAATGGACATGTGATCTACACCCAGGAACTTATGCTACAGTTACTGGCACTGACATCTGAAAAGTTTGGAAGCATCTAACACACGTAGAACATTTATGTTAGTTTCATATTGCTTCTGTAACAAGCTACCACAAATTTAGTGGCTTAATACAAAACAAATTGACTGTTTTATAATCCTAGAGAGCAGAAGTCTGAATTCACTTTCACTGGGCTGAAGTCAAAGCATTGACAGGCCTGCATTCTTTCTGGAGGTTCTAGGGGAGAATCTGGGGCAGGTAAGGCAGAAGCAGATTAAGAAGAGTAGACCTCTTAATTCCTGGTTGAGGAACCAGATGGAGTCAGGCATCTGGCAGTGACATAATGGGATCAATTGACTGTCACAATTCTCACTGCGTCCAATGTTCTATCTCTGTTTCTTTCCCTTATCAGACATCAGACATGAAGTCCTTGGGGGAAGAGCCCACTTATTAATGGTTACAATTGTTATCAGTTAATAGTTTAGTTTTGTTGCAATAATAATATTAATTCTTGGTACAAATTAAGGACTCAAATCTGCGTTCTCAAAAAACACACTAAGACCCTAGTGAGGAGTCAGAGGGAGAAGAAGAAATGACCGTAGAAGCACAGTCACAGAGAGAGACGTGGATGATTGTTACACTGCTGGCTTTGAATAAACTGAAGGGGCCACAACCCAAGAGCTATGGACAGACTCTGGAAGCTGGGAAAAGCAATGAAACAGATTTTCCCCAGAACCTCCAGAAAGAATGCAGATTTGTCAATGCTTTGACTTCAGCCCAGTGAAAGTGAATGCAGACTTCTGATCTTTAGGTCTATAAGGCAGTTAATCTGTGTTGTATTAAGCCACTGAATTTGTGGTAGCTATTACAGAAGCAATATGAAACTAAGAGAAATACACAGGTTTTATGCTTGTTAGATGCTTAACATCTCAGATATCAATGCCAGTAGCTATTCTGTAAGTTCCTGAATGCAGATTCCATGTTTTAGATTTCCGTGTGACTTTAGGAAGACCATGAATACTCTACCTTTGCAGAGTAGGGTTGATTCAATCTCACTACTTTGCATACTTTACCACAGGTCACCCTCGTAAAGGTATGGCTAATCCTTGAACAACACAGGCATTTAATCCACATGTGACAGTCAGCCCTTCATTTCTGCAGGTCCTCCTCACCCATAGATTTAACCAATCACTGACTGTAGTACTATGGTATTTACTACTAAAAAGCATCCATGAGTAAGTGGACCTGTGCAGTTCAAACCTTCAAGAGGGTGGGAACTCTTAAAAAATATTTAGTATTGTCACTATTATCAAACAGTCTTCATTTTTCTTTGGCCTCCCCACTTGTTTGGAGGGTAGAAAAATGTATAATCAAGCCATTGAATTGCATAGACTTGGGACTGAGATAGAATGTTGTGATCTGATTTTAATATTGCTGAAATGTGTGTTAATTTAAGTAGTTCATGGATAGCAGATCTATTCTGAGGTTCATTCTATACTATAGATTCTATAGTAAATATCTCCAGCATATTTTGATAGTATAGCTGTAATGGCCTAAAAGTTATTTCAAAAACAAAGTTCTAAATTTAATAAAGCTAACACATGACCCTGCAATCCCACTCCTAGGCATATATCCAGGAGAAAAACACACTAAGACCCTAGTGAGGAGTCAGAGGAGAAGAAGAAATGACCGTAGAAGCACAGTCACAGAGAGACGTGGATGATTGTTACACTGCTGGCTTTGAATAAACTGAAGGGCCACAACCCAAGAGCTATGGACAGACTCTGGAAGCTGGGAAAAGCAATGAAACAGATTTTCCCCAGAACCTCCAGAAAGAATGCAGATTTGTCAATGCTTTGACTTCAGCCCAGTGAAAGTGAATGCAGACTTCTGATCTTTAGGTCTATAAGGCAGTTAATCTGTGTTGTATTAAGCCACTGAATTTGTGGTAGCTATTACAGAAGCAATATGAAACTAAGAGAAATACACAGGTTTTATGCTTGTTAGATGCTTAACATCTCAGATATCAATGCCAGTAGCTATTCTGTAAGTTCCTGAATGCAGATTCCATGTTTTAGATTTCCGTGTGACTTTAGGAAGACCATGAATACTCTACCTTTGCAGAGTAGGGTTGATTCAATCTCACTACTTTGCATACTTTACCACAGGTCACCCTCGTAAAGGTATGGCTAATCCTTGAACAACACAGGCATTTAATCCACATGTGACAGTCAGCCCTTCATTTCTGCAGGTCCTCCTCACCCATAGATTTAACCAATCACTGACTGTAGTACTATGGTATTTACTACTAAAAAGCATCCATGAGTAAGTGGACCTGTGCAGTTCAAACCTTCAAGAGGGTGGGAACTCTTAAAAAATATTTAGTATTGTCACTATTATCAAACAGTCTTCATTTTTCTTTGGCCTCCCCACTTGTTTGGAGGGTAGAAAAATGTATAATCAAGCCATTGAATTGCATAGACTTGGGACTGAGATAGAATGTTGTGATCTGATTTTAATATTGCTGAAATGTGTGTTAATTTAAGTAGTTCATGGATAGCAGATCTATTCTGAGGTTCATTCTATACTATAGATTCTATAGTAAATATCTCCAGCATATTTTGATAGTATAGCTGTAATGGCCTAAAAGTTATTTCAAAAACAAAGTTCTAAATTTAATAAAGCTAACACATGACCCTGCAATCCCACTCCTAGGCATATATCCAGAGAAAAACATGGTCTGAAAAGATATATGCACCCCAGTGTTCACTGCAGTGCTGTTTACAATAGTCAAGATTTGGAAACAACCAAATTGTCCATTGGCAGAGGAATGAATAGAAAAAGATGTAAGGTATAAATGCACACACACACACACAAACACACACACACACACACACACACAATGGAATATTACTCAGTCACTAAAAGGAATGAAATAAGGCCATTTATAGCAACATGGATGGACCTAGAGAGTGTCACAGTAAGCAAGTCAGACAGAAAAGGAGAAACATCATATGACATCCTGTATATGTGGAATATAAAAAGAAATGATACGAACAAACTTACTTACAAAACAGAAAGGAACTCACTGACTTAGAAAATGAACGCATCATTGCTGGGGGCGGGGAAGGGATAGTTAAGGACTGGGAAGGTCATGTACTATATTTAAAATGGATAACCAACCAAAACCTATGGTATAGCACATGGGACTCCTCTCAATGTTATGTGCCAGCCTGGATGGGAGGGGGGTTGGAGGAAAATGGATACATGTATGTGTATGGCTGAGTCCTTTCACTGTTCACCTGAAACTATCATAACACTATTAATTGTCTACACTCCAATACAAAATGTTTTGGTGTTAAAGGAAAACTAAAAATAGTAATTTTTTATTTTTATCCTACATATGTCATTTTGATTCAAAAATGGTATTAAGTGGCTAAAATGTTTAGAAACATAGACTACATAATTTAAATGTAATCAGTCTTGCATTCTCTAGGAATGACCAACACTAAGTCACAGAGAGAGCATCAGTAAATTTAAGAAACATTTTCCAACTATAACACTATGAGACTAGAAATCAATTACAAGAAAAAAATATGTAAAAAAAGCCCCCACAAACAGTGGTAGCTAAAAAACATGCTACTAAATAACAAATGGATCATTGAAGAAATCAAATAGGAAATCAAAAAAAACCTAGAGACAAATGAAAACACAATGATCCAAAACCTATGGGATGCAGCAAAAACAGTTCTAAGAAGGTAGTTTATAGCAACAGAATCTTACCTCAAGAAGAAAAATCTCAAGTAAACAACAATCTTACACCTAAAGCAACTAAATAAAGAATAAATGAAACCTAAACTTAGTAGAAAGAAAGAAATCAAAAAGATCAAATTAGAAATATGGGAAATAGAGATAAATAAAATAATGGCAAAGATAATGAAAATAAAAGCTGTTTCTTTGAAAAGAAAAAATTGATAAACCTTAGTCCAGACTCATCAATAAATAAGGGAGAAGACTCAAATCAATAAAATTAGAAATGAAAAATAAATTACATCTAGCAACAGAGATATAAAGGGTCATAAGAGACTAATACAAGCAACTGCATGCCAATAAAATTGACAACCTGGAAGAAATGGACAAATTCTTAGAAAGGTACAGTCTCCCAAGACTGAGCCTTGAAAAAATAGAAAATATGAATAGACCAATCACAAGTGCTGAAATTGAAACTGTGATTTAGAAACTCCCAGAAGTCTAGAACCTGATGGCTTCACAGGCAAATTCTATTAAACATTTAGAGAAGAGCTAATACCTATTCTTTTCAAACTCTTGCAAAAAACAGCAGAGAATGGAACACTCCCCAGCTCATTCTACAAGGCCAACTTGCTTTGATATCAAGACCAGACAAAAGATATCACAAAAAAGAAAATCACAGGCCTGATAATCACTAATGAATATAAACACAAAAATCCTCAACAAAATACTAGCAGTGCAAATCCCATGATACATTAAAAGGATCACACATCATGATCAAGTGGATTTATCTACAAAAATCCTCAACAAATGGAAAAAATAATTCTCAATAAGTACAGAAAAAGTTGCAAAGTGCAAATTTAAATGTAATCAGTCTTGCATTCTCTAGGAATGACCAACACTAAGTCACAGAGAGAGCATCAGTAAATTTAAGAAACATTTTCCAACTATAACACTATGAGACTAGAAATCAATTACAAGAAAAAAATATGTAAAAAAAGCCCCCACAAACAGTGGTAGCTAAAAAACATGCTACTAAATAACAAATGGATCATTGAAGAAATCAAATAGGAAATCAAAAAAAACCTAGAGACAAATGAAAACACAATGATCCAAAACCTATGGGATGCAGCAAAAACAGTTCTAAGAAGGTAGTTTATAGCAACAGAATCTTACCTCAAGAAGAAAAATCTCAAGTAAACAACAATCTTACACCTAAAGCAACTAAATAAAGAATAAATGAAACCTAAACTTAGTAGAAAGAAAGAAATCAAAAAGATCAAATTAGAAATATGGGAAATAGAGATAAATAAAATAATGGCAAAGATAATGAAAATAAAAGCTGTTTCTTTGAAAAGAAAAAATTGATAAACCTTAGTCCAGACTCATCAATAAATAAGGGAGAAGACTCAAATCAATAAAATTAGAAACTAAAAATAAATTACATCTAGCAACAGAGATATAAAGGGTCATAAGAGACTAATACAAGCAACTGCATGCCAATAAAATTGACAACCTGGAAGAAATGGACAAATTCTTAGAAAGGTACAGTCTCCCAAGACTGAGCCTTGAAAAAATAGAAAATATGAATAGACCAATCACAAGTGCTGAAATTGAAACTGTGATTTAGAAACTCCCAGAAGTCTAGAACCTGATGGCTTCACAGGCAAATTCTATTAAACATTTAGAGAAGAGCTAATACCTATTCTTTTCAAACTCTTGCAAAAAACAGCAGAGAATGGAACACTCCCCAGCTCATTCTACAAGGCCAACTTGCTTTGATATCAAGACCAGACAAAAGATATCACAAAAAAGAAAATCACAGGCCTGATAATCACTAATGAATATAAACACAAAAATCCTCAACAAAATACTAGCAGTGCAAATCCCATGATACATTAAAAGGATCACACATCATGATCAAGTGGGATTTATTCCAATAATGCAAAGATTTTTCAAATCAATTGGTGCAATACACACCAACAAATTGAAGAATAAAAACCATATAAATCCTCTCAATAAGTACAGAAAAAGTTGTTGACAAAATTTTGCATGCCATTTATGATAAAAATTCTCCAGAAAGGGGGCATAGAGGAAACATACCTCAACATAATAAAGACCACATATGACAAATCTACAGCTAATATCATACTCAGAGAAAAGCTGAAATCATTTTCTCTAAGATCAGGAATAAGACAAGGATGTCCACTTTTATCAATTTTATACAACATAGTTTTGGAAGTCCTTGCCATGGCAATCAGACAAGAAAAATAAATAAAAGGAACTCAGAAAAAAAATCAAAATGTCACTACAGATGACATGATGCTATATATAGAAAATACTAAAGAGGCAACCAAAAAACTAAACTCTGAACAGAAAAAAATCATAGACAGGCTACTAGAGCACAACAAATTTGGTAAAAATACAGGTTACAAATTAATATACAGAAATCTGCTGCATTTCCACAGATCAGAAAGAGAAATTCAAGAAATAATTCCATTTACCATTGCATAAAAAAATACCTAGGAAAATTCCACCTAAGGAGGCAAAGACCTTTACTCTGAAAACTAAAAATGCTGATGAAAGAAATCAAAGATGGTATAAAAAATGGAAAGATATAATACCATGCTCTTGGATTGGAAAACTCAATTATCAAAATGACTATACTATCCAAGGCAATCAATAGATTTAATGCAATCTCTATTCAGTTACCATTTTCACAGAATTAGAACAAAAAAGTCTTAAAATTTGTTTGGGGACAGAAAAGATCCCAAATAGCCAATGCAATCTTTTTTTTTTTTAAACCTTTATTTTACTTTTAACTTTTACAGAGTTTTGTTGTTTACAGATATGTATGCTCTCAGATTAGTCATATGTATATCCCCCCCTTCCCCCTTTTGATTTATCAAGACCAGACAAAAGATATCACAAAAAAGAAAATCACAGGCCTGATAATCACTAATGAATATAAACACAAAAATCCTCAACAAAATACTAGCAGTGCAAATCCCATGATACATTAAAAGGATCACACATCATGATCAAGTGGGATTTATTCCAATAATGCAAAGATTTTTCAAATCAATTGGTGCAATACACACCAACAAATTGAAGAATAAAAACCATATAAATCCTCTCAATAAGTACAGAAAAAGTTGTTGACAAAATTTTGCATGCCATTTATGATAAAAATTCTCCAAAAAGGGGGGCATAGAGGAAACATACCTCAACATAATAAAGACCACATATGACAAATCTACAGCTAATATCATACTCAGAGAAAAGCTGAAATCATTTTCTCTAAGATCAGGAATAAGACAAGGATGTCCACTTTTATCAATTTTATACAACATAGTTTTGGAAGTCCTTGCCATGGCAATCAGACAAGAAAAATAAATAAAAGGAACTCAGAAAAAAAATCAAAATGTCACTACAGATGACATGATGCTATATATAGAAAATACTAAAGAGGCAACCAAAAAACTAAACTCTGAACAGAAAAAAATCATAGACAGGCTACTAGAGCACAACAAATTTGGTAAAAATACAGGTTACAAATTAATATACAGAAATCTGCTGCATTTCCACAGATCAGAAAGAGAAATTCAAGAAATAATTCCATTTACCATTGCATAAAAAAATACCTAGGAAAATTCCACCTAAGGAGGCAAAGACCTTTACTCTGAAAACTAAAAATGCTGATGAAAGAAATCAAAGATGGTATAAAAAATGGAAAGATATAATACCATGCTCTTGGATTGGAAAACTCAATTATCAAAATGACTATACTATCCAAGGCAATCAATAGATTTAATGCAATCTCTATTCAGTTACCATTTTCACAGAATTAGAACAAAAAAGTCTTAAAATTTGTTTGGGGACAGAAAAGATCCCAAATAGCCAATGCAATCTTTTTTTTTTTAAACCTTTATTTTACTTTTAACTTTTACAGAGTTTTGTTGTTTACAGATATGTATGCTCTCAGATTAGTCATATGTATATCCCCCCCTTCCCTCCCCTCCCGACCATCACACAGCACCCCTGAAGGATCCCCTTTTCTCACAGAGCAATGACTAGAGCTATTTTCTTCACTTATGATAGTACAGGCCTTCATGCTACTTCCTTTACACCTCTCACCCACTGTTCCTTCCCCACAATGTCCATAAGTCCACTGTCCATGTCTGTCTTTCTGTCGCTTCACTGCATGTGCCATCATCACCATCCTACTAGATTCCATATATATGTGTTAATATACTGTATTTGTCCTTCTCTTTCTGACTGACTTCACTTTTTATGATACATTCTAGATCCAGCCACCTCATTAGGGTTGATTCTTCTGCATTTCTCTTTACAGCTGTGTAGTATTCCATTGTATATATGTACCAGAGCTTTTGGATCCATTTGTTCGTCGATGGGCATCTAGGTTCCTTCCATGTTCTAGCTATTGTATAAAGAGCTGCAATGAACATTGGGGTACAGGTGCTTCTTTCAATTTTGATTTCGTCAGGGTATAAGCCTAAGAGTGGGATTGCTGGGTCATATGGTGCTTCTATTTTTAGTTTTTTAAGGAATCTCCAGACTGTCTTCCATAGAGGCTGTATCAATTTACACTCCCACCAGCAATGCAGGAGTGTTCCCTTTTCTCCGCAGCCTCTCCAGCATTTATTGTCTGTTGATTTGTGGGTGATGGCCATTCTGACAGGTGTGAGGTGATATCTCATTGTAGTTTTGATTTGCATTTCTCTAATTATTAGTGAAGTTGAGCATCGTTTCATGTGTTTTGGGGCCATCTGTATGTCATCATTGGAGAGGTGTCTGTTTAGGTCCTTTTCCCATTTTTTGATTGGGTTGTTCGTTTTTCCAGTGCTGAGTTGTCTGAGTTGCTTGTAGATTTTGGAGATTAATTCTTTGTCTGTTGTTTCATTTGCTATGATTTTCTCCCACTCTGTGGGCTGTCTGTTCAGCTTTTTTGTAATTTCTTTAGTTGTACAAAAGCTTTTAAGTTTCATTAGGTCCCACATGTTCATTTGTCTTTTTAGTTCTGCTATTCTAGTAGGTGGGTCAGAGAAGATCTTGCTTTGATTGATGTCCTTGAGGGTTTTGCCTATATTCTCCTCTAAGAGTTTGATGGTTTCTGGCCTTACATTTAAGTCTTTAATCCATTTTGAGTTGATCTTTGTGTATGGTGTCAGGGTATGTTCCAACTTTCATTTTCTTGCATGTAGCTATCCAATTTTCCCAGCACCATTTGTTGAAAAGGCTGTCTTTGTCCCATTTTATATGTTCGCCTCCTTTGCCAATGCAATCTTGACAAGGTAAACAGAGCTGGAGGAAATCAGGCTGCCTGACTTAAGACTATACTACAAGATTACAGTCAACAAAACAGTATGGTACTGTCACAAAAAAGACACCAATGAAACAGGAGAGAAAGCCCAGAAATAAACCCAGACACCTATGATCAATTATTTATGAAAAAGGAGGCAAAACTATCCAATGAGGGAAAGACAGTTTCTTGAGTAAGTGGTGCTGGAAAAACTGGGCAGTTATATGTAAAAAATGAAATTAAAACATTCTTTGACACCATACACAAGTAATAAACTCAAAATGGATTAAAGACCTAAATATGAGACCTGATACTATGAACTCAGATAAAAACATAGGCACAACACTCTGATATAAATTGCAGCAGTTTTTTTGGTTCTGTCTCCAAGAGTAAAGACAATAAAAACAAAAAATAAACAAATGGGACCTAATTAAACTCAAAAGCTTTTTCACAGCAAAGAAAACCACAACAACAAAATGAAAAGACAACCCACAGATTCGGATAAAAAATTTGCAAATGATGTGACTTACAAGCAGTTAGTCTCCAAAATTTACAAACAGTTCAAGCAACTTAATATCATCAAAACAAACAATGCAATCAAAGAATGGGCAGAAAACCTACACAGATATTTCTCCAAAGAAGATATACAGATTGCCAAGAGGCACATTAAAAAATGTTCACCATTGTTACTATTATTAAAGAAGTACAAACCCAAATTACAAAGTAACACCCCACACCAGTCAAAATGGCTATCATTTCATATCATATAAAAATTCACATATGATAAATGCTGCAGAGACTGTGGAGAGAAGGGAAGCCTTCTCAAAATTATCATATCATATGAGTAAAATTCAATCTTGCTTGATTGATGTCCTTGAGGGTTTTGCCTATATTCTCCTCTAAGAGTTTGATGGTTTCTGGCCTTACATTTAAGTCTTTAATCCATTTTGAGTTGATCTTTGTGTATGGTGTCAGGGTATGTTCCAACTTTCATTTTCTTGCATGTAGCTATCCAATTTTCCCAGCACCATTTGTTGAAAAGGCTGTCTTTGTCCCATTTTATATGTTCGCCTCCTTTGCCAATGCAATCTTGACAAGGTAAACAGAGCTGGAGGAAATCAGGCTGCCTGACTTAAGACTATACTACAAGATTACAGTCAACAAAACAGTATGGTACTGTCACAAAAAAGACACCAATGAAACAGGAGAGAAAGCCCAGAAATAAACCCAGACACCTATGATCAATTATTTATGAAAAAGGAGGCAAAACTATCCAATGAGGGAAAGACAGTTTCTTGAGTAAGTGGTGCTGGAAAAACTGGGCAGTTATATGTAAAAAATGAAATTAAAACATTCTTTGACACCATACACAAGTAATAAACTCAAAATGGATTAAAGACCTAAATATGAGACCTGATACTATGAACTCAGATAAAAACATAGGCACAACACTCTGATATAAATTGCAGCAGTTTTTTTGGTTCTGTCTCCAAGAGTAAAGACAATAAAAACAAAAAATAAACAAATGGGACCTAATTAAACTCAAAAGCTTTTTCACAGCAAAGAAAACCACAACAACAAAATGAAAAGACAACCCACAGATTCGGATAAAAAATTTGCAAATGATGTGACTTACAAGCAGTTAGTCTCCAAAATTTACAAACAGTTCAAGCAACTTAATATCATCAAAACAAACAATGCAATCAAAGAATGGGCAGAAAACCTACACAGATATTTCTCCAAAGAAGATATACAGATTGCCAAGAGGCACATTAAAAAATGTTCACCATTGTTACTATTATTAAAGAAGTACAAACCCAAATTACAAAGTAACACCCCACACCAGTCAAAATGGCTATCATTTCATATCATATAAAAATTCACATATGATAAATGCTGCAGAGACTGTGGAGAGAAGGGAAGCCTTCTACACTGTTGGTAGAAATGTAAATTGGTACAGCCACTATGGAGACCAGTTTGAGGCTACTCAAAAAGCTAAAATAGAGCTACCATATCATCCTACAATCTCATTCCTGCCATACATCCAGAGAAAATCATAGTTTGAAAGGATATATGCACCCCTTGTTTACTGCAACACTGTATACAATGTTATCTGATTTTGAGAAGTATAAAATGTATGAGCGAATTCAATAAACTTGTCAGCAACTTGTCAGCAACCTGTAGAGTTGTCTGCCTTCTTGCTGTCCCTCTCAACCCCATCTTTTCTGTCCTTCTTTCTTTTCTTAGCCTATCTGCCACTCTCTTCAGGACCTGTTGGACTGCCGGCTGGCCCGGCATTTGCCTTTCAACACACTGCCTGATTTTCTCATATCTTTCCTGTCCAGAGCAATCATCTGAGGTCATGGCTGCAGTCGCCATCTGCAGTGATTTTAGAGCTCAAGAAGAGGAAATCTGTCACTGCTTCCACCTTTTTCTCTTCTATTTGCCATGAAAAGATGGGGTGGATGCCATGATCTTAGGATTTTTTTTTTTTTAATATTAGTTTTAAGCCAGCTTTTTCATTCTCCTTGTTCACCCTCATCAAGAGGTTCTTTAGTTTTTTTTTTTGCTTTCTGTCATTCAAGGGGCATCACCCACATATCTGAGGTTGTTGTTTCCCCCACCTAGCCTATCTTGATTCCAGCTTGTAATTCACTCAGCATGGCATTTCTCATGATGTGCTGAGCATGTAAGTTAAATAAACAGGGTGACAACAAACAGCTTTGTCATATTATAACCTTATCAGCTTTCAAATACAGACTGAAATACATGGACACATTCAGATATAAATAGTTTCAAATTCCTTGGGCAAAAATCTCCAGAACATGAAGTTTCCTGTTGTACAACCAAATAATCTGTTTAGGAAAAATGTCAGTGAGCTATAAAAAATGAAAAAGATAAAAACAACTCCAGGATGAGGGGGGATAGAGAAACATTATTTTACCTAAGGGGAAGAAACTACCCAAATCACATCCAGAAAAAATCAAGATCTGAAATGCTACTGACAGATGAGGTTTATGACAACTGTTTAACTTTCAGCAAGCCATTCAAATTCTTCCTATTATATGGGAAAGGACTGAAAAAAAAAAATCTCCTGTCACCTCTGAATCTGGCCAGATATGAATGTGAATTTTAAGCTGACAGTTCCCTCTTACAATTGGGAGTGGATAGACAGATTGAAGGAGTTCAGGTCCAGAATTCTCCTTTCAATCTGAAATGAATGGAATGGGTATTAACTCTACTCTAGAATCTCGATCTTTTTTTTTTTTAATTTTGGGGGGTGGGGTGGGGAGGGAGGGGAGCAGGCGGGCCACTTCTATTAGTCTTTCATTTGTCTATTTTCATCCATCTTTGTTCTCTGGCCCATGTGGGCCTCCCATCGCTGTGGCCTCTGTTGTTGCAGAGAACCGGCTCTGAGCGCATGCGCTCCAGAGCTCCCACCTGGTAATTGGACACATCAGTCCGGCAGCTCCGTGGCACGTGGGATCTTCCCAGACCAGGGATTGAACCGATGCCCCTTGCACTGCAAGGCGGTGTCCTTACCCACTAGACCACCAGGGAAGCCCTGGAATCTCGATCTTAATAACCATCAGGTACAACCCCAGCAATCTCTTTCATTGCTATCTTGTTTCAGGGATGCTCAGAAAGTATTATTCATCTCACTATTTACACTCAGAAAATGGTCAGGAATAAAAACAACCATCATTTGATTCAATGACCACACAAAATCCTTCATTAAAATAATTTCTTCTTCGACCACCTCCTCTTTTTTTTTTTTTAAAAAAAATAATTTAGGGCCACTTCCAGTCTATTGGCCTCTTGCTCTTAAATAATTTCTCTGTTAAAGTTTATAGGGAACTTGAATGTTTGGTTTTCACAGAGCTTGGCACACTCGTTTGATCTTCTTCGCTGTTTTATTCTGGACGCGTTCTCCTCAACTCCTTGCATCTTTCTGCTCTTCCTCTTTCTTTTCCTCCTCTGTCCTCACCCTCCATAGTCTATAACTGTGTTTCCATTTTGAATCATCAGAACAATTAGCTTTAATGTGTCCATTATGCCAGGCACAAAGTTAAGTGCTTTTCATATGTGTTACTGTTGTTGTTCATGTTGGATTCTTTGCAGCCTCGTGGAGTGTAGGATACTAGGTTCCTCTGTCCTCCACTATCTTCTGGAGTTTGCTCAAATTAGAGTGTAGGATACTAGGCTCCTCTGTGCTCCACTATCTTCTGGAGTTTGCTCAAATTAATGTCCACTGAGTCAGTGATGCTATCCAACCCTCTTACCCTCTGCCATTTCTTTCTCCTTTCATATACCACCTCATTAATCCCTACAAGAACGTATGAGTCAAATACTGTTACTAGCCCCATTAAAATGATGAGGAAACCAAGGCTGAGCGAAAGAAGATACACTGCCACAAAGTGATGAATTCCAGATACCAGACCTGGCATTTGCGGATTTCAGAGCCAAAAGCCACACAGTCCTCTGCTATTATTAACACCTTGCAAGCTTGTGTGACTCGTGCTCTCTCAGCTTACAAACCAGACTGGGGGAAAGGAGGTGGGGGGCAGCTCCAGGTGTGCACTCACTATGCCTGAGGGAACGGATGCAAGTCCAGATGAAGATGTGATAGCCAGCGTGAGACTCTTGATTACCCTGGGGACCGGCTATGAAACTGGCTTATGTATTCTGCTTCTGTGCCATTATGTTTTGCTGCTGCATTGAGATGTTCTAATATATACAAAGTGTCCTGGGATCCTAGCAGCTGTGAAAGCTGTACCGTGCACCTGTGCTGTTCCTGAGGAGGGATCACATCACAGCTGCTGCTACTGCTGGACGCTAAGATGCTCCAGGTGAATTCACTTCAGCCTCAGCTACTGATCTTTATCAATCCCACCACTGCGGTTGCTGCCCTTCATGATGTAGACAAGATATTGCTGGTGGTCCGTGCCTCAACAACTTTAAAATGGGCTCGTGAGCAGCAATGGAGAGGCAGACACGGAGAACAGTCTTATCAACACTGGCGTGAGGGAGGAGGATATGTTGTGGGGTTAGAGGATCTCAAACAGGGGCTCTGCAGCAATCTGGGGAGGGGATGGGGAGGGGGATAGGAGGAGGTTCGGGAAGGGGGGACATATGTATACCTCTGGCAGATTTGGGTCAATGTGTGACAGTAAACAACAAAACCCTGTGAAAAATAATAATAAATCAAATTTATATGGAATAAAAAAATTGGCCTTGAGAATTGTTTCCTTGGTTTTGCCTCTTAAAGTATTTAACAGGTTTCCTAGGAGCCTTGGTTAAGGAATCCACCTGGGGCTACACCAAGCTGAGTCAATGCCATTTTCCAGCAGTCAGAGACCAAAGCTGGCCTCACCCTCTGCCACCTCAGAGAGAATTTCCCATCTACCTAAGTCACATATGCATGCATGGCTTTTTCTGAGGGTGTATGAGTATTATTTTCAAGGTCTGGGGCCATTTGCCACCTGCTTCCTCTCAGATCTGATTACCACATCTCTCGTCACTTTCCATTATGGTTCTCAGGGAGCTGGGCAGGCAGGAGAGGCAGGTTTACACTTAACCTTTCTACCTCATTAGGACACCGAACAGCTACTGACTGTAAAACAGAACATGGACGCGTTTTTAACAAACCTACATGTACATCCAAGGGACTAGTGACATATACCCTCTTTTCCAACAATGTTGGAAATACTTTTGGAATTGTCTCTTGGAATCACTTTTAAAAATAAGTGGAATCAATGAATGAGATGCTATCCAAATAAACAGTGATAATCCTTATCTATGTGGGTAAAGTTGGCTTATGAAGCTAAGTCTAGAAATGATGGTGAGATAACCTGCATGGCCGCACATCAGCTTGCTTCCACACGTTCCCCAGTCTCATTTTCCACCAAGGCAGATGCTCAGCAGAGACACACAGGTGCAGCCTACTGGCTTCTGATAGATGGTACTTATTCTGGTTGGTCGGGGGTTACATAATTTTGTGAAAATTGGCCTGTTTCCATGTATTTTCCATCACACTGACCTTACTGTTCTCTGGACAACTAAGGCATGCGCTGCCCCAGGGCCTTTGCACTTACTGCGTATTCTCTTCACACAGTCTTGGGCAGAAATACTTGTCCTCCATGTCTCTGCCTAGCTCCCTTCCTCCCTTCCATTCATGTCTCTATTCAAATACTATTTCATTAGGTAGATCTTCTCTGAATGCTCATTACTGGAGAAGAGTAACTCTGTCCATTACTCTTTCTCCTTACCTTGCTTCATTTCTCTTCACAGCATGAACCAAGCCAGGGAGTTTATAAAGACATTTAAAGATATCTTAGTTTATTTGCTTCTTTCACATCATGATTCCTCCATTACAACATGAAGTCTATGACAGCAGAGGTGATGTGTATGTTAAATAAACAGCTATTTAACACAGTTAAGTTCTATATCCTCTGGGCTTAGAACAGTGTTTTCCATGTAGAAAGTCCTCAATAAATATCTGTTAAATAACAGTTGTGAATTTCTGACTAAAAACAGGGTCTGAGTGTGAAGTAAGAAAGCATGCCTATTTTTGTAGCCCAAAGGCTTATTTCTGATGATAATTTTACAAAAGCACTTTTTAAAATGTTTACAACAACCATGGCCTCTTGAGATGTCAACCTTGACAGACAGTTAGAAATAAACATTCTGGCTTAATACAAACAAACAGAATATAAATGTCTTCCAAATGTATCATCATGTCACTTTCCCTCTCCTAACTGAGTGGGCAACAAAGATACCACTGACAGAGGAGTATCTTTTTTTCTAATGACTGCCAGAGAATTGAGACAGGCTTGATGGCACCTCTTTAACTAGCTGAGCTGTTAGCATCTTCAAGGCAAGGAGCTAATAAATAACAACAATAATGATAAAAATCATACTAGTTAACATTTAATGGGAGCTTATTATGTGCCAGGCATGCAATAAGTTTTATTTAAGCCTCATAGGAGTCTATGATATGTTCAATTTTAGAGATAATTTTCTGTAACCATAGATACTAACAGTAATCAGATGTATTTTCTGGTTGGTCGGGGGTTACATAATTTTGTGAAAATTGGCCTGTTTCCATGTATTTTCCATCACACTGACCTTACTGTTCTCTGGACAACTAAGGCATGCGCTGCCCCAGGGCCTTTGCACTTACTGCGTATTCTCTTCACACAGTCTTGGGCAGAAATACTTGTCCTCCATGTCTCTGCCTAGCTCCCTTCCTCCCTTCCATTCATGTCTCTATTCAAATACTATTTCATTAGGTAGATCTTCTCTGAATGCTCATTACTGGAGAAGAGTAACTCTGTCCATTACTCTTTCTCCTTACCTTGCTTCATTTCTCTTCACAGCATGAACCAAGCCAGGGAGTTTATAAAGACATTTAAAGATATCTTAGTTTATTTGCTTCTTTCACATCATGATTCCTCCATTACAACATGAAGTCTATGACAGCAGAGGTGATGTGTATGTTAAATAAACAGCTATTTAACACAGTTAAGTTCTATATCCTCTGGGCTTAGAACAGTGTTTTCCATGTAGAAAGTCCTCAATAAATATCTGTTAAATAACAGTTGTGAATTTCTGACTAAAAACAGGGTCTGAGTGTGAAGTAAGAAAGCATGCCTATTTTTGTAGCCCAAAGGCTTATTTCTGATGATAATTTTACAAAAGCACTTTTTAAAATGTTTACAACAACCATGGCCTCTTGAGATGTCAACCTTGACAGACAGTTAGAAATAAACATTCTGGCTTAATACAAACAAACAGAATATAAATGTCTTCCAAATGTATCATCATGTCACTTTCCCTCTCCTAACTGAGTGGGCAACAAAGATACCACTGACAGAGGAGTATCTTTTTTTCTAATGACTGCCAGAGAATTGAGACAGGCTTGATGGCACCTCTTTAACTAGCTGAGCTGTTAGCATCTTCAAGGCAAGGAGCTAATAAATAACAACAATAATGATAAAAATCATACTAGTTAACATTTAATGGGAGCTTATTATGTGCCAGGCATGCAATAAGTTTTATTTAAGCCTCATAGGAGTCTATGATATGTTCAATTTTAGAGATAATTTCTGTAACCATAGATACGCAAATAACAGGCTTGAAGTCACTGAGTTAGGAAATGGTACACAGCAAGGTCTCAAACTCAAGTATTTCCAACTCCAGATTCGGCATCTTCAACCTTGATCACTTACTAGTATCTGTGTGCATCATGTGTGGATGTTCGCAGCTGATGAATCCCATTACACAATTCAGGGTGGAGATCCAACCAGGAGTTTATACAGTCAATCACCTAACCCACAGCCCCAGTGATTTTGTAAACCTAAAGCTTCCATGTCTCAGCCTAGAGAAGAGGTCTTTTTTGCTTATTTCATTCTACTCTCACTCCGCAGTTTTAATGCTGGACAGTCGGGAAGGGCTTCTCAATCCTGGTGATGTTTCCCACTGACTTGGCTGTCCTTTGTCGCTATACTTTCTACATTCAACAAATCGACAGCTTTCACTTTTGTAATATACCGCGGATTCAGAAGTGCGTTTCCATCCATTCTCATGACAAACTTCTGAGTCAAGGAGGATGGGTGATATTATCAGTATTTTTCAGATGATAGCCATGTTCACAAAGGCAGAAGGAAGACCTAGACCCTAGACTTCTGCTAATTAAGAAAAAATAAAACAAAACTGATAGGAAGTTTCAAAGAAATAGAATAATGCAATACAGAAGTTGGATGACGTCCCAGAAGTCCTGTTTCGCATCCATTTTATTTTACAGATGAGGAAAAGAGTCCCAGAGAGAACTTGCCCAAGGTCATAGGGGCACTGTCTAAACCCCACGTAGAAGCCAAGACATTTCAGTCCATTTCATGCCTCCTTACCACCTCATGTCACCTCTAGGATACACACAGTATACGACATGCACACACAAGGCTATTAGAAAACCAGAAAGTTCTCCAGCAGGAATGCTCAAATCTCTCCAACTTCTAGAAGGCTGTTACACAAGCCTATGACTTAAGTGGAACACAAAATGAAACTTGCCATAAGGACAACGTTATAAAAAGTGGCAATCAAGCTATTTAAAAATGATAAAAATCATACTAGTTAACATTTAATGGGAGCTTATTATGTGCCAGGCATGCAATAAGTTTTATTTAAGCCTCATAGGAGTCTATGATATGTTCAATTTTAGAGATAATTTCTGTAACCATAGATACGCAAATAACAGGCTTGAAGTCACTGAGTTAGGAAATGGTACACAGCAAGGTCTCAAACTCAAGTATTTCCAACTCCAGATTCGGCATCTTCAACCTTGATCACTTACTAGTATCTGTGTGCATCATGTGTGGATGTTCGCAGCTGATGAATCCCATTACACAATTCAGGGTGGAGATCCAACCCTGTCCAGGAGTTTATACAGTCAATCACCTAACCCACAGCCCCAGTGATTTTGTAAACCTAAAGCTTCCATGTCTCAGCGTAGAGAAGAGGTCTTTTTTGCTTATTTCATTCTACTCTCACTCCGCAGTTTTAATGCTGGACAGTCGGGAAGGGCTTCTCAATCCTGGTGATGTTTCCCACTGACTTGGCTGTCCTTTGTCGCTATACTTTCTACATTCAACAAATCGACAGCTTTCACTTTTGTAATATACCGCGGATTCAGAAGTGCGTTTCCATCCATTCTCATGACAAACTTCTGAGTCAAGGAGGATGGGTGATATTATCAGTATTTTTCAGATGATAGCCATGTTCACAAAGGCAGAAGGAAGACCTAGACCCTAGACTTCTGCTAATTAAGAAAAAATAAAACAAAACTGATAGGAAGTTTCAAAGAAATAGAATAATGCAATACAGAAGTTGGATGACGTCCCAGAAGTCCTGTTTCGCATCCATTTTATTTTACAGATGAGGAAAAGAGTCCCAGAGAGAACTTCCCAAGGTCATAGGGGCACTGTCTAAACCCCACGTAGAAGCCAAGACATTTCAGTCCATTTCATGCCTCCTTACCACCTCATGTCACCTCTAGGATACACACAGTATACGACATGCACACACAAGGCTATTAGAAAACCAGAAAGTTCTCCAGCAGGAATGCTCAAATCTCTCCAACTTCTAGAAGGCTGTTACACAAGCCTATGACTTAAGTGGAACACAAAATGAAACTTGCCATAAGGACAATGTTATAGAAAGTGGCAAGGTTCCCAACTGGTCCCCAAAGTCATAATGCAGCTAGACCATAATCTCAGCAGTATTTGATTTCTCATTATTTTTATGAGAATTGCATTGGCACTTAAAACTGCACTGCTGCTGCTCTTCATCATCTTTCAGTCCCTGCTTTCCTGGGAGGAAGATACCCTTCTCTGCCAATTCTCCTCTCCCTTAAGTGATTACAGCCAAAAATCATGAGCTGTATTCATGGAGTGTGGCTTCATGGATGCCCTGACCCAGAGAATGAGGTCTCTACAACCATCCCTGTGGGAATCTAGCTGACCTCACCCAGAGGTGTCACAGGGCCACGCACGTACGAGGAGTCTGGGCATACGGACAGATGGAGGGTTTATCCCCACTGGGGGCAAGAGTGGGAGGGGACAGGGACTGGAATGAGGGGGATGGGTTCTGTGGACTAGAGCTGGTCTGGCGGATCAGGTCCTGCAGGATGTCCAGGAAGGCTAGGTCCAGGGGTAGACGTACCCATCTCCTCTCCACTTTCATTCCCCTTAGGATGACTTAGAATTCTTTAGCACCTGCTCCATGTGAATACTCAACTTTAGATACTTTACTGGAACGTAATTACTTAATGTTGGCTTGGAGTCAGTTAAAGACTCACATATTACAGTTGGAAGAGTTTTAAGAAGAATGCTTTGTTTCTGCATAGGGCTCACTGTGTGTATACAACCTTAGAATTTAATCCTCAGAACTCTGTAAGATACAAAATACAGTGCTTTTTGTTCTGACAGAATGGAAGACTGACATTCTAGAACCTGCCCCAGGTCACCCAGCTGGCAAGCACTGGGCAGGACTGAATCCAACATGCTAGTGTTGGTGATTGCTGGATGCTATGGTATCAAATGAAACTTGGGTCCTAGAAACATGTACTGCCCTCCCCCCGTGTATATGCTACAGAGAGGCAATTTACCTATGCATTTGGGGGTCAAGGGAGTGCAAAAAGGGACCCCCTCCCACTGATACCCCCACTGAAGCTGCCCACAGAGCCTCCATCTTCTTTAACCCTATTCATGATATCAGCAAACATAAAACCTTTTTAAAAATTTTTTGACACAGTGAAGCAGATTGCAAGTTTCCAAAAGGAAAAAGGTAATGAGCAACAAAAAGGAAAGATTAGAAAATAAGTACCAAATTCAAAGATGAGCTTTAAATATTTTTTAAAAATCTCAGGAGACGAAGGAAAAGCATGCCCTCGATTTCCTTTTCTTAAGATAATCTTCAGAGGCACAGCCAGGAAGGCAGGCTCCCAGCCTCCCTTTGTCCTGCTGATGCTCAGCATGCTGGCTCTCCTGCCTCCAGAGGGCCAGACTGCCCAAGTGTCTAGCCATTTCCAGGGAGCACCAAACTTGAAAAACAAAAACCTGTTTCTGTTTCAAAATTCTTAGATGCCAGAGCCTTCTCTCCCTATTCCATTCTACTCTCAAAATCAATGAACAAATGAATCAACGCTTTCCAGATTCAAGTTATCATCCATCTAACCCTGGCTGGCTTCATGTGCTGATTCATCCAAGAGCTCCATCTCCTCTCTCTCTCCACGCCTTCTCTTCCCTCTTCTCTATTCCCAAACATGGATAGGAACATCAGTATTGTGTGGGTTTACAATAACCATCATGGGCACACAAGAATGACCAATTTACCTAAGATTTAGGTCATTCCTCCACAGTAGTCACTTGTAATGAGACAGTTTTCAATCACTACACATGAGATTTGTATTGAAATCTTTCCTAGACAAAGATGGCTGTTCATTTTTATCAAGAGTGGTCCTTTCCACATAAGTGTGGGCACTTTGTGCTCTTTGGAAGATTTGTGGCAAGCAAAATGTGCATCGAGTTCTAAAAGATTAACAGGAATTAAAGAATAATCTCTGAACCTTCATGAGATTTAAAGCAATGTTAAACGGATTCTTTATGTGTGAAAGAAATGACAATTTTTAGCATAAGATTTTAGCACATCTGACATTAAAAGGAGAAAGTGCTAACTTTTGATTCTTTCTAAATGTCATTTTATTGAAATTTGCTTGCTACCTATACTTTCAAAAGAGTTTCAAAACCTGCAGTTTCTTATTAACTTATTAACCTAGTACCTCATAATCTAATTATTAACCTAGTACTTCATATTTATCTGTCAAATCAACACTTGAAAAATATGCTATTTTCATGCAGTCCTCTAACTAAAAGATCATATGATTATATGGGTGGTATTGTTTGGGAATATTGACCCATTTCATAACCACAATTTACAAAGATGAGCTTTAAATATTTTTTAAAAATCTCAGGAGACGAAGGAAAAGCATGCCCTCGATTTCCTTTTCTTAAGATAATCTTCAGAGGCACAGCCAGGAAGGCAGGCTCCCAGCCTCCCTTTGTCCTGCTGATGCTCAGCATGCTGGCTCTCCTGCCTCCAGAGGGCCAGACTGCCCAAGTGTCTAGCCATTTCCAGGGAGCACCAAACTTGAAAAACAAAAACCTGTTTCTGTTTCAAAATTCTTAGATGCCAGAGCCTTCTCTCCCTATTCCATTCTACTCTCAAAATCAATGAACAAATGAATCAACGCTTTCCAGATTCAAGTTATCATCCATCTAACCCTGGCTGGCTTCATGTGCTGATTCATCCAAGAGCTCCATCTCCTCTCTTCTCTCCACGCCTTCTCTTCCCTCTTCTCTATTCCCAAACATGGATAGGAACATCAGTATTGTGTGGGTTTACAATAACCATCATGGGCACACAAGAATGACCAATTTACCTAAGATTTAGGTCATTCCTCCACAGTAGTCACTTGTAATGAGACAGTTTTCAATCACTACACATGAGATTTGTATTGAAATCTTTCCTAGACAAAGATGGCTGTTCATTTTTATCAAGAGTGGTCCTTTCCACATAAGTGTGGGCACTTTGTGCTCTTTGGAAGATTTGTGGCAAGCAAAATGTGCATCGAGTTCTAAAAGATTAACAGGAATTAAAGAATAATCTCTGAACCTTCATGAGATTTAAAGCAATGTTAAACGGATTCTTTATGTGTGAAAGAAATGACAATTTTTAGCATAAGATTTTAGCACATCTGACATTAAAAGGAGAAAGTGCTAACTTTTGATTCTTTCTAAATGTCATTTTATTGAAATTTGCTTGCTACCTATACTTTCAAAAGAGTTTCAAAACCTGCAGTTTCTTATTAACTTATTAACCTAGTACCTCATAATCTAATTATTAACCTAGTACTTCATATTTATCTGTCAAATCAACACTTGAAAAAATATGCTATTTTCATGCAGTCCCCTCTAACTAAAAGATCATATGATTATATGGGTGGTATTGTTTGGGAATATTGACCCATTTCATAACCACAATTTACAAAGAAGAAGCTATTCAAGTAATTCTCATTTCCTTGTAATGGAGAACCTCTTTTCTGTATTGCCTAGGTCTTTTAGCAAATTCTGATCCAGGACATTTAAATCCTTGCTCTCTTTTAGGCACTGTTTTAGGTCCCTGTGTCTAGTATTTCATTTATTTCTCAAACTTGCCTTGTAATGTAGATGCTATTTTGCTCAATTTTCAGAAGCTTGAGGGGCAATGAAACTTGAGGAAAGTAGATGCTTTACCCAACATTTCAACAAGTCTCAATATACATATCCAGATCTACCCTGCAAACTCTCACCTGAGCCGATCCACATTACAGTGGGTTTGTTTCATTTTACGGCTTTTTCCTTGTTGATTGCTGTATGACCAATAAAAACCACTGGCCTAAAATAATCACTTATTTTTCTCTTGGATCTGCAATTTGGGCAGGTTTTGGTGAGGAGAAGGTTGTTGATCCATACAGCATCCATCAGCTGGGGAGACTTTTAGTGGGGGGTTGAGACATCCTTCCAAGACAGCTCCTCCTCCTCGCCAGCAAGGTGGAGCTACCAGCCACTTGTCTTAAGGGATCTCTCCAAGAGTGCATGTGGATGGGTGTGTATGTGTGTGTGTGTGTGGAGGGGGTGTGGGCATGTTCAGTTGCCCAGTCTTGTCTGACTCTTTGTGACCCTATGGACTGTAGCGTTCCAGGCTCCTCTGTCCATGGGATTCTCCAGGTAAGAATACTGGAGAGGGCTGCCATTTCTTTCTCCAGGGGATCTTTTGGATCAATCGCCTGTATTGGCAGGGGGATTCTTTACCACTGAGCCACCTGGGAAGACTCCAAGGGTGACCATAAGTCTAGGGAACTAGAGTTTCAAGAGACAGAAAAAAAGGGCCAGTTTGTAAGAGCTTGGACTGATACATTGGCCCTGTGCCATTTCTTCTGTACCCTGTTCATCAAAAACAGCCCAGATTCAAGGAGAGAAGTCACACGTTCCACCTGTGAAGGGCAGGTGTGCCAGAAGACTGGGAAAACCATATGTACTGTTGTCAAAATTTGATTCTCTACAGAGATTATTTAGGCTTCTGAATAGAGTGTCCCAGGGCTTAAGAGGGAACTTTTCATGGTTTTTCTTCTTTTTCTTCTTTTTTTTAGTGTTCTTATCACCTGCAGGTGGACCCAGTTTCCCCACTGGCCACTCCACTATAGTTGAAAGTTAAGAGGTCTCTTTCCTGGATTGGATATACCCCAGCTTTTCCCTTTTAACTAAATTTTATCAGCTCATGCTTGACTGGGATATCAGATATGACAGTTTGATTCCAATTATTCCAATTGACCTTTGCACATAAACATCCCTCCCACAGCCAGTGTGTGTATTTCTGACAATTGCGTTGGTCCTGCTTCCTAGATAGATGAGTCTAAAAAATACAGACAGCAGTATAGATCTCCTCCTTCCTTTGTAATTTGGCACACCAACCAGTTAGGAGTCCTATCCAATAAATATTTCAGCTGATGCTCGGAATAAAATCCAAAGGAAATATACTCAGTGGTAAGAATCTCTCCGAATGACACTATACATTATGGATCAGATTCAGCATCATGAAGGATACCCTTTCCATCCTGTGATTTCATTTCTGAGTTAGATCCTGTAATCACTCTTGCAATAGGACACCTGACATCTGGGCTTTGCTCTCTGTTTCAAATGTATCCATGTCGAAGACTTTGAAATATTCTGGATGGAAAATGAGATTTCAAGGAAGTATTTCATCAGTAGTATTTTTCCCTTTGAATTGCATCCAAAGCTGTAGTTTATTTTTTATTCTTTCATTAACTCAGTATTACACAAATCCTCTTCCTAATTATATAATAGCCAGCACACTTTAATTTGTAGAATGAATTCTGTTTAATTGCAGCAAAAATATGATGGAAGCTAAATCTCTGAAGAGATGATGTCTATTTTTAAATTAATATCACCACACTGTAGCTGTACAGAAAAAAGGGCCAGTTTGTAAGAGCTTGGACTGATACATTGGCCCTGTGCCATTTCTTCTGTACCCTGTTCATCAAAAACAGCCCAGATTCAAGGAGAGAAGTCACACGTTCCACCTGTGAAGGGCAGGTGTGCCAGAAGACTGGGAAAACCATATGTACTGTTGTCAAAATTTGATTCTCTACAGAGATTATTTAGGCTTCTGAATAGAGTGTCCCAGGGCTTAAGAGGGAACTTTTCATGGTTTTTCTTCTTTTTCTTCTTTTTTTTAGTGTTCTTATCACCTGCAGGTGGACCCAGTTTCCCCACTGGCCACTCCACTATAGTTGAAAGTTAAGAGGTCTCTTTCCTGGATTGGATATACCCCAGCTTTTCCCTTTTAACTAAATTTTATCAGCTCATGCTTGACTGGGATATCAGATATGACAGTTTGATTCCAATTATTCCAATTGACCTTTGCACATAAACATCCCTCCCACAGCCAGTGTGTGTATTTCTGACAATTGCGTTGGTCCTGCTTCCTAGATAGATGAGTCTAAAAAATACAGACAGCAGTATAGATCTCCTCCTTCCTTTGTAATTTGGCACACCAACCAGTTAGGAGTCCTATCCAATAAATATTTCAGCTGATGCTCGGAATAAAATCCAAAGGAAATATACTCAGTGGTAAGAATCTCTCCGAATGACACTATACATTATGGATCAGATTCAGCATCATGAAGGATACCCTTTCCATCCTGTGATTTCATTTCTGAGTTAGATCCTGTAATCACTCTTGCAATAGGACACCTGACATCTGGGCTTTGCTCTCTGTTTCAAATGTATCCATGTCGAAGACTTTGAAATATTCTGGATGGAAAATGAGATTTCAAGGAAGTATTTCATCAGTAGTATTTTTCCCTTTGAATTGCATCCAAAGCTGTAGTTTATTTTTTATTCTTTCATTAACTCAGTATTACACAAATCCTCTTCCTAATTATATAATAGCCAGCACACTTTAATTTGTAGAATGAATTCTGTTTAATTGCAGCAAAAATATGATGGAAGCTAAATCTCTGAAGAGATGATGTCTATTTTTAAATTAATATCACCACACTTGTAGACTGTAGGTAGTCAGCACCTATGTATGGATCTTTGTGAGCCATCTATTACAAGACTCATTTAGACCATATGACCATTAACAAGACTTGAAAGAATCTGAATTGAA
This sequence comes from Tragulus kanchil, assembly GCA_022376925.1. NCBI lineage: Eukaryota > Metazoa > Chordata > Mammalia > Artiodactyla > Tragulidae > Tragulus > Tragulus kanchil. The sequence goes on along the minus strand of JAIOJX010000025.1, from coordinate 119,848,643 downwards.
AAGACCTGTCAATATACTTTATCAAATCCAGTTACTTTGTGGATGAGTTTGTTACTCTGTAGGAAATGACATCATTTGTCATTTTAAAAGGCGTTTGTGACTTTGCACTTTTTCTTTTTAGTTGTCTATTGTGGCATATCAATGTACCCCAAAACTTAGTGGTTTAAAACAAACTATTTCTAGAAAAATCAAGTGACTTTTCCCAAAGCCTTGCTAAGCACTTACCCTATGAAAGCATTCTAACAGCATATTTGCATGTATGTGGTTTCTGCTTTTACATTTAAGGTATGTAACACCCTATAGCTCACTGGTTTGTCTTCTTAAGATATTTCACTGTGATATAATTCGGGCTATGCCAACTGAGATATCTAATTTAAATAATCCTGGCTAACTGAAGGCTTCCACCATGTACAAGAAAAAGAGACAAATGTTAAAAATTGGAGTAAGTATGAATATTTGTGTTAGGGGAGAAGCCCTTTTTCCCCCTAAGTGGAAGTTTCTTCTGTAGTGGAAGGCTTATGGCCTCTCTTTATCGCCTCACTTACCCTCCCCCGAACTTGGGTGGGAAATTAAAAGGTGACTTATTTAACTGGAAAATGTGGGAAGAATAAACCAGGCAAGCATAGCCCACCGCTTAGCCCTGTCCTGGGGAAATCTGTGGAGGACCTCCTCTGTCTCCTTCCTCCACCCTCCCCACCCCCCACCTGAGCGGTGCTGGTGGGGAAGACTGTCCAATTCTGGTGTTTAGTGTTGGGAAGCACAAAAGCATTCTGTTTTATCTTTATCGGCAGAAGTGGAAATAATTTATCTTCTGTCTGCTTACCCGTTAGCCTCTTTTCCCCTCATTTCAGAACACGCAAGGTTCTAGAAGGGTGTAATTTACAGACGCGCTGTCAAGCCTCAACAAATCATCACCATCATCATAACAACTATTATCATTAGTAACGCTTGTTGAGCATTTGCAATGTGTCAAACTAGGAATTTACTACATTTTCATGTATTATGTCATGTCAAAGCAGGTAACTGGGGGTTCTGGCAGTTTTCATAGCTGGCCATCAGGAAAACCTCCCCTACCTGCATGCACATGCCTCTCCTCATATCAAGAGATGCAATCTACTTCCTAAGAAGTTTTAAAGATCCCTTTGACTGTGGGCTCACCTTAATGACTCATATAGATGAGATGTAGGGAAAGAGACGTTCTGGGACTTCTGAGCCCAGGCCTGAAGAGGCCTGGCAACTTTTGCTTCCTTTCTCTGGGGACACCAATCCCTACAATGAATGTGAATGAGGAGAAAAAGCTAGAGAAAGCCAACAAGCCCGTGTGGAGGAACACAGAGGAGCCAGATGCAGGAGTGAGAAACAGTAAATCGCCAGTTTAAGTGACTGAGTTTTGGGGCAAGTTGATACATGCACATGGGTGTCAAGTTGTTTCAGTTGTGTCTGGCTCTGCAACTGCAACCTATCTGGCTCCTCTGTCCATAGCATTCTCCAGGCAGAATACTGGAGTGGGTTGCCATGCCCTCCTCTAGGGGATCTTCCTAACCCAGGGATCGAACCCACATCTCTTCTGTCTCCTGCACTGGCAGGGGGGTACTTTACTGTTATTGCCATGTAGGAAGCCCTGAGTTGATACACAGCAAGAGAACTGAAACAAACTATGAACTTGGAGGCAATCATTATAATGGCAGATAACATCATTGCCATAGTGTAACAAGAATTTTTAAAGATGGGTAGATGATTTATTGGGTTTCTCAGCTGGCTCCATGGGTAAGGGATTCACCTTCAATGCAGGAGACTCGGGGTTCAATCCCTGAGTCAGGAAGATCTCCTGGATGAGGGTATGGCAACCCATTCCAGTATTCTTGACTGGATAATCTCATGGACAGACGATCTTGGTGGACTACGTGCCATGGGGTCACAAAGAGTCAGAAACGACTGAAGTAACTGCACATGCATAAACCACACTCAGATGGTTGATTAAACCATAAAGTCATGATCTGTTTGTATACAGGGTATCTATACGGCCCAAGCCACTCTTTCAACTAAATGTCATTCTAAATAAGCCACTTTCAAGGGATAAATCATACCATCATCTCAATATATCACCTCCACTCTTATTCAAAAGAATAAAAGCTCTTTGCTGAATGATCAAGAGTATCTCTCTCTATTCCCTATAGGAATCTCACCACCTCCTTGCCTCATGTTCAATTTTCCTGTAGAAGCTTCTACATCCTGGCTCTACTCCTTCCTCTGAGGAGCCCTCCAACCCCCAACCCTGAGCCCCCAGCTGGCTCACTCCTCCTCAATGCCTTTTCACTGCTCTGCTCCTATCTTAGCTCTGTGCCCATCACATGCATGTATTTTAACATTCCCGTAAACTCCATGAGAGCAGAGACCTGGCCTGCTTTGCTTCTCTTGTATTCTTAGCATCAGAACAGCACCCACAGGGAGTGGGTGCTTCGTGAACACCTACTGGCTGCAGCAGCAAATGATGGCATGTGCCTGCTTCCTGCCTGGGCCAGACACTGTTTCTTGGGGCTGAGGATCCGTTACCACTCCTTTCAGTCTCTCCATCGGGGTGAAGGGTCCTCATCACATCTGCTGCCAGGGTCCACACACAACCCTGATCTTCCAGGGAGACATGCCTGTGTGGGATCTGGAGGGCTAGGGGAGCCAAGAGGTTCTTTTGCCACCAGCTGTGGTGGTCGATGCTCAGGTTTGGCAGAGAAGGGTGCTTGTAGAAGCCAGCCAGCTACCTAGTCCCCAGTGGTGGAGATTAGCAGTGGCTTCTACATTCTCCTGCCCTCTGGGTGACAGCTTTGGCAATGTGACCTAAACGCCTAATGGTGCCCCTGACTTTCATTCCTCTGGCCCTTCCACTGTTTTGGGGGAAACATCTAGTTCCCTAAAGTATCTGGCAAGGTCTTTGTTTTTATTGCTGAATTCTAACTGATGCTTCAGCAGATGGCATTCCTTAAGGGCAGGAGATGCCTTTTTCTCTCTGCACCTCCATACCTGCACAGTGTCTGGATCACAGTGGAAACTAAGAAAAAGAATGAGGATAATAGCAGCAAACAATGTTTAATAAGTGCCCGGCATTGTTCTGGAAGTGCTTTACGTCCATTAGCTTATTTCACCTACTCCTTAACCCTATTAGGCAGTGTCTTCTTCCAGAGATTAAGAAACTGAGAACAAAGAAGTTAAACAACTTGCTTAAGAAATCACTTTATTAAGTGGTGGACTGAGGAGGAGTAAAACCTGGCTGAAGCGAAAGTTGCTCAGTCTTGGCTGACTGTTCAACCCACGGACTCATCATGGAATTCTCCAGGCAAGAATACTAGAATGGGTAACTGTTCCCTTCTCCAGGGAATCTTCCTGACCTAGGGATCAAACCCAGGTCTCCTATATTGCAGACAGATTCTTTACCATCTTAGCCAGAAAGGGAAGTCCAAAATCCAGTTAGCCTGGCTCTCAAGTTGGTTGTTGTTGTTCAGACACTAAGTCATGTCTGACTACTTTGACCCCATGGACTGTAGCCCACCAGGCTCCTCTGTCCATGGGATTTCCCAGGCAAAAATACTGGAGTGGATTACCATTTCCTTCTCCAGAAGACCCTCCCAATTCAGGGATTGAGCCCCTATCTCCTACTTGGCAGGTGCATTCTTTACCACTAAGCCACCTGCATTCTCTCCTGGCAGAAAAATGTTTGCTGAAGGACTTGCAGATTCAACTATTAAAATTTTAGAACTCATTTATTATAAATGTCTCATGTGCATTTATTGTAAAATAGTAGGTTGCTATATTCTTCTTTAAAACTCTTAACTTGAAAGCTGTTCCTGACCTGTCAAAACTCTTCTTGTTGGGCCTAGCTATATTTTTGTCACTGACCCATAAAACAATGGAAAAAGGGAGCTTGGAAATTAGCACTGTAGGAAAGGAAAGAAGAGGCATGGTAAAGAATATTCACAGGTTTCCTGTGAATTTCTTGATGCACATCTTTCTACCTTTTTTTCTGGGAGAACAAGCTAAGCTGACAGCCAACCACGAGCCCAGGTACCACAGCTGCTGAAGCTTGAACAGCCTATAGCCCATGCTCTGCAACAAGAGAAGCTACCTCGAGGAGAAGCCTGAGCACCACAAGTAGAGAGTAGTCCCCGCTCCCTGCAGCTAGAGAAAGCCCGTGTGCAGCAACAAAGACCCAGCACAGCTAAAAACAAATTAATATTTTTTAAAATTTTTAAATAAAAGGGATGGAGAAGAGAGTCAGAGAAGACATAAAGACAAGTCAAGTAAAAAGTCTAAGTGGGAATGGACTCAGCATCTGAGCATTAACATCGTGCACAAGATTCAAAGCTGACCAGTACGCATATCTCTGTGTATGCATGGGGAGAAAGGTGGATGAACCACAAAAAGGCATTAGAGGTATCTTTCTCTCCACTCCAGATGTCTCTTGCCTCACAGAGGGAGCCGCTAGCAGCTCTGGACAAAGCCAACACTTATCCCTCAGGGGAGAAGTGTCTTTATCCGAGAAATGCATTTAGAAGGAAAATCTGAGCACAAATAGCCCAGCCCCTTCTTTCTCCCTTGTCAATAAACCTGTCATTCTTCTCAGCTCCTCCATGTCTTCCATTGAAAGGGGTCAACTCCGTGCATGGTGGGGGATGGGGGAAACTGGTCTTTGTCCATCGCTGTAGTGACTTAGAGAGGAAGTCTGTGCAGTTCTAAGGCTCAGTACTGGGAAGCCGACATGCCTAAAGTTAAAAGCCACATTTCCCAATAAAGATCCACGGCCCATATTTGAAATTACAAAATCCCCCAAGAATTGAAAACAAAATGTTTTCCTAACTCGTTTGTCAGCAAAACTTTAAGTGACCTGAGTCCCTTGTGGCAAAATCTGACCTTGATGGACATGAAGCTACTTACAGTCTTTATTACCCCATTTAGAGCTTTGTGTCCAATACAGTAGCCAATAGCCATGTGAGTCTGTTCAAATTTAAGCCAATTACCATGAAATTACATCAAAAATTCAGATTCTTAGTCATCCTTGCCATGTTTCAAAAGCTCAATAGCTGTATGTAACTAGTGCTCCCATATAGGATAATGCAGATAAAGACCCTCTCCGCATTTCAGGAAGTTCTACTGTCAGTGCTTAGTCATGCTTTATTATAAACACATTCATATCTGTTTACAGGATATTAATAATAACAAACAACATATGTACCATTTCCCCCCTAAATCACATCGAGCCCAAAAGATCACAGATAAGCAGTACTGGCCTACTTCAGGTTTTATTGGTAATAAAGGCAACAGTTTGGTTTTTCTTCAGATTTACATTTTACCTATTATTGACTAAAGGGATGTGTCCCCCTGTCCAAATTCACATGTGGAAGTCCTAACCCTTAATGTGATATTTTGGAGTGAAGCCTTTGGGAGATAATTAGATGAGGTCATTAGGATGGGAGTGTTAAAACCTTGAGGACGAGGCAGATACTGGAATGATAAAGCCACAGCCAACAGACGGCATCATAGTGGGAAGGGCCTCTGCTTTCATGTCACAAGATTCAAAGCTGACCAGTACGCATATCTCTGTGTATGCATGGGGAGAAAGGTGGATGAACCACAAAAAGGCATTAGAGGTATCTTTCTCTCCACTCCAGATGTCTCTTGCCTCACAGAGGGAGCCGCTAGCAGCTCTGGACAAAGCCAACACTTATCCCTCAGGGGAGAAGTGTCTTTATCCGAGAAATGCATTTAGAAGGAAAATCTGAGCACAAATAGCCCAGCCCCTTCTTTCTCCCTTGTCAATAAACCTGTCATTCTTCTCAGCTCCTCCATGTCTTCCATTGAAAGGGTCAACTCCGTGCATGGTGGGGGATGGGGGAAACTGGTCTTTGTCCATCGCTGTAGTGACTTAGAGAGGAAGTCTGTGCAGTTCTAAGGCTCAGTACTGGGAAGCCGACATGCCTAAAGTTAAAAGCCACATTTCCCAATAAAGATCCACGGCCCATATTTGAAATTACAAAATCCCCCAAGAATTGAAAACAAAATGTTTTCCTAACTCGTTTGTCAGCAAAACTTTAAGTGACCTGAGTCCCTTGTGGCAAAATCTGACCTTGATGGACATGAAGCTACTTACAGTCTTTATTACCCCATTTAGAGCTTTGTGTCCAATACAGTAGCCAATAGCCATGTGAGTCTGTTCAAATTTAAGCCAATTACCATGAAATTACATCAAAAATTCAGATTCTTAGTCATCCTTGCCATGTTTCAAAAGCTCAATAGCTGTATGTAACTAGTGCTCCCATATAGGATAATGCAGATAAAGACCCTCTCCGCATTTCAGGAAGTTCTACTGTCAGTGCTTAGTCATGCTTTATTATAAACACATTCATATCTGTTTACAGGATATTAATAATAACAAACAACATATGTACCATTTCCTTAAATCACATCGAGCCCAAAAGATCACAGATAAGCAGTACTGGCCTACTTCAGGTTTTATTGGTAATAAAGGCAACAGTTTGGTTTTTCTTCAGATTTACATTTTACCTATTATTGACTAAAGGGATGTGTCCCCCTGTCCAAATTCACATGTGGAAGTCCTAACCCTTAATGTGATATTTTGGAGTGAAGCCTTTGGGAGATAATTAGATGAGGTCATTAGGATGGGAGTGTTAGCCTTAGAAGAAGAGACATAAAAGTTCTATCATATGAGGACGAGGCAGATACTGGAATGATAAAGCCACAAGCCAACAGACACTGAGGACTGGGATGAAAGTAGGAAGAGGCAGAGGAAGGTTCTTCCCTAGAGCCTTCAATAGGAGCACAGACCTGCTAACACCTTGATTTCAGGCTCTCGACTCCAGACTGTAGATTTGTGCTGTTTAAAACCCAATTTGGGGTAATTTGTTATGGAAGCCCTAGGAAATTAAGACAGGATAGTACCAAGAAGTGGGGTGCTGCTGTAACACATATTCAAGAATGGAGATCTGGATCCGGACAGAGGCTGGAAGAATTTTGAGGTGTGTGCTAGAAAAAGCCAAGAAGGCCATGAAGGGACTGGCAAAGGTGACTCTGGCGAGAGATCAGAAAGAAAATAGGAGAGCTGGAGGGACCGCTTCTCAGAGAACATGTAAATCATCATCACTATTGACAACAAAGGCCATCCTGGGACTCTCAGACAGAAAGAAGGAACATGTTTCGGACAATGGGGGAAAAGTGACTGTTACAAAGCAGCAAAGAACTTGGCTGAACAGTGTTTCAGTGTTTTGTGGAAGACAGAACTTACAACCAATGAAACTGGATACTGAGCTGAGGAGATTTCTAAGCAAGTTTTGCAGGAGGGGTGGCTTGATTGCTTCTGTTCATAGCAAAATAAGAATGAGAGATGAATTGGAGAAATAAGCGTTAAGTAAAAAAGAATCAGAAATTGATGGTTTTGAAAGCTCTCAGCCTATCCCTATTGCAAAAAATATATGGAAGTTCGTTCCGAAAAGAACAGTAAGGGTGTGGTCACACAACTATATGGTAGAGAAACGAGGATGGATGTGAATCGTCAACCTCCTCCCCCTACTCAGCCAGCCGAAACATGGCCAGTGTGAACTAATGGAGACAGGATGCAGAAAGGACGGCTGCCAGACCGACAGGACTGGAGCACAGGGCTGCTGCCTGTGAACATGTGTTATTCTTCAAGACAGAAGCAGACAGACCCCAAAGATTCAGAAAGCCTCACGGCTGCCTCCTTGGTTTCAAAGCTGGGGGAGAGCATCACTTGGGCTTCAAAGGGGGAGGTGAGCTCAGGCTAAAGCCTTGGGGCCAGGGCCTCCTGGGACCTTGGTGGGGGACCCCCTCCCTGCAGAGACACAGAGGCGAGACTGCCACCCCAGCAGGTCCAGAGGCCAAAGCACCAAACCAAACTCAACGATTCTAAAGCCCTGAGACCTATTAGTATTTGCCTTACTAGAACTAGAGTAAACTCCTTCACCCCTTCCTTCCCATTGCTCCAGTTTCCCCCTTTTGGAATCAGAAACTTTACACTATGCCTGGTCCCTCACTATATTTTGGAAGCATGTCAACTCATCTAACAGCCTCACGGCTACAGGGGAGTTTTGCTTCAGGATGACTCCTATCCGGAGTTACACTCATGTGTCATGTGCAGGAGACTGGGCTTTAGAGCTGATGCTCATGAGTTTTGCAGTTATTGGGATGGAATAATGTATTTGGCATGCAAGGAGGACATGACCTTAGGGATGTCAGAGACAAAATGGTATGGACAGAATGCTTGTCCTCGCCACCGCCAACTCACCCCTCACCCTAGGTCATATATTGAAGCCTAAACCCCCAATGTGATCATGTTTGGAAATGAGGTCTTTGGGAGGTAACCAAGTTTAGCTGAGATATGAAAGTAGGGTCCCTAGGATGACATTAGTGCCCTTAATATGCAAAGGAGCCTGGTTAAGACTTGAAGGAGAGAACAGGAATATTATTTAACAGGCCTCTCAAATCTCAATCAGAAGGAGAAAAGTGTGCAGGCTCCTCTCCTCCGTGTATTCATGGACAATTCAATTCAGGCTAATCACACTGGAGAATTTTTATGTGTTTTAGAACCACTGTTCTAAGGAGGTGTAAGTGCCATTCTGGCAGAGAGACAGTGGTTAAATGACTAGAAAAACTCTAAGGATGAATAAAGATGCACAGATGGGGCTGCTTCATGGGTGGGAGGTGGGCCTAGATGAGAGCCAGGCCCTTCCACGTAGGAGAATCAGGGACAGCCACTGCCTCCCTCACACTGGTTCTTATCCAGTGTCTGTCATACGGTGAGGACACACCAGATGTAGACATACTGTTCAAAAGGCATATGTCCATTAGAGTTCAGAAAATCCTGAAATTTCCTCGAATGCTCGTAAGGCTACTTTCTCAGGAGGAACAATGGGTCAGGGCAACTGCGTTCCCTCCCTTCTACTCAGCTTCCTGCCGCTCTCAGGCTTCAAGGGGAAGGCCAGAATTACTGACTACAACCAGCTGACTTGTCCATATGGGTCTAAGACATTTATAGAAACTGGACACAAACTTAAGCTCGGCCAACGAATACCCTGTAGGCTCCAGCTTATTCATCCTGCTATATGAACTAGTTAACTAGTTTAATCCGGTGCCTCTGTTTTTTTCCCTATTTTACAGAGGGTGAACCCTCTGGTCCAACATCCTCACAGGGTGTGAGGACAAACACTGAAATACTGAATGAGCCATCTATGTTCTAAGGACATGTATTATTTTAATTACTCAGAGAAACTCCATACAAGCCTTGTAAAGCAATCTAAGGGAGACCCTTGCTGGATTCTTATAAGTATTGCTATGAGCCCACAGAGAAGCCTGTATTTAGAGCATAAATTGGATTTCTGCTGGTAAAGGAAAGTACAAGATAATATTCTTTGTCTTAATTTGACAGTGGAGAGGCTCTTGAGTACTGGCCAACAATCTAATAATGGATTATACCAAAACACAACCACCGTTTGCTTCCTGAGTCATATCCATAAAGATCTTCCAGTAAAGTGCTGTCTCTGACTGAGCATTAATGGAGATTGCAAAGCTTCATGTTCAGGCTCTAAAAATATATATATACCCATCTCTATCTTTTCTATGTAATAAATCCCTCGGTCTTCATTTGGGATAAAACTTGAAGTCCTGCCCCTATTGCAATTTCTCAGGTTAAGATTCACATTTCTGGTCTTTTAAGATCAATCTGCAAGCTGCCCAGTGACCAGAAGGCATGATCCACCCCTCCCTCTTGTTTGCCGTCCCAAGATTAATATATGCTAAAGCTTCTATTTCAATAAACCGCAGAATTAACAGAATCACGTGTTCAGGCTTTAAAAAAAATCATTAATCCTGAATATCAATTCAATCAATATGACTTGATATGAATTCACTATCACAGATTTTTCTTAGAAATCACAAATTTAAAGTAAACTCCTGATGATATTAACAGACTTCCATTGTATTTTTTTTTTTAATTTCGATCTCTTACTGTTTTTTTATTTATCTATTTTCATCCATCTTTATTCTTTGGCCTGTGCGGGCCTCCCATTGCAGTGGCCTCTCTCGTCACAGAACACCGGCTCTGGGCGCATGCACTCCAGAGCACTGGCTCCTAGTCGGGCACACCTGTCCAGCCACTCCATGGCATGTGGGGTCCTCCTGGGTAAGGGATCAAACCGGTGTCCCTTGCACTGCAAGAAGGACTCTTTACCCACTGGACCACCAGGGAAGTCCCTTCCATTGTATTTTAAAAACAACTTGTTTAAAGAAAAATGTTACTTAGCTGGTTTTACATCAGCACACTTGTACTCGTGAGTATTTTATTTTTTTTAAGCTCAGGAAAATAAAATTCTCTCAAAAAATTTCAAACTGTTTCTAGTTATATTTTAAAAAACACTGAAACACTTCAGTTGCTGATTTTCTTCAGTCTTTGAACAGGGTGCACAGCTGCACAGTTTTCTTTTTCCAGATATAAGTAAAATACCCTCTAAGACATATTTCAGATGACAGGAATGTTAGCATGTACTGCAACTTCCGAAAAGCCTCCTGAATTATTAAGTTCTGTGAAACTCAGTTGTAAGCTGATAAAAGGACATCACGCCCTCCCTTAAAAGTGTAAAGACTTCTAATACTCATCACTGTGGGTTATCTAGGTGATTCTTTTCCCAATCCTCTTGTCATAACGTGAACTTTACCTGAAATTTCTGTTAGTGTTTTTTCAAACAATTTCTTTGAAAGCTATTTTTTTTTTTTTTTCTATTAGTTCTCTGAATGCTTTTCACAAGCAACCAGAGCCTTGGGATTTCAGAAATGATGATTCTATCCAATGAGTAACTTCTTTTTCTTTTCTGTTTTACTTATCAGACCCAAGGTTTGTTAGAGTACAGCAAAAGTAGGTTTCCGATATTCTAACAAGTCTACTTCCGTCTTCTGTAAACGCATCTTAGGTCCAAACATTTATTTTTCTAGAGAAGAGCAAGTTACAGTTTTATCCAGTCCAAATAAAATGCATTCTACGTTTTCTTCACTAACTGAGCATAAAAGTCAACATCCAGGACTAAGATCAAAAAGGCAGCGATGATGAGAAATTAACCATCCAGCTTTTAGTCTCTGTGATTTGTGAATGTAGTAAGTCAACAAGTTTTCATTTTGCAGCTACCAGGCGCCCAGCCCTTAGCAGGAACACCACGGAGAACGCCAAGTTCTGCACCTGGGCGGTCTAGCCCTGAACCCAACCGTAGAGATGAGCTCATCCCGAACGCTCCACCTCGAAGCCAGCGCCGGGCTGAGCGCCAGCCTGTTTCGGGACCGCACAGCGCTTTCCCCCAAGATCTCTGCCGATCTTGGGCTCACCAGGGTCTCCTCCTCGGCCGCTCAAGGCAAAAGGTACCACTAGCACACCGGCAAGGGGCGAGCCTCGGGGAATCCCATGCGCTCCGTTCGCCTCGCCCGAACAAGTGGCAAAAGAGGGAGCCCCCATTCAGGAATCTGCCTTGGAACCGGAGATCTACTATTTGCCTTTAGGATAACCTCGAGAAGCAGCCGCAAAAAGAAAGAAAAACGGGGGGGGGGGAGGGGGTCGCCGGATGGAGCTTCCAGAAGCGGCTGTTAAAGGGTTTTCTTTTTCCAGATATAAGTAAAAAACCCTCTAAGACATATTTCAGATGACAGGAATGTTAGCATGTACTGCAACTTCCGAAAAGCCTCCTGAATTATTAAGTTCTGTGAAACTCAGTTGTAAGCTGATAAAAGGACATCACGCCCTCCCTTAAAAGTGTAAAGACTTCTAATACTCATCACTGTGGGTTATCTAGGTGATTCTTTTCCCAATCCTCTTGTCATAACGTGAACTTTACCTGAAATTTCTGTTAGTGTTTTTTCAAACAATTTCTTTGAAAGCTATTTTTTTTTTTTTTTCTATTAGTTCTCTGAATGCTTTTCACAAGCAACCAGAGCCTTGGGATTTCAGAAATGATGATTCTATCCAATGAGTAACTTCTTTTTCTTTTCTGTTTTACTTATCAGACCCAAGGTTTGTTAGAGTACAGCAAAAGTAGGTTTCCGATATTCTAACAAGTCTACTTCCGTCTTCTGTAAACGCATCTTAGGTCCAAACATTTATTTTTCTAGAGAAGAGCAAGTTACAGTTTTATCCAGTCCAAATAAAATGCATTCTACGTTTTCTTCACTAACTGAGCATAAAAGTCAACATCCAGGACTAAGATCAAAAAGGCAGCGATGATGAGAAATTAACCATCCAGCTTTTAGTCTCTGTGATTTGTGAATGTAGTAAGTCAACAAGTTTTCATTTTGCAGCTACCAGGCGCCCAGCCCTTAGCAGGAACACCACGGAGAACGCCAAGTTCTGCACCGGGGCGGTCTAGCCCTGAACCCAACCGTAGAGATGAGCTCATCCCGAACGCTCCACCTCGAAGCCAGCGCCGGGCTGAGCGCCAGCCTGTTTCGGGACCGCACAGCGCTTTCCCCCAAGATCTCTGCCGATCTTGGGCTCACCAGGGTCTCCTCCTCGGCCGCTCAAGGCAAAAGGTACCACTAGCACACCGGCAAGGGGCGAGCCTCGGGGAATCCCATGCGCTCCGTTCGCCTCGCCCGAACAAGTGGCAAAAGAGGGAGCCCCCATTCAGGAATCTGCCTTGGAACCGAGAGAATCTACTATTTGCCTTTAGGATAACCTCGGAGAAGCAGCCGCTAAAAGAAAGAAAAACAGGGTGGGGGGATGGGGTCGCCGGATGGAGCTTCCAGAAGCGGCTGTTATTACCGAGGATACGTCTTAGACCGACGGGGGTAAATAACACAGGGGCGAGAAATGGACGTCCTAAGGGAAAGTAAGCAGGCAGAAGAAATGAGCGAGGGAAGGAGAAAAGTGATTCAAATTAAATTCCCACGCGCTCAGGACAGCCTCGGTATTCTGCAGAGGAAGGGAGCGCGGGGGACCCACGGCGCACCCCCGGCTGTGCCCTGGCACTCTCTCGGCTCGCGCAGACGGACAGACGGACAAGAGCAAGCGAGGGACTCACCTTCAGGGTTGGCGCTGATGAAGACCCGGACGCTACGACCGGCTGGCACGAGGTGCGAGGGCAGGGCGGTGAGGTTCCCGGAGAACGCCGCCCGCCGGAGCGCGGAGTCCCGGGGACAGGGCAGCTTGGTGCCCGCGCCGGCCGGCCACATCGCCCGCAGGGAGGAGCAGCCGCCGATTCCTGCTCTCGGGTGCCTGCCCGCGGCTCCGCGGAATGCCGGCGACGTCGGTCGCTGCTGGCGGCGCGGTGCAGAGCCGCTCGGATCCCGAGAGCCCGCGGGCGAGCTCCGTGGCGCTCAGCCTGGCCGGCCGAGAGAGGCCATACGGACCCTCGGGCTCCGCTCGCCGCCGCCGCCGCGCCCTGGGCGCTCACCGCTCGCTGTCCGGGCAGCAGCAGCGCAGCAGCGGGCGGGAGCTGGAGGTCAGGCTGGCGGCGGCTACGCGCGCGGCGCCCCTTTGCGCCGGGAAGCGCCCTCGCCGGTCGCCGAGCCCGCGGCCATCTCCCCGCCCGCGCCCGCTGCGGGAGAAGTGGGCGGTCAGCGCGGCTGGGATGAAGCCGGCAAGTAGAGCGGATCAAACTTTATCTACAGAAGGCGGCAGGAGTTTCCCGCTGACAGCCTCCGGCCGGGGGCAGGAACCTGCAGCGACTTAATTAAAAGGCATCTGGGGCGCGAGGGCCTCGGGCTACTAGGGATCTCCCGGGCTTCTCTGAAGGCCAACCCGGGCGCTCCGTTCGCCTCGCCCGAACAAGTGAAAAGAGTCAGGAATCTGCCTTGGAACCGAGAGAATCTACTATTTGCCTTTAGGATAACCTCGAGAAGCAGCCGCTAAAAGAAAGAAAAACAGGGTGGGGGGATGGGGTCGCCGGATGGAGCTTCCAGAAGCGGCTGTTATTACCGAGGATACGTCTTAGACCGACGGGGGTAAATAACACAGGGGCGAGAAATGGACGTCCTAAGGGAAAGTAAGCAGGCAGAAGAAATGAGCGAGGGAAGGAGAAAAGTGATTCAAATTAAATTCCCACGCGCTCAGGACAGCCTCGGTATTCTGCAGAGGAAGGGAGCGCGGGGGACCCACGGCGCACCCCCGGCTGTGCCCTGGCACTCTCTCGGCTCGCGCAGACGGACAGACGGACAAGAGCAAGCGAGGGACTCACCTTCAGGGTTGGCGCTGATGAAGACCCGGACGCTACGACCGGCTGGCACGAGGTGCGAGGGCAGGGCGGTGAGGTTCCCGGAGAACGCCGCCCGCCGGAGCGCGGAGTCCCGGGGACAGGGCAGCTTGGTGCCCGCGCCGGCCGGCCACATCGCCCGCAGGGAGGAGCAGCCGCCGATTCCTGCTCTCGGGTGCCTGCCCGCGGCTCCGCGGAATGCCGGCGACGTCGGTCGCTGCTGGCGGCGCGGTGCAGAGCCGCTCGGATCCCGAGAGCCCGCGGGCGAGCTCCGTGGCGCTCAGCCTGGCCGGCCGAGAGAGGCCATACAGACCCTCGGGCTCCGCTCGCCGCCGCCGCCGCGCCCTGGGCGCTCACCGCTCGCTGTCCGGGCAGCAGCAGCGCAGCAGCGGGCGGGAGCTGGAGGTCAGGCTGGCGGCGGCTACGCGCGCGGCGCCCCTTTGCGCCGGGAAGCGCCCTCGCCGGTCGCCGAGCCCGCGGCCATCTCCCCGCCCGCGCCCGCTGCGGGAGAAGTGGGCGGTCAGCGCGGCTGGGATGAAGCCGGCAAGTAGAGCGGATCAAACTTTATCTACAGAAGGCGGCAGGAGTTTCCCGCTAACAGCCTCCGGCCGGGGGCAGGAACCTGCAGCGACTTAATTAAAAGGCATCTGGGGCGCGAGGGCCTCGGGCTACTAGGGATCTCCCGGGCTTCTCTGAAGGCCAACCCGGGCGCTCCTGGCTGCCTGCTCAACGGAGGACGAAATATTAGCTCCAGATTTCTGCTGCTCCTCCTCCAACTCTACTAAAGGTCAAACAAGCTCTGAGCATCTTTAAAAACGCACGCGTGCGGGCGTCTGCGAGTTTTTGCCTAAGTGCTGGGAATTCCCCCTCAAAGTTAGACGCACCGCTGAGCCTGGACCCCCAGGTGCCGAAGCACCAAAACTCGGGACCATCTAGGGCGTCCTGGAGGGAGTGTCGCCGTCGCCCTTGGCGCAGGTGGCCGCTCCTGCCGCTCCGCTCGCACCCCTCGCGCAGCAGAGCGGGGGTTCTTATAGTGAAGCAGCGCTGCTCACGTGCTCCTCGCCGCGTGGTCACGGAACCCTTCCTAGAGCTGATCTCCGCGGGGAGGCCTCCCGAGGTCTCTCAGGCTCCAAGGGGGTCCTTCCTGTCCCCTCCCCGGCGCAGTCCCGAGCCCTTCCGCCAGCCTGGAGGCTCCGTGGCCGGCCGGACGAGACGATCCCGGGAGCCCCGCGCGTCCGGGCGCGCGCCTGGGCACCGCGGGCCAGTGCCGGCTCCGCGGGGGAAGCCGCCTTGCGCAGCGTCCAGTCAAGTGCAGGTGGTCACAGATGGGAGCCAGGTGCAAGAGCTCAGAGTTCGCGTAGGACAGCTTTTCCAAGTCCGCGCAGAGCGCGAGTTGGCTTCACCTGAAGCTCATCTAACATGGCCAGAGCGGTTGTGGGATTGCTATCAGGATCAGGGCGTGAGGTGGACAGGGCAAGGGGTCTGGTCCACGTCCGCGGTGACGTGAGATGCAAAAGGACTGAGCCATAAAATTGCCATGTCCAGGCCACACTCCACTGCACCTCCCCAAATCCTGCAAATCCCAGGGCGCGAAGGAGGTGTGATTGTGGCTTGGGGAAGGGAGGAGGGCGTGTTTAGAGCCTTAACTGGAGTTTAGTCCTTAACTGGAGTTTAGTCTCCAAAACCCTGCTGTTGAGCCTTAGGGCAGGAGCAACTGTCTTTGAGAGAGGAAGAACAGCTTTTCCCAATCTCTGGGATTGTGGAGGGGGCTGGTGAGAAGGCAAGGGGTGAAGGTAGCCTCAGCTGTGAGCTTTGGCCTGGGGCTTCCGCTGTGGGCAGCTCCTGGCCTGCATTTCTTCGAGGCCCAGCTGGTGGCAGTGAAGTCCTGCGCACAGCTGTTTATTTGGTTACCCCCACCGCAGCACCTACACACACTTGCTGCGGTAACGTTTTTGGAGAATTAGGTCTCTGGGTTTTTAAGGCTGCCTCATGAGTACTGAGAACCAGAGGGCAGACAGCAGTTCTTTGTAATAATTTGATGCAACCAATAAAGAGACCTTGAACGTGCTCATGTATTTGTTCAACCGATTCCATTTAGCAATTTATCTCCTTCCTCTCTCCAGCCTCATTACTCCCAGGTGGAAACATTCTCCATCAGGGAGGAGAACTGTCTGAAAGCACTCCTCATATCCCAGGAGGTTTGGATGGGGCTGTCTGGAAGTGGTTATGGATCTACAATGTCTATTACAGTATCCAACCTTTATGCATATACAATACTTGTTACTGGAGAAAGGAGCCAGTACCACTTTATGGCCCCTCTCAGTCTTGTTTAGGAGACTGGTGAGGAGTTGCCAGATTGCCAAGGACCTGCCTGCTTCCCTTGCTTTCTCACCCTTCCCCTGACCCCACCATTTTGTGGTGTCTCTCTTAAAAATCAAATTAGTGTTTGTGTCTTCTGACCTTTGTTTCAGATCTCAAAGTGTTTCCCTTTCTTAGGATGACTTTGGGATTTTTGGCAGCCTCTGTAACCTAATTAACTGTTCTAGACAGGCTGAAGTTTAGCATCTGCCAGTGTTACTGCAGACCAAGGATGCAGAGGAGAGAAAATTTCACCAGTATCTGTGGGGCCAGTTTTCAGAAGGCTCCCAGCACAGCCAGCTTTGCATTAGGAAGAACAGGCGGCTCTCTTTGGCTTATCAGGGAGTTCACTCTCTCTCTCTCTCTCTGTCTTCTTCCATCCTGTCTGTTGCTAACATCAGGTAGCCTAAAGTCTGAGATTCATTCATTAGCAGGCAGATGGCATACCGGAAGAGTCACTCTCGGTGCTAACACTTTGCTATAAATTAACTAGATGTATTTCCCACCCTGTGGAATTAACTGTAGGCTATGGAAGTGGAGTGGAGGGTAGGTAAGGAGAGAAACTGGAAAGGGAAGGGAATGAGTGGGCATGAATGTGGGAGGCAGGCCCTGACTTATAGGGTGCAGAATGCTTTGTTTCTATCTGTTTAAAACATTTTACAAACCTGTTATCATTACTCCCATTTTACATACACAAAAGAAACCCCAGTTTAAGAAGAAAAACAGAAACAAAATGAAAGAAAGAATTGAATTGACTTGTCCAAGGTCATACAACTAGTTAATGTGCAGGCCAGGATCCAGATACAGGGGCGTGCTGTTGCAGCACTCTTCGTGATACAGCACCTCTGTTTTCTAATTTTGCCCGGGTCTGACTCTGGCTGACATCTTTAGTAACCTGAACAACAGGTGCGCAGGCCTGTGTTCACAGGTGTGGAAGGCTGGGTATTATAGACCAAATAGCAAAGGTCTGCCACAAGATTGCACAAGAACTAGGCCCTTCCATCGTTTTTGATCTGATGACAAAGACTTCCTGATTCCTTGTTTTCTTGCCCCCCCCTTTAGGCCCCACGGACTGGTGAGGAGTTGCCAGATTGCCAAGGACCTGCCTGCTTCCCTTGCTTTCTCACCCTTCCCCTGACCCCACCATTTTGTGGTGTCTCTCTTAAAAATCAAATTAGTGTTTGTGTCTTCTGACCTTTGTTTCAGATCTCAAAGTGTTTCCCTTTCTTAGGATGACTTTGGGATTTTTGGCAGCCTCTGTAACCTAATTAACTGTTCTAGACAGGCTGAAGTTTAGCATCTGCCAGTGTTACTGCAGACCAAGGATGCAGAGGAGAGAAAATTTCACCAGTATCTGTGGGGCCAGTTTTCAGAAGGCTCCCAGCACAGCCAGCTTTGCATTAGGAAGAACAGGCGGCTCTCTTTGGCTTATCAGGGAGTTCACTCTCTCTCTCTCTCTCTGTCTTCTTCCATCCTGTCTGTTGCTAACATCAGGTAGCCTAAAGTCTGAGATTCATTCATTAGCAGGCAGATGGCATACCGGAAGAGTCACTCTCGGTGCTAACACTTTGCTATAAATTAACTAGATGTATTTCCCACCCTGTGGAATTAACTGTAGGCTATGGAAGTGGAGTGGAGGGTAGGTAAGGAGAGAAACTGGAAAGGGAAGGGAATGAGTGGGCATGAATGTGGGAGGCAGGCCCTGACTTATAGGGTGCAGAATGCTTTGTTTCTATCTGTTTAAAACATTTTACAAACCTGTTATCATTACTCCCATTTTACATACACAAAAGAAACCCCAGTTTAAGAAGAAAAACAGAAACAAAATGAAAGAAAGAATTGAATTGACTTGTCCAAGGTCATACAACTAGTTAATGTGCAGGCCAGGATCCAGATACAGGGGCGTGCTGTTGCAGCACTCTTCGTGATACAGCACCTCTGTTTTCTAATTTTGCCCGGGTCTGACTCTGGCTGACATCTTTAGTAACCTGAACAACAGGTGCGCAGGCCTGTGTTCACAGGTGTGGAAGGCTGGGTATTATAGACCAAATAGCAAAGGTCTGCCACAAGATTGCACAAGAACTAGGCCCTTCCATCGTTTTTGATCTGATGACAAAGACTTCCTGATTCCTTGTTTTCTTTGGGTCCTATTCTTTTTTTTTTTTTTAAAGATTTATTTATTTTGGGCGGGGGTCGGGTTGGGGGGGGAGGGGAGCGGGCGGGCCACTTCTATTGGTCTTTCATTTCTCTATTTTCATCCGTCTTTCGTTCTTTGGCCCATGGGGGCCTCCCACCGCGGTGGCGTCTGTCGTCACAGAGCGCTGGCTCTGGGCGTATGCGCCCCAGAGCTCCGGCTCAGTGATTGGACATATCGGTCCAGCCGCTCCGCGGCACGTGGGATCTTCCCAGGTCAGGGATCGAACCAGCGCCCCTTGCACTGCAAGGCGGTGTCCTTACCCACTGGACCACCAGGGGAAGCCCTCTTTGGGTCCTATTCTTTTCTTATAAGACCACAGGTAAACCTGTGGATCATGTAGGAAAGCACCTGGAAATAGAAACAGGAAAATAAAAGCACATGAGAAATGGACTCGGGACCAAGCTTGTGGTCAGGAACAGGTATTCCCCCCTCCATGTTCTCACTCACCTGAATGACCAGGCCAGAGGACCCCAAAGAAGTTTCTAGGTTTATAAGACACTGATCCCAGCCTCTGATAAAACAAGGGCTGCTCAGAGGTAAAGTTACTGCTGGGTTCATTCACAGAGCTAGGGGGATACCTTGCAGACAAGGAATCCAGCTCCTCTTAGTATACAGATAATTCCCTTCCCACAAAGTAATTCTGGAACACAGAAGGAAAGAAAACTAATAATACTGATGAGCTACACATCTGTGAAGTAATGACTCGCCAAAAATTTTTTATAAGAAGAAACAGAAACAAAATGAAAGAAAGAATTGAATTGACTTGTCCAAGGTCATACAA
Source organism: Tragulus kanchil (assembly GCA_022376925.1). Taxonomy (NCBI): domain Eukaryota; kingdom Metazoa; phylum Chordata; class Mammalia; order Artiodactyla; family Tragulidae; genus Tragulus; species Tragulus kanchil. The sequence continues at coordinate 119,829,064 of JAIOJX010000025.1, read as the reverse complement.
CTAGTTAATGTGCAGGCCAGGATCCAGATACAGGGGCGTGCTGTTGCAGCACTCTTCGTGATACAGCACCTCTGTTTTCTAATTTTGCCCGGGTCTGACTCTGGCTGACATCTTTAGTAACCTGAACAACAGGTGCGCAGGCCTGTGTTCACAGGTGTGGAAGGCTGGGTATTATAGACCAAATAGCAAAGGTCTGCCACAAGATTGCACAAGAACTAGGCCCTTCCATCGTTTTTGATCTGATGACAAAGACTTCCTGATTCCTTGTTTTCTTTGGGTCCTATTCTTTTTTTTTTTTTTTAAAGATTTATTTATTTTGGGCGGGGGTCGGGTTGGGGAGGGAGGGGAGCGGGCGGGCCACTTCTATTGGTCTTTCATTTCTCTATTTTCATCCGTCTTTCGTTCTTTGGCCCATGGGGGCCTCCCACCGCGGTGGCGTCTGTCGTCACAGAGCGCTGGCTCTGGGCGTATGCGCCCCAGAGCTCCGGCTCAGTGATTGGACATATCGGTCCAGCCGCTCCGCGGCACGTGGGATCTTCCCAGGTCAGGGATCGAACCAGCGCCCCTTGCACTGCAAGGCGGTGTCCTTACCCACTGGACCACCAGGGGAAGCCCTCTTTGGGTCCTATTCTTTTCTTATAAGACCACAGGTAAACCTGTGGATCATGTAGGAAAGCACCTGGAAATAGAAACAGGAAAATAAAAGCACATGAGAAATGGACTCGGGACCAAGCTTGTGGTCAGGAACAGGTATTCCCCCCTCCATGTTCTCACTCACCTGAATGACCAGGCCAGAGGACCCCAAAGAAGTTTCTAGGTTTATAAGACACTGATCCCAGCCTCTGATAAAACAAGGGCTGCTCAGAGGTAAAGTTACTGCTGGGTTCATTCACAGAGCTAGGGGGATACCTTGCAGACAAGGAATCCAGCTCCTCTTAGTATACAGATAATTCCCTTCCCACAAAGTAATTCTGGAACACAGAAGGAAAGAAAACTAATAATACTGATGAGCTACACATCTGTGAGACACTGTGTAAGTATCTTAATAGGCATCTTATTCAATCCTACTGTATTTGGGGTCTAGACCAAGTACCTCTTACCTCCCCCTTGGTGTTCCTTCCT